>OX451206.1:46089255-47517072 GCA_949628255.1 Macrophya alboannulata | reverse complement strand
CGTCAGGCGTGGTGTTGCACGCTGCAACGCTGATGAACGACTGGCAGCTAATATACTCTGGAACCCGGCTTCCCCCACTCTTGACTAACGTTTGCCTATAGGAAACTGAACGGAGGATCAGTGGCCCTCAAAGAGGCGTCAGAGTTCACATGAGAGTTACGTTTACGAAATTCAATATGACTACTCTGAATTCACCCGTCTGAGTTTGGAAAGTTTTCCATTTCAGAAATTCCTTATCTCGTAACTGAATGAAACATGCAGAGAGACACATCTATACGAATACATGCCTGCTTATTCCTATGCGCTGTTGGTTTTTCTATTATTTCTTTCCTATATAAAATTCTTTTCAATAATGCCAAACGTATCTCCCACATCCTTTAGAATGATGTTGACGACGATCAAATGAGCATTACTATAAATGTGAAAATAACTACGAAAGCACGAGTTACTATAAAAATGCGGGTTGCTACAGTGTGGCTTGATATGCTTAAGTTATTCAATACATCGCGTCACTAATGCCAAAAGGGCGTATCTCAAAGGCTACGCCCTTTTGGCATTACAATGCCAAAAGGGCGTATCGAAAAAAAAAAAATTTCTCCAATCATCTTAAAAATATGGGTAATGTATAAATCTATGGAAAAAACGAAAAAAAAATTTTTTTTTGGGATACGCCCTTTTGGCTTTAAGAAAAAAATTTCTTAAAGCCAAAAGGGCGTATCCCAAAAAAATTTTTTTTTTTTCCTTTTTTCCATAGATTTATACATTACCTATATTTTTAAGTTGATTGGAGAAAATTTTTTTTTTTGATACGCCCTTTTGGCTTTAAGAAAAAAAATTCTTAAAGCCAAAAGGGCGTATCAAAAAAAAAAAATTTCTCCAATCAACTTAAAAATATAGATAATGTATAAATCTATGGAAAAAAGGAAAAGAAATTTTTTTTTTTGGGATACGCCCTTTTGGCTTTATGAAATTTTTTTCTTAAAGCCAAAAGGGCGTATCCCCAAAAAAATTTTTTTTTTCGTTTTTTCCATAGATTTATACATTACCTATATTTTTAAGTTGATTGGAGAAATTTTTTTTTGTTCGATACGCCCTTTTGGCATTGTAATGCCAAAAGGGCGTAGCCTTTGAGATACGCCCTTTTGGCATTAGTAACGCGACATATTTTCATGCATACCCAATTATAGAAAGGAAAATCGGAACATGATAGTCTATTGATCGAAATGACTTATGAGAGCATTTGTGTACTAGGGCGGATTCGAGTGTAGGAACTCGGAAATAATAATTCAAATGGGAAGGGGAGGGGAACTATATTGAATAAGAAGTTTTCGGTATTTTCCGAATGGTTTTATTGACAATTGAAAATGACGTAAGAATTTTCAGAGACAAAAAAAAAATAAAAACTACGTCCGCTGTAAATGATGACGTACTCCAAGAAGAAACCGGTTCCAGATGGTGTCCAAAATTTCAGATATCCTGCTTTTCTGAAACAAATGAATATAGAAATTGCTTAATTGATATGAGCGTAGCTGAAAAAAGAAAAAAAAAAAAATCGGAATTCGCAAAGTGGTGACCTTCTAAAAAATTACTATCGATTTTAGGAATTATTTCTTTTATCTTTCGACAAATTTAAAATATCGTCTTTCTCCCGGAAATATAATTGGTTCGCCAGAAAGAAACACATCCGATTAAAATGTAATACTTACTGTTGATGGGGCTTCCTTCTTTTTTCTTGAAGAGAGGCTGATCTTTGTAGCCTGCAAGCCGTCCGGGCTTCTTTACGTCTATATCTGGCCGGTGTCCATATTTTTGAGCGTATTGTATGCTACGTACTCCAAACCTCAACAACTTCATCAATATTGGAAATTTATGTGCAGGGTTTTGAAGACACCTCTCTGAAACCCTAATCTTAATAAATCTGCAAAAGAAAAAAAAGTCGACTTTCCAACTTCTAGATCAGAATTTCACGCGTAAATTTGATCAAAGGCGAATTGCAGGGTTGGGAAAGTAATTAATTTCGCGCAAGATAGAGAATGCTGCCAAAAATCAGAGAATGTGAAAAACAAAACCAGAGTCTGATTGACATTGAGAGTTAAACGGTTTACAATTATTAGTGGTAAATTTTTGGCAGGTTTCTCACAAGCCACGATCATGGAATGTTAAGACGTAAGTTCTGCTATATTTGTTATAAAGGACGAACAGTTAGTGTGTGGGGGTGCTTTACACAGGCTGAAAATGAGCAATATAATCGGGATTCAAAATTATCGTAGTTTGATTATGATTAAAAATTGTGATCGGTATTTAAAACAAGCATTATAAAAAATACTATGTGACACTTTCGGGGAATTGCATTATGCCATTTAGCAAGTATAGGTATGTAGGTATGTATATTGCCGAGAAGTACATATAGATAAATGATTCATAGATTCATTTGCTTTATTAGCAAGAGAAATTCATTCAAATATCGCACGACACAACTGCGACGGTTTGTCGATCGACATACCTATGTATACCAACGAAAGTATCACCCTACGATGTATTTTTAATAACTAATCAGATTTTCTGTCAAAGAATACTTTGTTACTTTTGTACGTTGTTGTGCTCGCGTTAAAAGAGATTAAACGTTCTTATTTAAAAAAAGAAGAGAAAAAACAATAGAGACTAACACCATTCCTTAATTAACATGATTTCGTTGTATCGCAATGTAATATAATTACTTTTTCACGTATAAGATGCGCTCACTATATTCAATGAGTCGAAATAATTGTTGAAATGATTATTTTTTTTTTTTTTTTTGTTCTCTTACTGAATGCACTTTACGAGTCTCTATAGAAACAATAAAACGTCTAAGGACATCAAAGACAAATTTGATTTAAGTCTATAATCTATTACCATAGATGTAATGTAGTAGCTCCACAATTTTACTTCGAAATGGTCAGCTTTATCGATAAATTGTGTAAAAGGCAGAAAACTCATCTCTCTAATGATATTTCAAGAATTAAAAATGAACGTATACGTATACGAAAACCCTCTGCCGATGTATAACTTCAAACGATCTTCCGTGGCCAACGTTCTATTTATTGAGTACCTAATCAATTTTAAATTCCTCGGAGACTATGAAAAATTTACCTTATTATTCTTTCGTGAAATATATAGGTATAATGTTAGTGCAATACGCAATACTGTCAGTAGTTACAGACACGTCTTTGGACTGAGTTTAGTAGGTATGAATACGTAAATTAATAAGACCCAAATAGTTTATGTTTAATCCGTTTGCGTAGACACGAGAATTGTAGAAAAATTTGCTGGACCGTTTCGATGTAGAACTGTTGAGCTATGGTTGTTTCTATGCTATTACCTTTGCTACGTTTATGTTTAGTAATTCCTAATATTAATAATCTTTATTTTGTGTTATATTTAATAAATCTTGTATATAGTTAATCTATTGCACTTTACATCCGCATTCGAAATACGGTACAGTGATTCGTATTTTATGTTTGAAAATATTATTCTCATCGTGAGGGCGAGTGTTAAAAGTTACAGACAATAATTAATTACTATCTATTATTTAAAATTGTTCAATACGCTGCATTGAAAGTTTTTTTTTTTTTTTGTTTTCAATTTTTTTTTTTTTTTTTGTTCTTTTTTTTATGAAACATTTAGTATTTTACAAATAGGAAACGATCAGACACTGAGCTTTTATTAATTCGGAGAGTACAGGCTCTTCGTGAAATTTATACGCCATAAAATTCGAAGTACTTATTATACATACATATTATACAACGTATATTAATCACTTATCGTGGTTTTAAAACGTTGCCTTTATACGCGAATAAAGACGGACGAGAATATAATCTAATTATTGATCCGACAAAAGTGTCTTTGCGATCTATGATCTTTTTAACTGAGGGAAAGATAAAAAGTAGTTAAAATTGTAAAACGCGTGGTCAAAATAATGTTCTCAAAAAGCCTGTATGCTGTTTATAGATTTTCTTAATCACTCCGAAGATCCGATTTTGTAAAATACATCAACCATCCATCCTCCACTTCTACATAGTTTTAATATTGTGTGTTATTTTTTTTTTTTTTTTTTTTTAATTTATACAATAAAATATCACAGTTCTGTTCGTACCATCGCCATGCAATATTGTGCTTACATTGCATCGTCTATAAATAATAAATCCTTTCATACACTCTCTCTTTCTCTCTTTCTCACTACTTTCTTTCTCTTTCTGTTTCTCTCGGTTAATTTTTATCAATAGTATAATAGTATATTTTTTTAAATCTATTTAAACATTTAAAATGACTTTTTGCAAACATACAGTTTCATGAAAACCTTCGTTATTTCCAAGCGATTAAAAACGTTAAATATTATAACCGGTAGAAACTTTTTCAACTAGCCTTAAGTCTAGTCCAAATAGTAGATAGATACTTGAGTATTGCTAACATTTTGTAAAATTCGTCTCATCTGAAAACTATATGTTAAATTAAAAACTTTTTCATTACATTATACGAATTATTATTCTCAATTGTAAAACATTTTGCCCTGGTAGAGCCGACGAGTTTTTCCTTTTTTTGTTTTTATTTTCCTTTCACCCGAAAAGACACCAAATAAACATAAGTTATTCTTATTAATAAATTTAAATCAGTGGGTTTTGGAATTTGGTCCTGCAGTATAAGAAAATTTTTCTAACGGAAGTTTCCTTCTTTACCGAACGAACAGCAGGTTGTGTTATACTTTCCTGCAATGTCTGTTAGATGGCGATCAATACATCTAGCCCTGATGTAGGATGGGTTGCGTGTCCGCAGGCGGAATTATACGATTTTTTTTTTAGAATTTTATAAATTATTATAAGGAAACCAACAGATTATTTTTACGGATTTTTGTAGTACACCTTGACCTTGACTCCGTGTTACGTTTAATAAAACTGTATTTTACAATTCAATCAATAATTAATAAGCAAACTAAACATGCTTGGACGGTTTATCTGAACGTCTGGAACTCGCGTTACTTGTTATGTAGTTAATCAATTATATATAATCGTTTTCCCGCGGGTCTTGGGGTAGGTAAATTTATGAACAACGAAAAGGGAAAGTACAGGACAGGTAATAAAATAGATGGATAGAAAATCCTTGGAAAATTATGCAATCTAATTAAAAAGCAATCTTCCTCCTGCTTTACGAAGGTAAAAACTAACTACGTAAAAATTACTGAATGAATGAAATAAAATAAAATAAATGAATAATAATGAATAAACAAAATAAAAAGACAAATCAAAAATACGATTACACGCTATACTTAGTCAGCAAATTTTTTACGAAAGTGTATAGGTGGGGGGAATAATGATACGAACAACTAAAAACAAGAATAAAAAGAAAACAAACTCAGGTATAAAAGGGATGAAAATTTCTTTTAACGTAATAGTTTATTAAACGAAATAATAATTATAATAATTAATGAAACTAAAAATAATTAGACAGAAAAAATCACAATTAAAGCATAGGGGTTCCTGGTCCCCCCCTCCCCGTGGGACGTAACAAAAATACGCTATTTTATTTATTTATTATTATTATTAATTTTTTTTTTTGTTCTTCTTTCTTATTCTTCTTTATTCATCTTCTTTTGTTTCGCAGTTTATTTGTTTCTCCTGTTATATTATATATTTAAATAATCAATTGTCTTGTCTTTATTATACTCGAACAATATAGAAAAAAAAGATAAAAGAAGAAAAAAAAAAACGACAGATAATTTGCAGCACGCTGCAAATATGTGTGGGCGACATGCTATGCGATACAATAATTATGCTCGGCGTGCTTTTCGGAAAATAATTAATAGGAAACCCAAAAAGTGATTATACAATAATATGTTTCGTAATAAGTAGTAGATATTATACCTTTCTTAATAACAAATTAATAATAAACAACTTGAGCACAGGTGAGGCGCGACACGATGGACATTAAAACGAAGAGGATACTGAATTTATTTTCATAAAATATAATTCAGGTTCCTCGTCTAACAAGACCACCGTACATAAATGCACCATAACAAGAAACTATCTACAGTGTTTTGTCTTCACTTAATTCTCTACACGTGTGTCTGTGTGTGTGTGTGTGTGTGTGTGTGTGTGTGTGTGTGTGTGTGTGTGTGTGTGTGTGTGTGTGTGTGTATGTAATGTGTGGATGTGTCTGTGTGTGTGTTACTTGATTTTGCCTAAGTTTTGTGTACTGTTTTACCGTTTACTTATCCGAGCAGCCGACTTTGGAGTGCTTTGGCGGAAATTGGCAAGAAAAAAAAAAAAAAACAATACAATAAATAAGTTAAAAAACAAAAATTCCAAAAGAAAATATAAAGAAAATGATCGCGTCGAAGTTGTTTACCCAGCGATCACTCCTCACATGAAATACATGAGTTTATAAAGATACGAAAAGCATAAATGAAAATTTGAAGAAAAAAAAAGCAGAAAGAAACAAAAAATAAATAAAAAAAAAAAAAAACTAACATGATCAAATCATTGTTATACGGGTTTTTTTTTTTTTTTTTTTTTAGAAAATTAATTAATCGCCAAAATGACCGCCGGATTTTCTACTGTCTTTTTTCATCTAAGTCTTTCAGCTTTGTAAGAATGGACATTTTCCCTTATACGATATAGGTACTTAGATAATAATTATACGTCTATACCTTACACACCTATTAATATAATTAATAATATATAATATTTATTTATATATTTATATAATAGCTATTTACAAGAGGTCTTGCATACCACTTTGTGTTCAACACCACTTTTTTTTTTTTTTTTCTTTTTCTCGTTTTTTCAAGTTTTATGTTTTTCTTTAATTATTTCTTTTATTTTAATCCTCATCTTCTTCTCTCATGCCGTGGCACTGCAGCAGTCAATTCTAAGCTACGTATTATTCATTTTGTTAATTTATTCATTTTGTTAATTTTTTCATTTCTTATTTTCTGTTTGTTCGTTTGCTTAGTTCGTTTAATTCTCTTCTTCTTTACAACAACGATTGAATTTTTTTTTTTATTATTTCTTTTTTCATATTTGTGCCCTTATTTTTTTATAATAAGATACCAAAAATTTTCTCATTGGTAATATACGATTAATTAGTTATTTTAGGTACACCCGATGTACCTTCCAGTATATTGTTTATACTCCTATATGTATATACCTATACTCACAATCGGCTCTAATACCCGCCAATTAAAACGTTAATCATTTATTATTCTTTCGTCTTGTTCTCACCCTTCTCCATATTCTTACTCTTTATCTTCTTCATTTTCTTCTTCTTCTTCTTCTAACATCCTCTCAAAACTTTCAAACTATCTATATACTGTATTTAGCTACATATTTTTTCCTCCTTAATCAAACCGGGAAAATCTACCTATATATCCTGTCTCCTGCGATACTTTCTTGGTATTTTTGTTTCTAAGTACTGTTGCACGATGTCCTTTAGTGAAATTCTACAACCGAGATCTCTGATACATTTTATATACCCTATATGTATATGAATAATAATAATTTTTTTTTTTTTTTTTTCTTCAATCATTTTTTAGTCTTTATTTTAAATGTGACGTGCATATTGATTTCGTATAAACAGCGAATCCAATTCTGGAATGGCAAAACCAAAAAAAAATAGCGATAAAAACAGAATGAAAAAAAAAAAAAAAAATCCATACAAAATATCTTTCCCTTTCCATTTGAGTGGAAAAAAAATATATAAAATAATAATAATAAGTTTTCTACGGCGACGATACATTTGTAGTTTTTTTTTTTTTTTTTTTTTTTTTTAATCTACGACGAATCCGGAAGTTACTGTTTTTCCTTAAGCCCACCACCTAACAGGGCGTGGTTCTCCATAGTCGCGCTAAGGTTACTAAGGTTGCTGAGATTACTTAAATTTCCCAGATTCCCTAAATTACCAAGATTAGGTTGGTGAGCGTAATTCCTTATCTGATGTAAGCTTATCAATTGATTCGGAAAGGAAGTCGCGTTCTGGTTACTCGTTGTACCGGATGTTACACCGGCCGACGATGTTGGCGATGATTTCTGCGAGTTGAATGCCTCGTATAGGTACGGCCTTGATGCCGGATGATGACTTCCGGGATAATGAAGGTGGTTCAGGGGATTGAGAGGGTGTTGCATCGAGGAAATCGAATTTATAGAAATGGAAGATATCGGGGTAAACGCCGACGAGCTATTCGGGTGGTTGCCAGGCTGCGGGGTCTGTTGTCGCGAGTCATTTTCAATCGACTCCCTATGACCGTGAGGTAGAATCATCTCCGAGTTTTGATTCTGATGATAATCCGTGTGATGGTGAGGAAGCCGTTCGTGTAAATCCGATATCATAGAGTCTGGGCTTACTTTCGGCCAATAATGATCCTGATGATGCGACATCGCGTGAATCGACGGCCTCAAACCACTCCCTATAATAGGAGGACGTTTGTCCGTCCGTTCGGCATGTTTCTGCATATGTTTGGCCAGATAAGTTTCCTGCGTATAACTCTTGCCGCAATACTGGCATATGTGAGTTTTTAGGTGTTTCGACTCCTTGTGCTTAGGGATGTGCTCGAGGAGGCTTGGCTCGTCGGAAAAGCACTTGTAGCACGAGTTGCACTTGTAGGGTTTATCGGTCTGATGACACCTCGAGTGGCTCTGTAGGTTACTTAGTTGGCTAAACGCCTTTGTGCATCCAGGGTGCCTGCATTTGTACGGTTTGTCACCAGTGTGCGTCCTGATGTGCTGTTGTAGATGGCTAAGCTGGGTAAATTTACGCTGGCATATCTCACACCTGTACGGTTTTATACCAAGATGAATCCTCGTGTGTTGTGATAGGTATGACGAGTTCGCAAACGCTTTTGAACATTGCGTGCATTTGTAAGGTTTTGCCTCTCGCATATGAATCTGTGTGTGAAGCTGCAGGTCCGCCTTGCTACCAAATATCTGTAATACGAAATAGAAAAAAAATCTTTCATTATTAACCACCTCGACATAGAATGATACACAGAAAATGACATTTCAAACAACACGTGGGTTAAAATCTCCGCCGCGTCTGTAACAACGAGTTTCTTTTCTGGTTCTGGTTCTAGTTCTGCTTATATGCCCCAGCTCCTTTACCACGATTTCGTCTGTCTCCTATCCAAAGTCAGACGTGAGTTGTTCCCCCGGCCCATCAGCCGTACGTACCCGCTACCTGCTTGGTTATAAATAAATTCCAAGGAGGAACGCGCAGCAGCCCAGCACATACGAGAGAGGCTGGCCTTGTCTATCATGGAATCGCCCCGGGGGCTACCTGACTGGCCGCACAGCTACCGCATAGAGACGCCTCTGCTCATAAACCACAGAGACGCACAAATAATTCATCTTCGTCACGAGATTCTGAGATATTAGGGATATCCTTTGCTCTTTGTAGGTACGAACCTACAGCTGCGCCTGGGCAAAGCCGCGCGGTATCATGCCTACCGAACCCCCCCACCCCATCCTTATAAACTCATACTTTCGAACGAACGAATGCCACGATTTTTTTTTCTTCCTTTTTTTTTCGTGCAATAAAAACGGCCGCATAATGTGTTCATGCGAGCATATTAGCACGGTACAGAGATTCGTATGTTCTATATGGGCATTATGTGAGTATATTTGATGAAAGATCTTTATATACCTATACAGGGTACATATACATATAGGTGAACGTGTGCACACATATGTGCCCTGTAAACTAGCCCGGGCAAGGATAATTTAACAGCTGACGGCTCACGTCCTTTCGAATGTTCGCTATTTTTTATTTCCTCCTTTCGAAATTTGTCCTTGCAGAAGTCAAGTTCGCGCGCTGCTTAAGCGGCCCACGTAATCGCCTTTTGACAGTGTAGTGCCGCGTAAGAGTATCGCCAGTTCGTAGACGATCATGCCCATATATACCTATCGTCCAGAGATAGAGTAAGCGAGAGAGAGGAAACAAGAGAGATATGTTATATGTATGCACATACGCGTACGTTACCCACATAAATGTGTGTAGAAACGATCGCGAGTTCGTGATGAAAAACTTGGGCATATAGGTTTACTTCTATATACGTATACACGTATACACCTATAGTTTAATGTATGTGTAACACATGTTTGTACGCGAAACCTAGATACGTTGATTCATATTTATCGAAGCAGGTGTATATTACGTTTAACTAAGTAAACTAACGCCTGTCTCTATACATCTTTACGTAGGATTAAGTTTAGTTGACCGTTACCACCAGCCCTGACCTGCGCGTCAAAAAATTCTCTATAACATTTATTACCCGCGTCTCGTCAATATAATTATCCGTCGTAACTTTGAAACTCATAACCGCTGACGCGGCTGTGAAAAAGAGTAAAATGAGAGGAAAGAAGATAGCAAAAAAAAAAAAATGAAAAAAATAAATGAAACAAGGTTGTGCGATTAACAAATGGACAGTTTCAGATTAGGAGGATCACGGTATTTCATATAATAGACTAAATGCATTAATTTGTTATAGTCTTCCGCAAACCGGAGATTGACCAGTTTTTCTTTCTATTTCCCCCCCCTTTTTTTTTATTTCTCTTAGTCTTCGAATGGGCGAACTCAGCATATAATTGCCGAGTTGAGTCGTTCGGAACTTCCGCCTAACTAAACCTTGCCTTTCCGCTGTGAAAATTACATCGTTATAAGGAGAGCCAGTCTTGAGTGCAACTGCTCTACCTATACCTTCCTCAATCCCTATCTCCCTCTCGCGTAAGATGTATACAAGTATACATATATATAAGACCGTCGAGAATTGCCGCGAGCATCAAGAATTGTAACAGTATCTATTTGTTGCCAAAGTGTTATCTATAGGCTGACTGACACTTGGCTTTATGGGTTAGAATTTGCTGGAATATTGTACTTTGCGTTTTCAAAGAACTCGATGCGGAATGCTCCGACTACAACAATTACCTGTCGTAAACGAACCACGGTTTACCAAGATTGAAATATAAAAGATTTTTTTTTCACTTTTTTTCTTTCTCTTTTTCTTAAACCTTCTTCGCGCAGTTTACAATTGATCCTTCGGGGCTTTTTCAGTTTTGTGGCCAAATGAAATATCTATAGAGTAAAAGAGTTGTTGCTGGAACTAATGCCTCTTCAGTTTATACCGCGGCACTCCTAATTCTTCTTTTTCTTCTTCGTCTTCTTATTCGACGAACGATTTCAACTGGAAGCTATTCTACCTAACGTAATATAATTTTAAAAAAAGAAAATTTTACAGTGAAATTTCTGGTTTATTATATTCGAAAACGAAGCTTTTTTTTGTTTCTTTCTTCCATTTTTTATCATTAAGAATATTTCGACTCTGTCAGTATAAGTAATTATTTCGCGATGATTTACACATAATTGTAATTATTTCTTTTAGTGCGGGTAATTGACAGGACTAATTATATATGCAGAGGAGAAATCGCGTGAGTGAGATTCGAATATTTAGTATATACGAATTTTATACGAAAGGATTGTTAATTTCATGTGAGAAAATATAATAATACAAGCTATATACGGCCTGAAGTAACTCGCGAATTAAGAGTCGATTTGACCGTGACTACACTTGAAATTTATTTATTTATTTATTTTATTCTTCTTTTAAATCTCTTTAGATTCACTCATAACTATCGAGGTGGTGAATAATAATTTAAATTTAATTTTTGAACTCTTAGCCGAAGGCTATCTTCAATTCGCAGCTCGACTGTCCTGCAAAGGACATAATTTATATAGTAAAATTTTTTGCACAGGATCGGTCAAGGAATAAAAGAAAATCAAGTATATCGTTGAATAATTTTCAATTATTTCCCTATACAAAACGAAATATATAAAAAAAAAAAAAAAAAAAATCACGGTCGCATCTTATTATATAACTGTTCGTAACAAACTAGGGTCATAAAATTTTCTCACGCGGGAATAATATTTCTAATTACGTATTCGGAGTTTGGACCGGGTCGGAGACGGTTGATTGGTCATTAATTTGATACAATGTGTAGACAGCAAAACTCTGGTAAGAATGTCTGAATTTTTAATTAGTATAATATCTCAAGTACTGTCCTTGGCTGGAATTTTAGCTCACCTATGTAAATCGCTAATTTTAATAAATTATAATGTTGAATAAATTTTCACTGTGTAACCTTAGATAGATAGACGGATAGATACTCCAAAGCCCGGTCGAGTTGATTATTTTTTTTTATATAATTTTGCTCTACGGGTAAAGCGTCATCAGTAAGAAAAATCTAAATCTAAATCACGTCTTATTCATTCGCACGAATGCCTTAAATGCGAAAAAGATGTCACAGATTTGGGTATAACAGCTCCTTGACATAATTATTTATATATACGCAAGTACAAGACGTTGATTAAACTGACGAGGAGCAAACAAGAAAAAGAAATGTCATTCGTGTACCTAGACGGCTACCAGGTGGCGAGTCTTACTTATTGTTAAAAGAATAAATCAAAACAGGTATTAAGATTTGAGGATAGGCGAGCGAGAGGGCTACACGATACGCGGAGGATCAAATCGTCATCAAGCCATCAAGGATCCAAAAAAAGGAAAACAGTTTTTGCTGGTAGAGATTAATCAAGAAAGACAGAGAAAAAAAAAGAAACGAGTCAGAGAAAGATACGAAACGTCCGATCGTTCGTTCGTTTAATAACACCACGGTCTTGATTTTCAAATAACGTAACTAATTATTCTCGAACTGGTTGACCTAACAGTTATTTCCGTGATTGTTTTTCTACTAGTTCCGATTTTTTTTTTTTTTTTTTCTTCTTCTTTGATTATCACATCCAGCCTTAAATACCGTAGCGATCTAGTCATGGTTAGAGAAGTTATTATATAGCAAGGTGTATGCCCGCAAGGTATTGCCAAAACGAACCGCTACCGCTTTTGTGTTATTACACTATTACTTGACCATATGGTATAAACACACATCATTTTATTACGGCGATATATGTATAGTACCTGCCTATTGACGTCACACACGAGATTGCGAAGATCGGTTATATAAGCGGTTACAAATTTAGTAGTAAAAAAAAAAGTTTACGATTCCGGAAACGGACAGATCTATATAAAATTTGCTTAATTGTATCAGTTTTCCTTTTTTTTTTTTTCTTCATATATTTTTTTCTTTTTTTTTTTCGTTTAAAAATCGGATCACGCAACCACCGATCCCTCATCACACTCCAAGTTGCCGCAAAATCATCCATAATACCACTGTTTACTTGGGCCCTTTTTTCCTCTCGTCAACCCTTCGTTTTTCTTCCCTTTCTTCCTTTCTTTCTTTTTTTTTTCCTTTCTCCCGTTTTTCTTTTTTATTATTTCACCATACGAGCTGCACGCGTCTATCCGCACGTTTGCCTCGTGATCTTTATCCCCTTTGCGTAGGTATATATTCGTAGGTTATACTGCCACCCCACGGGTTGTATTGGTATAGTACAGGGAATATATATATATATATATATATATATATATATATATATATATATATATATATATATATATATATATATATATATATATATATATATATATATATATATATATATATATGTATACATATATTAACGAATGTGAGAAATAGGGCTGAATTTTTGCCAGATTTTGATCCACGTCGCATCTTGCTTCGGGGGTCTGCATCCTGTCGAGGAGAAGGCGGCGGCGTTGAAAAAAGGTAGAAAAAAAAGAAGGAGAAAAACCCGAAAGAAAATATGAAAAAAGGAAAAGTTCAAGATCACCTCGTATATACGCATAGAGATTTCGAGTTTTTCGGCAAACAAGCCGATGACGGATGGGGGCACCATATACCTATATACCTATATATATACGAACACTTGCGAAGGGGAAACGGTTTAAGTGCCTTTTTGAATTTCTGCCTCTGTTCCCGTATTACAGCAGATATACAGCCAGTTTGAAAGGAACTATAATCTCTATGCGATTCTTTGCCCAGCTAGATATATTCGGGATCCGCAAAATTTTTCGGATATATAAGTATGGGGCCTTTCATGGTACTCGGTAACATTCTCTGGGACCCCTGTCTTAATCCGTTTTGACGCGTGTGGTGTCTGATCTGGTCTCAGAATTTCTTGGTAAAAATGAAAATGAAAAAGCAGAATCTAAGTCAAAAAATAAAAAATAAAAATAGTCACGGGGTACCGGCTAGGTCCCGTTATTATACGATTAAAAATGAAATCGTCAATGTTCAGTATACGTTCGTTCCTAGATACCTATACCTGCTTTGCAGTATAATAATCCGACGTACCCGTACGTCTTGCAGTCTTCGTCGGGGCCCGGATATCGATGTCTACTCTTTACCGATATTTATAACCACATAGCGACGTGACACGCGCAAAATCTATACCTATATAGAAATTTATATAATACGGGTGGCTGTTGCGGCCACAGTTGCTTCTCCGGACCCGTAACCAGCGAAATTGATCTATTCCCCCGGATGTTCACAGTTAGACGCGGTGGGATGTTCACAAAAAAAAAAAAAATCAAATATTCGACGCGGATAAGTCTCGAAGATTTTTCTATTTGAAAAAAAAATATATATATATAATATAATAAGAAGAACAAAACTAAAAGAAAGAAGAAGAAAGAAGAAACGGAAAACTACATTTATATACACATACGAAAGATCTATAGGTGTTGTAACGACGATAATGAGTATAAGAGGAACGTCGATATGCCGGAACGTAAGCATACCTATAATATACACACGTATACGACAGTACTTTGAGTGTATACGAGATGAACGGAACTCGGGAACGAGCCCTTAATGAAAGGCAACTGCATCGGACTGGGGTAAAGAGGGGATTTTTTTTATACATCACGTATGACGGTTAAGCACAGACTTAGTACCTACCACCCTCGAATATGGTAAGCGGACGTGCGTGCGTGCTGCGATGATGTTGTATACGTAAGAGTGTATATGGTATGTATATATACCTATATATAAGTAGAATATATAAGGAGGAAGAAAAATCTTCTTTTCTTTTTTCTATAAAGTTTGAACAAAAATAGAATAGTAGAAACGCGCGGAGGGAGAAGTAGGGAAATTTTTTATTTTTACTATTTCTTTCGGGGTTTTTTTTTTTTCTCTCTCTCTTTTCTATCTCTTGCCTTCGCGACTGTAAAGGTTTTTTTCATCCAACGAAGAAATATGGTATCCTGTCCGCTCCGCGGTACCCTTACTACTCTACTCTATACTCTCTTATACATACCTACCTACTACTTCAGCCAGTTAATATGTCTGCTGTTTTATTTTAAGTCCCACATCCTAAGCCGACGAGAAGAAAAAAATAAAAAAAAATAAAAAAAACCTCGTTGCATTTCTGGTTATTTCATATTCTACTATTTGAGATTGTACATTATACTTATATCTATACCTGCACCGCTATAACGTTCATTGTATGGAAAATAAAAAAAAATTTTTATAGATTTTTCAGATCTCTGTGTGCGTCCCCGAGGTATAATCACGTTTTCGTATTTCGTCGCGATCAAACCGCGGATAACTCTCCTCTTCGCATAACTTTTTCCTCTCCCCTCCTCCTCCTCCTCCTCCTTCACATCCCTATCACAAATTTTTACTACAACGTTTCGAGACGAACTCAATTCATCCCTCGTGTCTAACACGTTTATTTGATGAGACCGAAATTCAGACAAACCGAGTTACATAATATTCATCTTCCGGTATACGAATAATTTCATTCTTTTATTATAGGCTACGTTTTTTTGCGAATTGAAAAAAAAAGGAAATAAAGAAGAGGACTAAAAATGAAGGAACAAAAAAAAAAAACGGAAAGAAATTCAATCGATAATCGATAAAATATGGCTCACGCAATGATTAGTAGCGGAATAAATTTTGGAAGAACGAAAAAAAAAAAATAGTAAAAGAGGAAGGAGATGTAGAAAAAGAGTTGAAAAAAAAAAAAAATTCAAAAATTATAACACACACTGGGTAAAAGGATTAACCTGTCGCGAAGCGTCAGTGAGCCGGCATAAACTGTACACTGTAGCCCGCGTAACATTATACATAGGTATATATGTATATATATACATATATACCGAGTATACAAATAGTTGACTGCTTTTTGCGACGTGTTCCCCTGTTTTTACGACTCACGAGGCGACAAATGAAATGAATGAACGCGGTGGGGTACAACCGAGTTTGTTCTTTCCGGAGTGTCGCGAGGTATAGGTATGGATGTATACGTATGTACAAGTGCCGTACGTATAGGTTTACGATGCATGCGCGCATTCATTCGGGGCTTTGTCAATGAAAAATTCACCTATCTGTTTGATATGAAAAAAAAAAAAAAACTATTCGAAAACCCTTCCTAATTGGACAAAAATTGATCAGAATTGATCTTCACCGATAGTCAAAAGTAGTTAAGCTTTTTCTACTGGTTTTTTTTTTTTTTCTCTCTTTTGGTTTTGGTTGAAAGAGATCTTCGCCCTCTTATTACATCGAATTTAAATTTAACCAGATCGGACTTCTAATCGCCAAATAACGTACATACCAAGACATTGCGAAACGGTTTCATCTACTTTATAAAGTATGTATGAATATATACGAGAGCTTTTGGTAAAGGTAACGCGTACCTACCCCCTACCCGGTTTAGAAACCATTGCTTTTTGTCATTGAACAACGTATGCGTAGTCAGAGATTTGCTAGTGTTGGTTTGTAAGTTAAATGAAAAGCTTTTTTTTTCTTTTAAGGACTCATTGTGACCTGTGAGTACAATAAGGTCCTTAGAATCGATCGAGCACGCGGCTAAGAGAGAAGTTAGATACACGTGTGACTACGGTGTTGTAACTCTGGCATATATAGAGTTTAGTACAACGGGATACGAATTTCTAGTTCTGTTCTCTTTGCGGCTACTTGCAATTCTCGCGACGAGGCGCATGCATTGCATCGCATTGTTGCAGCCGCAGGAGAGAAGCGATAAGAACAAAAAGAATTATACGTCTTATACCTATATAAAAAAAAAATAAAAAAAAAGAGAATAAAAAAGGAATGAGAACGGAAGGACTTTTTAACAGGTCAAGTTTCAAAATCTTTAGAGAACATAGTTCAGGCATTACCTGGATAAAAGACGAAGGGACATCGTCGAGCTATAGAGAAAGAGAGAGAAGATTTTCGAACAGTATAGGTGGGTACAATGCACGCGCCTCTCTCGTGAACCATTCAACAATGTACAATGTATTGACAACTGACGATTGTCATTTATTTTGTTACCGGATTCTCGATTATTATTATTATCATTATTATTATTTTCAGTTTTTTTTTTTTCTTTTTTTTTTTTTCATTCACGTTATTGTGACGTCTCTTTGTTAAATTTTTCTGCAAAATTGATCACGAATAATACGGGTAAAGTGGGCTCCTTTTTCTCTATGGTACAATGCCAAAGGATCTTAGAATTTACGGTCGGTATAATAAGGCTTTTCGAAAAATTACATTATAACAAGTTAGCTAAGCTCTGTCGCCTGCAGTAAAGTACATATATACGTATACATGTACTATACAGATCATCTCGAATACATTTTGCATCGAAATCTTTTAAATCGAATATTTGCGAAGACAAATTCCTTGATATCTTCGTTCAAGAATTATTATCGACGATAGTATATAGTTTGTCATAATTAAGCATTATAGAAGAAAAAATAAAAAATAACTAAATATGATTAGCGAATCTGGATACTTGGAAATCGTTTAATTAATTTGTCGAAACGACTCCATCGTTTGAATTATCTATCTTAAATTCAAAATTGAACTTAAATTTGAACTTAACTTAAAAAAAAAAAAAAAAAAAAAAAAAAGAAAGAAAAATAACTCGTGTACCAAATGATCGCCGGGTCATTGTCATCAAAGAGTATATAGGAACACACGATATCCATATAATCATGTAATATGTTTACGAGTAATGTATAGATATATAGTTATTACTGCCAATAAGAGATAATGAGAGGAACGTTGGATAATAAAAATTATTCAAACTAGCATATTATAATGACACGCGAAAAACTGCTTGAATGGATTCAAATTTATCATTTCCGAAGTGATAATGACGAGAAAAAAAAAAAAAAAAACCTGGAAGATGTACCCTGTGTTACCACAAAGAAATTTATTAATATAAATTGGTTTTTATACGAATACTTCAATTATTATTATTATTATTATTATTATCATCATTATCATTAGTTTTTTTTTATTCTCCTACTTCTTTCGATCGTCTCAATTAAATTTCGAAGAGAGTTCATTAAGTTCTAGGAGGAGAACTATAACCACGTGGTTTCATCATATAGTAGTTTGTGAAAAAAAAAGTTTCAAGAATGAAAGATTATACTATATAATTTTGGTTGAATATTTCCATTCCGCGATTATCATATATTACAGAACGAATATACGATTTTTTGCATTTTCTTTTTTTCTTACTTCTTAATTTTTTCTTTATCACTAATTCTTTCTCTCTTTACCTTCTCGTCTTCGTGGGGGGTTGGTGGTGTCGGAGGAGTATACATGCGTGGCGCGTAGTCGCCAAGCAAGGACGCGCCACCAGCCGACGACCCTTGGCTCCTGGGTGGACTGAGGTCGGGAATTGTAGCATGATAGTCCTGCAGACCTGCGACACCCGTGGGTACCACTGGCCGGTATTCCATAGCACGAACCTCCATTTTGGTTCCGATTGAAAAACCCGAGTAAACCAGTTTGAAGCTTTTTTTTTCCCCTTTTTCGTTTTTTTTGGTTTTTATTTATTTATTTTCTATGTTAATTTTACGAAGAATAAATATATATATATATATATATAATATATATTTTTTAGAAAAGTCTTCACCATATATGTTAATCCTTCATTTACTATAACTCGTAATATTCTTGATTATATAGTTTCACGCACACATGGGCCACCCACTTTTATTTCTTTCTACGCAACTGTCTCTCTTCTCTATCCCGTATCTGAATCTTTACAACTTGTAACGCTATAGTGTCAGTTGCAAAACACGAATAGAAAAATCAATGATAATTAAATTTGAAAAAACAAAATTATCCTAAAACAAAGTTTACTCTTGTGCAGACGTAAGTTTTCATATTTGGTTATTAGTGTCCTTGATAAACTTGACACACGATCTTAAACCACGCGGTTTCAGAGAATAAAAGAGATAAATATCGTCTAGGTTTTATACAGGTATATAAATGTATATACCTATATACCATGAATACTTATACGAGGAGGTTGATATTCACGAAACGTTTTTTTTTTTTGTACCTGTTTTAATTATTTGCATTTAATTAAAATTGTTTATTTATTTATTTACTTTACTTTAGTCTAGTTTAGTTTATTTATTTCGTTTTATTTATATATAGTATATATGTACTATATATAATATATAATATATATAGTAGATATATAAGCCTACTTTATCATAGGCAGCTTTGGAATATGTCACAGACGAGTTCTAAACGAGACTTGAATTTTCTCCACCGAATATGAAACAGTTTTTATCTAAGACAAAGTTTAGCCAAACTGATGATATATTTTATTAGAAAAATAAAAACCGTCACAAACGATATTATTAATAATAATAATAATAATATTAATATAATAATAACAATGATTATTAATGTGATTAAAATTTGTTGAAAAAACCGTTGTTGTTGTAATTTTTTTTTTTTTTTTTTTTTTTCTCACAATAATTTTCTATCTGAGTTCAGAGTCTTTCAATCACTGATAGTTCTTTATTTTTTTTTTTATTCCGGTTAAAATTTGTTTATCGAAATTGTTTTATTATTTTGTAGTTTTTTTTTTTTTTTTTTTGAAATTTTTTTTTTCTGATTAGAAAAAAAAAAAAAAATCGAATTTTTCGTTCTAGTTTTTGCTCGGTGTTTACAGTTTTTCAACAAGGCTACTACCTTGGGGTAACGCGCACCCCTTGGCTACTTTTTGCCGACTGAATGTTTTGCGCCGTGGCCCTAGCTTCGTTCGAACAGAGCGCGAAGCTCCCCACCCCAGGACCTTCCCCCACCTTAAGTTTCGGCTTCCCCCACCCCATAACCAACTACACCGACGGTTGCCCCACACCCCAAGCCGCTAGGACGCGCCGCGGTATATGTATAGTAGTAGTAGTCTAGTACAAAAAGAGTGAGATGGGCATAGAATCCCGTGAATACGAAGAGGGGATAATTAACCGAGTGTACAACGTACCGTGCGTCCGCTGTCTCGAGATTTATCCAAAAAGATATTATAATAAATTATATTTTATTATTTTGCTTCATTTCATATTACATTATTATATCATATCAATTTATATTGTGGCGGCACGGGGGGGGGGGGGGGAGGGTTGATTGGAGAATATTGAAATAATTTGTTCATAAAAAAAAAAAAATAGATAAAATTTCGTCTACTTCTCATCATTTACACATTGACAAATTACGAGGTATCTATGTTAATAGATACAAGGCATTGAATTATAATCAGTTTTTTTTTTTTTTTTTTTGCTTTCAAACCGCACTTTGAATTAATTAGACGATCGAAAAAAGAAAAAAAAAAAAAAAAAAAGAAACCGGTAGACTTCCGTATTGTCGTATTAATATACCGTTTATTTGAAGCATCTTTTTGGGTTATCAAAATTATTGGATAATGTTATGATTTTTTATCTTGTTATTTTTATTTATATAGTTCTTCTTTCTTTCTTTACTTGTTGGTTCTTCGTCTTTTAATCAAAAGCATGATGTTTCCGAAGGATGGGTTATCGCTGTTATGGACCGACCGATTAAGAAATACGATTCCGAGTAAACCTATATAATTCCATAACGCCTATATTCGACCGAGAAGCTTGTTTATAACAGTTATAATGTCCAACTGTTCTATACAGACACGTGTTCATTGAGGGAGTGAAAATTATACATACATATATATATATATATATTACAGAAGATTCTAATTTTATACATATATTTTATAAATTGTATATTGTATGTATATACACCTACACATATGTGTAGCTATATATGTTATATATGTTATATACATAAGTGAAAGTATTTGTATAAATGATATTTGTATATTATACGGTGAAGAGGTGTCGTTGACCCGAATCCGATAAAAAAATATTTAAAAAAAACCCATAAAAAAAAAAAAAATACTCATGTATAGAAACGATGAGAGAGAAAAAGTTTTGAAAAAATAGAAAAAACAGGAAAGGTAAGAGATAAAAAAAAAAAAACGCCGATCACAAAAAGCGGAAACATTATTGAAAAAAAAAAAGAAAAAAAAATTGGCTAACCACTACTGTAATATAATGGAGATATTATCTCTAGTAGAAAAAGCGCCCCCCCCCCCCCCTCTCCCCCTCCCCCTCTTTCCCGCCGTTTGAACTTTTTCTCCATGGCGCTAGAAATAAGTTTTTATGCCCCTGAAAAGCGTGCGCCGTGTCGGCAAAAACACGCGCGCTTGCGCAAAAAAAAAGACAAAAAAAAAAAAAAAAAAACCGGCATACAATCCGAACTATACGGGTTATATACGTACGTAAGCTATGCTATATCTATAATATACTAACCCGCAAATGAAAAAGAAAACGAAAAAGAGGAAGAAAAAAAAAATGATAGAAGAAAGAAAAAAAATCGGCGTTTGCCCTATATGTATACATAGTAGGTATATGTGTAGTACGATATAGAGAAAACTCTGCGAAGTATGAATTTGACAAAGAGACTGGTGTAGGATATTTTTATGGAGACGTTATACAAACCGGTGGTGGGCATTTGACAAATTTTCATTTTTCACCGCAAGTTAAGTATAAAAGTGATAGATCGTGGAACTTGAGCGGTGTAAAAATTTTTGTTGTTAAAGATATGTTGTATTAGGTATCCGACTATCCATAAAAGGGAACCGATTTTTGTAAGGAAACGATGCGTCACTTCTTCTTCTTACCGGTTGCTATAGTTTACTGCGGCAGGGTGTTGAAAACGATTTTCATCTATCGACGAGATATACATATATACATACACGGTTGAACAGAAGGCCGGGACCCTCGGTTATGATGATGCATTTTTTCGCTAAACTAAACTCTAAAGTCAAGAGGTAAACTCGTGATCGTATTTTCACATCCTGTTTCAATTTCCTAATTCAGGGTTACCCTGAACGCCGCTTACCATTATTATACAAAAATGCGTAAAATCGTTCGTCACTTAAATTAATAATGAGAAAGAATGAAAGAAGAAAAAAAAAACAGAATCGCAATATGATCGAAAAATTACGCAAATCGATTTCTATCATTATCACAGGGACACTGCAGTTGACCAAGAAAATGGTCCCGTTTATAAAGATAAATGTACGTGCGTGTATACCTAGATGGATACCTTGGAGATATAAGTACTGCTCTGCTTCGCACCATTGGTGGGTAATCACGCTCGAATGAATTTCACGACGAAGTGTCAGGGCTCGGTGTGTAGCATGGCCACGGTTGGTCGGTTGCAATGATAATAAAGGTGCCAAGGTGGTTGTTTGCGCGTGTTAGTCTACCTAAAACCGATTTCTTGTCGATTTCATACCGATTTCTATCTCAAAAACGTCTTACGAGTTTGGAATAGTCGGTACAGCAACGTGCGCGTAGCGATCTAACGATACGTTTTGAGAATAATAATAGAAAAAAAAAAAAAAAAAAACTAATATTAATTCGGTGTAATACTTCCGAACAAAGATCGCGTGAACGTTTACTATACACCGAATTGGGTTGTCCCACTTTTTTCGTATACCGATTTTCACGCTGATCGCGAGACTTTGGGTTTCTATAGATTTCAAAATCGAGCTGATGAGACAGTACGATGCTTTCCAATCCTGGCCATTTACGTTACCTATTCCGTTCTGTACCGACTCTATATTTTCTTTTTTTTTTTCTTTTCTGTACAGACAAATATTGTACACGATTTTTCAGAGAACTTTCAAGCAAGTGAAAAGATTTGTGCTAAAGATTGCTTTTGTGAGATACTCGGACGAAATTCGCTCGGTTTCTGCGCCCAAATAAAACGCTACGATCTACTCTGGCGTAATGTTGTGCGATCTCAGTATCGATCGCCGATATTTTTTATTTATTTATTTTTTTATTTCTAATTTTTTCACGGTTCTCAAAACACGTTCACCTTTGGAGATTTTCATGACAGATAGTCCCTGCCAAGAAAAGAATAGACTTTTGCGTGGTGTGAAAATTAGGCACAGTTTGCAAACAGCAGGCTTTCTATAGATAGAAATCGGCATATGGTCAACGTCGAAAGATAATTTTCCATTTTTCTTTATGATCGTCACTTCCGAAAACAATATTTCCGAAATTTAGACACCTTTTTTTGTCGACTCTCATATCCGCACTGTCGTATGTGACAAAGATATAATAAAAAATTTGCAGAAGTAAAAAGAAAAAAAAAATTAAAACAGACGAAAATCATATAGATTTTCGTCGAGTCTGTCTCACGACGATATTCGACGAGCATATGTTATAATAAGAACGTCGTTATCTGTATTATGAAATTGAACTATAGGTCAGATATGTAGTATACACATTTTGTTAGAGACATCGTTTCCAGTCAGATTTAGAAAAATAAATATAGATTTAACCTGCACACTGTCTACTTGGTCTAAAAGTTTGAAGGACAGATTTAGTAAACAGAAATTTTGTATCAGATCGAGTGATGGACGCGTAGATGATCGTTTGTTTGGAAACACAAATGTACTCTGCGACGGTTTAATCGGTTACGAGAGAATTTGAAAACCTATTCAAAATAGACAAAGATATACACATTCTACGGTAAGAAATCAAGAAAGAGAGAGATAGAGATTTAATTGAAACGTGATTTCATAGGAAAAAAAAATGGGGGCCGGGGGGGTAGATCTGATTCGACAAAAACTTCAGAAGATATTTTTATTTTTCAACAATGAGAGACGGAATCGAAGAGATACACGCATGACGCGACTCACAACTGGGTCGTGAGCCGTCAGGCTAGACCAACTAAGTTCCAGGCATTAATACTCCGTCTAAAAGTCTGAAAGTTAAATTTTTGGTCTCGCATGAACTCTGTTACGGTCATGGCTTGACACCCCCTCAGACCGTGCTCGAGTAACCGAGTCTCGTTCGGTCGTTCACACACACCCACTCAAATCTGTGGGGCCTTTTCTTTATTTTTTTTATTTTTTTTTTTTCTTCATTTTTTGGGGACTTCGGGCCCCCGGACGAATTAGGGACGCGCGTTAGGCCATGCCGATCGCCTCCTTTCAAACCAAGACACCCAGTAGCACTGCAAGTTGGTTTCAGTTCCTCCTGACTCGAATAGATCATAGTGAGAAAATGTCAAACATGTTTTTTTCTTCCTAGGTGTAAGATTTATGTTATGAATGAAAGGGTAAATTACAAATAAGTTTTCATACAAATTTTCAATCGTTATCGTGAAAAATTTAACGGAGTTTTTATTCTTCTTCATTCGATCATTGAATCGGAAACTTTGATCTTTATATTATTTGACCCCCCTTACGTCAGACCCGATTTTTTCTTTCAATCAAAAACGGTTGTCCGATCTTCCGAGTGCATAGGAACGCACGCGCTGGTATACTGTAGTGGACAATGGCGGTCATAACCGCAATTTTCTATTTTTATTTTTTTGCCCCCTTTTTTTTTTGGTTCGTAGTTGAAAAAAACCGGATTTTTTGGACGTTACCTAGAGGAGCCCCGGAGCAGAGAGGCATCTGTATACCTAATATGCATATGGTCCAGGTCACAGCATCCCTTGCTAGATCGTTTTTTGTTTAATTCTGTCCCCTCCGGTTCGCGTAGCGCCCTAATTTCAACCGTCCATATATAGCTGCAAAGAACGCTGCAGAGATTCGTTTGAATGACAATGACCCAAAAGCCAGGCCCAAGCCTAAGGAGATCGAGGAATGATCGATCAGAACCGACGAAAATGACCCGGAAGAAAATCTCGGCAGGGGAACCCGATATGCAAATATTTTGCCTACTTAACCATCTCTAGGTCCTAGGATAAATGATGTTTTATTCGTACCGTCGACACTTGACGATTTTCGCGCGATCCTTCATCTATTTTTATTTTTATTATTATTCCTTACGTTCACGATTAGATTTAATTTTCGATTTTTCTCTAGCTCCTCTCTTACTGTACCTATCCGAAACCGTGAGAGAGTTCAAATTTTCTTATTCCTTTGCCATCCGATTTCTTTTGACAAGCCTAACTATGGGTTTAAAAAATGAGTTTATTTCTTGAGATTAATTGACGTCGAATATGACAAATAGAGGAGATTTTTATTTACGCGGTTTCATACAGACGCATGGAAATATTTGTCGATTGCTGTTTATAGATTTTTTTTTTTTTTACCTATTATATCCTGTAATTGGATAGAAAGAAAAAAAAACTTGAAATTTATCGAGCGATCAATCCCCTCCTTTCGTAATAACTTTGACTAAGTAAGGATTTACGCTTTTAGGGTAAAAGAAGAGAGCAAGAGAAAAAAAAATTACTTTCTTCAATTTAACCACGGGTGCCGTTGGTCTTTAACAATGCAGTTACGTTAGATGGGCCAGTCAGAGAATGACCCGAACAATAAAAGTTTATTATTTTTGAAATATTCTTAAAACCCTTTCCTCTGGCTTACGGGCTTATTACTGCTTTAAGCCGTGCTTAACACTCTAGCTCTCTCTGTTTCTCTCTCGCTATTTCTTGACCGGTCTCTCGAGGTTAAAGGATTAAAAAAAATGAGCTTAACCCTTCCCTGTATTACATTATAAAGCAAAATTCACCAAGTAATAAAATACGCAACCTTTCCAGCTCCCACTGCTTCAATATATTCATTTGTTTATTTTCCTTTCCCAACCCTTTCGGCTTTAAGGATTTGTCCACTGATTTTTTCATCCGTTTTTTTTTTATCTCTCTCCGTTTTTTTTATACATTTTTTTTTTTGTTCGTTTCTGGTACTTCGCTCTCAACACTTTTGAATATACACTCGACAAAGTACCCGAAAGTATTGAAAAACCCGTCCTTATATTTAGCATGCCCATTTTTTTTTTTCTAGGGCAATACTTCAGGTCAACTTGTCGCTTGACGTCTTGAGACGTTTCTAGAAGAATGAAAAAAAAAAAAAAAATTCCTAATACTCCCGCACATTTTTTTTTATACTTTATTATACTACGGTTAAATATAGTTGGCTATGCTTCCTGCAGCAGTTTACAGGAAATATGGTTCCTGCGCTACTAATTCCTTCCAGAGATGAAACAGCCGTTAATAAGTGTAATAGCTGGTATATAGATTTTGGTAAAAACGACTAAATCAAATTCATCTCGAAAATATTTTTTGATTGCGGTAAAAAAATAATTTTTAAGAAATACGATTATTATCGTAAAGTTAGGTAAAGACCTAGTCGGTCACCTGGTGCGTGTGACGTCATCCACCAGCCACTAGTACGTCATCGAAAGTGGCCAAATTCAGTCTTGGACCCCCATGGGTTCCCATGACCTCGACTGACCCGGGTGAAGGTGCTCCGTCCAAGGGGGAGACTTGGAGTTCAAGCCGGTCAGAGGTCGCGCATATGGTCTTAGCCGTTGCCTCACGCAAAATAGCCAAAAATGAGAAAATCTCGCGAGGGGTAAAAACGAATGAGAAGAGAAAACTGTCAGATAGTAAAGCAAAGCCTACAATGAGCCGTTCACTTTCGGGGTGGGGGTTGTTTTTGAAAAAAATTCAGTTGAAAATGGGCTTGCCGTTTGGAGAAATATTGCAAAAGGAAGGTGAGCCGTATGAATCAGTTTATAACCATTAGTAAGAAATCGAATTTACAAAAAAAAAAGAAAAATTTTATGAACAATTTCTAATGAACATTTGTAGCAATGAGATGATTTTTGAAAAGTTTGGTCTATTCGCGGCTCGTTAATTGTCACGTATGTTACTTGATACGAAGTTGTGTTATGTTGTGTTCTAATAATGGGAATCAATGGAAGAGCTAACAAGGTGTTAACCTATTGACAGGAGTACAGAAGACAGAAACCACAATAAAGCGAGGAGCTAACCCGAGAATCAAAGTACCTGCGAGGGGTAACCCTTAATATTTTGATAGCTCAATGCATAGTACAATACTATCGAAGAATCTATACTGCGGGGTATACCCTTTCAATTGCAGTTCAATACCCAAATTGGTTCGTTCACAATAGTGGAGGGAGGGAGTGCGGTATTAACCCCTTTAGAAACGGGCGTGTGCCCTGTTCGACGTGGAGCTTAGGGAAGGTGTTACAGATCGGAAATATCAAAGGATTTTCATCGTCAAAGAACTAGATCGGCAAGGAAAGAAAAAAAAAGAGAAAAAAAAGGGACTTATTGGTGGTATCCCAAAAGGGGTTGGCACCGATCTTTCTCACTCTTTTTCTATGCCAGTGTAACAGCCGATTATGCCTTTTTCAACAGCGCACGTGATCGCTCATTGGTAGTTTTTGGGGACCTTGATTTTTCCTTTCTGTATACCCTACCCCGTTTCACCTATATCGCATTATGATCAATATGTATGTTTCAAAAGAATATAATACTTATATGTAAAAGTCACATCGATTGAAAAAAAAAAAACAAAAGAAAGAAGAAAAAAAAAGCTTGAATCAAAATCGAATCCCACACCTTGTTTATCCTTCGGTATTACCAGGAATAATTGACAAGTGTAGAGAGTAAGATGAGGGGGAAAAAACAAAAAAATCATAGTATGCAAAAAATGAAGAGGGTTTGAGTGAATTTTTTTTTTGTTTTTTTCTTCTAATATTTTTTTAAAAATCATATTATTACCTGGCACACGCCCGATTGACTTGTTCGATTTTTTTACCTTATCTTTTTCGTCTCGTATTCACCCCAAAATGGCTTTAACCAGATATTTTGTGTGTATTATAGATCCAGGCACGCGCAACTTTTTTATAGACTAGTTTTTTTTTTTCTCTTAAATTAGGAAAAAACCTGCGACTCGCTGCACGCGTAACCGATTTTTTCGACATTGATACACGACGAGGATCTGCTGCAGGGCACAGGGGATGCGTTACCGGTTTTTATACGTTGCAATTTATGTGCCGGATTTTTGGAAATTTAAGGGGAAAGGTTTTTTTTTGTTTCCCCCTCGTTGTTATAGTTGGCACCCCTCATACTGCATACGCTTACGATTAGGGGAGTTTTTTCTTTTTTTCCCCGTTTTTTTTTTTTTTATCTGGGCGCGTTTCGTACGTTTTCACCCCAAAATGGGAAACGAGAAGAGAGGAGAAAGGAACATAAAAAAAAAATGAAGAAGAAAAAAATGCTCCTCCTGGCAACGCGTATACCACGCGCCACATGGCAGAGTATGGGGCAGCTTTGTTTGTTTTTTTGCCATTTTTTTAGCACTCACAATTTTATACCAAAATGAATATAGCTTTTCTCCCCTCTAGGTTCTCGTCTCGAACGGGCAGCCCTGCCCAGCGTCCGGCAGACCCTTAATTTTTTTTCACGATCGAAAGAACGAAAAAAAATCTTATTCAAAATTTGCCTAACCGTATACGATCCGAGTATAGGTATAGGGTACGCGTTGCTCCTGGAGCCAATGCACAATAGATTTTTGGGTATAGGAATGGTAGTGGAAGAAAAAAAAAGAAAAAAAATTTTTTTTCGAGGCACGCTTCCTCATATTTTTCTATGAAAGGAATAAAACCCTGGCTAAAATTTTTGACGGTTGTATTCTCGCAGCTCAATAAGAAATTTGCACACTTAAACGGATTACAGATGTTTGCGGGTGTTTACAATGCTCAACCGATTTCTCGATTTGTGTCAAGAAAATAATGTTTCAGAAACTTTCTGAGTGACAACCATCGAATCTTACCAACAAAATTTTTCATAATCTGAGGCTATGCGACGATTTGCAATTGTTGCTATAGGTATATCTGCCGCATGCCGCGTTAGCTTGCCACTCACGGGCCTCCCTTTATATGCCGCGTTCAGTCCAACCTTCCTTCGTAACTCCACATTTCGCGAAATTGAAAAAAAACATACCGAGTCTTTTCGAGAGAACGTTATACGTATATAAAATATAAAAGACGTGGGAGGGACGCCTTAATTTCTGCTACACCGTTTCCGAGTCACATTTTCGGGGATAAGATGACGAAAAATCAGATTACAAAAAAATAACCAGAAAGAAAAATCAAAAAAACGACATAAAAACGATGCAGAATCAGACAGGAGCAATGTGTCACTCGTAGAGCAACTCGAGTTGGCGACGTAAAGTTATTTAAGCTTATTTACGCGTGGACGTGGAATTTCATTGTTTGCGAAATATCCATGACAGACAAATCCGCCCTGTCCAAACAGCAAGGGATTTTTGCCACCCACACTAAATCGCTCGTTCGTCTCGGTATGACCGATCGCTGGTTCCGCTGCAGCAAAGACGTCTAAGAAAGACATACGCTTGTACGTCCGGAGTAAAACCTCCAGCATAGTAGTCTAAAAGTGACCAGGAGGCACTTGTTCGAGCCACTTGGGACCGTCCGTTTCTTCGTCTATCTGTTGGGCCCATCCCCAGAAATACAACAACACACACAAGATCAAAAGTGCCGAAAACAGTTTTTTTCCTTTTTTTTTTCTTCCTCCTCTATTCGTCTTTTCTTTTTATTTTACCCCCGATTCTCTGTTTGTTTGCAAGATCGAATACTTAACCATCCGAAAACGATTTAAGAGCAACAGCTAAAAACGAATGCAATTTTTTCGGGGATGGATCTCGCGTACAATTTATCTAATTTTATGGAAGAATTGAATCTAAAAATTGCACCCCGTTAATAAAACGACGCGTATTTGAATCGAAAAAAATAAATAAAAATCGAAAAAAGGAGAATCGATCGACTGAAAAATGCCCGGAATTTGCAAAAGAATTTTTTTTCACCCCATAGTGATATTACGAGAGCAATCGGTCAAAAACTCGTCGTACAAATTACTTAATTCGTCCGGAAATGCGGAGAATTTGAAAATTGCCCTTCCGTCCTGCAGGCGGTGGTTAGGGCCGTTGGCAGCACGACAGAATCCGTCTTCCGGGTATGAGACATTATGTTGTGAAGTTTGAAAATTCAACGGTTTTTGATCGGGATTGAAGAGAAGAGGGGTGGTTCGCGATTTGTTTGTATGCATATCACATGCCCTGATGACTTTACAGATTTTTGTTAAAAATCGTTATGTAGTTCCATTGGTTGATGTGTATTTAAGTCTTTGATCTTCCGTCTTCCTCCTAAGCCTGTCTTTTTCTATTTCTCATTTTCTCCCCGTCGCGTCGGGTCTCTACCGCTGAGGGGAGCTCGCTTCACTTCCTAGGGATGCTGCCCCTTGAAGTCAGGTTCCCATGCCCCCTGTATCTCCTGTCTTTCTCTGACGAGGGGGCCCTTCTTCGTCTAAGGCCCAGTCTGCCACCTGTCCCTACGTCTGGACCCTATGCGATGTCTTCCTACATGTAGAACAAGCCGGAGGCCCATTGTCTCTTGATTGCAGGTTTTTCAACCGATTTTTTCAAACTCAAAACCCACAACTGACCAGTTAAAATCAAAAAACCAACATTTCAGGGTCTTGGTTCATCATAATTAGCGATCAAGGTGAAAGTGTACCGCGTACTTATTGGGTATCGATTTTTTTTCTCCAAATTTAGTATAAGTCGAAGTTATTAATTTTCAATTCTGGTGTAGAACGTGTCTCTTTATAGCAAAGGTTGTGAATTAATTAGCCGAGTTGGAGTGGTGAGGATAAGGTATTAGTCGTGGGAAAAAAAAAACTGTATATATAAAAAATGAAGAAAGGGTAAAATAAGAAAATAAAAAGAAAAGGTGTATATAGTATATACGTATATATGGTTTGAAGAATTATAATTATACATGGGTAGCTGTTGATAATTAATTGTACCAAACACGCGCAAAGATTCGTATATTAAGTGCATGGTAACTTCCTCTTAAAAAAGCCTCCGAGGCATTGACTTCTAAACTTCCTATAAAATTTTTTTTTTACTTTTTTTCTTCTCTTCCACCGTCAGAGATTGATTTAGTGGGCTAATGATGAACCACCACCTTTCCCCCTACCCCATACTCTTCCTCCTCTATCCTGCGTTCTCCATCCTCTCTACCCCACCCACATGCACGAATTAAGGTTCGGGGTTCTCGTGAAGGTATTTTTTACCTGAGCACCGCCATCTGGTCAGATTTTGTTTCACAAAAAAATGCATCGGCTTATCAAATATAGGCTGGTAGACTTTAGGGGTCTCTCTCTCGAATAGTGTGGGAAAACTACCCTCGAAATAAATTTCATTACATAATGATAAACTGGAAGTCAATTCAGTGGTTCGTTATACGGCATTAGTAGGATTTTGACAAATTTGTATAATAAAAGAAAAAAAAAAAATCCAAAAAAAAAAAGAAACAAATTTGTGTGTTCTAAATAGTTAGTCAATTTTTTTTGTCCGTCAATTTTCAACAGATTAAGAACCACGTATTCACTTTCTAAGCTAAATTTTATTCCCTGTTTTACATTTTATCTACATTATAGGTCGTTTTTTTTTTTTGTTATTTACTACGAATTCACATAGGCTCAGGATAGTAGTTGGTAAGTCACGAGCAAACTGCGCAGGCGATAAAGTATACTGATAATTAATTTTATTACTCTTCAATTTCCTAAGGGGTCGGTGGCTACCGGATTATGGCAGTAAGGCCCATTTTCGTTAGTCGCGCCAATGAAAACGAAAAAAAAACTAAAACTAAAAAAAAAAAAACTGTAGTATAAAACATCGAGCACCATCTCACGTCAGGCAAAATAATATTCCGTGATGAGACTCGCGCCGCCACGAGTTTACGACCCAATTCCACTTTTAGTTTTTATTTACTTATTCCCCTTATACCAACCAACATTCGTACCTACAACGACTCAACCGCGTCCTTCTTCCTTTTTTTTCTTTTTTTTTTTTTTTTTTTTTCTTTATATACCTATTCAGGTTTTTAACCCCAAAAACTGCCACGCGACTATACCAGGAAAAAAAGAAACGGGGAAAGAGAAAAAAAAAAAAAGAAAAAAACTATCGACTGCAACACACGTGAGAGTTCCCCGCAAAGTAGAAAAAATCATGGAAAAAAAAATCAAAAAAAAAAAAAAAAAATTGCAAAATATGGGTTGCACACTGCCGTCGTTTCATTCGGATACATTTTTCATCTCAATTTTTGTGTAATAATCGGTTAAACCTGAGGTAAGGCGATGGCTATTAAATCCGTTCGGTGTAAAATCGGCATTCGTTTCTACGCGTATTTATGTTAGTAGTTTTTTTTTTATGATTTTTTTTTTGTTAGCTATCGTGGACGAAAAGCAGTTTTTAAGTAATACCGTGAGTATTAGTAGCGTAAATGATCCTCAGGCGGTAGTTAACCGGTTCCAATTCGTCCTTGATTATTTTTTCAAAAATATATCTCTTCAGGTGTCTCGGTACTAGAAGCTATGGGTATATTATATATCGTGTATACACGCATCTACTGTAGGTATACCTAGAGAGGAACTCGCGTGACGACGAGAAACGAGATGTGAAGTGAATAGCTTTTGGATCAGGTGCCCGGGTGCCCGGGTGCCCGGGCAGTGCAGCAGCAGCTAGCCTCCCACGCCAGACAATAGTCTTTAAGCCTTAGACTGAACATGATACCCTATTTACTCCCTATATACTAAATTTCTAAGTCCTATATACCACATACATTATACATGTAGATATGTATTATATAGATATACCACGACGGAGTACAATAAGCGGAATTATGTAACCCTGAATGCCTTACAAAGATAGAGGCTCTAGCTTTTCAATACCACTGTGTATACACGATCGAAAATCTCGATAACTTTACTCGTCGAGTGGTGTGAACTTGCATCTTCGATTAGATCAAAAATCTCGATTTTTCTCTTTCTCTTCCTCTCTCTCTCTCTCTAATACAAAAATCGGTACATCTTTGAATGGTAAAATCTATGAGAAAATCTTCCTCATATCGACGAGATATTTATTAATGAGAAACGAACATCGAAACCGTGAATTAAAATCTATATTTTACAAACTCACGAAACCTCTATTTTACATTTTCTATACAAAAAAAAAACTTTGCCTGAATAATGAAAAAAAAAAAAAAAAATTAGAAACGAAGAGTGAAGTGACATGTATGTGTATGTATTGAAAAGTGAAACGAATCGGATATTTGTGTGTATATATCTATATACGTACACGATGAAATTTATAGTAAGAGGCGGGTATTCGATTAGAATTAGATCTGAGCCCGATGTTTTTAGAATAGAAGTGGCCCCGATGCCTTGACGAGAGGGGATGCTGCCCACAAAAGGGATAAAAAAAAAAAGAAAAAAAAAAAAAATTTGGTGGAAAAAATGACAGGCCTCTCGCTACCGTGCGTGATGAGGCCAGATGAGGCCCCAGCTCGTATACCCGGCCGCGGCATAGGAGGCCTCAATGGGGCCTCACGCAACTCGCCAGCGCATCAAATAAGATCTCGGACTTTTTTTTTTTCATTTATTTTTTTTTCATCTCTCCAACCAAGAGATTTCAAGATTCTAAAAATCACCTACTATACGAGAGAATTATTTGTGTACATTATACGTGTATCATTTTTGAGAATTTTTGAGAATTTTCTTTTTTTTTTCTTTCAAACTGTCAAAAAATAATTTGAAATAAATAGAAAATGAATGAATAAACGAATAATTGAAATAGTCGAATATATTTTGTGTAGTTTATAGTATCAGCTATCTAATACTTCGTTTTCGTATCTTCTTTCATCTTCATCTCCCATTACGATCAACGGTCAAAATAGATGAGGCCCACCGAGAGGACCGGAGCTGTTATACCTAGCGCAGAATAAGAGGCTGTAGAAACGGGCCTCACGCAACTTACCAGCTCATCAAATGAGCCATTGGGATTATATTTTTTCTCACGAGATTTCGAGAACCGTTTTATAATCGAATTTAAAAACTTGGATAGATGTCTACGTACATATTACACGTGTATATATCTATATAACTATATAATTTTGAGTAAAATTTAGGGTTTCTATTTTCTACAATAATTTCCGTATACTCCGATCGACTCGTCTCGCCTAAAATCAGACTACTAACTGTCGGCGGCCTCGCTTGATAACCCAAAGTCCATAAGTTCTGTTTTGTTTGACCCACCGGCCTTGACCATAAGTGTGATCTAATCTAATAACTAGACACCGAAAAGCTCGAAAACAACCGCGAGAAAAGTACGATTGAGGAATGAAACTGACTCTACTCTGTCCAGAAGAGAGAAAAAGAAAAGTTAAAAAAATGAAAAACTTCGCACGTGTGTTAAATTTTTGCTTTTCATAAGTACGTATACTCGTATCGTAATACTACTCTCAGAGTTTCTACTTTGCCTTTCACAGATATAACTGCTTCGAGTTCATAGAGCATCCGGTTAATTACATTAAATCTTACAGGTAAAACTACAGTATGTGATCCTTTCTATAATAAAATAAAATATGTTTTTTTTTTTTTAACGATTATTTGATCATTTCATGGTTTCTATAGTTATCTTTGTAATACGTATAATATCTGTGGATTAATCCATGGAAAATATAATATTTCATTAATCCATGGAAAAAGTTCGTAAAAGTATCGTGAATTTTTTCTTTTTTTTTTTTTTTTTTTTTTTTTTTTTTTTATCGTAAAGTTTGGATTAAACTTCTTCAACCCGTAGGTATACACCTAAATCTGTACGGAAAAGAATAATTTTGAATTTCTCATCGTATAAGATTGTGGAAGGCAAGACGGGGCGAGCGTCCACAAGCAACAACGAATAAAGAAGATCAATTGAGAAAGATGTGAAGATGAAGAAAAAGGAGACGGGGACGGGGACGGGGACGGAGAACGCGATGCTTAAATTGTGGGGTGGGGGAAGGAGGAGGGAGACAAGGGTACAGAGGGGAGACAGGATGCTGTGCCGTCACGGTACACTAGCCCCCGGACTTGAATCCCGGCCCTCCGGCTAAGAAGGCGCATATAGCCTTCGTTTCTACAAGATCCACGGGTATTCGTGAGCTTGGCTTCGACGTCACACACCTTCCAGGCATCGGTATACGTGTAATAATCTACCTACCTAGGTAAATATATATACATATATATGTATACACACATATACATATATGTATATATATATATTTATATATCCGAAGTACCAGAGCAAGATTGAACGTACACATCCACAACTGTGCGAGCTCACGAATATGAAAATATATAGATATTAATAAACGAAACCAGAAAAAAGGAAGAAAAAAAAAAAAAAAGGAAAAAGTGATAATAGTAGCAGGTCGACAGTAAAAGACCATTTGTTTAATAATCACCTTTGATTTATCTTACAGATCTCTATCGATCGTCGGTCACTATACTCGCGGGTAATAATTGTACACGTGGTGTCGTCCGCGGAGCGGTATATAGATTCAAAGATGCATATATATGAAAGGGATATAGATTGATAAGAGGAAATATTTGAAACGAAGAAAACAATTTTTGTTTCCTATTTTTTACAGAAATTATTTCGTTTTAATATCGACGCCAGAAGTAACCCCGTACAACGATCGTAGAATTATCGGCATAAGCTAGTTCATGTATACCTCGCGGTGCAGGGAACCTGACCTATTCCAAACCTTCTAAATCCGGTTGTAAAGTGGAAAATATTTGTCCAACAACTCAATTTTCTAAAATCGCTTTTCTCAACCCTTTAGCTTACGTTAGTCTACCTGCCGCTGGTCGATCCTAGTTGGGACCGAATCCCATGGTATATTACACCGCAAGGAACTTAGCCCTGGTGAATGGTCGGTGTTTTACAACAGTGGCACTATACCCAACCCCCATTGCCTTTTGTAGCTTGTCTCTACCCAGGAGCTCGTAAAGGGTTAACGTACTGTAAAACAAGCTATTATTCAGATTAAAAAAAAAAAAGAAGACAAAATAAAAAATAAAAAAATGAAGAATAAGGATAAATTGTCCAGTTAATTTTATTGCCGCAGACATTTCCTCATTTTTTTTTTCTTTATTTCTTAACCCTTCCGTTGTTATTTACTTGCTAAGATTCTCTTTTTTTACTTTATCGTGAATAAAATAACTCGCAAACAAGTATAACCGTGAGATATACGAATATCTATAAATATAAATATTTATATAATATCTGCGAGTAAAATAACACTATTTGCATGTATATTATTTACAGATAAAGGATCAGGTACCGGGTTAGTGGAGGTAAATAAAATTAAACCGTGGTATTAACCGTATTCGAAGCAATAACTAATTACCTGATAGTTAATTAGGTAATTAACAAAAACTGATCATCGCCTTTCACGCGCTCGAAGTACCCGTATACCTATACATATACCTGCCGAGTATTCGATTCGTTTGCGGCTAAAGTAAAATGGATAGATATATGTATACACAGGTGCCTTTCAACGTGATGATATTTTACGACTGTTTTTACAATCACGTTTATACGTATAATATGTGAAATATGAGAATAATGAAAAAAATAAATAAATAAATAAATGAATAAATAAGAAGAACACTGTAGTAACGAATAAGCAACAGCAGCTGGTAATGATTTGAAATAATTAAGGCGTTATGTAGGATATAGAAGATAGTTTACCCCGACGACTTGTTTCATTTCCATAAAATAATAAAATCGTTAACGAGATTGCCGAGGCCTTGTATCAGCGATGATCTCATTTTATATAATAAATGTCTAACCGCCAATCAAATTCTGAAAAAACTTAAAGCCACCTTAAGTAGCCAATGTACAGATGATCAGAGTAGAGAAGTCTTCCGTCTGATACGTCCACTGACCGCAAACAGACCCTCTAACATCTCCCCAACATTATCTCATCGTTACCTATCTTTTTTTTTTGTTTTCCCCTAAAAGTTTAATCGGTATACATAAGTGAAACAAAAAAAAATATTTGTACACTCACCTGCGGGCACATTTTGCACTGATATTTTCTGGGCGGATGAGAATGCGGACCCCCAAGGTGTGGATTCAAATGAGACGGATGAGATGGTTTGACGGTCAGAGGTTGGGGCACGACGAGGAGGCTTGCAGGTGGACTTCCACTGCTGCTACCACCGGCTCCTCGGTACTGTTCATCTCCTGGAGTATATGAAATAAATAAATGAATGAATGAATAAATAAATAAGAAATGAAGAAATATTCACTAAAAATTTAGCCAACTTTTTGTCTCCTCTATATTCTATTTTTCCTTTTTATCGTCGTCTGGCCTACCTGTGCGGACTGAAGCAACATTATGCCACCCCGAGTCAAAGGGCGGACTATAATAGTCAAGGTGTTGCGCGGTTAGATGCAAAGATACACCTATCTCGATCAATAGTTATAATGTATTCTAGATCGCGGTGTTGAGGCTCCGCGAGAGCACTGGGCAATAGCGACACGCGCATAGAGCGGTATACGTAATCATATATGTAAATGATAATTATCAGGTTCAAGCTCGCTGGAAAGATCAATTAGTTATGTTATGTCCATATAAAAGTGTGTCTGTGTTGACGTGTACGCTACGTATGCATCGAGCGTACATATACAATTACGTATATACGAATGGAGAGATGACCTCCTGTCGCTTAACTGACGCAATCTTAAGGAACGTATATACAAGGGGCAAGGATCTTTACAGTTGCAAGGACGCCTGAACCTGAAGCACCGACATATGTCATTATAGACATTCTACCTTAATCATGCTTAAGATATTGCAAATCTAGGTATACGGCTCTAGCTATAACCCCGCGTACTGCAGTTTATGCAAGAGAAATATTCGCACCGCTACTCATTAGCACGTGTCTTAATAACCGTTGTCTTTAAACGAGTTTAAAATTCTTCTTTACGACCCGACTACTGAATGAGTGACACCTTATACTGCTACTGCTGAAGATGCAGGGAGAGAATAAACCATGGCTTTTAACGTTGAGAAATAAGTCCGGATTTTTTTTTTTTCTTGGATTTCCATAGATTTTCACATTATGTCTGAATTTAGGAAGTTTTATTGCGATGACAAACTTTCATGCAGTTTTTTAATAAGACAAAAAAATTTTCCTATTGTCCACGATTAGATCGCTCTTACTTTATACAGCATGCAAATTTTCGTTACACTTTTTCATTTTTACTATCGCTGTACTGAGGAGATTATCCTGGTTCGTAATGGTAACCCACTCCCGAGTGAAATAGGCAAGTTCGTAACGTGCGTGAGCAACATACGGTTTCAAGAGTATAGTTACACGATGACATATGACGTCATAGCCCAATGCTCACAGCTTCGTAATAAAATTAGCAAGTTTTAGATTCTCTATCTCTGTTTTTGTTTTTTTTTTCTTTTTTTTTTTTTTTTCGTCATTTCTTGTTCCTCCGATTTCCGGTTTTAAAAATTCTTTCGTATAGTATAGCGACGTTCCTAAATTTGGATATATACGTAAATATATGGATAAATATATACATTTTTTCTCATGTGCCGTTAGCAAAGGACAAAAAAAAAAAAAAAATAACGCAAGATTATTAGACCGTTGTGAATTTTTTATACGTATAATATGTATACATATAGTGGAGTAAAAGTTCGAGAAGTTATAGTTTATATTTTCGTATAAACCCACGAAGAGTGAGTCCCTTTGCGTCGTCTTGCGGTGGTTTAATAATAATTCTACTGATGACCGTGGGAACTCGACAATTATTTTCATTGTACACATTGAATTGTTTTTACACTCTGTCACGCGTTTACGCTTATATAGTATAGTATAGTACCTCCACCTAGGATACTCCCGACAAAGTGTCTGCTTTGACACGAGCGAGTTGACCGTCACGACTCGTTGATGTTCACTACCTTTTATTTGTTCCGGACATTTGAAAATTGACAAAAATTACTCATTTTAAATTTTTTTTTTTTTTTTTTTTTTCAAGGAGGTATAAATACAACTTGAGAAAATCATGAATAAATAAAATACTTCACCTACAGGCGAGAATCTCGATATTAGAAACACACAAACCGGCAAAAAAAAAAAAAACTTGATTTTAAATCGAAATCTTTGGTAGATCAAGTAATACATAATATACAGAAATATGATAAAAGCGGAAAAATAATAATCATAATAATAATAATAATATTAATGAAAATTTAGAGATTAAATATTATAAATAAGTAATAACCTCTATAATCAAGTTGTAATTCTAGCAGCATGTTTGAAGAAAAAAAGTTTGAGCAAATTCACACCGCAGTTTCTTTCTTGTTTCGGAATTTTTTATTATTTTTTTTTTTTTTTGTCGCCTAGGTCAGTTACTGCCGATCGTTAAAGTTGTATAGAATCAACAAACTGGTACGAAACGAAACGGAATTTGACGTAAAAAGAAAGAAAGAAGAAGAAGAAAAAAAAATGTATATATAGCTATTATCACAACTCGCGACTTTAGCCATTCGGAGAAAGTTGATCGGATTAACGATATTCAATACATACATATATATTTGGTAAATTTATGTGGAAAGAAAAACAATTTGATCCGAACTAGTTGAACAACGAACACGGACTGATCGCGGTGTCCTCGTAAGTATGTAGTTTCAGTCTGAAATAAAATGACATGAACTGATAGGTTTTTTTTTTTTTTTTGTTTTTTTTTATTCATTTATTTTTTATTTTAATTTCTTTAACGTTATTATTATTTTTATTTTAGTCTCTTAGTTAAAAACCCGTAGCGGCAGTCAGTGAAACGAAGATGGAGACTGGAATTGCATCGGCTTGCATCGCAAAAAAATCTACATTACAATCGTCAACAGTTGTTGGAATCTTATAAAAATATAAAATAATTGTAAAATTATTTTTCCCAATTTTTTTTTTTACGATATATATATACTTATAGCAAATCTTGTCGTTCGTTAGATCAATGTTATCTTATAAATAGAAGAACATTGAAAAAAGTTTCGTTTTTCTTCTTCTTTGTTTTGCAATTTAAAACTGTAAAACAAAAAAAAAAAAAAAAAAGGAAGAGAAAAAAATTTGGCATTGATTTAACGAATCGCAGGTGTTCCAGGTACGATAAAAAAAATAAATGCATTGCAAAATCCGGCAAAGTTATCATTTGGAAACCATGACCTATCCCTGATGGACGCGTAACTATTTTCTGCGTTTTTATGGTAGGTATATATATGATATAGGTATATATATGTATATATGTATAGTTAGGTACAATTAATAATGTGTAATAAAATATGCAAATTTATTTAAGAGCATAGCTGTGATTGCGACCCGTGGGGAAGCAGCCTTATAACCATACTCTGCAAAAACAAAGCTAAACGCGTAACTTTAAACGACTTTTGGTATTTAATGGCCTCGAAGAAACTGGATATATGTATATACATATATACACAAAATAAAGTTTAATAATTTTCGAGTATAGCTGGTATTGGATTTAGAATTAACTGACTCGTAATGAGTAATAAAATTTATTATTTAAACCCAAAGATTTGGTCAATAAAAAAACGGCTGCATTTTATTTAATATGTTGGAAGGCCACATTATATAAGGTGCCCCCCCCCCCCCCTCCCCCCCACGTATGTAGCAGACACCTCAGCACGTAGAATTAATCTATACGAAACGAACCGAACATATCCTACACACCTGTATACTAGAATCTATAACCGGTCCTATATACTAGCTGCATGCAGATACTTTCAAAAATCAACAATTGACCTTGGCAATCGGGCGAAATGATCGAAGACATATAACAGCATACTATATATACCTATACGTCGAATACATTTTACGTAACGATCAATTTAGTATCAAGTTTACCAAAAAAACGATCGAACGCCATATGGATAATAAAAAAATAAAAAAAAATACTATCATCAAGGATGAGAGCGAATAATGATCGACTTGTCAATTTTCGAACCTTCATTCGAGTCAATTTACTCGAAACCAAACCAAAAAAAAAAAATAAAAAAAAGAAATGAATAAAAATGATTATGGATATAAGATTGAATTTTCATATTTGCGAATCCCGATAGCGATGTTGGGGTCTCGAGGGCGCGGGGAGATTCGCATCATCAGGGGACCCACAGACAGTTTTAATTGGCAGTAAACTTTGCCGTAGACGCAAAAACATGAAATACTGCTACAGGTAGAGGAGAGTGACTTTGCTCCTCCACCGGCATGGGCATCGGGCGGCAAAGCGCGGAGAGCCCTGCCTCAAGTCCCGTGGACTGGTAGCCGACGGTAGCCATTCTCTGGCTCTTGTTCATTCGTCTCTTTCGGAGTGTAAGAGTGTTGCGTTCGTTGCTCGGTATAACAGGTGCATGACTTTAATGCACCGGCCATCATCATAGGAGACGCGGTGTCCTTTGATACGGATGCAACCGTTTTACTTGACTGCTGCAGTCAAGCCCCGAGGGCGACCATTTCGTGCTTCCAAGAGTCATTCATTTCGCGAATCAAGCTTCAATAAAATTTTATTCATTTTAGTCATTTTATTCACATGCGGCGGAACCTTGACCACATTCATACATATCGCTGCTAACGAAAAGCTTGATCATGTTTTCTCTATATATTCCCTTCCTTTGCCAGATATATCAAACTGATTTTTCTTCATTTGCTACAATAATTTCAATATGCTGCAGCGATGAAATAAATCATCTATAATCAACGTGTGAGATCTGGTATTCGGAGATTTTGTTTTTTTAAAGGTTAGATATTTCGTCATCCACTCGGTATCTTATATAACGTGTTTTAAAAATCAGTGGTATACATATGTATACATATATGTACAGCAGTGGAATTTTTGACTCATTTAAAACATCTTTTGTTTCATCCAAATACTTATTACAGAGAGTCTTATACCTCTGCAGTATAATCTTTCAAGAACAGCACCATTTCTTGTATAGAATTTAGGGAAATCTCTGTCAAGTACCTATCTTGAACTTCGGGTTCTTTCAATTGAAAGTTCTTCCGCCTTTATAAGTATTTCAAAATTACAAGCTGTGGCTGTAGCTGCAGGTAACCGCGTGCGTGGTTACGGACCCTCAATTAAGCCCGAGACCAAGTTAAGTAATTACCATCAAAGAAAGAAAGAAAGAAAATGAATCAAGATCCCAGAGAGTTGAGTAGAGTCGAGTTGAGTTGAGTTGAGCCGAGTCGAGTTTAGTTCAGTTAAGTTCAGTCAGGGAGATGGATCGGAATCGATTTCCTCATTGTGCAATTTGATCTTCGAATTGCCCAATTGATGTGTCCACCATATAGTTTAGAGATAGAAATAACGCAACACGCACTCAAACATCACACAGATATATATACATACACATTTGTGTATATAATAACAAGCTAATAGCCTATAACGTCTTAGCATTGACCTAGGCGCAGGTAGGTATACTAGACGCCATTTTTTTGTTTCTGACTGCCAGAGAAATTGAGTAATCAGCGTTTAAGATCATAAAAGGAGAATCATGTTTCCATAACCGTTTTCACTGCCAATGCTACTGTACCAAGCTTTTTTTTTTTTTTTTACCCTTACATAACGCGCACAACATAGACACGTGAAGTATATGCCATTAGAAGCGATACCTTCGCACTACGCGGGATTTCTACGTTCGCACCTATTTACCAGATACAATCAACGTATAGACTCATTTTTACTCGCTTTTGATATATTTTTTTTTATCTTTCTTTCTTTCTTTCTTTTTTTTGTATTCATAAAAATTTTGGAAACTGATACAGATTCCAAAAATAAATGATACCGGTTATAGAAGCAGTTTGAACAGGTGCTGCAGCTCGAACATTTTTGACGTTATGCAGTATCTTCGAAATATCCATCTCAGTTTCGGGATCCCGTTAACCCGCGTTGCCATGTGATTTATCTCGCATATTGTAGCCGGTATAGGAACTAAATATGATCGTTTAAATTTATGTCTTTATTATTAGCCGGTGGTATAGGTTATTTACTCATCGTCAGTTTTTGATTACATAAATAAATCGTGAGAACAGTAGCGATATTTTTTTTTTTTTTTTTTGTCTTTCATTGTCCGTTGGTTGCATAACGATCGATTTGGGATCGATAAAAATTGAAATTGAAATTGAAATTAAAATTGTCTTTTTTTTTCTAAATATATATGGCTATGTATACCGATCGGTGGGTAAGTACATACGTCGTAGGTGTATAGGAATATGTATAAGAAACTGAGGTGTCCGGCAAACTCCAATCGCGTGTGCCATTTCGTAGGTCATACATATACATATATATCTTATAGTCTATACTATTTATTAAAATAATTTTAGACTCGTATTTTCTCCGAGTCTAGCATGAACCGCCCAAGGCGCTTCGAGGTATTCGAGTTCATTCCCTGTTCATTCCCTGTTGCGCAAGACCTCAAAAATAAAGAAAAACCTCCGTATAAAAGAGAGAAATAGAGAGGAGAGAGAAGGAGAGAAAGATGGAGTGAGAATTTGGGGGGATTCCCCCTTAATGCACAGATCGCATGATGCCCAAATCTACGTCCCAACTCGACTTTTCGCCCTAGGCTATTTTCTTCCTCTATTATTATAATCGTCTACCAAATAGTACAAAATACCGATGGAACTTAAAGATTTGGAAATTTTAAGATTGTAAATAGAGAAGATAAGAGAGAATAAAAAGAAAAGGCAAAGAAACGAGAAAGAACTCGCGATCTTTCGGACTACCAGATCAAAGTAACCCCGTCTTTGAAATTTTTCTTCAATTTCTCGTAGGATTATTTCACACCTATTATTCACCAGATATGATTTATCTAGTCTCGCCTTTGGCTAAACAGTGTGCAGTGTATAAAAGCCAACTTGACGACCTTGAAATATGCAACAGACAAAAATTGCCGATCCAAAGAGACTAGGAAATGCCGGATCGGTAATTCGTTATAACTGTAGGTCGCGACCCACACGCTTACAAACTTATGATATACAGTAACGTTTAAATATACAATAAATATGTATACGTATATACGTGTACGTACATACATACGAGTGTCTAAAGTTTGTGGCTATAATGAAACCGGTTCTGATTTTTGCATTCGTGACGTCATTATACAGATAGCCACGATTAGGGACGACAAAAATACGTGAGAACATACAATTTATCATTTCATATGTATGAATAAAGATATTGAGATTGAAATGTTAATTAATTTTAATTTCATTAATTTTTTTTTTTTGGATTTTTTTTCCTTCAAGTTACGATAAACAAAAACAACTTCGTTTCAATTTTTCTTGTAGCAGTTGCTTCTTCTTTTTTTCTAATTATTTTTGATTACTATTACAATTATATTAGCTAGCAAAATTTAGGGAGTATACAAAACGATCTACCGATAATCCAATTTTACTCACCTTTCTGCAGTTGATTGTGATCGGCGTTCATCTTGGCCTGTAACAAAAAGTGCTAAGATTGACCAAGTGGAATAAACAATTTTTAGTTCAAAACCGACAGGGTATGTTTTCGTCTGAATTTAGAAAACGTGTTGCTTACCTCGTAGCCTTGTTTCGCGGTGCGTCCGCCACCCCAGTAATCGCCATCTTTCTCGTGAGGATTGCATTGCTGAAACAAAAAAACAAAAACAAAATGAGATGATTAATATATAAAAAATAAGATAATTAAAGATATATATATATGCATTAATTAGACATTTATTTCTATATTGATATAAAAGTTCGTATAGGTATATACACAATACCTATATATATAATATGTATGTAGGTAAAGTCGAGGTATGCTAGTAAATATGCATCAGATTAATCGTCACGTATATGAAGAAATCTAAGAGCTTAATTAGTATAACGCGATTATATATACTCGCTGAACCGCTGTAACCGCGAGCAATGGGACATTTGCAATAGTCAATAATTATACCGTAACGATAATATGTAGAACGAAAATTCCTCTGACAAAGTTCTATATATAATATATACCTAATGTATAGCAATAACTATGTTACAACTCTAGATATACGGATTTCAAAATACCTATAATATACGTGTAACGCATGGGTATCAGTCAACCAGCTGTTCTTTCATCGATTGATTGATAAGGAAAAAAAAAAAAAATGACAATCGTAAGAACGAGGAAATTTTCAAAAATAGATCCCTAGAAGATTTATTTATAATAATGATGTTACAGAGAAAGAAAAAAAAAAAATTTTTGAAGAAGCGAAAGAGAGAGAGAAAATAATATTCAAGATCTCTTCACCTCCGGAGTAACCAACTGAATAATTGGTTCCACGTACACGAGAGGGATGTTTACCCCCTCACGTTTTAGGGGTGGATGGATGCAGGATGGTCTAGACACAACACAGACGCGCGCGTCAGGGTGTCAGCGGGTACTGGGGGGTACGGAGGCAAGAGGAGACCATGGGGAGGTTGGGAGTCAGGGGTAGGTAACGTTGGCGAGGGCGTTTGGGGTGGCGAGGGTGTGACCTTGAGCATCTCATCCCAATGTTTCTATGGTGATGAACGGAACGCGCCCCGACAGGACTGAGCTTCGGATTTTTTCCCGAACAAGTTTCGGATTACAAAATCTTTTCTGAATTCTCTACTTCTCTTTTAGTACCTATAGGTATATACCATGATGACCGCAACTGCTGGGTGAAAATAGCAGAGCAACGACGTCTTTGATTACAAGGAATTTTTCTGCTCGTCAAAAACTGTTGAATATTTTTTCTATTTCTTTTCTTTGTCTTTCGTTTCTTATACCTATACCTAATGGAGAAGCTTCTCTCTTCGTACGTCGTTATTAATTAATTTTCTAGACTTGTAGAGATGATTGATTGATTGATTTTTTGTTCTTTTTTTTTCCTTCAATCCAAATAACCAAACTGAAAAACCTTTCTGGATTGATTCATCAATTTTTATAGAACATGACGAGTATAAACAAAAATCGAAAAAACAAAAAAAAAACTGGATCACTCGTCAAAAAAATCGTCTGAATTTTACGATTTACTTTTTTTCATCTTTTTTTTTTTATTTCTACTCACCCATTTTCTGTTCTCTTTTCATCATTACTGTAGCCAATTTATTACGGTTTTGTGAACCGGTCAGCATCGAGAAAAACATTGACCACCCAGTCCCACGCACGACCACACGCACTACGTAGGTACATAAAGTCCCAAAATTTGGAAACAGTAAAACAACGATGCGGGGGTGCCTGCCGGCACATGTATACGTATGTATAGGTATATACATCATGGCCAAACTCGGCCCTATACACGTACGTCGAATAGACAGACAGACAGACGGAGAGACAGACAGACTTACAGACGTTAGTTTGTCTGGAGGGGTCCTGGGAAGGGAAATGGGGGTCATCCTTTGATATTTTTTTCATCTACATCCACGTTCATTTCAGTGTTTAAGCAAGTGTGGTCCTTGACCGAGTGGGTACACAGAGTTGGGAGGAGTAGTAGGAGGAGTGCCGAGGGGTACTCAAGAGAGTGGGAAAGTCCTATATTTAGATCAAGGACGAGGTGCGGGGGTACCGGAGGGCTACAGGTGGCGAGTATACGGACCTCGTACTCGGATCATCCTTGTGAGAAAGTAGAGTCCATCCTCAGCGAGGGGTGCTGCAGGACGAGAGACTGGATGTCCCGCGTCCTGCGTCCTCCGGGACATTTCAAGAATAAAAACTAGGAAGGATATGCTTTTTTTTTATATAACAGACTCTAAGAGGGTACCGGGTGAGGGAGTACACGATCTATAGTCGCCTTGAATGGGGGAGGGGAGAGGGGCCCTTTTAAGGGCTGTATATACATACACGGACACACATTTTTTTGAAAAATCGGAATAAGAAAAAAATTCTTCCGGCTCTCATCGCCGCATGGGCTACGATACGCGTCAACTGAACTGAACTGGACTGAATTGAATTGAACTGGACCCCGCAGTCCAACGGACACAATGACTAAATATAAGCCATTACGGATTTAAGATTAAAGCGAGAAAGATTCCCGAACATTTTTACACGACACCTGTATAGGTGTCGCGGATATCAATTGACAATAGACTCGTATAGGTATACATCTCATACCGAGAAGAGATCTTCCTTTATATATGTATTACTTTATTTCCCTCCGTTAAAGACAGACTTTAGAAAACCCCATTCGATTTTTAGTTGTCGTTTTTAACAACGTTATAAGGATTCTTATAGCTGTGGGTGTATATAATTCGTTTGAAGCTCTTTCTTTTTCGAATATTTTATTCAAGTAACGATACCTTTTATGTTATTATTATCATCATCATTTTTTTGGTTTTTGATTCGGATCTTACAAGAGACTTAAAAAAAAAAAACCGCATAAATAAAAGACAGCGTCGTGTCTAACATCGGAGAATATCAACCGTCAAAACCGCGACGGTTAGAACTCTGATTCCTTTTACTTTTTCTTACAAATCCAGAAAATTATAAGACGTGAATGAAAATTGTTATACAGAGACTAATATAAGACATAGAATAGGTTTTTGTAGTTTGATGAAATAAATTTGACGAATATTTCAATAATTGAAAGTTGATAAACCAAAAGAATGAAAATACTATCTCGACTCTAATTTTGATAACGATCTGTCTGGTCAGGATCTTCTTTTCTGTATAATTGGTTTCTCAATTTCAGGGAGCAAGATATGATCGTTCAGATATTTTCGTATTTTTTTCTCCGTCACGAAGTTTTGCGAGACTCGTTTTAAAAAATTCTATACTCTATAGACAGTTTTGAATATTTCATCTGAAACACGACGTTTTCGTAGATCGGCGGTGCATATCTCGCTCGCGTTGCTGCAGTGTCACCGTTCTCGAGATACGCGGAGGTGGCTTCAGATATAGAGCTGCTACGACGGCCACCAACCGAGAACGCGACCACCAGCTACCCATATATACATATATATATGTATATATATACGTATACATATATATACATATATCTTTGTATATATCGTATATACAGTAGATATACACGACCGGCTATACAAAAGGACGCCGTGGAAGGCGGACGAGCGCGAGCGTCGGGGTCGAGGCGGTCGCCGGGGTGGATACGTAGAGGGCGAAAAAATAAAATCAAAAAAGTAGAAATAATAATAAAAAATGCAGGAATAGAAGAGAGAGAGAGAGAGAGAGAGAGAAAGATATGGAGAAAGGGAGAGAGGGGTAGAGAAGGAGAGAAAAAAAAGAGAAAGAAAAGGTAGAAAGATCGAGAGAGAAAAAGATAGATCGAGGGAAAGAGTAAAGCAGAAAAAAAACGAAAGAAAAAATAAAAAATAAAAAAGATAGAATAAAAAACTAAAAAGGAAGAAAGCAAAGAAGAAAAAAATACAATAAAAAAAGAAGAAAAATAAAAAAAGTATTCGCGAAAGAAGAACCCTGCACATGCGTGTCCGTCGGCGTACGAGGCGGTGTATTGATCAGCCAAAGAGCGCCACGACGCCCGGCGTCCTTTCTGCGAGCCTTTCTTTTTTTTCGGCACGAAAGAGAGGCGATGGTGGCGGTGGTAGTGGGGTTTGGGGGAGAATAGGGGCCGACAAGAGGCGGGAGTTGGGCGCCACGACCTAGCCCAACGGACGCGATGACGTCATGGTAACGCCGTCGCTACGCCGTTTATATATAATAAATAAATAAATATGTATTATACATATACCTATATATAAATTTCATTTTTATAGAAAATGTGGTTAATATTCACATATTTGTTTTCAAGGGTTCAGGATGCTGCTCGTCATATCCGTTTTTTAAGATACGCAACAAATATTATACCTACTGTCATAGTCACGCGTCAGTGAGAAAACCGCATTTCACATTATTATTATTATTATTATTATTATTATTATTATTATTATTATTATTATTATTATCATATAAACGACCGGTAGTTACATACTTCTTTTATATCCATTCGACAGAGAAGACTTTTTTTGCTATTATTTTATTACGTATAGGTATACCTAACTAGACTCGAAGGGAAAGAAGAAAAATGTAAGGAAAATGATGGCGACTCGTTAATCGACTGTTTGAGCTTTAACGGGATATTGGGAGAGGTCTGAAAAAGCTCAGGATTAGCGTACGATTCATTACGGATCATTTTGCACTCAAAATATGTGTTTTTTGTTTTTTCTTTTTACTACACGGTGTCCGACTCACGTGCGCCAGTAACCCCTTAAACGCTGGTTGGGCAGCTGCGTTCAATTTATCACTCACTTTAAGGATTTTGACTCAAATGTCGAAAACCCTATCCACCAGGCAATTTTTCAAAGTGTCCCGACACGAAATCCGACTCCTTGGAGGCGGCCGGGTCTCAAACGGGCCAAGATTCCACAAATTGTTTTCAGAGATCTAAATTTCTCAGGTTGCCTTCGAAAAACCGTCAATATATTACTTCGCCAACAGAAGTGCGAAAAGATTTGCTCATCGTATACATATTTACTCCCCAATTTTAAAAAGCAACTAGCTAGTTCAATAAATCCAACAAATACTGGAGATAAGAAGAAAAAAAACATTTGAGAAAGAAATTGTTAATAGAAACTTTGGGTTCGATTACGAAGTAGAAGCATCAGGGATGTCAGCGAGAGAAAAAAAAAAGATTCGACTATAAGCATCGCCTATAAAATATTTGAACAGGAAAATCCAAAGTCGTTAAGGTTTAATTTTGACTTCTGAGATCCTCGAATGACTGAGCTGTTGGAAGGGAGCTCCTGCATTGCGATGACTGGAGCAAGATACTGGAACGGGGACTGTATCCCTAAAGATTTCCCCTCCTTACCCCGTGTTTCTCACTCGTCTAGGAATATCCATAACACATGTGTTCCCACACACACATCACGGGTTAAAGATGGCCGCGCTATCATTTTCGGTATTTTTTGTCAACACTACTAGACTAGAGTAAAGACTGCGAAGGGTGCTGGAAGGAGACACATGTGGCCTATCTCATGCTCTTGGGGTGATAAAACTCAACAGTTGGCCTCGGATTGTGGGGTTGATCTTTACTCGACGCTGCTAAGATTGTCTCGAGGATAACTCTCAAGCACTGAAACTTGTCGTGAAAAATATCTATATACATATAGGTATATAATCCATCTATATCTATTTATCTCAAAGGCGCGAACTTCCGACCACTTCAGTACAGACTGCATATGGTGAGAAAACGAATGAAAAAAAACCATACAACAATTCTGAAATCACCATAATGCAGAAATGAATGGAATCAATTGGTGAAAAATAAAGAGAGAGAAAGAGAGAGAGAAAACTGCCGGATTTTTAACGTTTATTTCCACCCCATCGTTTAGGTATACATACATATCAAATGGTTTGGCCCAAATAATAAAAGACCTGACCTAGACATGTTTTTCTCAACTTGACGTTGTTTTATATGTTTTATAGTCATAATACCGGTGGGCTAGGTCTGCAGACAATTCGCAGTAAAAATTTTACAGTCTCTACCCAGCATCCAACAGCCACGACCAGCTCACGGGCTAGACGGAAAAGTCCATAAACTGATATCCGCCGGGTTTAGACCACGACTTCCCCATATTCTCAGTATAAAAGCGGAGTAATACACGTGTTGGTATACATAAAATGATTTAATTTTTATGCCAAAGTTCATTCCCCCTCTCTATTTATATTTTTCTACTAAAAAATTCCTAATCAAAAACGTTGTAGGTATATAAATAATCAGTTAAATAAAAATGCAGATAAGTAAGACGATTTTCCGACCGGTCAAGTTTCACACCGATCCTCCTCGACGTCGTCATATACCGATGATAATAGAAATATCAAAGATTCGTCTAGGAGTTGTGAGTCACAGTGGTTTGAAGTACTGAAATGAATCGATTCACCACTTCCCCATCTAAAGGTTTGAAAAGCAGCCTGCTGCGAAGCGAAAGGGATGCGTCCGCTTAGAAATTTCCAACATCTCGTATGCCCTCAGCTGCTAACTACTGTAACACTATCTTTATACGCACACATATGGGTACAGGATTGGTGAGTATCAGAGTCTAGAGATAGGTTATACGTACGTACGTATGTTAAGTTAACTTTACGGTGGTGTAAGGTTGCCTTGGTTTGGGTCTCGGTTTTATACGTGTGAAACGGTGTGGCTGTTAGACACTTGACTGCAGGCTTAGAACGGTCACCACGTGTTGCTTAGACGTTAGACAAGCGAGACGATGATACGCAGAGTGGGATGGAAATAACGATACTACACGTGGCGAGAAGGAGACAGATTATATTATACGAGGATACTAACAACTGACCGAGTCGAGAGTAACGGACCGAGAGAAGAGAGGAAGAGGGAGTAAAGAAGAGTAAGAGGGAACCAAGAATCGGAGAGAGAAATTTATTTTAGACGAATAGTGTGGGAGAGGGCACGGAGGTTACACTTGGCCCAGATAACACACATGTCGTATTTGAACAACCGAAGAACTCTGAATTCATTAATACGAGACGTGGTAAACTCTGATAGACAAAATTTTTGTCAATTTGAGGAAGCATATTGTCACTCGTTGTTCTTTAGCTGTATTACAAATAGGCTCCGTGCAGGACACTACTTCAGAGTAACGAGTCTAAAAAAAATTCAGACTTGTCAGATTAAGGGAATCATGGATATTAGTGTGTTATACTCAGAGATATGTACCGTTATAAGAAACACTATCTTCAGAAATGGATTTTCACTTTGATTATCGATTGAAGCTAGATTTGACAAACTGTTCTTGTCTCTTTCTTGTCATTAATCAAGATCGGAGAAGTACAGTTTATCAAGAAGAAAACAAGAACATTGATGCCTCGTCAAGTTTGAATATAAATTTTAAAACTAGAGCGAAAAATGAGAGTCTGGAAGAGGGCACGAAGGTTATATGCTTGGCCCAGATAACACATGCCTACGCTATATTATATTTTGATTAAAAAATTGTATTAACAATGACGGCTGTATACGATATTCAAGGAATATTTTTGAAAAAATCTAGAAAATTATTTGTCATTTAAAATCGGTTTCTAACGTTGGCTTTCTGTAAAAAAAAAAAAAAAAAAAAGATCAGAACTGTGCAATTATGTGCAGTCATACAGCTAATCCTATGCATTTTTATTATTATTATTTTTTTTTCATTCATTATTATTATCATTATTATTATTATGTGTTTTTTTTTTAATCACAACGTTTCAAGTTTACACCCATTCAGTATGACCCTTTACAAAGCCACGTGTGGTGGTCGTCAGCTGTCGCAAAGTGCCTCTTTTCTCTCCCCTCACTTCTCTATACCTATTTATCGAGGTCTGCAGTGCAGAGGGAGAAAGAGTGAAAAGGGTAGTAAAACGAAATTTGTTACGGACTAAACTTGCTCGATTAGACGCTATTAGAACAACGTACTTCCGAATTACCTCATCCTCCTACCCTTTTTCCATAAAGCTAAGCTCTCTCAGACTTAAACGATTGCTATAGTAAAAGCCGGACAAAATCTCTGTCCCTTTTTCAGCCAATCGTTTTTGTGCCCGGGATGTTTGTGTCTTTTATACGAGCCTCAGGTCCTCGGTCTCTACATCCATGCATCGTAGAAAAACTGGTCTTTAAAAAGTTTTTACAGCTGTTTGTAAGACCTTCTTTTTAAATTTCATCTACGAACCATTGACTAAGACTACATACTTCGTAAAGCAGACAGCAAAACAGAAGGAACAAGAAAAAAAAAGAAACAAAAGGTAAGAAATTGTGAAATTTTGAAATCAATTTTTTTTTTTTTTCATAGATTTTTTCACCCTCGCAGAACAGGCGATCCAGTTGATTATTTCTATAAACGGTTTACACGAAAGTATACCTACCTACAGCTATATTCATGGACTGTATATCAAGGGGTTAAAAAAAGTCGGTGTATTACCTACCCCTACGACGCGGGCGCGCTATACCTCACGAAATTACGAAATTTCATCGTAGAAATTCTATAAGCGGGGTGAATATATCGCTTGCATAGCGGTGCAATTCCTTCCTCTTTGTCTAGCGTACCGTACCTTGTATACGTTCGTCTTCGTCTGGCTCGTTCGCGAGTAAAACAGCCCCTTAAAACTGTTTTACTGCTCCGAACGGGGCAGAACGACGTCTAGACGCTTCGGCCGTAAAGTTTGACCTACTCACCCCAACCTCTGCGCATTTCCCCGTTCTCTCTCTTTCTCTATCTCTCTCTCACTCTCTCTCATAGTTTATCCCTTTTCCTACCCTTCGCCATCCACGGAGGCCAAGCGACCCTTAAATACGTGCGCGAGCCGCGTAACTGGGACGAATAAGGGTGTCCTTCTACAAGCCTGCATCCCTTGGTTTGGGTTTCGATGCAACTTGGTCAGAATGTTTGGAATAGATGCACACGTCCTCGTTATGAGTAAAAATTTTTTTTTTATTTGTGTTTTGCTTTCATTTGCTTTATATTTCTTTGAGAGACTGTAAGTACGAGGGATACGAGTGTCGGTGAAACGATGGCTACTTGAAACATCGAAGAAGATGAAGCAGAGGGAGTTTCGAGAAAAATATATGAAACTAAAGGCGAACTTCCGAAACTTTAACAGTCTGTTTTAGTTAGTTAAGCTCCGAACCGGCGTTACAATTTTATAAAACTGTCGTCGCACCCATTACGATATCCAGATTACCGTGTCTTGACACTTCGATTCTCAACAAATCTTTCAAACCCACTTGAACCGCGCCCGCAACTCCCAAGTATCCTCACCCAGTATGTGTATACGCTTTTATAATTGAAATCTTTCGACTGCAGGTCTACCCACTAGCACCGTGTGTGTAGAATAAAACAGCCCGCACTAAAAATTCTTCAAATAAATGAATCGCTTGTGTACCAATGATTTCAACACTGTTTTTATACCCTGCTGTGTCAAGTACCCTATACTCCTTCTACGTACATACATACATACATACATACACACACGCATACATACACACACATATATACGTATGTACATCAATCGGGCTAGGCCTACTTAAGACTAACACTAACGCTAACCAAGAGTAAAACAAGCTGCACAAGAAGCGTAAGGCTATAAAATTAGAAATAAATTACGAGTGAGTAGCCTCTAGTCGTAGTTACACTGTCAAGTGCTCCGTATATATTTATCATTTTTATATTATACCTAGAAATCAATTAATCATCAATTAGGATATACACGTATATTATACCATCAGAGAAAATTGCAATTGGTGATCAGTGCATGTATGTATGTATTTATGTACATGTACAGGGGGTAAGATTTTCACACTGACTATAATGTTTAAACGATATTTTCATTGGCTATTCTGTATCCACGTTCAATGGGGTGGAATTGAGATGGGTTAATTCAAGGGTTGTCCTCGGGGAAAGTCCCTGCAGCATACCGCAACTATTACCTACTACGGTTTTAACGCAGACCATTATTGAACAAGAGATCGGAACTATCTGTGTCCGTTATTATCTTTGCCTTTCAGTTTATGGGTATATATATGTCTAATACTTATTTCTTGTTTACCGTGATAAGATCGTTTCGTATGGATATATTTTTAGACTGTTCGACAAGATTAAATCTCCAGTAATTAACATTTGAGATATTTGTACTGACGATTCAGCGCGGATATCAGGTTCGTATATAACACTTCGGAGTTTGAAATTTTGATGTAATATACTCGCATCGCAAGCGAACTAACACGAGATGAAATGTTTCGGTATTATATTTATTTATTTCCGTTCAGAGTTAATATGATATACTGTTACCGGTTACACATATCTTGGCCACAGCACGAACCACGCTACATTTTAGAGTGTGTCATAAGACAGTGAGGCTCATTATTCTAGGCCACGTGTTCGTCCCATGACAAGAAGCAGACGTCTCACCATTCCCGATTCGACGTTAGATGAGAAACGATCTGACAAAATGTGGGATGAAAGCTCTCGTGCAACTTATTCAAAAACGATTGATTCATTTTTTAACTTGATTCAATTTCTTTCTTTCTTTTCCCACCCTGCATGAACTTGATACGATTTCAATAATTTATATTTAAATTACGAAGTGGTATATACGTATACAGTGTATGTATACATGAGTAGATATTAATCGAGGGCGCGAACTTTGATTATAACGGTAAAATAATTATTGTGAAAGGAAGATGGCGTCACCGCGTCTCGGTACTGCAAGAGACACGTACCTACAGTGATTTTAACTGAAAGTTTGTTTTTTCACGAGTTAAATTATCAAGTCTATTCCGAATCTTGCATACATATAGGCAAATACAGGAATGGAAAGAAAACAAATATAGAATAAGAATGAAAGAAAAAGAAAGAGGAGAAAGAGAAAGAAACGAAAAGAGAAGAGAAAAAAAAAATTACAATTTGAAAGGAACACTCGACGTGTTCTCAAAAGCCGAGTTTATACGAGGACCTGCTGCTCTTCACCGACTGCAGTTGTCTCCTTCGACTCATATTATACCTAGTAGTATAGATAGGACTATTAAAAACAAGAAGTCCTTACAATAAAAAATGATTTAAATAATCCGTGGTCTATGCAAATTGTCTTGAATTCTCACGGGACTCCTGCACCCCATCATAAAGAGAGAAGGAAAAAAAAACCGAGAAAGAAGAAGGAAAAAAAAGTGGGACCAAAAACTACCCAAGACAATTGCTCAATCTACATACTCTGTGGGCCTACCCTGAACTACCCCCCTCTCTCCTCGCCTTATACCTTACCACCTTATAAAAAAAGAATAGAAAAAAAAATTACCCCTAGCCACGTAGCGTCTTGGGTATGAAAGGGTGAACAAAAAGAGTTGAATATTAAATAGGTAGTATCCTCCGGTTAGAGTAGAAAAGAGAGAAAAGGAAAGGGGGCAGACGGGGGGGCTTAGTGACAACGAACGAAGGATCACCTTGCAGGAACTGCGAGGTATATACCTAGCGTGTATATATATATATATATATACACAGAATATATAGATAGATATATAAATACACGTTAGCCGCGAACCTCGTTTAAATATCGGACTCAATATTTGCTCTTTTTTGTCCGGGAGTCCCTGTTTTTTTGGCGCGTCAAGGGATTCCGGAAGCGGTTAGTCGATAGACGTAGCTCAGACTGAGAGTTCAATGACTTTGCCAAAACGAGAGAGAAAAAAAAAAAAACGGAAAAAAAACGAAGAGAAAAAAAGAAACCGAGAAAAAAAAAAAAGGGTTTCCAAGTTTTTTCGGTCGTTTGTGTCGTTGACCCACGTATACGTACAACCTACCACACGTTCCTATACATTATACTATATAGGTTTTGAATGAAAAAAAAAGTGATCAACGTTACGGAGGAATATAGAGAGGCGAGATAAATAAAGAGAATAAATGAAAAGGTGAAAAAGAAAGAGAAAAAAAAAAAACGAAACAAGAATTTGAAAGGTTCTTTCGCAAGTTTACAGGGACGACCAGGGTTCTTCTTCCTGCTTTACCAATCCCCAAAAAATCTTGAAGGTATAGTTTAAGGATAAAAAGGTCCCATAACTTTCTTTAGGGGACAAATGTTGTGACACGGGTTAGGCGATGGGATCGTGGCGACAACACCATCTTTTGTTTGTCAAACCGATCGCCTTTTGTTTGACGATCTTTTCCGATCACCACCACCACCGTCACTATGAGTAAAACTAAAAAAGAAACAATTTCTAAGGGAAAGATCTCACCGCGGGGTGCCATTTTTCCATATAAATTCTCATAGCTACGTCATCGTGTATACATTAGACTTGTATATACGTATATCGTTAGCTAAGAAACGGATAAAAAGTGTGTATGACAAAATGGAAAAAAACCATAAAAAAGATAGAAAAAAAAAAAAGTAGCGAATCTCGTTTAAAAGATCACTTTTTTTTGCAATTTTTTTCTTACTTTCGTTTCGTTTCGTTTTTTTTTCATCTGGTACTCCGACACCGTTACGAGAATATATAACCCTCTGAAAATTCATTAGCTATTCGCCCCGACCCTTTTTTTTCAGTTAGACAATGACAGGTTTTTTTAGACAAATACCGTTGCACGATTTGCATGGCCCGAAGACAAAAAAAAATGTGATGAAAAAAAATAATGTAAAAAACCAAAGTAGAAAAAAAAAAGAAAACTAAAAAGAAAGAGAGGAAAGAGAAAGGAAAAAAAATGAAAGGGGTTTCTCGGCAGCGGTGACTGTGGTGGGGATAGAGGACCATTATTTTAATTTCTAGAGAGTGCGCAGCTCTTTTACATAATCTTCCGAGGGTAGAAGAGGCGAGGTAGGTTGGAGAGAAAAAAATTCTCTCACACACATACTGCATCGCACCATTTTGCATTTCTTCTTACTTATAAGAAGACTCGAAGGGAGGCTATAGGTGAGGTTGAGAAAAGAAATTAGCCTAAAGAGCTCTAAGCGTTTTAGGGGATTATAACCAAAGATCCGTAAAAAATACGCGCCAAAAGCTTAAAAGGGTTGACCACCCGCTGGGCAAATGGCTAGAAAAATAGGAGATTACATTGTACAATATATGTGTATCCTAAATAACATGCTATACTATTCTTGCCAAGAATCTTTCCCGACAGAAACGCGTAAGCACAGTTGAATCTTTTATGAAACCCATCATCTTTGCTCCTGGTTCATAAATTTCACAGGCCATAGGTATTATACCTGCATCTTGAGAAACAAAATAAAATAAATAGATAACGAGGATCACTGTAGTTACTTTTACTCGGATTCGTCTCTTTTTCTTTCCTTTCGTTTTTCATTTTTTTTTTTTTTTATAAAAACAATTACCATAGAGGTATATATAAGGTTTTGAACGGTAAAAGTCCGGTAGTTCTTTTAGGCCGGAAAAATTAGCGCCCGTTTCATCACCATTAAATACACATTGGGTTGTTTCTCAGCTATGGAAGTGATCCCAGGGATGGGGGCATCAGTCAAAGGGAATAGAGAGAAAAAAAAAAAGAAAAAAGGTGAGGCCCTAAAAAATGGCCACAGGGCGTTATGCAGATTCTTAGGGTGGCGTAGTAGAGTAGTCTATGCTGATGATCCTAAGAATAGAGTATAAAGGGCCCATAGTCTCACGCTATTATGCCCCACAGGTAAGATAAAGGGGTCTTACCCGCACGAAAAGATTTTTCTGAGGGGTGCCCCGCGACTCGGAGCGAAAATAAAAAAAGGGTGGCCCTCTTGATGTCTCTTTAATTTTTATTAATGATTCGAAATTTGAATTTTTGCATTACTGATATGGGAACTTCTTTCGTAAGACGTGCTCGAAGACCTCGTTCCTGTACTTAGACGAAATTGAATGAAAAAAAAAAAAAAAATAAGAAAAGAAGATGATACGTAAGTAAAAAAATTATCGAAATCTTTCTAGGATCCGCCATAGACATTCTCAGACACCCTTCCGCTCCTAACATTGAATAAAAAGAAGACAAAAAAATGAAATAAAAAACCGGAAGAACAATCGAAAAAAACAGCCAACCCGTTACAGGCCGTAAAAAATGAATTAAAGGTAAAAAGATCAACCGCTCTGACGCGTTGCAAAAAACATGAAATTTGAATATCACTCGGGTCAGGGAGAGAAGGAAAAAAAAGAAACAATTGAAAGGAAATGTTGGTTCTGTGTCACGAACATCCCCATATACAATATTTTTTTCATTTATGTATATAATGTGCCAGCGATACGCGACTATACAGACCGGGGGTGCCTATTACTGATCTATTCAAATGAGCAACGGGTTTTATTTTATCTGCTAGTTTTTTTTTTCCGCGCTATTTTTTTGCCTCTCTCTCTCTCTCTCTCTCTCTCTCTCTCAAGTTTCCAATTTTTTATAGCAGATGTCCCGGTCGCCCGTACAGTATGCAAAACAACTATTCAACCCTTTTCGTATGCCTGGTGTGCGGACCATCTTTTTTTTCTACAGATAGTTTTTTTTTTCTTTCCCCCGAACGCAACTAATCTGTTCCGTATACACTTCGCTGGAGCATCTAATCCCATAAGTTATGCAGGAAGGAAAAACCACGGCTCCCTGGGCCTAGTAGTTACTACATTTTAGATTTTTTTTTTGCACATATCTCAACCGACATATAACGTCTTCAGATTTTTTTTTATTTCGAAATAAATTAGGATCGACATTCTACAGAAACTCTAAATATGCATTTAGTCAAAATCTCCAGACATATACGTTCCAGAAATGATATCGAAAAATTATTGCAACAATTTTGTGGCAAATAGGTATAAATGGAATAAACATTTGCTAAAGCTAATACGCATGTGTCTTATACTGCACATAAAAATGTACAAACAGAAGTGAAACTGTGCTTTTTTTTACTATAGAAAAACCGAATCACTAATCGGACGATGGTCGATATATAGTTTGATAAAAAAAATACTAAAACAAAAAAAAAAAAAAAACTTACATCTGCTGAAATCCCGTTGTTCCATGGATACGGTGGTTGGGGTGGCGATTGCTGTTGATGATGAACACCTCCGACACCGGTCGTTCCGTGGGGATTATGTATGTGCTCGGCCATGACACTGACCCAATGGGCCAGTCCCCCACCACCGGCACCAGTCCCGGCCCCGGGTCCGCCAGTACTTCCGGTTCCACCCCCACCCCCGCCACCCCCTCCGCCTTCTTCGCCGCCTTCGGACCATGCGAAGGACGCTTTCTGTAAAAAGGAAAATAAAAATGATGATAATGAAGGAGAAACGAAAATGTAAAATTTCGTAAATAATTTGTCGAATAGAATACATATGTACTATATTAAATTGTCAGGGGAAATGAAGAAGTCGAGGTATATAATATATATATATATATAAGGTATGTACTTTAGTTACGGCTGTAAAAATGTTGTTCTTGGCTTTAAGATTAATATATGACGTAAAATAAGTGAATTTAGATGTTCTTTAAATTTCAACCTTGAGTCCAGTGTCTCGTATAATTTCTGTAACCTGATCTCTAAAATCATATATACGGAAATGAGATAAACTGTAGACAAAGTTCTCTATGTTTACGGTAATCAAGAATTTTAAGTACGGGCGACCCATTAGCGCGATATAATTAAGTGAAGTTTGATTTTAAAGGAGATTAAAACAACCACAGCATGACGAAATGAAAGCTTTTTTTTTTTTTTCTTCTTCTTTTCCGGCCATGGGATTCAGACGAATTCTGATTCCAGACACGACCCGTATTATTAATCGCATTCGGTAAAATTAAGGATTTATTTTCACAGATTATAATGTATACAGGGATATACAAATGAAAAAGGAGAGAAATAATGTAATCTGGAGTTTGCAGGTTGTTTCTGGTGAAAAAAATTGAAAATAAAAATAACGTATGTGTAAAATAAAAGAACAAAAAAAAAAAACGAAACGAAAAAATTGAAGGCAAATTAAACGAGGTTTTAAACCGACTTTCGAATTTATATTCAAACTTTATATTTAATCCAGTATGTACGATCGTAGGTAAATACATGTATCTATACGTATATACGAATGGATTTCATACTTCGAGACGTATATGATATACGAGTTAGTCTCGCTTCTTGACTGGTTTTTCTCTGTTTATTTGCACAATCGTTCCGCCTCCGAAATCGCACTGTTTTTATAGTTCAACTAAATGACTCCTATTTCTGGTCGCAGGTGAATTATGTATGAATACATTATACGTTACTATATACAGGTTAGAATAATAGTGGGTCAGCAAAGGACCGAGTAAGTAAGTAATAAATTAATTAAGTATAATCAAGTGCTTAAGGAAAAAGGAAGGTCCGATCTGACATCGCAGATGATATAAACCATGCCTTGAAATCTTATCTCCCCTGGTATGAATTTTTCGCAAATATATGATCAGTTGGAAAAAATGATTGATTTTTTTTTTGTATTTTCTGTTTTTCGTTTTTTTTTTTTATTATTTAATTTTAATTTTTAGGAATCCTTGCCACGGTCTTAACCTCGTCATGGTCCTCTCTGTGCAAGGCCAAATTTCTTGGGAACGCCGGAACACTGCTAACCGTTAATCCTTTCAAATCTTTCAACTCTTTTAGAGCTCCCAATGCGTTTAAATTGTCCTTGAGATTTGCCAAGTTATCCTTGAGATTGAGATTTCTATTTAGAACCGTCTTGCCAAGCACTGCACTGGCCAAAAGACTCTTGTACAATTCATTTGGTAATATAAATTTTTGATCTCTGTCACCGTCAACGTCAACGTCAGCGGGTAAAATTTCGCTCGACGAATCGGAATCAACGTCCACCGATGAATTCGATACGACACTTACGGTAGACATGATTAATAGATATATTAATTTATATAAACAATCGACGGACGAAGGTGGTAGTAGACAGTATAGTATCCAATGGTTGATTTTTAAAAACTGTTTATAATTATTATTATTATTATTATTATTTTTCTTCTTCTTTATTCGTTCGTTGTACGATTAAAAACTTGATTTTTCACAAACTCCCCTATTATATACCTTTTCTTTCGTTATATATTTATTTTAAGGAAAGGTTGGGTAAACTGTTAACGAAATATATATCCCGACACATTTACCAAATATACGTATTATATGTATATTTATATACTTTATACAAATAATATCGTACGTAGCTATCCAAATCTATTTTACATACGATATATTATAATCGTTTTTTTTATTCGATTATAAATAATTATTCGTTAGAATTTTTCAGTTTATTTGACTTGAAAGTCTCTGACTAGAAACGAATTAGAAATAGATAATTATTCTGACTTTCTTCTAATTATAATTAATACGTTACAGATATTCTACATTTTTAAGTTTACGATTTTTTTTTTTTTTTTTTTTTTTAGTCTCAATATATTCAAAATACCGAACTTCCTCGTATATTATTATTATTATTATTATTATTATTATTATTATTATTATTATTATTATTATTATTATTGCCGTAAGACACAGTAAGTTTTTTTTTTTTTTTTTTTTTTAATTTGAATTAAATTTATTTATTTAAATTGCTTCAAGTTGTTACATTATGTTTCTAATCTTTAATTTATCATATTTACGACTAACAAATGACAGTCTATCGTTAGCTAAGGTAAGGTAAGGGTTTTTTTAAAATTCAAAGTGTGCGTTAGGAACTTTGCGCGCGCAGCTCATTACGCAGGGTGGTCTCTAATTGGCCGACTAATTAAAGCGGGAAAACATTTCCCGCCACGAGGTTACAGCGTGCGACTATTTTCTATATATATGTACGATCGAATTAAGCCCCGACTTTATATATGTATATATATCTATATATTTATTTATTTATTTTTTAGTTCATTTTTTTTTTTTCTATTTTCTTACTACGGTGAAAAATAGGAACTTTGGTTAATTATTATTATTATTAATATTATTATTTTTTTCAAAATTTAGCTTGCTTGGTTTGCTATATAAATTTATAGTCCTAAATCACGCGGTTATAACACGTTTTTATACATATATATGTATATACATATATATATATATATAGGTATATCTATATATATTATACCCGAAAAGAGACTTCACTTTTAATAATAGTAATCGATTCCCCTTGATCTACATCATCCTGGAGATCTTTTAGAATAGCTTGAAAATAACTCTGAACGTTCACGAGAAAATGCATCGGCTGAATTGATTTTACGAATTGCGACGGAATTTATCGAGTCTAAGGGATGGAAATTCAATTTTTTTTTTTTTTTATGTCTGTTTTTTTTTTTAGTTTTTTTTTTTTATTTTGTCGGATTAGGTTTTTACTATCGAAATCGAATATTGACCAGAAAGACGACTTATTTTACCCTTTTCTTCAAGCTTAATCGTTATTCCCATCCCACCCCCCTTACTATCAACGATGCACATATTATCTTGAATTCCATTTCATTATCATTATCATTATCATTATCATTATTATCGTTATTATTATTCCATTCATTTTTCGTATATATCCATATATGATGCATATGGACAAAAACTATTTTCAATATCTTGTCTGATTCTTCTCTCGAACGATTATTTTTCGTTTTTTATTATTTCATCATTTGTCGATCATTTATTCCTTTGCAATTTTTTTTTTTTCTCTTATCTTCTTGTTATTTCTCTCTCCCTCTCTCTCTCTCTCTCTCTCTCTTTATCTTTAGCTCTGCCTGTTTCTTTTTTCCTTTTTCTTATTTTCGGGAGAATTATCCGCTACATATACATATACACGCATACATATATGTATATATATATTTTTTTTTTGTTTATTTTTTATAATTTTTTTTTTCTTTTTTTTTTCTCTGATACAACTTATATGAAAAACGGACGCCCCCCGGACGCGAGTTGCCGCGACGTCGTCGTCGTCGTCACTCGTCCGTCTCCGGCGACCGACAACGTTGTTTCACTTGTTTTCGGGGGGTCAGTTTTCTTGTACATGAGCGCGACCGGGTGAACCGCGCGACTGATGGTGCACTCGGCGCCGGGGCCGGAGGTATAAGGAAGCGGAAAGAAGGTTCGCTGGAAGGCGCACGCTTCGTCCATCTTTTACTTCCTTTTTCGTCGGTGCTCCCGGAGTAAAAATGGAATAAAAAGACCGGCAAAGAAACAGATAAATATAGATATTTTCCTTGGCGCGCGGGCGAATTGGAAAAATGGAAATAATAAGACGCAAACGCGGGGGAGCGAGGGGGGGCAGAGGGAGGGGGAGGGTTTCAGGCTAAGGCTGAGGCGAGAGCGAGAGAAACAGGGTTACCCAACAGAGATGCAACTGGCAAGCTATATAAGGGGGACAGGGGCGGGGGGGAGAGGTGAAGAGAGAAAAGTAGAGAAAGAGAGGAAGAAACCAGGCAAGAGCAACGAGGAAAAAGGGTAAATGTGCAGGGGGGGTACATTGCGCGGTGCAGTCTGCGCGACGGGGGTAGTATATACATCAGGGGATGGCGTTGCGCTTCAGGGTGGGGGGTTACACATCGATTGCACGTGTGTGCAGCAACGGCAGCGGCACCGGCACCGGCACCAGCGCCTTCTTCTTTTACCGGGGTGAGGATCAGGGGGGAATCCATTGCGCCCTTTTTCTTACCCCGATCCCCGTTACCCCCGCGATTCGCGAGCAAGAAAAAGAAGAAAAAAAAAATATATATATATCATATTATATTATATATATACAGTTATACCTATATCCCCGTGGAGAGAATCGTTCGCGGTGACCAACTTAACTTAACTTAACTTAACTCAACTTAACTCAACTTAACTTAACTTTACTTTACTTAACTTTCATGAAATTACTCAGCGATACCTATCTCTCTGTGTATAGGTATAAATCGTTTAGGTAGGGGGGGGGGGGGGGGACTAGTTTTTGTCATTTCAACCAGTTTGTCTGGTTTTTTTTTTTTTTTGTTTATGTTTTCCCCCGACCTGACTCAATGGATAAAACAAATATCAGTTTCTAATACGAAAACGCGAAACTTAGTTGAATCTTCTACTAAACGGTGACGTCTAAGAAAGTACGAAAATAAATACATACTATAGGTAGTACCAACTCGTACTTGAACGATCGATACATTATGTATACATTATAGATGTTGAAGCTGCCTCTCTTCTGAGTGCATAGAGACGTTTCTGTTCCAAGCTTTGGAGACTATTTTTCTGAGATGATGGACTACGATATTTTATTTATCAATTTTTACTACGAGTAGGATCACTCCGTTGCACTTTTAGGGATGAAATTGCAAAAAAAAAAAAAAAAAAAAAACATTAAACAAAACCAATTTGACCGATAAGTATAAGGTATAGTAAAATTGAACCATTATACGAAATGATCGATAATCTGGCTACTGAGAAATTTTCTCCTTTTATTTTCTTTAAGAATACAACAACAAAAAAAAGAAGAAAAGAAAAAAAAAATGGATAGGTATCCCAAACATTGCGGTAAAATAATTTTAGGTTCGAATCTGGATCTGCATAGAAGGTAATATGTATAACGGGTAGGTCTTGTAATGATTTTTTTTTTTTGTAAAGATCCGGAGTATTGTGCCCATTGACATGTAGATCGTTTCACACTCGGTGAAAAAGACTCGATGGTTAAGCCCCTTTCGTAAATAGCTGTATAAATGGGTTTCCTTTATTGCGGTATACATAATATTATTTGTGTTTTGGTTTTTTCTTATTTATTTTCGGGGCGGCGCCCCGGAAGACCCCGGAAGAACCGCGCACCTTCCCTCACGCGTACAATTGCCCGTATTTCGAGATCTCTCAAGGGCGTCTCAATTGAGTCTTTCTATTTCTCTTTATTTATTCTTTCACGTACTTTATTCTAAAAAATTTATTGAAAGACGAGGCCGACGTTGAAGACGAAGACGAGAAAAAAAAAGAGAAGAAGAAAAAAAAAAAAAAGCTAACCAACGTCGTGAGAAATAATTTCGTTAACGTCCCTAAGACGGATTTTTATTCCATCACAGAATTGTTAGCACATTTTTTTTTTCTCCACCGAGATCGAAGAAACTAAAAATCAAAAATTAAATTACCCATCTAATTGAATAGAGTAACAAAGTTTCGTACAAGTTTTCGGAATTTGGCGGTAAAATTAAGCGCGCGTTAAGCCGAGCGTAAAAGGGAAGTGAAGAACCACTTGTTGAACGAGCTACTAGGTTACGAGAGGGTTGTGGAGGCATTGCGGGGGTGTAGATATGCAGATGAGGGGACACGAAGTAACTAACTTTAACTTCAACTTCTAACTTGCCCCTTCCAGCCGGTAGACCAAACGCTTTTCTCTCACCTTGACTCACACCCTAGCGCAGTAAAGGATCCTCGACGTCGTCGCCCTCCCACGTCAACGTGTTATCAACCCCGGCGCAGTGCAGGACATGGTTTCATGAAGCGAGATTAAATACAACGAACAAGGTGTAACATAGAGTGTTGCGAAACAGGTAGACGTGCATAAAAGAAAAAAAAAAACCTCGTTGAGGTTTTTACCTAAAAGTGTTATTTTTTTTTTTTTTAAAGAAAATTTACAAATTTTATAAAATTGTTATTTCTATCGTAATTTTTTTTTTTTTTTTTTGTGTTTCTTTTTATATACCTATAGGTATGTATCTTTTTATTTTTCCTGTGCATTTTTCTTGGTAGTTTCTTCTTTGGTTAAAAGATGCCCGGCGCCGGTACGGCGACGCCGAGTCTCGACCCAGATCTCGTCTCTTCTGCGAGGATTCGAAGCGTTTCTCATTTTTATTTTCGTTTTGCAACTCAGCTTGGGGTAGGTTTTTCCACAAACTCTAACTTCCCGGCGCTCTTCTACACAAACGAGGAATACGCCCGATCACATACACCACCACCACCACCACCACGACCATCTCTCGTTCTCCTCCTTACCGTACATTTTTCTTCGGTGGCCCACTTCGCCCCTATTGGTTATTGCCTGCCAGGGGGATTCCCCTACCCTTAAAAGTAATATTGCATTTTTCACAACCGACGCATACATCCACTGCAGATTACTCCATACGAACACTGAGCACTGCTTCGTGAAGGCCACCTTCGATCGCGAGCTAACCATCTCTGGTATGCCGGAGGATGCTGGCGAGGTCTTGCCTGCTGTTCTCACGCAAATCTGTAATCGTCTCGGGGTTGTTCTTGCAGCATCGGACATCGTTGAGATTTCTCGTATACGGAGCACACGGGTCACTGGCAATGCGAGGATGATCTTTGCTCGTCTTAGCTCAAACGTCGTCCGCAACAGTATTTTGGCCGCGTTTCGCGCTGCGAAAACCTTGACGGCATCCGAACTATCCGATGCTTTGCCGCATGTTCGTATTTATATCAACGAATATCTGACCCCCGAAGTTGCTAAGCTACTCAAAACGGTCAAAGCCGAGGCTAAGTCCAAGGGTTTCAAGTTTGCTTGGGTCCGTGACGGTGTCATACGCATGAAGAGGGACGTCGACTCCGCGCCGGTCATTATTCGCTCTGAACTCGATCTCGCTCTTGCCCTTAATAACATTGCTAGTGGTGATAACGCAGTGGCCGGTCCATCGTCTGCATGAAGGCACCCTCGCGCTTGCTCCATCTCGGCTGGCTCTACTGCTGGAACCTTGGACGGCGGCGCGACTACACTGCCGGACTCTCTCCTTAAGATTTGTCATCTTAACGCACAATCCTTGCCTGCTCACATCGACGAATTCCGCGATTTCTTTGATTCGTCGCCCTATCACGTTATAGCCGTATCCGAAACGTGGCTCTCGGATCTCATCTCTGATTATGCTGTCTCTCTTCCTAATTACCGTTTGGTTAGACGTGATCGACTGGGTGTTCGCGGAGGTGGGGTTGGTATCTTTGTCCACAGCAGTCTGCGTTTGCGTGTCCTTTCTGCTTCTGCTGATTTTTATTGTGCCAAACCGGAGTACCTTATTATCGAGGTTTCGCAGGCTAATGCCCATCCTTTACTACTTGCTGTCGTCTACCGTCCTCCTAAAGTAGGATTTTTGCATGAATTTGAGGATGCTCTCTCTGGTCTTATCCATGATTACAGACATGTTGTTGTCACCGGTGACTTCAACGCTGACCTCTGCTCCCAGTCGTTTGATTCTTCACATCTCAAGGAGTTCCTCTTCAGCCTTAATCTGGATTTAGTTTCTCTTAATCCCACCCATCACACAGAGTCTTCTGATACTTGGCTGGACTTGTTTGCGGTAGACCAGTCTTCTAAAGTTCTCCTTCACGGTCAATCTGCTGCGCCTTTCCTGTCCGGGCACGATCTGATTTTCATTACTTATGCTCTACGGGCCCCCCGCCTCGCCCGCAAAGTCACCTCTTACCGAGACTTTAAGAACGTTGACCCCGTCGCTTACCTCAACGATCTCGCGCTCTCTGATTGGTCCTGCGTTCTTTCTGAGACTTCTACCGTAGAAATGAAGGTATCTACCTTCACGGATCGGTTGATGAGGGTCGTCAATTCGCACGCTCCTGTCCGCACCCGCACGATCAAGCGCCCGCCTGCTCCGTGGCTTACATCGCATATCAGGCGCTGTATGTCTGACCGGGATGCATTATTTAGGCTCCATAAGCGCACGCGTTCGCAGTCTTTTTATCGGGACTATAAACAGGCAAGGAATCGTACCCAGGCCCTCGTTCGATCGGCGAAATCGGAGTACTACTCCAACCTGTTTCCAACGCTTCGAGACGCCCGTTCTGTCTGGGCTGTCTTTCGCCGTCTTGGACTGTGTAAGTCTCCCGATAATACCTCGGACATCTGCTTTTCGCCGGATGAGCTGAATCGGGCTTTTCTTTCTGCTCACGGACAGAGTTCTGTGCCGCTTGTGTCTGACGTGTCTGCTGTGATCCCCGATGTACCCTTCGATGACCGTAACTTCTTCTTTGCGCATGTCACGCCTGAGCGTCTTCTTAAGTATCTTACCCTGCTCCGCAAAAAGTCCAAGGGTGCTGATGATGTCTGCATAGATTACATCCACCTGGGTATCCCGGTACTGCTACCCATTCTCGTGGATGTCTTTAACGCCTCTCTTACATTTTCTGCCTTCCCGGCTGCCTGGAAACACTCCCTCGTACGACCACTCGCTAAGACCAAGCATCCGAAGTCTCCTGGTGACTTCAGGCCTATTTCCATCCTCTGTTGCCTGTCTAAGCTCCTGGAGAAGCTCGTTTTCTCGCAGCTGTCTTCTTTTCTTGTGTCCACTAATCAGCTTGATCCTTTCCAGTCCGGTTTTCGTGAAGGCTTTAGCACTCAGACAGCGCTTATCAAAGTTACGGATGATATCAGAGCAGGCATCGATAAGGGACTCGTCACGATCATTGTTCTTTTCGATTTTAGTAAAGCCTTCGACCTTGTTGACCACTGCCTTCTTCTTCGTAAGCTCATTAGCTGCGGCCTCTCGGGATCTGCTCTGCGCTGGTTTGTTTCCTACCTTCGTGGCAGGAGTCAGTCAGTTTTGGGCCCTGATGGTACCGTATCTTTCAGCCTACCTGTTTCTTCTGGCGTTCCCCAGGGCTCTGTACTCGGTCCTCTGCTTTTCTCCATATTTGTCAAAGATCTGCCGTCTGCAATCACCCACTGCCGCTATATGCTGTACGCCGATGATTTGCAAATCTACCACCACTGTCCTCCTCATGATATTGCTGCCTGTCTCCAACTTGTGTCAGACGATGTCTCCGCTATTAGCCAGTGGGCCTCAGACAATCTCCTACGCCTCAACCTGACTAAAACATGTGCGGCCATTGTCGGTAGTTCTCCTTTTATCCGGCGACTGGACTATACTGACATACCGCCGATCATGTCTGGGTCCCACGCGATTCCGTATGTAGAGTCCTTCCGTAATCTTGGGGTTTTAATGAATCAAACACTGTCTTGGAACGCGCAGGTGCTCTCCATCTCTAACCGTATCTTCGCTACTCTGCATCAGCTTAAAGCCTGCAAGGAGCTTCTCTCCTTTTCTCTTAGAAAATGGCTCGTCACGGCACTGGTATTCCCGCAGCTCGATTATTGCTGTTGTGTCTTCTGCGATCTACCCGGTACACTCGTCACTAAGCTTCAACGTGCCATTAATGCTTGTGTTCGTTTTATTTTCGATCTGAGGAGAGATGCTCACATCACGCCTTACCGCTTGCGCCTTGGATGGCTTACTGTCTGTGATCGAAGGCGTTATTTCATGGGCTGTCTCTTATTTACTCTACTCGCGACTTCTCAGCCTGGTTATCTCCGTCTTAATTTTACTTTTAAAGCCGATCTCGCTCTCCGTGCCACGCGTATATCCGAGCGGGATCTTTACATCCCGCCGTGCCGAACTGCCGCCTTCCGTAAGGCCTTTACGGTGGCCGTTTGTTATCTATGGAACTCGCTGCCGTCCGATGTTCGTTCTGCTCCCTCGCTGCCTTGCTTTAAGTCGAGGCTTTACGCCTATCTTCTGCGGTCCTCTGGGCCCCCTGCTCTTGCTCTTGCTTAAGGTCCTCGTCCCCTTCCGGTTATTGCGTCGCTTTAGTCTTAGTCTTAGTTTAGTGCTAGGTTATCCTATATCCTTTTTCTTTTTATTGCTTGGTCTCTCCGTATCTTCTGTTTTACTTTATGTTCGATATTTTTTATTTTTTCTATATTTTTTATTTTACCTCTTTCTTTTCTGTAAGTCACAATGAGCTTAGCTGGCATCCTTCAGTATGCGTCTTACTTTCTACCGCTCATCTCTGCTATTCTAATCTTTCTCATGTTCTTTCTTTCATATGCGATGCCTTCTGGACTCATTGTGACATTCTTTCCTTTATTTTTCTCTGTACTTTATTGTTACTTTCTCTTTAGTTTTTTCTAGATTTTATTTCAGTTATTTTTATAAGTTATCAGTATCTAAGCTTTCAATTGTAACTTTTTGTCTCACTCTTTCTTCCTTTTTTTTTTTTTTTTTTTTTTTTTTTTTTTTTTTTTTTTTTTTTTTTTTTTGCTTTGTTCAGGTTTTTATGTTTATTTTTCCTTAGTATTCCTCGAAATTTTCTTATTTTTTATTTCTGTTTCTTCCTCTGTGTATTTATTTTTTTATGCTGTACCATTTTCTACTATAACTTTCCTTACTTTGTACTACTTATTATTTGCCTATGTATTACTCTCAACTTGTTACTCTCATCCCTACGGGACTATGTCCCTGGATGTAATAAACTGATCTATCTATCTATCTATCTATAGAATCAAAGTTTAGTCTAGACGGAAGTTGGACCGGAAAAGCGTTAATTCCATCGACATAGGGCTACTAAATTTTGTTTTTGTAAACGAAATAATAATTTATAATAACTTTGAGTACGAGGCTCGAAGGTATACGGCCAATCTCTGTATAATTCATATACATGACACAATTATGCATAAAATTTTATACTCGTTAGGTGAATATCGAATGAATATATTGGAGATTTATATATTGCATCATACCTGTACTCGCATAAATTGAAAGAAAATAAAATATAATGGTGTATATAGAATAGAATAGACAATTTTCTGAGAAACAGCAACAATTCTTTTTCTTTCCCTCCTTTTTTTTTTTTTTTTTTAAATCTTCCTTGCTTTTCTATTTCTCATAGGTTCGTAATATACTCAGCAACCCATTACCCCACCATTACCCGAGCGAGGAGAACGATATGCAGGCGAACTCGTGTATTAAATATTTTACCAGAACCCTGCATAATATATAATAAATTAAGTGAAATAAGATAAGATCTTGTTACACCAGGAGTGACTTCATTGGCTGGTGTCCCGACGTCAGACCCCTTTACAAGTTTATCGTATAATGAGAATCTCACCGCTTTATAGTTGTATACCCGAAGACAGCCATGTTGAATAACACAGTCTCCATGGCACGGCTGGTCTGCCATTTCTTAATCGGTTAATTGCTGGTGTATATATATACCTATACGTATGTATGTACATATACATACCTATGTACATCCGTATTTTCCGCGAGAAAATTTTTATTCGCAACTGTAATTTTCTTATCAAAGTGTAAAACGTGAAACTTTTGGAGGAAAAAAAAAATAAAATAAAATAAAATCAAAAGAAAGAAATTTTATATCTGTAGTAGAAATTTTTTGACCACGGCTAGCTACTAGAAAATCACATAATTTTTTTTATTCGAAGCCGCGAAACTGTCTTCGGGATCATGGAATCGAATGGATTGGAATTCGATTGTTCTTTGTTAAAGAGAAGCGATAAATCGTTTCCTCTTCTAAAACTATCCTATATATATACAGCCGTCGTTGATATAATCCTTGAAACACCAGGAGTCAGCTGCCTCTTCGATTCTTTGGTAAAACGAAAAATTCGAAAATGTTGTATAAATATATACGTCAAGCTAGACTACTGCACGTGTTATAAAGTACGTTATATATCCAAATATTTTTTTTCCCCTAATTTATTCCTTGCAGGTTGGAAACTACGTATAACGTTGTACATGAGCTCGCACGTCGGATATCATATTTCATTAAGATCACCCACGACCTTGCCTCCTCGCCAGGCTCATTGTATTATAAAACGAAATTTAAGAAGAGCAAAAGATTGTTGAAAATTTCTATTTATTTTATTTTTCTTTGCTAATAGGTTTTTCAAATTTTCGAGTCAATCAATCAAGTCGATACGTCCATTATTTGCATACCTCCGTACGAAACTGATGAATGAACAATATGGTATATAAAAATATTCTCATATCCTCGTATGCCACTCCGATAGTTTTATAAAGCTTTTCCTCTCGATGTAATGCGATAAACGTTAGATAATTATACCCAAAAAGTTGTATAAAATGTACGTAGAAAGAAAAAAAAAATATTTCAAGTCTGACAAGGTTGTCAAACAAAAACGTAAGACTGAAATCAATAGAATTATATTGACGAGAGTTCGGTTATCGGCAATTTTTTTTCTGTCGTTTGAAATCAAGATAAGATAAGATGTAGATATCCGAATTTCATTCATCCCACTCGTGACCTTAGGATATGCCTCAACCCTCAAACTGCCGAAAATAAATTTAAGAGAAGACGTTATACACCTAGCTTTTACGACATTTTCGAATTTTTATTTAATAACTTCCGGACGAAGTAAGAATTTCAACAAAAAAATAGTACATTTCATTATCAAGTTAGATGCCTAATATACCCATAAATAATTACACGAAAGAATGTCTTTTAATTATCCACCTGAAATAGATATAAGCGGAGCGTTGAATTAACTTTTTTCCTCGTCACATTTATGACAAATGTATATATCTTAAAAATTTTAGCGAATACCTGTATAGGACATTTACTTGTTATTATTTCATGATAAAATTTTAAAGAGACTTAATTTCTGCTAATTGAAATAATTCAAGCAAATTTTTCAACTCGTAAGTTTAATTCTCGAGCGTGTAAATATATTCTGTATTAAAAAGTTAAAAATTAGTAAATACATAAAGTTAAATAAACGTATTTCAGTATTTTAAGGCTGGTTGCACGGCCACGTCCCCGTACGCGTTTAGTAGAGAAAAAAAAATAAAAAAAACAGATTTAAAGTAGAAATAGCAGAATCAAGAGACTTTCGTTCACAAATTTTGTGTTTTACGCATTTCTATTCATAAAAAATTGTCTAATCTAATCGTCTAATAAAAATAATCGACCTTGCTGTATTATATAGAATATATTTTCCCGCTTAGTTGTAATTGCAAAAATGGAAGGCAAGAAAAAAAAAAAAACCGTTGACTTACATTAATTTATTTCTATATATTCAAAAATATCCAATTAATTATAATTGAAGGTGGTATATATCATGTACACGTATAGATAGAAAACCGTATCATCACGGCTTTAATCTCCGTTGCCTATCTTGAACGGTACTAAAGTGCGTAAGTTATACGTGTGATGCGGAGTTGAAAGTAGCTTACACACGCAGATTGTGATGAAACGCGAAAAGGTGGTGGTGGTGGTGGTGATGTTGGTGGTGGTGGGGTGTGGGTTAAAGGGTGGGGTAGCGTCGCGCCGAGGAGGTGTCGGAGTCGGGGTGCCCTAAGGTAAGGCAAAAGGTTGTCTGGGGCGGCGTCTAGCCATGTCTATCGATTATATTTTCTCTCTTTGTCTCTGTCCCGGGGTTCTTGTGCTATATCTCTCTCTCTCTTTCTCTCTCTTGCTCCCTCTCTTTCCCCTCTTTCTCTCTCTCTCTCGTTTCCCCTGAGTCTCTCCCTCCACCCGTCCTTTTTCGCCCTATCTCTCTCTCGCTCTCTCTCTCTCTCTCTCTCGCTTTGTCCGTCGCAACTGAGCTCCTGACCTGTCGCAACTCACCCGTTCACGCACTCCGCAAATATATATTTGCGCACGTCTCAAATCGCGAAATAAATTTCTTATTACTAATCAAGCGTTTAGATATTTGGGAGAAAAAAGAATTAACTACACTGAATAACGCGAATGCGGATCTCTGTGTTTGAAATTCTAGAAACGGACAGAATTTTTGTTTTTTTATTTTTTCGTTAGGTCCTCTTCGATCTAACGTATCGGCGAAATAATAATCGACTGTATATACCATAGATATAATATAGAAATAATTGGATATAATTATATAACAGAGTTGAACTGAGATGAAACAACGGGTTTAATTTAACCTTCGGATATATTCAAGGATCGTGTAGTCTCCAAGGGCTGGCAAATTTCAAGGTTACCAGCCAGGCAACCCCTTACTCTGGGGTGTGGGAGAGTCACTCCCCTCTTTCTCACTCTCTCACTCTCACTCTCTCCTCTCTAACTCCTCTCCGCCCTTCTCGTCGTCAAGTTGCGCAGATGAATGTATAACTTGGTGATTTTTGGTTGTATAGAAATGTGTTTGAAACAGCAGGTTTAACAGGGACACACTAATGGCCTGCGCTGACGTATTAGGTATATTGTATAGTCGGAGGTATATGTATATGTGTAGAGAAAATTATCCAGGCGTGAACGATCACTCCAATATCAACATTGTTTCGGATTCATTTGAATAAACCCTTGTCATTGAAAATGCGGGTACACAAGTATAATATATAATATGATATGGGTATATGTACGTATGTACATACGTAGATGGATAAGCACAGTAGATTTTCATTTATTGTAAATATAAAACGATTTAACCGCGGTGTATGCGTACACAGCGAGATTCAATATCATTGATGAAGAGTGATGGATAGAGCTGACACGGAGAAAAGGATAATATGGGAATACGTGAAAACGAGAAGATGTGAAAAAGGAAGAAAAACAGCAATTTTGGCATCAGACGGATGATGGACGCTCCGTGACCTAGGCCGTCTTGAAGGGCAGACATTTTTTAATCGATAACCACCCCCGGGTGGTGGTGGCGGAGAGGTCGACGGGTCGGCAACGGAGGCGTAGGTATAGACGGGTATACTGGCGCCCCCTCGTATACCGCCGAAACCACCCACGCTACCAGCCTAAATAAAGGCCCATCCCTTAAAGCAGACAGCATCGAAAACATTGTTAAAGCTGTACGAACCGCCCAAGGCTCTTGTTAACCCTCTGCCTAGAAACAGGCTCACGAACCGATCCACCGTGACCTCTGTACAAAAATCCACGAAAATTCGCCTCATATAATTATGTCCCCATAGAAAAGTTTCCAATCATATTAACTTAATCAACTAATCAACTACATTCACGGCTTGTCTATATTCATTTATTCACTCGCTTACGTATTTCGGATTTCAAGTTCGGCGGTTAATAATTTATTTAAAATATTTCTATGTATCAGCTGTTACCCATGTGTCCGAGTTTAATATTCTCAATAGTTTTAACTTATAGGAATGATATATAATAAACGTCAATGATTATGAATTAAAATATATTTTTGGTTTGAAACGCGGTAGAACCTCATATACGTAAACGATGCCTAAGAGTTTCTCGAGTTTGTTGACTGTTTGCCTTAAGGTTATATATATTATATATATATATATATATATATATATATATATATATATATATATATATATATATATATATATATATATATATATATATATATATATATATATATATATGTATCTTCTATTTGAGACGATAAAGTCACGGTCGTCCAGTGACAGTTTTGAACACCTTCAGAGATTGGGTAACGTATCGGATTGAACCAGATTCACCTTTGAGTTGGGAATCGAGGTGATTTTGATTTCGATCGTTTTATAACTCTATATGACGTGCAGTAGCGCGTGTATAGCTGTTTGCTTGATATAATTATATATTGATTGGAGTATTGGCTATAAAAGTTGAACGTAATAAACCGTATATACATAAATTAAAACGTTTGAGAAAACAAACGAAAAATCCGTGATTGGAAATTTTTTTTGTTTTTTGTTTTTCTTTTTTTCTTCTTTTCAACTTTTTTCTTTCTTTTTTCTTTCTTTTTTTCTTCTTCTTTCGTACACCGTATCAATATTTAACATCAATTAATATTATCTTAACTTGTCGACGATGAAATTGGACGAGGTTCTTCAAAATTTGATTAGTTAGGCTATACGCGCTGTTTGAGATAACAGACGAGACCGCGCGCGGTACCATTAAAATGGCCCGTGTTCGCACTGGGAAACTACACCGAAAGGCGTAAAAAAAATACATCCGAATTGTCAAAATATTGTTTTTCCATTCTTTCGGGGGACAGGCTAGCGCGAGCGCGCGGGGGCCAAACGTCCCGGTGTATTTTCTGAAAAAATATCACATCGCCACAGAATTCTATTCCCTCGACTTTTTCTTCTTCTTCTTTTTTATTTTTTATTTTATTTTTTCTTCTTTTTCACTCAAGTTTATTCTTTATAATCCACGGATTTGATTAATTCACAAAAAGAAAAAGAAAAACCAAAAAAACTAAAAAAAATTTGAGAAAATAAAAACAAAAAATCAAAAATCAAACATATAAAACATAATCTGCTATATATACGTCACGTGTATTTTTACATAAAACTTTTCAACCGATAAATAATTTCTCTCTATACATATGTATACCTATAGATATACATATATGTATATATATAAAAGTAATCAAATCTATTTTTACTGTTTGCGTCAAGACCGATTCGCGTCTATCCTGTATAAAAAAAAAAAAAAAGAAAAAAAAGCACGGAAAATAAGAAGAAACCGAAGATACGAAAAAAAAAGGAAAGAAGATTTCTCATTACAGTCAATTTCGAAACAAGTTACTACAACCAAATTCTTTTATTTAGTCTTTTTTTTTTTATCAATTCTTCTTATTTTATCTTCTTATATATAATCTACGTCTCTCAGGTGTCTCGTGCATCTAATAATATAAATATACATATACATAGGTATACATAAAAATCGTCTCATAATCAATTGATGGTTTATTGGGTTTCGTTTTCTGTGTTAATAGTCGGAATCCTGAACCGCGAATAACGTGACATCTGTTCGCAAGTCTACCAAACCCGTAGTCGCTGTCTAATCTGACGTTTGCACTGTCAAAGTTGATCTGTATAAATCGATTACGCCCCGTATACACCGTAATAAAACACGACAATTATCTTCGTAATAAAAAAAAAAAAAAAAAAAAAAGAGAAAAATCATTGATTGTCCCAGACGATCGGTATATATAAACATTTCTATAATATTATTATAATCAGTTATAAGGTACGGCAGATATCGTATCTATTACACCTATAACAAACGGCGAATTAACTTATCTATCTCTTACCTCAAACAAAAGTCGAAATGCATCTTATCACTTCACCACTACTATCGAATATTGGTTTGTAATGATTCTAAGTAGCGATCTTCAATGTGCAGAAAAGGGTGAAATTTTCTGATTACTCGCTCGCACATCTTATTTCGTCAAAATATAATTCTATATTCAGGAGCGGATAATGATGGTTGTTTTTTTTTTTTGCTTGTTGATGGAATTGCACTTTCGACACTATACGAACGATGTCGTTTTTTTTTTGTTTTTTTTTGACGCAACTGTGTCGAGGATAGAGTCTGCGCGAGTGTATCGATTATCAAGTCTTGTAATTTGTGAATAAAAAAAATGTTTCAAATAAATAATTTTCATATATTTATCTAGTTTAGTCAAGGACGCGTATATTATTCGCGTCCGGTCTCGTTCGTATTTTGATTTGACTGACGGGAGTAGTTCTAAGCGCTGCCACAACGTGGCGCTCATTGTGCCTGCGCAGATCTCGCGGTCCGAAAGTATAGCTTAAAAAAAAAAAAAACAAAAAAAAAAAAAAGCTCCGATCAAAAAGTAGCTACTATATAATCTCGAGTATCTTTTTATTTTTGTTTTTATTTTGCCAAGGGAGTTTCAAAGCTTCGGGATTCGGAACACTGAATTTTTTTGTTTTCCTTTTTTAAGACGGGAAATTTAAACCAAGATTTTTTGAACCGCTCGGGAGTCGAGACACTCTCTTCTCGTCTACTCGCCTTTCGTACGAGATATCTTGTACCGCTATGACACTGAGTTGCCAAAAATAATCTTTATTACTCCACCAAGGGTCGCTATCTCAGATAAATCAATATCTCTACTTAACCCACTTGCGGAGGCCAAGGCTGAGAATCCTATTTTATCAGCGGCAGATAAGAGGAACGAGTTGCCGAAAATATTTTGTCGGGGGTAGCGAATTCCTCGAGACCGTACGGTGGTAAAACTGACGTGTATATATATTTAAAAAAGAATTCTTCCGAAAAGTTTCAGATAGCAGAAACATGAAGGAAACAAAAACAAAAATTCAAACTATTTTTTTCGGTTATTTTGAATTTATCGAAATTTTTTATTTTTTTTTCCTAATATCTGTACACCTGTGCAGGTATCGTTGGCTCATATTTGATATTTGGTGACTAGAAATAAATAAATAAATGAAGAATAAAAATCGAACGCCGAAAGTCTTCGGGAATTTCGCGTGCTTATGAGGACCGGATCTCCGCGGTCCGGTGGAGGACGTTGTGCGAGTAGGGTATTGGGGTATGGGTAAAAGTAAAGGGCCGTCGATGGAGGTAAGAGGGAGGTAGGTAAAAGGTGGAAATATTTTCGGTTTTTATCCGTGCGCAACAACTGAAGGGATCGCCGACGCTCAAAATTCCGGGCGGTGTCTTTTGTCCCCACGGAGTCGCCGGATCTCTTTTTGTTCCTTTCCTTATTCCTCTCGACTGGTTCCTTCTTTTGTTTGTCAGCGTTCGAGTCCCGCGTGCGGCGTGGATCAAGCATCAATCTCTCGTCAAACCTCAACCGCTGGTACAGGAGCTTGGAACGAGACTAGAGAGAAGAGAGATTCTCTCCGCGTTGTGCGTAGAAATGTGACCGTGATTCGGTTCTTTTCTTTTCTTTTCTTTTCTTTTCTTTCCTCTCTCTTTTTTCATTTTATTTTTTTCTAATTTATTTATTTATTTACTTATTTTTCGCCATCTATATAACACAGAGAGGGACTACTATATATATACACCTACCATAACGAAAATTCAAGGATACGAAAGACTCGCCTGCAGCAGACTCCTATACCAAAATAAATGGAAGGGATGAAATTTTATAATTTCTAGAAGGCTACCGCCTCGAGAATTGTCAGCGACAGAAACTCCCGCGCGGACCTATTAAACCGCGTTCGTATAATTGGAACGAGTCTGCGTCCTCCCGGGCTCGCCGCTGTTACATACGTTTATAATCGCACTCTGTCGTTTTTCTGTTTTTTTTTTCTTCCTTCTTCCTTCTTTCTCTCTTACTTCTTTTATTTATTTATTTTTTTTGATCTTTTTCTCTCAAGTCTGCAGAGTCATTGCGGAATTTGTCGCCAGACGTTTTTTGTTCTATATCTTATACATATATATATTATATACATACGTGTGAATGACACCGTGCGTGCACCACAAATTTTTCTACCGTATTGGAGCAATGAATCAAGGAATATTAAATCAGAAAATCTTCGACCAAGGATAATATGTACAGTCAGGCAATAAAGTTCTTGTAGGGTCGAAATTTAGGCTCAGGTGTTCCAGTGTCTACGCTGTTGAGCAGGCCCATCGATGCATTATTTATTATATACAGGGTGTCCCAGAACTAAATGTCAAAAATGAAAGGTGGCCTAGAGGAGGTCGAACTGAGTAAATTTTCCCGAAGAACATGGGGTCTGCGAAGTCGCGTTCGCGAGATATCACAGGTTAAAAAAAAAGTATCGCTTTGCGCCGGCGCGTCGCGGCGGCGCAAAGCGATACTTTTTTTTTAACCTGTGATATCTCGCGAACGCGACTTCGCAGACCCCATGTTCTTCGGGAAAATTTACTCAGTTCGACCTCCTCTAGGCCACCCTTCATTTTTGACATTTAGTTCTGGGACACCCTGTATATTTGGGAAGTATTTCTTACTTTACTTTGAGTAGGTAGCCTGCCAGATTCGCCTTCTCAGAGAACGGGGTATGCGGCGCGAGGGGGCTGCTCAACAGCGTAGACACTGAAATGTTTGAGCCTGAATTTCGACCCTCCAAGAACTTTATTGCCCGACTGTACCTATGTTGTATTACTTATTCGCATATGTGATTAAATATACCTATATAAAAGCTTGAAAGTTGATAAATAAATGATACGAACGATCGTTAACTTTTAATTAGGAATGATTTCATCCGGCAATCTTTGCGAATGCGTAATCATCGTAAATGTGTATATATTCATCTATACCATAGGCAGCCGGAGATTTGCTTATATTCAAATTTAAACACTGACTGTATATATATGTATGTACATATAGAGACATACATAGGTATATATAGGCGGCTAAAAATTAGTCAAAACGTGTGTCAACCAATGAGAAGGAATCGAGAAAAAAAAAAAAAAAAAACTACGAAACCCGTTACATAAATACCCCCGCAATTATTTGTCGCGTTGACATCGCTCCAGTCTCCCTGAAGCTATGTATTTCCAGATTCTCCCTAAATCCTCCCCCATAGAAATCGACGATACTAGTATACCAGTTCGCGTCTTGCATGGTTCAGAGGACACCCCAGGGACGCGGGAAATACTTCTTCCGGAAGCCGGAACTTAGGCGCGACTTAAAGACGTACTTTCTATCCTGTATAGGAAAAATTTTCCCCGAAAAATTCGTTTATCTTTAATTTCATTTTTTGTCTTTTCTCCTCATAACCCTATTGCTCAGTATCTATACTATGTCATACCATCAGGATTACATAAGAAAATTTTCCTGTAAATTACCAACTTTGACATATATATACGATCGTAAATTCCTTATACCGAGTGTCACCTGATCTACACGCAACTTCGCACGTCGAGTGTTAAACCGATTACAGATCAGATGTTGTTGGTGCTGTTCTTACTTTCGCGATTCGTAACTTTTCGAAAATCACTAAAAATCTTCGTAAGAAAAAAAAAAAAACTTAATAATTGAAAAACCAAGAATTCGTTGATTATGGTGACGGATAATTCTCGATTTGTACATACGCATATACGTGTGGTGTGGACAGTCGTTATAAGTACCTATACTACATAATGGGTACATTGTTATTAGTTATTACCGTTGCTTCAACCAGGACGTAAACAGCCCGGAGTTCAATGCTAAGATGTGATTGATAGGTAACTTCTAACCTTATTTTGCATCAATGATTACATATGACGGTATTAATCCCATGCGTAAATCTGCGACCAAAGGGTCATTCGGGTTCCTTATTTGAATACAAGTCTTCTCCTGTTCTCATATATTCTATTGTTGTTGTCGCTTAATAATAATTAACGACACTTTTCGTATATGGCTATAATTAATAATATTATACATACTTCAGGTTACTCAATATTCTGGCTATATAGCTGTACATACATACGTATACGTTTGAAAGTACTCGATTGAAAAAAAAAAAAAAAAAAAAAACCTTCATTCTTTATCGGGGATCAAGTACAGGTAATTGAAATTTAGCATAATTTTAACGATCGATGATGTATTATGCCGATTAAATATATTTTCGGTATACCTGGGTACCTGCAGTAACATTGAAAATATAACCTAAGGCTCTACGCGGAAGACGAAGGCCTCCGCAATATAACTACGACAGAATTCGTTGCGAACTTATGTAACATATTGTATATAAGTAGAATAGCAGGTGTTTCTGGCCAACGGACTTTACTCGGTCATTGTTTCGTCAATAATGAAAACAAAATTTTTCTTTTTTTATTTTACATTTTTTTTTTTTTTTTCCTTCTTTTATACCGTATCCAACTTCGGGCAGATGCTCGTATAGATTCTGTTCGTTTTAATAAGCTATACAGTAACGGACGTCTTCATATATATGTATAATAACTACACGCAATTATAATCCAGTAATTACATATATAGACGATATCATTTTTTTTTTTTTTTTTTTTTTCTTATCACTTTAGGATTTCGTTAAGTGTAACAAGTAAAAACGTATCAAAATTGAATCTATCTGTATAAAGATTACTTAATTGTTAAGAGAGGTAAGAGATAAAAAAAACGAAAAAAAAAAAATATATATTTTCAAAACCCCAGCAATCAATTAATCTTATCCGATATTTAAAAAATTACAAATTACGATTGCAATTAAGTGAGGAACTTATCTACTGACATGATAAATATTCCGGTATGTATAGATTGTCATTGCGGTTAAAGAATATAATCTTATATACCTGCAGTGGCTGTATATATAACTATATATACAGAGTATTAAATCGAGCTGTATATGAGTACAATATAATTAATTAATAACTTATTATTTCCTGACACTGAGACTCGGTTTACAGTGATCAATGTAACCTCGATCCCTTCCTCTGATACTGCCTAGTGAATCTAGTATCTAGTACAAAAATCAATTCCGCGGAATACGTTGTAAATTTACTCGAAATTATAAAACCGTTGTCGAGGAAATATGTATTATGTATATGTATAATGCTTTCGAGTCGGTTTAGAATTTGATTGTATCACTTTCGAAACATGATAAAGATACAGTCAACAGCCTATTCTCTTTTCTCGTGGCGTCGAAGGAAAAAAAAAAGAAAAGAAAAAAGTAACATGAAAATTTATTACAATGGAATCTATTGCAGGTAGTTACGAGTATGTATGTATGTACATACGTAAAATACATATAGGTATAGGTATAATAGGAAGTTGCCAGAAAATTGTATCAACCCGTATAACAATTATTATTACCGTTATCGTCATCATCATTACAACGATTATTATATATTTTTGTTTACTCCATATATACATAGATTGAACGGCGTTGTATATATAACGAATGAACGAACAAATAAAATGAAGAAGAGAAAAATAAAAAAAATAGGAAGAAAAAAACCGTCAATTGTATTACCTTGGACAGGAAAAACTATTGAAATATTTTTATTTGTGGGAACGTTTAGAATATTTTTACACCTGAAATCTCGTTACAGAATGCAATGAACAACGTGTTGGTTGATGTGCCCGAGTCGAGAGTGGCAGGTATATTTTATATTCGGCCTCAGAATATGTACTGCAGCTATTATAATACCTGGATACGCGTGTACGTGTGTATATATATCTCATATGTACTGCGTTGAACAGATATATATATATATATATATATATATATATATATATATATATATATATATATATATATATATATATATATATATGTATGTGTACCTATATAGAATATTATTCTGTTTCCTGGAGGTTAATTCTGATTTCGGCGCAAACGAGCTATTGAGGACATGATAATTATGAGAGCAGGTAACCGTGACCAACGAGTTGAAATTATATTAAATTGAAATAGCAGGTGACGCGTCGTAAGATAAAACACCTAATTATCAGGGTCACTGCGTATACCTACTGACTTTACGCGTCATCCCAAGGTAGGTATGTATGTACATACATACATACATACATACATACATACATACTTGTAGAGTTTATAGTACAGCACTCGACTTCATATCGATATGACACACATGACGTCGATTTGTTATATCCATCCATCAACGATTATCATTAATTGTATAATAATATTGAAACATAACTGCAGTTAGGTATGGAAATTCGCTTCTCCTAATGTAAATCAGTACATATATCGCGAAAGAAAAGAAGCAAAAAAGAAAATGAAAAAAGCAAACAGAAAAAAACCAATTATCAAGGAAAGTTACTAAACCGAGATCTTATTATTATTATTATTATTATTATTATTATTATTATTATTATTATTATTATTATTATTATTATTATTATTATTATTATTATTATTATTATTATGACAAGTCATGATGTTGATACCGATTGAAAAAGATCAAGAATCATGGAAAAATCCAATAGTATATAATAAGTAACGAGAAGAAGACATTATGTAGGTATAATATGATATATTTTCCACTGCAATAGCTGCAAGTCATTCATATATAAAACAATAATAATGTCCGTTTGCTAATCGCATGTATATATGCCAGTTTACCTAAACAGGAATAACGTTGACAGATCGTTCACAGTGCATATATGAATCTTGCAATAATTACTCTGTACAATAACTGCAACACTTGATGCACATCGTTTATATACCTACGGCTTTACTTGTCCATACATATAACTAATGTAGTAAAAAAAAAATATGGAAAGTAAATTCGATCTATAGATTTACGATATTTCCAATTTCTGGAAAAATTCGATTCTGTCTTTACCAATTTTTCTTATTTTTTGTTTTTTCTTTTCTTCTGCTCTTTCTCTAAATTTCTCCAAGCTTATCGATTTTATTTATCTAGCTATTATTATGCAAATGATTTAATTACTTATGCCTTGATTATTCATCGATGCAATGCATCCTGCAGCAGCTCACATATATACGATATTATTGCGTTATTATTGCTACAGGTTAATGTCAGCGTCTAACTACTCAACTATAACGCAATACTCAACTCTAAGCTCTCGAGGTAAATTCCCTATAATATACATGTATAGGTGATATCTATGTATGTATGTATGCACATACATATGGTCGTAATGTTGTATCAAGTATGATAAATTGCGTCTTGAATAATATACGATATATAGATTAAAATAAAAATACCTGCGTATCACGTTTATATATGTGGTAGGTATGTACTTTTACCCATGTACGAATGTATATATATCTATGTGATATATATACGTGCTACAATATATACAGGTGAACGCCCAGAAGGTGGAGCTGCATGCGCACCACGCCCTGTGAGAATTGTTTTTTATTGTTAAATTAAAAATAGAGCAATTCAATGATATTTAATTATTCCTGTAGAGACATATATAATGCCTCCGGGCATAAAACGCGCACTCAGTTATACCCACGTATAGAGACACGGTTCCTGGTTACAAACTCACGTAAGACTACTCGAACTTTTTGCTTATATTTTGTACCGTCTTACTTACGCATTACTTTGAATAAAAGAAAAAAGAAAAAAAAAAATTTCTTTTTTTTTCCTACCTACATACGTATCCACGATCATTGATCGCCGGCGTATGAATGATACTTTATTTTGTCGTTGCGTATATCTATCGGTATATCATACATGTATAGGTAGACACACGACACACACATACCACCAAAACTCTCATAGATGTAAATTTTCTGTACTATATTCAGTATCACATATGTACTGTACATGCATATACGTATACATACAACGTATATGCAAGATAGTGGCCCTCACCTGTCACGGTAAGGCGAGATCTTTAATTGTTTTCACGGGTTTAGCTTTCCTCGGTGCTGCAGATATCACGTTACGCGGTATTGGTGTTACATGGCATGCTTGTTACCCAAACTGATTCATCTCAAGAATAAATTGTATATGCGGGGTACAGACGCGTATGAGTACTTAAGAAGAGCTACTCTCTACATACATACAAATAATATCGCGTTTAGAGGCAAATAGAAATTTTTCCAATTTTTTTTTTTCTTTTCATTTCTTTTCATTTGAATTGAGAATAATTTGTAAAGATTAATTTTTGGTTCAAGAAGCTTGAACCCACCTCCTACCATCCCGTCCCCCAGATTATACGAATTATATACGAACTCACCTACGATATATCTTCGGGTAATTATATTCTGCAAAACTAGCTAGGGTTCCCTCACTCCCCCGCTCTCGCCCCTTCGCCTCCTTTACCTCTTTCCCCGTTTTCCTCATCGCCCCCTCATCCCCCCTTTTTACCGCCAAGAGATCGTCGTCGGTTCTGCCGCCCCTTAGACGCCATGCCTCGTCGCAACCGGAAGTAGCGCACATCTATCTTATCCTCCAGCTGAGCCGTGCACTTCCGTCTTATGGGAATCCAAGAAAATTCACCGCAGAGTAGGTAGGCTATACTGCGCCCTATCTTTCTACATATTTACTTAAAACTATCTATTAAATTATAGACAGAGATTATTCTGCCTCGAGGATCATAAACTACTATGTAACTACCTTATATTATGCCTGTGCAGGTAATGGTAGGTAAAATTAGAGCAAACTCAGAGAAAAAAACAATCAATCACTTTCCGAGGTTCAAAAAAAATTTACAAATCTCAATAGGATACCAAAAAATAATTTTTTAGATAATTCTTTTAAATTGATACGAATGAACATTGAATCGTTTTTTTTTTATAAAATTTTCTGATGATTTTATAAAATAGTATATAATTATCCAGTAAGTAAGTCAAGTGAATCAGTGACAGAAATTTCACACGATCGCAATTCAAATTACATCGGCGATTTTCCAATGTTTGAAATTGTTAAATTTTTTTTTTTTGTATTTCTATGTGGACTTTCGTTGAATAACTCGTGGGTCATGCGGAAACTCTTAGTCAAAAACGAATTACTAACGACCAACTTCTTAACGAGATGACCACCGCGGTGCATATATCCTCTATACATATACGATATACATACGAATTCATTTAAATAATTGACTATGTTTATATACGAAGGGGATGAATTAAGTTAAGTTGGTACGTACGGAGAATAATTTATCGCATTTAAGCTTCGCAAACCTACACGATAGATGTAGAAACCGTGGAGTCGAATTACGGTTTAGGCAATTTTCACCATACGATGATAGGTATGACGTCGTCTAATTCGTCGAGAAAGAGAAAGAAAAAAAAAAAAAAAAATCGAAAAACGAAAATCAAAAAAAAAAAAAAAAAAAAAAAAAAAAAGGAGAAATCTGGTCCAGGTCTAACCCGAGACTGAAACTCGCGTTGAATGAGTATACCCGGGAAACGGTTGACGTAGAAAAGGGATATCCTGGTGCTCTGTCGACGGCGATGATTAAGATATCGCGACGTGGTGTCTCCCTTCCCTTTCTCAAAGAGATACGGACTCTAGGAGCTGGTAGGTATATCCCGAAGGATACCATACTGCACATATACATAGATATGTGTATATATGTATATCTATACGTACACACCGAGCTTCTGAACTCTTAGATAGACTTGGGGACCGCGGGGACACCGAAGACTCCCCCAGGTCTAGCCTCTAATGGTTAGAATCGTTCCGGACATTAGCTCTCGCTCGCGGAGACTCGGTGTAGTTCTGCTATAGGGGTTTTGAAAAATGACCCGCGTCCCCGAGAAATAAGACTGTCATCATCATTAGCCAGCCGCGTTACACGCGGACGCACGGATGGACGGACGGACGAACGAACGGACGGACGGATGGATGGACAGATAGGTGTACACATCCACGTACGTACACATCTATATATCCATGTCCCTCTGTATGCGGTACTATAAGTACCTACCACTTCGTCTCTCGTGTACGCGTATAACACACACACAGATTTAGTGCACGATGCACGCATGTATATACGTACATACATCGCGGTCAGACTAAGAGATCAGAGCAAGCGAAAGATAAAGAGAAAGAGAAGAGGTGAAGGAAAGGGAAAAGTGGAAGTTAGGTATACTCGTATGTATCTTTGGGGAAAATTGGTGTCGATTAAGACAACCGCGCGTCTTTGCGTTATATATATATATATATATATATATATATATATATATATATATATATATACGAAGAGTTGCAGGGGACTTGATTGAGGTGTAGGACTTGATCTAGTCACTGTATACACATACCTATACGAATTTTCGAGAGAAAAGTTTCGAAAGTATTTTCAAGCGAATTGATACCGTAAATTCGTATAATTGCGTAAAGTGTGTGTGTGTGTGATTTGAATGGTGATCTTTACGTGTCTGGACGAGAAGACAAATAATTCGAACTCGCGGATGATGCAGGCGTTAAAACATTTCTAAGACAGCCATGATTTAAATTATCATTTTTGACAATATCGCTTTACTTTCAAAATAATGATCGTAGAGATCGAGGGATCATCGGAAAGATTTTTATCAAAACTTCGAAGTTTTTTTTTCGTCTCAAAAAAGTAAAGTAGAAAATTACGGAGTAAAATTATTTATTTTATAGTTCGACAGAGTGTGACCACGTCAATAATTTGTTTCTGACTGTCTTCTAGGAATAGTTTTCAAGGGGAAAATATTAGGCCTCTTCTAATTCTGTACCTACTTTTAATATCTTTTTTTTTTTGGCAAAGTTCTGTCAGATAGAAGAAAAAGTTTTACATGTCATTTGAATAGTGAAATGATAAATTGATACGGAGAAACTTTCGAGCAATTATTACAATTTTAAGACTAAAAAGAACAAATTTTGGGGTTCGCTGATCACCAAAAAAAAAACAAGCGAAATCAAATTTGATTTTTATTTTTTTTTTTGAAATTTAAATACGTAAAAAATTTTGTTTTACGAGATGAGATTGACTCATATATTTCTCATATATTACGAAAGGCGAATATATCGTTGAGGATGATTATTGCAGGTCTCATTGCTGCAGGACAAAGTAAAGATAAATGAAAAAAAAAGAAAAAAAAAAAAGGAAGATTAAAAATCGAAATTAACAACCGTGTTGCTCCGCAAGTTCTTAACGAGTGTTTGAGCACGTCGCCTGAAGCAGGAAACTTGAAATGAAATACAACGAGTATATGATAGGTGCGCGCAAAGTGAGAATTTTAGTTTTGAAGTACCTACGTAGGTCTACAACGTACATATACGTATATATCTCTTAAGCGTTTGTTGACGCACGCGATATTATACGTCTATTCTTTGTCTCTATACATATATAAAAGACACGTTGTACTTATCTGAGGATTATAATATGTTCTAAACATAATCTTTAAGTGTTAGTAAATAGTTCCGCAATCTACCGCCGTACGTGATAGAATATAATTGACGACAAATGATCGTTAGAAGAGAGCGAAGCAAACGTCGTGAGCACGCGCCCAAGATTAATTTTGAATAAATATACCCAGCTACTGAATGTGGACTAAAGTACATATACCTGGCGACGAGATAGAACCTCGGCAAAAATCTCGATTTCTCATTTATATAAAGTCTGCGAATTATATACCCGTGTACGTTAATACTATATATAGAAATGATAAACTGGTGAAAGAAACGGAGGAGGCGTGCGTCGTCCCACATGATTGTGCGACCATTTCCTGACATTCAAGGTTTTGTCTTGATTTCATTCGATTCGATTCCGCGATGTGTTGGTGAGATTTTCTCGGTATGTATGTACATGCACACGTGAGACAAGGACCTTGGACCACGGAGTTGCCTTAGGGTTATAATCCCGCCCAGAGCAAACACGCGATCTTTATAGTACGTTTCAAAAACAATTATTAAATAATCTGTTTCCCATTCCACTCAAAGATTTCTCATTCCCAATAAAACGAAGAAGGCGAGAACAAAACATGAAACAGAAGAAGAAACAATATAAATTTTTTCGTCATTTTTACGGATCAGTAATCACACTCGAAATTGCACCGATGATCCCCTGCACCGTTAATTTTGTTCGCAAATTTTTTCGTAAAGAGATATAGACACAGAGGTCAGATGTCGTCCCCCGCACTCGTCAATCGCTTGGTACCAGATAGTTAAATTTATTTATTAATTTTCTGTCCTTGTCATTTTTTTTGAAAGAACATTTTTATCCAACTGGACGAGCCATCTGACTGACCGAAGTATTTCAATTGAAACAGATGTTTCCTGAATAGGTAGTACAGAAAGTATCATTGCATATGACTATACCCACGATTGTATACATACAAAATGTGATATACATATTATATGTATACCTGTATCGAAAATTCTTCTCGACGAATTATTATCTCAGCTTTATATAGAAGCCACAGACCTCTTGGCTATGACTAACGGATGTAAAAACAGATCGCTAAGTAGCCCGTCATAAAATGAATCTGGATTGCTTTAATGTCAATGACGTGTGTACATATGTATATGTATATACCTAGAGACGTTATTATATGCGATATAATTTCGTGTTATCTTTGTATTACTCACGTGAACATACTGTTTAATTAATATTTGAGATTAACGTCGACTCGCTTCTCTCTCTCTCTCTCTCTTTTTTATTTCATTTTTTATTTTTTTGATTCACTCTTTTTTTGGTCTCGATTTTGATCATTTGCGGACCTGGAAATTATCTTACCGGACTCGGGCTGCGTGATTTCGTGTAGCCAATCAGACTCCCGGATTTGTATTCCAATCCGTAATAACCACTGCGATAATAATACGGCGCATTTTGGTAATAATATTTTTTTAAATTTTTCCAAAAAAGTTCATGACCATTGAGGGATTGCGGTGGTGCCAAGCAACAATAACCTTCATTAACACTGCGGGCTAATATATTCTTTGCTAAAGTCATTATTCACTTGATTTTTGCGCACATGTTGAAGATGTTTTTTGGTTAAAAGAAAGAGGAAAAATTAAACATTTTCAAGTCTCGAAAATTTTCTTATTCAATATAAGTGTTGATCAGAATCAATCAATGCAAAATTTGTCTGTTTTTTCACGTTTCTGTGAGTCCAGTTCAAGTAAATACACATTTTTTTGTAAAGCTATATATATATATAGGTATATATCAATGAAGACAGACTCAAAAATGTCGGAGTTAAAAAAAAAATTATAATACGCGAACGATATTCGCACTTTTAATCGCGTTGGTATATATACCAAGCTGTATATTACGACTGACTTATCAGTAGAAGGCCAGAGCCTATACAACACAAAATCGATATAATCTTAATTGTTATCAAATTGTAATTGAAAGTCGCGATTATTTCGTTTCACTCTTCAAATACCGAAAAATTGAACATGATCGTTAAAAAAAAGAGTAAATGAAATTTTTCAAACCAATATTTTACTTAAAAAAAGACAGAGAGAGAGAGGCAGGCTGACTTCACGATGATTATCCCTTATCAAAACGTAAAATACTCTAAAATTAAAATATGTGTAACACATCTCGTTAGCTTATTTCTACGAACGATCGCTAAACGATCATCCAAGAGTGTCAAAAGACGTAAGTTTCTGGATTATATACATGCTCTTCAACATTCTCTTTACTGCACAGTGTAACATTTTTCTGTCTCATATATATCTATGTATATTCGGTTTGAATAAGGCTTAAGATAACGTAATTCTTAAAGGGCTATAAGGTGGGGGTCAGGGGTCAGGAAAGATAGCTAGGAACCATTGATAACAAAACTCAACTCAGACAGGCTGATAAGTCGTGAGATTTTAGAGACTCTCGCAGGTCATTTTTACAGCTATGAAGAACTGTGTATAGCGTTCGACGGCAAGAAAAAAAAAAAAAAAATTCCTTCGGTCGTAGTAATTTCTTTACTAACGATTTCACCGCTCTTCCGATAAAAAAAAAAACCATTATCCTACTCTTATCGCAGCTCTCAATTATCGCGATAACAATAGTCTATACCTATGTGTACAAGTTGCGAGAGAAATTATCTATGACGAAGATAAATTAATCGTAATTTAAGTAATTAACGTTATTTTTGTACCAAAATAAATAATTGAACAGGTCACAATCGAGTGACTCAACTTTTAGAGAATTTTTCGAGAAAATTAGAAAAAAAAAGAAACCGTTTCTCACATCTTCAGGTAACGAAATAATTTTAAAGAAAAATTCAAAAGTTACTCAACCACATCGGATAACCGACCAATTAATTCTAAATAAGATCAAAAAATTAATTGACTTAGGTACATTTCGAAAAATAAAAGAATTGGAAACTGTGAGTTTCGATATATAAAACGATTGGCAAGAAAAGTTCGTGATAATTGATGACAGTGGCGCTCTTATCGATTATAATATATTTTATAGAATCATAATCACCCAAATCATCGGTCATTAACTAAATCCGTAATAATATTGACTAAGGTATACACATTTTCCGCAATAAGTCGTTCAATTATCTCGAAAAAACGTGGACCAAACCAAGAATCTATAGAATAAAAGAAAAAACATTCTCGTTCCATTGATCGTATACCTACGTATAGAGTTAGAAGCATGGTATAGATTCCAAGTATAATCAAGGTATAGATAATTTGGTGGGACACGAAGAGCCGGCAAGTAACACAGACACGTATTAACTTTGCCTAGATATGTACGTATGCGTGTGTAGATATGCTTGAGATATCTATAAAGGATCGTGATGGTTGTTGGCGGGTGCAGGTTGGTCGGTTAGGTTAGGTTGGGCCCAGCCCGAGGCTTCGGAGGCCCATTCACCGGCTGTAATGAGGTCCTCGCCACCACGCGGCATGAATGAACTCCCAGAGAGGGAAAGCGGAGGTGAAAGAGAGGCGGGAATGGCCAGTGAGAGAGACGAAGTTAAAAGAGAGATAAAGAGTGAATGAGAGAGAAATAGGCGCTCTATCGCCCTGCAGGATATTGGAAATACTTTAGAGATGTTGTACACGAAGCTATTTAGGGCCTCCGGGGGCCTCTTTCGATGTAATATAATCGACTCTACAACGCGACCAGTCAGACAAGACGAATGAGATGAGTCCGTGCGCGGACGCGGACGCGGACGCGAGATCGCTAAGAGATCAGCTACCGACTATTACAAACTATACTTCGTATACACGTAGAATTGACTATTACACACCGACATCTTGGTATACAAAAGCATGGCAAAGAATGTGATTTAAAAATCAAAAATTACGGAGATTTGACTTTTATTGGATAATTGTTTGTCTTAATTTTTTTTTTATAAGAATTTGAAAGAAACTAGGTATATGGCAAATAGTATTTTTCACTTTTTTTATACGGAATGCTGTCGAAAGTCAAGAAAAAATGAAAAATAAAAAAATAAAAAATGGTAGTAGGAATTGCAAAACGTAAAATTACGGCTTCTCCATATAAATTAAGATGCTACTATACGTTATATCTACTCTACTTCAAGATAAATCTGCACGTCTGAGAGGATCAATTTTCGCTTCACCTTGAGACGATGGTAATTTCTGCAATGTATCGATGCCTAATTGTTCAATCTATTTTCTTACTTGTTTATCTCGATTTTGTCCAGCAGCCAGTGTGCATATACTCCAAAATGAAAAAAACAAGGAGAAAAAAGAAAATAAAAGAAAAAACCGTTAGTTGGCTTTCGCACGGTGGAGTATAAGGCGTCGTATATTTTTGCGAAGAGAGCGAGCAACGCAGCATTAAGGTTTGTATTAATCAGGAACTGTCAGTGATCCTCTCTTCTCCATCGTGACACAAAGGAGGGTTCGGAAGCCAGGAAGCGAGCCAGAAGGAGACATGACGTTTTGGCGCAGGGGTTTCGGGGGGCGAAGGGGGTGGGTGTGGGTGGAGAAATGTGGTCGTCTGGGTACGGTTAGGGGGGGTGTGTATCTGCCGATGACGTCGAAAAATGACGCAAAAAATTACGTCCAGACTCGGTGTCTCCTGATTTTCTCTCTCATGGGGAGTAGCAGAGATCTGACGTTATACTGGTGTGTCAACTGACAGAAAGAATAATAGGTGAGTAGAAAAATGGTGTCAGAACTGACGCTATCGCTACTCGTAGGTGTTTTTTCTTTTTCTTTTTTTTTTTCGTTTTTTTTTTTATTTTTTATTATCGTTCACTATTTTCTAGCCCAACATAGGTACCAAACTACCTACATACGTACCCTAACAATAAGTATATAGTTTACTTCAAACCACAACAACCTCGAATGTGCTGCAGCTTTCTCTATACACTGCGATAGTGCAGGCAGTATCAGAGAACAGATTAACCAATAATAATTTTAAAGCATAATTATGAAACGATGAATTTATCGGTGATTATCATTTATTTTGAGGTTCAAGTTATTAACAATTTTTTCTTCGCCGTTATAATTCATTATATACCTACTTCTCGAAGTGCCAATTTATTTCCACAAAAATATATGGATAAAATGTGGAAAATTTTGGGGGTCAAATCACAGACGGGATAAGGAATCTTTTACTTCTCTAATTTCAAAATTTCTTACAGGGTGAAAGAACTATACCTAGTTCAATTATCGAGTGACACGTTTTTTGAATATTTGACAAAGTAGTTATCACCGTTGAGCTTTGAATTCAGAATCGATTGCCATGATATCCTTACAGTCTTTGATACGAACCAATGGGAGTATTACTATTTTTGATGATCATATTATGACATATAAGAATCTAATATCGAATCAATCTCATAGATGCAGCTGAAAATCACGATGATGAACGTTGGTCAAGGGCAGAATGAATAAAAATAAGGGTGTCCTCGTCAGTGATAGTATTAAATACCTATATCTTATCTATTCACAATATCTGTACCCGCGGTATGAATTACTGTACAATAGGTATAGCATAAATATAGCCACTATTCGAACAAGATTCAGCATTTAACTTCTATTACGTATACCTATATTACATGCAAACGTACATCGTTTTCTCACCGTATATAACATAAACAAGCGTATAAGATAACCGTTAATAATTATTCCACGAATCATTTTCATTTCCTGCACTTTTTCAGTCTAATAGATCTAATAAACTGAATGAAATTTTTTTTTCTCTAGGTTTTTTTTTTTTTTTTTTTTTACAGTTCCGAAAACCCAGAACAACTTTTTCTTCCCTATCTATTTTATTACTTCATAGTTCGTATATATTTCTTTCAGCTCATATACCTACACAGCAAACTGTTTAAAATTCACACAACGCGTGACATTGGCGACAACGTATAGGTATAGTATATAGAATCTAGATTCGTTCGGTATAATTAAATGCGATAATTATAGACTGTGGTAAACAACATGATGACGATCGTTTTGCACAAAGTAGGTATAGCCGCAAAGTACAGGTATGATGTAAGACCATGGATATCTATATGATCTGTGCGGATACGGTATTATTATAAATTTTGATATAAGTTGAGATTCATTCTGATCTATGCTTCGATATACCACGGGAATGTTATTGATCAGTAGATCGACACCGTTGAATTAGGAATATGGGACATCCGATTGATTGGATGGCATTAGTGGGTATATGTAGTACAGTGGAATAATTGGGTACACTATACCGTAGCCGCTACTGTACGCATAGTCGGCTCCTTTCAAGCTTGGCCTTCTCATCCCAGAAAAGAAAAAACAAAAAAAAGCCCGAAAAAGAAAACAAAACCAAAAAACAAAAAATGAAAAAAAAAAAAAAAAAAAAAAGAAATCGAAAAAACAAAAGAAGAATGAGAAGTCAGAAGGAAAGAGGGGAAAAAATGGTTGGACAAAAAAGAAAGAAAGAAAGAAAGAAAAAAAAAAAACATCATCCAAGGAAAGAGAGCAAAAGGTCAAAATAAAATAAGAACCTCGGAACGAGGGATGGAGAGAACGTGTCAGAGAGAGCGAGAGAAAGAAGGAAAGAAAGAGAGATGAGACAGAGTAGAGTGGAATATCCTCTCCGCGGTAGGAAACAGGAGCAAAACGTGCCGCCCCGGACAACGGAGGAGCGCTTAAAACAAAAGCAAATCGAGAAGTACAAAACAACTGACGAACGAAGGGAGAGTCATAACTGTCTTGCTGTCCACAGTGGCGCGGATGCCCTTACCGTCGTCGTCCACTGTAATATAGTTCGCCGATATTTCGAATATTATTCGCATTCATCGACTGTATATCCATATAACACAAAATAGAATTTAATTAACCAAAAAGAAATGAATTACGATCATTCATTATTTCAGCTCCGAGTGAGAGTTTCGTTTTTCGATTTCCAATCCCAAAAATTGAATTAAAATATGACAAAAATCCTAAAAAAAAAAAATTGGATGTGAGCAAATGATCAACGGATTTAGTCGACAATTTTTTCTTTCTCTCTTTTTTTTTCATGATATCTCCCTCGAACATGACGATGATGACAAATTTCCGAGTTTCTACACCACTGCATTTTAAATAGCTTGTTTTATGCGACCGAAATGAACCCGAAAAAATCAGCGAAGCTTCTCTCTTCTTAATGGAGTCGTAACTTCTCGAGATGCAACGCCGGAGCCCAGGCTTATTGAAGGTACGGGTGCAGAAGGAGAAGGAAGGAGCCTGGGTGCATCATCATTCGGTGCGGGCGGCGCCCTTGCCGTGCTGAAGCGGCTGGTTTACTTGCGCTCACAATACGAGCCACTGTTTAGTCAGGAGTCATTAACGCTCAGTTTGCTTATACAGTCTTGTTTTCCATCAAACAATTAAAAATACGCGGCAATCGGTATATATACGATTTCTATGAAAGAATATAATTCATATATAGATCGCGTAGAAACGAAAACTATTATCAAAATTACATGTATAACACGCGAATTATCGCTATGCAGTACGTTGCGAAAAAAATCATATATGTATATATCAAACGCACATAATCAAAAGATTTTTTGCATCGATGTCAAAAACCCGATAATTCGTTACATAGAAATCCAAATAGCTCGAATCTGCACGTTCCTTTATAATTATTTGCAATTTTTATGCAAACAGCTTCTCCGGCCGATTATACCCGCCGTCGGTTCGAACCTCGCTCATGATTTTGTATCGAGAACAGTAGCGCAGAAGTTAGTAAGAAAAAAGAAGAAAGTTGGATATACGAAGCCTTGATTAATCATATGCAATATCTAAAAGCTGTGAAAACGGAGAAAAAAAATTTCAATTTTTTTTCTAACATTTATAGTTCGATGTCTTTGACTGCAATTATTTTTTTAAAAACCGTAAAATTTTCTTCGAGATCGTGATATCGATATCAGAGTAATTGTAAACGACAAGTAGAAATAGTCGTGAATTGGTCAAGCACGTCCCGCAATGGAATTGAAGAATCTATCTATCTATCTTCCGGAATATTGATGAATAATAATATAATCATTGACAAGACGGTCTAAATATTCTATAATTGCATAAGTAAATGTTTAACAAAGCTCATCGATAAGTTCCGGTGACTTGAGAACCCGTTTTGAAAAAGGATCACAAAAAAAAAGGAAAGGTAAAACATTTTTCAAATAAACCGTGAAGAAATTAATTCAACTTCCAGGTTGTTTTCGCTGAGTATATAATTGCTAATTAACGTTTGAATAATTAGTTTGCTATATACGCATTACGACGCCCTTAGAGTACTCGGATACACCTATACCTAGTCTTAAGACTCATTATTGCATATTCGAACGGAACGGTCTTTAGTAGAGAAGTCTCGAGGTTGCTAACGCCACGTATCGGGAAAACGCCCAACTACGCCGCGTCGCGGGAACTCGTCCGCGGATGGTACAGGGTGCGTTGATACTGTTCATTCGATCCGCAATCATTTGGTCAACAGTTTTACGCACCGTTTTTTCGCCAATTTTTTATTTCCATTCTTTTCACCCCTCGTCAACAATTTCTTCCAATTGTTGAAAAACCTCGTCTGCCCCGATAATAATCGTTTCATCATATATTATATAATAAATATCGATATTTTTTGAATACAAAATTTTTACTTCATTCGTTAAAATTCGTATGCCGCTACGTATATATAAAAACGGAGTTTGTTAAATAATTGACCGCGATATATGCGGGTAAGTAAAAAAGAAGGGAGGTTCTCCGTTGCAGATAGGAAGCCGATGCCTATATATACACCTACCTATAATGTACAAGAAATTGCGAGGGTATTCTGCAGCGGTGCACGCATTAATAGACGTATCAGATCGATTAAATCTGAGTCTTATCTTAGCGAATCTAAGAAGAAAACACGGCAAGCCGCATGTCGGTGTATATTAAACCTTTATAAATATCTCAGATTGCGCGGAGTAGCCTCCTTGGCCTTTTATATACCAAACTAAGTATATATGTATGATCGTGTGGTATTAGAGCTGGAAGTTTCAGGATAGTGGTAAGATGTATAAGATCGCTATGCACTTTACTACGTATAAGGTAGGTGTACGGTACGTTAAGTTACGTTACGTTACGCGATACGTTGCATTGAGGATCGTGATCAGAGGACGCGCTTGTCCTGCACCACCAACGTAGAGATTCTTGTTAGAAGATTACGCGGAGGTCCGGAGAGTTCGAATCCCCCGCTTCTTGACACTTAACACGGCCCAATTAAAACCCATTACACGATTAATTATCTAATTAATTTATATATCGGGGGTCGAAACTCTGGGTAACAGTATACTCGTATACCTAAGACCATGCGCGGAAACCCGCTTACCCATATATCGAATTGTGCTGCAGGAATTACCGATCGGACAATTTTCAATCTAATGAACTACTCTACTCGATATTCACAGCGACGAGAAGGCGTATATAGCTTTTACTGTACGGCAACATATGGTGCGATACTTAAAGATTGAAGATCTCCAATCGCTATTTATAACCATTTGGCATAGAATAGAAGGTCTGATTCAAAGTTTTCTATTACTTAAAAACTTATATTCGAATTTTTTTGTTTTTTTCAACGAGTCTGTGAGATATAAAAAGTCAGTTTTCTTTAATCTTCTCGGAGTTTTGTCTAAGGAGCGTGAAATTCCAGTCGATTTTATGTAGGTATATATGTACGAACAGCTGTATAAATATATACGTAATTTCTTTTTTCCCCCCTTTTTTTTTTTTTTTGTTTTTCAGAGAACTGTGTAAAATCGCGTGTATATTATATTCTATTATATTTATAAGGGAATAAGTTTTGTAATTTATCACTTCTACTGCTAACAAGCTTATATAACTAATTAATAATTTGCATAAAATAGTAATACATATCTGCACCCAAGTACCTTGCCTTGCCATGTCATGTCATGTCTTGGCAGCCTTTAACTATACGGTGCAATTAAACCATTATCTATCTATATATATATATATATATATATATATATATATATATATATATATATATATATATATATATATATATATATATATATATATATATATATATATATATATATATATATATATATATATATATATATATATATATATATATATATATATATATATATATATATATATATATATATATATATATATATATATATATATATATATATATATATATATATATATATACATATCCATACTGCAAACCTACTTAAGGGTGTATATGTATATCTATATACCTATGTATATATTTATCTACCTGCAGCCTACGCATTGCTAGTTAAACTGCCAACCCTGCAGCAGTATACAGCTGGACATTACGTGTATGTTCTATGGTCTATCATGTAGTTAAATTATGGTTATACCTTATACTGACAACTGACAATGAACGCGTTAACGTTCGAAAGCTGCAGTATCGCTCTTCCTTTTAAGAAATTATTAAATAATATCGTACTTGCGTGATTCACCGCGTATAATCGGTGTATGGATATATAGATATATATAGAAAAGAAAAAGAGAAAAATAAAAATAAAAGAAACGACGAAGACATTACCACACTACCATACATGTTAACATGATGGAACGGGTCGATCCGCAGCTATATGTAATTCGAAAAAAGAAGCTTTATGAGTCTGAGAATAATTTTCATTGATATTTAAAAATTTTTTCTTTTCCCAAAATTTGTTCGGGACAATAAATATATATTTCCAAAATTCATATATTTGGACGGCATTGCTTATATACCTGGGGATTGAATACCGCATATAGGAATATCTGAATTGCAGAATAAATTCAAGTTTGTTAGCGAATGTATTCGCGTGGATTCTGCTCCGCGTACGTACACTGCAGCTACCATGTGGGAAACGACGAACCTCAGTATTAAACTGCAGGAACTGCAATATAACCCGATGCTACTCGACGGACGGAATTTCCTCCTCCTCCTCCTCCTCCTCCTTTTTTATACTTATCTTATTTCTTTTTTTTTTTAATTTATAACTTTTGCCATGCGAGTCGCTCGCGAGGGGAGTGTAACGTACATACCCACCCATATTACAGCGAATGTAGCAAAGTAGCGACGATCGCGAGAGGCACGCATGTGAACTGCCCCTCATACCTCGCTGTCCAGGTATCGGTATACAGCCCCGAGTCTGTATGCGCGTGTACCCACGGCATGTGTGAATGTTAATGTGTATGTACGTGTATAGGTATGCGCGTGTGTAATAAAAGGCAGTAACCCAGGAGCCACCGCCGCCGCCGCCGCCGCCACCACCACCACGATCACCATCACCACGAAATGTCACCTGGCTAGTTTTTCAACCATCTGGGCGATGCGATATTGTTTTTGCACACGTGAACTGACCCCCCACTTCCGGTCTAGGAAGGGGCTGGTCCAATCAGAGGAACCCGACCACGCCTCCCCACCCACGCGCACCTGCGGTACGCCTACCAATGAGAACCAGCTACGTTTACCCGCGATGCACCGCGGCTTCTTCTTGCTCTTATTCTTACTCCTATGTAGTTGGCGCGAGACTCTACCGAGTCTCTCGATACTCATTCTTATTCTTATTCTTTATACAGGTACGTCACCTTACTCGCACTTTTATCATTACGATTTTTACGACGATGAGAGAGTATAATACATCCCTTTTTTACTCGATATACACTTGCCAAGATTTTCTCCATCAGTTACTCAGACACTGTTTTATACATGATTTTTTTTTTTTAGTTATTTCTCCTTTTTTTTTTTGCTCAGCTAACTTAACTTGCATTGTCACTCGTAACTTCACTCTATTAGTCCTGAGTGGCACGATTTACCATAAAAAAGAAAAAAAAGAAAAGTTTTGGTTACAAATTATTAATCATCACGTTTTAGAACTGGCGATTGATTTTCTTATTTAAAAAAAATTCATTGTGTGTGTAAAGGATTTTGGTCACGATCATCCAAATACCCTCCCTGCACCTCCCCTTTTTTTTCTTCGGTTTTTTTTTTACCGAATTCCCATGGATAGACCCGTATAGCCTATAGACTACATACTCTTCACACCTGGCTATATAAGTGAAAGGCTTTCCACCCAAATCGTGTCGTCACGGTTCTCGTATTATTTTTCAATTACCTCGTAAACGTTGAGCGTGTTACGGTTAGTTGTATGGATATTAGTCTTCCTACCTATACCCTGAATTTATATATACATACACATATTATATTATATATATACATATACGTATATATAGTAGCGCGGGTTTGAAATAAGGATTCGTTTATATATATATATTATTATACATATGCGCGATTCATTCCAGCCGCAGATGGTCAAACTCTCAAGAATAATTAACCCTCGGGGAAAAAAGATCTCGAGCCTCGGACACATTTTTATTATATATCTAGTTAGGTATAGGTGCGAGCGGTAAAATACATAGCGCATAATGTACTTTCGTAAATAATTTTTCTTAGCGTGGATCAGTTGAAATTTTTTCGTCTCGTATTTTTTTTTTTTTTTTTTAAGTATTTGTGCTCCAAAAACCAAAAATATCCTTCAAGAACGAATCGCATATATATCTGAGCAAAGTTTTATACATTGCACAGTTCTGGAGTCCGAAAGACGTTGTACTTAAGGGTGGAGCTAAGGCCATTTTTGATAAAGTTAAGAAAGAAAAAAATAAAAAGGAAAGAAAAAAATAAGTGAAAAAAGTGGTAGTCATCGACAGATTTGGTAACTTGTCCAACTCCTTTTAAGGATCAACGTCTTATACCAATGGCTGCCTTCAACTTGAAATCTAAAGACGCGTTTTGCTGCTACTGCACCGCTAACTGCAGCAGCGTTGAGCAAATCAATCAGATCAGAGTCACGGGCGTGATACACACTTACGAATTAGGAATAATAAGAACCGAAAATTTCATTCTAATAAAGCCAAAGTGTACTTGTTAGTATAAGTTGTGTTATTCCAAACTGGACAGCTAGGCCATACGGATTCAAATACTTATTTTCATAACTTAATACGAGCATAACGATCGGACTCTACCGTTTAACCTACGGTATAAGGTATAATACCTCGTATACGTATTATAAAACGAGGTAGAATTTTTCCGAGCGGAAAAATCAACAGCTAGGGGGTTCTTAATTTTATTCTGATTTATGAAAATTAATCAATTCTCGTCGACGAGAATTCATACACATAATACACATGTACGTACAGACACATAATACATCTACACGTATCGTTGCAGGTATTATAGATATATGCAATTAATTTTCATAAGGGAATATTTGTTTATCGGTAAACTAAAATACCCATTATACCTATACCTACGTCCGAACTGCGGACTGATTTTAAACGAGATCGTTCCGACACGTACGACTATATAATAATATCAGTAGACAAATATATTATAAACTACCCGGAAGTTTTCCGCGAATTAATGTGTATAGTCGATCTTTTTACGATTCTAGGGATTTTATACTCTGTATTTTCTAAACACATCCCGCGAGCTCAATTTTGTAATTCTATTTAAAACCGTTTCAGAGATTTTTGGTGCCTAAAATTTTCAGCTTCCGAAACTCGAGTCATAATTATAAACTCCGTCCTCAAACAATCGACTATCTGTTCTTTTATGGACAGAAAGAATATATTGTCCGCATGATGCAGTTTAGGGCACTCGCGCGGGTACCAAACGCGCTGTTTGGTGGAGAACTGCATAGCGCAGTATAACTGCAGCAGCATATACCCTGCCGGAACTTTGGATGAGATACCTTGACTGAATGAAGTACTTGTCTAGGTGTGCTATGTGGTGGTGAAGTTTGTTGTATTTTCTTTACGGATTTTCTTCTTAACGCTATAACACCACTTTGTTTTTACTTTTTTTTTTTTTTTAACTTTTTTCGTTTTAGTTTCACTTATTTTTACGCTAGATTAGTGCGCCTTATATATACGTACACGTATACATTATAGGTATATATGTATACACTCTCTTAGTCACTTCAGCTTTTACAAGCGTCACGCTATATATTATATACGGTTCTATACAATCGTTTGTATAATTTGTCATTCAGGCTTTGAAATGCTAAGTCTATTACCCTCGAAAAGAAAAAAAAAACCAAGGCACCAAAAGAAAAAAGTACCTACAAATATAAACCAAGAAGAATTTTTATCCTTGTATTTCTCGTTAAAAAAAAATTCTCTCCATAATTTGATGTACGATATAAGAAATTAGACACGAAAAAAGAAACACGTCTGTACAAATCGTTGAAAAAAAATTTTTTTTCTTCTTTTTCTTAAATAATCATCTCTAATATATATCGAACAGTTTATATACACATAGAAAAATATGGTTTCACGGTTATGAAATTTGTATAGGTATATATACATATGCATATATGGTTATAAATTACACCTTACATTGTGTAGTTATAGCTGTTCGATGTCAGCAATACAGAGAGACATACATGAATAAAAATCTGTGTGTAACGTGATATCATAGATATAGATATATGTGTGTATAGGAACGATCGTATTCAATAGACACCGTTGCAAAAACACTTGTATATGCTTTGCAGTGTCTGCGGGGGTTATAGTGGAGCTATGTATGATATATACGCGCTATTAATAGCAGGTTTTAATTTTAACTGCATAATGAAGTACGTGTGTATGTACTTAATTTGCAGAATAAAATATGCACAATTACACTAATTATTGTCATTCGAAACCGATCACGCATATGCAAAAATGTATAACCTAACCGGACAGTTATTACGATAAAAAAAAAAAAAACACAAAGAAAAACGATTACTGTAAGAATTTATATGGTAAAGATGAAAAAATTCTAACCTATATATGCACTGCTCTGTCAAACTTAATGCTGCAGCGCGTAGGTTAGGTTAGGTTATACTACCTACCTATGAAAAAGCTTCGAAAGTGTAACTGCTTGCAGAATGACGTGGTCAGTTATAGCATCGGTAAAACGACTGTTGCAGTGAACTCTTCCCTTTCGACCCGTTTTTCCCACTTTTATTTATATTTACAAAGCCGATCGCGTTATAGTCATTCACATTGTACGAACTAAATCGATGGGAGAGCCCTTCGCCGTGTTGCGTAGAGTTGCGAGCTGCGGTCGACCGTAAAATAGCACCAAACATGTTTCTATACGCGTGAACTTCGCGACATTCGGTACATATTTATAGTGAAGGAGAAATTTATCAGAGATAAGATACGGGATGAGCATTTTGATGCGAACGAAAGAGAAGAAAATAAATAATTTTTAAATGATATTTGTAAATCTTACCTTGCTCTGAACGTAGTCGAGGGCCAGCATACAGTCGGAATAACCACTTTCCGTCTTGATAGTGGTACCACCTTGGCCAGGGGTTGTCGCGCAGAAACCGGAACCAACGACGCCTACCGGTCCTCCAAGGCCGGCGGCGGCTGCCGCCGCGACGCTCTCCCGGTACCAGGGGTACATGCTAAGAGTCGGTGCAATTTTTTCGATATTATTTATCGATTTTAACGAACAAATATATTATCTCCGTTAAAACTGGATCAAGCAGTTCCAGTAATATTATCAACTATATTTTATATGTATATTTATTCTTTATATTTTATTGCACAAAATATTTATATCATATATATATATATAGACATAAAATTTGTTTTACATATATATATGTATGTATATAGTAGCGTAAATCAGAGTGAGTAATTTTATTTTTATATACTTTTATTTTATTTTATTTTTACGTTTTTATTTTGCATCTATTCAAATATCTAGTTTACTTCGTTTTTATTATACAAGAATGTTTATATTGCACAATTTATTTATTGCTAATATATATTATAATATTGATATTAATAATAATAATAGTAATGATTAATGATAATTATTAATAATAGATTTACACACTTTGAGTGTACCCTTTTTATTTCAAATAAACTTCTCTATATTATAAATTTTTCTGTAAATATATTGATCACTGCATGGCAGTGTAATACATATACGTATAATTAACAACGGAATAAATATTATTTATTTGTTTATTTAATTATTTAAATTAATCGTTATTTATTATCGCAAGTTATTTTATTTTATTATTAAAATTTCATCCTCGTTTTTTCCGTGTCAATAAAATTTCAATCGACTCACTCCTTTGATCCATATAAATATTACATATATCCAAAGATATATTACATGTAATATTATGTTTATAGATTTTTTCACTAGAATTATAAAGGTTTTTATATTTTCTCAACTTTTATTTTTACTTTTATAATTAACTATTATCATTTTTATTATTAATATTTATTTAACACAGAAACAGTACGGAGCGATCGTTGCAGCGTGTAGGTGAAAATTGCCAAACGTAATTCAATTGCGTAAAGAAACGTGTGTAAAACTTTGTTAAAATAAGTCACGTCTTGATACGGCAGTAGAAGTTGCCCGCGTATGGTTAGACACTGGCCGCGCAATGTGTGGTAGATGTGGTAAAGCTCGATCGCAGCAGTATAGACGGTGCTAAAAAATTATCGCCAAAGCTTATTCACCCGTTAAATTTTTATATATATAATGTATATATTATATATATTTTTTCTTTCTTCTTTTATTTTATTTAACTTCTGTATATGTTATTCAACAACAGACGGATGAATTGTTTTTCCTGTCATTCATTAAATCAATAATATAAATTAATGTCCGAATTTTTAACCGGTATGCGATTAAAATCTGTTATATTACATTACAAGTAGACGCTGTATACGTATACGGTACCAACGATACATAAATCTTTTATATGTATCTTAGCGGTTACATTAAGTCAACTTTACACTGCAGCATCAGGAGCCAATTACAGAGGTCGTATATATAATAAACGTAGGTATTTACTATATGTATATCTTATACTGATTTACGTACGATGCGTTTGTTTTTCAACAACTCAGAGGCATTCATAACTATTTGACATTCACATTCGCGTTTATATTTGACGATGTGTCCCGTTTATGTATACCAACAGTTCCTTTTGTCTCTTTCTCTCTATATATATCCCCTCTTTATATTTCTCGTTATCCCAGTATTCGCTATTTGCATTCGAGGTGTATAATATATAACAACAGCTCGCCACAACGTGGGTCAAATAATAATATTCAATAAATATCAGTCAGGTGGATTTTACAAATTTGACTAGATTTTTTTTTTTTTTTTTTCTTGTTTCAAACACGTAATTTAAATTTATATGTATACCTATGTATATGTATTGTTATATTGCACTTAAGTATCCCAACTATGTAAGATTTTCTTAATGTTTTTATCCGCTCATAGACGAAAGCTGTACTATATACGGGTTCAGAAAAAAAAATAAAAATGTTCCGGCTCTTGATAAAAGCACAAAAAAAAAAAAAAACAATTTGGAAAAATCAAAGAATAGAAACAAAATAAAAATTAAGAACGACCGAAAGTCATCGTTGCAGTATACCTAGTTATGAGGCATAATTTTAATGATAATTAAAAACTATATATATATATGTATACCTCAGAGCAGTAGTTTTATGTATGAATATAAATCCGAGAAAGTTGTTTTATAAAATTGTATTATTTGTTAATAAATCACTGTTTAAAAAAAGTTTTAATAATATTTTTATTTTCTTCTTCTTTTTTCCTTCTTTCTTATTTCTCGTTTAACGATTTAATCATATACGAACGATTTATACATCAATTACAAGTCTCTGCGATAACTGCAGTGGTACAAGTATACGCGGTGTAAATTGGTATGTACCGATTAAGCGGTTGGTTTTTTATCCCCAAAATCATTATAACAGCAGCAGCAGCAGCAGCAGCAGCACGATTAGTTTATTTTTATCTGATGAATTATTGTTATATATATCTCATATAGTTTGATCACGATATATTATATACTGGTATATATATATATATCTATAAATCGTCGTTAAATTTCGAGTTAAGAATTGCACTGACTTCGTAACTTGTGGTGCAGTTATTGTAGATACAGTTCTATATATGTGATAACGAAATATGTTTAGAACCTTAACTCCGAAGCACAGTGTGTATTATAACTGCAGTTCTCAGGCTGCAGTAGGTATATATATACATATATTCACAATATATATAATGTATATATAAATATATATATATATACCTATACGATTAAATTTTTTTTTTTCAAATCGTATTCAAATTTTCTATCACTGAACGGAGTTCCTTTCCCTGGGATAAATAGGTCCCGAATTTAAATAAAATCCGGGAATTCATAGCGCCACACGTTATGACGTAATCATTAACCTGCAGTATATGCCGGTATAGGATGTATATATGGGGGCTAAAAGTCGGTATAATAGCGTATAGCTACGGGGTGTGAGACGTTTTTTTTCCTTAACCCCCGCCTGTTTTTTTTTTTGTTCTTAGGGGGACGCAGTTTGGCTGTCTTTTTTTTACGTTTGTTGTTATTGGTTAGGTGTTTTTTTGTTGTTTCTTTTTTGTATTTTTTTTGTTGTGTTTTTTTCTTGCCCTTTTTTGTTCTTTTTTTTTTTTGTTTTTTTTTTCTTTCCGCGCCGAAAATCACTTCGGGGCAACCCAGGTAGCAAAAAAAGCGTGCATCGCCCGGAAATTCGACCGTGGGCCGCGAACGCGGTAGATACACTGAAGCGGGCTTCACGATTCGAACCAAGATTCGGACGGCCTCGGATATCCTCGGTTATATTCGTGTCTGGCTTTGACAGTCCTCTTCCACTCGCGCGCAGGGGCTTTACTGTAGACGAAGAGGTTCTGAGGGGAGGGGAAACGAAAGGACGACGTCGGATCAAGAAATGGGAGGGGAGACTCCAGAGGGAAGAATATATATATTATACCTAAATATAAATATATATCGAGATATAGAAATATTTTAAGAAATTTAATTGCAATTTATTGGAATTTATTTACTCGTCGTTCTCCTCCATCGTTTTTCTTCTTCGTCGTTTTTCTTCCAAAAAAAAAAACAAAACCAAAAAAAGATTTTAATTAAATGAACTAAAATCAATTTTATTTCATTTCGTTTTGTGTTTTTTTTTTGGCAATTAATTTATGTTATAGCTTTTGTATCAAGTTCTATATGCGATAAGATATTACGATGAACTGACTCACAGCCAGAGCTCCACTTATACAATTACAATTATTGTTTTTTCACTGCACTATTGCAGTAAGAGAAAATTCTATTGTAATTAGATAATTAATTATACGAGAACCTTCGTCCGGTGTACAATAACGTAAAATTGTTTTGGGATCAGAAAATGATGCGCTAACGGGGGAAGAAGAAAAGTAAAAAAAGGAGTACGCCTATCTATCGTAACAGATATTATAGCTGCAGCGGGGTCCTTGACATAGTTGAGAATGAATTCCTCGAGAATTTTGTGGGAGTATAAAAAGGGTTTGAAAAAGTGACCCTAGTTTGGCTCGCGGAGGTGAATACACTCCGGGGGTGGTAAATATATATGTATATATATATACATATATAGTTTTTCTTGGACTGCTATTATATAGAGGTTATACTAAGAGTGGAAGATGCAGGCTGTAGGAGCAATAGCCTAGGTATGTGTATGTATACAGGGGAAATTTCCGTCCCGTTTTACCCTGCAGCGATAAGAGAAGAAGTATAAGCTAAAAGTGTGAACCCCCGTGGCCAAAAACATGCCATAACCACAAATCTTATTGCCGAGACTGCGGGAGTGAGAAAGCAGGGGGGGGGAAGCTCTGGTGCACCTAACAAGTAGCCAATAAGAAAAGCCGAGTTTGCCCTCGACACGGGGCTTCGGAAAAACTATGACACCGTTTTTCGAACGCTGGGGCATCCCCCAAAGTTCAAGGTCGTTGACGGAGCTTTTTTTACCTTTTCCCTGCCGCGCGTACGCGATGGCGGCTCCCTAACACCAGACCATTTTTTGGCGGGGTATAGGTCGCGTTTTTCATCTCACGGCTCCCGGACTTTTTTCACTTATACATATATACATATATATATACCAACCATAATACCGCTGCGGGATATGCACATACCACTGCAACTTCTCTTTCTTTATTATTATACTGAAATTTCAACGTTTTGTAAAAATTGTTCAAGAAAAATGAGCAAAAAAAAATAAAACTAAATAAATAAATTACTAAATTTTCTTGCTCATCCGTATAGGTAAAGATTTTTCACATATATACCTACATATTACGTTATACCTAATTAGCGTAGGTATAACTATTTATTTTTATTAAATTTTTTTGTACACCGCGTCCTTGCAGTCGAGGTGGTTTGAAGAGATTTGAGGTTGCATATATAGCCGTCGGATATTGCAGCGTGCAGGTTTTGCAGAAATAAGTTGTCTCGTATATATAGGTATATACTATATACCTACTTATGTATGTATATAAGAACCTGTGCAGGGAGGCCATCTTTGCGGAATATGATGGGGTAGGTCACGGTTAATGGCCAAAAGTTTTCTAAGTAAGAAAATCTCGCGCGCAATTCGTCATAATTTTTTGGTACCCCGCTCGCGCCCTGTATATAACCGCGAGAGCTGCCCCGTGAGGACCGCGGCTGAACTCCAATGTTTGTGGTTTTTACTACCGGTAGAATACATGCTACTATATTATATGTATATACACGACCCTATACCATCTGGTATATAGTAACTGGTCGTACTATATATCTCGTACATATGAATGAACGATGATTTTTCAAATATCGCACTGTATGTATATGCGTTTATATATATCCTATATATTATAACTATAATACCACGTGGTTTTTCTACTTTATTCTGCACGTATTATACGCGGTAAAACGCGGACAAATAATACCTGCAGTGAGCATTATCCTAGTTTAACAAGAAGCGTGATATAATTCGTTATAAGGGTTTATACTGCGAACACCCGCGTTCATATATCCGCCATTTTGGTTCTCTATCCTGAAACGTTTCCCGGCTTCACATCAACACCTGCTTAAGAAAAAAACAAAATACAAGATCTCTTATGCAACTTCACGAACCTTATTACACGTCGTATTACATTCCTGGATTCGAGGAGGACCGACAGTACTCCGCGGGCCATATCAATGTACCGAAATTACTGGAGTGATTACCATTATATCAGTGAGAAGATATTTCCATAATATCCATAATTCTACCACCTGAATACCTGAATTGATAAAAATGGTGTTAAACTCCACACCCAGCAAGATCATCTGGACAGAAACGAATATACCAAATCCCAACCCCTGCAGCTGCTTTTACAAGTATTAGCATCGTCAGCTAGGATAGCTACCGAAGAACGGATACATCCAACATTGTATGGGACGTAAATCAAATAGATTTACAACTGTCGGTCACGCGTTGCTAGATACCAAAGACTCGTTTATGCAAAATTCATTCAACTGCTATAGGTATAATATACACACGGCTTCGTTATGAAATTAAATGACTTTGAATAGCCGCTAGAAACGCTATACCTACACACTGTACGTATAATTTCTGCTCGCTTATACATTCATACGAGTATACAAATTTCTCTGTACTGGAGGGCATATCGCTCCTCCGGGGGAACAAATTCGTGTCCACATTTCAGTGTAGGTGAAGTATATAAGGTACGTTTATGCAGGTGTTGTAGATTATCTGTAAGCAGGATAATTACACACTTATGCATGCATCATGCGTGTAGATATATTACGAACTGATTGTATATCGTCGTCTAGGCGAGTTTGTGCGTGGTATCATGATAATCTGTCTCGAATATATACGCGACTACGTTCACCTGCACAGGGAGGTTTAGCGCGAGTTTTGTATGGCAGAGGCGAAGAGGGAGGATAAGGAGGAGGAGGGCAAGCTGAGGGCGAAACTCTGTACCCTTTACCGTATATATATATTTCTGTGTGTTCTGCTCATGCGCGTTTTAACGGGACACCCTCTATACCCCAAGAGGTTCAATAACGTACGAAGAGGTTCCCTCTGGCGGAGGCGTATCCCTCTCGCTTATTGGTTGCGGCACTCTGGACCTGGTGCCTCCCATCGCAGGCGCATGAACGATAAAAAGCTCACTGGCACATAACTATATACATATACATATATACATCCATACATACATATACGGTTCATATATACCAAAGGAGGCGAGCTGGTGTCAAGAGAGTCAACAGAAAACGGCGAGCGAGAGTTGCTATGTAGAGGCGAAACAACGCGAGCTTCAACTCTCCGGTGAGGAGGCAAAAAAAAAGTGAAAAAAAAAAAAAAGAAATTATTTTTTTTTTTTTTTTGAATTATCAAAGTACACTTTGCAACACTCCGCTACGTGCACATTTTTAATCACGCGTATTGTCATCCTGCTGATATGCGTTATACGTGCGGATAGGAAAGCTTCGGTTCCTACTGTACTCAGAGGGTTGTCGAGAGAAAGAGAGCGAGAGGGAGAGAAAGAGAGAGGAAGAAAGGACAGAAGAGGAGGAGATGCGCGAGAGGGCAGCCGCCATGACAGCTCGTGCCCCGCCCTTGACTGAGTTGATTTTCTTATTTTCTTATACACATATATATTTTCTTTTTTTTTTCTTGTATCTTTTGTCTCATTTTATTTGATTTTTGTCGTTTTTTTTTTCATCTTTTTTTTCGTTCTATTTTTTTTTTTTTTTCTCGTTTTTTGCGTTATATTCTTTCAGTTTGGTTCGCGAGTTGATGCGCGATGGTGCCAGTCGATTTTGTTTTCCTTTTATATCAAAGGTATAGAGGTATATATGTATATATGTATATACTACACACGGGATATGTATACCCGGCCGCGCCGTGTACGCCGCCGTGCCGCGTCGCGCCGCGGATAACGTCTCTACGGTTTGATTTGTTGCACGAACGAGGACACTAAATCCAACGCGAGGACCCCGCCGAATACCGCGGGAGACCCGGCTACGGCCACGGAATACATACGTCGATCTATTTTAATTGCGAGACGAAAAAAAAAAAACCAAGACAAATAAATAGATAAATAAATAAATCTATCCTCAAACGATCATACAGTTTTACAGATTATCCCATTCGTTGCATAATATATATGTATAATAAGGACACTATTATAGGTATACAGCTGTAACGAGAGATAGTATGTACACTTTTCTGCATTTGTATAAAATCATCAGAATATTCACTACAACTTTTATAAGAGAATAAGAAGAAGCAAAAAGAAAGAAAATTTTCTTTTTTTTTTTAAATGAGACAAAAAATTTCTCGATTTATATATGTATATAAGTCTGAAAAGTCTGACCCTTGATCCCGTCTTCGGGATGTTCAACTGTGTATGTTCTCATGTATAGTTATACACACAAACGTGGGACGTATCGAGGTTTTTGTATAATAAACGAAAAGATTCTTTCGACAATTGGAGGGATACCTTTATCTTTTCATATTTTACTTTGGTATGTAAAATATATCGACGGCTGAGCAGAACAACATCGTATCTCAAAATTTGGTTCAAGACCATCGTATCTCAAAATTTGGTTCAACAACATCGATCTCGAAATTTGGTTCAAAAACATCGTATCTCCTATGTCTTATACACAGAGATACGATGTTGTTGAACCAAATTTTGAGATACGATGGTCTTGAACCAAATTTTGAGATACGATGGTCTTGAACCAAATTTTGAGATACGATGGTCTTGAACCAAATTTTGAGATACGATGTTGTTGAACCAAATTTTGAGATACGATGGTCTAGAACCAAATTTTGAGATACGATGTTGTTGAACCAAATTTTGAGATACGATGGTCTTGAACCAAATTTTGAGATACGATGTTGTTGAACCAAATTTTGAGATACGATGTTGTTGAACCAAATTTTGAGATACGATGGTCTTGAACCAAATTTTGAGATACGATGGTCTTGAACCAAATTTTGAGATACGATGGTCTTGAACCAAATTTTGAGATACGATGTTGTTGAACCAAATTTTGAGATACGATGGTCTAGAACCAAATTTTGAGATACGATGTTGTTGAACCAAATTTTGAGATACGATGGTCTTGAACCAAATTTTGAGATACGATGTTGTTGAACCAAATTTTGAGATACGATGTTGTTGAACCAAATTTTGAGATACGATGTTGTTGAACCAAATTTTGAGATACGATGGTCTTGAACCAAATTTTGAGATACGATGTTGTTGAATCAAATTTTGAGATACGATGTTGTTGAATCAAATTTTGAGATACGATGTTGTTGAACCAAATTTTGAGATACGATGGTATTGAACCAAATTTTGAGATACGATGTTGTTGAACCAAATTTTGAGATACGATGGTCTTGAACCAAATTTTGAGATACGATGTTGTTGAATCAAATTTTGAGATACGATGTTGTTGAACCAAATTTTGAGATACGATGGTCTGGAACCAAATTTTGAGATACGATGGTCTTGAACCAAATTTTGAGATACGATGGTCTTGAACCAAATTTTGAGATACGATGTTGTTGAACCAAATTTTGAGATACGATGGTCTAGAACCAAATTTTGAGATACGATGTTGTTGAACCAAATTTTGAGATACGATGGTCTTGAACCAAATTTTGAGATACGATGTTGTTGAACCAAATTTTGAGATACGATGTTGTTGAACCAAATTTTGAGATACGATGTTGTTGAACCAAATTTTGAGATACGATGGTCTTGAACCAAATTTTGAGATACGATGTTGTTGAATCAAATTTTGAGATACGATGTTGTTGAATCAAATTTTGAGATACGATGTTGTTGAACCAAATTTTGAGATACGATGGTATTGAACCAAATTTTGAGATACGATGTTGTTGAACCAAATTTTGAGATACGATGGTCTTGAACCAAATTTTGAGATACGATGTTGTTGAATCAAATTTTGAGATACGATGTTGTTGAACCAAATTTTGAGATACGATGGTCTTGAACCAAATTTTGAGATACGATGGTCTTGAACCAAATTTTGAGATACGATGTTGTTAAATCAAATTTTGAGATACGATGTTGTTGAACCAAATTTTGAGATACGATGTTGTTGAATCAAATTTTGAGATACGATGTTGTTGAATCAAATTTTGAGATACGATGTTGTTGAACCAAATTTTGAGATACGATGGTCTTGAACCAAATTTTGAGATACGATGTTGTTGAACCAAATTTTGAGATACGATGGTCTTGAACCAAATTTTGAGATACGATGTTATTGAATCAAATTTTGAGATACGATGTTGTTGAACCAAATTTTGAGATACGATGGTCTTGAACCAAATTTTGAGATACGATGGTCTTGAACCAAATTTTGAGATACGATGTTGTTGAATCAAATTTTGAGATACGATGTTGTTCTGCTCAGCCGTCGATATATATATATATATATATATATATATATATATATATATATATATATATATATATATATATATATTTGTTTTCTCTTCTATTTCTATTCTCTATTACTATTCGCGTTGCCTAATTTTATTTATTTATTTTTTCTTACTTTCTAACTCCTAATTTTCGTTTGTATTATACTTATTATCGCCTCCGGCCGGGTCAGCCCGCGCCAGAATGTTTCCAATCGCAGTTTCACGCCTTCTATCTCTGCACCGGTACCAACGATTCGATATACCACCACCGATCTTGCAGACAGATAAAACCAATACTTGTATACTCGGTGTAGGTTAGTTTCTAGTTATATATAGGCACATACCTATATACACGTATACCTATAGAATTTAAAATACGCAGTTATACAAGATTCCGAAATAAATCATTCTTGCCGTCAATAAAAACCCATATACAAATGTATATATGATCTGTAACACTATCAAACCACTCCTACTAAATAATCATTGTTCTGAATTAAATAGTAAAATCCAAAATGTATAGTTCAATCCGAATGCAATCAATTGCGAGTTTATAAAAAATTAGGATCTCTTGATCGGTCAAAGAACCTTGATATAATATAGTAGTTACGATTGTGGGATCATTTATACATATATATAGATTTTATCCGGTTGTATCAAGCCTTTGTTTAAACAGTTATTATATTTATTACATGAGAACAGGAGAGGACACGCATTGACCCGGCGCAAAAATAGCCTAATTGTATAAGACCCTAACGTCTAAGAGATTACCACGATTATTAAGTCGTTTCGAAGACTCGCAAGACATTGAGAGAGTGGCTATATGTATAATATAACTGCAGCAGTAAGGCAACTGTCGTTAAAACAATTTTCAACAATTTGTGTCGATCTTGTCGTATACGTAATTCATTTTTTTTATTTTTTTTTTTCATTCCCTTTCCTAATTCGGCTGAGCTAACGAGCTACTCTCTTTCTCTCTCGACGATCGCTCTCTTCGTTCACAAAGATCTCCAGGAAAAAAGAATACAAGAAAAAAAGTAGCATGCTGTAACAAAAAAAAAGTAATAAAAAAAAAAAAACTTACTATTTTTCGTCACATTCGATTTGCCATCCCTTGGTCAGGGTTAAGGCCGATGTCCCCCGTCGCACCGGTCAACATCGCGAAGGTCCCTTAAGGTCCAATTAAGGTGTCCCGTGGACTGCAGTCTTTACAGCGGACTGCATCTTCTCTTCTGGGAACCGTGGCGTCGGTTATGGTGGACCAGGTTGTCGTAAGGTGACTTTATTACGAATTATTACCCCGAGTTTTAACCACTTCACAAAATCCATTACGACAATTTACACAAATTTAATACCCCGCTTAAACAGAAGCTTGAGTACGCTTTTTTAACGACCGAATTCACCCTGATTTCATATCATCAAATTACTGCAAATGTATACCAAACCATGGGAGTAGTTGTGATGTGAAATCGATTTTTCAAACAGCGTTTCATGGTTTGTGAAGAATAAGTTCGAGCTGTCAATCGATGTTCATTAAAATTGAAAAAAAGTCGACTTTTTTGCGTCCTAAAATTTTTTCAAAGTGTACGAACTTTCAGGTCTGACTAGAAAGGTATAACAATTTTTTTATCATTACTGAAGGTCGGGTAATTCTGGCGTTGGGTTTCGGATAGTCGAAAGTCAAAACTCCGGAATTTAAAATTCGTGCATGAGGCCCATTAAATTTTTGGATTCTTAGATTTCCGGAGTTTTGGACTCTCCGAGTTTTCAGCCGTCTGCATTCCGATCGTTTCAAATTTTAATATTCTGAACCTGTAATTTTTTTGAAGATTCGATATCGTCCCAACCGAATCCCCACGAGTTTGACGGTTCTTAATTTTTTAAAATTCAGAACTTCTATATCCGGTCCCAATTTTTGTTAATTTTTTACAACGATTCTATGACGAATAAAAGTCTGGTAAAGTTTCATTAGAAAATTTCTAAGTAATGAAACGGTATAATTTAGCTGACTAAAATCCTCTACAGTTGCTGTAGCTCCATGGTAAATTTAGGACGGTTTTATAAAGAACCGTAAAGATAGTTTTAAAGAGTATCCAAGGATCGTTGCGTTTGGTATAGAATATAACTGATCGTTGACGCGGATAGTAAAAATGTTAAACGCGGAAGCAAGATTGTACGTTGATGATTTGTTTCGGCGCGTTAGATTGGCACGGGTTAATTTGACTTGATCTTGCAATTAGTCACTATCGAGGCACAAGCGGGACTTTGCACAATTTATATCTGTTATATACAGTTAAACGAGATACGTGATCTTGACACGGACAAATTTTATATATAGAACTTGAAATTCTTTCACTCTGGATATTTAATGGAAAAAGTTATGTGTATGTAGGTATAATATATATATACACCTACCCAACATGGCTCGTTGCAGTACATACAAGAAATTGTAGAGAAATGTTCTCTTCAACGATCTCGATTCACTCACAATCAGCTTATATTCCTAGGTGTTGCAACCTGAACGGTACCTTCGGCCATATAGGCTATATAAACGGCTTTGTTGTTTGACGTAACGAATTGAATAGACTGGAAACTAATCTCTAAACGATCTCGGATGAAATTAAGAAACTCCTAATTAAAAACGTCATTATAATAAACCTGCAGGACATTCGTCTAACCGCCATATAACAAAGATTGTTGTCAAAAAGAAGACTAAAAAATTGAATTAAGAGAATTTATCAACAAATTTTGACGAATGAAAAAATGCATTTTTCTTTTTCAATATATTCAACTTTTATCCAAAAAATATACGAAACTTTGGGACTAAGGTGTTCGATGCAATATAATAATCGTGCAGAAAAAAAAAAATGTGTGAAGACTAATTCGGACTCTGTAAATTATACTTTCGATGTTTGATATGAAATGATCATACGTGTGAGTTGATGACGTAGTAATTAATAGTTATAGTCTTGTCGAATAAGTTGTTTTTTGTCAATTAAGATGGGAAACAAAGCCTGTAATTTCGTAACGCTTGTGCAGGCCATGCATCATCCGCGGTCAAGATATTAATTAAACCATAATTTTATATAAAGATTTGATAATTTCTTTCCTGCTGCACTGCTACTTTAATTACAGAGTGTATAACAGTTAGCTCGGAACATCTCTACTTCTCTGTAGCCAATTATACTTTGACGTTGCCAATGTTTGGTCCCCGGCTGCCTTAAATATGTGCAGTGCAGCACGGACCTCGCGCAATAATATTCTTCGTTTTCTCGCGTAGGGGAGAAATCGAGCAAAGTCATATTTGCAATTAGAACACGAACTAAGTTCAGTCATTTGCGGATTATGCAACGTAATCTTTACCAGGGTTGCTGCTAGTGCTGCTGCTGCTGCTGCTGCTGGTTCACCCCTTACTGCCAATCTTCGTCCGCCCCAAATTCGAAAATGTCAAAAAATTTCATTTATCGCTAAATTTATACCTGGAGTAATTTTTTTTTTTGAATGAAATTTTATAGCGTTGCAGAGAATCTTACAGAAATTCATTTCGTCGAGGTAGGGTTGAATTAGGAACTCGTATAGCTTCTCCGCATTATAGTATAGACATTGATTTTTTTCAAAGGACTTAACTGCGGTAAAAAAGTGCGTAGAAATGGGTTTTTCGGTAGGTATAGCAAAGGTACGGCGGCAGGTGCGGAAGAGTTCCTAATATTTACGTAGCCTGGGCTCTGGTTTAATATTAATAATGAAATTTTTTGATCGCTACTATAATGTTGACCACAAAAAACAAAAAACAGATTCAAATAAATTTAACACGGACAGCTGTTCGACGCTTGGATTTTTTTTCCTATATACCTGTATGGCAACTCGTATAATAAAAGAAATCTGCCTTATGATTTTTTTTTACAACAATTTGGATAAAAAAAAGGAGACAATTTTTCAATCTTGCGATCAAATCGGAAATTAATGAAATTTCTCGGAAATTTCTTGCACATGATTGAAGAAGTGAAATGCAAAAAATCAAACATTAGAATCGACCCGATTTTAGGAAGTAAACTTTGATTGGGTTCCGACAGATTGGTTCCGATTACTCGTCGGGTTTATGAACCCGGATGAAAAAAGGGAAAACACTTTTTTTTTCCTTCTATTTTATTTTATTTTATTTTATTTTATTTTTTTTCAAGGCACGAAAGGTTGGATCGTCGTTCTGGGTCAATGGATAATCGATTCGCGTCGATTCCACAGCTAACATAGAATATCTAGTTAAAGTCTGGAAAGGGGATCAACGGTACGAAGTAACCGAGTCTACACCTTCGTCGCAAATTGATATGTAGGTAAGAATGGAGCGAAAATAATCGAAAAAAAAAAATTTTTCAAATAAATAAATAATTAGAAAAAAAAAAAGGAATCAAGTTTTCTCGAGAGTTTGCGCAAGGGTGTGTGGGGGGAAGAGGGTTAAGGTAAAACAAATGAATATTTTAACCAACCCAATTAGACGTATGTATAATGCTGCCAGGTAATTATCCCATTTAAATTAAGCCGTATAATTGGACGGCGTCTATTCACACTCGTAAAACTCACTTTTACAACCGTCGAAATGAACCTAAAAAATAAATAAGAAAAAAATAAAAACCAAAAAGAAAAAAATAGTGAATAAAAATAAAGAAATCCTGAAGGATGCTACCGTTTTCATCGTTATATCTATATACGTCTCTACACTCTGAATTTACGAAGAAAAAAAAAATATACCCCTACCCCTGTAGGATAAATGATTTATATGTAATTTATAAAAGTTTGAGGATTCGTTGGATCGTATCCTTGATATTTATTCCTTATGAAATGTATTTCGGGAGGATGTTATATGTTTGTGCTTTACAGGTTGGTATAACAGGTAACTTTAATTTATAAATTGTGTTTTCCCGAAAGTTAAGACTTAAATTGTTACGATTGTAATATCCCCTTGACTTTGTTGCAGGATTTTCATTTTCCATTTGGCTTAAACCGTGGATTAAGAAAGGTTTTCAGTTCAGCTTATACTTACGCGAGTTATTATCCATTCCCTTTTTACCTTCCGAATCCCACTTATTAGTTATTCCAAATTAAGAATGTCCGAGTTTAATATCATACACTGCAGGCTACTATATACTAATGAGTTTCTAACGAATATATATATATATATATATATATATATATATATATATATATATATATATATATATATATATATATATATATATATATATATATATATATATATATATATATATATATATATATATATATATATATATATATATATATATATATATATATATATATATATATATATATATATATTATACACCTACTAAATTTTACTTTTGAGGAAAAACTTGAAAGATTGTTATTAATTATTATCAACGTAAACTCGCATCGTTTTATTCATCTGAAATATTAACCTAGGTGTATTCTTATACCTGACCCACGTGTTAAAAATTGAATGACAATTTCATTTCATATATTCTTTCAGCATGATGTTATTCAACCCCGCGATTATCCTCATCTTAAATTTATCCTTAGAAATAGTTGAAACAGTTTTTTTCCATTCACTGGTCAATCGATACATCAATGTAGGTAGATCAAACAGCTCGTCCGTTGAAATAAGAAACTTATACTTAAATAAAAATCACACTTCTCAAAGTTGAAGGTTCGGGTTTCATGACAATAAATAAATAGCCTCCTCCAGGGGAAAAGGGGAGGAACTCCGGGGGTTTTAATTCCAGATAGAAAAATTACAAATGCTAATACTCGGAGATTAGTTTTTGCGAGCACGCGCAGGAGGCAGGAGGCAGGAGGCTAAAGGCAGGAGTCAGGAGCGGCGGACTCGCGCTCGTTCTAAATTAGTTCCTCGCTGCATGAAAGTTTAAAAGAAAAGAACGAGGACGCGGGGAACCTGCCTAAAACAAAAGCGCATCAGTGCTAAGCAAAAACCAAAGCGCATCGGCGCGAGGATAGCTACCGTTTGCTCGTCTTCGGGGCTGCCTGGTTGGCGGTCGTCCCGCTGCCCACACAAAGCCTTTTCGCTCCTTGGCTCCATCTCCCCAGACCAACTCTCGTATATTTGTTTTATTTCATTTCCTCTATACTGTTTTTTTTATTTTTTATTTCTGTTTTGCTTTTACATTCTTTCAAATCATCCCAAAACTTCCAACTCGTTCGTTGCCAAAAAAATCAACTCGCATGTAAGTTGTTTGAAAATTTTCCAAAAATCATTCGCTGTAACTGCAATTGAAGCGAATTCATTCATTATCCTTATACGGATTGAAGGCGAATGATTTTTCGAAGTAACTTTACGATTTCGTTAGGATTTGATACCCTCGATCGGCGATTCCAGAAATAATTTTGTATGGGAATGATCGTGGCTTTATTCTCGGTCGTGAAAGGTATGAGGATCCGTTTAAAGGACGTTTTAGCGTTTAGAGCGGCTTCGGGCGTTCAAAGGGTTTCCAGGAATACATCGGAGTCTTGATGGAGTCTAGAATCCCTAGATTCTAGGGACTAATTCTTGACGATGTGCTTATGGCGTATAGTTTGAAAAATAAAAGGAGAAAAAATCAAGAGTAAGAAAAAAACAAAATGAAAAGAAACAAAAAGCCAAAGAAAAAAAAAAACCACCCATAGATCGTGGAAAAAAAGAGGTCCGCGGTAATTCCCGTAATTAAGAAACCGATATCGTTTCGTTATACAGATACAATTGTATCCAGAGCAAACGCGTATGTACTTACGTACGACCCCGTTGACGATTATAAAATTACGTAACGCTAGGCTGCAGCAATTACCAATTATACGAACGATTAATCTAATTAGTCAACTTCAATTTTGTACATCTCTTTTCCCACAATATATATTACTTCAACTTATAAAATAGCTAGTTTCAAGTTCGAGTTAAACCGCTAATTGCAGTTTAAAGTAATTGGGAAATTTATCGCCCGATGTCAGTCGACTGTCACTGGATGGTCTATTGGCCTGGGACAATATCGTTCGGTAGATATATACGATTAATTAATTGATATTAACTTATACTGTGTTGGTTAAAATCCAGCTACAATTTTTATAAAACTTTATTTCAATCATAAAATTCATTCACTATCACATATTGAAAATTTTAGAAAAATTTTATAATTGATTCAAACCGCTCCAAACTAAAAAATTTGCATCGATAATCAAAAAAAAAAAAAACAACTTATTTTTTTGCTTTCGCCACCTCATTTACTCTTCGTCAAGGCACTTTAATGTCATTATAATTGACCACCGAGTCAAACTCGTCTGTCATTTGTTCCAAGATTACAAAGAAAAAAAAAAAAGGATAAGAATTTGGTCCCCAAAAGATCAAAAGCACGTTCGAAGTTGTTGTCACTATGGAGAATCCGATCGAAATGAAGATTCAATTATATCGTCAAATGAACGCAATGAAAAACTATAAATTTTTGTCTAATTAGGTATTATATCGAATGTAATTCCCGTGCAAGATTTTTTTTTCTGTTCGTTTGTTTTGTTATTTCTGTGGAAGGGAGAACAATATATTCTTATTGATTTGCGATAGATAGGTATAACGTTGTATATTGTTGTACAGTATATACGTATACATATGACGAAGAATCGTTCACCTCGCGGTATATATAGGATCTTCAGAAACAGTTCATAAATAATTGATAAATTTTCTTTAATTTTCAACATCTATGGATGATTGTATTTATTTATTTATTTTTTCCAAACATCGAGTATACTTCTCAAGTCGTTGCAAGATGGCCGCGCCCCTGTAAATAAGCGACTGTCATCTGCGACTGAGGCAAAAAGTAGATACGCTGCTCCAGCAGCAGCAACAGCAGCAGACTGGTCTCGGGTGCAGTCTAAAGATTAATTACAAAAAATTTTGATGCGAATTGGAAACATCATTCCGGGAATGAATTTTTTAAGATCAATTCGATCCTCATCCTGACGTCTGTTCAGTTCCTATTATATTAACTATATTCTCACAGATATATAGGTATACTTATATACATAGATTTTTACCAATCGAACGAATCGCCCAACTGCAACAATCCAATTCTACTCTCTCGGATTCGCATCGAAATAATTTCATGGATATTAATTGATGCTATAAGCCTCGTTTTTTTTTTTTTTTTTTTGCCAACGTTTAAAAGATTCCAAGAATCTACATCGTCCAGAATTACTTGAACGATAGGAATATTAAAGTTTTTCACAAAATTCGTTTCTTTTTTTTTTTTGCATTTTTGAAATTGAAGCCGCGAAAATTTCAGTTTCAGTTCGATAATCGAGTCGAGCGATTCCTCTCGAAATATATGTCTATAATGCGTATATCTGCTAGACCTGCATTGCAGACTTAGAAGAGTAAAGTTAAGGCAGTCTTAGGCCGGCTTTAAGCTTCGATCGTGAGAGGGAGTTGCGGTCCAGCAAAAAGCGTCTCAAGTTTTGCCCGCGAAGAAAACAGAAACTGCGAAGCAAAAAACCGGAACACGAGGGAGGCGTCATAGAAGCAGGACAAGCGGCGTCGCCGTCGACCGGATCGACGTTGCTAAATAGGCGTACCGTAGGAGAACCGGTTAACTGATTGAGTTGAAATTTTTCAAATATCATAACCTCGATCGTTGAATGTTCGTCAAAAAATTTGAGACTAATCCGACCTAAGTAAAGCCCTCAATAATTCATTCGAATAAGAAAATATTGGACAATAATTTTAACGCTAACCAGACAATAGGGGAAACTGGCAAGTCAAACGCAAAACGGAGATGACAAATGAAAGGAGTTGCTCAACGCTCTATACTGTTTCATTTGTACCCTAGCTGATATCTACGTCGCGAAACGTGATCCTGGAAAATATAATTTCTTCAAAAATTAAACAAACTTTTTGGTAAACAAAAAAAAAAATACGATTTTGCGTTGTTCACTATCTGCAAAAGCGTTCGTGAGTCAGGATTTGAGATCCGGAGAAAACTGCTCCGGCTCCAGAAACGCAGCCACTTGAAGAAAATTTTTTGAAACACGAAAGGTTTTTAACAAATGACCAAATTATAGTTATTAATTGTGTTTACCGAGGGTTTCGTATTCAGCACGGATTGGTGGCTTGCGAGTAACGTTCAGTCAAAGCTTAACTCTGGCATGCGGGTCGCCCCAACAAATTAGGGAAAAACTTAACGGTTGTGACATTTGTAAGGCTTAGTTAAAGGTAAAAAAAGTGAAAAAGGTGGCTACTGCTGCAGTGGAAAGAGTAGGGAAAATCTGGTATGTAAAGCCAATTTTTTTTTCTTACCCTCGGCCGTCCTCGAGAGATAATTTAAGCTATTTTAGATTTTTCTGTTTCTTTTTCCCCTCGTTTGAATAACAGATATTAGTAATACATTAATGACACTTAATTAATAAACAAAAATGGAATCGTAGAATATTTTTTCCGTGTGCTTTCTCACGCCGAGGGAATAGTTGGCACCCTCTCTATAACAAGTTGGCATGCAACGTATAGGTGTGCACGCGGCTACGTATTAATTAGTTTCAGGACTATAACGGCGACCGGGAGGCTGCAAGGTGGTCCAGAAGACTCGAGTCATCATTGCCTCATTTGCCGCTAAAACAATCTTCGAGGAGTTCAATGCTTCTAACTATATTAAACTTGGCACCATGTAATTAAACTTCGTTATGCGCAACGTGTTTCCAAAGGATTTTAGACCGTTGCACATCGATCCTTAGTATTTGCAATTTTATAATTTTTCTTTTTTTTTTTTTCCTCTCCATTTTTTGCTTTTTACTGTCATCGCTTACCCAACACTTCGATCTCGAAATTTTGACTACTACAAATCGGTACAACTTTCCGTTGAGAACGAAGAGAGTATCAAAGGAGAAAAGAAAGAGGACCAAAGGCATCAAACCTGCAGGTATAGGTAAATTTGAAACAATTTTTTAAACTCTGTGGAAGATTGAGAAAAATCTTGTTCGAAGAAGAAAAAAAAATAACTGATTCAATAGAAAATTGGACTAAACAAAATCTGGAATAAGATTTACGAAAAAATTCATCGCATTTATTCTGTATTTTATATTAAACTTTTCAGAAATGGTATCATATTCATACTTTAATTTAATACATATATGACTACCAACAACACTCCCTTATATGTAAATAAATATTCACTGCACAATTACAAGGACCAGCTCTTCGTGATGCAATTGCAGTCAAAGTGAAAAATAAAATGAAATAAAATAAAATAATAAAAAAAAAAAAAAATCACTCGATGTCCATTTAAATATAGTATGTATTAACTCACTCCAATTCGTCTGCGTATAATTTCTATTTATATAACTTCAGACTTTATTTATTCGTGGACACTTACCAGGCTGGTTTTCGTCAGTTTCGTCACTGCGATCTTTACGTACGTATACGTTTCTGTTTTTTTTTTCCCCCTTTTTTTGGCTTTTTTGCCTCTGTATCAATAGCGTTCACATATACTGCATTATAGTGTTACACTTTTGTGAATATGCTGTTGTATATTTCATGTTTTATATATATATGTATGTATGAATTTTAAGTATGTGTGATTCTTCTGCTATTATTATATATATATATATATATATATATATATATATATATATATATATATATATATATATATATATATATATATATATATATATATATCTATATTACGGTTCTAATTATAATTACGATAATAATAATAATAATAATAATAATAATAATAATAATAATAATAATAATAATAATTATTGTTGATTTCTTTTATATTTGTAATCGAATAATAATAATTATTATAAAGATATTTTATTTATTTATTTACAAGGTCGACGATAGGTTTTTGTTTCCGAGGTTTTTCTTTTTTTTTTGGTTTCCTTTCTGATTTTTTTTTTTTTTTCATTTTATTTTCTTGTTTTCTATTTGCTTGTTATTCAGCAAATGAATATTTAAAGATGAGATAAATCAATGATACATATCATATTCTGTATAATACAAACCCACCGACTGTAAATATAATAAATGAATGCTATATGGTATATGTATACGTATAAGAGACGAGATAACGATGAGATAATATAATATGCTATAATAACGTGATGTTTATGATAATTAGACAATATAATAACTGATCTCTACATAATATGTATACACTTATGTTTCTTTTTCCTTTTTTTTATCAATGATCATGGGGGTATGGTTTTATTTATATATATTTATAATAATATATAAATAAGGAAAATAAAGAGGGAGTAAGAAGAAACCGATTGGTGGCGTGTGGGTGGTTTTTTTTTTTTTTTTCCTTCACAGTACGATATTACTAATTATAAAATAGATAGAGTCTAGGATCGTGTATAAAAATATATAATGCAGATTGGTAATATTAGAAATTATTATACTAGTTAAGTCCAGCCACCCAGATCAGCTTGGAACCAATTCGGTGCCTGAAAGAAAAATGACACGTTTCCCATTTTATTATTTATTCATAATCTAATAATCACCTATACGAATAATCTATACGAAAGTATAACTAATATTCGATACGAAAATTCCCCTACATATTTTCTTTTCACCGCAATATTGAACGAAACTTATACAAGTATACAGATATCTAAGTGGCGACAGACAGACAGCATTCCCTGAATTGTATAAAAGTTTTTGATAGTTCTTGGGGTTCGGCGTTCAGTATTACTATACTAGTATCGATATAAAAGGAGTGTCTAAGTTAGTTGTCAGTTCATTATGTCGTTTCATTGAAGATTTCTGCACGGATAACTCTTCCCCGAACGTTAGTTTATTTTATTTTCTTTATTTATTCATCCTTTTTTCTTTCTTTCTTTCTTTCTTTTCCATTATCTTTTTCTTCGTCTTCTTTGGACAAACGGTAGTAAGTATGTACACCGGTGTATACCTACTTACAGTTATAATACATACTGGCCAAATGACTTGGCTCAGCCTTTCTAATCTCCAGAAGTCACAGCAGTATAACAGTCGATCATATAATACATATATATATATATATATATATATATATATATATATATATATATATATATATATATATATATATATATATATATATATATATATATATATATATATATAGAGATATATATGTATATATATATAGAGATATATATGTATATATATATATATATATATATATATATATATATATATATATATATATATATATATATATATATATATATATATATATATATATAGAAGTGCGAGAGTTTTCTCTAGTGGAAAGATTTACTCGCTATCTGTAACGCGAGGTAGGTGTGTAAAAAAGTTAAAGAAAAGTAGAAGAAAAGAAACGCAAATAAAAAAAGTGTAACATTTTGCTATATAAACAAAACTCAATGGTGCATTCGTACATGAAAATAACAAAAAAAAAGGGGGTAAAAAAAAGAAAAAATGAATAGAAATATGTCACACTTTCACGCTGGAAATTATTATAAGGTAAGGAAAAAAAAAAAGGGTTGAAAAAAATGTGCAGGTTGCACTCGAGAGATTCGAGAAATGAAAATAGAAAAAAAAAGGAAAAAAAAATTAGAAAATAGAAAAACGAAAAACGAAAAACGTTAAAGACCGTCATTTGATTTCAACCCCTAAGAAATTTTAGGCTCGCCTATATATCTTTCGGTTGGAATTGTCGCGGTGTATTTCCACGCCGGTTAAAAATACATCAGAGGAAAAAATATAAGGACCTCTCGAGTAGGTAGTGAAAATTACTGTATAACGCGTAGGTATAGTTTTAAACTAGGTGAGAAAATGTTTAACATCGTTTCGTGACGGAAAGGTAATTTCTAAAAGACGCTACCGGAAATCGAGGTATAGCTGCGGTAATTTTTAACTCGTTTGTCCGCGACGACTTCCGTTTTCAATTAGGGATATGGGGTTATAAGAGTACTTTTACGCTTATACGAAAGTCAGAAACTCGATGATAAAATTTCATCGCTCAATTTTGTTGTTACACGAAATAAATTATCGTTCTTATTATCAATTCATAGAATTCGTAAAGTAAAACCTTCCGATAAAAAAATAAAAACTTGGCACTCCTGCAGCGCATCAACGGCCGAAAAGCGAAGAAAATTATTTTTCTATAAAAAAAAAAAAAATTGAAAAAAATAGCGAGAGAAAAAACAAAAAGATATAATTAACGATGTCGCGTTAAGGAGGGACGGAGTATCTTGTTCATTGCTTCATTATTCTTTTGTTTCGCTTTGTGTTAGTTGACTATGATAAATAATTGCTAAAGCTTAACATAAGCCAGAGCCGTATACTTAGCTAATAGCAAAAAATTCCTTCCGTCTCCCTTCTCTTCTCTTTCCTTTCCTTTACTTTACTTTACTTTACTTTCCACTTTCCTTCTTTCTACTACCCAGACCTGCCCCTCTGCGGGACGTTCTACAGATAGGGGCATCCCTCGTCTGGCCACGATCCAAACAAGACCTTAAGGTTTAAGGTGTCTTATTTTCGATACATTTGCATCCGAGCTTGAGAGATAGAAAAACTAAAGAAAATTCACGGGAGTAGACATTTTCTAAATTTTTATAACGTATATAAAAAAAGTTGCTGGGGTTAGAAAATTTGATCTTTCGATACTCTGCTCCGAAGGTTATCTGCAAATTTCGATTTTGAAAAATAAAAGAAATAGATATAAAATATAAAGTGCAGTGAGAATGATGAAGTAATGTTTGGCGTGCGAGAGGAGGAGTGTTAAAAATGATGAAAACGTCAAGTCCGTCACGGACGCTGTCCAGTTCGCTAATGCAGGCATTACCATCCCCAGAGTAGATGCTGGTTAAGGACATGGGACACGCGGTTCGTGCCTGAGGCTTATAGAGCGAGCGTAAACTACCCTAATTCTTAGTCCCCATAATTTGAAGAAAATTGCAAGCTCGTCCTGTTTTTTTCTTTAATTTTTTTATTTCTATCAATTTTTTTTTGCTCAAGATCTCGCGAGAAATTCGTAATTTAGTCGGCGTGCTACCTTGACGCAAAAAAGGACTCGCGTCAGTGACTATACCATTTCGACGCGCTCCTGCATGGACAGAAATAAATGTATATATATCTCTGAAGTTAAGTTAACTTGAGTTAAGTCAAGCCACGCATCGGACTCCATACTGTTCATACGTAAACTTACTTATGTGTATGTATAATTGTGTGGTAGTATTGCCGACGACGTATAACCTCCTTGTGAATTATACTACTATACTCCGACAGTCTGGTAATGTAATAATAAATATAAGTTAGGTGAACCCGCGCAGCAATCTGAACGTTGGCCAACTATTATGTCGTTTCGAGGCCTTCGAGCATTTTCGTACAATTTGAGCCCCCGTCCTTTATCTCATCTCGCAAAAAAACGAAAAAAGAAATCAAATCAAAGAGATTTGCAAATAATGGCTTTATGTTAAATGTTTATGCCAATTTATGGGTTTACCGAGGTTTATATTTCCAATATTCCCGTTATTTTTATCTATCTTATGGCGGATTTATTTTCCTTCGAAAGTTTAATTTTTCGACAAATTTTTGATCCCCAATTTTAACTTGATACGAAGAAAAATGCAACAGACGGATATACAGTCGGCTCAACTTTGACCCATGACACGTCGACGGGATGAGAATTTGGTACAAAAATCTCTGGCAGTTTGCCCGTATATTTTCTACAGGCCGAGGTTATACGTTGAGATTTCTTGGCTTCAGTTTTTTTTTTTTTTTTTTTTTTTTTTTTTTTTATTGTACAAAGTTTTCAAGTAATTAGAAAATTCTTAGAGTTTCGGTGGCAGCTGTTGTGTCAATTCGATACACACACAGATAATATATGTCCCGATACAATATTTATTAACCCAGTTTTCGGAAAAACTATAGATTCCACATCATTTTACAAAACTAGAAGAACTTGAGTTGTTTGAAATTTTCTTTACCTTTTACTATTTATTTTTCTTTTATTTTCAAACACTTGCAGTTACTCCGTGAGACCTCGAACTGCACATGACGTAATAGTAAGCCTAGTGCAAAGAGTGTTGGAGTGTTCCTAAATGCCCAAAAGTTTGAACTGGCGTTTCTAATGAACCCTGTTCGCAAAACCATTAATAATCACGCGAAGGAGAGCCAGAGCCTTAGCGCAAGAGCGTTGAAACTTCGGGAAGAGGTTGCTAAGATCCGTCTGATGGCCTTAGCGCGAAGAAGCAGCGGGCTTGTGCTCCTTTGCCACTAGATCTTTCTCGCTTCCCTGCTAAAGTCTTCAAGACAAATTCTTCAAGGTTCATTTTTTACCTTCAGCACCGATTCCTCGCTATACACTGCAGGACGATTCTACCTACGTAACCGTACGTATACTTCAGAAATATCTTATATGTGTAGGTACATGTACCTCATACTTTTGTAAAGCTACACGTCGTCGTGCGCCGACCTTAAGAAGATGGCAAATACCCGGCACCTAATTTCACGGCGTGATAGGGCAGGTGCAAAATTCACGTGGAATGAATCACTCGGATTTTTATAATTTTCAGAAATATCTACAGGTAGCTACGTATATCGAATTTAATGGCCCACGTTGGTTCCGGAACAAAAAAATCTGCGAGAATTAATTTTATACGACCAAATTTAGTTTTCAATGTTTCGAAGGATATATCGATCGATCGGAATGTAAAATTTGCAGAGTCGACATGAGGTAAGCGAAGTTTAGCGTCACAGGTAAAAAAAAAAACAAAAAAAAACTATAATTTTAAGGAGACAAAGGTTTGTGCGTTAGACGCTTATCCTTTCGTGAGAAAAGGTTATATGCTCTATCGCCTGCCCGCCCGCCCGGAGGAATTCTCCATAGGCTGTCACTTCCGCGCGATGATACGACGTATCAATATACACACGGGTGGACGAAATGGGCCAATATCGCATAAGTGGCTTGATTCACGGTCATTTGTTACGTTTTGTTCGGGGGTCTAAGTAATTTAAGAGTCACCCCCCTCCGCCCCGAGGCTTCGGCACTCGATCCTGCAAGGAAAGGGTCGACCGTAGGTTGGATCACTTTACTTCCTTTCTTCGGCAAATCGTGGCATATTTGTCAGATTCTTGTTTGAGAACAAAACTGCAGCTCCCCTTTCCTTATACTACTAAGTGGATTGGTTTCTCGATCGCGGGGTTTGAGGGGTCAGAGGGGCGGCCAAAGGATGACTTAATGTCGACTTAACATTGAACTTCGCTTAAGACGTTGGCTAGACTCTGGCTTTTCCACATATTTTTTTTCATATACAGATATGCATAGAACCGTGTACGTATATTGACACACACTCACCCTTGAAGCCTTTTTCCGGGGATGGTTGCTGATGGTTAATCACTGCTGCCTCTACGTCGGCTTCGCTGTCGATCGGCGTATCCGTCTGTGAACAAAATAAACGAATAAATAAATAAATAAATAATCATGATCAGTTCACACATATCAAAATTGTTACAAAAGTCAACACTCGTCATTCGATTGGTCGATCAAAATTTCTTACGACTGTTTATTTGGTCAAAATTTATCTTATCAAAGGTAAAACAACCCCATTACCGATTATTTCACTTTCCAAATGGAACAATACGAAATCATACAGAATGAAATTTGATGCAACGAAGAGTTAGCAACGGTAGCATAAAGTATTGACTTTTTTTTCAGAGTTTGACATCGCGATGCGAAATACATGGTCCAAAAAATGACAATTTCATGAAAGTGAGTCTATAAAAAAATGGAGTCAAACGCACAAAGGTTTCTAGCGGGTGAATTTTGAATTGAGATTTTAATGTAAAATTGTTATTATTGTTATCAATTTTTTTCGAAATTTCATTAAGTCAGTGTAATAAGTGATTTTGAGCTGATCCGCGTTCTTTGTTTTGTCTGGTACGATAAATAATGATTACGTAAAAGTTTTGTCTAAAGATATGGTGTAAAGGCGGAATTGTCTATTGGAAAAGGGGCGATTCGTATTTGTTTTTGTTGGACGTAAGTCAGTTTTAGTTACGCGGTTATACGACATGTGTGAACAGCTGCCGACGGCTGGTAGAGAGCCGTCTTCCCACGCATCTTCTCTACGCACGCAAGCGAGCAACCTAAGGCAACGCAACGCAACTTAACTTAACTTAACTTAAGTTCAACTGTAGCGCGAGGTAAAGCATGGTAAAGTAAGGCAAGGCAAAGCGGTCCAACGTACGTAACGCGACGTAACGTACAAAACCGAGACGACGTTATACGTACGGCTAACACATCGAGGAAATTTTCTGTAGAGACCATGTGAGAGAGAAGGCTCATAGAACTTACATCCAAAAAAAAAAAAAACTCTAAAAAGGGGTTGATGACACTTTGAGGCACCCTGAAGAATGCGTCTGGCCTTCACCCTTCTCTTAATGATCCCTGACCCGGTATAAAAAAAAATCGAGGCTCTCTAGCGCAAAAACAGGACCCATAACTTAAGAAAGATGAAAGAAAAAAAAAAAGGAGAAAATAAAAAATAAATAAAAGGCTCCCGTTGATGGAAAAAGTGAATTAAAAACTACCCAAAGAACTTCAGGGTGTGAATATTCGAGGTCCTAGTTGACAGAGCCGTATGGGACTTCTTCAACGTATCTTTTACCATGGTGCTTCTATCGCTAACGATATCCATCGGATAGCTATTTTATCTTTAAAAAGAAACCAATCCCACGGATTTTTTGGGTCTTTAGATAATTTTCTTTTTTTTTTTTTGTTTTTTATGTTAAAATTGATTCACTCATCCAGGGAATTTACTTGACAATTATTCATCGCAATTATGATTTACTGTTTCAACCGGCAACCATTAAACGAATGTCTGCTGACAAGCATTTCAAGTTATCTTAACTACCCTTGCAGAAGTAGATAATTAGGAGTTTAAGTTGTTTAAAAATTGAGTAATTGTGGTCATTATAACTATACAATGACCGGTGCAGAAGATATGCGGAAATGTAGGTACACTCGGCGATTACTACCTATTAGTTAAGAATTGTAGCAGATGCATTTGAGCCAGTGATTTTCCAGTAATTCTGTACAAGATAATTGTTAGAACAACCGGAGAATTCCAAGTTAGGGTGAAAAAGACGTTTAAAATATATTACGCGGTGAATTAGACTACCCTCTATGAGCTAGTAATCATATAATAAGAAGGGCGATTCAAATTTAAATCACTGACATACTTTTTTCTCTTATTCTTCTTAAATTATCAATTTTCAATCGATGTGAAACGATTTTTCATCTACTGAAAAATTCATCACTGCAGTTATAAGCGTTCATTCACGTTTGTAAATATCCAGATGTACGACAATGAAGTAGGGAATTTTGTCAGCGAGATATTTTTTTTTTTCCGGGTCAAAAGGGAGATGATAAAAAAGATATGTAGCTACTGTACATCGGGTGTATCGGGTTGCGGTTTAATATACGAATTATTAGATCCATGGTCGTTTCAGTTGGAAGTTTAAAATTTTCATTACGTCAACCCTTTCATCTTTGAACATATTTTTTTTTTCTCTGTCTTTTCGTCTGTGCAACGAGGATCAGCGAAATACACATGACCATGTGATAGAAAAATTTCGTTCGAATGAGATACTCGCGGACCCATGACTATATACTACGAGCGTGAATAATTTTGTTTGAAAATAAATCACATCGAAAGATAGGCAGCTTGGCTTCTAGTAGCCAGATGTGAACAGTATACCCGGGACATATGTGAGGAGTGAGGACACACATCCAGCCGGGCAGGCTATACGAGACTGCTATAATTAGACCTATGGGAAAAGGGTTTTGAGCTACATGACACAGAAATCCCCGGATCTTTGTATAGGCTATGTGTTGATTATTTTCTCTAATTATATTTCAGCTTTTTACCAAACATCCTAAGCTCATCTAGTGTTGAAAAAAAAAAATGATTTGCCATTTTTATCATATTTCAGTTCGGGGAAGTTTTCAATTGCAACTCAACTTCTTGCGTACGGAAAAAATAGCAAAATTGAAAAGACGGGTAAAACTGACTTCTGAAAGAGTTAAAATTTCAACTAATTTCTAAAAGTTTTGATTCTTTTTATCCTCTCAGCGTTTGAACTCCCTTAACCCGGCATGGCGATGTGATACTGGTGGATTTCTTTTAGGATGCGAAGTGTAATATAAGTTTTGCGCGAGTCCCAGGGACGAGAGGACTACAAAATAGCGAATTGAGGCCTCGAAGTGAACGCGGTAATATACTGGGTTCGTTATGAGCTTCGCTCGGACGTGGGTATGGCTCATAATTGTAGAGTAAGCTCTGGAAGTGAGTACCTCGAGGCAGTGCATCTTCTCAGTCTAACACCTATTGTCCGAATGAAATTTCGGAAATATAATATCAGTAAAATGGAACGTCACTTTACACGATATCTAACGATATTTAAAATTTTAACGAGTGAATATAAAGAAATATTTTCGGGTCAAATAAGAGGCGGAAAAATATAGGTTCCCCTAAGATTTTTTGGCCAAAGAATTTCACGCAATATGGACAAAACATCTCAAGTCGAAGCTGAAAATTATTAGTTCGCAAATGTCTTAATCCTCGGCGCGGAGCAGTCTGCTGCTGCCTCTTACCTTACCGGTCATTTTTTCTCTACCTCAAGTTCCTTATACGTTTTAAGTGCGCTCTGCGTATTACAACCATTTTCTACACACTTATATATATGTTTATATATATATATATATAAAATATATACATATATGTATATCCATACTTATATATATACTGCACCGTATACACTCGCGCATCTTGGTATCTTAAGTTATTCCCAACCTGTCTTGAGTTATTTATTCGCGGCGGGGTGAAACTCACCCTTCCAGGAGCAGCATCTTAATACCCAAAACCACAGCAGTTAATAAACCGGCTCAGTTTCTAATTCCGTCAGCAAGCTATGAGAAGACGTCGAGAATCATGCGATATTAATTATCTTTGTTTTTTTTTCGTTCGAATAGTGAAAATTCTCATCGAGTGTAGAAAATTTTCTAAAAATTTTCAGGCGTCCAGTGAGAACGGATAACGAAAGGAATGAGATAAGATTGAGAAAATTTCTCGGGTTGTATAATGTGGTCGCGTACCGCACGTTACCAAGTAAATTCAAAGTAAATTAATATACTCCCCGCGCACTGTCTCAGGGTGAAACTTATGGAGCCAATTCACTCGAGAAATTATTACTCAGGGGTTGACTTAGCTGGGAACGAATACTTGGGTTTTGCTTTTCCCAAACTATATACAGCCTTTAATAAGATTATACTATTTCGCTCTCTTCGTGTATAGATGTTACGTGTATTACTGTACGTTCTCTGTGTCGTCTTGGAATTACGTTCACCGCTTCTCGACTCGACTTATACACGAGATACCCAGAAGCCAACCGTTGCCGCAGCTGTTTAGCATCCTTGATAATACTCGGAGGTAATTATTCAAATTATTTTTTAGAGTGTAGCTGTGTCACCGGGTACGTATACGTATCCGTCGTTTTCAATGCACACCAAAGAAATGAAAAAATAAACAAAATTCATTCTCTCAGTTTTTTTAGTAGAAAATTATTCCGAAGTTTGGAATATCAATCAGTAATCATTGTGCAAATTTTGAATTTTCAGAAACGTTCATGCGTGAATTTCAAGTTTCGGAGTTTTGATCTTTCGGATATTCAGCTTTCGGAATTTTGAACCTCAGGTGTCTTTGGATTTGAAGTTTTTCAAATCGACATATGTGAACCCTCGAGGAAATATTCTTTCCAAATACCGTAAATCGGTAATATTAAATTTCGGAATATCCCCGATTTCTCCATTCATTTCGGTTCTTTTTTTTTTTTTGTTTCGTCGGATACGCTAAATTTTCAAGAATTTAGCGCACGTTCAAACCGTATCAAGTCTTTCACGCGGTTTAGCTGTATAATAAAAGTTGCGACAGTGATTCACTTGATTGCAGTTACCAAGTGGTAAAAATCTATTCAAAAGCAGGAATACGTAGAGATACAAAGAGAGTGTGTGTGTGTGTGAGAGAGAGAGAGAGAAAGAGAGTAAGAGATAGAGATAGATAAAGAGAAAGAGGGAAGAAGAACAAGAGTATAGTAGAGTAAAAAGAGAGATTAAAAGAGCAAAGAGATGAGATAGATCTTTTGACGGTCGATGAACGAGTTTGTCCGAGGCATTATGGGTCCTCGAAGGTGGCCAGACTTGATGAGTTTTCCGCTTGATCGGGTAAGACACGCGGCTCGCGATACTCTTACTGAATAACAGTGCAGTACAGCTTTTTATTTTTTACTTTTAATTTTTTTTTTATCATGTTCAAGAACCTGCCGCGATATGCTCAATGAATCTGACCTGAAGATCGGCCACCGTTACAGGGTGGTATCGTCAGGTTTAAACAAAAACATGTTGTTTGTTCATAACCAATCGCTGCGGATTAACTATTCGGCGAAATCACCGATTCGGCTTACCTATTTTAAATAGTTAGTATAAACTACCGTTTAAATGATATCTAGGTATACCACGTTTCAAGGATTCGTCGAAAGAAAATTTTCTGCTCATCTATTTGACCCGAAAATCGTTGATCCCGTTGAGAAAAACCTTTTTTGGTTATCCTTTGAAATTTCTTTTTTGTTTTCTGTTTTCCAAAAACCCTATTTCATTTTTTTTTTGCCATAATTTGTATAGAAGAAGAAGAAAACTGATACAGTGCAGTAAACTCGAAAGACAAGGATTCACAGAATCAATCAATCACCGAAATATAACCCAAACTTCGTACAAAATCTACGTGAATTAATTTTTCGAAGTGAACTCGGCACTGGGTATATAATAAAATTGTAGCGAATCGAATAAATAGCGGGAGTATGTTTCAACACTGAAAGTGTGAATTCCGGTGCTTAACGACGTCTTCGTAACAACGAGTGATTCTATCTGACAATCGGTGATCCGTGAATCCTATATAGTTGCAACTATAAGCTAGTTGGATTCCGGGTTGGATCGTAAACGTGTATATACCTATATACGTGTACATATATACCTATACGTAGATCCGTGGAATCAGCGTCCCTAAACGCTTTCGTACGCGTTGATAAATCGAAGCGTAACGTAAGTTTTAGTCACTCGATAATTTTGTACATCCATGGTATACCCCATGAACGCGGTCTTTGTGCCCGGCGGAAGCATGGTTCGTCTCTGATGCCGTTCCTCTATAGTATCGAAATAAGGGCTCCGAGGATCGCGTCGCGACGTGATAGCGTCTCAATGCCGTGGTACTTTAGTATAAGAAACGACACGCCGTGGCCAACGATACTGGCGTGCGTTCTAAATGCAAGGGTCTAGGGCGTGGAAATCTTACACCGTCATCGCACGGGATTCTTGTCTGCCTCCCTGCCTACAGCCCGACTTTATGTAGCCCGCCTAGCCCGCAAGCCGGCCGAATCTCTACTAACTCCTGGAAATCTTCGAGGCTACGAAGAAGAGAGATATGGGAGACCAGAGTCCTGCCCGAAATCAGAGAGGACTTGAAATAGCCATGTATATGGATGTAACGTAACACGTGGTTCGGAGGAACAGATAATCTTCGAGAAATTCTATATTTTCACGACCATGACAACGTGGCGATTCTGGAATAACTCATAACCGATTGAAATTTGAAAAGCTTCCATTTCTTTTCTTGCTTTTCACATTTCCTTGATCATTCCGTCTTTAATTCAGTATCCGTGAGAAAGAATAATGCAACGAAGAAGATTGTCAGGTGTTTAATAAAGTCATATCTGTACACATGCATTCAACAACTTTGCTCATAATCACCTCCGAGAAGATTGATTGCCAAATTTCATTCAATTTTGAAGATTTAATTCTTCAATCAGTACATCGACCTGATGTTTAAGGTATCTCGAAAGTCACGGACAGCGCGTGTTTCCCATGGGAATTCTTCATCGGTCCAATATAACAGATAGAAAACTGGATATAACAGGGAGGCGAAGATTCGTTCTCTAATGTAGTCAGTGGACTTGGAGAGTGTGAGGCGAGGGTCGGCTGTTCCTGAGGGGAACCAAGAGAGCCAAGCTAGTCCGGGGGTAGAAATGAAGGTGGAGGTGGAGGGGTTCCTCCAGGGGACGTCCCAAAAGTGAGTAATGCTCACGACAAACGCAGCCCCCAGCGGGGGCGTTCGCGAAGATCCCTACAGATAGGGTGCTAAGCGACACACTAAGGCTAAGACAGTCGTCGGAGGGTTCCCTGACTCTCGAAATCGCCAGACCAACCGCCCCCGCCACCCTCGTCTTATGTTCTTCAATTTGCCACGGTCTTTCACACGCCAAAGGGTAGAACTTCAAGGTATTCCCAAACGCGTATATACTATCAGAGTAGCTCGAGTCTCAGGACTGAAAACCCGCGACGGATATCCTCGCGTGAAAAGTGTCATTAAAATTATTTATCCTCAACGCGAACGAGCAAACATCTCCCAACACAGTTGAAAGTCAACAAATTATACGGTTCGGAAGTCTTCTGCTCGCAAAGCGTTAAAGAGACCATCATCAATGGGATGTTGTGTATACGGGACGGTTATAGCCCTCGTAGTTATTTTTCACCGTGTCCAAAATTAGCACCAACAGCCACTTGTTTTAAGAGGCAACCTGTGGAGACGAACGTTCACGGTACAAGAGGACGTAAACCAGCTTCTAATGCTCTCATTCTGTCGTTTAGATATAAATAAGTGCGCATTCGTCACCGAGACATTTTCGGGGTAGGGTCGGGGCACGGGACGTGGTTGGTTGCCACATGTCGTCCTCACTTTTAACGTCATGTGTGCGATCTAACGTATAGAGGATGACGAGGAGGAGAAGGAAAGATAGAGAAGAACTGGGACTATGAACAAGAGGGACAAAGACAGCCCGTGTAATCTCATGGTGGTCGCGCACTCTACTTTCAGTTAGGTTAGCATCAACAAACAGAAGCTTAGTTGTACTACGTAAGAATATAGGCCTTGCAGGACGTCACCGCGATAGCTAAGTGGCCAGCTGAATCCCCCTTATAATTCGGCCCTCCGAAACCTCCCACGATCGCAACCGACAGCACCCTCTGGGCAAACTTTACACGAGATCAGATTCCCTTTTGTATTTTGTGCTGGTGGTTTGACTTGACCGTTTGACTACTTAGGTTCAAATCTTATTCCCACCCCGGTAGAAGAAAAAAAAAAAATTGGATATAACCGTTTGGTGATGATTTCGTTCAACGAAGGTTTTTAGACTCAAAGTAGGTCCAAATCTCGATTGATATTACGTAAATCAAACCCTAAGTGATAGACACTCAGCCGAGGAGAAGCATGTTCACCGATAAGAGACTGGGGCAGACCTCGAGCCTCTCTTCGTTCTTAGCCCCATACTATTTGCTCTTCGTTTCTAAGTTCTAGTCAAGTGCGAGTCAATTCTCTATAGAGCGAATATTTTGAGGAAAAGGAAAGAAAAAAAATTCTCCGTGGCAAAACATAAATACCAATTCCTGGCCATAACTTATTCACCGTTTAGGATTTGCAGAAAGCGATCGTAAATCAAAGCATTTTCAGATTTCCTTTTATCAAAAGTCGCCTAGGGTGGCCGACCCCGGTACTGACCCTTGGTCATAAATATCGCTATTAATATTAACTTAGGAGGTTCGCGCCGGTTACTATACGTATTCGTACCTATACCTATAATACCCATACCCCCCCCCCCTCCCCCCCCTTTCCTCAAAGAATCTTTGAATCCAAGGAAAAAGTTCGAAGAATCTCGTATGCCCGAGACGAAACTCATATACGCGATGCACAGCTGGGAATATAAAAGCGGGAGAGGAAAATATTCATCGAAAAATGAATTTTCATTACATTCCAAGACCCGAACTACGGATCTAAACCCTTAAAAAAATCGTTGACGAATTAATTTCCAAAATAATTTTTATGTTTCAAAAAAAAAAAAAACTTATATTCTTACTTCCATTTCGTTACCTAAATTCGAAAATTAGAAATTTTATCGTTAGTATTGACAACTAATAGCTGCACCAATCTCTGCAGAGAGTAATAACAGACTTTTTTTTTTTTGAAATGACTAAATTTGGGAAGGCCACAGGCTGTCGTGCGTCAAGTTTTGTTCAGTTTTATTAGAATTTCGTCCACGTATACTAGACGGATTATTTTTGTTTGGTTATTTGTTAGACGAAGTAGGGGGAACTGGTATATGTTAAGCAAAGAAAAGGACGGGGAAATAAGGATGACGATGCAACAATAAGCGATGCGCAGCGTCTTAATTGATTTATTTCTGAGGGAGATGGGGGCCGATCGATGTATAGACTGCTTATGCACATCCTATGAGCCTGATGAGCCAGACAAACTTCACGTTCACTCGTATCTTCATCCAATATATAATAACGCCTTCATTCGGCATCGTAATATAAAAATGTATGATTATTCTGTTATTTTATACGAACAGAATATGGGTTTAGCCGTTGAGAAGGGCACCGTGGCTTTCTCACTTTCGAAACAAAATTCGTAGGCTAATTGTTACGCAAAGTTTTGCGCAAGTGCCTTCGCAGGTTAACCGATTCGTTTCAGTTCTGTTCTTTGTTATAGTGTGAGATGATATAAATCTGGGTGTCGTCAACGGGTGCGAGATATAAAACAAACTTGAAGTAGCGAGTTTAGCGAACTGTAATTTTTCTAGTACCGTATAAAAAAAGTATAATTTTTCAATAGTTTGGGTCATTAAAGTCCGCTTAAGTCCCTAAATTACATGACGCAGTGTCTCGCGACGTATATAGGTACACGTATACGTGACAAAACATCGAGTTACTCTATAATTGGAATCACGAGTCTGTCGTATGTCTGGCGTCGGTTTGTCGATGAATATATGTATAGATATTCAATTTACCCGGAATTTCAAACTCGAAAAATTTTTATGGGCAGTACCTACGTACATACATACATACGCGGATATTTTTTTTTTTTATTCGCCGATTAAAACAGAGACTAAAGAAAATTACATGGGCCGATACAGATACAGTTTTCGGGCGCACCTACGCATTAGAGTGATTTGATTTTAATGTCGAGGTCAACAGCCCACGTAATTGTCTCCATTACCTGCACGAGAGACCGTGGTTACGTTTGAGACGCTCTCGGGTCTATCCGGTCCACCAAAGCCTCCGTTTCGAATCGTGACTTTTGTCGATTTTTCTTTAAATAAAAGAAAATCATCAACAGTATGTACCTCAGCCTAACGACGTTGAAACAGGGATTTCGCAATATACCAAGAATTTCATTCGCTTATAATTTCCTATACATATAGGAATGAAATTATTCATTTTTCATAGCCTTATATAGAGGGTTTAAATTATTTCTTTTGTTCCACAGCGTTTCGCTTCGTTCCACTGTCATGTATGGATAAACGTGTCTATAGGACGCAGGATATGAAGGGTTGTCGGATGTTTCCAATTTTCTGTTGAGACCGAAAAGGAGGCTAGACACGGCGCAGGTTTGAGGAGCGGCGCGTTTAAGATGAACGTTTGTAACAGTATGAGATTCTTGATTGTCAGAAGGAGGCGAAGGCGAGGGCAAGGGCAAGGGCGAGGGCGAAGGCGATCGGGATGAGATGGATGCTGGGACGCTGGTCTCAGTGGTAAAGATGTGGACCGACGATGGGTTCGAGACTGGTGCAGGAGAGGAGATGCGCGTCCAAGGTGGACATTCGTCACACAACATCAAAAGGAGCAGCCGCACGCTCTGCCCATACTAAAGACTCGGCTCGATCAGCCATGAAGTCTCGTAGACGAAAAAAGCATCGGCCAATTTTATACATTTTTGATCAGAAAATGCATCCAATCCACTCCACTCGACTCCACTCCACTCGTTACCCAACCCACATACAGGCTGATCAGAAACCGAGTGAAATACCGAGCGCGAACAATGTAAAAATAATGCAAAATAAAAGAAGGAAAAAGAAAACTGTAAATTTTGGAAAAACTTCTCTCTCAGATAAACGCTGAATTTTTTTTTATTTTTCATTTTTCTTTAAAGTTTCGTTAAACTTCTCGTGTGATTATTAGCGGCTAGGTATTCGGTGAGAATACCTACCTCTGGACGTTTCACCGTTTCACCGAGTGTCGCGGTGTGTTTTAACGGCATGAAATTTTGGAGCAAGAAAAATAGAAAAAGATTAGTTGGTCGTTGCACGAGTTGGGTCGAGTTGAGTTGGCTTGGCTTGGCTCGGCTCCGCGGAGTAGAGACGCGAACAATTCAGCATTCCGACACATTCCTCGGTTCACAGTTGACTGATTTTATGAAACCAGCTCGAGCTGTTGGTGTTGGCGCGATACACCGTTATTATACTTAAGTGTTAACGTCAAAACGAACGGATGCTGATCTAGTTTCTGTTTCGTACGTATAGTTTTACGAGAATAATCGAAAATTATCATTCAAGGTATCTAGTCCATTCACGCCTCTGTTCGTTAAAATCTACGCGGATAGGTACGTATACACACAAACGCAATTATATCGCTATACAACCAGCGAACCGAGTTATTTACTTACCTATTTGCACTTGGCACTTGAGCCAGTACCTATAATACTTACAAATCGAGGTCTATACCATGAGAATAAAATAAAATAAAATAAAATACAATACCTGTAATATTCAGTCCGGGATAAATAAAATATGTCTACAAATACCAAACCTGTTATATATAAATTGTATAGAAACTTCCGACCAACATATCTATCTAAGCGGCTTAGTCACTCACTGCAGTGTTTAGCGGCAAAAACGTGGTAAGTTTAGGCCCCGAGAATGAGAAGAAGTAAGAAAAAAAGTAGAAAAAAGAAGAAAATCCTTACAATAACTCCCCGAGCACATAATATCGTACTTATTATGTTTACTTCACACTATAAAGTCTGAACTGTCCGCAGTTCGTATTATCATCATCCACATAGATAATTGTTCTATCCTTTAGGAATGTACCTGTGACAGCGTGTATTATGGTCTGTGGTATAACTATCAGGTTGTAAGAAAAGGAGACACGTCAGCGGTAGAACAGTAGCCAGTGAAAACTAACTTGTAGATATGGGGGCTGGTGACAGATAGTTGCAATTTAGATTTAAGATCTGTATAGCAACCCTTTCGTGTTTCTAACAATGGATAAGTTACGTCTCGTCGTTTTAAGATAAGACAAGAAGAACACCTTAGCGAATGCTTTTCCCTTGGATTACTTGTAACTCCCTGAGAGATTAGACCTCCGTTAATTAGAGATGGGGTTATTTTGTCGCGCTTCGAATTTGGACGGAAAACAAATTTCCAACCGTTTGACGAGGTATAAAATTAACGAATGGAAGTAAACCGAAGGATGATAATATAATAAATATGAAATAATGTTGTTGTAGTCTTCTTACCTTCAAAGTCAAAAGCGCTCCGGGATAAATTCCAAGAGATGCAAGACTCTGATCGTGTTCCGTTAGCTCGTGCTCGCCAAGCATCAGGTGCTGATCGTATGGTCCAGCTCCACATATCTGCATCATCTGTAACGAAAGAAAAGAAAAAATTGTTGAATATATATGAGATTTCGTTTTAAAATCACACGCGATCTGGATACTGGTCCGGTATCATTGCGCATCCTTCACGTGTATACTCCTTGCGTGAGAAGCGACGTAATCTTGTGTAGCTTTCACGCGAGATCAGGGAACTCTTTTACTCGACGTCGCGGAAGAAGTAAGGAAGAAAAAGATGAAGAAGCTATCGACATGGAAAGTGGCTTTGACTTGTTTGGGATCGATTAAGCATGTGAGATCATCACGGCATTAGTACAGATGATCGTAAAACCGAAGACGACCGTTTACTGTCAGTTTTTACAATTTAGGTTTCGTAGAAAGCTCACCGAGTATGATACATCATTTTTTCACCATATTTTTGATAATATGAGTGAACTAAACGGGCCGGGTCAAAGTTCTAGATTTCGAAAGATCCCGACGGTCAAAATTCTGCATTCATTTTAGGGCGATTTCGAATTCACAGAAACGTTAAAGTCCAGAATATGAAAATTCAGAAAGATCGTAATGCAGACGGCTAAAAACTCCAAAGATTTCATGGAGGGCCACGATGCTCCGTGCGTGAATTTCGAGTTTCGGAGTTTTGGCCTTTCGGATCTACAGCTTTCAAAATTTTGAACCTTCGGTGTCTTTCGATTTGTAGTTTTTTGAATATCGACCATTCAATTTAAACTTTCGAGGAAATACCCTTCTCAAGAACCCCGAACAAAAAATTAGTTGGCTACCGTTTGTTGGCAATTTTGGGTTTAAAATCGAATTAATTTTATTCCGAATATACAGAATGGTAGTTAGTTGCGGTTTGGGTCGATCTATAAGCTACCCAGTAACACCTTAAAAGTGGAATTCATCGTGGAAAATATGTCGGATTGAAGAAGTGTGTGTAAAAGGGATAAGAGCGCAGTTGGTAGAGTTCGAAATTTTTACGAGCAACAGTTAAAAAACAATTTTGAATTCTAGTTGCCGGTGAACACGCATCTGAGTAATTGCTTAATTCGTCAACGCTCGTCAGTGTAACAACTTTTAAGTGTGACTTGCGACTGTGTTGGTGTAAGCATATTCAGTTTCGTTTTACGAGCGAAACACGCCAAGAGCAGTAAGTACCTAAGTAGTGATGAGATGTGCACACAATACAGGCCCAACATTAAGCATATTTCACACCGAACATTAGCAACATGTAATCAGATAAAAAAAAAAAAAAAAAGGGAAAATCTCCAAGTGTTCCAAAATCATAAAAAGTATGATAAATTTTTATTTATTTATTTTTTTTTTTCTGCTTTCTTCAAATTCTTTCTGTACGAGGAGAAACGCAGTTTCAAAATGAGTCGAGAGTCAAGAGTCGATCTCTCTATCTGTACGGCCAGGATATAACCTTCACGTGAAATGAGACGGTTGAAAAGCAACGCCTGCACGACGCAAACAAATAAATATAGGAGAAAAAAGAAAGAACCAAAAAAAGAAAAAAAAAAAATAGCTAAAAAATCAAAAAATAAACTAAAGTAGTATTGCGAACGGGCGGACTAAGCTGAGGGAAGGAAGAAAGGAAGAGAAGAGCCAGAGCCTGAGCCAGAGCCAGAGCAGAGTAGAGTAGAGAGCCGAAGACGCGAAGTGAAGTGAAGCGAAGTGGAGTGGTTGGTGGACTCCGTGAGGCCTGTTATTAGCGCAAGGTTTATGCTTCTTTGGTTTTTTGCTGTAGGCCCCGCGAGATGGTCCCGACCTCGTAATATAAATAATACTCTTAATAGTTTAAGCACACTTCGAGTCTCGCGTATATGCTAACCAGCCCGAACTATAATATATTTAACTACTTTAGCCTCAGTGAACCACCGGCCAGGATATAAGAATAAGAATATAATGGTGCGAAGACTGCGAACCTGGGGCAAGGGAGCTGCTATCGTCAGCAGGATCAAATATGTTAAGCATGAAAAATACTTGGGTGAAAAATAGTTTTGCGGTAAATAAATCCTTAGGTGGGAATCCCGCGTATTCAACATTTTTTTTCTTCTCTTCTTTCTGTTCTATAAACTGAATGTATAAAATTTCCAATCTTGAACAAAAATAAAGAAGAATAAAATATTTCTTTGAAAAAAACACTCACCATGATTTTCAATTCCTTCAAAGTCACTTCCGAGGAAACTTTAAGCTCGTGGGATCCCTTGATTTTTCTTCGCGTCCTGGACGGTCGTTGACATTGTATTTTCGGCCTTTTCGCAGAAATCTGTGAAAAATTGATAAACAAAATCTCCATTACGTATATATTACGCGTTGGATAATTTGTCAAAATTTCTTGGAACCGCATATTCTACGTGGCGACGTTATATATATTGGAGGACGAAGGAAGGCAGACGCTACTTAAGAGTCGTCGGGTATCCTGAAGCAGGTGTCCCAGTACGACCCGTAGTCGTCGGGCCACTCAGAGATGTAATAACAATTATTATTGTGAAAGAGATGGAACCAATTTCCTTATCACCCGCCATCAATCTGATGGTTCGCTTTGGTTTCTGTCTCTCCGCTACTCCCTAACTCCCCCCGCCCCGTTCCTTCGTTCCTCCATGATCGTCCTGCGAGTTCTCCTCGATGCAACTCTCCATGACTCGACATTTTGCCATTAAAATTCATCGCACGCATCAAATACATTTAAACACCACTGCACGCACGGGGTATTTCGTTATACCTTTATACGTGGAATAGGACTTATTATTATTTGCGGAGAAAAATTCATTCTCCGTATACATATATGTACCTATATATATATATATACCATACTATATATTCCGGAGTCAGCCAAGACTCGAGGTTCAATTCGATTCATTATTCAATATGAAAAGATAAAGTTATCCGGCCTTTGAATGACGAAGAAGAGAGTTTGTGCGGTGTAGAAAAATCCAACGATTGTCTCGCAATTAATGTAACATACTTGGATGAAATATATATATAACTACTACGACAGAATGCGGAGCAGCTGTAGAACTGTAATTACAGTACGCATATACTTGTATCTATAAACCGGCAGAATGAGTGACTTGCGTCACTCAATATTCTTTTATTTTTCCTATCGAATCGATTCAGATATGCCATGAAGTTAGCCTCAAGCAGTAGCATAGCAAGAATATCGATAATACCAATCAACGAACTCACCTCGGTGTCATCTTCCGTCTTTCCGTCCTCACTGTCGTCGACACATTTCACGTAAATCGATGCTCTTTCGTATTTTAAACTTTCCAAACGCTCTTGCTCCACCCTTGCTAACATACACACTGCACAGGGTCCTGAAAAAAAAACAGAAAATTTGTTGCTGGTAAAATCAGTCATAATCAAAAAGGAAGAGAACGCTTTTTATTCCATTAGACTCGTCGTCACATATCTCTGTGAATAAAAGCAACAGGTAGGCTGAGATAATTTTTTTTTGTTTCAGGTTTTAAACGCTAAAAAAATATCACTATAGATGATGTTGCGCCTGCAGGGGAAGCAATTCTGCACAGATCCGACGCGAACCCCTGGCCAAAATACCGCTCGGACAAGTTGAAATTTATTGCCAATTTCGATAGATATTTATACAGATTTTTTTTTCGTTATATTTCGATTCAATGCAGTTTGGGATGTCCATTGAATGATCGGAAATTAGCAAGTCTTTACTTTGTTTTTTTTTTTTTTTTTTTGAAGACTAGGTGATAACGTCGCATGGATATCCGTTTAATCTGTTTATCTTTTCTCGTCATTCTTTCTCACCTCTCGGGCGATACAACAAAGTCTGATTTCCTGGGCGGTAAACGGCGTCAAGTACAGTAATCACCCTCGGTGAGGTTAGCTGACCCGTTCGCACCCTCAGCGGGAGGTGGTTTGGACCCTTCGCCGTTTTCGTATATATATATCCCAGATTTCATCAGCGCCCTGAGGAGCGTTAAGGCTAGCGACCACATCCACTACTCCCCGTTGGCCAAGCTCTTATCCATGTATAATAGATTGCTTATGGTGGTGATTAATACGGTAATTAATAATATAGGGTGACCAGGGAGTAAGAAGCGACCATTGTTACCGGCTGGACACGACAAAAACCGTTTCAACTTTGGCTACGCTAGCGAGGCTCGAGTGTTACGTCATGTTCAGACAGTTTTCCACCCCCTGGGTGGCCGGCCGGCCGGTCAGGGAGGGATTGTAGAAAATGGCAAATGGGAAATGGGGCGAAATTCTATCGAAGGAAGGGTTTAGGTTGCCAGCGCATTCGAATGTCCGACGCCCTCTTACCTCCCCTAATTACTATGCCACCGTGATATCGGATAGGACAACCAGATACGAGAATCACGAAGCTGAGAAATACGGCGAATCTAAGCTAATAAGGGGTTGACTCTGATTTGACCTTACGTGATCTCCAAGTATCCATTTATCTACCGGGACATTCCTTTCCAATCCACGCATATTAATTCTTCAATTAAGAATACCACAAACAAAAAATGAGAATCTCTTTTTTTATGCAATCCAATTAATTATCAGTCGATCTTTCCCAGATGAACCAGCTCCAAGCGTTCGGAAATTGGCACTTGGATCATAAATCGGCAATTATGTGGGAAACTATATACGAGCGAAGATATTCAAAGGGTAAATCTAACCAGTAACCGCTCCTCAATTACTTTTCTTTATTGTTATCACGTCGTTTCGTTGGCAAGTTCGACGAACGTAACGATAATTTAAGTGTTACGTTAAGATTCAGTTGTTAGGTGGTATCGATGCTAGTTCTACGCGTCTAATCAGACGTAGAAGTTGACGCAGTTAAATAATACGTAATATCCATTCGCGACAATGATAGTTGGGCTGGAAGAGACGAGCCCTTACGTCCCAGCCGGAAGGTAAGGGTTGTATAAGCGTAACGTACCATGGCACTTTGAAGTGTTATGCTAGGAAATGTAGTTTCGAAGGATAGACACTTGAAAATAAACAAACAGCTTCCCTCGCCGTTTATACGTCTCTCCATATCTCTGTTTCCCTTCTATATACGTCGTTCTCGCATACCTTAAACGCGTTAGAGCTCTCGTCTACTATGTGGGCAATCTAAACAGCGGTTATTGGCGAACAAGGAGTTTCTCAACGAAAGCATCGATGGATACACACGTACAATAGGCCCGTAGCGGTAGAGCTTGGCCCGATGTATTTCCCTAAAGTGCCATTGCAGGAAGGCAGTCAAACCATAAAAGGGAAGTGCAAAAACTTTACCCGAGACAAAGTTTTGCCCAACGTTTTGACGCTCTTGGATTTGATTTCAAGTATATACCGCCTCAACTATATCGTACCTATCATACCAAAACTATATACCCAGCTTACAAAAATTCACTGACATTTGTATAGAATAACTTATTCGAATTTTATTGCACTCCGATTCTCGCCAAGATTTGATAATCGATCTCGAGAATCTGATCTACGGTTTGCTATATGTCGATGCGTCCCGATTCCCAGCCAATCATAAAGACTAATTATAGGGATAATAAATCAAAAACTGTACAGACAGCTAGGAGCGACTCAGAAAATCCTCATGAGAATTAGTGAGGGGTGTTTCGAGGTAAGAGAGAAAGAGAGAAAATAGTCAGGAAAAAAAAACAGTGGTACAAAAAATGATCGCGTCAGGAGTAGACAGACCGGAATTGTCTCCAAATGCCTTGAGGGCCGGAGTGACAAGTCCGAAGTCCTAGAACGATGGTATTTTAAGTACATATTGTAGCTATATACTGGGTATATAAAGACGCTGCGAGCCGACTTTGAACTATCGAGTGTGGACCCCGGTAGTCTGCAGTAAATCGAGTCTAAAAATTAATGTGATCGTGGCGTGACGGTAAACTTTGTCCGTATAATAACTGGTAACCGGTATTCGGCTCGGGGCACAAATCAAATTGGTAATTTTAGCGGTAGCTAGGAGAAGGCGGAGTCCTTTCTGTATCGCAAAACATCTCTGTAAAGGATTAATATTCGGATGGCGCCGTTTAGATTTAGAACACAAATTTGTAGATTAGTTTGCTCTAGGATGCGGTCGGGTGAGATTTAGCTTCTGGCCTTTACCCGGGGAGGTATACCGACCAATCCCCGTACACTACCACGACACGGTGGTCAGTCCGCTAAATTTGTTACCACCGCAAGTGTTACGGACAAGTCTTAATTTATGTATTAGCTAAGTGTAACAGATTTCAACTTCAACGAACAAACTATCAATTCTCAACTAAATTTATGGCATTTTAGATCCTCGCGGGATCGCAGTCTCTTCCTCGAGGCTTGTCAAAAGTGAAATTCTAAATGTTAAGTCAAATTCAAGGACCGAAAAGAAGGAATAAATATGCAAATATCCGTGCGATTGTGTAAGAGAATAAGTTTATTTTTTTGCCACATGATGGCAACAGTCAAATACCGTAAAAATGAGATCCACGATTTGCAAGCATTGTCTTTGAGAAAAAATTTCCTCGGAATATTACAAAGCAGATCATTTTAGATATCCAAATTTTTGTAATAAAATAATCGCACCAAGTTCTAGGGTCTAGGGTTTACCGTAGACCAACGACGAGATGAGTAACGCGTCCGTGACTGGACCAGGACCACCCTCTAAGCCCACAGACTCGTTAGCAGGTCCGTATCAGTCACCAAAACGCAGCCCCTAATTTTTTTGTGTCGCGAGGTTAGCCCGGCTTTCGAGAAGTTAAGTTAAGTTAGGTAAGGTTAGGTTACCCTTAAAATAAGCTAAATTGTCTGTTTGCTCTTGGCATCTCTTGTTGTCTTTTAGTACCCATCTAATTCCGTGACATTCTATAGCTGCAGGCTTTCGCCGTGACTACTTTATAGTTATCAATGCATCATATGTGACACACACACACACTTGGATCTCAAAGGCTCTGATTAATCTCAACGTAAAATTGCTATTTAGCGAAAAAAGTAAAAACGAAATTGCAATCGATCGTTGCAAATGATTTTTCTCCGGAAATTAAGGAGCACGCCGTTCCTTCTTTGGCTGTTCGCGTCCCTATCGAATATATATCTGAATGAAGGATCTTTGGCTAACCCTTCGCGAACATCTCCATTTTCAGGAACGGAGAGACACGGGACTGTGAAGATAGCCGGAGTAGAAAGCCGCGAGGAAGCTCGATCTGTGCCGTCGGGTGCAGGGCGCGAGCTGGAGGGCCCTGGACCACCGAACGGATGCCGCTTCGGATCATGCTTTGCAATTCAAATAGGGAACGCGATAGGCTAACGCCGCATTGACAAATACTGCAAAAAGTTAAGCGCAAAGACGGACAAGACAATGGGATGTTTAACCCCGGCAATATTCTCTTATACATCGTGTTATAGAGGTCTGAACGACAGTTGGCTTTCCGAACGCTGTCATCTCCTCGCGAGGATATAAGCTGATGTGAAAATAGAATAGCAAAGGCACGATAAAAATTCAAAATCGAAAATTTGAGAGCTCTTTTCTACTGCCACAACTTGCCATGCAGCCCCAGCTCAATGAATCGAATTCGAGATATTGGTTTCCAGGAAACGCGGTCGGTCAAGGAATCATTCCGCTTTGCAGCTTCCTTCCAAGTTTTTATCACAGTTATAACCATTCGGGCAACCGATTGTGGCTAAGAGTTAAGACCGGATACCCAGAAAGGGTTTAACTGCTTCCTAAGTAATAATGCAGCTGGTACGTAGCAGCTCCTCGGCGTACCTATACCCATAACGTTTCATTGCTGTTGAATTTTTCACACGGTATCCACCACGTATATCTATATCGCCTCGGTTAACAATCATGATATTATTTTACAGGTATGGTAAATTGAAAAAGCATAGAATGTGATCGAGAGAGTGAAATTCAGCGTACAGAAACGGAAATAGATAAGGAAAATATACCCCGAATGAAATGACGATAGAGAAAAAGTTTTTTTTCTTCTCTCTCTCTCTCTCTTTTGTCAAAACGTTAACTTTGGATATAACTTGTGCTTCAAAGTCCCTTAAGCACGTTTTATCCTTGTTTTATCTTATTCTCCTCGCCCCATCGTGGCCTGGTGTTACACACGCAGAAACGCACCACGCACCCCAACTCGAGCATCGGTCATCCGAACGCACCATTTAATCCCAGCCGAAAGCCACCCCCCGCTGTCCAAGGCTAGAACAGCGACATCATCCCCGTCCAGAAGTGGAATGAACAAGGAAAGAGCGAGGAGAAGCGAGAAAGAGGGAGATTTCTCTCGGATGGGATAAGGGGCCGCCTGAGAAGGCACTAATTTGCTCCTGTGAAATTGTCCTGCAACGTTTATATCTATCGCCTTCCGGGGAGAATCTCCCTTTTGCGTTAAAGACCGTTCTTTTTCCCGACCCGGACCTTCGGACACTGAAGCTATCCTTGGAGAGCTCGAATTTACACTGAATAGCACGAGAAATTCTTCCAGCCGTATGGATAAAACGTTATAAAATTTATACTTATACAAGTTTTTTTTTTATTTTTTTTTCTACTTCCTCTAGGCTTTGAGAAAGTGAGTTCGAGATTAGCCTGTTTTGACAAACGTTGGAGCCGATCAAGGTGTAAATATAATTGATTGGACGACTATTCAGCAAACTTGATACCAGTAAGGAGAATTATTTGTCAGTATAATACAAAAACCGCGTTTACCGTGTATATAGTTAGTTTATTCCAAGATTGAGAACCGAGGAGAACTCTAGCTTCGTATGATGGTGTAGGTATGTATATATTATCTACGAAGTTTCGATTCACCGTTGAATCTCTTCGAGCTAAGAGGATTCCGAATAGACTTTGTTGTGGTATTTCAAGATGTTCGTTAGCGAAATAATTATTCTTCCCGCTTAGCCTCGTGCCGCAACGAATTCTAGAGCCTTCAGATCTTAACCGCTTCTTATTACAATTAGCCGGGAAACTGATTTCGAGTATTGAACCAGCAGTAAGCGAGTACTTTACTATCTCAGCTGAACACAGCCAGATCTGAGCATCATATCAAAAACACAGGTAATACAGATGGTGAAAATTTGAAAAACGATAAAGTTTAATATATAAACACTAAAAAGAACTACCGCCATTTTATTAACACGGGTTAATTTCTGCTCCGCAGAATGTCTAAAGCCTGCACACATATGGAGTTTGAGGGACACCCTATAGCCGTGGGTGGAGAAAAAAAGGAATAAAAAAAAAAAAGTCAAAGGAAATCTGTCGGGGCCACTATTGCTCCGAGCTGATATCTTCTGCAGGATCGAACATTAATCTTTCATTCATGGGGTGACTCTGGAGTTATGAATGAAACTTGTGCTCTTTTAATATATCTTGCGTCATTTTTCCTAACGTGAATTCAATTTTGATCGAAGACGCGTGAATTTATACCACACATGCGTACGTTATACATATATACATATAACATATATACAGCTATCGCGTACCAGAGTCCAGATATACCGACGAATCCCTCGGGGGAAACCTCGATGCATGGACTGTATAGAATTCGTAATTATACGTACGAGAAGACATTTTCTAACTTGACATTTATCAAATGTATATACCTGTATACATATATAGGTATATAAATTCTAAGTACATTTGTTGCCTAAAGTAGCAAAAATTCGAGTCCAACGATGTGATATCTCATTCGAGACTGTCGCGTTGAATTAACTCCTGAGGTTTTGTCCTCGAAAATTACAAATGACCGCGTTACATTTACTTGTACAAAAGGGTCCTCTCTAGCCGGTTCCCTACCAACACTGTCTTCTCTCTTGTGTATTGCGGATTTATACCTATATATCAGGCACGTGTGTATAATACAATCGTACAATAGCCTGGCTATCACACTTCTCTGCAATTCTACAACGAACGATGAATTTCTCTACACTTAAACTGCAGAGATATAGTTCTAATCGGGACGAAAGCTAAATTACTGCAGCAGAATCTTTTCACCTATAGTTTAAGTTGTTTCTAGCAAACTGGGCATCCCTTAGAAAACTTAACCGGAATCCATATTATACGGACCCCAAAGAACAGATTTTAGAAAGATGTGGGATGTCGAAAGAAAAACTTATCAGTCTTTGTTATTTTCTCTTTTACTATGGAGGAGACCCGAGGGTTGAGGGTTGAACGTGTAAGAATATAGTAAAAGACGAGGGCAAGGGAATAAGTAAAAGGGATTCACGGTCGCTTGGAGTTGGATAATCGTTTTAATCGTCTGATTCGACGGTATATAACTCATGGGAGTAATGCGAGAGTCGGTAAAGTCTCGGGACTTCCGGGTCTATATACCCTCCCGGCTTTTGGTTGGCAAGTTTTGTTCTTATTTCCTTGGGTTAATTTTCAAGATACTTCTTAATTATAACGAGACACTTTAAAGGGAGGGCTGTTTAAATTGTCACCGTGTCTGACGAGGACTTTATGGAAATCATGCTTAATGTCTTCTGGCATTATCCCGGCTACGTCATCATCTTATATATACATAAGAACCTGACCATATATACAAAATACATATACGTATATATGTGTACGTACACGTTACTGCGTAGGGTATATACTTAGTATGCACTTTAGTAAATACTCGGATAGCTAGGATGTACATAACAATCTAGATGGGTATTTACATAATGACACTTGAATTAGCTTGAAATTAATTGACGATAAGATCGAAAAGCCTGGAATACAAAAGTCATTAGTTATCCCAGACGAAACCTTACGTTTCAGACAAATTGATATGTTAATTCTGTGGGATTCCAAACCTTCGAGTGATATGTTAATTCCTCACTTGGACATATTTTGGATTAACTTCTTTGTTTTTTTTATTTCGTCAATTAACAGGAAAAAAAGAAAATTGAACGCACTCAATCTTTAAGATCTAGACACGTGTATGTACCCTAATCCAATGACACAAATTCAGGATAATAATTTTTACAAGAATAATACCTACTTCCGTCTGCACACGAATCTGCGGAATTTTCTTATATATACGTTATGTAAATAAAAACCTAGGTACTTATACCTTCCTAAGCTATCCAGCCACCGAGGATCACAACTTTGTGCAAGAAATAAATTAACTGTAGATTATATAGCTATAGGGTATCAGATTTATGACCAATACAGAGAAGTAAGTCTGCGAGAATATAATAATGAACATTTCGGTGGACTGTTATCGAAATTATCGGAAAGTAATTAAATCGTATGGAATTGATGACCGAAATTTTTCATCTAATAAAAAAATGGTGATGATATATAATAAATTATAGGTGTATTAATTAATCGTTCATTTGACTCACCAGGCACTGATAGTATTTGCTCGCCCTTCCTTCTAAGGCTAATTACGTGATCGACCTGATAATGCTGCGTCAATTTGACCCATTCTTCGGCGGTCACGAGACTGAATCTGTAATGAGAAGAAATAACGAATAATTGATGCAGGTGTGTGTGTGTGTGTGTATTATAAAGCGTAGGAATTCACCCCGCGAAGGAATTCTCAATTTTCCTAGTTTACAGTTTAGATCGAGGTTAGAACAGTTTTTGCTATCGCCCCTCCTTAATTATACCGCAAATTAGAAATTTCTTGCACACTGCAGAGACGGACGCGGCGTCCTCGTTTTTGCTCAAGAGATCGAAGCCATCTGCCCGTGGAAGCGTGGATTTTAACTTTGAATTCACTGAATTATTTCTACCAAACGAACCGGAGAATAGACGGAGCCGAGCGTACGCCGACTCGTTTACCTCAAATACGTAAATACTCGTCAAAATGTACATAAGGTAGATGTTATCTTACAGAAGTTACACATTTGAAAATACGCGATGTGTACGTACACCGGCCACTGCAGGTAAAGGTATTACATGTTTACCTGTAATAATAGGTTATACACGCAGGTTAATGATATACGTATTATGTATATATATGGGTATGTTATACTGCCAATTTCGTTTCATAATTAGTTCTGCGACATTAATTTCCATTCAGCACAATATGCCGCGTCCCGGTCTCATTTGAATTTTCCCTTGGCAAAAAAACAGTTGACGAGCACATTGCCGCATATTTGCCTAACGGTTGAATGATGAGTAGCAAAAAGCTGTTAATTTAAACATTATCGATCTACCTTAAATGCACTCAAGGAAAATAAAATTCAAATTTAACAAACTACGATCGACGCGAGGTATAAAACGCCGCAAAGTATTTCATTTATAGTTGGGAAAAAAAGCAAAAAAAAAAAAATTCCAAAAAAATAAAATAAATTTAAGAGAAGACATCTGAAAATTATTTATGATGAGGCAGATACAGAAATAGTATTAAGATAATTTTAGCTACTCGAGAATATAATTGTTTAGAGATTTTTTCCAGTTGATAAAATAAACCCTTTTGCATAATCGTGCCACGCAGTGTATATAATTGGTGTTAATTTTAATTACATCGTAGCTACTATTCATGTCTGATATGTGATATAATTAAATCAACGAAAGAAGAATGAAATCATTTCAACTATTTCTCTCACATTTTTATGAATATTTATGGCATTACCATATTTATGATGACAAATAAAAATCCCTTGTTAGAGATATCTTGGTGTATCTCAAATATCTACAGATACTTCAAAATTTGGTTGAAACTGAATTTTCGAATATGCTCCGATTTTGGCCACCTTTTTCCTGCCCATTTTTCTCCTCACGACAAAAATAAATTCTTGGCAGTTCAAGAACTTCTAGAAAAGTCTTATTTTTCGATACTCGATACGACTAGTAAGATTTCGAAAACTGCGCGTTTCGTCTGGGAATACTTTATAGCTAATAATAAAAAAAAAAAAAACACACAAAACCAAAGACGAAACGAATGAAAAAGTAAAATTATAAGCTTCGTGAGAACGTATATAGATGAATATATAGTAACGAAACTGGCCACAGGTGAACTCCACCGCTTGCATGATGGTTGATATTCATACATATACCTATACCTATATACCATATAGCGAGAGTAACTTTTTCGTAGATACAAAATTCCGGATTCGAAACGTGAGCGATGGGATCAAAAAAGCTGTTAAATTAAGCATCACGTGCACCAGCTATCGAGAAAGCGGTGCAAACTGACTATCAATAAATACGTTGGATACGTCCATAGAAGTCCATTTTAACACACGTATACACGTGTATAATGTATTAGGGTGGTACAAAACGGGACTGAAATCTTCAGGTCTACATTTTTTAACGTATTTTCATTTCAAATGGTGCCTTTTTTTTCAATATATCGAAAAATCGCTAACTCTGTGCCAATTAATATCCTGCACAAGTCACAATGTTTAAATATTTTTTTGCCAATAAACTAGAGTACGTATTCTTGGGTCATATATACAGTATTCAACGTGTGCGTGTGTGTGTTTACTCGGTGTTAGAGAAATGATTTTTTAACGGTGTTCGGTGAAGTTGGCAAGCGCGCGACTTGGCCGTCGCTATCTTAGTCCGATAGTGGACAATGGCTTGGTATAATGGTCAGGGGTTGCCCCCGAGGGCGTGCGGGTGACACCAGTGCGTATCCATCAACTGGGAAGCGTTTAGGTGGGGTAGAAACTTGGTGCTTTTACTTTATAATACAGTGCGTCTGTCTCTCTTAAGAAAATCCGCCTATGCAAAGTGTTTCTAGCCGTGAAAATTTTTGAAATGCAAAAAAGAATTTCGACTAGCTGAATTTTGTCTTTTTTTTTTTTGGCGATAGCAAAAAAAAATGCGTCTAACAGCGAATACAGACACGAAGTTGATTCGTTTTGCATCGTTAATTTCAAAATTTTGACAAGTATATAAAAATTTGAGAAAATCTTTGAAAGGGCCTGCTGCAGCAGTGAGATATTTTTACCATTAAATTTATATATTTCTTGAAAGATCGTGTGCATCATGAGTGCAGAGAGTTGAAGAGCGAGCAATTTGTACGATGGGAAAGACTTTTGCCGGAGTCGAAAGATTTGAAATTCAATTCCATTTCTTATGTTAGCGGAGGTTTCGAACGTTCCTTTGAAATATCGTGAGTCTCGTATAAATCAAATATGGCCACGATCATTTTTTCGGCTTTAAATTGTCCCCCGAATCGCTAGGACCTGTACCCTCGCGACGTCAACTTCCATCATTCGAATTATAAGAAAATAAATTAAATGAAAAAGAAGGAAAAAACAAAAAACTTATACACAAACACTTACTGTTCGTTCACGCCGTTCGGATGATACAGCAATCCCTTATGCGGTTCACAGAGCAATATCGTGTTTTGAATACCAGGTGGTGGCGTTCGGGCAAAAATTTCTGCGTAGCTGAAACAGTAGAAAAAAGAAAACAAAAAATAAAAAAATTGTGTTGAGCAATTTGATGAACTAAAATTTTCTTCTTAATTTTTCGATCGTTTATCTTGGTTGCAGGTTTCATGCGACGAACAAATCTCGTTAAATTTCAGCTCGTCAGAAGTATGGACCAGTTCCCAGTTCCCTTATGAGTTCATTTATTTATTTTTATTTTTTTCTCAGTTTTTAGTTTATTGCGAAACATCTTTCGTCCCTTCGACGAGTAATAATTTGACGGTACCGCGAGTTCGTTTCAGTCGTTGTAATATTATCCGTTAGGTCTATACCTAACAGTCCGGCTTACAGAGTACATCTCTGGGGTACAATTTCGTTACGAGCGGAAAAATTCCGCGACAAAAGTTAAACAAAGCATTGAAAAAAAAAAAAACGTACCGTAGAGGGAGATGAGGGTGTTAGAAGGGATCGTTGTCTGTAATAAGGGGTTCGGATGGCCTACGTTCCTGGCTGTTCGCGTGTTTGAACAAGCCTCGTATAATTAATACGTACTGCTTCACCGCCGTTTCTGCCGACGGGCGAGTACGGTAAGCGACGACAAACATACTACACAGTTATATGTATATCTACGTACATTATATACCTACGTATCAATCGTAACCCCTTCGTTTAGTTTCCGAGTTTATACTCTCTTCTCTTCACTTTTTGGTTATCCGTACCGCGCGTTACCGCATAAAATGCGCTCGTTTCACCCCATCAATTGAAAAGATCGGTAACGTTAGATATATGATAGGTTGCAATTGAGCTTCAGGCAATTCGGACGTATAATAAGTGAATTTCGTTTTCATTAGTTTGGAGTAAATTATTTTCAATCGGATACCTTGGATCGCGATCAGTTACAGTTGTAACGACGATTGATATGCACGGGTATAAAAATGTACACATAAAATTAATTGTGAAACTATACAATAATTTTTTTTTTTATTTTTAGTGAAAGTAGGTACATACCTACTACGGACTGTCCTGAGTGGCGTAAACTTAATAAACTCGCTATATTATATTCAGATTTCACGAACGGAATCTCGCCCACGTACGTATAGCCCCAATCGTCTCACGTCAAGGTGCCTAAGTTCGTTCGTGCAAAGCGTGATCGAATCGTGCGCCACAATTGTAATAATCGTTGGTAAATCGAGTCGAATAATTTAACGCTCTATAACTAACTAGACGATGTATGTATGTATGTATGTATGTATGTAGTCAAGATCTCGTTTCTTTCTCTCGATCTCGATCTCCATCTCTCTCTCTGTCTCTCTTTCCTCTTCTCTCGCTCTCTCTTTATAGCTACTCCATTTTTCCGTGCTGCAAGGTCACGATATAACGGTCGCAGGTATCTCGCGGTTTGAGCGTGGCGTTCCCCTGTTCCCCGGGAGACAAGGAAAAGGAGTCGAAACGGATTCGGCCTATTAGCCGTCCGTACCCGGCTAAATGCGTAGTTGTAAGAGATATCTGTCTTTAAGGACATTATCTGGATACTCAGCGGCAGGGGTAGCAAAAACGTCCACCCCCGTGGTGCGTGAAAAATGATGCACAACCCCAATCCTTGGTCCCTCCTCCCACTGGGGTCGGGGGAATCGGGGTGGTGGACCAGCCGGAGGCTGAAGCCTCGAGGAGGGCTATATACCCTCTATCCCCATACCCCATACCCCATACCCTATCCCGATCTTCATCCTTAGCCGGTACTCAGCCCAACGATAGATATGGGTCTCTGCGTCAACGACGACGCACTGTATTATTCGATACGATTAAGACTTTTGACAAGTTTATCATACAACGTTAATGTGGTACAGGTAAAGGCATATTGGCACCACCAGCTGTCTTGTATGTCATAATTTTGTACGTGATTAAGAGGAAAAAAAAAAACTTTCAACAGCTGTGAAACGGATTGATTAATGTATCTAATCGCATTACTTTCGACCTTGAATACTGCAACTGATGAAATTATACACGGAGTACGTTTCAGATTTTGGTACGAAATTTACATGTATACATGATTGGTAGGGAGATTATCCGTTCAATTGAAAATTACAACGGCAAGTATATCCAACTGACCATATAGACACATTATTGATGTAATCCAGTTTTTACATTTTCTGTATATTATTTTCTTTTGATTTTTGTCGCACACCTGAACTTGGCACGGTGTTAAAATGTGAGAATATAAGTACTTATAGTAATTTCGAGATGTATATAAATATTTATAGACGATATCAAGTAGAGAATAAAAAGCGGTAAATAATAGAAGGCAGGAGTTCGCTAGGAGGCAGGATGATATAACACTGAGGCACTTCTGTCCTCCGTAGAAAGACGAATATCGTCGAGAGGAGGGCAGACAAGAACGAGCACAGGCACCAGCACAGTACGGGCGTTGGTGGACGGATCTCCGAGTCCCGTTTACGAAAGCGCTGAAGAGGGCAGTAGTCGCGTATAGATGCATGGGGCCCGTGTATATTTCGGGGTCGTAAATCAGCGGTGGTGATATTAAAAGGTCGCTTATACGCGAAAACATAAGATTTATTTCTGCACGGCCTAGAGGGCCTTGCGACGAAAGGGAGCGAGAGAGACATAAAAATAGAAAGAATAAAAGAGAAAGAGAGAAAGAGGGAGCTAAAACGGAGGGAGAAACATTGGCGAACCCCTACGGTCAAATAATCGTGTCGTTTGTAGGGCGGTTTGTTCCTGCTAATATCGAGCCGCGAAAAAAAAGATCAGGGAGAAATATATTAGCTTCGCAACGCCAAGTGAGGCCTTATATTCGTCGAGATAGAACTTTCAACGACCAAGTCTAACGAATATGGAGTAAATTTTCATCAAAAATTTATTTTACGGACAAATCCACGCTTTATTATTTTTATTATTATTTTTTTACCCACGATCAATCATCAGCGGATCGTAATTTTTTTTTTTCATCACTTTTCAACCCTTACCTTAATTTGTAAATTTAGTTATGCAATTATGCAATAGACGAGGAAGAGATAAAAAGTCGAACGAAACGCTCAAATGCGAGTTCAAAAAAAAGGAAATGAATAAACGAATGAAACTCGGTGGATTTTGATTTTACAATGCATCGTACGAAAATTATAAAAATGACATACCTCACGGCTATTCATTTTATAGACCAACCGTGGACTCGATGAGGATTGTTTTGGGATAGTCTTGACCGTTGAGTACGACCGTATAAAATTTGACGCAAAAGCTTATTATCCCGTTGTTATACGGACTATACTATACAGTTTTTATTTTAGTTTCTTCATATCCAATAACCTCCGACTAGGTTGTATAGTTATATATACGCGCGCGACTCGTCGCGGTTAGTTAAGGGCTGTCACCGTCGTCGTTCGTGCATAGAACAGGATATTATGGCCCAGCTTCAAATAATAAGATCTCAACCGCAATGACTGGATGACTGTTATTTTTTGCCTCGATATACTAGGTATATATACCTATATACTGTAAGCTCGATAGTAAGCCTCGGAACCGATGCTATCTATCTAAACCGCTACTGATCGTCGCGTGTACGACAGGAAATTTATGACTGCTGCTGGATCGTCCGCGATTCGATTGGTTTGAGTGGCTCAAATGATCACTGGTATATAGGTATACGTATACCCAATAGGAAAATAACATCAGTTATCCCGATCTAAGTGTATACATATAGATACGCATTAAAGTGGTTCGAACTTTATAATCTAGTTGACTTTTCCAAGTATATTTACTATAACCGAGGACAATGTAACGGACGAGTGATCTAATTGTAAAACGTGAACGCAAACGTCGTTAAATATGCGTTCATATTGTACATTTTATTTTATTTTTTTCTTTCTCATGGAAATACGGGATTCGTTTTTTTCCTATCATTTTTTTTTTTTTGGTTATTTTTCTTTAACGGTACAACTGGAGCGCGGTAATGATTTTAATAATTGCAAGTTTTTTTCATGTTTTTTTTTTGTACATACATCGACGTTTTTCTTAAATTCACTGCAAATCTGATTGATTTGATATCCAGGTATAAATCTAGTCTTTTTACGACTATAATATTATTGAAATATTTCAGTATCGCCCGTCCATAGTTGTGGACAAGTTAATAATGCCCCGCGGAGGCAAATATAGATGTACACGGGGGGGAAAAAAAATATATATATGTATAATATGATGGTTGCGGGTATAAGTTCGAAGGCAACAACGTTGCGTTGGCTTGCATTGCGTTACGTTACGTTGCGTTGCGTCACTTAAATCATGTAGTGGATACGGGGATATAAACACACAAGCGTCGAAGCATAGCGAGAGACATGTTTTTCACGCGTATCTCAGTAGCGCTGAGGTAGTTCCAGTGGTCAGCGTGGTCATACCCGCCACCGCACCGCACCGCACCGCACCGCACCGCGCCTCGCCGCGGATTGCCTTGCCTCGCCTCGCCTCGACCGTGCGGCTTCTATACGTTTCCCTTCAACTACGATCGTACAAAGATCGGTTTCGAAAAATCGAGAAAAACACGAGCGCATCTTGCTCCTGGCAAGTCTGCCTCAGGGCGAGGCCTAGGCCTAGGCCATCCAAGACAGAAGAAGTCCAGGCACGCTTCAGGTTAACCGTATAGCCGGCTTGCCTCGCCTCGCCTCGCCTCGCCTCGCTCTGACAAGACGAACCCTATTCTACACGGCTAGAACAAACTTGACGCGATTTGGTCCAGCAAATCAGAGCTTTTACACGAGAGAAAGAAAAAGAAAAAAAAAAAAAAATTACGAAAAAAACACAAATTGCAACCAGACCAAATCGAAACCAATTGCAAAAAACATGAACAAGATAAGAGAGCGAGAGAGAGAGAGAGAGAAAAAAAACTCTTCGAAGTTGTTCAACATGAGAAAAACGTAGGTATGAAGATTTTTTTTAGTTATAGACGTCATTTATTTTTGATACCGTCGATATTTTTCAGATATGGTATAAAGATTGTTTTTACGTCAAGTATTTCGAGTTGAAAAAAAAAAAAAAAAATTCTTAGAATAGATGTGAATTTATCTGGGCAAAGACTGATGATTTTTTCAAACATATGGAGTATAAAATAAGCGTGGAAGCGTTTCTTCGCCGGGAGTAGGTATACCAAATCCCAGAGGATTTGGTCCAGTCTCGTGATGGTTAGGAGAATGAGAAGAAGTATACCAAACGTGCTTATAATCATTTGCCGACGAATATAGTATTGCCAGACTGTTAACCATGCGACTGCAAAAGAAACCATTGCGCTTAATGAACAGTTAAGCGAATATAATTAAGAGGCTGGCAGGATTCAAGGTTTCTTGTTTAATTGACCCAAAGAACGTGCCGAAGCAAAGATAATACTCGAAGTAATAAAATCATGAAAAAATAACGAACAGCAGCAGTTGCAATTCCTCGCAGAATTTTTTTTCTTTTTTTTACCCCAGCAAATTTTCGAATGAATCTATTTTCACGATGAACTTTTTTTTCTTCTTCTTCTTTTGCAGATTAGAGTCTTCCTTTATATCATTCCGTTGTCTCTCGATGACGACGTTATTATCCGATGGTATTTTTTAACAGTTTTTCCACCCCCCATTTGGTATATATATACTTTAGATGAACTGTCGCCGCAGCAACATACGAGATAGTGTATGTATATACGAATATCCGAGGACAACAGGTAGCCAACGATCCGACCATGAGCCCCTCTTTGATCCGAGGGACGCCGAGTGTCTCGGTTGAAAAAGAATTGACCGACAGGATGTCGATTATCGATGGTTTTTGCTTCGATTTCGTTTTTCTCGAAGCGCATAATTAGCTTTCGTTGTTCTAGCACGCCCTGGCTGCTGCTCCCGTGCTGCTTCCGTTCGCGGACGGACAAGTGCGCGCCCCGGGACAAGCACCAAGTCCCAGCCTCTGTGCACTCAACTTTGTCCTTTTTCATAAAGGGTATAGAACCGACAATCTCTCGATTATGAATGTATCCAATGTGTACAGTCTATGTATGTTGGTATGCATTTACGTACATACATGCATGTACATAATACCTCCGCACAGCAGCCTCTTCAATATCCATTCATCCGAACCATCGAAATTCCGGTACACAGTATATAAGAGGAGAAAAACGACGAGATACACAAGTTCGGCGAACAATTTTGAACGCTTCTTAAATCCCCATAATATCCTTAATTAATCGACTGCTACCTTATACTCCTCGTGCACAAATTACCAAAGTCAATTTAACGGTCAAGTTCATATACCGCGTATAGGTATATATTTTATCCCGAAAGGGTTTTTGCTTAGGGGACACAATTGAATTCTATATGAATATTTGAGCGACTGCAACGCGGTGCAACTGCGATAATATTTGCAGAGTATATATATACAATATTACAACTTACCTGCAGCCGGGTAATAATTGATTAATATATAGCTTTAAGAGGAGCGATCTATAGGTACGCGAGTGTAAAGAAAGACGGGGAATAATTACATACGGCAAACGTTAAGTGTCGCAAGAAAGTATATAAAGGAATGGACGCGTCATAAAACTAGAAGCGACAAACGGCGGCAAGCTATTTCCAAGAATATAACGATTAACCGTCGTTCATTCACATCTCCCCTCCTATAAGCTATTTCCCTGCAGGTTTCTTCATCTTGATGCTTGTGGTCCTCGCACCTCCTCCCGATCCTCGTTCATCTCCAATATATACCAGCTACCAGCATTATAACTACTTTTCTTATTTTTAATGTCCCGTGCTGGATGAGGTACAACCGAACAGTTTTTTTTACACACGGTTTTGGGGATTTTCTTCCTCCTTTTTTTCAAACTCTTTTTTTTTCTTTTACTTTTTTTTTTTCTTTTACTTTTTCTGGTCTTTGCACCTCTCTCTTCTCTTTTTTTACGGACACGTAGTCTCTCTCGCGTAATGACCGTCGCTATACGCTCGAATGCTTCACCAGGGGCCGCAGAAGCAGAGTAGCTCCTGGCTGGACCCTCGGGTGTAGGTATATGATCGAGGTAGGTGTACAAGAGGAGGACGTAACGGGGCCCCTTCTTTAACCAAGCTAAGAGTATCTCCACTCCATCCCTATCTCGAAGGCACACTCGCCTTTAGATTTTATTTTCTCTAATTTTACCTTGACAATCATCCAGATGCATGGATATTACCGACCGACCTGACCACTAAGATGTTATATACCCACTAGCAGCTACTTTCCACTTTGATATAAACCGTATACTGCAGTCACTCCGTCAATTTAGACCCCGGTACGGCAGCTGGACATGGCTCCATATTTATCATATTTTACGTTCATATATACTATTTTCTCTATCAATTGTATTTGATAGAGGAAATGGATGAAAAGAGATATACATGTATATTATATATAAGTGAATAGATGAATAAATAAAAATTATATAAGTATCAAGACGTGAAATTGATACCAACCGTTGGAGGTCAGAGGCTGGTTACACCGCGTCAGCTGAGAGTTTGTAATTGGACGACATAGGTTGTATGTACTACATGTATATACTTCGCGTGTAACGAAGCATCGGAGGAATTGGATTAACCGTTCGTATAATACAAGCTCGATATTCATGTGTATATAGATGTGTATTATATATATTCGAGGTAGTGTCAAACTTACGGTACTGCAGATCAACTGATCCGTGAGCCTTTGTGTCCGTAAAGACTATCAAAATCCAAGGGGCTATTCAGTGAGGTTCTTTTTATATAGATGGATTCCATGACTTTACATTATTAAGGACGGGTTGGAGGTCCGAATTTGAAAAGTGGTCGAAATTACTAATTCATTTTGGGCGATTTCGAATTTTCAGAAACGTTAAAGTACAGATTGTTAAAATTCGGAAAGATCGGAATGTAGACAGCTCAAACCTCAGAAGGTCAAAGAATCCGAAAATTGATTGAGAGAGCAGAACATTCCATCCGTAAAATTCGAGGTCCGAAGTATTGACCTTTCGAATCTCTAGATTTGGGAATTTTGAAACTTGGCTGTTTTTCGATTTGAAGTTTGTAAAATCGACTATGCAAACTTTCGGGGGAATTATACGATTTTTAAAAACATCGAGTCAGTGATATTTAAAATTCGGAATTTTTACCCCTCGGAACTTCTAAAATTCGAACCTTCAACCCGGCTTCACATTATTTCAGACGATTCAAGATCGTAGCAAACGATTTAAACCCAATTTCAAGATTATTTCACATATCATTTCGTGAGCTACAATTTCAGCCGATTTCGTATTCATTATACTGTTCGAAATTCCCAAAGAGAGAAAAATCAAGAGAACGGAGAAGAGAACGTGAGCGGAAGTAGCCTCTGCAGCGAGCTTGGTGCAGGGCTTATACCTGCTCGGTAACCGAGGGCATATAATGTACTCGCGGCAAATGAATCGTGAAATTATCTTTATTTTATTACTCGTATTACTGTCTCCGATTCCAAGCATATAATATGTTGTAACATACACCGCTTAGTCGCAGTGAATATCATTCGTTTTCTCCATAAAATAAGTGGCGTACCTAATTTTTCTTTTTTCAGAACGACAAAATTGATCACAGAATTCCGTATCGGCTTCTAATCAAGGAATTAGATAGACGATATTTCCAAAGTTTTCGAATTGTTTATATTACAGAATCAACCTAATTTCGAAACATTACAAACGAGTTGAAACATTTTTTTTTTGAACTCTTTGATCGAGAAGAAATTTGCGGTTTGGTAGAGTTTCAATTCTAAAGTGATTTTCGTTTTTAAGAAAAAAAAAAAAAAATAGTAAGATCCGAGTCATTTTGATTGATTATCGGTGAGATTGAATCCAGTAAACTTTAGATCTAGTCTTCTCGGTATGGTATACGCAGTGTCACTGACCTCGGAATAAATGGTTATCTATTACCTCTCTGGGTAACACATAGGGCAATACAGCCTCTGTTTAATCGTTGCTAAACGATATTATAAAGTGAATTTCTTGGTCAGTATCCAAAAAGTCATCACGATTCCCGTATATAATAAGGTTGGGTATATAAAACGCGGTACAAAATATCGTTCGTCCGCGAATGAATCCAGTAGAATTCCTGAATTCCACTAGAATTTCTGAATTTCTCGTATATATATATATATATATATATATACTCGTATATAGGTATATATATATATATATATATATATATATATATATATATATATATATGTACGACAGCTTCCACAGAGCTCCCTTTCGCAAATTCTGCCGCCGCGGCGAGCTCGCCCCGCGGAGCACTGATGATAGTTTTTGCCTCGCAAGATTTTTTGCCCCCACCCACCCAACCCACTTTCCGACCTCATCCCCCTGAACCGGGGGTGGATGATATATGGCCGCCCCCGAGACACTGGCCGCCCTCTACAGAGCGAGACACGGATAGCCGGAATCCTGGAGAAGAATTCGTGCGATATATACCTTCCATATATATATACCTACACGTATATATAATATCGAATCGTTAGCACTGATTTCGAGCTTTGATATCACTGCATATATACACATATGCTTATCATCTAAGAGCTACTATCATTTCTTCGCTTTCAACATTTTTCTTATATTAACAATTCCGGGTACAAAATATCAAGAAAGTTCAATATAACAATAATGGATGAAATTTTTGTTTCTCTTTTACCTTTCACTGTTCACAATTTTGGTTATTTTTATTTATTTTTTTTTCACTTTGCGAATAAGCGAATTGCAGCGGAATGAGAAGAGGAGAAGGAAGGGGTGCGGGATTTAGGACGATGAGAAAAAAAAAAAAAACGGAAAGGCAAAGGAGTCTCTATCTCCTTCGAATTAGCAAAATATCAACAACTGCTCTGCCCTTTCCCGAGGGAACGCTATGAATCAACTTATTTAAGGGTAGTTGGATTTCGCGAGTCGATGCACGGGGACTTTTCCCTCCTCCCGCGCTATACCGGTTCGAGAATGATTTATTGTACCTACTTCTGGTCTAGCCAACCCCGGAAAGCCTCGACGACGACAACACGATGCCAAATGAAGGCAAAGTACTTTCGTGTATATATAAGTAAATAGTTACACGATTTTGTTTAAAGTTTGGGAAAATCTTTCTTCTTCTATTCATCTTCACTTTTTTTGTTATATATTTTATCTGCAATCGATCAATTAAGAACGTATTCTCGATCACAAAAATTTTATACTACATCCGTATAAGAATAATGAATAATTGCGGTTGGTTCCGGTTCGAAAATACGAGTCCCATCCTTGTTGACACGTAGCATTGTACCTAAGCTGACAATGGGAAGTTCGCGTCAGAGGTGCGCGTGCCAAAAGGCGAAGGGCGAAGAGCGAATGGCGCCGTAATTAATAACTTGGGATTGATTAAGGTGTCAGATAAGTCTATAGAGCGGTCGTGCGGTCCCCGACGCGTTACAATATGATTAATAATTTTGAGATAGCGTCCCTTTTCACCGAGCCAAGAGGCCGATTTTAGGGTGGCGTGGACTCACGACGCACTTACGCCTCTAATAAATTGCTAATCACTTGCAGTTTCCGGAGGTCATTTTTATTTATACGTTGAAACCGCTCGATCTACGATTTATACAAGCGTAAATATTTATTTCTTTTTTTTTTTTTTTTTCTTTTTTGAAAATTCACCATTTTCAACTCTCTCTTTCTCTCTCTCTCTCTCTCTCTCTCTCTCTCTCTCTCTGTCTCTCTGTCTCTCTTGAATTTATTGTATGTATGTGTATATGCCCGTATAAGAACGTGAGAGAGCGAAAGACCCGGGGCGCAGGACATGGTGAGCGATCGTCTATGCAAATGTCTAATCCTTTCTAAAATCCGTCAGAGTGACGTTGACGAATTGGTAAAGACTTTAAAATTCGCTCAGACAAATTGGTATCCTAAAATCCATTTGTTTTCACCTTAAAGTCGGGTGGCTCTCGAGGTTCGAGTAGGTACTACTATAAGTAAATCGGGCGCGAATTTAAGCCGCGGCGGTGATTATCATTATTAATTCAAGTTATACCTACCTACCTAGATATACCTGCAATCTGTATAGGTATAGACAAATGTAGCAGAAATTTAAATCGGCTAATACCATAACTCTACTATTGACGCTATTCAATAAGCAATCGATCGTCGATGACTAATCTCATTTCTAACGATCGTATACACGTTTTTTTTAATGATCTAATGGAACTACGATCGATGCAGCAGATTGATTTAGTATAATTCATTCATCTTTCGAATCTGACGAACAGTTTTTTTTACCGAATCTCGTTAAGAACAATTTGTATTCCTTCGCTTATTTCAACGATTCAATAACATTACCTACATCAATTTGAATCAGAATCTGTTTTAAATCGCTAAGAATGTTAAGGACGATTTTTTTTTGTTCACCAAATCGCAAAATTTATTTCTGAAAAATTTGCAGATATGATACTGCAGCAGTATCATTAATGCTTTATATAGGGTATAGGGTGTGAACCCTTAGTCGAAGTAAATATCGCGTGACCCGTGACAACTGAGATTGACAGATTTAAATTGGCCGCGACATAATCCGCAAGCGAGTTTGCCTCCGCGTCTCAGTGACAGTTGGACAAACCGCTGGGGATCAACTCTTTACGTGGCTTATACGAACGTCACATCCGGTGTCACATATGCCTTCTGGATTCCCCGAATTAAGTTATCCCTCTATAATACAACGACCCTCCCCTCCCCTCCCTGGCCCATACCTCTACTTAACGGACAAATTGGATACGTTTAAAAATTGTCCCGTAAAGACAACCGCTCGAGATAGCTTTAACCCTTAAAAAAAGAATTAAAAAAAAAAAAAAGAAAAAAAATTTACGAGGGGTTTCGCCAGCGTCTGTATATACATATATATTATACAGGTACTATTTGTTATCGTTAAAATAACGTTCGGTCACGTGGAAAGTGAAAATATTTTTCTGCTAAACCCAGCTGGCATTGTCTTTAACGACTATATTTCTAAAGGTATGTCATTAATTATTAGAGGGAAGATGAACTATACATATAAAAAAAAAAATAGAAAAATTGAAAAAAAATTCAAAAGCCGTTTGCTTCCGAAAATTTTCGTCAATGAAGTTCAGAAATTGTTGAACTCAACTAAAACCGCACTAAAAGTCAATTTACTATACCGGAATGACAAAAGAAAAATCCAAAAAATTAAATTTTCATATCATCGCAGAGAAAATAAAAATAAAAAAAAAATCTAAGGATTGATAATTGTTTCTATGGATGAAATGTAATTGAGAATATAGTCTCATGTGTATATGTAGAACGAGGCGATTGGATGCCTTCGACTATAATACATATACGGATGACATAGAATACAGATATATAAGTCGCGCGAGAAGAGGATTCGTGAGTAAGATGGAAAGGTATTAAGAGGAGAAAGATCTTTTCCTTGGGGCGATGTATCATTTGCTCGCAGGTCGTTAGCCGGTTTCAATTAGTTTTCCCTAGCTCTGACCGCCCCACACCGTCCCACGCGGACCTACCCTTAATCGTGTGGGCCAGTTTTTTCTTATAATTAGGAAAAGCTCGTTAATGTGCGACGAGGAGGTTTCTCCCCTCGATACCCTGCCACACTATCCTAGGTCACTTTTACCTCAAAGTGAAATAGGCGAAAGGCTTTGACTCCGATATACCAATTCATCAAATAATTCTTCCATAAATTATACGAGATAAAAAAGAAGAAAAGGGGGGAAACGATTTGAAAGAAAGAAGAAAAAAAAGTGGTAATAACGATCACAGAGAAATAAATTGCATGTTACAGTACTTCGTGCAATAATATTACATATTGATATTACATACTTCGCAAAGTATATATTATGTACGAGATAATAGAAAAAAATACAAAAAATACAAAAATTGATCGATGAGTAGCTTTATCTAGCCACTCGTGAACTCTGGTAGAAAAATTTGAATAAAAGGGCTGTTTGTTTCAACTTCGACTTTTATAACTGTATCTGATTCCAGTCTTGTTCGATAATTCATTGATTGCAATGATTAATGTGCAATTCCGACTTACGATGCGGTCATACTCAATTATTTAACTATTAATCTATCATTCGCGTACGTATTTTTCAGATAATGTTATCGACAGGGGCGGAAACAATAGCGTGCATCAGTGTACGTGTAAGGTAAAAATAGACACACAGCGAAGAAGGTATCGAATTAGGATTAGCTAACGACATCTGACGGGATATTTATCAACCATGGCTGATCTCATGGTTGATAATGTGTCTTGCACCGACGACAGGAGCGCTGAGCCCACGAATGGAAAAGCAAGATTCAAAAAGATGCCGATAGACAAATTTTAAATTTGGAAGGCTGAATTATTATCTGTATGAATTATGTAATGTTTCAGGAATAAATGGTAAGTTTTACGAATTTTCTGAGAGACCAAAGTATATGATCGTAGTTATAAGTTATCGATGTATTTAGAAAAATAAAAAAAATAAAAAAAACAATTTCAATCAAGTCTGTAAGATTTTTTTTTCTTTCGATTTTCTTCGTCGAAATCAACACCCAAAAACATTTTTCTTTTCTTACAATTTCATTGTAAAACCGATAAGTAAATTAAAATCTGAATAAAGATGTTCAAATGATTAGACGGATTTGATTTTCCTAGAGATTTTTTTCACACTATTAATTTTGTATTAATGTGAAAACCTTTTTGCATCAAAATCTATATAATATCCTAAATTATGCATTAAATCGCAACGAATTATTACGTAAACTTTTTTTCTTCACTCTTCAATAGAATCGTTTCTCTTTTCTCGTTTGTTTTGAATCAATTTTGAATTTTTAAGTATACAGACTCATAATTTTCTTAAATAAACTGATTACCGAGAAATGATTCGAGTTTTATATTCATTACTAATAAAAACCGCATAGATCGATCGAGAATTTCAATTGAGATTTCTAAAAAATCTTAACTGAATATTCCCGAAGTAAAAATTATGGGATTACATCCATAAAAATAACGAGGATCTCAAAATTCGTGACGAATATACATACTAGTGTATCATTTATAATTAAAAAAAACTACTCACCGAATAAAAGATCGCCAACTATCGACAAATCCCTTTTCAACAGCGTAGAATATCTTTTCAGGATCCTCGCATTTAAGAATTTCATTTCTATTTTTACCGTAGTAAAAATCAGCTAACTCGTCTTTTTGATTCTTGGCTTTTATTTTGTCGTCCTCCTTTGCCTTTTGGGCATTTTCCACCCGTTCCTTAAACAAAATAGAGTCCAAAAATTCTTTTATTGTATCTAAGCATATGTGATTTTGTCTCGGCCAAAAGGAACAAGTTTTCATTGCATAAAAAAACGAAAATTTATTTTATCACTTGAAGAAATGCATACCACACAATTAGAGCATGGAGAAGTGGTGATTGGATATTCCTGGGCGCCAGGAAAGTATTTTTTAAGGATTATCCAAACTTCTTGAGGCACTAGTTTCCTGCTTGCATCTGGTGTCTTCAATGAATGATGTTCGCAGAGTAGATCTTCATTGAAATTAATAATTATTTCATTATCTTCAGATTTTTTTGGACTCCCAGGCTCATCTCCTTGGTGATCGTTGTTGTCTGATGTTTCCTTTTCATTTTCCATCTCTTCGGTAAATTTTTCCATCGCTAAACGACGCCAGGATCTCAAAGAGTCTGCCCCTACTATATAGCTTGTTTCGGTCCTGAAAATAAACAAAAAAATAAGAAAATTGTTCAAATTAATTTATCACGTTGTTCAGTTCGTTTGCCTTATATATATTTGTAACGAGCATAGATTTACGTTAACGTAAATAAAAACTTACGGCTCTTTGAAATTGCGCATAAGTTCGGTGACTTCTTTTTGATCCTTTTCTAGGGCCAATTTAAAACGCAACATTTTACATCTATGTTTTACGCAAGCTTCGCAAAGTGAATTATCGTCAAGGTGAGGGCCACCTCGGTATTTATTGTAAAGCAGATCTGCGGCATTTGCCGGAATATATTTAGCACGATTTACTCGCAAGGGATCCAGGCGATAATGTGGACAGAGTAAAACCGAGTTATCTATTGGTATTATTCTATTCGATGATGATGCTGGACTGGTAAGCCATTTCGACAACCAATCTGAAGGGATCCATTGATAATCTGTTGATCCTGTGTCATTGGAAACTATGTTGAAAAAGTCGATCACAAGCTGCCTTTTGTCGTTTTGATCCTCTATGTCTTTTTGCTAGAAAAAAAGCAAACAGTCTTTATCATCAATCATCACTATTTTCTTCTACTATGCAAGTACATTGAAGAAATAGTAGAAATTGTCTAAGCTCTCTTTTATTTCGTGTTAATTGAGTACCTTTTCCTGTTGTACAGCTAGCAAGCTCAGCTCATGTTTAACGTTTTCTTGTTTGACTAATTCTCGAACAGTATCGCTTACTTCCCACCTTTCAAATTCCATCTGTAAAAACGTTTTCATTTAGTTTAACTGAAGAATTAGAGAACAGTTTCAAGCCTATTAATTGCTGATAAAGAAATTTTGTTCATTCCAAATAAGTAAAGTGAAACTGAATGGACTTCGTCGACGATATTTCGCGGAAGAAGTGTATAAATTACACAAACATTAAGCTACCTCTTCATAAAAATCCCTTTGACCGCAGCTCATTGCTCTGTGAGCAGCTCCGTTCAGTGTTTTATAATCAATCTTGGGATTTTTTAAGCTTTGGGTATTGTTCAGATCTTCTGTTTTCGATTCATTATCATCAGTTTTGTCTGAGCTATCATTTTTAAGGTTTTCAATAGAGTTAGTAGTTTCATCTAGGGGTTCGTCTTCCATGATAGAATCGGGCTCCTGCTGTTTATCTTGCAAACCGCTAGCCGCAGATTCAACCGAAGTTGTTTCTGACTTAACAGAATCTTTAGAGTCCTGAATTTTCAATTCAGTATCAGCCTTCTTCTCATCGTTTAAAATTTCAGTTTGACTAGTAGAATGATTGATCGGCTCAGTCTGTTGCATATTGTTGGTTTCAGATTCCGATCTTTTCAATCTACTTCTCTTCGACATATTCGCCCTGGCCGAATTATTCACTCTCTTATATACCAACATGTAGGCTGTATTAGACGAGAGAAATCCCTTTGGCACACGAGAACGCTTCACATTCTTAGGAGTATCTGTAATTTTGATATTGAACAGCTTGAAAATTGTTAAGCAATTGATTTTGGCTGTGTAAAACTTGTTCAAGCTGCAATTAGGGCATGATTCAATGAAAACTTGTCTGATAATTGAGAATAACCAAATAATTATTAATCTTACCGTTCAGACCATCTTCGATACGTTTGTTCTGCATTTTCTCGACTTTATCATCGCTGAACTGATACCATTCCCCATTAGAGTTGCAAATGTTTGCTATATAGTGTCCAGAATGAGCTGAAGCACCTTTATGACTTAGAACAGCGACTAAATTGTACAGATGTGTTTGCGGAGAGCTTTTCAAGTATTCGGACATATCTAACTCCTCAGGGAACTGAATGAACGAATTTAGTTTACGCTTCTGTCCAGAATCCCTGTAAGATAAAAAAAAAAACAGGTAAGATATGCTGATAGAGAGAGAAGAGACAAGCTAAGTCCAACTTTTTGTACTTGAAAGAAAACCCAGTGCCTCACCGATGAAATACGAATCGTAACAACTGAATATTCAGAGTTTCCGGTAGTAAATCAAGCCTGATAAACCTCCTAGCATCTTTTTTATCATCGCAAGTTGCACAAAGGTATTTATTAGCACCGGTCAACTGTTCCTCCATAAGATAAGTCTCCAAAGCTTCTTTTAAAGTTGCTGCCAGTTGTAAATCAAGTTCATAGAATGTTGTGGGTGTAGAATACTCAGTTCTGCAAGTTGTACAGCTGTAAAAAGTTAACAAAACAATTTTAATAACATAAAACAAGCAATATTTCGTTAAAAATAAACTGAAAAACGCCAATCTCTCCGCTCCTGATCACATACCAATTAACATAACTATATTTCCCTTGACTCAGTCTTTGCAGGGTGTGCGTAAGCACGGTATTCTGTTGCAATTTTCTTTCTATATGACATAGTAACAGCTTTGAAAATTCCTGGGCATCTTGCTGTGTTCTCGTATCAAGAGACAAAGCAATTGCAAGATTAGTAGGATCCAATGATTTTCTATTCCCAAATTGCAACATAGCGAATATATATTGAAGCTGGCCAACTGCGGTAACAGGATGATAAGGTTGGCCGTTTTTCTTAGAAGTTATCAGGTTTTCGCTCTCTTCAGGATCTTCGGTAATTTTCCACTTGTATATAACTCTCCTGTAATTAGATGTTGCTTTGTTAAAACAATTTTTGGTGTAAGGGGGACGTGAAAATGTGAAAAATTGTGTACATTTTCAAATATTTAGAGCCTCCAGCTAATTTACCTCATATCTTCGTTGTGGAACCAAACTTGAATTAAACTATTAACGTAGCACGTAGCTCCTAAGTTTTTTAACCCGACATACTGGGTCGGGTCTCTTAGTTCTGAAAGCGAGCTTTCTAAAGGCGCTATCTCAGCCGGTTGGGATTTTATGAATTTTTCTTCTCCTATACCGGTGAGACATTGCGGATTGTTTGTGCAATTTCTTCTGCAAAATATGAGGATAATAATGTTCATTATTTGAAGATAAAAAGAAGAAAAAAAAAAAAGAAAAGAGAAAAGAAATGTAAAAACAAGATAAATATGTTGGTAGGTTACTTACTTGCAGTTTTTACAGTTTTTTAAACCTATTCTATAAGCAGCCTTCATATGTATCCCTTCGATCTCTTCAACGGATACATTTTCTATCCAAGACCAGGCCAACTTATCCAAATCTATTTTCTTTACCGGGGCCATGTTTTTGCCTAAAATTATCGTTCTTTTTTTTCTGTTTTTTATATTATATACCGATAAGTTTAACGAAAATTTATAAAATATAGGAAATTGTTTTTTTTTATCAGTTTTATAAAAGATGAAAAAGAAGCGGTGAGGGGAGGTGAATCTCGTGTAACATACATACACTCACCGAGACAAATTGTACGTAGATAATAACCTTTAAATATTTGAGGTTAACTGTCGTTGTCAAATACACATAGGCGGCTTCTAACACGGAGTGTTTGTTTACGTTATTTTAGTTTCATGACAAAATATCGCGTTATAATAATCCGGGGATATAGTTTATCGGTTTCGAAATTAATATTCGCTTGGATATTTGTTTGTTGGTTTTATTATTTTTTTTTTTTTTTTATAATTTCGTGTTATTTACAGTATAGAAATATTAGTGAAAAATAACATGAAAATAAAACGTCCACCGTAGATAGATGACAAACTGCGCGAGCAAACGCTGCCATATGCAATCGTAAAACTTTGTACGTTACATATTTTCAATGGCGTACGCGAGGAACGGTGATTTTTCAAAACTAGTCTATTATCGCGTTTAAGAATATAACGATAAATAAGGCCCTTTCCAATTCAATTTATTTTTAATCATCGCATAAACGTCAGAGGCACTGTGCTCACATAAAACTGGATTTTTATTCTCACACAATAAATACGTATCGGTTCTTACGATATTTTATTAAGTAATTTTATTAAATGAACGAATATGTATATCGCCGATGATTATTCTGATAGTGTAAAGTTGACAAGTATACCAATAAACTCACAGCTTTCTTAACGCGAATATATACCTATTGATTAAAAAATTGTTAAACGTAGATGTATGTTATAACCTAGACAACATGAAGTGACAGCTAGGCTCTACGCACGCCGATATCGTAACCTACAATATACCGTTCGATTCATTCATATTGTAATGTAAAGTGGTACGGATTAGTGGGAAATATATACATCTATCTTGAAGATATTATTATCGGCTATAATATGTCACAGCAACAAATAGGTAAAAATTGTTTGACAGTCTTCTTTTAGAAGATTTGTATAATTGTTATCCACGTGCACGATGGTGGAAATATTTGATTGGTTCACTGCGTGTCAGGTGACTAGTAGTGAACCAATGAACTGCGGCGATGATCAGAGAATATTTTTCCGCGAATATTTGAAATATATGTTTAGTTTCTTTGTTTGTTGATTAGTTCTTTTTTTTCTTCTTATAGTTGGATCGGATCTTTTGTTAGAATTTCTCGAGGTAGCGTTCCACAATATTTTATACGTCAGAAATTTATATCCTAAAGAGATTTTTCTTAGGAAGAAAATTTACGGTATTGGTGTACAATTTTCCGAACATCCAGAACTAAACGCATATCTTAAGGAAGTGCTTAATTCAATAAATGAATTGATTAAGCACGATGAAACTAGCGTTAGAAAAATAGCTCTCTCTTTTTACGACGAGAGTGGTACACCCGTTGAACAATTTGTCTTCGACTTTGGGAAATTAAAGGCTGATCTAGCTGTGTGAGTACAAAGTTCGCAAGTTTACCGCATACTAAATTAAAAAATTGAGCATTTGCGCTACTGGATTTATTACGAATTCTTCAAATATTTAATATTCAAAAAAATCTTATTACCATATGTTCACGCGATAGTCGAAATAATTTTTTGCGAAGTTTTTTTTTTTTTCGTTTTGATGTTTCCAGGGAGGACCCATTTTTTCTAAAGACGGAAGAAGCTTTGCGGACTTTTTGCCTCAAATTATCAACTTCCGGATCATATTTAAAACCGCTTCCCAAGAATTCGACATTTTCGATTCAAATTCACACTCACGAAGCAGCGCATGTAGCTCTCAGTGAAAATCCGAAGTGCGAAAATTTCCCTTGGATCGAAGCTGAGGATGGAATGATTGACATAAAGGAGCAGACTCTGTTACCATTAAAAACAATAAACACCGAATATTTGAAACTACAAATGTACGCAGTGGAAAAAGAGAGTAAAAATAAAAAATAGTAACAAACTTGTTGATTTTTGTGTGTTTTTTTTTCCTTTTTCCTTTTGTAATTTATGATAATTTTATCATGATCTCACAACTCTCCTAATTAGATTTATATCTTATAATATAATGGGATCAAAAACATCCAACTGGTGTACATTTTATAATCGTTTAAATAAATATTGCAGTGTGTAAGAAGGAATTGTATTTGTTATCTAGCACCAATTTCCCGTCATAATATCGAACTGTTTCCATTATTTTTCTAAACTTGATGCAGTTTTTTTTCCGTCTAATTTCGGATGAACTGAACGGATGAATATCTCTCATCAAGCCAAAATAGACATTCCTCATATAATTATACGTACAAGAAATAAAAAAAAATCTTCAATTGTAACTATCATTCGCCATATCAGATCCATCAACATCACAAAATTGGCAGTGCTACCATAAGGAGAATGACGAAATAGGCTGTCGGGGTTGTACCATGACTTTGCATACAGAATTCGCCGATTTCTGCTGAGTAGGCTACAACATGAGCTAAGAAATTTTGCTCGTGGGTTGTGTGAAAGAAATGTGCGTACGGGCCTGAAAAAAGAATTTAAAAATAAATAAAACCATCAACTAATACTCCAATACGTTCAATTACCTATGGCATATACTGCAAGATCAATAGCATTGATCGTAATCTCCTCAGTTGTCGCATCAGCGTTGTGATCGAAAGTGATTGCTGCACTGTCCTCCTCCGAAGAATATTTGATTTCAGGTGTCGTTGCATCGGGTGCTTCGGAGGCCATGTTTCTTAAAGCTTGCGGAGTGTACCCCAATATCGTGTGAGGGGAGTTGTCACATGTCGACTTTTCGTTGATATCTTGAAAGTGAAAAGTTGGGCGATATATTGTATAAAGTTCCTACAGGATCAATTGGTAGATCATAATATTCACCCCTACAGCGAAATATGTTTCTACAATTTGGAACGATTGTGTAAAAATCACAGTTTCTTCCTTGAAATTGATTAGATTTCACATTTCGATATAGTAACTTTTCAAACTTGTACTGAGCTATCTTTCGCCTATTTGCATTTCGGGCAAAAACAATTAATTTTCACCGCTAATTTCATTTAAACACAAGCCTTACCGACAACATTGGCTCTTCTAATGCTAGGGCAAGGAAAATTCATAGGCGGACCATGATTGCTCGTTACTATGATCAGCGTCTCGTCTGTGTCCACTAGCTCTAAGGTTGCATTAATGGCCTCAGAAAGTTTCATAGTCTCTTGTAAAGCTTGAGCCGTATGTCCACTACTATAGGCAAAATCAATGAGACCCGCCTCAACCTGAAAATAAGAAGAATTTTCGAATTCAGACATTAAATAGCAATTTAAATAAAGCATTTGCAACGAGCCACATTAACTGCTGAGTGTAGCTTGAAGAAAAATTTTGGTAACATTGTCCATTGAATCCTAATCGATATTTGTCAAAAATCTGGCTGTACCACAAGAACGAATCCCTTCTTTGACTTCCGCAGGATTTTAATGGCAGTGGTCGTCATGTCTTGCAAGCTCGGTTGCCCTTCGGGACTCGTGTCTCTTTCCGAATCCATACTCATGTAACTATTAGCGAATACACCCAAAAGATAGTCCGTCTTCTTTGGATCGACTTTACAAAATTCTCCATTATTCTGAACCACAGTGTGCGATAATTTCCTGGAAGCTTTATCAGCTGCCCAATCATCCATAAGTCTTCGCCCATCTTTACGGTAGCAAATCGCAGGATCTATCGGGTCACCGTTCGTCGCGGTGCAGTGACTTTGTAACACTTGTCTACCACCGCCCATGATAACCTGTGAGAAGAATGTCGGTGTTCAATTTCGTTTTTGTCTTGGAACTACTTTATTCTTGATCAAATATTGAACCTCAGGATTCAAAGTTTAGCGACTGAGAACTTATGTAGAAAACTCAGCTTCGCAGATAACCGACCTTGATATTTTTTCCTGGTTGATCCTCGACGAGCTGCCTGGCAATATCTTTACATTTTGCGGCACTCTCGGGCATGTATGCTTCGCATTCCCAATCTTTGTCAGCAGTATGAGCGTAGAGTGCTGCAGCAGTTGCCTGCGTGACCCTTCCCGTTGTAACGAATCCTATTGAAAACAAAAGACGGTTTTTACGGTGATTTTCATCAGCCCATAAATCCATCTAATTACTGGAATTTCTGTCAAGGATGATCAGAACGTGAGTCGACATTCAGAATTGACAAGTTGAATTTTTTTCCGAAAGAAGCGTCAGTCGTTTTTCGAGAAAAAAGCAAATTGGTGAGGAAAGATCACGCTACGAATTAAAAAACCCAAGCTACTCATACACCAGCAATGCTTTGCAAAGAAACCCATCCTAATTCTCACCTGTATGTTTACCAGCTGCTTGAGCCCAACCGAAAATGGAATCAATTCGATTCTCTTCCTTAAGGGATGCATCGCAGTCGTATCTTCGCACGTTTGAATCTACCCCTGCGACTTTGTAGTTTGTTTTAACCCCGCAGAACAACGCAGTAGCGGTTGACCCTGAGTCTGGGACTCGTTGATTCGAATCGTAAGTCTGTAATATAAATTTATTTTGGAATTGTGCCGCGAATCGAATGATTCTAATTTCAAAAACCGAGTTTCGAAAAGCGGAGTATAGATTGAATGAAATATTGAATCGATCGGTGATTAGGACGCTCTCACTTTTGTTGCGCATTAACCTCAAATCGAAAACAATTAGTGATTTGATTCGATTTCAATTTTTAGGTCAAAATAATAAAATCACATATAAAATGAATTGATGCGACCGTTTCGTCCCTTATACGCGTTTAGGAGATATTCAGCTAGCCAATTGTTACTAGCCTGCGGCCCCAGCGGCTCAGCGATATTTTCTATCATCGGTCTAACGACGAGGATTGGAGACAATCGGTGTCTATACCTCGGAAGTGAAAATAAGTAAACACATTTAAATTCTGTTCTAAGGAGAGAAATGAAATTCTTTCCCGTTTTTCAAATACTTTAGAGCACGTTGACGTAATTTAAAAATTCTTGAATAGATCATTGAAAAAAGATTCCTCGATATTTTCCTCGATCGTAAGGATATCTTGTAGCCCCGCCTTTTACCTTCTATGCCATGTTTTTATACGTACGGTAAATAATATAAAAATTCGAAAATTGAGTAGAACATTCAAAATCTACGATCCATCGAATAAGATTTCGCACTGTGAACGTCCAACTGTTTTTTCCATACTTATACTGGTATACATAATTCACAAATTGATATATTTTTCTCAATATAATTTTGAAAAATATGCTTCTGCTTTCTAAAATAGGTCATAGTCATTTAAAAATAATCAAACGGTACTTCGGATGGTCATTTATGGTCTGTTTTGTCATAATCAAAGACGTTTCTTAAAAACGTTTACGTCAGTCTGGAGCAAATACATTTCTAATACTATATTGTTTATTTCGTGATACTGCGATAGAAGGAGATTCACATACTTATTGATTCACATTTATACGAAGCTTATTCGCGGCGTATTGCTGTCTGAGATTTGAGAATAAATCAGTTGAACGTATAGCGGAGGTCAAAGAGCATAATTACGGTGCACACATATACCCTCATTCTCAGATTTTGACCGGCTATCGATTTCCAAAATAGAAATTGATGGTTCCCGTTAAAAATAGAAGTATAAATCGACATGTTGCAGAAAAAATTTCATAACCATACGTACATACAGCTCCCAGTGCGACCTCTGCTATCGTTTTCCGAAAATACAGGATCTCTGTATCAGGTCTCTAGCCCGCGATTTGACTATCGGTCAATTCAGTATATGCATCCAATATTCTGATGCCAATAAATTGTGCTTTTTTACTGTACAATATACAGTACGATACCCCCGTATACAAACATGTTGAAGAAATAGTTTAACTTATTGAAGAATTTTGTCATAATTATATTATGTAGATATACCTTGAGTAGACCGATATGCGGAAATCTTTCCCAAGCCAAATAATTCTCTTCGCCAACATGATTGACTCTACTTGATGTTATGGTTTCGGAACTCATGCCATCTCCGAGAAAGATGATTACATTTTTTGCGGTATTTGTGTTCCACGAATACTTAAATGCAGCCAATAATTCCGAACGTCCAACACTATGCCAATAGTGTTTATCTGTAGATAAAATATAAGTGAAGAAGACACTGTGCAGTTGTACGAAAAATTGTTCTCTGATCGTATCCGCATATACGCGTAACAGAAGAATCGTTAAGTTATTGTTTAGAAAATAAACTTTCGTGCGAAATATTTTCACGATCAAATTCAGACGAGATATCTAAATTCGACGACTTACCTTTTTGTCCACTCGTATGATATGCATTTCCCGTGAACAATGCGAGTAGAAATAATTTCAAAATCAATATAAATGTCAGACCATAAAAAGCCATGATACTTCGAAGTGCTTTTCTGAAGTCTGACTACAGGGATTACAATCAAAACTGATCAGACAGGGCGTGCATACGACTGCCCATCTCTCCCAAGACTTTTATTATATTATCCGAAATGTGGAGGAGACGTAGGAAGAGAAGTGTGAATACGGGTGGTTGGAGGGGAAACGCATTAAGCCCGCGTGTAAATTAATACATGTGGTTAGGATCGAGGTGGAGTAGCATATATATAGCCGCTTTATTTCCTCTTTGTGCTTCTCTGACCCAATCATCGTCAATGAAAAAATTTCATTTGCCTAATTCTATATTTTCAATCATTTCGATTAGTTCTACAAACTTGATACTGGTATGTACGTATGTATATTTCATCTTCGTGCAGTAAAATTTTTATTTTCTCACTCTACAATTTATTGTTTAACTAGATTTTCTATCAGCTAATTATACGTTTAACAATCGGTCAATATATCCTAATTCTCATCGCAGTGATGAGGTTAATACTATTTTCTGTCAAGGGATAGTCTCATTCGCTTTCAACTATATTTACTTTTCGATATATTTCGTTAACCCGATAATCACGCGTGTTACGGACCAACCAAGTACGGAAGTCAGTTGCTATATAGCGCATCGGTTAGCGCTATAGCGTTGATTGAAGATATTCTGTTCGCTGGCATGCTGCCGATTTCAAAACCTCCATATAGTTCGCCCCTCATTTGCTGTGAATTATTTAATCGTCTTTGCAAACGTTTGTCGGTCGTTTGTTGGTGAATGATGGACTGATCTGTACGTTGGACGGTAATCCGTTGATTAGAAAACATTTTTTTTAAATAAGCCTAAGGAATTTCTTTAGTTAGCCCCCCGATCGTTTTACATTTGATCAATTTCGACGTTTTGACTGAAGATATACAAATAACGGTGTCATTTGATATACAAGGAATCAAACGATTGTGCGAGTGATAAAGTTATATGTATATAGGTACTCAATTGAAAGTATAGTGATTATACGAGCCCCACAATAATTATCTATAAATGCGGTTCAATTTCTGACGAGAGATCAAATTTCTTCAATAACTAATTGTATTAGCTACCAATTCGACTTAATCACTTGACGCTGCGAAAAAAGAAATGGAATATCATGCAACAGGCTTAGGGGCTATCGTCAAAATCGTCAAAATGTTAAGAAACAATCAGGTTGGGAATTTTATTTCCTACAACTTTGATCATCACCATTTTTACTCTAGGATCAATATTTTCAGATTTATACTCAATTCAGTGGTGGATATTTTTTTATTTTCAGTTATTTCGTTTATTATCAAGTTTATCGTCAAAACAGTAAGGAACAATTAGTTAGGGAATTTTATTTCCTGTAACTTTTGTTATTACCATTTTTACCCTAGGATCGATATTCTCAAAGTCAGAATTGAAATAAGGGTGGGATTTTTTTTACTCTTCATCTTAAGAAGAAAAGTATTGGATTCAGCTGGAAAATGACTATGTCCAATTTTGACCAATCTCCACGTTTCAAGACCCCTAGAATCCGAAGATCATGTTTCTAACGACATGTCGGTCTGTCTGTCCGTTGTGTTCACTCGAAAATCTCAGAAGCGGTTTGATAGAACAATCTGAATTTTAGCGTGACATCTTGATACATTGGCAAGATCAAACTTTTCTATGATTCATTTCGATCCGACTTCCGGTTTAGCCGGAACAGAGAAGGACCCCTGATATTTTTAACGGAAATTCCAAATTTTCACGCTGGCAAATGAAAGTTCGAGTTGCCCCGAATCGATACGCCGCTTGTTTTTGGTTTTATGAATTCAAATGTTTATTTTATGTGATGTATACTCGAGTATCAAATTAATTAATGTCATGTTCTCAGCAAGAAGATCTGATTTCAAGACTTTTTGCAGAAGGAGAATGCATTTTTGCAGGTAGTTTGAAAATTAATGTACTCGGCGAAATCGCACTTATTTGAATTGTTTAAATAAATATAAACTATATGTAAGAAAAAAAATGTCATTTTAGAACACCTTTTTCGTCCTCATGGGATGGATTGTTATTTTGTGAAGTCTTACAATATGGCGAATGACAATTGTAGATATTTTTGTCTATTTCTCATCACAATGTCTAACTACGTCTATCATTTTTCTTAAATTGATGCAATTCTCTGTTCAAAACTAATTTTCTTTCTGAACAAGCCTAAACAGACTTTCATTGACTAATCATACAGATTCATCAATTTTACCTATCGCATTCGACACATCGATTATTATCACAAAAATGGCAGTACTACAACGAGGAGGATGAGGTAACAAGCAGTCGTGCTTGACCCATGACTCTTGGTGTATTCGCCGATCTTTGCTGCATAGGCTGCAACATGAGCGATGAAACTCTGCTCATGGGTGGAGTGAAATAAATGAGCATACGGGCCTGTAAACGAAAGAAGAGCATAATTATCAACTGATGGGTCTCTGAGTCACCTGACATGGTAAAATCAAAATAACATTTAATTACCTATAGCGTACACTGCAATATCAACCCCGCTATGTTTGCCCTCATCAGATATCACAGCAGCATCTTGGCTATAATTAAACGAGGCAGTGTCCTCCAAAGTAGGATCTTTCCTTATTACTGTCGTCTCGTTGTACACTTCGTACGCCAGGTTTCTTGGTCCTCCCGTCGTGTAGCCCAACGTTGTATAAGGGACGTTGTCATATCGAGAGTTTTCAGCGATTCCTTAAAAGCGATATAGGTCGAGGGTGATGTTATTTAGAGATAACAAGACATCAATTAATGGATTACGATTCATCCCACTGACAATTATATTTTCAAGAACCATCCTTTTTCTGCAGATTATCTGCAGACTATTTCGAGAAACAATATCTTACCAAGAATGCTTCCTCCTCTGTCACTGATGCCTCGAATAGTCAAGGAATGACCATGATCGCTTGTCACTATGACCAACGTTTCGCTTGTGTCTACCAGTCTCAATGCTGCATTAATGGCCTCGGAGAATCTTACAGTCTCTCGTAAAGCTTGAGCTGCGTACCCTTGATGGTGAGCAATATCGATGAGACCCCCTTCAACCTAAAAATAAGGATCCTTTAATCTTCGCGTAAGGATGATTGTTTCTGGAGTGAACGTTATCATCAAGATTAAGAGCATTTGGATTGAGTTTGAAGATGAACTACTGAGTATGCGTAAGAGAATCAGTTATACCGCAAGCACGAATCCCTTCTTCGACTTCTGGAGAATTTTTATAGCAGTGGTCGTCATGTTCTCCAAACTGGGTTGCCCATCTGGACCCGTGTTTCTTTCCCAGTCCATACTCAAGTGCGCGTTAGCAAATATACCCAAAAGAAAGTCCGTCTCTTGTGGATCGACGTTGAATAATTCCCTGTTGTTCTGAACCACAGTGTGCGAAAAGTTTCTCCGTGATTTATCAGCTTCCCAATCCTCGATAAGTCTTCTCCCATCTTGACTGACGCACTCATTCGTATCTATCGGATCACCTTGTCTGGGGACGGAGTTGCTTTGTAACATTTGTCTGCCACCGCCCATGATAACCTATCAGGAAAATATTCGATTACGTTTAATTTCGGTTTTCTTATTAACTCATTACTATATTGTGTCTATCGGTGAATTCCGCTTCGTTGCATCGAAATCCCAATACGTGTTTAGTCATTAGGATTGCTGTAGTTTATCGTTGGAGAACAACTCTACCTCCATCGACAATTTACCTTGATATCTCTTCCTGGTTGGTCCTCGATCAGTTGCCTTGCAATATCCTTACATTGCGCTGCACTTTTGGGCATGGTTTGTTCGCACTCCCATCCTCTGTGGGCAGAGTGAGCGAAGAGAGCTGAAGGGGTTGCGTGAGTGACCCTGGTCGTCGTGACGAAACCTAACGAAACAAAATTTTGTTACAGGGCAATGTAAAAGTCATAAAATTAATCGAAGTTCTCGGATTTATGGATGTTTTAGGAAATTAAAGAATGGAGACAAGGTGCAACTGTTGGTATACCTGATCACGCATTTACAAAGATTTTCCCTACGAATTTTAATCGATTTTGAGTTTTAATTTTACCTGTATCTTTACCGGCCGCTTGAGCCCAAGAGATTATTGATTCAACGTGATTTTCTTTTTTCAAGCTCGCTTCGCAATCAGCCTTTTTCACATTTGCATCAACTCCTGCGTTTCCGTAATTCGTCTTAACGCCGCAAAATATTGCAGTTGCCGTCGACGCCGAGTCCGGTACTCGTTTGTCCGAGTCATAAGTCTGTGAAACATACATTTCATGTATATTGAAATAATTATTATGCGATCCAAATATAATTCGAATTGCCAATTCGAATGAATTGAATATCAAATTTTGGAGATAATTCGACGCGAACAATTGTTTTTTAATTGGCTATAATTAGTTCTGACCTTCAATGAACGAGTCGAATTAATTAAGTACCAAAAAAGAAAATGATTTACATACAGAAATAGAAGCAGGTACACAAAATGGTCCAACGTCGATTTATAGGTTCTAAAATTTGTCCTTTCAAACACCCCCATGTAATTCTCTTAGTACATTAGAATGCCGTTGTAAAAAGTCAAGATCGATATTATTTATATATATTTTCCTTCTCAAATAATAACCGATTTATTTTGACGTTAATTTGAGACGCTTGGAAAAATCGTAGGAATAATAAATTCGAACCTACTATATAGATTTCATAAAAAAAATGTTAATTCACATATAGTTACGCCTATGTATTAATTTCGGCTGGTTTGTGACTCACTTTACGCCGGACGAGTGCTTTTTTTCGTTCTTTTATTATATTTTTTTTTTTCATTTCATTTCCAACGAATGTTCGATAAGGTCATCCTGTATTATCAGACTCCAGACGGCGAAGGATTCAAGGTCTGAGTTTTGTGACTTGATGTCATTTATTTCGCGAGTAATATTATGAGCACTGCATAAAGTCTGAATCATTATACTCTGTGATCTTATATTCGATGCATCAGGATGGACGGTTTAAAAATGTTTGATTATGGAAAAAATTGACACCGAGATCGAAGATTTTTAATTTTATATCAATTACGTAAACCTACAGGCCATCGGAAATTTTTTATTTCATAATTACGAAAGGTATTTCATAACGCTTGACCCCATATAGGTATTTTTGGCGATATAAACCTTGGAATCCCCGGCTCTGAACGGAATACTAATGATGCAGCACTGTCGAATAATTTTCAGAATCGCGTATGCACTAATATCCAATAATACTGCAGTATAAAAAAATCAAGACTACAAATCGGAGGGAATAAATTACCGAGATGTTCATTTCCATATTCCATCTATTAACATAAAAATGTTCGGTGGATTCTAAGGTCTGATTTGAAATAACTTTTTCAATAAGTTTTGAGAATTGGAGGTAAATCTTGAAAGACTCTGTACCACAGTTTACTCGATTTTTTCCTCCTTAACACATACCTATGTATATCAGTTTGTATTATAATGATAAGATTAGGACTGCATTGCCGCGGCGTGAAACGTATCGATAACCCTGGAGCGTTATCCTCGACCTTTTTCCTTAAACATACAAGGTTCCCGTATCCGCTCCTTCGACTATACTTCTATATATTTATACCTGATAAATTTCTTATCAGAGAGCCTGTGCCCGATTGTTTTATATAAATGAAAAAATAATTCATTATGTGACAAAAGAGAAGTTGATTTCGAAAAAATCACCGTAAATTTCTTTGAATTACATCAAAAAGTTAGTAAGAAAATATCAAATTTAAAATCGAGGAGTATTTTGAAGTCTGATATATATATATATATACATATAGATACATAGCTTTGGCTTATTTGAATAGAAAATATTCGATCAAAAATTCAATCGTTTTTCGATTTTTATGGAATAATTTATAGTACAGGTTCTGCTTGAAAATTCGACAAAAATTTCTGTCGAATTTATAAGCGTATATTATTTCAATATTATTTCAACATAGTTTAACTTGCAGCACGACGAGTCACATACGTCTGAATGCCGAATATCGTCATAGCCGTTATTTCGCCAGTAAAAAACACCTGTACCTATCATTAAGTCACGATTACGAAACAAATGGATCATTTGTTTGTATTTTTTATTTTTTGCTTGCCCAGGTGTTAGTCTGATCAGAATGAACGAAAATATATAGCGCAATACGATCGTACAGATATTAGTTGAAATTTTTGATTCAAGGGCCGAGGTTAATAATATTTGTTTCAGGGAGAATATTTGGGGTCGATATTACGGTCAATTTCAGCCGGTTCGGATCAGAAAATCCAGCGATAATCATATCGGAGTTCTTTAAACTTGAAATGCAGTAAGGCAGCACGTTGTTGTTTTTTCATCAAATCTTTACGCATATCACATGAATAATTATAATGAGCGATGTAACTTGCACAGGCACAGAGCGCGGATGAATTTCGGGTTATTTATTTGCTTTTTATCTAAATTATCAATTTTTTTTTTTTTTTTTTTTTTTTTCAATACCTTGACTAATCCAACATGTGGGAATTTCTCCCAAGACAGATAACCTTCTTCACCGGCGTTATGAATTCTAGTTGCCGTTATCGTTTCGGGACTCATACCATCTCCGAGAAATATTATCACATTCTTTGCCGTATTTGTGTTCCATTTATACTTCAATGAAGCCATTAACTCCGAGTGACCATCATCGTGCCAATAATGTTTGTCTGTTGAATAAATGATTTTCAAGTCAACGACACTGCAGTGTACAACTTTACGAAAATATAACTATTCTCGCGTCATATACACACATCAGAATTCGAAGCACTCAGTTACAGTTTTTTTTTTTTTTTTTTTTTTACAATTCAAGAAAACTTACCTTCCACCCCTCGTACGTCTACCGCGAATAGTATCAGTAGGAATAACTTAGAAATGAGAACACTTGTCTTGACAAAAGAGCCCATGATTCTTTCAAGTTCAGAGCTGAAGCCCGGCTGCAGTACGTAGGGATTACAATCAGACCAAGGCAGACAGGGTGTTCGAACAACTGCATATTCCTTCGAAGCGTTTCTTTATATTATCAAAGATGTAGAGGAAGTGGAAATAGAGGGGGAAAGTAGGGCTGTTGGAGGTGGCATATGCGGTACCCGAGTGTAAAGTACCGTGCGAGATCAGAACCGCGAAAGCCTGGTATGAATCGCCGAGTATTTCCTAGTTCTCATTATTATATACTTCTACGAACCATTTAACCTTGTGACCAAAAGTCAGAAGAAGCAGTACATGAAGAGCTGGAAAATTGAAGATTGCATGCATTCCAGGTATTACAGATTAACGTGAAATTCGGATCATGATCGACATTTGTTGAAAAAACGAATATAATTATTTGCACATATAGGAATGTATCTTCACTTAAGAATCTATTTGCGTTGAATGTTGACGAAGCAATATGCAATCTACCGTTCGCAAGTGTACTTAATAAAAATTTGGTCCTGTATTTTAATCTCATCTATGATTTCGGGTACTATACGTAATAGCAAACTGAGTGACACTGAAGCTTCATCAATCGTCGTCGTACTAGCCTAACATAAAAAATTGATGAAAGAGACCTAGCTGCTTCAACAAAAAAAAAAAAAGGCGGATGTGAATTTACAATATTGTTTCACAAAACCAGAATACAATAATTCGCTACGTCATACGTGGATGACATTTTTGCCTCGTTTAAGTCTAACAATTACTCTTTACGTATTGTACAAGTATATACCACTCTTTGCTGTAGTTTTAGAAATGTTGAATACGTTTTTTGTCTGATATACATATACATATGTATATGCATCGAAGAGAACTATCGTCATTATACAACCTCGTCAAACTTGTTCATTGCCCAGTAGTATATTATATCTTTATCCTCTAGTTCGGGAAAAACGGATTGAAATAAGCATGTGAAAGTACTTATCATCAAGCTGTTATTACAGTCATCATAGAAAACCGCTAAATAGCCGGAAGCATAGTTTATGCATTTATCTATGTAGTCATTGGGAATGTCGCGGAAAACTCAGCGAATTCTAAAGTGCAGGATAGAAAATTCACGGAAAACAGCCGGGAAATTAGATATAAAAGTCGATATAAAATATAAACCGTTGTATTTTCATATTTTGAAATAATGTCGAAATGATGTTTTTCCACTCATATAGTTTGTCCGCATATACCTACTTGGTCAGGTGAATTTTTCATTGCATAACGTGAATACCCGTTGCTTTTCTAAGCATGGAATAATTAAATATTTTCCTTCAAAGATCTGTATAAGTCGAGGAACTTTGAATATGATTTCAATGTGATTAAAATCACATAGGTATACGAATGTATCCAAAGAAATCGTGACCACTTGTTCAGCTGATTTTTTTGTCGTTTTTTTTTTTTTCTTTCTAAAAATACAAATTTGTGGCTACTATGATGAAAAAACCTACAATTTCTTGCTGTTTTTTAAATCAAATCATAGTCTAGAGCTTTTTGCAATTTATAAGCCAGTGTAATGTCTATTCTCGTATGGTAATCGTTGCGTATTAAACTCCATCACCGGTTACGTAAAACATAATTGAGGAATATCCATATAGAAATTTGTTTGCTTTAATTAGCGATAGAGAAAGCGATTAAATGAGTCAATCGAACACACCTTTTATCCTTGTAGAATAACGTAGGTATATACCTATTCATATATCTTTACAGGAAATTCGTATCTACGTACATATTTCGATCTAATTACCATCTTTGATCACGTGTTAAGGAAATTCAGCTAAGGATAAAGGATTCAAATGACAGTATATACAAGGATTCTTATAATGAGAACAAAAATATCATTTTCTTTTTTACTTGCACCTTCACGCATTCATACATTTCGAAAAATTGTCACTGCAGGTACTCAATAATACTGACGTGTATTTTACCTCGACAAAGCTCTATAATGATTATTTATTTTCTCACTTAACATAATCTGTTAATTGCACGAACTATAATTCGTCAATTTTCACAATCATTCGTCACTTTAATCCTCATCGAAAAATTGGCAGTACTATCATAAGGATGATAAGGAGACAAGCTGTTAAGCTTGATCCATGATTATTTTCTGGTGTATTATTTGGCTGCGTGGCATTTCCTGCATGTACTATAACCCAAGCTACAAAGTTTTGCTCATGAGTGGTCTGAAATAAATGAGAATACGGGCCTGAAAAATGAAAATAACCACAGTTAGTCTACTTGTATGAAAACCGTATATGGGTTACGATTCAGTTTGTGGGTTCGATTCTGATCAATTACCTATAGCATACACCGGAACATCAGCACCGCCGTGTTTAGCCTCGTCGCTTATTACAGCAGCTTGTTGACTGTAAGTGAACGCAGTAGTGTCCTCCAAAGAAGGATCCTTCCTCGTGGCTGTTGTCCCGTTGTACATTTCGTAGCCTATGTTATTTGGCCCTCCTGTGCTGTAGCCCAAGACCGTGTAAGGGGTATTGTCATAGTTCGAATTCGTAGCAATTCCTAAGAAGGAAAGACCCAGAATAAAATAGGAGAAACTGAAGGATAAGGAAAAGTCACAATTGATTTATTCTGTTCGGATTGTCTTCGGACAAACTACACCGAGCTTACTTGCGATCGAGTAGAGAGGCATTTTTCGTTTACTCGAGTTTCGGGCAAATTCATTCCGTTTTTAATGCTATTTTCATTCCAATGAAATACTTGCCGAGAATATCTGTTCCTCTCGCACTGATTCCTTGGAAAGTCAAGGAATGACTATGATCGCTTGTCACTATGATCAGGGTCTCGTTTGTGTTAACCAGACCTAGGGTCGCGTTTATGGCCTCAGAAAATCTAACAGTTTCTCGTAAAGCTTGAGCCGCGTGACCACGATGATGAGCAAAATCAATGAGACCCCCTTCGACCTGAAAAAAGTGCCTTATTAAACTTCACACGGATAATTCGAGTGAAGCGAATTAACAGCTGAATATCATAGAGTATTGAACTCCGATTGATATGCATCAGATATATCCAACTGTACCACAAGAACGAATCCCTTTTCTGATTTTTGAAGAATTTTCACAGCGGTGGTCGTCATGTCCTCCAAACTCGGTTGTCCTTCAGGACTGGTGTCCCTTTCCCAGTCCATGGTTATGTGACCGTTGGCAAATATGCCCAGAAGAAAGTCTGTCTCTTCTGGATTGAGTTTTGACAATTGTTCGTTATTTTGAACGACGACTTGCGACAAATTTCTGGACATTTTATCATTGACCCAATCTCCTATCAGATCTCGACCATCTTGACTGTAGCAGGCCCAGGTATCCAGCGGATCGCCTTCTCCTGCGGTCGCGTTACTCTGTAACATTTGCCTGCCACCTCCCATGATGACCTGTACAGCAGACGTTAAAACATAACTAGCATATTGTCACCGTTGTAAATAATGGTAACTTCTCTTTCGTGGATAATTTACTTTGATATTTCTTCCTGGCTCATCCTCGATCAGTTGCCTCGCGATATCTTTACATCCTGCGGCATTCGCGGGCATTCTGTCCTCGCATTCCCATGATCTGTCGGCTGTGTGAGCGTAGAGAGCTGAGGGAGTCGCGTGAGTGACCCTTGTCGTTGTGACAAAACCTTGAATGGTTTTAAACAGCGATATGAAATTTGGAAAATTGGTTCTCAGAATTATTTGACGAGGTAAGAAGATAGTGCTAATGTAATCAGACACGTCGATTAGATACCAACAGATATCCGAACCGACAGTGGTAAATTTATTTGCTTTCTCCTGATTGAAACCATCGATGCACGGTTTTATTTAGCAGAGTTTATATCGATCGTATGCAATCCCTCGAAGATAACGATAGTTTACAATTCTTCAGCTAACGATTATGATTCGTTCCTGAGTGTAATTATACATATTCGACCTTAAATCTTACCAGTGTCTTTACCGACGCCTTGAGCCCAACTCAGAATTGAATTAACCCGATTTTCTTCTTTGAGACTTGCCTCGCAATCACCTCTTTGTACGTTCGCGTCAACACCCGAGACTCCGAGATTTGTTTTAACACCACAAAACAACGCTGTGGCAGTCGAAGCTGAATCTGGTACTTGCTTATCTATGTTATAAGTCTGCGAAAGGGTCCCACCGTTTAAGAGAGGTGATATGCCCCTGTCTTTAGATTTTGTGTGTTAGTGGTTTAAGTTGTTTCTTGGGGTGAAAAACATGTTGAATCGCCTTTGCATTTGCCACATTTAACCGTTGGATAGAAGTCGATTCGTTAAATAGGCCCTAAAATAAATAAATAATTACGAAAAATCACGTTTTTGGAGAATCGGAGAATCTACTGTTTTCCCCTTACTTTTTCACCCCAAGAAACAACTTGAACCGCTAACACACAAAATCTAAAGACAGGGGCATACCACGCTCTCTTAACCGGGGGGACCCTTTATTTAGTTTTTAATATTCACGCTGTTGTATCGATTCGAATCGATTAGGTCCGAGTAAATATAAATTAAGAAGCTATTGCGACGATTGTACCGAATGTTATTCGTTGACCTTAAATCAGTGATAATCAATGTTAATTAATTTGAATCTACAGTTGGTAAGTTTGAACAGTTGTAATGCCATCGTATGGGTACAATCTCATGTGTACAGCTGTAGATATACCATCTACTTTACCTAGATACGGAAATTTTTAAGAAAGTATGATCAGCTAGTTACAGTGCTACTCCGATAAATGCAGAGAAATCTTCAGATCTGATAACAAATATTTTGTTATCATAAAGGAAAAATTGATTTTTGGTACAGATCGTGAAGCGCAAAAAATGGAAAATGATAGCAAAAATTTGATCCGAAGTAAACGCAACAGGTGTTTTTTTTCCATGAATTACTGCAGTGGACAATGTGCTGGTCTCTGAATCCAGTGAGAAATGAAAGACGATTTTCTGTATCGTTATGTGATTCGTTTATTACGTACCTTGAGCAAGCCAACATTCGGAAATTTCTCCCAAGCAAGATAACCGTTTTCACCAACGTTATAAATCCTACTCGCTGCTATGGTTTCGAAGCTCATCCCATCTCCGACAAATATGATAACATTTTTTGCTGTATTTGTGTTCCATTCGTATCTCAATGCTTCGGCTAATTCCTCGCGAGCAACATCACGCCAATAATCTTGATCTGTACATGGACAGAAAAAGCATCTGGTCATTGTCTGGACTGAAACCTTCGAGCCTCTGATTGTCTTCATGTGTTCACGTTGGGTAATATTTACTATTAAGCCTTCAAGAGCTCACCTTCTAAGCCATTTCCGTGTATAACCTCGACGAGTAATGATGTAAGTGTAATTAACGTCACTATTTTATTAATACATCCCATTATATTTCGGAGTACAGTAACCAAATCTCCTTTACCAGCATCAGAATGAAAATAAAACTGCAGCGGTAGCTAGAACGTTCGAATGACTGCCGACTACTACTTCGAAGTATTTCTTTATATTATACAATCTGACAAGAGTTAGTGGGGCGATGACTTGGCGGAAGCGGAGAACGAGGGGAAAAAGTGGTTAAGAAGAGGGGATAGGTATATCAGCTGTGCATACGAGCGTGTAGTGATGTGTGAGACCAGGATGCCCAAGAGCAATTAGTCTGTGAGTTTAACCGAGTTTTTTTTTCCGTCATACCTCTTTTCAAATCTCAAATTAGAACTTTGTCTACAGGTTGTTACAGATTACATTCGAATATCATTCGATCGATTGAAAAATATTTCAATGCTATTGTATATATCTATATCTAGTATATATACGTATCTGTATACTATACAGACTGTGTCAAATAGATTACAGGAAGATCCCTCGCACAACTTATCATTATTATTGAGCTGCGATTTAAGATATCAGTTTCAGCGTTGAAACTGGTTTATATTTTACATATATGGTTTATTATACACTCGGCATTATTCAGATATCAGCTTTTCGCTAATCCGTGTTTAAATATGATCAAATACTTGGCGAGGAATCGAAAAATTGGCGCATTACGTTAATAAATAATTTTACTGAGTTGTCTGTGACTATTTGTGCGCATATTTTCATATTTTCTGATCAGGAAATTTTCAAACTCGAAAATCGAACCCGCGGTTTTATATCCAGACTGTGCTGTCGCGGAGGTGCGTATGAGAGAATTCATTCGTGGTGTACAAACCGTCGGCAAGATAGATTTTTCACGGTGTCACTAAACTCTGTAGGTAACCGTTCAACATTGATTTTTCTTAAGCCATCGGATACGTATTTCGAAACGTATTTTGTTCTACTATTCAACCGGTAAACGGTTTGATCATGATAACCGATAAGCAAATTTTTAAACGGGTTTTTAATCAATGTGTTCTATGATTAGTATCAACGTTTGTTATGATCGATTAATTTAAAAAATCCATATATAGTAGGGTGATCCATTTTGACCGACTATTTTTTGATTTTGAGTCTCGTATGAAAATTTGTTAGTCTGTTGCATCTTAGGATCCTCCCGCCCAAATTCTAGATCAATTAAAAAATTTTTAGGGGTCGCTCACGAATTTTTAAAATTCCACAAATGGTCAAAAATCGTATTATTTTTGTTTTTTTCGAATTCTTTCTCTCGTTTCGGCAATTGTTTTCACACAAAACAAAAATGACATCCTGAAAATTTCAACTCAAAATATAAATTCTTAAAGGTCGCTCAAGAATTTTGAATGTTTTTGAGTAACACTATTATGCCTATAAAATTCTTGAGCAACCTCTAAGAAATTTTTAATTGATCTGAAATTTGGAGAGGGTTTCTCAAACATGAAAAACCAAAAAATTTTTATACGAGACTCAAAATCAAAAAATAGTCGGTCGAAATGGGTCCTAATATATAGACTGATGAAAGTCCATACAAATCATTTACAGCCGAATCTTAAAATTGAGTAATGTATTGTGCACCTACCTTTAAGAATTGGCCTGCGGACAAATGTCTCCTTTAATTTGTTAAGAATATGGTGTCTAAAGACCAGGAAGAAGATTTATTCGACTAGTAGGAAAAGCTAAGAAACGTATTTGACTAAAATCAGTATTGAAAAGTCCCTCAAATAGTAAAACAATTCATTGATAATTAGAATATGGTTCTATCTGTGGATTGACCTATTTTTATTTAAAATTAGCGTTGAAATAATTGGGAAATCGTTCAATTTCCTTTTGAAATTGTTTGATCATCCGTATTTTTAGATACTGTGTATATCCTGTCACATAAAGAAAGAAGAATATCCGCAGGAATATATGGATATACGCATGTACAAAAGTTAGTGTTAATTGTAATTAATATTGAATCGTATATTTTCTGTGCAAACGCGTGACCATGATTGTCTTCATCCCTGTTAAATGACCGTTTCGTGAATTAGTCGACCGAATTTTGAGCACAACAGTCTAATTAATAAGTATTAACAACAGGAGGAAACTTATTATAATTCAATAATAATAATTCTATATAATAACGGTTCAATTAACGCGAATAAATTAACGATAGAAATCAACAAAGCAGTAATTGAGCCTTTTATAACAACCTTTTTGACCAAACACCCGGTTTTCTTCAATTTTATGTCTGGAGCGGAATTTCCTTGAATCCTTGAAGCGTTAATAAGATCCTCTTGAAAAATACGGAATTGCTTGTTTCGCCTGATGGTTATAGACATCGACTGTTGTCTTCTCGCTGTTTTAATTAAAGATTCATCAAAAAAAAAATCAGGACATTTTCATCATCACTATATTTGTCATAATTATTATAAGAAGAGTTCAGCTGACTTGAGAACGAAGATATAGTTTCCTGGTCGTACGATGTATCATCAATACGTAACAGACGTCGATAATCAAAGTTCGTAAAAAAATTTCAGATAAATCAGGTCCAATAAAATAGCGAGTGGAAATCGAATAGATTTTTTTTTTCTCCTGATTTATAACAACAGGTAATAGGAAAGAGCGAAGGAATAGGTCACACGATGATAATTATACATACACACAATTATATATTTATTTTCATAAATTTCTTTCTTTCTACATATAGTTCATTACATATTTTATAACGTATCCCACATTTTTCTAAAGGAAAAAAAAAATAAAAAGAAAAACCAATAACGAAAAAAAATTGGAGGAAATAGGTGGGCAGCAATTGGATAAGAAAAGTTTTACTAGCCAATTTTGTTGGTCACTAAAATAAGCTAAAATATAATATTTTTTATACCTGTACGTCAGGTGAAAACGTGGTTTGGTTAGGACGGTGATGTTTTATAATTTTCGTGGGAATTTAATAATACGAAGTAAAAGTATAAGACGCGGGCAGCGCATTGAAAGTAAAATGAGAAGAAGCTATTGATCGTATTTTTTCATCCCCCTCGTGCCGCGGAGGTTGGAACGGACGGAATTAAAGATGGCGGGAGTTTTTCCATTGTCTCTCCCCTACTCTCCCCCATTTCACCCCCTTTATTTCCCCCCCTGTCCCCCTGCCCCCCCCCGCCGCCCCCGGTAAGCGAAGCGAAGCAAAGGAACGGCAAGAAAAGGAGGGATGAAAAATGGGCAGGGATATTTTAAAGGGAAATTCAGACGGAGGCCGGCCACCCCCTCGCACTCCCTCGCTCTTTTGGTCGTCTCTTCTCTTTCTCACTCTTGCGCATCCGCACCCTCTAAGGGCGCACTTCTGACGCAACGCTTAAAGAGGGTCTTCTTTGTAAATAATAAAAATGGTAGTATTCTAAATTTCCTGCTTTAATAATTCGATTCAGGACTTCAAATGCCGATGCCTATAACTCAGCCAGATATTTACCAGCTTTGATTAAGATTGACAGTCATTGAACGGTTCGATAATTCAACGATCGCGTTTGGTATCAATGAAATCAAATCAAATAACATTAATAATTGATAGATAATTTATCCGATCACTATTCTACCAGTAATACCTACATTACCTGAGATTATGCCGTTTGTTGAACCGAACTAAGCTTTATCTCGTTCATAAATATATAATCGTAATTATAGCAGATTAATTACCCCCGAACACCTTGTTTTTGATTCCTCTTTCACCTCGTATTTTCCTTACTTTCAATATACCCACTTCGTCACATGAAAGCAAACAATTTACTACCAAAATTTTTTCCCGTCATTTTGAATATACATAGTGAATTACCATGAATGATGACAAATTAAAAACTTAAGAAACACTGAAATTACTCAGAACGGTGTTTCAAAAATTCTCTTGCAATTTTGAAACAGCTAGCAAGCACTCAATCCTTTAATTCAAAAGCACACAGGAATTCCTTATCATTCATCACTACGACTTGATACTTTCACTTTTTTTTTCTCAAAGGTACACAACGCTATTGAATCGAGAAATAAATTGAACGATTCGTGTGAAAATTTTGAGTATATAGGTACGCATATGTATCAGATGAAGGAAATCTTGAGAAAAGGGCATGAAGCAAATGTTGATATTTTTTTCAGAAACTAAATGGGAAAACCGGAGGGAAAGTGAACCCGCACCTTACTCCGTACCTAAACTTAGTTATACACGTCCACAGTTCTTCTACGAGAAAGCATCTTGGATTACAACTTTGTGACCTCGGAAACTTATATTGAGCAAGGTTAGTTTTTGGACCGTTTAGCTAACGCTTTATAGCCTACATTCGTACGAAAGACTGGCTAATTGTTAGCTAAAACTACTCAAAGTCCTGCTCGCGAATTATTTCATCTCTCGTTACACCGTAGGCAAAAATTTTCTTCAGTTTCAAAAATTTAAACCATTGATACATGTTAAAAAAAAAAAAAAACGCAATTCGCACGTTACAGTATACTCTCGTAACAAGAAGGGATATTTTCCGTCCAACAATAAATGGAATTAAACGAACCGCCAATTAACTGCAACTGCCCCTATAATATTTGCTATTTATTTCTTCACGATCTATGAGGTATGTATTGTGGAAAATAATTGCGGATTATATTTGCACAATGTGAATCGCAACGGGCCATACAAATGCCGAAGAGATACCGAGTAAGAGAGAAAAAGAGGATTGGGGATTGTGGGTTTACTTTGCAAGTGGGCAGTCGTGAAGTTTGGTGGAAAACGGTGAAAATGTCTGAAGATGTTTTTATTGCGTTGAGAGGGTAGAATGTCAGGAGGTGTGTAGTAGAGGGTGGCCGAGAAACGAAAAGAGGGTTGATGCCGGGGGGGAGTAATGCGAAATGTATGTAAGCAAATATCGCGACTTGCTCTTGTTTTGCGCCGGGATGCTGGGGGTTGGGATCCCGTTTTTTTCTTACGTTTGGACAACCGTTTCTTGACGCTAAAACTTTTCCCGGAAACGTCAAGTTTTAAGTTAAAATGCTCAAAGTTCAAAGGGAGATAAGCCAGGTAGCTAGTTTATTATAAAGTTCATCTTCGCGCGTAACTATGATGCAAAAAATTAACGAATCTGAATCTAAATTAAGAACAATTACGTTTTTTTTTCTTCCTTCTTTTTATATATCGACCAAATTACCAAATGAATAGAATTTTTTTGCATGTTTAACAATTAGCGTGATATTTTGCAAAAACTGAAATAGAATGGATTGTGTAAGAGTCTCAGTTTTAAATTCCCAAAAAACGTCTGAACAGTGACGATAAGAATTTCGAGATTTTACCGTCCGAAGGCCGCCCCAGGAAAAACTCAGTAAAGGTATATAATTGAACGAAGCTGTGACTTACCTATTAGCAAAGATTCGCCAGTGAATTTGTATATTGTAAATTTTTTTTTCCTTTTCTTATCTGGTTGAAGCAATTTTTTGAATCTGCTATGTACAATTATCTGCTGATTATTTATCGCCAATATAATTTTATGATTGATATATAAGAACGGGGGTTATTTTATGTGATCCGTTCTTGACTGACCTCGGGCACGAACTAACAAGCGGTCGAAAGTTTTCCGCATTGGAACATAAAACCTGCGACTGGTTGAATGCATTATAAACGCGTACCTTATACCCGTACGTAGTTTCACGAGTCCCGTGGTCATACGGGTATAAACGATCAGCGGCCGGTCAAACTGGTATGTAAATTATTTGACCACCCCAAAAAGGGTTTTTCATTTTTTAATACGGGCAGTTTTGAGCAGCTGCCCGTGTCGGACGAGTAGGTAGGGCATTGTGAACCTCTGTTACTTCAACGGTCGGACAATAATGTTGAATGATTGAACAGTTGCTGTATAAAACTGAAAATGATGGCTGTGTTATATACATATTTTTTTTCTCTAAAAAAATGACAGTCGATGAAACTGCTTTATACATAACGAACCATATATTTATATATTTATATTAAATTTTTTTTTCCGCGTTTCCAATTCGAGCGCGCTTAATTATTTCAAGAATCAAGTTATCGGAATCGTTTTTTTAGCCTGGCGATGAGAAAAAAAAAGAACAGCAAAAAAATAGGAAATAAAAAATACAAGTAAAATAGACCGCGAACTTATTAAAATTCACAGCCGCCCCGAGCTTGCTGGCTTAGAAATTAATTTGAGTTGGTTAATTTTTTCATGTAAATGCTAATTTCCCCGGAGCGTATAGCTAATTAAGGTAAAGCTAAAGCTTTGATATTAAAAAATTATTGAAAAGAATTTGCATGGATATAATTACAACTATATAATAAGTGCCTCCTGTATGTATATACGTAGGTACCTTGTCAAGGTGGTAAAGTTACTACCTTGTTTTATAATTAATGTTTACTCAGTTTTTTTTTTTTTTTTTTTTTTTTTTTATATCTTTCCAACCAGTTTTAGAAGAGGATCTCTCCATACTTTACGGCAGGACTTCCGCCCCGAGAGAAAAATCACTTTATGCATTTTTTATCCGGGATCGACGTGATGTTTCAAGCTCATCTTCTTCTTCCGCTCGGCTCTGTATATATTCCTATATCTATACTATATATATCGGAGAATTTTCTAACGGCTTCAGGTCTTAGCGATTGTGAAATAACGTATACGGTATAAAATGTGAAATGTTGAGAACGTAAAATGAGGACAAAAGTGCAAAGAAAACCAGGCGTCTAAATACTCTGCAGCAGCAGCAGCAGCAGTAGCAACAGCAGCAGCAGCAGTAGCAGCAGTCCGCGCAAGTAACAATAAAATCTGATTTCCAACATTGTTTTCCAAGGGACAATGCTCGGTCGAGATAAGTTATGACGTCATAAGGCAAGGCTCGAAGGCGAAACAAAAGAAGATCTAGCTTCGCCATGGCAAGGGGTAGGAAAGTTGGGGGGGTACAGGAAAATAATAAAGACGAGTTTTTAATTGTACCATAAATTTAAACGCTTTTGTTTTTAACGCCGTTGCACGCTGCTCACCAGAACCCATAGCCAACCGCCATATTGGATGATTGTTTCTTTTGTTTTTCAGAATAATATCTTTTACCCGCAAGTTACGGATCACCACAAAAATACCAGCAAGAGATCTAAGCCTTGTCCAACGTTGCAAACGCGCACAGATTTCAAAAATAGTTTTCATCATACCAAACTTCATCAAAATTGGATAATATTCTTTTTTTTCCCTCATCATATCATATCAGATTGATTCGGTTACGATTTTCTTACAATTCGCAATCTGAATCAGTTTCAGAAGATTCGTTTTTCGTGATGGAATCGTTTAAAGTTGACAGCAATGTTGACAACTTTCACTGATTGTGAATCAACTCTAACTTTCACCTCTCAGAATTTCTAAAAGTTGGTAGAACGGATTTTCAAGTGATATACCGTTTAGGGTAAAGAGATTCAACAGCATTAAACTTTATTACCTTGAATTATATGAGCATAGGCATGTCATCAATGTCCAAATATTCAAAACCTGCGGTGAACAATCTGCGCATTTCTTCCTTCTTGAAATTTCTTCATAGATTTCGATTCAGACGTAAACGAAAAAAAAAATAAAATCATCAAAAGCCATTCACCCTGCATTTGAATCCTCAAAAATAAGAATTTTGTGAGAAATGCATAACTTTATATCTACCGCGGGTAGAATCTAGGTATTTGTATAGTTGTATGCAGGTACATACCTACATACCTACGCGTTATGATTCTACATGGTCATTAACCCTTATACGTTTACGTTCAGGGACAACGTGCAGATGGGTTCGGGTTTGCCGGTGGGGTATAGCTCGGCGAAGTGAGGGGAAGAAAGGGGGGGGTTAAGGGTTGAAATTTTCGTTTCTGCAAACAGGTTTGTCCTGTAAGGGTTACGACTAACCCTTTGGTCAGCATTTTTTCAAATCTCTACCCGGCAGGCCCTTCTCAAGGGGTGTACAAAGTTTGAACTTGGGTACACGTCTATACACACATATATACGTATAGGTGTGTTCGTAAGGCCACGTGGACTAACCGAGAAAGATCTTGAAAACTCTCTGAAGATATTTTTCCCCGTTTATTATTAGTTTAATAAAAGTCTGTGCCTTTAAGGATAACCGAACAATGAATTCTCATGACTTCATCCAGCTTGTATGAAAAATTATCTGATTGTGGAATTTTATAAATTACGACTTATTGTTAGTTTAAAATTTGCTTGGTATATAATTTCAGCGACAAAAGGAAGAAGCAACGTATTTATGACCCAACCGTGCAAAAACCTTGGAACAAAAGAGTTTCATTGTCAGAAGTAAAGAGATTCCGCAAGTAATCCTGCAGAGCAGGTATATATCTCGGGACAGACTCGTGTGAGTTTGAGACTGCAAATGTAATGACCGCGTATATATATCTCTTTCGCGACGACGAGTCGAACTACGTATTATCATAATAATCGAACCGAACAATTTTTGGTGACCGATCATTCTTTGGTTGAGTTCTGATTTTGCACAGAGTTGGATAATTTTTTTGTTTCCTAGATAAATTTTTTATTCAATAATACCTATACCGTACCTAGAGTTGATTTTTACTTTCAAAGTGTATGTGTCTATAGGCGAGTGAAAATGTTTCGTGATAGAGCCTATGAGGATTTTTTTTTTTAGCAGGAAGTTAACGAAGAGACAATACTTCGCCAGTTCTGAAAACAAGACAGCATCGCTGAGGTGGTTATTAACATAAAAATAAATGAATACTAGATGGTTCGCTTTCTTGGTCCAAAGCTAAATTCGTATACACTGTCCTTTTCCCGCGCCTCTGCCAACGTCCTGCAGGGCACTACTGCTACCCCCGCGAGTGTCTTTTCTTTTTCCAAGATGGCGCCGCGCGGAAAAGCCAAGACAAAAGAGAACGGTAGACGGTGACCCTCCCCGTCCCTCCCGTCCACCGTCGCCCACCCCCAACCCCCTATTCGCCCTCTTTTCCGACGCCACCTCATCCTCCTTTTCCACCCCCGACGTCGAGGGACCCATCGCACCGCCAAACCCACTTTGCGGTGACAGAAATTTTATTCATCGGTTGTAATTGCGTCAATTTGAATTTAGTTTGAATATTTATATTGAAGGTTGATCGATATCGAAAGGGGGGGGTTTAATATTAATTGGACATTTTTGGACGCATCGGAGATTTAAAGAGAAGAGAGAGCGAGAGAGCGAGAGTGAATATGAGAATGTGAAAGAGAGCTAAAAACGAAACGAATTTTCCCTGTTTTGAACGCTTAAGGTGTTTAGGGTTGCCCGCTTTATAACGAAAGAAACTGACGTGGGGTAAAATTGGCACGGAGTGGAGAAAACACCAGCCCGCGGTTATTAATGATATATTTTCATAATCGTTTCGTCATTTATTATTAATGAGTCGATACGATGGTATTGGTACAAGAACCGCGGCTATACCTACGCTCCTTATAACCTAACAAGACTAAGTACGTTTTAGGTAATTAAACAAGAAAACAAATTTCCGCTAAAATAATTCATGTGTATAGGTATACATTATTATACAGCTATATACCAAAATTAGCTCGAAATGCAAAAGAAGCTAACTATTTCGAATGTTAGAACTCGTATAGGTAATTATAAGATGTAAGTCACACCCCTACTTTCCGCAATTGATGCAGAAAAAAAAGTTCCAAGTGTAGTTATATCCACTAAGCTTTTCGGGCGCTTTACGCATCTTGCATAATGCACACGCCCGCGCTCTCGTTAAACGCTAAAAACTGTACGCGTTTGATGGCAGCTCTGCAGCAGACCGCGGGGTTGGGATATAGGCAGTAAGCGGGAAAGGCAACGTAGTTTTTATACCCTCTTATATAAAAAGTGCGGAGTGAGCCAAGCCCCATAAAAAGGAGGAGGCTCTGGGGTGGGGTGGGGTGGGGTGGGGTCGTTGTAAAAAGAGAGACCCACGGGACCACGCCGAGATCAACCCCTAAAAATTCCCCCACCTTTCAGCCTCGGCCCGAACCACTACCACTACCACTAAGACCACCGGCGTGGCACCACCACTAAGACTACTGTACCGGGTACCACCACATCGAGTATCAGCAAAGGCGCGACTCCTTCGCTTGGCTTCTTGGAAATTCTTCCCCTCTTTCGCAGTTCTTTACTCCCTTTTTATTCAGCTCCTTTTCGTTGGTGATGGTGGGGGCGAGCAGGCAACCAGCCAGTGGACTGAGGGGGTGAAAGCACCCTGCTCGAAGTATTTGAGATAAGAATAAAGTCGGGGAACCATGGCGAGGGGTTCTGGAGGGGAAGGCATATCAAAACGCCCGGGAAAGGCAAAAAGTATAAGGCGATCGATGCCTCCTTGCCCAGTGAACAAAATGAAATTTATACTCCGCACTTGCCGAGGAAATGAAATAACTGCGAATAGTTGCACTATAACGGTATAATATTTATATCTCGCTCTATACCCTATACGGCTATACCTACGATGCGTTTCTCAAGTCGGCGAAATTCCGCCGTTAGTGTGAATATCGTAAATATTTAATTATTCGTTCGCGATTTGAATGAATGCATTTCCCTTATTTCTCATACGACGAATTATTTTCGAATTTAATAGCTCGGTAATCGCGCGATTATTCTTTATTTAGTTCTATATATACGTTGGTATATTGTTTTTGCCCAGCTTAAAACAACGACGAGGATAGGTACGGGGCGACGGGTGGGTCGGATGAATTTCCTAATTAAAACTTGTCTGAAACTATTTAAAAGTTAAAAAAGGAAAAAGTTATGCTCGAGCGATGGACCATTATCACTTTGGCCGTAAGTTTGATAAATTATCAATTCCCGAGCGTTAATTCATTTTTCAAATCACCGGTTTATATCGCTGTATTCTTATATAAATACCTAAACACCCTCATCTCAGGGGTGGGTAATTATTATTTAAAAATAACGGAAAATTTCAAAGGCTTAGAACGCTACACCGTATATACTTCTGTTTTGGAATTATTTCTACCATTTCCGCTGCACCAGAGATAGCAATTAGTAGTAGTCCGCTTTAAGCTGGGCAATAGATTTTTCCCAAGATCTCCCTGCTTAGCGTTGAAAATTTACAATGCACTAGGAAATTGCAAGTAAAACTAGAAACATGTGGCAGTCCCTTGACAAAAAGTTTTTTTTTTTTTTTGTTTCTTTCTCCTTGAACGTCTGGAACGCAGCGAAATTCATTTGTCGATTCAAATTTTTCGGATTTCATATAGTCCTCACTCAATTAACTCTTTCTCATTTTATGAACGATATGGATAACGTATGGGTATCAATAGGATATCGATAAAAAAAAAAGTCTGAAAATATGACGAAGATGAAAAGTGGAGAAATATTTTCCAATGAAATGTAATTTTTCTTTCAAGTTTACCCTTTCAACTTTGTGTCTGAGTACCTCTGCGCCAGCATGCAATACTTTATAGTAAGTTCAAATATAAGCACAGCCCTACAGCTTTCTACTTTACCGATCATTGTCGGAACTTTAATGAAACGCCCTTAACGGAGGGATGCGAAACGAAATAAAAGTCCATCGGTGTGGCAGGGGGATGATGGTAAAACAGTTTTCTAGAAAAGAAAATTGGGAAACTGTTTTAACTTATCGTTAGGAGAATGAAATCGATATTACAATGAGCAATCATTAACTTTCTTCTTCGAGATATACAAACGAACAATTTTTTTTTCTTTTTTTTGATTCAGCAACAATACGCGTTTCTTAGCAGACGTATTTCGAAAATTCGTGGCAGAGTATAGTTTGGGGGTGAAAATTTTCTAAATTTTAATATTTCGTTTTATAATTGATGAAGTATGAGTTGCTTGACGTAATTCCAGAGGATAAACTCTGCAGTCAGTTTTAGCGTGAATTAGAGGTACGAAACGGCTCGTACCGTACGTACCTACTATATGGAATATTTTAATCTTTGACGTCGCCTCGAAGGGTGGAACCGAGAACAATATTCGGACATGTTTCGCGGTTGAAAATTACGAGCCTCCGGTGTCTGGAAATAATTAAACAAATTAGTAAAACTTAACGAGGTCCCCGGCAACCATTGCGCGAAAACTGCCCTCATAAAAATTTCAACCCCTACTCTCTAAGCGAGGCTAATTCAAGATGGCGTCGCCCCTGTTCTATTCTATTCTCTGCTCTCTACTCTTCTCATCTCTAGCTAAGCTGGTTGGTAACCCCTCACCCTCGTTGTTCCCAAAACTCTACGAGGGTGGGGCCTTGAAAGTATGGCGCACCCTTCGTCTCAGATGGTCCTAAAAATGGAATGGTGTATTTTACAGGAATAACATTTGTATTGGAAGCTAACCGATCCGTCAAAATCAGTTAGAGATTCGTTCATTAAAAGAGAAAAAAAAAATTGACATGTATAAGAGAATCCAAGATAAAAAAAATTCAGACTAGATGCTATCTGTATATTACCTTTCGCTAGTATCATATTATTTTTTACGAAATTAATTAGTTGTACTTTAAATTGACTATACTATAATATAAAATGATTCCTATATTCCGGACGGTTTTGTCAATTGAGCTGCATGTGCCTCAGAATGTTAGTTATTATATTTTGCCGTCTGGGTTGTAGGCACTACATACAGTGGTAGTTGGAATGCTGGGACGGAGGGTTGTATCTATGCCAGAAATTTCAACAACCACCCAGATTTCGACTCACGTGCCACTGCCTGTAAATTCCGGGGACAACGTAGTTATAACGAATAAATTTGTAGAAAAAAGAACTAGAAAAAATAAACTGAAAAAAAAAAAAAAAAAATTTGCCGACGAAATCAATATTTTAAGCTCAATTTTTTTCAAATATTGAAATTTGTATACCGTACGCGTGCTGTGAACGAAAATGAAAGTGATTTTCTCGATGAAAATTAATTTTACTGGAAAAAATAATAATAATCACAAAAAAAAAAAAAAAAAAAACAGGCTGAGAATTTTGACAAGACTGTTAGCCAGGTTTTTTTTTTATTTCTTTTTTTTTTTTTTGAAGTAACAAGTATTTCATAAACGGTTTATTTTTTATACCTACCCATCATCTTGATACCAACCCACCATTAACGAGATCACCTTTAACTGTACACACTCAATTACAAATATCTTCGAATATATAAGACAGCTGCACAATTGGACTATTGATTTGAATAATTAAGGGTCCAGGAAAACACAATCCCGAGAAGAAATGATTACAATTTTTGTATTTAAATTTCGTAAATTATATTTCAATAAGCAGTTCAAAATTGCGATTAAAAATTGCACGTGAATTTATTCTGCAGTAATAAAATAGCAAGGCGATTCTGAGGTTTACGTAAAAATTGAATTTTCAATAATTCTGAATAGCTGCGTCGATCGATCGATATGACAAGAAAAAATTTCTTTCAATAAATGAAATTTCCGAAAGCTAAAATCGGTGTAATCTAATAATTGATTATCGCGATTTAATATAGGTTCAATATATCCAAGCTGCTGAACGGAGATTTGATTTTGTTCAATCAATCACGTCGGTAGGGTATCTTTAATTAGATTCGATCAGTACTAGCTTAACCCGCTGCACGGTGAGCCGTTTGTTTTGGAAGCAAACCGCGGTACCCTGATTCCGATATATTGTAATGGATAAATTCGAAAAGATGAAAAAACGAAAAAATAAAAAAAAAAATTGATAGGAAATCAAAAATAAAAAGTAAGAAAAATTATCGAGAGCGGTTGATTTTTTCTCCGAACTATATTGCGGATTTTTCCACGGCCCGCGGCGTACTGACCTCGCCCCTATTTTTCACTCGGCACCCCTGAGCCTCCTCCTCTGCCCCCGTCCCCACCCCGGCCCAATTTTTACGATTCTGCGCGCGAAAAATGCTGTTTTTCGTATATAGCGACGAGCTTGCGCGCCGATTGTCGGCAGACTGGCTCGATTAAAGGGCTCTTTTGTTTTTGGCTAATTTTTTTCACCGGAGGTTTCCTTTTTCATTTCCTAATTCTCTTAGCCCCTCACCATCGCGGTTTTAACTCCCGACCGGCTACCACCCCATCCTCTCCTTTATATACTTTGCTTTCGTTGAGATGAACAGGGATTTCGAGGGTATTTAGTCCACAGATTATTCCGGCTGTTTTTCAATCTCAACCTACCGGGTGCAGCCCTTTTTTTTCCCAACCGCCGTTTTTTCTCTCCCGATTAACTCACCGCGGCGACTCTTCTTTCCTTACGATTTTACTTATCGTCAACGACGATTGAGGTCCCCCAAATTCTAGTTACAATAAATATGTGATTCTTTCGTTGGTTTCCAAATTCCATGAATCGGAATGCCAATTCCTTTTTTTTTTTTTTTTTCTTTTTTTCTGACATAAGACGTTGGAGATGATCGAAAGTCCACGAAGAAGTTGGGGGTTTGTATAACGTATGTAATTTAACGGGATGAAAAATGAACGATTAATTTATGCTCGCGGGAGGTGGTGGTGCTCAGTGGAATAATGGGCCGCCGGCCAATTGGGATCGAGCCTTAAGACGGGCTCGAAACCCTAGCGGGTCGGTCGCAACCCTCTCTGGCCATAAATCCAGTTCGTTCTCGTAGAATTTCCTGCGAGAGTATAAATTCACCGGCTGGAATAAGGATTGCTACAGCCCCTTTCAGACGTTGGTTGCTGCGGCGTGAGCCCGGGCGTTGCGGGTGGAGTAAAAGGAGGGGGATGGGGCACCATCTTGGATCAATAAATGATTTAACATTCACAAAATGGCGGCTGCTCCACCGGGCCAGGCGGGGGCGGAGAAATAATATAATCTACCTTAGACTCTGGCAGCCACCCTCGTCGCCTTCCGCGCCTTCCGTGCCTTCTGCGCCCTTCTCGGTCCTGCTTTTCATCCTCCTATATGTATCCAGCCTCTTCCTCCTCTTCATCCTCATACCAGTCTTCGTGAAACCCCGAACCAACCGCCTACCCCATACCATCATCCGTCGACGAACTCCGCGGAGAACTCCGCTAATACCCGCGCACCCAGTATTCAAATTTCGCGTTTTGAGACGCCTGGAATAGCAAATGATGCATGTCTATTCAAGTCGGCGGTACCGCTCTCTCGAATCTCATCCAACCCCCCCAAGCCAACGTTCTGTGTTCGAAGATGTATTAAACCCGGTTAATTTCGACTTTGACGTATCGCACGCGGCTCCAATCTCTGGCGTATATGTACACCGCATTTGGTACACACATACCTATATATACCTACACACACCGCGTATACTTTATGCTCCAGGTTTATATCTACTACGCAGGTATTCAATTTTGTTTCTCAATGAAAACCGATATGAACGTGTACTACACTCGCAGATTGATTATTTCCTCTCCTTATCTGCAGGAGCGTGTTCACCAGAAAATTTTTACGTTTTCTTCTTTTTTCTTTTCCTTTATTTTCTCCACGGTTGTCCATCTGATCGATACTTTTACAGTGCAGATATTGGAGCAAAGTCAGTAATCCAAAACAGAACTTTATTCCAAATTTCTAACTAGGTATATATCGTCAGACCGCAGCTTCTACAGTCAAAACATGAAGGGTTTGTATATATGTAACTGTAAACTCTCTCTCTCTCTCTCTCTCTCTGTCTCTTTCTCTCTCATCTCATCCTCTTAACAGGAATTCCGCGGAATAAATTCTCCGACTTGCGAATCATCCTGGTCATAATTGTTACGCTGCTTTATTACCTACGCTCTGCGATTTTACAACGTTGAAACTGAACTTTGACACGATATAGGTATACCTATCTCACGATTTAGTGATCGGAGTGTGTACTACACTTGATTAGTCGTACAGGTCGAGGCTAATTCGAGACCACGATCTCTCCCGCAATATGGATCGAAGATAAAAATTTTATCTATATTATTCCATGTAAAAAAAAAAAAAAAAAATCTGGCTCGTGGATTCCAAATTTTGTCGTTATTGTCCATGGTTGAGGGTATACTCGCGGCAAACGTAACGACGATGTATGTACAGTGTACATATACATACTACATACAAGACTTTGGTTATTTCACAGGGTCGTATAAGGGTTGTGATATATTGGTTGTTTTGAAGCTGTACAGTTTCATGACTATATAGAGACATGAATTCCTGAAAACGCGCTGCAAACTATACATGTATATATTTTCATCTAAAGCAAACCGAAGGTTGAAAGTAATTGGAGTCTAATATTTTACCGTAATGGCGTACTAAAGTAGATTTTAGGAGGATGTAGCCAGTTTAGGGAATGGAGTTGGTAGAGGTACGGGGGCGAGGGTGGGGGGGATGGGGGTAGGGGGTAGGGGGCGGAGGGCAGGGGGTAGACGTATAAGATCCCTAAATATTAAGAGGGCATTAGCGTGGGCGGCCATTTTGCATCAGCCCAAAGCCCCCCGACCCCCATTCCTCCTTTCAATTCCCAGCCACCCTCTTTTAACCTCTCTTCTCCTCCCCACGTCGTTCGTCGCAGAAGCGGGAACCTGCTGGCTGGCACATATTATTATATTATAAGGGTGGCTTACCCAGTTACCCCTCTGAACCCCCCCGTTCTAACTCTCCTTCCAGTTCCCTACGCCCCCGGCCACCCCCAAGCCACCTTCGAAGATTATGGAAATCTAAGGGAATTATGTACCCTGAAATTTTGTCGAAATCTCACGACACAACTACGCATATACATGTACACACAGCTCGATAGAGTCCCAAACAAACAGACCCTGTTACGCACACTTACATGCATGCCCGTATTGTATGTGCATGAGGATATTTGTTAATTTTTAGAAAGTTAATTCAAGTCAGTTATTTTGGTGATTGTACCTACTTACGCGTAAGGTAATCTAAGATTCGAGTGTGGACGCGGGTGTTGTTTTTTGAGAAAAAAAAAAAAAAATTTCAACTATAATGTACCTCCTGGACTAAGAATATTAATTGGGTTGTTTTATCTAAGGTACAGTTATGCGAAAGTTAGTTACTGCGTGCTAGACTTAGGATCACATGTCTTCATTAGGTACTTAGTTCCTGGGAAACCGTTGGTGGCTGCCTCTAAGTCCAAGTTTGTTGTGTGAGAAAACACGGGGTTGGGGTAGGAGGCGGATGAGGGCGAGGGAAGTTGATTTGAATTTATATTACTTGGCCACCCCTCTGAATACGGTCTAAGGAAATTTCCATATATCTGAGAAATTCGAACGGTTCCAAAATGGCATCTCGCATTACACGATATTTCAGATCACAATAATTATGGTCCGAATTAGGTTTACATGCATAGATCACGTTATCGCAAGAAAATGGCGAAATTTTCATTGGCAAAAAATAAAGAAACGAAGAATCTTAAAAAAAAAAAATTGATCAGTGCAAATTCGAGCAGCGGAGCTTATTCTGAGTAAGTTACGAAATTAACTCGATCATTTTTATGGTCTTATATGTTTAATTTTGAAAAAGAAACCGACGTTTATAAACGTGTGAGATGATTAATTAAGGGTGTCGTTTTAATTCACTTTTCCAGTTTTGTTATACGTGCCAACAAGCCACCCCCGTCGACCTCGACTCCGCCGTGGGACAGGCACACTTTTTCCGCTAAATTTTCACTTAACCACTTAGTCCCTGGTCTCGAGCGTTAAGTACTTTTTAACCGCCAGGTATATTTATCTTTTTCTGCTCCCTTTTGCCAACCCTCAACGTTCAACTCGCTCGTCCCTCTCTCGTACTCACGCTTCGCGAACTCCGTTATACGAAATAAATACCAAGCAATTAAAATGTTAAAACAAAGCGGGGGAAGTGTTCGCCCGGTTAAACGCTTTCACACTCTGCACGCCACTCTACGGAGCAAAAAAGTGTATCAAAATAACAGGATCATGAATAATTTAAGCCCTCATCTCGGAAAAATAAAAAGAATTTTGGGGGCTCCGAATTTCCCAGAATTATTACTAATTTTTGGACCAACTGTATCGCAGCTCTTCAATTATTTCTATCAAACTTAAATCTGGTATAATGTTGTATCTTTTTCCTTCTCACAATTATCTTTTACTTTTTATACATAAAATGAAATTGTTGCGTTTGTCTCGCGGTCGACAAGAAGACTGAACGACGACTGGATATTTTCGTATCTTGTACATAGATCTAAGATGCGAGCGATTCCCACAGTGCAACTATTACGAACTGGTCAGTATTTGGAAAACCTGTTGTACTGACCACTGACCAGCCGGGGGGAGGGCGAAATGAGTGCCTCTGTACACTGGCTATACCCATTCCTTACACCAAAAACTGATTCATTTTTATCCTAGGTCAAATCCAAGACGCCGGAATTTCCCACCGTGCAACTCTTCAACCGAGTGGTCAGCGTTTCGAGAACCTGTTGGACTGACCAGTGATTGACCGGTAAGTTGCTTTGCTACTTCGCTGGGACACCTTCAACGCGTTGTATGAGTTGGGACGGGGATACCAAACCTGTATTATAGGGAATGTTGTCCACCGAATGATCTTTTCTTCTTTCGAAATAATTTTATCAAATATACCTATATCCCAGTACTTCGTATGATAGAATGACGACGAGTCTTTGAGTTTGAGATTTGCAATCTCGCGAATGGTATTGTAATTTGAAGAGGTTTTTTGCCCAGTATAACGTGTCAAGATCGTATTTATCGGTGTTTGAAACTCAGCGAAGAAAATCGTCTTTTAGCCAGGGGTAAAAACCGGATATGACAACCAAAGTTAGTTGTTGCCCGAGGAGTACTTCTTAGGAGAATAATATATGCTTATCGATCGTCGGGTACCGGTCAAGTGTCCAGTTTAACAGGTCATCGGCTGTCTAGTCAACCCTTAAAAGTGAAAGTGGTCACTGTGATATTTCCGCGCTTTTCTAAGGGTTGAAATTCAGTTTGACGTCCCATTTCGCGACGCAATCATCTCTCTGTATATTCGCAAGTAAAAAAAAAAAAAAAAAGAAGTGAAAAAAAAATGAAAAACCATAACCAAAACGTTATTGCATTTAAATATTCGCTCATCATTGTTCATCATTCAATTTCATTGATAGTGGACAAATTATTATTGGTTTTATTTGATATTCGATCAGTTGTGAATTTTTTTTTTTTCTTCTAATTTGAGATCGATCCTCATCTCGCATCTATTGCACAAAGATCATAGACAAAATATCGCGAGTGTTTTGGACTAATTTATTATAAAGTGGTGTTGAATATTCAGAGATATTTTTGGATGTCGCATCAAAATTTCTCAACGCGTATATGGATCCATTGGAAATTCGGTAATCTCTCACTAGGAAATAATTGTATTCTCATCTTTTTGATAAATTGTTGAGTCTCTGATTAATCGTTGGATTTTTTTTTTTTTTTTATAAAAATAGCAACGTACAGAGTGAAGTAGTGTTCAAGCTTGCGAAACATCGTCCGACGGATGCCGGTGACTGTCCGTTTTCTTGTCCGCAGAATTTGAAACTGCATTTAATAAAATGACGTAAGCTTTGAAAAAAAAAAAAAAAAATTATTTATTTATTTGGATGTAGTTTAGAACGTACGTTGAATCCTCCTCATCATTTTCAAAAAAACAACGTCTTTTTATTGCCATTTTTTTGGTCCTTTTATTTTCGGGAAAAAATAGAAACAAAAATAAATTAGAAAATTATTTTGACTTCTCCGGGAATTTCGATCTCCCTTACAGAATAGGAGCCAATTATTTGTTGGCGTTGGCGCGCAAGGACCGTTTAGTGTTCGGTACATTGTAGGTGTTGTAGGTCGGACAATGCGATACAACGGGTATTGTTGGACGGCGAGCAAGCTAACGTGAACTTAAGTTCTGTAAAGCACACAATCAAGTCGTTAGGACAAAAGTCAAAACTTTAGCCAAGTCACGCCTCAAGTTTTAAGCCAAGAATAGCTTCGAATATGTAAGAAGCGTACAGCCGCATTGATTTATTGCTTAATCCACCATGATGACAATTCAATTTCCCATAAGAAAATTTTATTTTCATTTCTTTGTCCGATTATCTGATTATTCTATTAAATCACTTAATCATATGACCGTTGCTCTGTATTAGTCTATAAAATCGATGAATGGGGTGAAAAGTTTTTACTGATAGTTTTGACGAATTATTTTCGGTTAAACGCAGAGTGGCCTATAGATATTTGGTAAGTACGTATATATAAGGTTGCGTAGATAGCTGCGGATCCTTGCGGTATTCCTAGGTTCTCGGTTGTTTGAAGAACGTTTCAGAAAACCCCCCACCGATGTCAGATACACCCGGGGAGTGTGTTTCGGGGTGAAGTAAATTCAATTTCCAGTGCTATCAGCCATCGCGTTCTCTTGCAGAACTAGCAAAGCTTGCGTTGGCATTCAAAACAGCCCTTGGAGATAAAACCCTGTTCCCTCCTCGATCTTCCCGTCTCTATTCCCCTCGTTTTCCCGCTTACTCGCCCAGTAGTAGCAGGAGCAGAACCAGCCTCCCTGGAAACTGCAAAAGCAACCGGCCTCCCTTTCCACCTCTTACGCCCACAACCACCATCTACCCCGGCGTTTGGCCTCGCCGTTGCGTACCTCGACCCCCATATCATTAATTATCTAAATTGAAGCAACCAACCCACTGCGGCGCGCGTCTTACGTCGAAAATATCAAAGGAGCCATTCCCAACAGCCGTGCGAGACCTTCGCGGAAAATGGTCGAGAATTCCGTTCGCGAGATTTCGCACGGCTTTACGGTAAAGAAATCGTATAGAATGCGAAAAATTTTTCAAGCAGATTGAGAAAGAACACAAATTAATGGGAGACTGATCAGTATCCTGAAAGTTTTTATCTTGGAAAAAATTTCAATTTATCTCATTAATATAATTTTTGCCTTTGCATAAAGAGACTAAAAAAAAATTGCAGAATCGCGGAAATGCCATCAAACTATTTGAAGCTAGGCTACGATAAATCGATGTGAATTTTTTACTGTGCATGTAAAACTTATTAACAGTCTATTATAAAGTTGCTACGTTTTTGATTGATCAAACCTTAATCCGGTTCCAAATGATTCTCTTTATCATAGAAAAATTAGTAAAATATTTAGCAAGAACTGTATTCGTATAGTATATAGTTGCTCTAGGCTCTGACTATATTTACACAATTCATTTTTCAAATCATGATCAAGACGTTTGATCCAGAATCACGGCTAACGGATTTATTGAAAAAACAAACGGTCGATTCGTTACATTGCAAATGTAGTATAAGGTCGGTTCAAGATGCGAATGATTTTTGTATTCCGCGTAACATCTAACGAGTATATACGTACACAAGCACGTATTCACCCGTGGAGAAGGTGGGGTTCGTTGTGCATACATAGGTACTACATAGATATACAAATACATAGGAACGAAGCTTAACCTACGTACCTCGCAGCATCTCAGCCTCATATCGACGCGTTTTAGCCATTTTCCCGGGATCGCATCTTACCCCCACTTTTCCTCTTTCCTCGATTCTCCTCCTACGCCTCTCTATCCCAAGCCCAGGTCCCTTTATTCCCCTTTTACCTCCCGCCTCCCTTACCTTCGCCGACTAGTGAGTAACGATTTTCCTCCGTCTTACTCTCATCCTGGAACCCTCCACTCTCTCCTACGATGCGCCTAAATGCGTCCAAAAACTCTACAACTTCTACAGGCCTTTCAGTCCCGGTACCGTTTACGGGTTACCTGAAAATATATATACGACAGAGGAGCGAGGGATGCTGCGGACTCTCATCGCTTAGGGCGCCGGAAAAACGGAGACATCGATGCACGGGATTGCGGTTAAACATTTTTCTCGCCAATACCGCGAGTTAAAAACCTCGACTTTCGTCGTGGAATCAAAAAACTCGGACATTTGTATCTATTGATTATGTTAACCATGCGATTGTACTCCTGCAGGTCTCATCCTTTTCTGACGTAGTTAAAAGCTCTTCAACTTTTCCAAGATATTTAAAAGCTTTGTAGTGTTTCTTTTTTTATGTTTCTTTGATTCTGGATACAGAGACATTGAAATTCTGTCAAACTCGAAATCAGGGTGCTCAGGGTAGATCTGATTGTATTTTTGGCTCTTCATTATTACCGCTAGAATGTTCGTGATCAGTTCAGGGAGGATCTCAGAGTCTTTGACCTCACGCATTTCCGTTTTGCCTTGGCAAGCTTCATAATTAATGGAAGAGGGTCCCGGAGAGACTGACAGCAGAGGAGAGAAAGCAAAGAGAGAACATAGTCGAAGAGATGGGGGTGTAGGTGGAGATGAAGGTGGAGGCAGGAGAGGAAGTGGTAGAGGAAGAGGAAGAGGACGGGTCTCGCGCAATATCTTAAGTCTCAGAGCGAGGAGGCTTGGTTCCCTTGACAAGCGACGTTAATGTATGTATGAGATCCAACAGCCACCCAACAGAAGACATCCCATCCACCTATGTGCTGGGTTGGGTTTCCGAGGGGCGCTGCATGATGAAATGAGAAACATGAGACGCCATCCCCTAAGACCCGCGACTGAATACCTACATTTCCTATACCGCGGAGACTGGGTAAGAGAACGAGAGACCGAGAAACCGAGAGAGGAAGATGAAGAGAACGCTCTTCGAGTCTAAGACGACAGCACCAGCCGTCGTAATCAGCGGAGAGATTCTCGTCGGCTGATGCTCTTATAGTTTACATTCTATCTTCGAGATATTATGCCATGCACGAGATTCAGCTCACTCCAATGTTTTTTAACTATCATCATCAAAATACAAGGGTCTGTGTAAAAACCTGCCTTCTAACGAGAAATCAGAAGACCATCGTGACCTGAAAGGTGTGCACCTCACTGTACCCTGCATCCATCATCATCACTTTGACTGAATTAGAAAAACTCACAAGATCCACAGACAATAAGTCTTGAAATGATCATCGCTAATCACGAATAGCAGATTTTGGGAATCTGCTAGTCAGAATTGAGTATCTATTTTCTTCTAGTATTTACTTTGTGGTGAAGAATATTTCAATCGTGTACAGAAAACTTTACAGGATGTCGGGAATTTCACATTTCCAACAGCGTAGGTTTGGCAGAGTACGTTTGTCGTTATGTTCATCAGCAAAGATTCACGATCTATAAGTAATGGCGATATCGGTAAAATGAGATACGATTTTTTTTCATACATCGTGTGTAGGGTGGGCCCATGATAATTCGAATGCTTCTGAACATTGACTTCTGATAAAATCTGATCGGTATCAACTGACTTGCCAATATAATTTACCAAACATCTTGTTAATTTTTATTAAAATGGTGCATCCAGATCGGTTCCATGTCAAAGGAGGATTGGTTTTCCGAATCCAGTCAAATCAACGAGCTTGTTCATACTGTCTTCGTAGTTATGCATGTATGTGTAGCCGTTTTCGTTTTGGTGATTGGCATTATACTGTCTTTCCAGTACCGTTCTCAGCTTGTCTGTCTTGTAATATCTTCCCCGGAATTCCATTTAATTATCGATATTTCACCGTATACCTCGTCTAAAAAGCTACGTGTACGTGATCCATCTCATTCTCGCTTTGTGTCTCGCTCGACTGACCAGTGAGCAGGAAATATCCGGTCCGTGCAGTCGTAATAATTATCAATGCAAATACATCCATATACATACGAATCCTTTTTCATTTCCATTTCAATTCGCGAAACATCCAGGACAGGCGATCTTGAATGAGTTTATTGAATTCACGATTGAAATATCATCTTCTTCGTCTGTCGAATAATTGTCAAGTTAAATTTGATAGGTGGGCTCGAAATCAATCAGTGATTGTATTAACTTGTTACTTTTCCGTGGTTGTACATAGAAAGAACTGTACAGTTTGCGCTCGTTCGAGGTAATATTCTATAGACTACTGAATTTCTATCGCGGTAGAACCAAATGCCTTCCAATGTGGGTAGATAGGTATATATAATTGTCTGCAATGAGAAGTTGGAAATGAAAAATCACAAGCCTCGGCGAAACCCTTGGGAATAACAATTGGCAGAGCGGATTTCGTAATGGAAAATGTTTTAGCAATTTAGTTCTATCTCTGGTTATGGAGTTTGAAAGGGGGTGGGGCGGCGGGAGCGATGGGGTGGCAGAGGGAGGCAGGCTCATAGTGTAATATAAGGGTAGTTTGTGCCGGAGCTCCGAGTCGGGGGTGCTTTCCACCCTCTCGCACCCCCAAGACGCTTCGCTCGTTCTGATTGGTCGACATTATTCAAAATGGCGTCTTCTCTCTATAAGATCCGTTTTATTAGCATACTAGGAAAGGAGGCTGTGCTGTTGATGCCTTCGTAAAAATAGTTTCCATAAAAAAATTCACACAAAAATCATTGCTGACAATAAATTTCAAGGCACCTCGACATCGCTCCTATCCCCGTCAATTTCATTACATAAAAACTCTCGAATATTTGGAGTCACTTACCCCTCAGATTAACTTTTCCAAAATTTCTATGGACAATAGTTACTAGGCGCTGGTTTTAACCATAGGCATGGCTTGATGTCAGTTTGGATTATAATATTAGTTTAAGGAGTCTCCGACCTGCCAGCCTCCCTATAAATTGGCTCTACTAGCGAGTTAGAAAATTATTGATGATAACGAATTAAGCGACGAAAATTATGCTGATCCGAAATGCAGGCTGACGTTGGTACTAACTAAGCCGGATATAGCGAAAGACTTCTCCATTATTATTATAACAATATTATACACTCATAATTTTTTGATTTTTTTTTTTGCTACCAAATTTTCGAAACCACATTAATTAACTTTGAACATATCCAAAGGTGCGTTCAGATTTTCAAAAGTCGACGAATTATACAGTTTCGTTACAGACATACGTTTCAATTCCGGATCTAAGGGCTGAGCAAAGAAGAAATGAATAACATGAATTTATTCTACCCTTCTTTTGACGTCAAGAATAAAAATCCGGTTTAGTTGTGTCCACTGAAAACTGCCTTCTTTTGCTTCTGTCTACTTATGTATATTATACTTACATATTTTTCTCAAAACTAGTTTTCTTACGGATAAGTTTTCCCTTTTCCCATAGCTGACCACTGGTCAGTCAGTATTCCCCTACTTCGTCCACTTTGCTGCAGTGACAGACGGCCGAAAACCTGCCCGCGATCCAGTTACGAACGAACTTGTATGATTTTCAATTACTGAGAGGGGGAATTGCTGATGGAAACAAGTATATCGAGATATGGCTCTCACGGCTTAACTTCTGTAGGTCCTGATTCTAGTTTGATTTTTTTTTTCTTTTTCTACCTTTACTCGAGGTATGAATTGCGAAGAATTAAAACCTGCCTGTGGCCAAGAGATGTGTTGAATTTTAGTAGAGAATAGAATTTCATTATATAAAACGTCGTTTCAAAATTTTCGAATGTTGCTACAGCGCGTGTTTATCAATATTACAATTATGTATAATATTAATTGAATATTGCTCTGGTCGTAAAATTAATCTATTCATTCACGATCCTGTATATATATAATTGTGTTTAAATTATCCAAGAATAATTACCCACGGTCCGCAGATATTATCTCTATACAGAATTACCTAGACCAGACTTTGCCTCTTGCTGAAATTTAATCGAGGTTAAGCAAATACATATATTGAAAGGTTGCAGAAATTTTTTAACATTTTAGTAAATAGGATTCATCTCTCATATTCGACAGCTGTTAATTTTTATTGTCGATCTTAACGAGTGAATGATTAGCCAAATTTATAAATGTCCAATTCGATTGGTGGTCAAAAATAGTGAGATGACGATCAATGAGAAGGCGCAATCAGTTTCGAAATAAGAAAACAGATGCCTAACGATATGAATAATTTATTGAATAATCGTTTGCCTTTATCTGACTAGCGTGATTTTTAGGTATTCGATCTGCACGCGGGTCTCAGAATGTACAGCCATCTATATATGTACACTTTTATTTCGTTTTAAATCTGATCATTCCGAATGAATGGGAGGCAGAAAATTGAAACGGCTCGTCGAGAGTATCGGGTAACCGCAACGTCACCGTTTGTTTGTCAATCAAGCTCCAAGCCACGTTAAGCGTAGGAATCTGCGTGGAACCTCCGTGGATGGCGAAAATAAAAATTGTGAAAAAATTCAGACTCTGGAGTCTACGGGATCTGAAAAACAAAATAAAAAGACAAGGAAAAAACGAAATAAAAAAACAGGAATACAAAAAACTAACAAAAATTTGAGCTATACTCACTTCCTCTGGGAAATTATGAATGACCACAAAAGCACACATCAGTATAAGTGAATTCGTGTATAATTAAACTTATACTGGGTAAAATGTACGTGATTCATTTACTCCGAGGTCTGTTTATTTTGAGAGTGTAAGAAGACGCCTGGTTTTTCGTAAAGCGTTGGTATTTTTTTTTCATGACGAACGAAAAGTATCCTGCAGGGGAATTTCATTCAAAATTACTTTCAGTCCTTTTCTGAATTATCTCACAATTGCGGATTGATCGACGAGCGTCGTCGTAGGAGATTTAATATTTTTGTTCCCGGATTACACAAGCGTGTGACAAACATAGAGTGGACAGACCTTCGAGCATCTTACGGTCTTGTTAACAATAAGACCATCTAAGACCTGGAAGCATGCGGCTCACCATTCGCTCAGTCACTCAGTTCACGTGTCTTGTAACATTAATAATGCGAGGTTGCCCCTCTTGCACGATCCCCTCGCTGTTTCTGTCGCTCATACTCAACCCGGGCTGATACTTACTCTCTCGCCCTCTCAGCCGTGCTTGGTAGTAATACAACTTAGACTCGAAGTAAGTTCTCGCTAAACTGAGGAGCGTACGAGAGGTTAGATGGAAATTGACGTTAATGTACTTGGAAAGTGTCGCGTTTCTCGATTATTCTCAAAAATTGTATCTCTTTTGGTTATTGCATTCTTGCCAGTAGGTATACCTATACAATTAACCAATCGAAAGAAAAATCCAAAAGCTAATTTATATCATTTTTGAATTCGATTCAGTTTTCAGCTCACCCTCAATCATTTTACAAATTTAATCGAAAACTGAGAAAACTGTATGAATTGAATTATATAAGATAGGGATTTTGATCTTCAAAGCTGACCAAATTGTGCGAATTATGATAATGAAAAAATGGTAACAGGTGCTTGGATTTTTTTTTTGTTGTGTTATTTGGAAGCGGATCAGGCTTCAGGTTTCGTAAATTGATCGACATGATTAAAGCCCACCCAACCCAGCCCAACCCAACCCAACCTTGATTTTCGATTGGCTGTGGCCACTTACGCGAATATTTGACGCTCTCCAAATATTACGGGCACGGTGCAGCAACGACCACGCGTTTAATAGGGTTGTCTGCAATTACCTGCAGGCATAACTGAAATTAGAATTTTGGTTGAAATTGTCAACGCGTCAAACCGTGGGGTGAGCATTCGTGCGTGCAAAAATACTTAGCGCGTGATCATCGTCATTCCATCTCGCTCGATTAACACGAATTTTCCTGCAGAAATTATAGACACAGTGCATCCAGTCTTTGCATTACACAAATCCATCTCATTTTCCACAGAATTTAAATGACGTATAAAATTTTAAACTATAGTCATTTCCAAAAAATAAAAATCATTCAAAGTTTCGAATCAAAGAAACTTCGATACTTCACAGTCGATCAAAGACAGGCTTTCCAATTGTATCGTGGGACTATCGCCCTCTGGAATTAGTCTTTGAATTGAACATGAATCAGCTGAACGACTGTTTTCCACGATTTTCACAAATATTTCAACATATTTAACTTTTTGCAAGTCAAGCATTTTCCGTGAGTAAAATTATATCCTGGCGTCTCGCTTTCATTGTATGGTCCAACGCGCACCCCATAATGAATTTCAGGCATTGCTGCATTCACGATATAAAAAATAATTCAAATAAAATTTTTCTTGGGAATAAATTTGTACTAGTTATAAATCTACGAGTCCGATCTTGAAGAATATTATATTTTAATCCCATAAACACATGATGGTTGCAGAATCGTTAGAAAGCTTATAATAAACTTGTGAAAATTGGCAAAGAAACAAGAAGCTGAGATGTAATTCTTTTGTGCCATTGCTGGGTGCAAGTTAATAAGGATACAGAAAACCAAAAACGGAGAAAAAATAACGTTATCTTCATTTTAGGTATATACGAAACCGTATTTCCTAATTATGCAGACATGTGGCCCGCACTCTCGTTAATTAAGATGCGATAAATTGAACGGTCGCATGAGTATCTCGATAGACGAACCGCCTATACATTATATTATCAAAGGGTCGTCTCGTCTTCTGGGAGCAAACTTGAAATGAAACCGGAAGCAAGCTCCGGGTAATGCGTTCCTTCGAAGACGTGCCCATCCCCCAGCTATACCCATCCCTTCTTCCCTCCGTTCTCCAGCGCCTACTCCTTCCCCGGTTCTACCGCTGTTTGCTCTCAGTTACCCTTCAGACATTACCTATGATAGCTGTCGCTTCCACCCTCCGAGAGTGTCGCTCGATTTTCGGTGAAAATGAAAAATAACGTTTGCCTCGGAAGATGAGAGGGAAATTTCTGCAAATGATAGAGAGGGCGGAAAATAAGATGAAGGAGAAGAAAAAGGGAAAGAGGTTGGTTACGGAAGATATGTACGGAAGCGAGATCTGTGGCATATGCATTGGTATACCTTGACATGTATGTATAATACGCCCGGGCAGGCAGCCCACGTCGTACCGGGAATACGGATGCCTCAGGCGGGTTGCTTTGCTTGCTCTAACTTATCGATTTCTCGTGGAAGCTTTAAGCGCGCCATTGGCCCCTTAAAGGTTTGTAAAACCAAAGAAGAGTCCGCGGGCCAATAGCGCGGCCGGATTTCCCTTTTTTACTTGATTTTTCCTCTGTGGGTAGGTTCTAAGAAAGCTCTCCGCCAATAGCCGAGGGTTTAGTTTTCGAGCTTGAGCTACTATTCGTTGAGGCTAGCGTCTTGACTCCGCCCCTAAAGCGCCCGGGAAAACAGGGGTTGAATACTCTCTCTGCCTTGCCTTGCGAGCAACGCTGTTGCAGGAGTGTGGAAACTCACCTCGGTGCCTACTGCCTCTACTCTCTCACCTAGCTTCCTCAGATATTAGATTTTACAAGGAGCGCGCTGGGATTTTAGAGAGCCCGAAATTGGGAGGGAAATACTGCGGAGGAGAGATTCGGGGATGCTGAGGAGGACGAGTAGGATTCCCCTACAAACGGGGGATGGAATAAATATTAATTACGTTCCTAAGGGCTGCCTGCGGCTCGACTGAAATACTTTGCGGGGCCAAGATCGAAAGATGATAAGCTTCATATTCGTATTGGGATTTGGGTTCATTTTTATAACGAAAATCGATATCATAAGCTCCCACTATTAGTTTTCATACATTCAATCTATTCAGATGATACTACGTTTTCAAAAACAATTTGTAATTAATGTGTCCAGAATTTTTCTTTATATATCACGAACTTTCTCCATCGAGGATTCATTTATTTCCAGGAAAACATTTCCACAAAATACAAGAGCTTATTTGAAAATGGAAATAAATTTTCTCGAAGGGTTTTTTTTAACGGAGACAGAAAGATTATATTATTGAGCTTACGGTTGAGTGGTAAAAAGCTTTTAAAATATAATGTAGCGGTTTATATTAATCGTATGAATATGTATCATGTTATCATTTAATTAATCCTTCCAGCAGGACTCAGCTAATGGTCTAAAGTTTTTCAATTTCCTTTTGCTTATCTTTTTAATTGAATGTGTATACGATTTTAGAGGAGAGTTTGGGTAACGAGTCCTCCCGAAAAGGGCGAGAAAAAAATTAATTAAATAATGCCTTTTGTTTCCTAGGGTTAGGGATTTCTCGATATCTTACTGAGATTCCGTATATAGTCAGTTACCTACTAGTGAACAACCCCCGTTGGTATACAGCTGGTTCGAAACTTCGCTAGACCAGATCACAACCCTTAAACTATTCACCGAATTTGAGGGTTGGAGTCCGTGCTGTAATAGTGCAGCTTGTGCTGCTGCGTATTGACAAAACTGGGTACTAATATATCGGAGAAACCCGATTGGGAATCTTGAAATTGAAAAGAATCACACCCCTGAATATATTCGCAATTAAAAAAAACCCACTTAGATGAACTTTGATCAATATTCAGCTCGCGAAAAAAATTTTTTTTTCTTCAAATAATTGAAATTCTGATCGAAAGACATAATGTCCAAGATTAATCTCCTTTGGAATGAATAAATTCTTTGCCAATTTGTTCATTAGCTTGATAAGATGATTGATGGTGTAGTCTCACTCAGCTCTTTTGACGTCTCTGAGATTATGAGTATCAAAGTAGTTGATTTTGAGATAAAAATTGAAATGAAGCCATAGCATTTCGGGTGATAAAAATTTTCGTCAAATGTAGACGATGATAAAATCTTGAAAATTCATGAGGCAGCCGAAATCGGTTCACGGGTCATTAGGATTGGTATAGCCCATTTGCTATGGGAAATGGTAAATCCTTGTGCTTAGAGTAAAGTACAGCTATCAGCCACAAATGGTGCCCTTAGATCGCGTGCCGCGTAATTTCGCGTATACCCACTCATTCCAAAATTCCATAGGAAAAGGCGTCAAGGATTTTGGCTTAGGGTAAAATGGGGATGAAGCGCCTGTCAGATGGCAACTTGGATTGCATGCACGAACGGCTGAGCCCGATAGGCATTCTTAGTAAATTATTGATTTTAGTTTATAGCGTAATTAAGCCCCGGTTCCGAAGTTCTTAATCAAGGGGTACCCTTGACAAATTCCAATCCAAAATTTAAGCCCATTTTAAAGAGTAACGGTGATAATGAAACTGTCCGAGCGATACTTTTACTTCTACTCGTTCGTCTGATTCCTGATCGATGATCTACTGGATCTTATCAAATCTTTTATACATCACATCGTATTGCTATTTTTTATTTTTTTTTTCTCTTTAGTCTACGCATCTCGTATAATTACACGTCCAGTTATAAGCGAGAGTTAAATTTGTTATTTCTAATTACCAACCAGCTAGTTTAATTAAAAGGTTTGATAACCAACATGCGGAGTCTGGTGGTTGTAGTTTTTTATTTTTTTTTTTTACTTCTATATGTTGTAGATTCTCATAAATTTGTACAGGATTCTCAAACAATCATCGAAACCATTTTTTGATAATATCGATATTGATTCTTCCATTATATCGGTTTCTCCAAAATTCTTCTTTCTGATACAGGGAAAAAATAATTCGACGAATTTCAATTCCAAAGATCTGAAGAATATATGCGTAAATTTTGACGATTTATTAAATGCTTACACAGTAAATTTACAATGCTTTAACTTATATTTAACATTTATACAGGATCAAAGGTATTCGTAGCTCATTAGGGTTATTTTTTTTTTCATTGTCAAGTCTTCGTAGTCATCTCCGTTCGTCTAATTAATATATAGAATATAGCTCGAGGTACAATTAGGAGGACTCGACAAGAACCGTGCTCGGTATACTCTGTTGTCGAAGGAAAGAACCGCCCGAGGCTTTTGAGGATGAGATGAGAAACAGCCAGTTGAGTTCGTGAAGCTTCGCGAAAATTAGGTGTACCAAATGGGGAACGCTGGAATAACAGAAGACATTTTCTTGTCGATGTATATGAGGCAGTGCCTGCTGTTGTAAGATGTTCCTTCTTGATCCCCAAATTTTCACCAGGATATACCATAGCACTGCCGATCTGAAAAACGATGAAAGTTCAGTTCTGACGTCGAAGATGTAAAACCTCCTGATCTGTCTGTTCAAATCTTGAAGACCACCTTCTGCAGAATAATTTAGTTGTCCTGCAGTTGCATTCAATTTAAAAAAAAAGGGTAAAATTAGAGGCTGCCAAAAAAAAAAAAAAAATGATTTGACAGCTACTTAGGAATTTGAAATTTAATTTTTTTTTTTCATTCAACTTGCGATGGAAACTGAAGATTGCAATCGTGAGTCCACAGTTTTTTTTTTCACGATAGATAGAATTAACGAAGGGATATAAAAAAAAGAGAGACAACTCAAAGTTTGCAAATTCTTGTTGAAAATTTTCTCGACGAATTTTTGATATCCTTGAAAATGGAAGAAAAAAAAAAGTTTTTTTTTTCTACATATTTTTTTTTGTTTCTTTGATATTTTACCGTTCCTGGTGGATAGGGAAAATTTCAATTTTCTGCAGAACGAAGAAGGGGTGGCACGTAAGACGAAGGAGGCGTGGTTTCAGCATTGATCCAGCATCCCCCACTCTAGTCTCTAGCACCAGCTCAAAAGTACACCCTTCCTTCCACCTTCCATCCCTGAAACTCCGGGCCCCAACCCCAACCCGACGCCAACTCCCCGTCCCTTTGCCACCCTCCTGTAAGAAACCAGCAAGAAATGAATATTCATGAGCCAACCTACCCCTGGAGAACAATTCTATGAAAAAGAGGTTGCAGTATTTCATGATGGCCAAAAAAACTTATATAACTTTATTGCTAGAATTTACCAGCTTAATTTCACGTGAAAATACATTTTCCTTTGCAGTATATTATTATACCTACTAATCGCAAATTATTTGGATATATTTGAAAAATGTGAGGCTTTGTGGTGGCTGTTGTTATCGTACAGGCATCTTAAAATTTCACGCTCATTGAACAAGTGTCTTTTTCCTTTATGCCTCTTTCTTTTGGTACATTTTTTTTTTCGTTTTTTTTTTTATTGAAAGTCCAGGAATAGCTGGCGTTTGTAAAATGTACCATACGGTTGGAATTTTAGGCAGCCAGGTTATTCTTGGTACAAAAGAAGCGCAGAACCATGGGATAGAGGATAAAGGATCAAAGAAGATACAGGATACGAAAGGATCGAATAATCTAGAACGTAGACTGAAGAATAATAATTCTATTTAGGGTGCGGATTGAATTCTGTCGTGCTGCCGCATTACACTCTACCGAGAGCTACGTTTGTTCTAACTTACTGTTGGTTCACTCCTCAAATAGGAGAGATTATATTCTCTCTACATCTTCTCTCTACAGCCAGACGGAGGACCGAGGAACTACTGTTTGTTTAATCTAACTTGAGATTACAACCATTTCCATGATCGAAAAAGGCCCGAAGAAGATCCGGTTTCGTCGTCTCGAAAGCTTACTAATTATTTCGGTGTACATACTGAAACAGAATGTCGTATTTCATGAGTAATTATTTGATACATCGATCAATTATTGACTTGAAAAATGTTGAAACAGTGAACTGGGAAACGGTATGAAAATAATTTACATTTATTACGGATATTGATAATTTTTCGAAAGGTTGTTTCGCGCGGAGTGACGAGACTCGAAGGTAATTGTTCTCCGTGTAATTGATTACGAATTAACCCAAAGTGCTAGTAGCGTCTTAAATTGTTACGCCCCAGTCTCAGGGCGCTAAACTGAAATAGTTTTCCCCTTGATTTACGGAGCTGTTAACGTGTCCGATAAAATACAACGTCGTTTTATTACAGGCAACACTATATACCGTATATACGCTCTCTTCACCACAGCCGCGTTATACATTTCCTTTATATACCTACGTTTAAATTACGTCATTGTTAAATGTCTTACGTTTACTCGACGTTCATTTGTCGCTCAGTAATCAATTTAAATTAGTCAATTAATTGTATATTTTAATTTACCTCGATGCTGAGTCGTCACCGGGGAAAATTATCGCAGTGATTCGAAGAAAAATGATTTTTTTTTTTTTTTTTTTCTCTATGGTTTTTTTGCATCCTGATAGAACTTTATAGGTAAACAACGACCGAATACAACATACAAGCTATACGTCAGACGCTAATTCGAAGATTCGCCGCTTCCTTCAGACCGTAGTTTAATTAGTGTATAGCTTCTTCTACATATCCACCCTTTGCCAGTTTAGTAATTAGTAATTACTGTCAGAGAGCAACACCGGATGTTATTCCACGTCGGTATTGACCATGCTTACCCAGTAATCTCCACGCATAATAATCAAAGGAGTCTTATCTTATCTTGGGGAAATTCCACCCTTACTTAATTCGAAAAAGCACGACTTGTATCAACCAATGCTTATCGATAAAACCGCGATGCTCATTAAATTCGGACCTTTCGTGCCCTCTTCCATTACCATCAGATAATTGAATGATGATATTACTAAACTTGATGTTAACGTCAACCATGGATCATGGACAAATGAAATTCTTACGTTTCGTTGAAATATTTTTCGACTGTTTAAAAATCTGAAAAAGTTTAATCCTTACAAATATTTGTCGTGTTAAGCAACGTTACGTGTATGATTTCCTGCGCAGGGTGGTTGAAAGGTTTGGCAACGTTCTTGCAAGTACAGTGCAGAGATCCCTTCAGATATTTAGTCTGTAGAGAGCTTGGAGACTCATCCAAGTTGCGAACTTTTGCTCATATTAGCTTTTGTATATATATTACCTCATTTGCCAGGAAAGCTTATACTACCCGTATATAGTATACGCTGTATAGTTATACCATCCTACATCAGGCTATACCACGTTCTTGGCCTCTAATATTCTCTGTATTATCTCGGCGGGTGGTGGAAATCTCATTTCAAGGTCGTAAAAGTATGCGATAGTTAAGACAAAGTCTCCCTTGAAAATGTGCTTCAAAATAATCCCTTTGATCTAACAAATTCGCTTTGTAAACCTGACTTTCTACACAAAATTAAATACACCGAGTCTTTGCAGGATATGGCCGGATGGTTTTACATTCCCACTATGTGAATACCTATACACGTCATACCTGTGTGTCGTGTACCGGTTGAGAACGGTCGCTGTCCAACAGTGACATGTGGCCATAAACTATGCATACGTACGACCGTACGTAGTCATCTGACTACTGTAACTGACTCTCGAGCAATTCGTTCGAACTTCGATACCGGACGTTGCGAGTTCTTTCGCGTCAAAACTTCCTCAAAATTTTTCAGGGTATTCTGTGAACCGGTCAATTAGGTAAAAACGTACCAAGTATACGAATCTGCAACGTCTCTCACAAGTTTCCAAACTCTCATCTGCGTCTTGATGTTGTTCTGAAGCATCCCTCGGACGATTTTGGACAGTAATGAGAGCCATCGCGCTGTTTAGATGTCCCTAAGACACTTGATGGGCAACATTAAAACATTCACGTTGTTCCGAATGATAATTTGAATGTACCATGGAGCCATGAACAGGCGATGATTCATAACGGTCGTGAACCACTTCCAAACTTTATTAAATCATCGTCAAGACTTGTTTCAGTCATTCACGAGATTCGAAGTTGATTACTTTAAGTATTCTTCCAATCGAATATTTCGATGGTAATTATCTCTTGAAAGCACGAGATATTTCCTCGATAATTCGGCTTTGATGAGTGTCTCTTCAGTGAAGAACGTGGTTGACCTGTTGGCTGTGAGAGGTGCTTAGGCTACGGTCGTTTTTGGGCTTATGTAGATTTGTATCGACTCGTACGTGTTACTCACCAAAACAGACAAACGATTAGGCTTTTTCCTAAAGCGTGATCACCTCTGGTGTGAAAACGAAAAGTTTTATTTTTCACTTATGCGACACGTTTTCGATTCTCAAGTGCCCGCACACATTCAGGATATACGATGCTGCTTGCGAGTGACATGTGTAATTATCTTTTTATCCGTTTCTCTGACACTTTTGTATGTGTGGCATAGCTCTCTCGCTTCTGTTAAGCCTTTGCGCCGCCCTTCCGCTGTACAAGACTTCTCGTATAATATCCTGCACGTCAGACTTTGAAAACTCCAACAATTTCCTCCCTCCGCTAGGTTGAGCTGTAGGGGGTGGCTGTGGGAGGTGGAGGAGGCGGAGGTGGTGGTAGGTGGTAGCGCGAGAGTTGAGTTTCGAGTTTATATAAAGTTCAGGCCACATCAATAATTATAAGTAGAGGTAAGGCAAGATGGCGCCTTCCCCATCCTTGCCACAGCGGCAAGTCATTATTCAAAACGTCCTCCAGCCGAACAAGTACTGTCTTTTGTTTTCGATAAATTATATACGCCAGTCAAAATACGGTGGGGATTATCGTAAAGTTGTTTTCTGATTTTTTTCTGCAACTTGCGATTAGCTTGCAGACTAAATTACCGCCTGGTAAGTTTCGTAGCTTCTCTATTGGTCGGCGGTTCTAATTGAGGATCAAATACCATCTTGGTGCAGTTTATAGAGCTAAACTAAAACCGCTGGGCATGTTCGACGCAATTAAAGTTACTTTCGGTGAAGCGGTACTGGCAGCTGGGCTGCTAAAATCATTAAAGATGAAAAACGTGAACGGTACATAGTGAAGGGTGCCTTCTAGCCCAAAGATGTCGGTTGATTAATGTTAGGGGCTGCTTCTTATCCCTACAGTCGAATATTCGGTTACAATGGCGAACTCCTGCACCTTAGATAACGCGAGAAATTAATATCCTAGACATAACAAGACACCTTTATCCAAAGCCTTAAGTAGATCCTTCCTTTCGGTGGTTAGAGTCTAAGACTGATAGCAGTACGTTACGATTTGGTGGCAGCTATGGAACAAAGACCATCAGAGATCCAACTTTAATTGAATGAAATATCGACGTAATTAATTTTCGCGCAATTCAATTTTATCCACCTTGATGGATTCGTATCAAGATAATATATACCCACATCGATGTAAAAAATGAGAATAAAGAGAATTGCTATACAGATGCAAGTAATTAGCTTAATATAATATCCCGAGGAGTTCTTGACGTTATTTTATCGAAGTTCAACACAGCGTTAAATTACGAGACTAGAAGAACTCTGGGATCCATTAGATATTCTAGTGTGGTCTTAACGCTGTTTGAAGTTGAAATGCAGGTCTGGTGTTCCTCTAACTCGTAGCGGAAACTCAGAAATCTAATGCTGAGAGGACATCCTCGGTCTCTGGGATACTACGTCAACTTTTAATGCACGGGATTAGTGCGACGAAATGGGATGAACTTTAGTTTAATTCGTTCAGCTATTAAATCCAAACTCATACAATAGTTAGGGAAAATTTCAAGACTTTCTATAACGTTTATTGCATCAACTTGTCATTTATGAATTCTAAAAAATCCCATGAGTTATTAATACAAAACAGAACCTTGTGGATTGACTGGAATAGTATAAGATAGAAAAAATTTTTTGACAATTCTTCTAATCTTCTGTTTTTTTTTTTGTGTATATGAGATTTGCAAAAATCCGCAACACGAACAAGGTAATTTCTTTAAAACTCCGGCAGACTTTATACGAATGTTTTGCATTCTGCCGGTGTAGAGTAATTTATGTAGAAAGTGTGCTTCCCTTGTTTCACACCCTCTTGCCTGGTCGCTCAAGCGTTTTATTTTCACTTAACCCAAAAAAGATTCTCAAAGCCAAGTAAAACGCGCATCGTTTCGCATGCTAAAATATTCCAAGATTAAAGTCGCCTATTTTAGCCCCGATATTTCGTCCCTCTACGACCATCTTTCATTGCAATAAACTATGCATTCATCAATCTGATTACAAGACCTAGGAACACCCTATCAATTTTTTGCAAATAAACTAACATGACAATGGTAAAAATTTGGAACCAATTTGATTTGCAATCCCCTGCAGTTTAGTTCATGATACAAAAATGACCTGAAACAGTGTGGAAATTTTCAAAAAAACTTTAAATAATGAACTAGGAAAAAAGGGGTCGTGTGCTTTAGTTTAAATAAATCCGTGGACTAAAGATATTAAAGTAACAACCCCTCGGCCAAAAGCGTGGATAAAAATCAATGGAGAGACATGACGTGAATTGTAGTGTAAGGTTGACAGCGAAGGGTAAAAAAAACCGTCTCCTCCTCTGAAAATTAAAATGAGATTCACTGGCTGGAGGTCGAGAGGGTATATTTAGCACAAAAAGCCTCTAATTTTCAACAAGGGTGTAAAAAGAGGGAGGGGTGGTTGCCGGGTCTATAAAACACCGCTTAGCTTTTTTTTACCCCGTGGGGGCGGTTTTAACCCCGTTAAGCTGTTTCCTGCCTTTTTTCATCTTTTTTCTCTCGGCTAAATTGAGCGAACCATTCCACCGCGGTCCCCGGACGAGAATCCACCTTATTGACATTGCATTCTCAATCTCTTTCCGATAATCTGGAAAAAAGAAAAATTAATTATTATTTGTTTTTCAAATAAACTCTCGATCTAACTTTGTCGTTACAAGTTCATTAGAAGTGATCTGAGATAAAAATATTTCAATGAGAATTTATTTGGATTTTTCAAATTTTGAATTGAATGAAAATAGGTTGGCGAGACAGGGAATAACGAATAAGAATTACAAGATTAAAGAGAATCGGATATTTTAAGATTCAGCCTATGATCGGCGTATAGATTTCCGGATAGGAAAGGCAATAATGATTGTTGGGTAAAGCAAAGCGAGTCGATTTGTATTCGTATATATACACATACATATTATATACATATATGTATAATATAATGGTAACGAAGACATAACAATTGAACAACATAATAGGAGAATGGAAGACAGTCCCGAGGGATAGTAACGCCCGAAGACCCCCGCGATGCGATAGCGTTTGCTCGGGCGACAATATAACTTGAAAATGGTAGCTCACTCGCTAGCTACCTAGTCGCCGTGCGACTACCGTTATCATTTCTTAGCCTGTATCGCCTGCCTGGTTATTACTGCCCCCCTGGGGCTACGCCACGGACTCTTAGATAAGCCACCCAGCGCGAGAAGGTGTATTGTCTATTTCACCTTCCTTCTACCCTCGCCCGCCTCTTCCTCCTCTCATTGCCCCCTCCCTCCCCCTGCCCCCCCCCCCGTCTACTCCTTTACCCGCGTGATCACCCTGTTCCTCAGATATATAGAATTGTTTGAGAATTGCCCGAAGGTAGACAGGATTACTTAGGAAAACTGATACATTCGTGTGGGTGAAGGTTCCCGCTCGTAAATGCATTCGTTGAAATTTGTAATGGTATAGCTGTGCAGGTGTGATATTTGAGAATAAGAAAGCATCCGGAGCACTTGTTCTCTCGGTCCAAGTTTAAACGAAGGCGACGTACGTTGGCTGACTGATGACGTCATTACTGTCAGACTTAATGAAAATTTCCTGAAAGTTACCGTTCGCGAGGTGCGCGGACCGGCAGAGTGCGGGGCGGAAGTGGCGGGGTGGGGGCCACAGGAAAGCAAAATTTTACGAGAATTTCCGAGACTAATTTCTCTGGCGCTTTGCACGACGCCAGCGAGCATCGTTAATTTCTGACGTTAATTACTAAACCTGAAGTTTCTAGAAATTTCCTGCTCCCCAACATCCACCTACCACCCACTTTTCACCCCTTTTTCCCAGCCCACTTTCGCCTACCCGTTGCCTGCAGCCACCCGGATTTCTGATATGAAGATTAAACATAATTTATTCAACAAACTCAGGGGACGGTTCTTAATAAGTTGGCCACCGGAGTCTCTCGCGGGATATCTTATTCGTGGAGTTTTATTTTTTTATTCTCTTCTCAATTACATTTCTCATATTATTTGAGAAATTATTTATCTCACGCAGCTCTTTCGATCTGATTCAGTATCAAGTATCCGAGGCCTCGTTATAGATTGATAAATTATCCATGACTCGCTACGAGGAGGAAAAAACTAACAAAATACTTTCTGCGGTTACACTTTCTTGTAAATCATTCGAATTTAAGAAATTTTCTTTTCGCAATTATTGACTCATGTATCGGCAATAAATGATGACATCGGAGAATGATGTGCATGCGGGCTAAGAGGCCATCGGTTTTCGCACAGAATCTCCCACGCTCATGATGATTATTGAGAAACAAAAAATTTTTTCTTCCATCGAATGACGGGGTATATGCTTCTAACTTAGTTCAAGATTCGCAGACTTGGCCTTACAAGCGAAGATGTGCATTTTCAAAATAGTAAAAAAAAAAAGTGTCCCGATGTCAGGCCTCATTGCTTACCGATTAGTGGCTAGGCGGTAAGGACAAGGCGCGAGACACGCTTCACAGGTCAAAATTCCCTCTTGGCTCGTGTTTAGTTTTCCGCCATCTTTGGCGCTCCTGGGGGTGTTCGGGGGTGGCGGTGGTCGGGTCTAGATGAGGAAGGGCAGGCGGGCGGAAGGCAGAAAGGGAGAAAGGGAGAAAGGGTGGAAGGGTAGCCTGAGGTGGGGCAGCCAGTTGAGAGACTTTACTTACTTACACACCCCCTATCCACCCCTACGAAGAGTAGATCCGACTGTAATAAGTGGGACAAGGACAAGGCTAGGTATTTCACTAGCGCGCGCGCAAAAGGCCCGGTAACGATTTTCTGCTCCTTCGAAGGAATATGAAAGGTGATATTTGCGCGAACGTGTGCACGGGGGATGGCGACGGGTGGTGCGGGGTGGCGAAGAGGTAGAGGTAGCGGGACGTGGCGGAGGCGGGAGGGCGTAAATACGGCTCGGGTGGGATTTACGGGATGAAGGGGAAAACCTTCTTTGGCGCCTAGGCCTGGGAGGCTGGGAGGCTGGGAGAACGGTCTTTGATGTCATCTGCTGAATATCTAATTTTCACGAAATCGGTTACCACGTCCGTACAAAAATTCATGAATTTATATATCCAGCGCGCTACCCAATCCGACGAACGACATCTTAAAATAACACTTCAAGTTCTTCCGTTAAACGAAGAACGATGGTCCCATCAATCCTACCGTACGTCACAATTGACCAAAAAAAAAAAATGATTCTCTCCGATCGATCGATTGGAGAAAAATACATTCAAAACTATCCACAGAGGCCACCAATTAATTTAGCGTGTTAAACGAACTATGGAAGAGATGAAAAACTGTTCAGAAGAAAGCTCCGTGTCAAGGGTACGTCTTCTGAATTCGATCAAATTGTCTTATACACATTTCGAGTAAAGTGATTGGTAATTGCACCGCATCTTGGTCGACCTATAATTTGCTATTCCATCAATTATATGCGATATTAGGAACCTTCTTGAGTGACGTAGATGCGTTGGTAGAACAAGAATGTGATTGAACTGAGGGATCAAAGAGACAAGGAGACAGGCGGGCAGGTATAGGCGTAAATTTGGATTGATCGATAGGTAGAATGCGTATGAAGGAAGAAGTACGATACGCGTGAACAAAAATGAAACACGTTAAGGTTTCCATTGAAAGCGCCTTTTCCGGGAACGGCGTTGCTTAATTGGAGGCGCCCACCTCACCTATACCATCCCCTTGGTCCCTCGCGCATTGGAGGAGGCTTTCTCGTTCCCGGCTGGAGACTTAGAGTTGGTAATTAAATACAAGGAACCTCGACTCGCGTCGCCTCGCGCCTAGAATACAGAGAGGGTTGTATTTAATTCTAGAGTTCATTCGATTTACTTCAACTTGGATTAGGTGCTTTCAAACTCCAGAGAATGCCTCGCTCACTGAATAACTGGTGATTCGAGCTAAGCTTTTGTGCACGAAATGGAAGTCTCGTCTAGCTTAACGGCACCGCAATATCGGGTTGATCTCCAACGAAGAAAGAAGAGTAAAAAAAAAAATAAAAAATATACAAAAAGGCGACTTTTTTTTTTTTTCATCTCCGTTACCAACCGCAATTCCCGTTTCCTTGAATTTGCATCTTTAATTAATTCCTATTATGACAATATACTCGCAGATGATAGTTCCTCTGCTAACTATACCTGGGTCATTGTTAGGTTGGGTTCATCCTCTAAATTTTCTATTTACCGACCACCACCGCGAGTATATACACCGTGGCACCTATGCCATTATTGGCAATAACAGCGTTACACGCTCTCTCTTCCCTTTTCTCCCTTCACCTACCCATCGTAGGCACCATGACTGAACCGAAGGCATCTCTCTCATGGCGAAACTCGATTCCCAGCCAGACCAAGGGAAGCGAACAGAACAGAGACGAGAAGAGCGAAGTGAACAGAAGAGAACAGAAATGAAGAGAAGAGAGGAGAAGAGAAGAGAAGAGAAGCGAAGAGAAGAGAAGAGAAGAGAGGTCGGCGGCCTGCACACTTTACTTGCCGCTGTTGCACAAGACGAAATTGAGTTCCCGAGGCTGGTAACTTTGCAGAAAAAAAATAAAAAAAACAAAATTCAGGTCTCGTGAGACGATTTTGATTGTTCTTTTAGTAATTTTTGCTTTAAGATTTTTTTTTTTTCTCAACTCACAGACGCTCGAGGAATAAGGATTGGCAAATGTGCGGAAGGTACAAGTCTTTGTGCATAAAGTAATTATTTCAACGTTAAGATAAATTTCAACCCCGTGTGTAATTTCTAGCAGCATCCCGACACTCTACATCCCTAATCTCGTTCTAAAATCTAATTCCACCAACAATTTCTAAGCTGGTCCATTAAAATTCTAAGCACAGAGTCTCGCTCGAGGGGTGGGTCGGAGTCGCGGCCGGGTCCGGGGGTCGTAGGGGGTGGCTAGGGGTTGAAACAATAAGAACGCCGCCGTACCAGCCCCACCCTGGCCTCTCGCCGCGTCGTGTAAGAACGCAGTAAAAGCTCGCCGGAGCTTTCATTGGCTGAGCTTGCGAGTGACGGAGAAAGATACGCTTCGCAAATAGCAAAACAGTACGAGATATAACCTCCCCCGGGAATAGAACCATGCCAAAATCTGTTTTCCTTCTCCCGTCTTACTCGACGGCGCCTTTCTACCCCATAAATGTCATAAAATTTTCCGCGAGAAAAGCGCATCTTATTTTCGTACAATTTTTATTCGCACTTTTAAGAACCTTCTCAATCGACTTATGTATACGTCGCTCTCTAACTCCGTTCAAACATTTCCGAGGGAATATGCGAGGGGTGGTAATCGTGACACAGAGGGTTTATATTTGGGTAAGAAAATTTCTCAGGGTACTGCGGTACTGCTATTATAATTATTACCATCTCTGTCCCCGCTAAAATCTCAGCTACGTCCTCGTCCCTCGCTTCCTCGTCTCTCCTATTTCTCTCCTTGGCTCTCTTCCGACCACCCCCTAGGAAACCCCCACGTGTACCTCCTAGCCTGAGGGGTGCGGGGGGGGGGAGGGGGTGGGGGTGGGAACGGAGTGTGAGAGCCTCGCTGCTGTTTGAGTTTGAAATTACGAAGCGAGAGAATTTATATGCTGGTGCCGCCTGTTCTTGCGCACCGTTCCTGAAGTTTCATTTATTTAAGGCATCTCCTACTACTACTCTAAAGGGGAGCTCGAGGCTCACCAAGGAACCTGCAGGCGAGAAACCAGGCTCTAGAAAGACAGGGCGAATAACGCCAAAACTGAGGGAGAAGGGGCGGGGGCAGAAGCTGAGGGTACAGAAACACCACGGTTTAAGTATACGGTCTTAACTCTTAAGTCTGATTAAAGCAAGGCAATCAACCGAGTTACCCTGACAAAATATGGATCATTTTGTACACCCACTTCATTGCCTGGGTTACTTTTACTCAAAGATATCACGTGCTGTGGAAAAGAGTGAAGGAAATTTCCTTTTCTTTTTATGTATATTTTTATTTTTTTTTTTGAAAATTATTGTATCGTGGCATTTCATCCTGTCTCGGAGTTTCACCCCGCTAGGATACTTACGACATCCTCTTACGCCCTTGTATTTTGTACCTCTAACTCCCCTTAGAGAGACTCCCTCTTATATTCCTGCCGCTCAAAACACTCGCAACCCCCATACCTCCTCATCCTGTCGCCCACCGAACACCCGACTCTCAACCGGAGTCGCTAGCTTTTGTCTCTGCATTGATTTCTGGGGCCAACTTCGCTTCGTTGCCGGCGTCGTCGTTAAATTATAATCGCGAAACACCAGCCTAAAGTTGAAGACAAAGGATCGCGGCCGCGATGTGCAGGGGTTCGCCTAACTTCGGGACGTGACTGCTTGATGGCTCGATTTATTCGCGAGACGACGATTGGCCGAAACTAAATTAGAAGTTTGAACGATCAACGAAACTCGGTGCAGCTATCTGATAATACGATTCGATAAACTCATCGGGTGGACCTTTTTTTTTTTTTTTGGATTTTTATCAAAATATTGGAATTAACGAAAATATTCAAAAATACCTGATCAATGGAAAATGAAATTCATTCGAGCCAAAATTAGAAAATACGCGTAACTCACGATCAGATATTCGAAAAACTTGACAAAAATTGAGAGAAAAAAAAAACGATTTTCTTTCAAATCAAAATCAAATTAAGCAACGATTTGAAGATTTGTGATTCGGGTCTGAACAGCAGATTTTGTCTGTGGACAAAAAACAAAAAAACTCTTACTGCGATATTAAAATTTTGAAAATAATACAGTTCTTCGAAAGCAGAAATGTGGAGCTGCGGCTTTCCCTGTTTGAATAGTCTGAGCCACAGAATCCGTACCGTACATACATGTACATACATACATACGTGCATACGTATGTACATACATGGATATATATACTGCAGGCGTACACGTGACACTAAGTATTCGTGGCTGGCGTATTAAGAAATCTCAGTGGCCGTTTGGCTGTCGGCCAGAATTCCTGGCAAATTAAAATACCGCCCCAACGAAATAGTAGTGTATATAATACATATGTATGTACATTCATACGTATGAACGTATGTATATATGCGAGTAGGTAAGGAAGCTAGGGCCAGTTGCCACATTTTCAGTGGAATATAGTTCATCCCCTAAAGGCCACGAAACGTGTGTTGTTATCGACCCTAATCGTGGGCCTAATGAATATTTAGAGCTAAATATATACTCGAGTAATTAACACATAACGTATGTATGTATATAATGTATTATTAAAATATCGATAAAACCGTGAAAATAATTATATTATCGCGGATTATTAACAGTTCCATAAATCGGCGAATATTGAACAGGAAGTAAATATGTGTATTGACAACCCCGAATAACCCCGCGTCACTTCATATCAAGGGATGCTAACCGGACAAGCTCGAATCATTTCATCTCCTCGCAACAATTATCTACATCTTCAAGACTGAAATATCAGCGAGATAATTAAGATAAAAAAAGCGAAGAAAATCTATAATTTTTTTCCTATCCTTGTGCGTTCAAAAGTAAAAAAAGAATCATGAAAATTCGGTGAAAAGTGATAACGAAGACTTATATTCTTCGCCTCAGGCGCCTCGGCCCCATCTCGTCGTTGAAAAAAGGCTTATTTCACCCCTGTAGAAATTCGGAGTGGGTATACGCTTTCCTGGTGTTCACAAAAAGGTTCATTATCTACTATAAAGTGTTTGATGTATAATACCTGTACCATGTTCTATAGGCACACATATATTATATAACTCCTTTCAAGTGTATAAGAAGTTCTATCGTGGATTCGAGTTGAATCTAAGGTAAGACGTGGGTATACATATATACATATATACACTTCTCGACGTATAGGTATACGTGTAACGTTATACAGCCTTGGCAGACGCGATGAGCACAAAGTCGACGCTCCAGGTCCTTTCATTTGTAAACGAAATTACAGAATAAGGTTGAGAGAGCGAGCTCAGAGGACGAAGCCAGGGCCGGCGGCAGGTGGGGGCGGGAAAATGAGAAGGTGTAGGGGTCTGGGGGTGCGTTGGTGTGGGGGATCTGGGGGAGAACGAGGGGGCAAGGGATGGAGGCGAGGGGGTGGTTGCTCCGAAGCAAACGGCTCAAAGGAAATTAAGGCGCATTCACTCCTGCAGACTTGCGAACGCCACGAGCAACTCCCAGGGAGAGAAGAAGAGGGCGAAGGAGAGAGAAATATTATCACCTAGCGTACCGAGGAACGCGTCTGGCACGTCAAAAGACGATTCTCAGAATCCTTCTCCTTCTGCCCCCCCATCTGCCCCCCGGAACTTTGAAATTATTTCACCGTATTAATAAACTGGGAATCCATAACGAGATGTACCTTCGATGCATACGTGCATTTGACATGAACAATGAGTATCGTGTAGGTACGAGGAAATAGCCGGATATGAAGCGAAGTGATATGAAAAATTGGAAAAATCAGCGAAGGAAATTAATCCGGGATTTTTTAAATGATGTATCGTTGTATGGGTGCAATCGATATGTACCGAGATGCTGGTGTGAGTAATTGCAACCTGGTCAGGAATAGGTAATATCTGAGTGCGTGCAGAATATTTAAGGAGGAGAGAATATCCTTTTCCTTGAATTAGAATTCAACCCTTAGCGCCTCTGTAATACCTACCCTTAATCGTAATTTGTTAATCCCAACGACCATCTAGATTCTACACGGTAGGAATATTTACATGTTTTCGTGTACGAATTCTCTTGCATTTTGTAGCCTACCAACTTCGCGACGCACCATTGAAGTTTCAAACACCATTTCTCCCTTCGTGTTTTACATCCCTTATTTTACTAAGGCTTCGGGGGGGATTCGCCGGGGGTGGTAAGACGGGGGTGGCAACATGGCGGCGTGCCTGGGACTCCGCCCTCAAGTACTTATTGCTATAGGGGAGAGAAATTATATAAAACCTAACAAACTACTTGCCGAGTATGGGAAGCAACGGTTTACTTTGCTCAGAACGACCCAAAACTATTTTTTTTTTTTTCAATTTACAAAAAAATCAAAAAAAAAAATGATAATAATTATTAGAATCGTACTCAAAAATCATTCATCAGTTATCCATAGTTTGATATGCGACATTTTTCTTCTACCATCCAAACTCATTTGTGAAAACCAATAAAATTTTTTTTTCCTTCATCGACATTCGAAACTAGAGGGAATAACGTTTTGATCGAACAAGTTTTTTTTTTTTTTGTTTTGGGGGAAATTAACCAATTACTGAAGAAACAATTGGTTTGATCGGGTGAGTCGTAACGATCGATTGAACTATACGTGGAAGAAAAACAAAAATAAATTAATAATTGATACTTATGCAATTTTTTGATAGAGAATTTTTTCGTTTTTTGATACTGATAACCTGATTGAGAAAAATGTATAATTTTACCTATTTTGTAGTTAATGGGAATCCATAGCTAGCCGCGACAGTTAAGTACAGATTAGATTGACCCAACTAGCACAAACTAAATTCACTGACTGACCACTTCGACTCGAAGTCCGGAGCTGACTGGTCATCCCCCTCTCTCCCCCTTAGAAAATCAACCCCTACAAATTTCAAGAATGACCGCCACCCCGATGTGGGAAAGAAAACCAGTTATGGACAAGACAGAGTCCTGAGGAAAGATGGACAATTGCCAAAGGGTCACTTCGACTCTGAATTGAAAATCAAACCTGTTCTAGGTCAGTCGCAAGCCCGCGTTGACCCTTTCTTAGCCGGCGAAAAATACTGTGGGAAATTATTCGAGACGGACAGAAATTCGTACCTAAATTCGAATAGAATTTTCGTCAATAAAATATTTCCAAAATTTTCAGAATTCAAATTTCGATTGAATTCAAAAATTGTTAGGCAACTAATAAGATAATATTGAAATCGGAACAAGGATAATCAAGTATTAATTAAAGACTTCATCAAAGTATTTCAGACTTTAAAATTTTTATCCATTTTTTGAACAACGAAAATTCTTTCGTTGTATTCGGGATTCGTTTGGGATCGGGTGAATCTGAGAGGTGAAATTTTATAACTAGTTACTCCGGATACTCTGAGGACGTTTGTGCGGTAGTCGCTACCTCGTGTAACGTCCAGTTAGACCAGTTTTCAAATTTTTCGGACAGGACAATGTTGGCCTCTCCTCGTGAGAGCAGATGCGGAACGTTTGTCCATACAAATTCGTTCGCTGAAAAGATAAAATTTACTTTTTGATTCAAATGTCCTGTGCACAAAGAATTTATTACTTCGCGACTAGCTATATTACATCGTCTTACCGCTTCTACGTTCTCCAGAAACTTTTCAAGTTTTTCTTTTTTTCATTCCCTTGAACTCGACTATCCAGTTCAAAAAATAAAAAACTAAAAAAATGACGAATCCTTGAAACAACCCAAAAGAATTTGAGATACGTTATTTTGCAGATTTAAAAAAAAATTGCAAACCAAAAAGTCGATCTCATTATAATTCATAGATGAAATTACACGAAGGAATCAGAATGCTTCAGGCCGATAACAATATCCGGTGTGGTCAGTTGGCTTTTAATAAGCAATTACTTAATGTTTCATTAGGTTACGTGTATAAGATTTCAAGGCACAATGACAATAAAGAATGTACGCTATTGTGACGCGACTTGAAGCCCCGAGGCGTTACTGGCACCCCTCTGTCCACTCTTGGAACAGTGAATGACCACTGGTCAGTCACTCAGCGGAGGGACGATTTCTAACGTACGATTTCTGTGTCCAATGTTACGGGAGGAGTAGAACTATATTTTAGAATTTTTACTCGGCATTTTATTCGATCGAAAAAGTTTGACAATTTTGAAAATTAGATCAAACTAGTCTGGAACTGCAGGTATCGATGATAATTCAAACGATAAAAATGAAAATTTTAAGTCAGGGAGATTTGGAAGGGAATTCAAAGTGATGGATACAAAAAATATTCATCCGACAATATAGTTAAGATCAGAATTCGCAAGTGATTTTATGAATCAGTTCACGCCACCCTGTATAAGTGATGTTCTCCCTCCATTGCCCTTGATTCTCTCCAACCCCAGTTCTATTCCCCCGGGACTGGACGCTGGTCAAGCCGGATGAATCGCGTTTGAATGGGGAAAAAAAAACATTGAAAAGCTAGTTTTTCCAGTTCAACAATTGAAGCCTGATACTGGATTACAGTACCACACATATACTGGTGTACAAATATACATGTATGTATTTATTTCTCCATTATAATATTATACAGGGTAAAATCGACAGAGATGGATCAGTGGCGAAATACTTAGACCGCGAGATTCCCAAAATATACAATCGATGCAAGTTATAGAGTTTGTCAAGTTCCGTTGAAAAACTTTTTTCGATTCCTTTTTTTTTCCAGACTTTCACGAGTTCTCTCGATCGTGTGAGTCGAAATAAACCCAAAAATCATTGCTGCAGTGTCAAAAAATCTCTTCTTTCCACCACATAATTTATCAAAATAATTTTAGTTTGTATCGGTTTGTATGATACCACTTTTTTTTTTTTTTTTCGAAAGGGGACTTCGAAACGAAGGAATCGCATATGCTGGTTTTATATTTCAGAGCTACTCAAGATTGGATAAAATTCTTCGGAACTCGGTGGTTCATTTTCGCACACTTTACCCTCTATACTCATCAACAAGCGTATTCCGTTTGCATAAAATCGAAAGAATAAATTCGTAAACCAATACCGATCGTCGTTTGGTCATCTATTCGATATAATCTTGGAGCATATCTACATATATTATATCTAATTTTTTTTTCTTTCTTTTTCTCGGTATTTTCCCATCGAAGTTCCCACAGCTAGTATGAATTTCCAATTTAAACTTGTAATACGTTTTGGAGTTACTTAGTGGCTGCATCCTGCATAGACTTGTATTACTCGTCAAGGTATAGGTGCAGGCGGAGATTGTGGTGGTCGAGGGGGGTATGTGCGGGGGATGCAAAGGGGTGCAGAATAGGTGCAATAAGGGGGAAACAAGGGGGATGCCGATAGGGCGTGGAAGGAGACAAGCTAGCACCTAGAGGCACCTAGACAGCGCATGCGGATAGCTCTGTGTATAAGTAAAGTTTGTTCGCAACTTATAATAGGGACGCCTCCATCGCGAGAAGGATTGAGGTCGGGTTACCCCGTAGCAGACGAACTAGGAACTTGTACAGTAATAGACCGAACAGGTGCGATCCTAGGTACGAAGCTCCGTCTCTTATCTAACAACGAGAGTACATGACGGGAAAACGAATTGCCCGCTGTACGAGTAACTGAAATTCAAAATCTACATTCAACAAAAAGGAACACCATATTCTTCCCAACCTAATCACTTCAATTTCTATCCCGATGTGTAATACCCGCTTAAGGTTTCATCTACAGAAAATTATCTGAACTAGGCACCACCTTGAACAGGGCCTTCTACAGGAGACCCAACCCTTAATAAAACGTTACCCAATCCAGTTTTAAGGGCCTGTTTTTCGAGGGTCAAGGCGGCCCCGAAGGGCGGTTGGTCCGAATGGGAAGGGGCCTGAAATGTTACCACAGGAAACGATGGGAATATTTCCGAGGGAAAATTATGCCAGGAAAGTATAAATATATTGATCGGAAGATAGAGAGTGAAATAAAATTGAAAAAAAATGTGTTGGATATTTATTCAACAGGTAGTTAGGCGTACTACAGGAATTTGGAATAAAATTCACGGTTTAAGAAAAGGGCGTAGTAATAGCAGCAAAAAATTGTTAGTCTTATGAAATTTCGGAGGCGGAAGTGACGGTGACGATTGCAGTAGTCAATTGTTTTACCCATCCTGTTAGTTGCGCTTGGGAATCCCGGAATTGACGGTCAATTTGAATTCGAGTTTAATCCCACATCTACGGGAGATTAATTCTAAAGCAATTAACCGCTCCTTTGTTCACTTGCTGTTATTGTACGAATATTATAATTACCGTCATCGCGTAAAGTATACATGTACACAATACATTTATACGTGCAGTATAATACATGTGGGTATGTATGTATCGTTGATTTTCTACGCGTTTAAAGACAATGGGGAGAATTGTTACAAAGCTTTTGAAACAATTTTGACTATTGAACAATCAATTATTGTTCTATATATTGTAATAATTGTTGCGATCACGTCGATTGATACTTCATTATTAGATTCGCCGATTTCAAATGCTAATAATGACGTAAAACTGTGAACACCTTTCGAGAATTAAAAGTCCAATGAAATTTGCACAATTAGACTAGACGTCGTAGCGCTTAATTAATTTTAGTATCCGTAACGTGATCTAAACCGATGAAATCTTCATTCATTAAATTCCAGTTCTACTCATTCATCTAAGATTGACTCAATCCAGAGAATCTTGTAGCTATGCGAAAAGGAAATTTGTAATCTGGTATCGACGAACGATCATGATCGAGCATTGACGAATCACTGATTTTTTTTTAATTTACAGAAATTGGTCCATCTTTCGACACTGACAAAATTTTATTCTATACTTTTGGGAACAATAATTATTCTATTCCTTCGACTAGTCCAATAACATAATTTGAGATGTTGCAATACGTCGTAAAGCCATACTGCAGTATTCACTGGAAGAGTAAACTGCTGCTTGGCTATTCCTCATCGTCAGACGTGGCATTCAAGCGATTTAGAATTTCTACACGTGTAATCGTCCGTGAATTTTGACCAAAGATTAATTATTATCAATCTACTGTAAATAGAAATCGTGCCTATATATCTTCGTTGTTACTGTAGTTGCACCTTGGACATTGATATCGGTTTAATAATTGATGATTCATATCTTTGGTGGGATTATTCTTCAATCTATCTCTGTGCCTATATATAAAGCGCAATAGCAAAGTGAATATTAGATGATCCCTAGTCTTCATACTTCGTGGGTTGTACGATCGCGAATTAAAATGTAAGAATTTTACTTTAAGTGCTCGTTAAAGCGAGTGGCGTATATAAGTAAGATAAAAATAATTATTGGGCAAACCGCGCTCGTAAAGTTGGAGCAAAATTTTAACGGCAACCTAAGTGGAAAGAGAACGAGCAAAAGCCAGCCTTTTGCCTTTTAGATTGGTCAAGATAAACATAATGCCGGCGACGTGTGACGCGAGCTTAATCCTGAAATTTGCATTTACCTACTACCACTCGCGCGTTAACCTCTATCTTTATTTCTCATGTTAACGGGCTCGTTCTCTTTTCCATTATCCAAAAGCAACATTTTTGCACACTACTTTTAATTTAAGTTTTTTTTTTTTTTTCTCCCCCTTTTTAAAACTACGTTCTTTACTTTTGACTGACGCTGTATTACGCTGTGCAGCAAGTGGACGATCTCTTCCGTTATATATACGTGATGTACACTTAATCCTGGGATTTACATTTTTACGATAACTTTTGCCATTATTATACCCCGAGTTAACGATGCATTTCCTTTTTGCTCCCCTACGTTTACTGGCACGGTTTTAACTTCAAATTATCCATAAGTATTTACGCCAACGAAACAGCTTCGTTCCACATCTTTTATCTTTCAAACAATTGGCACGGGTATATCGTGGTATAACGCCTTCGGTGTCACAGCGGGCTACCAATTAGTAATTGGGTTGTATATCGACCGCATTAAAAGAGGGAATAAAAAAAAAAAAAATTGTAGGTATATTGTTTCATTGTAAAACGAGCCTCATTGTACCTGAACCACAAGCCGATATTTGTCATGGTAATTCACAGCTCGAGGCTAAATGGGTTTTATTATAAGATTGCTTTTGTTTTCGATCAATTACATTTCTTTTTTGTTTTTTTTTTTCTGTTATTTTTGACTTTTTGTTTTGGTTTTTTTCTCCCCCTATTTCAATATCGACAGGTATAAAGCTTTTGGCCAAGTCTGCTGCAAACTACGCGATTCATTATTCAATACGATTGATACACCTACTCTGCGCTTTCAAAGTTCCTATAATGTATTTTCCTAATTAAGTATATTTCTAATTGACATTATGATCGACGTGCTTTATATTATGTATAAAATTTCATATATATGTATACATATAATTGCAGTCCTCCAGAGGTAGATATTTGATCTGGTATTCCTAATTTAGTGACGAAGAATTGAGCTGCGGAAATTCTGATTTGAAAATGAATAAAAATTTTAAACAGCTGAAAGGGTAAGAATTTCTTTGCAACAACACGCACGTGTCTTAGAATAGGGTTCATTAAGCGTGATATCGATTTTCTGGTCGGCAACAGACCTTCTTTACCCTCCCGTAGATGGTGCTGTATGAAAATTCTAACTTCTCTCACTGGGGTTCAAGTGTCTGAGCATTTTCTCGCCAGGCGGCACTAGTATTGCATATAATAAAAAATTGTGTAGGGTAACTGCAGCAGTGACTCTCTTTTTATACAACCCTTACCGCGACTACGGAGCCCAGACTCTATCTCTGAGTCCCGTTATTTCGTTCTTAGTTCTTTTGCCAGATTTTGCCTGTCCTTTTTTATCTTTTTTACGCTCGAAGTATAGCTAAGTATAAATAAAAGTTAAAAATTAAGGAAAAGCTTTTCATGCGTTGAGACGCAATTAGTTTATTTCTTATTGTTTGTTTTTTAAAGTTTGAACATGAGGGTCTTGAGTTTGAAAACTTTTTTTCTATATGTCTTGGAGCTGATCGACCAAGTCTACGGACATTCCTTGACTCCCGGGCAGCCCACGGGCTGAAAATTTTCACCCTGAAATAATTTAGGACCCTCTCACCCACCTCAACCCCTAGGTGAATTCTTCCATCCGCGAGTCGCTTCCAGAATTATTAAAATCCAGATTGAGATGATCCTGAAATTCTTGCTCGAGGGTATGAAACAAATGGAGATCACGCAGTTTTGGCACTGCACTTGCGCCCTTAGCAGGGCAACTTTGTCATTAATTGACATTAAGGTGGCCGCACTGGGGGACGCGGCGTCTCGACGCCTTCGAATAACCATACGACGAGTTGATACTATCTTTTCTCGATTAAAACTGTGCAAAAAAAAAAATTTCTCCGCGCTTTCTCGTCGTATTTGATGATCGAAGACTTTACTATACATGTAGGAATAATTAACGTATTATGATATACCTTAACTGTTTCCTGCTTGACGAAGAAATATCTATTTGAAAAATTAATCTTGTTACTGATTTTATTTTTTTTTTTTTTGATTGTGAATATCGAATTTTGTGAGCCCGATGTTTTACCCATAATAAACACGAGTTTGGAATGAAGAAGCCGGCTAATAAATATTAAGTAATCACAAGGCATGAAGAAATTACAAATTTCTTACAAAGTTTTGAAAAATTTTGCTCTTACAAATTACTTCACGTTTTATGCAGTTATAAAACGCTTCTTACTGCCGCTGGCTCTCGCAATGTTTAATAATTACAACGGTCGAAGCAACGGGGCTGGGGTGGTATAGGGTGGGGCATGGGGGTTATGGAGAGAGAGAAAGAGAAAGAGAAAGAGAGTGAAGGTAAGGCTGAAGCAGGGGTAGAGAGAGAAAGGGGTGTGAGGGAGGCTGAAGATCGCACTGTAACAGGCAAAGAAGGAAAAAGGGGCGAAGGGGTAAAATAAATTGAAAGCAAAATTGTACTCGCAGAAGAAAATGGAATTATTTCCCGACGATGGTGTTCTTCTTCTTCTTCTTCTTCTTCTCCTTCTTCTACTTCTTCTTCATCTTCTTCTTCTTCTTCTTCTTCTCCTTCTTCTACTTCTTCTTCATCTTCTTCTTCTTCTTCTTCTTCTTCCCCTGGCCAGGGAACGGAGAAAAAGACGGCAGATCGGCCGAGATAAATTCACGAGTAAAGCTCAGCTCCATTTATACCTCGCAGTACTAAAGACAACATTTCAAACCTCGAATCGGTAAACAAATTCATCGATTTCCATATTGCGGAATATTTCTTAATTAAAATCGAAAAATAATGATTATTTTCGCCTACGTAGATACATGGGAAAGTTCAGGAAGGGTGTATGTATATTGTATGTACCTGAATCTTCGGTTTTTGAATCACCGTCAATTCGATAAAATCTAACATATATCGAACACGATAGAGCGAAACGTCTTGCAAAGTGCATCGCCGATCGTTCCCTAACTAAACTATGATATACATAAATGAAGGATGCGCAGCACTTCGTGCCGCACGTGACGACCTGGCGCAGGGACAGGTATACATCGAACGTATACCCAAGAAGCGCATCTAGGCGAGATGCGAATATACCTACATCGCTCTCAGCCGAGCGGAGAGAAAATGAGAAGCGTAGGTATATACCTACGCGTGGGAATATAATTACCCCAACCATGTTTTCCGTTAAGTGCCATTATCGACGGAACTCGGTTAGGTTGCGTTATATACGGAGGCATGTCTATACGTTTGCGTAGCCCCCCCGCCCCCTCCCCTCATCGCCCCATCTTCCCATTCCTAACCCGTTCCTCTTCTGTTGCCCTCGCCCAACTCTCGTACCCTTGACGCGAGGCACAAGCCAAGAGGCCACCGCCGTCGTCACAACCACCCAACAATTCCCGTTCACTAGCTACCGACCCCGACCTAGTGTTACCTACTTGGGACATTGGCGACGGCCCTTTGCATGCACCAAGACAGATATGTGTGTGGGTGTGTGTCTGTATCCCGATGTGTGTGGTAATCCCTGCCGCAAGCTTACTTAGTCTCGTTAACTGTCCTTTTCAAGAGTCAACGATACTTTTCAATAACCGGGTATAATTGGAAGAATGGAAAAAAAAATTTTCTCTTCCCCAGCTGTTATGAGGGAAATTTTGATGGTTCAATGACGGTGGATTCGATAGAGATATATTTGATGGCTCTTTACTCTGGATATGGAGAAGATTTGTGAAAAGTATGACGAATATATATTGGGTCACTAATTTTTTGCATTTTATTCCAATACTGAAGAAAAAAAAAAAAGAAGAAAGAAAAGTGCAATATAATTGAATGGTATGGAAGCAAGAGCCTCGTCCGTATAATTATTTTCCAGCTAATTCTGTTATATATATATATCCGGGTTTTCGCATAGCTTTGGAAAACTTTTGTGTAGAAATATAGGAAAAGGAAAGTGGTTCGGTGCCGAATACAAGGTATAAAGATTTATCGGAGTCCTGCTTTAAGGAATGTGTAATTAAAGGGTTAATTGAAGTCCGAATTTAGTAAAAAGAATCTTAAGACAGTGCAGCCAGCGTTGGGGTGTTTTAAATGGAGGTAAAAGTTCTGAGGTTCCTCGAAACATTCGCAGGCTCCATCTTGCCGATATTATTGACGTTTTTTGCCACCCCTATTTTTCCGCTCACCCCCGAGGGCCGAGTCGAGGGTGGCTGGGCGCTGGGCGGGGGTTGGGGGTTGGGGAGGTGTAAGACGGCTCTTATTCGCGCGGGCTTTTTAGAATACTTTATTGACTGAGCCTTCGCCGTGAACGAGGATGGAAAATGTTATAAATTGGCGAGCGGACGAGAGACAGATAGAGAGAGAAAGAGAATAAGGAAGAGCGAGAGGACGAGAGGGTGGGCAAGCGACAGTCGGTTGTTTTTGAATTTAAATACGAATGGCGGGTCTCGCGGCCCCGACACTGTCTTTGCGAGAAATTAATGAACTGGAATATTATGAAACCCTGCGCGAAAGCACAAGGATTCGTTCTCTTCTTCGCTGAGAAAAAATTTCCTTCGATCCCCCGGCCAGGCTTGAAGAAGAAACAAAAAAATAAAATAAAAATGAACACGTATTATTCAAGACGCTGGATGTAGTTTCAATAATTTATCTCTCTCCAAAGCGCATATCTTTTTCAAAACGATCCATGTTCCAGTCCCAAAATTTCACATATATCTGTGTAAGTCTTCGGCTTTAATCGAAGCGTGCAGATTCAATTGAATAAGAACAGACGCGGATTTGTTTCTTTCGAATCGAGAAATGAATGTGAACAAATTGCACTCTATATCGGAGAAACATCGAGATACATATTTCGAATTATAATCCCGATTCCCGTGAAGTGAATAAACAAAGAAATGGTTCATCATCAGCCGATCGTTCATCCCCCCCTCGATGTTCTTTTCTGAAACTCGGACCACCTTATCTCGTCGTTTCTAAAATCTGAAAGAGATATAGCCCAGGGGAGGCCGAGTAAAGGCCAGAGTATTTCTAATTACCAAAAATCGTTGCCAGCAAAAACTCGAGGCCGCTGTAAGATTGGCTTCTTTCATCTCGGTACCTAATCTAAAGGGTGTCTGCCGCCAGCCCACCCTCATCTCCCTAACCCCACTCAAAAATCCTAACGCTGAGTAACTTGGAGCAGGATTAAAAATCGCTCACCCCCCTAAACCAAACCGAGTCCTGTACGGTCACGGAAACAACTCTTCAAAGTATTAAATCTCTGAACTCCAAACTGCACGTATGCCTAGTGTGAATGACCTACATGATGCCCACGCGCGCACGCACCAATATACTATACCTACGTGTACTCAGGCTCGGGGTTTTGGCCATATGTTGAATGGCAGTAGGTACCAGTATAAGGAAAGGGGGAATGTGGGAAGGGGCGGTCGAAGAGGGGGTCAGGGGGACAAGGGAGACTTACTTACGCGCGCTAGTTGACCCAAGCGCTGACCCCCGATTCGCCCGTTTCAGAGCGTTATACACGGTACAGTCTCGATGAAAAAGAATGATTTCAGGGGAGGCATTGTTCACAGCCATGGATCCTGGAAGCTAATTTGTAACTCTCGGAACAATGATTTTCTCGTGTATATAATCCGTCCAATTGTCATTTCCGCGACAAAGAAAACGAAGAAGAAGACGAATAAGAAGAAAAAGAAAGAGATAAAGTCATTTTGCGACAAGGGTTCAAGACTTGGAACATAAGAATCTTACCCTGAACAGAGCGACAGTTCACTTCCTATAACGGGGTGCGTTTTACTTTTCTATTCAATGCATCTATGATAATTTTAGCAAAGAATCAGAGCTTCCGTTTTTATCCTCACTATATTTGTTTCGTGTTCCTGAAGAGTTGTCCAATTAGGTTATTACAGGTATTAGGTACAATATATATGATGACGTATCGGGGTTAGGGATTAAGCTGGATCCGAACAGATTTGTTTACTCTTGAGGCTTCGCGAAGAATGGATATGGGTATATTGTTACTAGAAGTTTTTAATTAACAATGAATTACAAAAGCAGTTGCCTTATTACAAGTCAATTACAATTATTATGCTCAAGTTTTCATACGAGACGGTCGGGAGTTTTAAAGACGAGGAAAAAAAAAATTCAAACTACTGCGGATAGGTATATCTTAAATAAGAGTAGTCGAGCGCATCATCGAGAACCTATCCTGTACTTTGAAGGAAAAGTCTTGGACCGGATTCTGGAATAGACAGAGGCGGGGATGCAAATTAAAATCTCCGCCATTTTCCTGTTTCTTATTTTTACCAGAGGTTCTCAACTGTCTGCTGTTAATCCCGTTATTATTCTCGTCTGATATTGACCAGCCGAAAACGAACCTTGGGAAATTAAACGCGCGGATATCAAAATATCTCGAAACATGGAAGATAAAGCTCGCTTGTAAAGAGGGCGATGTTAGCTTAGGGTATAATCAGTAAGACGTTAAAGGTAAAAATTTGAAATGAAATCGTTACTCGAAAATTTGAACACCGCGATATTGTATGTTGGTAATATTATAAGAGGTAGATACTTATCGCGTCGTGAAAGTATTAGATGGAATTATGATATAAACGTTAAGTTTCCTTGGTCATTTACCTTCGATTTTACTCCTCGTCGATTACTATTATCGATCGTTAATTAATATTATAATTAGGTTGGTTCGAGTTACGGAATAAGGTTGGTCTTTGAAATTTTCGCTACTGCTACTACTACTACTACTACTACTATATGTACAGTCGAGTAGAGTCGGGCTGCAGGGCGACAGTTGCATTTGACAACCCGCGTGCCGGAGACTAAGACAGATTAAGTATTTTAAATTGAACAGAGGGAGACAGCTGAGGGGTTTTTCCCTCCTTATTTCTCTCGCTCGCCTTCTTTACCAACCCATTCCACTCTTCCGGGGCTCTTTCTCCGTCTCTTTTCCGCCGCCTCTTTCCTCCTGGCCGGAGGGCGTTCAGTTTTTATAATAAAGGACCGTAATTAATGCCACCCCCGGCCCACCACCCCACCTCTTACTCTCATCCACGTGGAGGGGCGTCCGGAGGAGGGAATGGCTTAGGGGTGGGAAAGACCCTCGACTTAACTTTTTTCCGAACCAGGACTGCGAGGAACTCGCCGGGAAACTCATTATTTCTACTTTTACGTTTTACCGAGCCCCCGTCGTTCGCCTTGTCTTCATTCTCGCCGAATAGAACTCCCGGAGTATGATCAGAAAAATAAACTTACAAAACCGGCTCGTCGACGGTCAACTTTTTTTCCTATTCAACGCCATTTTATTCCCGATCATTGCCTTTTATTTTGACATTTTTCTTCCTTTCTTTTTTTTTTTTTTTCTTATCTAAGTAGTGAAGAAAGTCGAGTCGATCAAAGGACGGAATTGAATGCAAATCTCTGTGCAGTTACATTCTGGAATTCCTCGGAGAACGAGTTGTACCAAATCGATGCAAATCTGCAAATATAACTATCAAAGAGCCGGGATAGGATCTTCTAACTTTATTACAAAAGAGCTTTGAGCTACTTCTCTTCGCCCAGATTCAATGGAAAATTAGAATTTGAAAATTAAACGAACTAAAAAGCTGTTAGCGAATGATTCAATTACGATACATCACATTATCTCCAACCTATTTACAATCCCAAATATATCTTCACGTCCGTCAATACGGAAGTGTTGATTTTTTGGTTTTTACTCTGCAGTATAAAATTATCCCCGGCAAGTAGCAGGCACCAGGACTGGTTCAGTCGGTGGAGAATCTGCTGTAGTCATTAGCTAAATTGCCAAGCGCCTACGAGCCTCTGGCCAATCGATTTTGCTTTACATTACAATAACACTGATTTCCTTCCTGTAGGTACCCTTAACTGGTGCATTTGTTCCTCAAGACTTGAGAATCGAGTTCCTTCAATTTTTCGAAACAAAATTCAAGGAAAAATATTTCTCAACGAAATTAAAGTTCATTCATTCTTCTTCTTTTTCTTCATCTTTTTCTTCTTCCTCTTCTCTAAATAGCCCGGCTAATTATCGGCCCAATAAAAAATCCTGCGTCTATATAAAATGTTCGTACATATATATATGTATATATATCTGCACGTAAAAAGCGAGCTAGGATTACATAACGGTCATTATGCATAGGCAACAATAGGTAACCGGGTGCTGGCCTCGCGTACATGTATTTATGTTATATGTGTACCATGGGTGTGCATACGATGACGCGTATAAACGTCTACGTGGGCTCGTGGCTCTCGTAACGTCCGAAAGCAAAGGGTCAAACCGGTTCTAGGATTTTTATAGGGTCATCGTTGAAGGGGAGGTCAGGGCAGGTCGGAATCTACGGGACCCCATCCGGGCATCTGGTCATCGGAAATTAAAAAATGCCAAAAAACTGACCTGACCAGTTCTCCGGGCGTCCCCGCGTCGGATTCTAGAAAGGATATGGTAATCTGTTCGAGTGGGACAGAGAGTCTGGCCCTAGGCTAGCCCTTGGTAGTCCTGGCGGGTCCTTTGCCTATGCCTATTACAAAACCCCTTTGCAAAGGGTCACTTTTGAGAAACGGGTTTTGATTTTTATTTACACTAGGGTTTAGGGTGGGGACGCGTTCGGTCGGACATATACCTAGTCGGTTCCGTTACTGGTCACCGTATGCAGGAAACTAATCTTTCTCGATACTCAGATCTCGCATATCCTCGCGTGCGCAGTCGTGTTCCTCGAAAATTATTCTCAACATTCACAGTGAATTTATTTCATTACCCATCTTCATCCAACTTTTTGGAGAAGTAAAGTTCCAAACTTCAGCGTTTTGTATAGATAATTCTATTTTTTGATCCTCAGATAATTCCGCTGCGTTTTGTCTGCAGTTCCGACGACATCGAACGTTGAGGTCAATACTTATTATCCTGTCATCGAAATTTTCCATCAATGAAAAATCGCGGAATAACAAATTGATTATGGAATTTGGTTTATTCAATGAAGGGTTCATCAAGGTGGGAAAGTGATCAGTTAAACGAATCTAGCGTTAGACAGTATAATGTCTCTCATCGTGTCTGCGGTCGTGTTAACCTCAAGCGTCAAAACTTGCGAAAGCTGTGCATGTGGTTCTTCATACTATTTACGCAGTAATATTTCGGTTCAAATTTTTTTCTCTTTCCTTTTAATTCATTTTCGATTTAGTCTCATAGCCTGCGACTCGGTAGTGAATGCTTTCGCAACCTTGTGTCTTAAAATTAGTTAGGGAGGGGGTGAAGTTTGTGTATGCTCAAGGAGGAGGAGGTCCTGAAGTTTTCGTTGCTTCTTGCGTGCTCTCGAAATTCGAGGTCAACGTGATAGTTGGCAATATAATATCATAGATTCGTTATTCAGGGTGGAAACATTAGAGGGCTTGTATACTCGCCGCGGTGGTTGTATAAACAGTATGAAAATTTGTATTCTGAATTGTTTCGGTTTTGGATAGAGACCGAGCGTTTTTAGTGTCAGTAATTCACAAGACGTATATATCGGACGATAATCAGTTTAGGAAAGCGAAATATCGATGATCGGAGGCTTCGAAATCACCAGTCGTATTTACTAGGCCAGGTTGTTTCCGATCTTATGAAATATGGCCGGTGGGTTTAGCTCCGTAATTATCCTATATCTCGAACATCATTTACTAACTTAACAAACAAATCAATTGATGAATCTACTTTGAGTTTATTAGCTCCGTTTTACAGTAAATATACCAAGAAACAGAAGACTTTCATGTTTCACAGAATATTCAGATTATAAATCGACTATAGCGACCCACCGCACTAAGTATATATACACGTTACGTACTTTTGCCAAAAGAGTTATGACCCGGCCGATACAATATATTCCAATTCGCTCCAATCGAATTCTACCATCTTTCGAGCTGCGGTTTCTTTTTTTCGTCTTCTTAGTTTTTTTTTTCTTTTTTTGTTTCAAACTTTTTTATACGCTCTCTTTCGCAACCTAAATTATGCGCTTAGGTTTAAATCGTACAGTACCTCGGAAAAATTTTCGCCCCATGTTTTTTTAATTTTTGAAAAATATTTACTCCTAATTAAATCGAAACAATCTTTCTTAGCCATCGATTTCAACCACTTAATTCGAATTATGTAAATTTTTTCATCAATTTGCGGACTTCATTACCGTTAATAAAAATTGTCCAGCGTTTGATATGAAATAATGCGAATTCAGTGAAACAAGCAGATTTGACTATCCCAGAAAAATAATTTTATTCGTTTATTTTTCATTATTTGGATGAGTAAGTATAAAAATGAATTTTCGTTTAGACTGTCCCGCTATTTTCATGCTGGTCAACTTACTCCACGCTCGTACATTTGCGTTCAAAAATTTTTTTCTCACGTGAGAAAAAAATTGCAATTCTCTTTACGGTTTGAAAATTAAAAACAGCTGACGAAGCTCCAAATGGTTGGATTTTTATTTCGAGGAACATATGCGGTTGTCTTATTTTTCGTGATGAGATTGTGGAGATTTAATAAAAATTAATAAGATTCCGAGTTCGATCGACGGATCTTGAGGCAAAGTGCATCTTATTTTTTAGGCTGATTGTACCCACGAATTTTGCAACACGAGAAAACTGGCCGCTAAGGATTCAGTGGTCGAAGTCAGTTCGGAGCGCGCGTGTATCTCGCAAACTTAGGGCGATAGAGCTCTCGACTTTAAAGTTTAACTTAAGACGCGCAACAGTGCCACTTTAAGTTTGCTTAGAACAGCTTAGACTCGGATAGTGCAAAAGTGCTTTTCGACATCTCTTAGAAGCGCGATTATTTCTGGATAAGCAATCGTTACGTAGGTATGCACATACGCATTGCGCACAGTTTAGAAGAAAAATTTTAGTCACATCTCTCACCTAATCAAGAGCCCAAATTTTTAGGTTCGGATACAGAACGCCTACTTCTTAATAAACAAGATTAAAAAAAATTAAAAAATAAGTTTAAGTCCTCTTTCGATAGGCCTCGCAGCCGCGAGGTGATAAGTCTTTTACGTTAATCACATTTACAGAGTTAAGAGTTGGCTGTATGGTGAACCCCAAAAATCTAACCCATTTCCGTAATCATCTGTTTAATACAATTTGGTTTTTTTAATTTTTATTTTACCCATAATAAATGAAACACGTATTTCTTGCCTCTTCGTAAGGCAGTTAAGAGTCGGCCTGTTATTTTTACGTAACTTCTGCTAGCGAGTATCTCGTGATCGAATTATTTTCCGAAATTAGGTATTCCATACTCGGGCATGAACAGTTTTATCATTTTATCTTTTTTTCTCTTTCGATTTGTAATCGTAAAAGATAATTTTTTTTTTCATTATTTTAGTAGGGTTGCTATTCAATGATCCATATGTACGTAATTAGCTCTAATTTTGGAGAGGGCGAAGAAGGGAGGAAAGATTCTGGAAAAAGAAGAAAGAACAAAAAATAAAAAAAATAAAAATACTAGAATGAGAATTTGAGTAGCAACCATTTTGCGTGAAGATTCTTTTCCAACCACCCTTCGGCGGGTTGAGTGCTTCGCAGTGGTAGGGGTGGCCTTTTCTGACGTCACCCACCCCCGCCCCCTCAGGAGTTCGGGGGTTGAAAGACGAATAAAATGGCCGATGGCTCGCCTAATGCCTAAAATATACACGCCAGAAATCTGGCTCGCGAAGAAGAGTATAGAGCGAGAAATTCGAATTGTATAAATAATTATGCGCTTCTTACCTACGAATTGTTTTTCTACACGTTTTAGCAATTTAGCTCCGTTCATTCAAACGGGACTTCTCTTCTCCCTAATAAAAGTAAAGAAATTACAGTCGGAGTTTTGTTCAATAGAGGGATTAACATCCTGCCAAATTGAATCTAGAAGGCAGACATTTAACAAATTATTACTTATTTTTTAGGCTTCCAATTTTCTCATGTTTGAATGGAAAAGTAAACCATTTTTCGAAACAATCATAATAATTATACGTGAATTAACAATCTTTCTGTTCACCCCGAATCTCTCTTATTTCTGCTTCTCTTTTTCGTTTATAATCAATCGATTTGTTCGATCTCTGAATATTCACCATGTATGTATAATATACCTATAATAAATCACAATGTTTGTACATAATAAATAAAATTTACTGAAGTAAATAGGAACATTGGATAAATACGACTGGGCACAAGGTAAAATCAGTTGAAAGTAATTTTGCACAGGTTTCAATAGCTCATCTAAATTAATCAGTCCTTGATTGAAAATAAAAAGACAACATTTAGGCTTGTTTGCCATTCATCGATACACGTAACAAGAGACTTGGCCTCGAACTTATCTAAAACGTTTTATGTATAATTAACAGTTACCTACTTAATTTCGAATTGTTATTATTAAGGGCTTGTTATCTGCCTGCAGCTATATTATAGATCATATAATACGTCTAATACCCTCCAGCATCAGTTCACTCTTGGTCGAACGGTAATAAATTGTCAGCGAGAGTTTTTCTCCTGAGAAAATAAAGGCAATTAAAGTTTAAGACGACCACCCTTCCCCTCCCCTCTGCCACCTCTTCAACCCGTTTCCTCATCCCCCGTCGTCTTCCCCATCTCTCGCTTGGAGGGATGAACTGATGGGTGGATGCGGGGTAGGTGGTACGAGGGGGTGAGATGGTTTTTGTCATTTGAAATATGCCAAGGGGCTGCAAGCGAGGAATGATAAAATGGCGCCACAGACAAAGGGGCGATTTTTACACCCCCGCTTATAGCCCACCACCCCACCACCCCGCCATCCTCTTTTGTTTCCTGTTCTAATGAAAGCTTGTCTCACGAAACGAAATCAGAAATTCCGGTTCCACCCGCGGTATCGCGAAACGAAACCCTTCGAAGAGGTGTCGCGTATCGATGCTGCAGCGAGAATTACCCTGCACTCGAGAGTTCGTTGAACCAATTTTATGAATTGGGGTTTTATTTATTTTTTGTTTTTTCAACATCCTTGCTCTCCGCATCCGTATGCTTACCAAAAAACACCACGTCATAGATAACGAAAAAAAATTCAAACGTAGACTCTAAGATGGTAAAAAGATGCGTGTCTAATCAACCAAACAGATTTATCTGGGAACCACGGGCTCTCTTACAGTCCCCGCACGCAACCATATGGTTTATCAATTCCATCCGGTCAAAAAACCCATAAACTTCCGGTCAAAAAACTCTTACCGTAGATATTATACCGATAGTTAGACATGTGCTGGGGGTTCGAGTAAGCATCGCAATATGGTCAGGATTTTTTTTTTCTTCACAGTCACGGCCAGGGCGCTCGCAACATGTGGTCCCGTACGAGCTCTGGACTAGAGCTACAATCTTCGGTAATTTCTACCTTCATCCCTAATCCATTACTTATAACTTTTTGCCTGATGACCAGGTATAATACTGATTTTTTAAACGACCCTCGTACTCGCCCATACATCATCAGTCACTAAGAAACTGTCAGACTTTTTTAATTTTTTTTTTTTTTTTTCTTAAGACAAGAACAAATTCAACACGTTTTTATAAAATTTGAAAGATGTGTGCGAACGACAATCTCAGGTACATGGACTACTTTCCTGATAACTTGAGATCTCCGTGTTGTGGAAATGGTAGGTATAACAAAAGAGCCGTCAGCCGGTGACGATTTCGAAAATGCTTCCAACTAAGTCCTTTTTAATTGCACGCCAGCGAAACCATTGGCCATTGTTCGCGGCGTGAAACAAAAGAAAAATTCTGGGATGATTTGCCGGATCTCTCTCTGTAAAAGCGGTGCGAAGGGTGAATCTAACGGGTGGGTAGGGGTTAGGGTGGGAATGGGGGTGGTTGTGGGAGGGTAGGAGTCTCCGAAGGGGTCGTATTTTAAGATTCACCCTCGGCTATCTCGGATCCAGCCCGGCCTTCCAAAAGGGGCGGATTTTTACATAATCAGGCTGCTACTGCCCCTACTGCTCGCTTGCTTGCCTTACTGCAACCCCAACAGTTTTAGATTTGACGTACCTACTTTCGTGTTCAATTAAAATATTCAAATATTATTTTACTCGTCTTAAGCGTGCGTGGATTTTACTCTTTGTTATACGTTCACTTATACCCGAAAAGCTTTCTGCAAATAAAAGATTTTCCTGTTTGCTCCCACCGTACAAAAAACAGGAAGCAAACAAAAAGTAAAAAAAAAAAAAACACCTACACACTTGAGGGACGTTTTATCCCTCAGCCAGTTTCAGGGTAATCGCATAAATATGTTCCGGGTATACTTGTTTCAATAGCTTGTACCTAGATTTACTGGCAGATAAATAGTCTGTATTATGTAAGTTATGATAAAACTGCAAGACCGATAAGGAGCAAGAGTTTGATCAATGAGAGATTCGTTTGTAACAAATCTGTTCTAATTCTGTTGGATGTAATTTTAAATAAATTATACAGTTCAACTCTAATGTTTATTAGCGATTGTGATAAGCGGGCATCAAATCGATGGAAATAAACAGCAACGAATGAAGTTTGGAAGTTGCGTGTCCCCTGGTTTTAGGTATAGTAGTTAACTATCAGATTTTTTTGGAATATGTAAAACTTGCAGGTAAAAAGTCGGAAAGTTTAGTTTCGGTTCTGCGGTGGTAAGTGTGACTTGGGGCTGAAATATACGAGCGGTGAAAATGTATAGAGCCCGTACTGCGTCTAAAGAACGTTCTTACTTTAGCCCCTGCAGAACAACTCTTTCGTATTTTTATTGATTTGCTTCTGGAGGGGATTTTAAGGGGTTGCCAGTCTTACCCCTGCAGGGGTGCCTCTCAGCCCCCACCAAACTCCACCATCTCGCCTCCCCGCCATCCCTTCCACAATACCTCTATCCCCACTCTGGTAACCTGCGCTCAAGAAAGTATACAAAGAAAGAAGACTGCTCTTGAAATCGCCTAAAAGCTCTTCTCGTACCAAGTAGGTACCCACCAAACGTAGAGGGCAGCAATGAAGTAGGCTACAACCATTTCTTTCATTTTTATTACAATAATAATTTGTCGTAGGTAAAACTACCCTCTCGTAGTAGGTGAATCGTCCGAGGCCTTTCACCATACTCATGCGTTCAATTTCCAGGCTATAAATAATTTGTGATTCCTAATTTTTTGCATACCGCAAAAGAAATACCTTTACCTCCTTATCATAAGTTTTCATTTACCTACACTGATGAATGCAATTATATGCAATATATTTCATAAATATTCGTATGATTTTTAGTCAATTTTTATTGATTCAAATATTTGTTAAATTTTTGCAATCGTTGAGTTAGCCAAAATTATAAGGCCGTGTTTTTCCGCCGTCTACTTTACCCTGATTTTTTTTTTCACGCCACAACCCTCAACTTGTATGTAAAAAAATAAATACCAGAAAAAGAAAAAGAGTAGCACCTGCTCAGAAAAAAAAATGTGCACAAAATGTTGGCACCCCTGGCGCGTGCCGGGGGTGACTGTTTACCGACAAGTGCTGAGGGCTCGTGGGCCAAGTGGGACACGTTTTTTTTCAAAGGGGTTGCTCTGGCCTCCAGGGTGAATTACAGGGAACCCCTTATAAGGGTGGGGGACGACATGGAAAAAAATGTTTAGGGTTACCCTGCGGTTTGTTTTCATCACCTGACGCGTTAAGTGGATTTGGGGCTTCAGACTAATCAGTGTTGGTCATTTATTTTTCTCGGAAAGTCGGTCATCGGTGTGTTTCTTTAGGAAAATCAAGAATCTCATTGCTCGCTTCCGGTTAATTAATCGCGACAATTATTCGTGAATTAATAAAGAAAAATTTATCCACTCGTTCTGTATCAAATCCGTGTATACATAAAAAACTACGCTATAGTGGGGTGAAAATTTAAAATTCGATACTGCGGATAGAGTATTAATAGAAAACGGTGTTTCACCAGTGTGAAACCGCGGTATCCAACACTGATTAACTTTCAGTCAGACTTGCGTGAAAAAGTTGGATTAACGAGAAAATGGTTTCGGTGTAATACATGACGGTCGTAAACCGCGAGAGAATTGGACAATAAATTTGAAACTCTGTTAAAAAGCTCTTAATGAAATATACAGGCTTTACACCCGATACGGTCGTTACATCTACACATATATAAATTTTTCATCCAAAAATAATGTCAATTTTTATAAAATCAAACTTTCACTTTACTTAGCTAATTCTGAGCTGTTTAGAATTGATAAAAAAAATAAAAAAAGAGAGAAAAAAAAATCGTCACGGGTACCACGGGGATGGGATAAAAATTACACCCTCGTTCCATTAGCCCGGAGTTGAACCACAACCCTTTCATCTCACGGATGGTGGCGCTACCTGTAAAACAAACCGTGAACTGAGTAGGACCGAAGATAATTTATCTCGTCAGCTCTGTAGCTATACAAATTTGTCCGAGATAAAATGTGAGTAAAAAAAGGAGTAAATATTGAAAATTAATAGAAAAATGATGCGCTTAACTGTTTTGGGGGTTGAAATGTTGGAGATTTTTCAAATGCATATATGAGAGGAGGGAAAAGTTTTCATTTACTTTCAGTTAATTGGCAAGTTATTGCATTTTACATCGGGGTTTTGAAATATTATAGTCACAAGTCACAGCAGCCTGAGACTTAAGGAAAACAAATGCTAGGCGTTAAATCTTAATAGAAGTCTGGAAGACCGCGTTAATGTTCGGGTAACCATGTAAAACCGTACTTACTTATCCCATGCTTCCTCGAAACTAAAACAACCTCACCGCACTATCACATGGTGATGCCCTCCCCCTCCCCACTCCTCCCTGTATACCCGCTGCTACCCCACATCCGAGTAACATTTGGTTTTTAACGAAAATTAACGAGCCCACCCGAGATTCTGCAGATGCTCGGTATAATCTAATAGAGGTGGTAAAGTTACGGATGCTGGCTTTTTGAAATTTATTATTTCACCGTTTGCTTCGGGGTGCAATCCTTCCCCCTTTTTCCGCCCACATGAACCTATACATATACATATACGTATCTATATACCTAACGTTACGTCCCAACAAAGTTATTTTCATTATTTATAAGGGTTTACGGGTTTCTGATTATTATACATACACAGCTATGCAACTTTTTTATAACCACCTCATATAATAATATACCTATGTACACCCACGTTGGACCAAAAATTTTTGACACTCGCGTTACCACGTAGATACCAACGTTAGATGATTAATTATTTCAATATATCCGTAGCCCGAAATTATTGCCGTAGATTTTTTACGTGAGATTTCAATTCCATTTAGATCTTTAATTCAGAGTTGAAAAAGCATTGGAGAGACGGCATGAGCGGGGGTAGTGCTTTTGTGTTAATTAGCATGGTCAGAGGATCACGTTTGTGTAATTAATTGAGCGACGGTTTTTCCTCAATCATGGAAAGAAAACCGTTTGTAATTGCGAGGGCGAGAAAGATGAGTTAGGTATTTAGATGTATACATGTGGCTATTGTCCGTGAAAAGTGAGAACCAGTGGTTAAAAAAGAGAGCGCGAGACAACGGCGGACAGTATGTTTTCACTTAACCGGTAGTCGCTGGTCCCGGGTCCGTGTAATTTTTCACTGAACCCCACCGGACAACGGACACTGGCGACCACTTCATAAAATTACTTTATTACACGTCCGGGGGTGGTTTTTTTTTCGAGGTAATTTTTTACCCGACCTCAACATATGTCCGCTTGGCAAGGGTTACCCTTTGAAAAATCGTTCTCAGCTTCAATATCCATATTTAAGGGCTGCTGCCGGAGCTTAATCTTAAGGCATGGGGACGGTCAACTTCATCACTCAAGTTTCCGGACTGATATAATATACTTATATCCTCCTGTAAATTTTCGACAAATTTTACGTGAAGTTTAAAGGAATCTTACTCCCACTCGACGAGCTGATATAATTGATCATAAAAACCAGCTAGAAGATCCTAATATCGAAATTTGTTGATGAGAAATTTGATGTGTAAATTTGAAACGTTTCGTTAAACGAAGATGAAGAATACAGACGGTATGAATTAACTTCCAAGTAGGTATTCCACTTTTACGCAACGTTTGTAACGATGGGTCTGGATGATTGAGCTTTGTCGATTGCAACGTTACGCAATTATTGATGTGGAGATAAACGGCTCAGCAAAGTGGTGACTGTTACACTTTTAGCGAATTATATAAATATTGATTGGAAAGCTTAAATATACACAGTTTTGTGTATATTCTGAACAGGATGCGCGTTAGATAACCGAGAAATCAAGAAAGTTCGGTATTAATTGCATACCATTATCTCCCCAACTCCGCGATTTCATTTTTTACGTTTTACTCCCGATCCTGAAAGCTTCCATTTCCAATATCAGCTTTCCGGTAATTTTGATATATTCACTTAACCACCCACGGTGATTGTGAAGTTGTCCTTGTCACGGACAGCATGGCTTTTACCGCTTCTTCAAGTACACCGTAAATTACCGCATCCCAAAAACGTGAGAAGACTAATTCTTGTACATTTTTCGGACCATCGGCAGACGCTGACATATCAGCAGATATCTTCGTCTTGTACATTAATTGCGTTGTCAATCGATAACGAAATAATATATGCTCGAATGAAAGCCGATGGTTCGCAATACTTTGAGTTGTATGTATACAGAATCATTTGTTTATAATGACACCGAACTCTCGAATCAACAAAGGTGATCTCTCATCATCCCCTGAGGCAGTTTGTCACACTTCACCACATCCATCCCCACGGTCTTTTCATAGAATGATCAGTAAATAGTGAAATTTGAATACATTATCCGCGTAAATTTAGCAGTAACTCAATTCCTCGTTATTTTAAGTAAATTGCACGATCCTTGATCGTTAAATAACTTTTATAAAAATTGCAAGTGGATATTCGTACTCATCACGTTCGTCTCAGTTTGTCAATTGGCGTGTACCAGCAACAATAGGCTTATTGTTGATGAAATTATCAACAAACCGCCGCGTCACGAGGGGTTTGACAAATGAGCGTCGTTCCAGGCTCGTGAAGGCGGCCATATTTGTTTCATGTAAGAATATTGTGGATCTTTACACTTGAACTTGAATATTTTTTTTTTTTTTATTGTATATCTATGAATGGAAAATAATTTTTTTTTGTTCACCTTCTATTACCTCCAACCTGTAGGTAGGTAATTAAATTTCTTGGGTATTTGAGAGAACGAGAATCTTCAGACTCTCGCTATTTTAATCGAAAGTTTCTGTAAGGGCTTGCAGACGGATTGGCATAGGATAGAAGTTGGAGGGGATTCGCTAAGTATAATAATCAATTTTGTACCATTCATTTGGTATCCTTCCATTACGGTGTAATAGAAACGTCTGAATACTGCTCATATTTCACTAAGAAAGCCTCGGCAAACATGGCCGACAAAATATATGGATTTTACTGATGTTATATTCATTTGTATGCTCGCGCTAATTCAGCTACGCTCTGCTAAGCAATCTTGTCTCCTGTGCGTTTCGTGTATACAGAAATGTACGCACGCCACACATTTGAACAAGAATTTTCGCCCTAAAATATTTCTCAAACTCATATAAGACATCTTCGCAAACTCTTGAATCCACGACAGGCTGAAGACTGGCAGAAGAATATGAAAAGAAATTGTCACAAAGATTCGAAAAACTAATTCACCAGCCGAGCTTATCGTACGTACGCGATAAACCAAACGATATTTCTTAACCTGCAGCGAACATGTTTTATTCAACTGATCCACACGTGCGTATAGGTATAGGAATTATCAACAATCTATATCACCCGCTTATAACCCAGAGCAGTTATCGACTTACGCGTATCTGTGCCTTCCAGCTGGCATCGCTCCGCAATTTCATTGCAACTAGAGCAATTTCTAGCTCTAATCATGCGTGCACAGTGTTACACCACACCATATACACTGTATTCTTCTTTTCTAACAATGACAATGTTCATGCATGATGATTCGCCGGTTTGGACACACTATTATCTTTATTTTTTTTTCTCCATTCATTTTCTTCAGTCAAACTCCGAGCAGATGCGCTGATCAATGTTCCATTCCTGCGAATTAAACGATCACTCGAGCATACCTTGGGATAACAGAAAGGATGAGACACAGAGAGGAAGAGATGGACCCCATCAATGGTCACGTGGACCGGCTGATGGACCATTGATGAAAAATTCAATGAATAATGATAATCAGATTCTACAGGCAAACGTTTCGATACAGTGAAGCTTTGTGAATTGATTCCCTCGGGGGAACTGATTAATGCCAATTGTTTGAAGAAAGAAGCCAACCTTTCTCGGGTTTTCTTTCGAAGGAATTACGTTACGACTTTGATAATGAATGAGAGGAACGAGGACACAGTAGGTATCCAGTCATTGCTGCTGAAATTAGGTAGACAAATTGACTGTCAAAGTGAATCGGAGGAATGGAACCGCAATTACCGAGGGAAAGAAAGAGTAGCTAAAAATAGCGGTAGATATTTTGCGAAAGAATTAACTCCAATCTTCGTGGCATATAGGTAGGTATACTTATGTATAGAGGTATGGAATGCTGTTTACCACTTTCCCCCAGAAAGGATCTTGCTCCACGTTTTAAGCACGTCTTGCAAGCGAAGTTGGCGACTTAGCTGAACATTTTTAGGGGTTAGCTTAATCCCTGAGGATTAGCGGAACCCTCTTCTTAGCACGTATACATGTATACACGAGTGTAGCTGTATAAATGTATTTATACATACGCACACTATTCAAAGATGTATACGAATTCTACGACGTTACAAATACAGTTGATTATACTCACTGCAGTTTAAGGTATCCCTCCATCCCCATTTTATTTTCACCATAAGAATAAATTCGCTTGTAAAGAAATTAATAAATAGGTAGATAAATTATCGTAAGAATGTTAATAGTGCGAAAATTAGGTCTCTTTGTGTGACAACGATGTGATTTCATATACGTTGCTGCACTTGGTATGGAATTACGTGTGACGATGTGGCTGTAATTATGAGCTTTCATCATAATTTATCGGCAAACAGTTTGCCATTGAGAAGCAGGAAAAAGAGGCGAATTAATATTGTAGATATAGGAGACGGTGGTGGTTGCACCCCTGTACACTTGTTGGTGGCTTGCGGTCAGCCCCCTTTTACCTCACACCCCATACCTCCGCCAACCCCCAAGGCTGAAAACCAGCGTGCAGTCCGGCGTATCCGAGAACCACTCGTTATTTTTATTGGCCGCGTTTATCGGTGAAAACAAAAAATGAAAATAAAAATAAAAATAAAAGTAGAAAAACGAGTGGTGCACGCCAGAGGGATGGTTTGGGGATGAACCGACGGCGAGGAAAGGGAATGAGAGGTTGAGGTGAAACGGGTGGAACGGGGACTGGAGGACGTGTGTTCAGCGTAAAACGAGTTCCACACCGCGGTATACGGCAAAGTGAGCCAATTTCAATTTCAGCAGAGATTTCGCACGACTGATTTATTTAGTCTGCATGGGTTTCACGGATTTTGTTTTATGAAACTTGAACCCCTTTGTGTTTCCGCTTTTCAATCAATTTATTCATCGATCTTTCGGTCACGTTGTAATTGATTTTATATGTCTGCACTATTTTCAGTCAGCAACATTAATTTGTTTAAACGCCCGGTATTGATGAATATACCTGTACGTATTCCACTATCGATGAATTCTACCGCGAGAAAGATTCCAAGTTTGAATTGTTCCATTTGCCTGTAAATAAATACATAAATATATATATATATATACTTGCCGATGATCCAGAAATAATTGATCTAAATAAGACTGGCTCTGATCCTTCAATAAATCGATAACAAAATTTTTACGGTTCATTAATCAAGGTACTAGCGCGTATAGTCAGATTTCCGCTTCGGGAAGAAATCTGTTGCCGAATGACGTCACAAAAGTCGAGGGTAAATTCGCATCTTGCGGCTCGCTACCTCCTTACCACAACCTAGCACGTGTCAGGCATACTTACACCCTGCAAGATCGTCGTATAAACCCACACGCTTATTGTAGAGCGAGTAAACGATAGGAAGGAAACGCGACGGAGAGACAGAGCGAGATAGAGTGTGTGTGTGGATAAGAGGGAGTGAAAAGGGGGACAGAGACATCGTGTAACGGCATCATGGTGAGACACACGCATGTATAGAATACACGTACGCATGTAACCCAAACACACCAAAATTGTGCCATCGGCGCCAGTATTTTCCGTGCTTTTCATTTTCCATCCCATTACCCCGCCATGCATGGGAATTAGAGTCTTGAGGTACCGACATAATGCGTACATGATAGACCCGTGTGGGATAAGATAGGAACGTAGATTACGTGTCGTAAATCATTTGGACAAATCGTTGAGTTTGTTATACGTCAGCTGGTATACCCGTACTACTCTCTGAACGTTGAATTTGTTAATATTCAATTTTTACACCGAGTGAACAATTTGCCTTGAAATCGTATCTATCGATCACTGATCATCAGACAAACCCCGTGTCTCCAATTATACAAAACTTTTATCATTTTTAACTGGTAATAACTTTTACCCTGAGCTTTTCTGAAAAAGGCTTCTCGAACGAATGTACATGAAGGATCCACGTTCCGCTGTTGAAGTGTCTACTGATAAAAGGCGATAGTATAACAATCAGTAAACCATATTTAAGAAAAGTTGTTGTGATGCAGCCTGCAGCTATCTTTGCCGATGTGTAGCTTGGTTATATCACGGTCGTCCGTCAATCATCGAAAGTAAGTTGAACAATTGGCGATAAACGTGCTTCGAGATGAAGAAATTCAGACTCTGTATACACCGTCATTCAATTGGCAATCTAAACACTGTACAGTATCTGATACCGATTGCCACTCAATGGCAAACATCATTATATGAAATAAGCTACCACGAACACGCGTAATGCTATTACTGAAACTCCACGTGCCAGTATATTTATTCGAGAGACCGCGGAAGTCCACAAGACAATTTTCGTTTAAATTTCATGTAACGGTGAGTGACAAATTCTATGAATGAGAAACGAATATCTTACAAGTGTTACGTTCATCACGTTTTGGAAACAGAAAAACAAAATTATTATAAAATTATATTCATACATTTATTCACCAACTGATGGTATGTCGGTCTTGTGGTCCATTCCCCGAGTTTCTCATACGGCCAATTGATTTGGTTATGTAAAAGTACTACGCAGCTACGAACACGGCATATTGCATAAGTTTTAATTAAATCATCCCGATGTTGAAATAAGATGTTGAACTACAGAATGTGTGTGTTTAATAATAAATTCACACAGACTGAAATTAAATTTGAATTACCTAATATAAATAACCTGCAATGATCGTACATATCATCACGGTTTTATATCATCCGATTTAGTTAAAACGATATGTAGGTATCACCGTGAGAATAAGACTATCTCTATCTTACGCAAGGAAATTGTCTGCATTATATGCATCACCGTTCCGTATAGACATACTCAATTTCTATTTAACACTAATTAATCGCTTCGACTCTAGCCGAAGCGGAGCAGAACCATCCTTGCTACCTATATTTTGAAATATTATATTCTGAGAGAACCTTGCTGATTTATTAATACGCCAATGTCTGAACGTATAGTTGAGTTCGTTCAACTGACTATCCGGTACATATTCAGTTAGGCAAAAGCAAACTGTCGAGTATTAGGCAGTTAATTCCTAGAAAACCGACGTGTGGGCGATTTCAACTGCCGCGCCAGGAATGGGGTAAGCAAACTCATCAATTGATAAACGAAATCAATATATATATAGTACTACTTTATGACCGTGGCAGGAATCGAGCATCGGAACTCTTGGGATTCTGCCAGACGTATGACGAATATCGACGCGTCAATATTTGCTCGATGCTTGACCAATTTTATTAAAATTTGGTAAATATTGAAAATATTTATATAAATCTCGGCCCGGACACCACCCTGTACGTACTACTCTAGCTGCCATTTCTAATTGGTGACGATTTGGGCAAAGTATGAAAGCCCTTTTCATCGCTGAAATATATTCACGATCGTAATTGACGCGTTCACCGGGTCTTTTTCCTCTTTCATCAAATATCAAAAATAACAAAATGAAAATTCATCATGTAATTTATGATTTTATTTTGTTTTCCCTGTCATTTTCTAGCGCCATTTTATACAGCCTACGACACGGAAACACTAAATAAAGCCTGGCTCTCGGTGGTAGGACGGGCTAGAGATTTTGTCCTCAGAGTTATAGTGAAAGTTTCGGGCATTTATTTAGTGAATCTGCATACTACATCCGCTTTCAAGCGGCCTTACGTATATCTGAGTAACGTAACGTAAAGTAACGTAACGCTACGTAGCGTTAATATTTTGGTACGAGTTTTGCCGAGATAGTTGTGTTCAGATGTTGCTTAAACTTGATAAAAGTTGAAAAATTATATCTGTTGCTAGTTTTATGGAGATAAGACCACCTCCAAGCGCGGTGATGAATATGATTAAATTTACGAGGAAGATCTAAGCACATGCGACGTATTTGCGGTTTGATGGATGTTTCGAAAAATTTCAATGAGATTTAATGATTTTTTTTTTTTTTTTTTTTTCTTTGAAACTTGAGAACGATCATAAAGTGTAACGAGACTACCGCGATAGAAGCAAACACCGGCGGCCATTATTCTCCCTGTAAGAAGTGAACTTTACGAAACTCCATGCAGGAATTATTGATAGAAGATGGTAGAAAGATATGTGGGAAAGCGCCCGCCCGCGGGTTCACCTCGCAACCAGAAAATTTACGGCCACTTCGAACTACCCTTAAACTCGGTAAAACTACCCTGTGAACTTTGAAAATTTAACTATAAAACTTTTTCACAAAATATTACCTACAAACCCCCACGCTTACCGAATCTTTACCGTTCAATTTATTCCTCGGATGCTCCGAGACAGCGGAGGTGTAAGGTGCATCGTATGTACATATACGTATGGTGTAGGAGTTCTTCGACTTCACTTAGCGGTGCATATAGGTACACACATACGTGCGGTTGGTAATCCACCTCCAGTAACAATAATAAACAAAATATACAAGCTAAGAACCCAGGGGTATAATTTTCGTCGAGTAAAACTGAGAGAGTGTGAGATACAGAGAAATAGAGAGAAGAAGAAAGAGCGAGGAAGTATAACAGAGAAATCATGATGCCGTATCGTCGCGTCATAATCCTGGGGCTTAAACTGCACGGTCATGGGTTTGAGGAGATCTTCCACGTTGAAGGTGGTTGACGGTTGACGGTCGACGAAGCTCGTATAGAGGTGCATCCTCTTATCCTAGATGTTACGGCGAAGGAAAAGGGGCTCCGAGAGGGTGGGCGTGTAGGTATATCACTTGTTTACTACCCCGGCCGCAAGCCAGTGACAAAAACATTAACGTCAAACGTTACTGCAGTGCGCTCCCTTCTGCGAAAGAGATACCTATAATTTTAACGTTATACAGACAAACTGCACATCTGAAATCTTCTCATATTTTTTCTCCGATTTTTTTCAGACTCAAACCTTTAGGGGATGGAGTGATGAGACTGAAAGTATTTGTCGTGATTGTTGGAAGAATTCCTTTTCTTTTTATTTTTTTTCTCAAGGATAGTAACAAATTTTAAGAATAATACAGTTCGAGGGTGGTTAACTTTGAACCTAAACCTCGTTCTCTTAGCTAGACGACAATTAAAGTTGGTACGAAAGACGTCATCATGGCGGTGAATAACTCCGAGCAGAATGCCACCGTGGCGGATCAGTTTATCTGAAAATTCGCGCCTCTGGCTGGGGTCCAAAGTTTGCCCATTTTTGCCCCAACCCCTTTTGCGCAGAACCTTGGAATGGGAATGGGTGAGAGAGTGAGAAAGAGGGTGCGGGTGGCGGATGGGTCGGTGGGTGGATGGGTGGCTGGGTGGGTTTGTGCCCGGAGGCAACACGGGCGCGGTAGTCGAGGGGCGGTAGCAAGATGATATTTTCTTATCTTCTCATTACTTAATTTTACGATTGCCTCTGATACCCCGGGCGTTGCCATGGTTACGCCTCTTAAGTGCCCATAAAAAGATGAATAGCACCACCATATTTCCGTGCACTCTACGCTCGCGAACGACTCGTGCTTTGCCTCAAGAACCTACCTTATCCTTCCTCTTTCTGCTCTTTCACTTCCTTATCCTCACTCGTCTATTGCGGTTTTCATCCCTAAGCCCTCACGATTCATCCCCTTAAACCTCGAAGAAGGTTACAAGACATTTTTTCATCTTATCTTTACATTCGGCAAAGTGAAATTGTTCCGATCAACTTATAAGGGTGGAAAATATTTTTTTCCGAAATAATATATATAATTTCTCAGCAAACGCATAATCTTATATATTATACCCGTGTGACTTTGTTGGATTAAGGATAGCGGTGCAATATGTAGGGTAGTAGATCAAATAGGCTGAAATTCCTTAAGAGTGGATTCTGTATATTGATTAGGATAGCCCTCGAATGATTCCAAATGATTAACTCAAAGCGTCTGAAATCTTCCGCACGATCTACCGTTCTTCGAAGCTATTTCTTGCTGATCACCATCCTTCGCCCCTTTCCGCCCGCACCTCCTTTATCCTGTAGTATCTATCTTCATTTTCTTAATCGCTCTACCCCCGGCCGCCCCCCTCAACCAAGATGGCGCCCGCTGACGAAGACATATTACCCCAACGGCGAGTCGATGCAGGGGATGGTGAATGTACCTAACGGGTTTCTAAGAGATTGGATACTTGAGGATTCGGAAAAAAAATTACTCGCTAAGAAATTAAGAAAAAATTACAAATTTTTGAGATAACATTTTTATTTTCAATTCAGTTACATGCATCATGGTACATTAACAATTAGGATCAGTGGCACAGAACCTGAAAAATAAATTTGTAATTATCGTTTGATTTGTGTGAGAAGAATCGTCAATTTCTGAAAATCAAATAGCTTCCGTTTTTATTTTTTCGTTCCTTCGACGCATCATCGATGAATATGAAAATGAGAAACTTTTTAATAGCGTTAAATTAAAGAAGAAGAAAAAAAAAAGCTTCGGCCGATCGTAGATTTAATCCAGCGACCCATATGGAGCTTTCGATTTCCCGCTGAACTACCAAAACGTTTAACTTCACCTTGGATGTTCCTCCTACCCCGCGGTACACGCATACATGTTTGAAATCAAGAGAAGAGACTTGGAAGAGAAGTGCACACCACATAATCCTCGTGTAGGTAGATATACCTATTCGCCTGTGAGTTTGTACTGGGTGGGTTGGTGTGCGAAGGGTAGTTGACTCTCGAGACACCCGAATATGGAACACTTTCCCTGCGGAAGGTGGTGCACGCATTATTACCACAGACGAGGGAGCAAGCGAACAAACAAGCTGGTCGTGGCAGACAAATAACCACAAGTAACGAGAAAAAAAAGTGAGAAAGAAAGTAACAGTAAAAAATAAAACAAAAAAACTGGGAAAAAAGCTCGGGAAAAAAATTTAGGAAATCCCTCTACCAAAATTAAACCACGACATATGTCTCAGACGCGGTTAAACAGTTTTTTTTTTTTTTTTCTTTGCTTAATTTTTTAATCTTTTGAAATATCGCACCGCGTTTTGGTCCATTCGAGCCCAAGGAGTCTGCTTAATTTTGCTGTGTTGTTTCGCAGGAGAGAAAACGCGGCGAAGAAGGCCTGGAATCGTATACAAGGGGAGGTAGAACAAAGTTAAAGTCACGAGAAAACGAGTTTCTGCCCCTAGCTTCGAGCGCCGAGCGTTAGGTGGGGGGTCTGGGGGCCTAGAGGGCTGAGGGTGGCGAGAGAGACGGAAAGCTTTTCCTTAGTTCGCGGGTGGGGCGGCCATTTTCCCGAGTTCTTAATATTTTCATGATGGCGGCCGGCGCGTTGGCGGAGCCGGTAGAGGGTGGACGGGGAGGCAGCAGTTCGGGCTGTGGCAAGGGGGTAGGACGAGGGGGTGCTGGTAGGGAGAGAAATTAGAAAAGGGGAGATTTAAATATCAACCCCCGTGGGGCGGCCCGCTGGCTCGCCGTCCTTCTCCCACTCGCTTATATATTGATCCCAACGAGAAAAGGCATCTTAGACATTTTGCTGAACGAAAAAATAACCGAAAAACTCTACAAAAGAGAAAGAAGGATACCCAATCCAAGAAAAAAAAAAAACCCCCCAAAAAACCCAGGAAATAAGAAAATCAGCAAGACGTACGAAAAAAAAAAAAAAAAAAACCGCCAAACGTCTGCTGCAAAAATATAAAACGATGGAATAAGAATTCAATCCCATGATACCCCCAAATATTGATTTCTTTTACTTTTTCTTTTCTCAATGAAGGGCGAATTTTTTTTTTCTAGAGCTTGATCGTCCTCTTAGAGGTTCACGTATAAAAGAGTCGATCGGTTCGAATTGTGAGCTGATTACTAAATGCTCGTCTGGTTGGCCGCACAGATTTATCTTACAGAGTAACCGGTATGTGACAAATTGTGTTTTTGATAGGGAGGTTTACCTGCGTAAGTACGGCAGAGCAAGTTTCGTGTGATTGAGTGGGCACGAAGAGAAGGTACGTGACCTTTTGGAAGAAAATCAGACCGAGCCATATTCCGCGGGGGGCACGAGTATGGTATATACATACATTTTATATACCTGTATATATTATATATGTATACGTGTATATGGTATATATACATATATATATGTATATACCTATTCCACAATTCGACAGAATTTGAATATCTGCGCGTCCTTTGAAGGCGCAGCAGGCGCGACAGAAGACAGGCGGAGGAAAGTCCCTGGGAAACAACAAAGTCTTACCCCTTTTTCACCCTCGCCTCCTACTTCGTCCTCGTCGCCGCTGAGGCTCGGGGAGGGTCCCCCAGACCCGGGACATAGCCCGGACTACCCCGGACCACCATCCTCCCCGTCCTCTCCATCCTATATTTTCCGTATCTGGAATAAGTGTGCAGGGCTGTGTTCCAACCCCCTTCTTTAATTACGTTCAACCAAACCCCCCCTCGGTCCCGTACCGCTCTCTTCAACCTCTTCGTTTCACCCATTCATCCCCCGCCTCCACCACCTGTTTTTAGAGAAGAAAATTTTAATTGAAATTCAGAGACTTGGTACACCTACCGTATACCCAGCCATCTCCTACAGAGAGGCCAATGGATTCGTTCCCCGAACGATTCTGTACACGGAATTTTATCAAAGATTTTTAAAGTATGTACAAAGTAATTTTTGTCTTTGATGTGTGAATCGATTATTTGAAGAGTAAAGGGAAAAAAATGAAAATAAAAAATGAATAAGACCGAGGATAAGTCGTATACATATGGAAAATGATTAAGGGTTGAGTAGCCAGCGACAGGGGCTGGATAGGATAAATGACGTCTGCTATTTTATTCTTAATTACAAAATCAATAGTATATGTGCCTACTTCTCTCGAAGTGGCATTCGAAGGCACGACATCTGCGGGGGTTGAAGGTATAGGTGAATCTCTTGAAAATGAAAAATCACCGGGAAATTACAGGGTGGAAAATGGCTAATTAAAGACGGAATTCACCCTCCGTACAAAACATACCCCTCATCGCTTCAAAGTAGCGTGTATAGTTTCCATCGAGAGGTATACTACCAAAAGAGACGGGGGCTACTTGGCCTTGAATTATTTCACCCGGTGTGTATTTAATCTTGTTCAAATTACCAGGTACGCCCATGCGTGTGTATACCTATGTACGTAACAGATTTCTTGACAACCTCTCGAAACGTTACGTTGTTTTTGAATAATTTTGCTTAATTTTTTTTTTTCTTCAATTGCGGAAACAGGGAGGAATATTCGTGATAGACACCTGAGTTTGTCTTTCGGAGAACCTTCTTCCTTTTCGGCATCACCCTTGCCTCGTGATTCCTTCCACCCACCCACACAGCCTCCATACCCTCTTCGCTCCCACTACTCCTAACTCGACGGTAATTTTAATGCGAAATTTAAGTCGAGTTGAAATTAGAGTTATGATTGTGTTGGATAGGGTATACACACGGACTTTGAAGCGAGAGATTGTGGCCAAGAGGGAGAGTAGCGGGGGTGGTGGGTAAGAGCGAAGAGGTGGAGGGATGGAGGTACGAGAGGGGTGGGAGGAGGACAGAAAATTGATACGAGAGAGAAACCGCGATAGAACCGCTCGATTGAGTCCACTGAGAAACGGTTGTGTCTGCGGTCCACCGAAATTGATCCGCCAACACCGCGAGGAAACTATTCGCAACACTCACCGGCGCGGGCGAGCTTCCGGTATTCTACTCTCCGCCGCTTTTTATTCTATACCACGAGTCGTCGGACTTTCTGAAACGGTTGTTAGAAATTTTGGTCATTTTTTTCCCTCTCCTTGTTTTTGGTTTTTTCTTGTTCTTTCCTCATGCGGAAACGGCATGCGTCACATATTCGAAACCTTGAGGATTGCCGCATTGTTTTTTGAGCGCTAATTTATTTTCAGTGAAAATTCTTTGCAAAAGAAAGAGTAAAAGAATGAAAACAAAAAAAAAAAAAAATTCAGGATATACGCTGCGAAAGCTGAGCTTGGGATTTTGCCAAGGCAGCAGAAGCGGAGGATTTAGCGACTGCGAAGTACCTAAAGGACATCCGATCTGCCAACAGCTTATTCTATAAACTCGTTCCCCAAACTATATCCATGTGTATAAGTTTAAATCTGACATGCAACTAGGGTGAGATATGTTTCCGAAAGATATCGAAGACTTCTATCTTCGCATATATGCGTTGAGTGGGATTTTTGGTAGAATTTAAGTAGAGTGACGATAATAAGGTATAGGAATATGTTTTTCACGCGTCCGGATTTCAACATGTAGAATAAGGTAAAAGTGCTTTTCCGATTCCCGGTAAGATAAAGTTTGAAAACTGAAAGCTCTGCAGGTAGAAAAGGACGCGATTTCTAAAAGCTGAACGACGCGGTTCGCGAGCGCCGAGGCAAGACGGATGGAGGGCCGCGCGGAGAGAAATAAAGATGGCCGCTCCCGCCTCCCAGGGGTGGCCCAGGGGTAATAAAAGGAAAAAGGGGAGAAAACTGAGGAGCGACTCGAAGGTACCGGCGCGGGGGTGGGTGAAGGCGGTCCGGGGTAGTAGGGGGTGTCGCGGGGGAACAGTTCTTATTGATTCAGAGGAGCTACCCTCTCCGCGAGAAGCCATCCTGGACTCTTGCTTATGGACCTTGCGCGCGCGAAAGAATATACATTATTTACCCTTTTTTCATACGCCACTATACCCTTGAGTATCACAATTCTACTCGGCTCTATAAAACCCCAAAACAGCCGAAGCGGATCCAGAATCAATTTCACGATACACGTCCTGAAGCTGACGAACGCTACAACCCCTCAATTAAATTTAAAAAAAAAGACTAATAAATTTTGTTTCCCAACGATTTTCAGCAAAAGAATTTCGAAAAATCGACTGAAAAATAATTTTTTTTTAACCAAGATCACGAAATTTTTTAAGATTCTTCATTATCTTCAAAGTTTCTATCTTTCGCGCCGTTTACCGCGAATCAATGTTTTCTACGGTTGATACTCGCTGGTATTTTTGCACATCGACGAGAGGTCTCACGTGAATGAGAATGATTCGAATACGTTACGCTGTACTCTTGGGGGAATGCAATTGTTTGGGATTGAAGCAGCAGTAGTAGCAGCAGCACTTCGAGTTGGAAAGGGGTGAATGTAGTGCGCCGGTAGACCGTAGCAAATTTCTCGTCGTAGTATCGTAATTTTGTAAGGTACGTATAAGACCAAGGCGACTTTTCTTAGAGAGCTGAGAGTCGCAGCCGGTCGCAGCCTTGCAGCCTGAGCAAATTGACTTTTCCTAATAAACCAACTCGCGAAGCGAACTTTCCTGAAAATCATTTAAAACTTTACGAGAGCCTCGACGATTTTACCCGCTTCTCGTTTTAATACGACGGAATTTAGTTCCGCTATATTATTCGTACAGTTATATACATATAACCGCGCGGTGGTAACTATAATACGATATATATGTATGATCAGAATTTTATACTAACCCGAAAAAATCCCTAGCCAAACGAGGATAAAAAAAAAAAAAAAAGAAACAAAAAATAATCTAACTAATCTCCGAAAAATAACTTACGCCACTAAACGCACGCTCTAGCGCTTCTCGGGCTACAAACTTGGGAAGATTATCGAACTACGAGTAATCCCTCTTCTCCGGGGTTGTATCCAAATACTATAAGTTGGGATATAATCGATATAGGTACAGAAAAAAAATAAAATAAATACTGTAGGTAATATAATAATAGATCCGGGAACTGTTCAACGAAAGAATAAAAATTTGGTGAATAAAATTAGTAATATATAGGTATACGGAACAGGACATCGTTCTTTTTGAAAGATTATGTGCTAGTGCAGAGCGGAGTTATTTGAACAAGATTCATTCTTTAATTGTTAAATAAAACAGCGAATCTCCTCCCGCCTTTTAATCGAATCAGATTCAGAGAGCATATAAATTCTGTACGTCGTCGAATATTTAAGCATTACACGTACCCTGCAGACGAGATATAGAAGATTTTACTGTCAGGAAAAGATTTTGTATAAAGTTAATGAGAAGCGTTGATTATCCGATTGTTAATATCGTTTCGAAAATCAAAAATTCCCAGTGATTTTGGTTCTGAAAACAAAAAACACAATAAAAAAAAAAAAGCCGCGTGCTTCTCTCTGTGCGAATGGTATTTATATATCAGGCATTCGTTATGGATATCGTATCATTTCATCTCGATCAAATATTTAACAAGCTCTATTCGATGATTGCTGGAGCATAGAATATCGGAGAAGATTGTCTGATTCTAATCTCGTAGAAATATTATTAGGTTAACAGAATTATTCGAATTTCAACTGATTTGATTCAATTGAAATAAGAATATAACTACAATAGCTGTACAATACCTCGTCGTTGAACTAGGTTGTTTCAGTTCATACTATTCAACGAATTAAATTGATAAATAAATAACCGCTGGCTGATATAACGTAAAACTCATGTAATAGTGAAGAAAAAAAAAAAGAAAAAAAAAAAAATTCGGAAGGTATATCTGTCTTGCGACAAATTTCACCGAATAATTAACTTTATGTAATATCCTTTATGTCGACGTGCATATTATAAGAGCCTCAAACGTACGTTACGTACTTTTTTTACTTTCTCTCTCTCTCTCTTCTCGTTCTTTTTTTTTTTTTTTTTTTTTTATACAGTAATTCTGTATTTTCCACGTATTTTCACGTACAAACAGATTTTTAGCTCAGTTAAATCAAACATTTGCTCTCAGCTCGAAATGAAATCCTTTGCGAGTTAAACATATCTGCAGGTATATGTAAAAAGAAATACGGTATGTCATCGCGTTTTAAATCAAAATTCTTCTCAATTAAAATTCCCCGTGAAAGAGGTCGTTTTTTTTTTTTTTTCATTTTTATATTAAAACTCAACGACTCAACCCCAGCTCTCGCTTCAAACTTTCTAAATTTTTTTTTTCAACCATACAGAATCCGACTACTTTCCAACGGTTACCAGTACCAGCTTCCTTGACGGCAAAATATGTTCCTAAGATATGCGCGGCAGGGTATAGCTGTAGCAGGGTCACAACCCGCTTAGAGCCTGTCTTGTTATTTCTTGTTTATGGATCTCAGGAGCGTTAAGATACGTTGAGCCAGGATTCTGTTACTATTTATTTCACGCGAGCCAGAGACAGGAATTTACGCCAGAGAGCAGCGAAAAGGCTAGTGGAAGTAGAGGAAGGAGGCGAACGGTGCAGACGTGTCTGCAACGGCGAGCCTGCAGAGACGGGGTAGAAAATAGAAGGAAATAACAAAAATGACAAAGAGATGAAATAAAATATAGAAAAAAAAAGAATGAGGCAAATTTTGATGAACAATAGAAGGAGACTGAGGACTCGTTAGGGAACAAATTAAGCAAACTAGATCGCGGAGACTGGATACTGGATAACTCGTGAGTTACCGTGTGGAGTTTCGGTCCATGCAGGATGGTATATCCGCCTAGCGGGAGGTGAAAATCTCTACTCGAAAAATTAATTATATTTTAAAAGTTGAAATTGAGTTCCCATGGCATTTGTTTTTCCACCTACCATCTAAAAACTGTTAAACCTTTCTGCCTCTTTTACCTCGCGGTGGTAAATTTTATTTCTTTTTTTCAAAAACTTCACTAACGAACATCGCGTTACACGTACATGCCTATACAGCTACCGGCTACATGTGTATATGGGATCGTATATGTATACAACTTGTTATAACTTCTGTTCTCATCCCTTAGGCAACCGTTAATCATCAAATGTACAACGGTGCCTTTTTTATTTTGTATTTATTTTGACGATTCGAAGATCGTTTCGAAATAATGTGTTTCCAATGTTGATTTAGTTTTTTTTTTTGTGCCAATTCTAGATCCTTCAGTTATGCCAGGTTTCGATATTGTACCAGGACGTTCTTAGAAAATGTATAAATTTAAGCGAAAGACAATAGAAAGAGATATCCCTCCATTTTGCACAGCCATCTTTATACCTCGCCCCCTCTTGCTCGATAGCTAAAAGCGAGGGCGAAGGAAGAGTACGGTAAGGGTTGCGAAAGTAAGGGCTTAAAAATCCAGAACCACCCCTAGCTGCTCCGCGAGACGAGAAAGGGTTGGTTCGTCGGTGTTCGCTCGTCCATGGAGCCCCAAAAATCATTAAAAGCAGCCGAACACCCAAACTCTCAGAATCTCAGACGGGGGCGTCCAAATATCGCGGGAAAAGGGTAAAAGGGTGAACCAACCTACTGGGACGCCTCGCCACCTCTCCAGCTCACCCCGCGTCTTCACTTTCCGAGTTCTCAAACTGATGCCGATATTTTATACGCGGATTTGCGTTAGCCTTGGAATCGAGTGATTCTGCAGATTAGTGAAAAGAATCTTGATCGCTATAGTTTTAAGATTACCGCACAGCAGACGCCGTTTAATCGGGATTTTTAAGTCTGTTGATATCGATTTTATATTCAGTCTCAGATAAGTAGGTATGTATACATGTATATATAGATTTATCGAATGTTTTGCCAAGGGGACAAAAGATCCATTCTACCTTAACCGGGGGAAGTTATATTTAAGTACGTCTTTGTGATAATCACAATATCGTTTGATTAATCGTATATAGAAGTACAGTTACGGTGACGTTGATAATCCGTCGAATTCAAATCGATCTTATGTATGTATCTATCTATGTAAATACATAATTTGACAGATATTCAAATTCGTTCATTTATACAGAATATACAAATTTGTAAAAAATTTACAAGGACCGAACTATCGAGCTTCAAAAAAAAAAAAAACTTTTCCAGTCTTCTCTAACTCCGAAATGTAAAACCAGCCTACGCAATTTTTTCGTCTCGATTACCCTTTCAGAAAAAAAATCAACAAATCGTGAGGTAGAAATTGAATTGTAGGAATTGGCTAACTTTCGTCGACTTCACCCCCACGCAGCTACTGATAGAATTAATTAGGTATTCTAAAAATCTTTTTTTCTCGTGAAAAAAAATATATATATATATATATATGTATATTCCGTTATGTAATGTTGGTAGAAAAGTATTTCGTGAGATAATCAAGAATTTCTATAATATAAAACGATAAATTAATCGTCAAACAATTGAAAGACAGTTGTATGGAATCGTGAAGGCGCGTATAGTGAATAAGTAAGTTGGTTAGAAAACGACTAGCCTGCACCATTTTCTCATAATTTATTTACCGTGAGAGAAACAGCACGTGGGATGTAGGTATCGAAAGGGGAAAAGAGAGGCGCGAGGGACGGGGGGCAGGGGCAGTGGTCGGGCCCCGCGGCGACCGGAAGAGTCCGAGAAAAATCGGAAAAGTGAAAAAATCTCGAGCGGCCACATGACGCGACATGTGGACACGCACCCCGAGTTCGCGCCTGGGTCTCGCCAGATATATATACACGGACGTATAATTATGTACTATAAAAAAAAAAAGTAAAGCCTGTTATTTCAGAATGAAAGACTCTTGCAATAAGAATAGGCACCTATACATACGTACGTATACCCAGATGCTGACATGTGTTTAGGGTAGGTACTCTACATCGATACAAATATACTTGAGGATGAACAATCTTGGGTTTCCGTTGCAACCTAATTGAATAAACGGATGAATCGATAAGAGAAAAAAAAAAAAAAAAGTGAAGAAGCTGTTAGTTGGTTTGACAGCTTTCCGCGAAATTCGAATCGAACTTTACAGGGGATGCTTGGATGTTTCGCAAGTGTCACTGACAAAGTTGGAGGTCCTATGTATTTTTTTGCTGTTTTCGTTTTTTATATCCTTCTTGTTTTTGTCAATCTCGAGCGACCGCCGGCACTGTTTTCCCCGGGGGAATATAAATTTATCTAATCTAAATCGAGGTAGCTTCAATTTAAGATCCACCTCGGCTCCGGGGGTTCCCCTAGAGCTCTACGCCTCCGCTATACTCGTCCGACACCCGCCCTACGTTGGCATTGCCGTTGCCTAAGACAGTGAGAAGCCTTCAGACCGCAGAGTAAAGTATGGGACCATTCCTCACTCGGTTCTCTCCCCCAAAGTCTAATGAAACTTTGAAAAATCACCGAAATTAACCAAATTTAAATTACTCGTTAGAGTCAAAAAACAAAATGGTGGAATTCGCTACCCCTGGAGCCGTAAATCGTTGATGCGAAAAAAAATAAAAATAAAAATTTGACTATTAATTTATTACTCTTATTATCACGAAGTAATTTCAATTGATATTCGTCTTTCTCACTACTTTGATTATTCACACTTTTTAAACCACAATTCGAAACCCGGTTTCTTCATATTATTCTTTTTCAAATTTTCCATCTGATTTTTTTTTTTTAGTAGACGTGATTTCAACTATAAGTGGCAATCGCTAGTTTTCTGCTTATAATCTTGATGAAATCTTGAAAAATCTTGAGATTTGCGAGACGATATATCTCGAGTATAAATTTTTTCCTTTTGATAACCGAAAACCAACCGAACTAAATGCATCGAACGAAAAATGCAACTGGCCGTTGTCCGGGCCCAACGGGGACTGACTCGGGCCCCGAAAAATGACCACTGCCCGGAAGGAAGCAAGAACTGGACAAACCAGTTTGCCGTTTTCGATATTAGGGTCCCCTCGCCGCCTGCCCGATGTCCAGTCAAAGGGCTTAACTTGAAATTGAATTGTATAGAAGTCCATTGCGATAGCTCTACACTCGTACCGAGTACGTTGCAGTGTGGCTTTATACCTATGCATAATGTGCGTCTGGAATTAATTTGACCGTTGGTGTATGTACAAAGTACATACATACGTGGATTTGAATTCTGAGAACGTGATTCTTAAGGTGGTCTCAAAAAATTCTATGCTTTCATGTGTTTTTTGAGATTTCGTTATTTTTGTTGTTCAATTTAAGCGAATTTAGATGAGGGAGTCTAGCAACGAGGGTACTGCAACTGTGTCTCTTTATTCTGGGATCATATCAGCGTTAAATCAAGCGGGTCCAGAGTTATTAGCGTTTATATACGAGGGCGAGTTTCGAAGGTGAATAGAAGAAGAAAAAAAAATGAAATGAAGTATTTCGCGTTGAACAGAGGCGGGCGTGTGTTTGATGATGCAAAAAGCGTCTCAGTGTCCCGGTACAGCGTTGTACCAGAGCGGAGCTCGTAAACAGCGACAGTCTCTTGTTTTCTTATCTCCATCCAACAATGGAGCCAAGAAACAAAAGACAAAAGACGGGCTATTTATTTCCGTCCATTGTTTCAAACCCGTTGGGAATCCGTTGGATGGTACTATCTCACCCGAGATGACTGCATTCCGAAAACTCGCGGGAAATTCAAAACGAAATCATTCCAACATATCACGAGAAAATAACAAAACTCAAATTTCGATTCACATCCAAATAACATCCCTCCGAGATCCGCCAAAAATCCCTGACCTAACTCACTCCATGTCTTCAGAAGTTTTTAGTAATTACATATTTTCCAATTTTTGAAACCGATTTCTACACAGATCCACGGCGTAGATCAATTAGACGTGAGTATAAACGCGAGAGTAGGTAGGTATAGGTTTGTAGAAGTGTATCGGATAGAGTAGCTCGTTAAATATATATTTTTATTTTTATTTTTTATTTTATCTCGCTTTAATTAACAAACTAATTAAAATTTCGTAATTGCACTACGCTTCCATCGGCTGAGTAGGAGGTCTGGGGTACCTTCCCCCCTAACGGCATGGAAAGCACGGGCCAATTTTCCAGCAAGAAAATTCTGATTCTAATTTCATGCAAATGGCCGCTTGGTGGGGGCGGCCAAGGCTGGGTGGGGCACTCCCGGAGGCAGGCGACAGGGGTAAGAAAAGCGGCAAAACAATGGAACGAAATTTAAATTATGGCCTTCAAAATGGCGCCCGTATGCAAAGCAGTACTTATCCTACCAGAAAGGTATCGCATTTATAACTACGCCAACACTATATCCGCCCACCAATTAATTCTCCCTTCATTTCTTCGATTTTTCAATTTTTTCCCCTTTTTTTTACCCTACCCCTAAATCGGTCACCGTTCTCCTCAAAATTCGCGATTCTTTAATCAACACACATGTTTCCTCAGTGTGTCAACTTCTCATTACTTATTATCCTCAGATTAGGGTTAAGCCTGGGTGAAAGCAACAACAATAAGACGATGATGTACCTTCGTTATACTCGCACACACATACCTTGGGAAACTCGTCGGTTGGTAGGATGAGTATATCTAGAATCGTATACCAGAAGATAAGCCAGGTTCCCGTACGTTGGTTCGTTTTTCTATTCTTTTCTTTTTTTTTTTTTCTTATTTCCAACGTTTCGCGAAACAGACTTGAGACTGTAGTCTTGTTGGTTGTAGGAGGTCTTTGCAAGGGGGTGGATTCATTTATCTTTCCCGTAGATCTGGCTTATATTTCACCGCCCTCCAAGGCAGATACTAAGACGAATGGTTTCTCCGGAACAGACCTCAGAAAATCCCGAACAAATGTAAAACAAGGAAACGAGGCGCTAGCGAGACGTGGCTCGTACACACGTACACAGCTAAATATTTAATTCCATGTATACGACATTTATACATACGTGTAGCCTATTTACCTGAAACACATACACGCGTGATGCATATGTCAGATATATTATGTTATAATTCGTGTGCTCGAATATACGAAGCGGTAGAATTTTTCGTCTCGTATACAGCTTTGCTCTCGGTTTTGAAGGACGTGAATAAAAATCAGGGTCGCGCATCCCTTCTGACAACTGACCCTATATACCAAAAACAGAGTCCAGGAAGTATAAAATGACCACCTGGACACGGGATGACCGGTCAAACCAGTTAGCGATAAAAATTTCCTACCAAAAATCCTAACAGGACGCCAAAAACCGGTTCTGTCACGGAAAGGGTTGACTGACCGTTTGCTGACCCTGAGGGTTACGAAAAGGAGGGCGAGCCGCGAGGGTAAGAAAGGGTCAGGTCGGGAAAATCGGTAAATTCCCACCGCTGGTCATTTACTGAGAATATTTCCCGATCGGGGGCAGGGAGGGGGGTGAGAAAATAATACCTTGAACAAATATCCTGCCCAGACTGCACGGCTTGGGATATGAGTAAGCCTTACATTACGGCGACTGGCTCAAGTGCCAATCAAGAGTTTTACTCCAGAGGCATATTAATTATTTCTTAACAATTCAAACTGATCAATCATTTCCATATAATCGAACCCGAATTCAGCACGAGTCAGTTGTATAATACGACTGTAAACCTTTTGGAGCTTTTATCGAGCATATGATCTTGTTTCCCGGACTGAACGATTCGAGATTTTTTATCCATCGGAATTTAACATTTTCAATAGAGATCATTGCTAATAATTTTTCATCGATGAAAATTGTACATATACGAGAAAAAAATAAATCAAACTTTGATTGTAGATTAAATAGTTTGATTATAGATCAAGTCTTCTGAAGTTTTGCCGGAACATATAGTAAACTTAGCAACTGTGAGACATTGGTTGCTATTTTCTAAATAGAACACTTCCACGTTGAATTTGAATCAAATCATAGTTCTACAAGCTGACACTAAGTCATTTTGTCTTTTCTCCGATTTTTGTGAATTTTTTTTATTTGGGTCGTTTTTTTTTCGAGGATGATCGATCAGGATGAAATCTCTGCGATTGTATCTAATCGAGAGAAGGGACCTTTCTTTTTACTCAAAAGGCAGTATAATATATTTCTCTTTCCGTAACTTTATGGCCGTTAAACAATTTGCATGAATGGCACTTGGCGTCCCATACGCACGTGCAGTGGGTACGTATAACATATTGCAAATTTCTAGTCGACGTCTAGTCGATCGTCTTGACCGAGGTACCTGTTGTATATATTTCGAACAATGCTACCAGATCGAACATTGACAAAGCGATGACCAGAAGGTATGCATATAATTATTATAGGTACGTGGTTTTATCAAGGACAATCTTTTCGTGGCAAGGTGGTTTCTCAGGGCAACAACATGGCGATGACTTACGTTGGCTGACTTTCTCAGCGCCTCTTGGTCGGGGCCTGAGGAAAAGAGGGACAAGGTGGGAAGAGGGTGGCAGGGGGTCTCAAGGGGGAGGAAGTAGGGGGGTGGGGATGTGGCTTATTTTCTCCAAGATTTAATCTCACCGCCATTTTCATTTATCCCAAAATATATCCAGCTTGCCGCCCGTGAGAAGACTGCGTTCAAATTGGTAACTCTAGAAGATTAAGATGAAAAACGACCCAAACGCCTGGCGCTCCCTTCGCCACCCCCCACCTACTCCTTTTCCTCCTATTCCTCTGCCTCCTCGACCTCTCTTTCCACCCCTTTATTCCCCCTTGGTTCACCTTCCACCTTCCACCTTCCGCCTTCCACCTTCAACCGCCCAACGAACCCCCGACGCGAGGCTACGCTCCTGTTTTAATATTAATGGAAAGGCTGATGGGAAACCTGAAAGGAAGGAAATTGAAGGAAAATAAAAGGATACTCTCCGCGTTGAAATTCCTTCGTAAAATTCCACCTTTGACAGGGTACAGGGAGACATAATTATACAACGCGGTATTAACATTTTTGCGATTATAGTTTCCCACCTAACCGTGTCACATATTCACCCGCTATTTCATTCACCAGCGTCATATAACATATATATACGTATACCTATATATTATTTCTTTTTTTTTTCTTTTTTTTCGATACTGTGAATATACACCAGAATAAAGGACCCACCTCCAATCGACTGACACGTTACATCGTCGTTCAAATTATTTTTTATATCTGAAAATATTCAGGTTCCTAATCAAAATGTTAAAACCGCTTGAACTGGAGAGAAGTTTCGGCGACCCAAATGTAAAAAAATGACGAAAGGATTCTGGTGAAAGAAAAGAAAAAAAAAAAAAGAAAAAAAGAAAAATCGCAAGGCCAAAAATGTGAGAACGATAAGGAATTATAAACTAGCGTTAAAGGAATTCTGGAAACTTGTTCTAATCAGAGATGCAGTTGCAGTAGCTTGGGCGGAGGTAAACACGTCTTAAAAGTTCAGTTATGTGCAAAATGGCGCCAGTGAAGTTAAGTTGAAAATCTATTAGTCCGGTCTCACGAAAAGGCAATCCGAAGTGTTTTCGTTCCATTTCCCGAGGAGCGTAGCTGTTTTCTTACCAGAAGTGTGCGTTGTAAATTTGAACAGTATTTGTTCACCGAATACTCATCTGTTTGGTAGAGCGATGCTGTCGGTGGGGGTTTTCTGGGGGTTAAAGGGGGTTAAAGGGGGCAACGGGGTAGGTTGCTTGGTCTCTATGGCAACCGGATGTGATTGATAACACGGCATATAATTAATTTTAAACGTGGGAACGTAATGAGTTCCGTTTTAACGAACATCGCCAAGGAAAGCCTGAGATGAATTTCTTTATATGTGTAATATACATGTTATTTCCATACTTGCCATGCCACAAATCCCCGTCTTGGCCTTTGCAGCGTGTGTGTGTGTGAAATGATACGGAGTTTGAATCGCCAGAATCAAATTTGTAAAAAAAAAAAACCCAAAAAAAAAAAAAATCATTCGACATAACACTCTGACATTTTTTTAAATAATTTTTCTTATCTTTTTCTCGGGTTGCATTTGTTTCAGAGGGAAAATGAAGCGAGTTCGAAGATCGAGGAGATCGTGGAGACGAGAATTTCACAGGAAATGGAAAAACAAAGAGTGCAGCGATCGGAAAAGGTATCTTTACATTCACGTTATCGTCTATCACATTTTACAAGTAAGAAGTATCTTATTTAACACGTTATATAATTATATCGATAGACTAATTGACCTTATATCTACCTATACGTCTGACTAATTGTACCGTGGTTATTATGCATATAGGTATGATGCTTGTATGGGTTTAACCACATAACACTTACGTACTAAGAATAGCCCAAGAATAGGTGTCAATGAGGTTTCTTAAGGTGTGACAAGCGTGCGATTAAGGGGTGGAGTATAATTGGGGTGACAATTTGATAGACGGTTTTTTTTAAGGCTCGAAACTCCGTGAGTAAGAAAGAAAAAAAAAAAAAAAAAGTTATCGAAACCGCATACGATGTCGTGGTATTCATCGGTTGATTATAAAACTATAAATGCTCAATGACCAGAAACGTGGAATTCTGAATACCCTGCCATGACCAGCGCAAGTAATCACTGGATGCATAGTCATAGATAACTTCGAGGAAATTATTACCTCCTAGAATCTGATGATTATTATCTAACTCAGTATTCCACGGAGAGTTAAAACACAGTAGGTTACTCATACACATTTCAAAGTGGACCAAAATGAGTTTCGGAAGAAATGATATCATCGAAAATGTGATATTCCTCTTGCGTTTTTTTTTTTTTTTTTTTCCCTCTTCGACAAAAATTTGCCCTCTTGCCTATCTCTTCTCATAATTTTTATATGTACATATATTTTTTTTTTTTCTCTTTTTCTCAAAATTTGGAAAACGTCTTATAGGCATAGCACTTGCAGGAATAATTCTTCGAAGAAGAGAATTTTCGAAGTTGTGAACAGTTTTTGGGGATGAAAAAGAAAAGGAGGATATGAGTGCCCATCCGATGTATGGATGTGTCCGTAACCTGCGTCGGATTTGGATAACGTTTACCTCGCACCGTTATTATAAATTATCTAGAATCCAGCTGACCGCGTCTCGCGGAACCCCACGAGGATTCCTAGGCTCTACTTCTGGAGACCCTAGCGGCGACCTCCCTCCGAGAGCTTTGTCGTTTTGCGTCGGTAGTGCCCCGCGCGCGGCGGGCATGCTGGGCGTCTTGGAGCGGGCGTCTCCTGGACGACGCCTCGGATCAATACCGACGCCCAGCGTCTCATTGGCCCCTTCTCTTAGGTGCCGTGGAAAATCGCCCCGGAGATGACGGGAGGGTGTGGGCTCGCCGGTGGTCCTACCTTCCTTTTCTCAGGGCTAGCTCAGCTTTTCTAAAACTTTTAGTCGGACTTGTTTTTTCTCATTTTTGAGGGTGAAAAAAAAAAAAAAAAAAAAAAATTTGAAAAAATTTATATTTTTTTTTCGTTTTTTTTTTTTTTTTGCTTTTTCGTTAACAATTTTTTCGAAAAATCTAATGATCCACGAATATTCAATCAGATATCTAACAACGCGAAAAGGTAACGACGAAGCAAAAAATCAACTTTTATACTTTTTTTAATTTTTTTTTTTTTCTCGTGTCTTTCAAAGTCCCACCTATTTATTTATTTTTTGGTTTTTCCTTTCTTTTTTCGTTTTTTTTTTTTTTTTTTTTCATGCAGACGAAAAACACGAGGCGGTGGTGGCGGCGGGAACATTATTAGCTTAATAACTCTGCGCGACCTTTTTTAATCCGGGTGGAAGACTTTAATTAAAAAATAAACAACTGGGCAAGCAGTAAACGTGCAAGAGATTTAAAGAGCCCTCTCGAGCCACACTGAGCTGCGAGGGAAGAACATTTGCATTTTATACCCGATTTTGGAAATTCTAATCAAGGCAGCCATGTCGCTATTGTACCCCCCGGATCTTTTGTTGTCAAAAGTTCGGCGTGGAGAAAGCAAAAAAACCAAAAACAACAAAAAAAATGAAAAAAAAAAAGAAAAGATTTTTGAAAAAGTTTGACGAACGCAGACTCAACTGAGTTGCATGAAAAACGCTCTTATACCAGAGAGCTGACAGACTGTATATGCATAAAAAATTCCCTGCTCCGAAAAAGTCACCCCAATTGATGTTCCTATGTGGTCGTTTTTTTTTTTTCCTAGACCGCAGACCGCTTGACCCGTGACTTACGTGTAGGACAGCCATTTTTTCCTCCTGAGGGGTATAATAATAAATTGAAAACTAGCGTCACCCCTATAACGTGATACTGTATACACGAAACAATAAAAAATGACGTACGACCAATGAGAATTCGCCGAGCTCGCTAACCGTAGGCACTCTAAGGTCCAGGGTCTCCCTTATTTTTGAGGGGGGAAAAGGTCGTCGTACGTTTGCCCGGGGGTAAGAACAGGCTAGAAGGGGCTAGCTCTGGGTTGGCGAGGGGGGTGGCCAGCCTTAAGCAAAAGAGGGGTAAGCCTGGCGAGGGGAGGCTTGGCTAAAAGTGGGGTAAAATAGGCCGCATGGTGGGGTGACACTTAGACGGGAAAGTCTCGGGTTGTGGAGGTTGGGGTTGTAATATGAGGGGCGTCCGATCCGGTGGCTACCCCTTTACGATCCAAGAGAAAAAAAAAGTACAACAGTAGAAAAAAGAAAGAAAGAAAAAAAAAAAAGAAAAAAAAAACTGAACCGTATTCTACCCCATTAATTCGTTTTTTTCTTTTTTTCCATTCATTTTATTTGTTTTTCATTCATTTCTATATTAGTCACGCTTATGGTGCCCCGTAGAAAAAAAGAGACTCCCCTCTCGGATCGTGTCAGAGGGGTTCGCACAGTGGTTAAAAACTGACACCCTTGTTTTGACACCACACATCGTTTTTTTTCTTGCTATTTTTTATTCTTCTACCTTAGATACCCCAGGTCAATTTCCCTGCACCCCTGCAGTTTTTTTGATGAATTTTTTTTTCTATCCACGATGTTAATACACCCTTAATATAAATTTCTCTTTGTGCGATGCTAATTTTATCGCGGATTATGCCCTACGACACTATTGTGTATACATATGTATAGACTGTTGCTTCTGCACGGTGCAGGCACGCGAATGACGGAAGGTGAAACGTGCTGATTTCAGTACTTGACGGTATCTAAGGCACACTAACTAAACGCTAAATGCCCAAATGGTAACAGCTGGACACGTTAGTAACAATAAGCTCTATCAAGCAGATATTATGCAGTGTTTGCTGCACCCTGAATTTCGACGGTGCGGTATACGGTGCGGCAGCGTAGCTGCAGCAGTGTGTGTGTATAACTTTGAAACTTGATGACTATGAATATTTTAACGATTTATGGAGATAATTACTACCGATGTTTGCATATTGGCATATATGGTTGAAGCGCATCGAGTACTAAAATAAATCAGAATACGAAAACGAAAGAAAAAACAAAAAACGAAAAGAGAACCAACCGAAAAAAAAAAATTAAAAATTCTTATTACCTAAAAATAAGTTCAAATTGCAATCCACATTGCATTTAATTTTGCACAGCACGGAAGTGAACCCTGGCTCGTCGGTTTACCTTGGAGCCTGCAGTTCGATGCTGGCATCTGCAGGCGCCCTACATTTCGTCGGGCTCTTCCTCGCCGACCGAGTCATCGAGCCTCTACTTTCACGCGCGGTTCGGTTGACTGTAGATTCAAATCGTAAAGTAATCTTTGATTTGTTCCTAATCGTTTTCCAATACTAATTAAACTATTTTTTTGCTCTTCGTAAATCGGTACTTAATAAAAACTCACTTGAAATGTCCCCCTTTTTTTTTCTACTTGGCTGGAATTTCCTCTGGTTTATGTTTAAATGAACAAGATTGAACAATTTTTTTTTTTCGCAAGATGAAAAATATCTCGTTTACCAATTCAACCCGAATTTTACAAATGTGTTAAAAAAAAGAGAAAAAATGTAAAAAAAAAAAAAGAAATTAATCCTCCCTTCTCACATCGCTCACTAATGCCATCTGCTGGTAAACTCCGAGACTAAAATCAATGCGTTTATACCTATAATGTACTTGGTTCCCTGAAGTATTTCGTTAGTTTGAAATAACGCAGACTGCAGTGAAAATTAATACCGTGCAAAAAACGATATTTATATAACCGGTCTATCTCCACCCCTGTATTAAAAGGGGCGCGACTGGCAGCATCTTTGATGAAACGTGAATTGGTGACCCTCTCGTTAACTGACCGCGATCGTTTCCCCTTTATAGATGTCCGGTAATCTTTCGCGTCGTATGGTTTAGGGGAACTTTTATAGCTATTAAGGAATAATTCTTTGTCTGGTTCGAGGTTCTTAAGATCCAAACCCGAGTATAGGTACATACAGTACATACGTAGTTGTGTGCAGCTATTCTCATCAAGGCCGGCTGTATCCCCTCTTACTTTACCCCCTTGGCCATAAGTCGCACCTTCCTTGCCCCGCTGCAGGGTGACTGCAGCAATCTTTTATACAAGGTTCCGTGCTTGGATAAATATATGGTTAGAGGTTGTTATAAAGAAAGGAGAAAAACTGGCGTCTGTATATAGGATTCGTATCGAACTGACCCACGTTGAATAGAATTATGTAGAAAATGAAAAAAATAAAATTTTCTTCTTCTAATATTTATCCTATAGGCGATTAAATTTTATTTATAATCGTAACGCCGATGCAGTTTAGAAAATTTATAGCAATTAGGATACTCGATCGGCGATGGTAATAGCAATCTATTTAAACGATTGCATAAATGCATGGTATTTTGCCAAAGCTAAGGCTCCGTTGCCAATTTTAGATTTTTTTCAAGCCTTGCCATTTTATTTTATGCTACGATCATTTTATTTTTAGATTGTTCTAGAAAACTATTTTACGATAATTTATAAAAATCCTTTTACGTATGTATGTACCTACCGCGCTTTCGACACGCGTGTGCAGGGGGCGATATCGTCGTATATTTTATAGATGATGTATATTTCTCCGCGAACGAAGCTGTTCAAAAATTTATAAAGAAATACCTATACAGACACACGCACGAATTTTTCATTCATTTAACGATTTATCGGTGATCCACCGATGTTCCAAATGAAATGGATAAAATTCCAAAGAAAAAACAAGAAAAAAAAAAAAGAACTAGAAATTTTTCTTGTAACTCGAAACTCCAGTTGCAACTAACGTATTTGATTCCTTACCGCTTGACCTGAACCTTGCAGCGAGATCCTGTAGCCTAGGGCAACGACAGCCCTAGATACCTACTTACTTAGTTGATTTGCGCGACTCCCACTCGCAGAAACGAGCCTTACGACTGCAGTAGAGGCAAAGTAATGGTCAACGATGGAGGAAGCAGAGCATTCGATCCAATCCACCACTTGGAGCTTTTGTAATGAATAAAAAAAAAAATAGGATAATGTTAAAATCTGGATAATTATACGGGATTCAAAACGATGAAATATTTAGTTCACGGAAAAGGCAGTGCCAGATAATCTTGCGATGGAAAATCCTGGTGTACAGATAATCTTCCATATTGGCGATTAATTTGTTGATTATTACCAAAGCGTCGGTGCTGTAATTGAGCCATACACATCAACGCGTCGCGTACGAACGTGCGTTTAATCACACGCGATAGCATGGGATGATATGATGCGGGATTTAACGGGAGTAAAACAGGCGGGTAATAAATAATAAAAAACAAAAAAGCTTAATGACCATATATGTACATTTTATCTGTCTCTCTCTCTCTCTTCTTTTTTTTTTTTTTTTTTCTTTTTGTTTCCGATTCTTTGTTTCTCTCGTTCTCTCCTCGCTCTCCGCAGTGAAATGGTCGTTTAGTAAATAGGTAATTCCTGAATAGTTTAAACGTTCGAATTTTAAAATATTTATACTACATCAAATAATTTATCACCGGTTATATATCCACGCGCTTTGGTGAAACAGCCAATTTGTATACGAATAATCACTTCGGGTAATAGAAAATCGATAGTTAAAAATAACAGAAGACGAATACTTATTGTTACCCCACGGCTATATGATATCAAACGGCGAAATCTGAATGCCATTCGTCGAGGTATACTAACTCGAGACTTTTAGAATCGTTATAGGTATATATAATACGCGTTTATATTAGGTATGGAAATTTGAATTTTTTCATAAATCACAAAACTTCTATCTAAGATTTGGTGTGTAATTTATTTATTCTAATAATAAAATCTGACTTCGTGCTCCTGGACGTGATTCAAAAAAAAAAAAAAAACGAAAAGAAACGAAAATAAACGTCGAGTTTTAACCAAATTAAATAATTCTTTAATTTATGGAAAAGAATTCTTTGGATGAGGTTAAATTGTTGAAAATATACGTTTTTTTTCTGTCTCCATTCCGCACGTATGTAGGTACACCAGCCTCTTCCATAGACGAGTTTATCCCCCGGCGCGACTCGGCGCGGGTATACAACGTTTGTCCTTTTTCGTTACTTCTTTTTTGTATATTTCTGTCTCTTCCATCCCTCTGCGGCCACATTTCTGTCTCGTTTCAACCCGCGCGCTAGTATCCGCACCCCGTTCTACAGAGGCTTTTTTTTTACCTCATCCCGCGGTAAAGCAGCAGAGGCAGAGGCAGAGGCAGAGGCAGCAGCAGCAGCAGCAGCAGCAGCAGCAGTAGCAGCAGCCCTCGGGGTGATTTTTATAATCTGCTACTTGTTGCGTCGACAGTGTTGGTCCGGAGACCTGCACCACGGTGCGTACTGTGAAAAAAACCGGAAAATAGAGTAAAATAAAACACTCCGGGGGTAAAAAAGGGTGAAAAAGAAGAAGTAAAAAAACACCACGGGACCTTTCATCCCCGATTTAGGTACGATGGTATAGGTATACGTATGCGGTGTACACATCCGCTCGTATAACGTGTAACACTTGGTGAAATTTTTTTTCTTCATTTCATTTAAATTCCTCTAACGTTATATATACGAATAGTTAGACGCACTAGTAGAGAATTATTCACAATCGCAATAATTAATCGAGACTGCATAAGTCGCGCCGTTAAAACGGAAGTTGTATCAAACCACGCCGATGATAAAAACTGGTATACGTATAACGTATATTCTACCTTCGATAATAAAATATCAAGGAAATGATAGATTACTAGAGAGTACAAAATTGACATTCTAATTAACAAAGCGCGGATAAAAAATGAAACAATTTATTGAATTTTTGTTCCTGTAGCGCAGAGGAACGGTTCGGACCTCGTTGCATTTCTTCAAAGTCCAGTACGAAGCTGTGTGGTATAGGTATAGGTATATAACGACGTACGTAATTACCATAGTAGGTATACATTACACAGCTGTGTCTCTTCGAGCTTATACTCTGACTGATATAACTCCAGGAGTTGATCGCTTTTATATGTTACAACGTTATATGCTGTAGGTACGAATTTCTGTTTGTGTGTGTGTGCGTTAACGTATTGTAGGTGTATATAGTAGGTATGTACCTAGACGGTGAGAGAGTTGGCGAGTTTGAGCGCGGTATCGAGTCTCGTGAAATAAAAATATAAAATAAAAGGAATGAGTATTGAAAGAAAGAAAGAAAGAAGAAAAAAAATTGAGGAGCTGGGGAGAGAAAGAGAAAGAGGGAAAAAGGGAAAAAGGAAAAAGGAAAAAGAAACGGAAGAAAAAAAAATAGGAAGTCCATTTCTTACTGCACGCTTGGAGGCAGCAGCCACGCGGTACTGCGGCCGAAAGTTTAAAATAGAATATCTTACAACTAACTTTCATCGTTTGTTAAAAAAAGAAACAAAAAAAAAAAAAATGAAACACTAGCGTAGGAGTAACGGCGAATCCCCAATTTTATTTGCGAACCGAAACTTATAGCGAATTACCAATTGTCTAGGATCTCGACGCCAATGACTGCAGACGTCACTGGTTCAAACATTAGACATTGTACAGCGCATGCGCAGAATATTGCGAATCGTTCCGTTCCCCCTCCCACCGCGAAGGTGCACTGTATGCTGCGTGCACCGCATTAGATGCATTTCTAAGTCGGCTCGTAATAAATCGCATAAATATTATATACGATTTTCGTGTTTCGATGTTTGTTAGTGGAATTTATTTATTTTTTATTTTTTTTTTCATCGGTATTATTATTTCATAAGAATTTCACAAGTGCGATATCGGTTAATTGACAATCTTTGGGTAATCATTTTGATAATCGTTCGTCGACAAACACGCGTCGAGTAACATTGAAGGAGAATTCATTTTTCTTTTTTTTTCTTTTTTTTCGCCTCTCGGGTTTGATTTCCCACCAATTTTTCAATTTTTAATTTTTTTCTATTTCATTCATTTTTTGTTAGTTTTCCAAAAATTAATTTACTATTCGTTTTTGTTAGCTGGTCTTTTTTTCTTTTAAATTACTCCGATGAAGTCGAAGTACGACGGCATTAGCGCGTCGCGCTGGCGGTTGCCACCCCCACCATCATCGGACGGCCAAAACAAGTTTTTTACTATTTTCGATTTCTGGCTAAGAACTGCTTGAGAACAATTCAAATAATTTCGCGTCTTCGGGTCGTTCGCTAGGCACCGATTTGCCGCGTGTTACATTCTTCGGTAAAAGAGTATGAAGTATAATACATATACCTACCAGCTATACCTATATTAACCGGAGTGAATATTTAAGAAAAAAAAGAATTTTTTTTTTCAATTTTTTTATCACAAACAAGAAGAAAACTGTGCCTCTTCATTTGTTTGTACATAATATTACGCTTCGGTTATATACGAAATCGTGAATTTACCCCAAACGAGGTAAAACGGGCGAAAATTGTACAGAAAAATACACGAAGAGGAAAAATGAAAATAAAAATGGTCGCTCCAGCTTTGAGATAATAGAATATAAAACCACACACATCATATATGTATACATGTATATGAGTAGACGTAATCTACAGGAAGATAAAAAAAAAAATTGAAGCGGAAAATCTGGAAAGGAAAATTTTACAAGGTGAGATATATAAGTTTTTTTTTTTTTTTCTTCTATTACCGTTTTTTTTTTTTTTTGATTTGTTTTTTTTTTTTCTTCTTCTCATATCTATCGTTTACCTCTTTCAACTAAAAATAATTAAAAAATTAAATATAATATGTTTATGCTGTTAACATTATTAATATTTAGTCATAACCTTGCTTACAGACTGCATCGCTTTGCTGCTAAAACGGAACGCTTGTGGACGCTGTGGTCACCGCTCTTAACTCTCGCTATTATAATGACCAAAAATTCCTTTTTTAACAAAAAAAACACAAAAAGAAAAATCAAAAATCAAAAATCTGATTAATATTAAATAAATTGAAAATATGAATGAAAAAAAATCAATGAATAAAGATGGTTGACGTTTTGTTTGCAGTTTTTCTCGATTTCTCTTTATTTAAAAATCAAAAGCAAAAAAAAAAAATTGAAAAAAAAAAACAAAATTTGCGATAGAAGCGAAAGATTGAAAGAAAAAGGAATGAAATTTTGAATATCTATATACTTATCTATATACCTATGTATAGGTATACGACGGTACTTGAGACGGCAAACTGCAGAGTATATGTAAAGCTGTTTGTACGTTGTTATATCGATTAAATAAAAAGGTCATACCAACACTAACCCATTACACAAGCTATAATACAGTATCTACTAATTTGCATAAGATGATTCTCCCTCCCTGCTGCAGTAACTAAAGTATAGTATATAGTAATATATACATGGTACGATGGGTAGTCCGTATAGTACCTGAATTTTAGATCCACTGGGCCTGTCCTAAAAAAAATTTGGACGCTGGTCTTTCCCCCTTTTCTATACCCGGTTTTTTGACCCGGGCAGCTGCGGGTCAGTTTTCGACGGGCCTGCAACGAATTAAGATGTGGCGCGCAAAATTACAAAATCGCGTTTCATTATTAAATTGAATAAAATAAAATTATATTGGTTATACACCTAATATACCTACCATATACGTATTCGCCGATTCCTTGATAACTATACTTATTTAAAAAAAAGATATTTCGATTCCCGTTAATTCAGATGACAACCTTAACCGTATGTTATTCAAACTTTTCATATAATTAATAGCAAGTGCCGCGCGCGTTAAACTGGAAGTTAATCGATATGTGAAAACTGAACCGTGAAATTTGATTCAATTATCATTATTAATTTTTTTTTTTTCAACTATTTTTTGTTTTTTGCTATCTCAAAAATATTATTCTACCCGACGATAATGTGTACGAGCAATGGATCCGCGACTTACAAACGGTAGTATAAATTTTTTGAAATTTTTGGTTCGTCGTAGCGATTTTTCTTCTTTTTTCTTTCTTTCTCGATTTGAAAAAAAAAAATTTTTTTTTTACCCACATCCCAGTTTTTCATTTCATTTATTTATCTGAATCAAATTGCTCGTGGTATGTATATTCGAGATACGAATCTCATGGTGCGGTACTCCGTAACCGGCGTCGGTCTGTACTGTTTCCATTGGCCAGGGGAACCCCACTCTCCTCCTCATCCCCCTGGCCACGATATCCCCCGAACGTCGATCAGCCTGAATGTCTGTGAATCGTACGATAACTATCCTACTGCAAACTCGGATAGATTTCCGATCCAGGAATTGAAGCGGAACTGGAATTGATCTCCGGGAATTTCGAACAGTTTCATTAATTTGTGAATTTTGTCAATTTCATTTCAACCCTATTTTATTTTCAGTTTTACGCTCTCTATCTCTCTTCAATTTTCTCTACGTGATTTTTTTTCTCCAATTTTGGTAAAAATTTTCCATCCAGTTGAAAAAATAATTTTTGTTGCTCCGTTGTTTCCGCTTCATTAACACCGCTCACGTAGCTCGGACCTCTTTTCCATCCGTTCTTACCGCCCCTCACATTGAGGGTAGAAAAAAAAGGGTGTGAGAAATATTTTTCAACCCTCTTATATTTCAGACCGAGTCTTTTCTCTATTCTATGGGGCCTACTACCCTTTACTCAGTAAAATCATCCAGCAATCCAGCCCTCGTCTTTCACTCGAGCAAAGAGCTATCTCTCGCGACTCAAACAACGAAACGTTAAAAATCTCGCGCCCTTAGAGAAAAGAAGGGTAGAAAGAGTTGAGCCAGTCAAGGGGCCGGAAAAATAATTACTTCCCCGACCGCAACGACGAGTGAGAAGGAAAAAAATTTCAACGGGGTTGAATTCCTCCTACTTTATTTTATTCAATTTTTTGCACTCCGTTTGTCTTCTTTTTTTTTCCTTTTTAAATATTTAAAATTCGAAGAAATTTTGGGTAATTATTAGAAATTTTTTTTGCTCCTTCCTCGTCGAGTCGTATAATCGGAAAATAAGGTTACTAAGCTGAGTTTGAACCGGACGACGGATAAGCACGTCGCACCACTTCCGCGGTTACGCGGTTATAACGGTGATGGCTGAAGTTTGAAAAATGAAATGATAGATAAAAATCAAAAATAAAGAAAGAAACTTGAATCTGACGTATGAAAAATTTCGCCTAATATTTAACGCGATTTGCTAATATAGATATTCGGAGACAAAAATTCTTGAGGTAAAATTTTCCCCCCATCTTCTCCCTCCTTTGCCCGTAATTTCAGATTCGATCGTCCTACCGGATACCGACAACCGGAAATTGGCTCTGCCATTCCCGCCTCGTAATAAAAAGTTTAGAAAATTTTCCCCGCACCGTTTATACTGCAGCCTCGGTCGAGGCGATTTTATAAACGGTATTTATAACACTGTTAGAATAAATTCTACAGTTTTGACGAATATAGGTGGATATAAACGCATGGGGGTATTGGTATATGCATTCTTTGGTTTATATAATTGGCTGATTGCCCACGACTCGTATAAGCTCAACTTGCAAAATCCGCTTGTCCGCATGTCCGTTTTCAACGTAGCCAGATAAATCCTATAAATCTGCGGATCCTTCAAGGCAAAAGTTTTAATCAAAGTTGTGTGTAGCGAGATATATATATATACACATAGAGGTATGTATATATATATATATATATGTATATATATATCTAACGACCTATACCTGCCTAAGCTCGGCTGGTTCACGATGTTGACAAAATCTATATCAGTTGAGATAAGTGTTTGAAAATTTGGTCATTTATGTTATCAGGCACAAATTTATTTTTTGTTTTATCCTAAATTTATTCAATCATTAATTGACCGCTGCAATTAGTTAATAGTCCTAAATTATTGTTAAAAATGAAGGTGAGCACCATTACACACAGTGTAAAATGTAATTTGAAGAAAGGTCGTCCCCTGCAATCGGCGTTATTGATCAAAACAATCGAAGAGCGTTGTTGAGCAGGGGGTGGAGGTGGAGGAGTTTGGGGGATGGGTGGGTTGAGGAAAAGATGGCGCAAAAATGGAGGGTGAAAAAGTTGGGGTGAAAAACTGGGGAGGCAGTCCCACGCAGTCCTCGGGGAGGACGGCTTGAAACCCGAACCATTTTTGGCGGGGCTTGTGAGATTTTGAAATTTTATACGCCCCCGAGGGCTCGGAAACTTTTTAAGACGTCCATTAAGGATCCTGTGTCTCGTTAGCGGAGAAAGAATAAAATAAATTATTCACAAATATGTGTTCGTATAGATAAATATATGCGGGTATGTTTTGCATAGTTCGGAAAGTTCTCAAAATTGAAAATATATTTTTATTTTTATCTTTCCCTTTTTCACCTGTTTTGGATTACCGCTGTATGCATCTCGCTGCACTCTGCCGACCTTCCGCCATTTATTGTAGGATCGAATTGTTGATTCAATAAAATTAGCCGAGATGCCCTCGATCGTCGATTCGAAGTGTACGCGAGTGCTAATTTTGCAAATTTTCACATTCTGAATATTCCAAGGCTTTTTGCATGCGCGATATTATAACGCGGCGTGCAGCGCGAGGTAAGACGAGGCAAGGCAAAAACAAACATTTTTGAGCGCGTGCATCGGCCATCCCGTCCGTCCGTCCGTCCGTCCGGCACCAGAGGCGGTATACTTTGGAAGCTAAATGCAACGCGTTGCATAAGACTTCGAAATAGTTTTAAAATGGCTGATCATATGTTTGCCAGTCATAAATTAATCGCTTTCAATTTATGACGGATCAACTCCATCCGATTCCTCAGACACTTTGATAAACAAAATTAATAGTACGAACAAGAAATTTGAATAACGTAAGGCTCCTATCCCTTTCCTGTATTCTTAGCTATTCTGAGAACAAAATTTTCTTTTTTTTTTTTCTTTCAAATCGTGTTGATTCCACCGACACTTCTGCCGCCTGCAGCTGGCTGATATTTAAATATCTATAAAATCCGATTAAAGTAAAAAAAAATTTTTTTCACGGATACCCTCTTGATTAAAATATTAAATTGATTGCCGGTGGAAGAGGTCTGAGGCTGCAGCAGCAAGGACGGGTCTGTGTCTTTCTTGCCGAAGAGGCGAGCTAAAATAAATGAAAATGAAATCAATTATAAAACTGTTTGAGGAGCCTTGGAAGCGGTAGACACCAGGAGTTCTCGATAGATGGATGGATGGATGGGGATCTTATATTTCCTTAATTAAAAATACAGACTTTACTTTCAATTAAAAATGGCCGACCTTTACCCCTCCGCAATACTCTTCTCCGAATCTTCAGATATTTCAAGGGCCTCTTTTAACAAAGGAGTTGGACTTTCACGCTTTCCAAATGCCACCATTTATTAACAAATGATTCTAAACATCGCCGGTCGAACGATAACTGAAACAAGTCGCTGCACTCACGATATTAAACAAACTAATCTACCCCAGGCTCGATCTTTGTTATTTTATTGCCAAAGATTTTTGGTTTCGGCGATCGCCACGTTTTTTTTTTTTTTTTCTCTTCAAAACTATTCAACGTAGTTTTGGGCAAGTTGAATTATACCGTGGGTATTGTGTGTCGTCGCATCCTCACTTAGAGGGAGAGAAATATTTGATAAAATCTTGTTGAAATAAGTTTATTTTCTTTTCTTTAAACTAGCAAGGCTTTACCACTTGCCTGCTACTACTTCTTTGCCACTTCTTTGCCACTTCTCATCCGCGTCTACGTCGAATGTTCACCGCTTTGCGCCCGAGAAGCTTGATTTATTAGACTCTTAAATCTTCCCTTTCTTTCCTTCACACTTTTATACTTTTAAAACTTTCATCCCACAGAAAATTTCATTATAAGACGCCAAAAGATAAGCGCGAACTTAGCTCACAGTCACAAGACTAAAATGAAATATTACGTCACTTTGTATAAACTGTTTTTCGCTCTCTTATATATACATAATAAATATTTACCTGACAACCGGCCATATATATTACATTTCCGATCATCTGTTTCTCGCGAAAATAGTTGGTCATTTTATCATTCATTTACCTATCATATATCTGACGAAATTCTAATACCACAACCCGGTGGAATTAGTATACTCCCCTAAATCCCGAGACGCGTGTGTTTCGATAAAAAATTATACCTATACGGTGATCCAGAAAAAAGATGTGTAGAGGAAGAGCAGAAAAAACGAGGAAATCGATTTCCTGAAAAGACGAAAAAAAAAAAAAATCTATGGGAAAATAACAAATGGAAAAAAAGCGTGAGACTGGAGGCTAACGATATACGTTAAAACCTCCCATATATAGTAAGAATACTGTGATCGGCACGCATGCACGTGGCATATGTCGACCGCAGGGAGATTTCCGTAAGATGCGGACATCTGGCAAGGCTAATGACACGTCTCAATAAAACTTATTCGTAAAGTGTACACATGACGCATCCTGAACAATGATTATATGTATTGATCAGTGCCGTGATCTTGAGAAACTTTGTAACGAGTATCAAGTGGATTCTCAGATGGGAACTCCCTTTGTGGTTTCTTAATTTTTCAATTCATCTTGTTTTCTCGTTCCCTTATTTTTTATGGTATTTATTCCTTTTTTTGTTTTTTCGGTTTTTCGAAACGACGAGATAGAATCGATGATCAATTTTTGTATTTTTGTATTCATTTTTTGTTTTATTCACGGATGGATGGACTTTGGATTTAATTAGTATTAATTTGATCGTTTTGAATGAAGTTTTTTTTGTTTTTTTTTTTTGGAAATAATAAAAGTTTCATACTGATATCTTTAGACTGAAGAAGTGGGCGAAACCGAGTGGGTCGCTTCATGGATGAATTGGCCGCAAATTGCGATGAAAAATAAGTTTGAAAACTCGGTTTGAGAGAGATTTTTGTTTTCATTAAATTAACGAAGAAACTTTTGGAATAACTTGAGAGGCTCTAGCGGGGCGTTTGCCACTGTTATTTTTCCCTTCAGTAAAGTTTTTCTTATTCACAACGCGGAATAAATTCACCAATGATGATGGAATTTGTTTGATAGAATATTAATTTTTTTCCATATTCTTATTTTTTCATTTTGGTTCTTTCGATTTTACTCCGATCCCCATAAGTTTTTTCTATAATTTTTTTATTCAATTTTTGTTATTTTTGGTTTTTTTCTCAAAGTTATTAATTACCTGCTGGTTTCAGGTTTAATTATTTTAACCACCAGCTATTTTCAGTTTGACCTCAAACTCGACGTTCGGTTAAGAATAGGGGATTACTTTCTCATTTAGATTTTATCGCCCACCTCTCTCCCACACCATCTATACACCAGCCATTTTGTGATTCCTTTACATCAACCGCAGTCTTTTGTTTTTACTAATTACCCCAGCGCCGATCATTAGGCGACCAGCCAAGAATGTGTTTCTAGACTTTTACCCAAACTCAAAGCTTCCATCGCAGTTCTTCATCGATAACGAATAAGGTTTTCCCTCGATAAAATATTACTAATAAATTAATAACACGAGGATATAATTTTCTACATATATTCACAACTAACATCAGCCAAAAACTCCAAGTCAACCTGACGTGAAATATCATCTGCTTTCTCTACTTCCCTCCGCGGATGTCTCCCTTCTTGGCGGTATGGTGTTAAATTAGATTAGGTTAATATCGGTTGAGTTTCATTGGGTTAGGTAAGGTTTAAGATAGTTTGATTAGAAGTCTCACCATAGATAGATAAAATAAGAAAAAAAAGGAAAGGAAAAAGTGGTGTCTAATTTTTGATGAATTTAATTAAAGCTCTAAAAGCATGTGATATCTATCTTCGGATTATACAAATGTACCTATCCACGTCTATACGCGTACTATTGAAAGTCGGACTTTTCGAGATAAAAATTTATCACCACTAGCCAGTAAAGATACATAAATTTTGGTGGGCCTGGCTGCAGGGGCTAACCGATGCGTTACCATTGTTATTGTCAATTCGAAAAGGGTCCAGTGTCCGTCAACTGCTGTTTGGGATTCAAATAATCACCGCGGTCTGCAGCTGCCAGAGCAAAAAATGCCCGTCAATTGTTTTCGAACTTTGAACAGATTGGTCAATGCCTCTATACGTTCAACGTCCTATACTTTATAGGCATATAGGTATAAGCGTTACACTGACCCGTTTTGCGGCTGTAATTTTCATACGAAATGCGACAAAAATTTCGTGCAGAAACAATCCATTGGTCCTTGAGCAAATGTTTTTTGCCGTGATGACGTCAAAATAAATTTGAAAATAAAGTAATTTGCCTTATTTCAAAAGCCAAGGAGAAAGAAAAAGAAGAAAATTCAAATTTCTTGGGGAAATGAAATGAAATGAAATCAGGGGCTCGTTGTCAACGGACAGAAATGGTCCATCCTGGTCCCTCGCCCAGACGTCCCGGGCCGTCCGTATGTAAATGAACACCATACACGTAACCTTTTTCCGGCATTGTCTCTGGCCCGTACAAAAAACTCAGGTCAAATTTTAATCCATTTAAGAATTTTTATTTTTCAATTTAAAATAACAAAGAGGGTGAGTACCCCGGGTAAAGGAAACGGTAGGGGTAAAAGACAGTATACGAACCTCGAAGAGAGACGGGACTGGCTCCACTTTATTCTCAACCGGATTTGAGACCCCGAGTAACGGAGGAACTAGCATAAAACAATTGATACAATTAATACTCGGATCATAAGAAAACAAGAGAAAGAAAAAAAAAAAAACTAAAGAACCTTTTCGTCTCGGAACAATTTTTTGCCTCTTCATCCCCTTTCTCCAGGATGGTTTCTCCCCTTCAGAAAAGTGTCAGCGGTATAGAACGGGGCCTGGAAAAAGTTTCGAGAAAAGTTCACAAGCTCGGTATATATACGCGTACAGCATAGCGGTCGATCCAGGGGTCGTTTTATTTGTCAATTGTCCTCGAGTGAAAGAACGAAATAATTAAAATTGAGAATAAATATATCCAGGTACCTGCAACGTTTCTTTGAAAAATGAGAAAAAAAAAAATTACCAACAGATACCGGCTACACGTACACGTATACGAATACGTATATAGGTACAGCTATAATGCGTATATATGTATGTATGTACCTACCTACAGAAATTTAATTGAGTCGTTGAACCTTCGGCTATACAGGGGGAGGAAATAAGGGCGATCCGACCGTGAGCAGAAATGACGCTCGTATTCCTCCTCAGTCCCGCTATTCGGGAGGTAATTAAAATCGGAAAGAAAGATTTAATTACACACGCACCTGTGGAGCTTCCACGTGTCGCGTGATATATTATGAAAAATTATTACCAGTCCGTGCATGACCGCTACATTTTTTACATTTTTCATTTCTCTCTTTTTATCTGACTCTTTCTCTTTTTATATTATTTTCGTTCCTTTTTATTTATTTTTTTTTTTTTTTGAATTTCTCTTCACCATTTTCAACGCTTTTTCCACCCGACATGTAATTACCACGCCGCTCACTCGTCCGTTATCACAGTTTACTGTCTTGTTGGTATGTACATATAATATACTCTATATATTCCGTATCGCCCACTCGGTAATAATTCAAATTAAACTGAATTAACAAATTTGTGGTTGGGATCAATACGTGCCAATATGTTCCGAGAGCTTCGATGATGTGTGTATAAAAATTCATTGAAAAAAATTTTAACTGCGTTGAAGAACATGTTCGCAGTGATTTTTGTTCGTGTTTTTTTTTTTTATCTGCTGTTTCCGTTTCTTTTGGAAATAAAATCGAACAGGTTTTTCCGCATATTCTACACGACTCCGTGACTCGATTAAGTCAATTTCTCAATGAAGGTATATGTAACCGTGAAATTTAAGTCGCGAATCTGCATGTACATGCGGGATAATTCCAAATTGCGATCGATCCGTAGCTATCATGAAATTTATTTCATTTTCATACGAAATAGGTAGGTATAGTTTATAGTCTACAACATCACGTTATTCCGAGGAAATTGACAAACTGAAATGTGGTCAGAAACGTTTATACCGTTGTAATAGACAGGCGAATGTCTCGTTAATAAATCATGATTCTTAAAACCCTAGAACTAAATATTCTGCCTCTAAAACGTATAGCAACGCTGACTGGATGCTACAATCATTTACGAAAAACTCCAAATTATTGTTTGAGGTCTCCACATGTGAGATAAAATTTTTTTACGATCAAAAAGTAACATAATAATTCGTCAGAATGAAAATTTCATCCCCTATAGCAGCTGTTAAATTTTCTTCTTTTTTTTTTCTCGTTTTTCGCTGTTTCCACTGATATTTTGGATTCATAAATCGTAGAGTTGTTTTGAGAAAATATCTACGCGCCTGATCCTGGTCGTCATGTCTGTTGAGTTCTTTCGCTCTCGTTGAGAGGCGAGAAAAAAACCGAAGTAGGGGGGGGGGGGGGGGGGGGGGGAACTACGGAACAAATAACCATTTCATTGCGTTATAAAATTTGAGCAGAATAAGAGGAAGAGAGAAGAAAATCTCGATAAAAACTAATCATGATGAGTTGTGATTAATAGCATCGTGGCATCTTCCATTATCGTTGTTTTTTTTACATGGCACTCCTATAGTCGATTAGGAATGGGAAATGACGAGCTTTCAGAATTCGCTCTAGTCGATTTCCGCATTTGACGAAATTATCAAAAAGGACCAAGTAGTTGTTTAATATTCTATAATAATGTATAGACAAAAAATTAAGCTTGCTCTAAGAGAATAAAAGAAAAAAAAAAAAAAAAAGAAGAAACTACTGAATAAGTAATGATTACACCGGTTACACTGCGCAATAATTTATTATACGTAAATTTTATGACGTTTATAAATATTCATCATTCGTGGAAACGAGTCACAGTATATGTACATCCCGTACCTATATGTACAAGTTATACAGGAAACGGTGAATCATATATATATATGCTCAATCGTATATGCTTGAATCATACGTAAATCTCGAATCTCAAAATTTTGTAAGAAATTTTTATCTCTCGAGACCGAACAACCCCCTCGACATCTTAGAGATACGAAATCATTCGTGTAGGATACGGATGGTACGTATGTGTGGGTATACGTGCGGGACAAACGCTCGGCCCAACCCTACAGGACACGAATAAACGCGTACGTTGGTTTCGCTTGACTGTATAACGCCGGGTACCGGGTAGGTAGGTAGGTAGGTTATACAGCTATACGAGAACGTAGATGTAGAGAGAGAGAGCGAGAGAGAGAGAGAGAGAGAGAGAGAGGATCTGGTGTAGGACTATACAACAGTGGAGGTATACCTACTTGGTGTACATACAACTATGTGGACACCGTTCGCGCGAGACCTCGCCTCGGTTGCATGGCGTAGAGTAGTGGGCTGTGGTCAGTACGGCCGTGGTGTAGATTCGAAACGTGCGATAGAGTCTCATGCAGCATAGCGCGGGCCACGGATCAACTATACTCTGCGAAATCGTGGCTATCCTGTCCTGGAAGCGGGCGCGACGCGAGGGTAGGTTTAGGTGTAGTGGGGGTGCCTGGCACGGGGCCGACGCGCAGTTGCTAGTCAGACACGGGGATGCTCGCAATGCCTCTATCAAAGGTTCGAAATCGTGATATTTGTAAAAAAAAATTTTAATCCAAATCCTCAAGAAAACCTTAACTCCGTCGTCCCCGGTCGCGCAGTGTTCTTTAACCGCGTAAAACCCGGGCGTCGCGAGGTTCGCGCACCTTACTTACGCTCGCTTCCCCCGTCTTAAGCTTATATGCGACGTTAAGGATGCGAAAATGCCGAAATACGAGATCGAAAGTTCGGGATTATCGAAAATGTCAAATAAAATATAAATAAACGACAGTATCGATTGATCGCGTCTACTGATCTCGTCTTCCCGCGTTTTTAAAAAATGGCCTTTTAAAACTCGAGATATGATAAAAAAAAAAATAAAATATAAAAAAATGATAATGATAAGAGAAACGAAAATCGTATTTTAAAAATCGGTTCGATATATCCCCCGGATTAGTCGGATATAAATCGTGGAAATATGAAAATGATCGTTTCAAAAATTTCGAGAAAATATATAGTCGGCCTTATTGCGTCCGCCGGTTCCGACGCCCTCGATGTCTTCTAGTCGATTACCGCGAGTCTAGATTCTCTTAGACGGCGAAACGATTCCCGCGAATTCCGAAACGGAAGTGCCGAGGAGCACGTGGGGAGAAAAGTCGGAAAGCAGCGCCGTAGCTATCTGTAGCCTACCGCGCGTCTTACGACGCAAGGAACACCGCGTCGTAGTGGGGGAAGGAGTGGGGGCGGCTAGAAAGACGCTCATTCGTTCATACGGTCACGTGATTCGATTCTTATAAATTTTTCTTTTTTTTTTTTCATTTTAAATTTTTTTTAAGCGCGCGGTTTGAACACCCGCCGTTCGGAATGTCGATTTCATGGCTTGCTTTCTTTTTTTTTCTTTCTTTTTTTTTTCTAACAAACCCGTTCAATCGCTGATATTTATTATTCGCCCACAATAATCAATTATCTAGACTTTTGATGCTTTCTTTCCGAAAGGGGGGAGTATAGAATATTAAAAAAAAATTATTTTTTTTTCCCAATCATCTCGATTTAAACTTTCGTAAATTTCATCCGGTCGCCGGTATATTAATAAAAAAAAAAAAATTCGCATACTAAACAAAATAAAGTATTTTTGTTTTTTTCTTCATTTTTCTAATAATACCTAAATATACAGTGTCTTCGGAATTAAAGGAACAATGAGTTGCATCAATCGACGATTATACTTATATCCGAGAAAATTTTTTTTTTCGCGGATATAATGATCGGCGAATTTTATAACAAATACCTATACGTATAATGGTCTTCTTTCTCTATTTTTTCAGACGCGTCGTACTGTGTTGTTATGTGTTGTAATAGTTATTTCATTGAAAAATTAATTTCATCGTTGAGAGATCAATTTTTGTCTTTTAAAATAAAATAAAGTCTGAACAACTCCAGTTAAGTTAATCGAAAGACTATATTATACATTTTCGCCTTGGTTAAAACTATCTGATTTCGAAATTATATATAATTAAGAAGAAGAAGAAAAAAAAAAAATTAAAAAAAATCCTTAAAAAAAAAAAAGCAAAAAGAAAAAGAAAAAAAAAAAAAAAGAAAAAAAGAAACAAAATTCAAGCATTGCCTTACAACATACCTACACCAAAAGAAAATTTGGAAAAAAATACACAAAAAACAAAAAAAATTAAATAAATAAACACATAAATAAAATAAAACTAAAAATAATAAACAAATAAACACAAAGAACAATTTAGATGTTACAAAGTAAATTGTAAAGATATGACTAAAGTATATTTTTAACAAGTTTTGAAAACTTTAGATTTTAAAATAAATTAAACTAAAAAAAAAAAAAAAAAAAAATACAAAAAAAAAAATCGAAACGGAACAAGTAATACGAAGGGAAAAATTAAATGTCCAAAGATAAAATTTATATTAACCAAAAAATGTGATCTTAAGAGAAAAAAAAAGTCGTTGCTACCAAGAGAGCCTTATGTCCTTGCTTCAGTTATTTCTGTTCCGAATGTAAGTAAGCATATCCAGGAACATTACAGTTATATTATAAATATATGTATACGCAGTTATAGTCATCTTCCTTGACATACGAGTTGAGGAATATTTTTTCTTCGAGTATCAATTTGCCCCCACTTTATATCGAATTTCCAATTCAAATATAATGAGTATAAGACATCAAATGAAATACCTACGTACTCCGGGATCACGATTCAATTTACTGTGACGTAAAACGCATGATCCGTATGATAATTGTTGTCCACCCTGATCGGCATTATAATTTCTGTATGGTAGATAGAATTATTTGTTACTCGAGCCAATTAACGTTCCATGGTACCTGAACAAAGTCGTAAATCGTAAACGGTCAACAACGAGGCAAAATTTTCTTCTTGTTATATTATAGATATATTGAAAACCTTTGCGCAGTCTGGAGGGAAATATATTTCGCCTTCAATATACATACATACCTGCAGTATAATTGTAAAATTGAATATTCAAACCATGGTCGCAAATACAACACAATGTACACGATATATATACAAAAGCCCACAAATTTAGAGACCAAAGATCATTAGGAAAATTAAAAAAAAAATCAAGTACCGAAAGATTCGATGATCAATTTGAATTTCGACTGTTTCAAATTTCTATATACATGTACAAATATTTATATTAAAGTTTTTGAATTTTGAATTTGCTTTTTTTTGCGAACACGAGAATTGGAAAATTCTGTCAAAAAGCGCAAACTGCAGTATATTATAGATATATGTACGTTATTTGGTTTCGATAAAATATTTTCCTGGACAGGGATAAATACACAGACACATGATTATAGGTATACGTGTATTCGCGCGTGAAGAGAAGGGAAGGAAAGGGAAGTGAAGAGAGGGGGTCATATAGTTATATAAATATATTTATTCTTGGGAAAACAAGCATCAATTTACAATTTCCAATATTTTGCCACACCCTGTCGTTATATGTATATGTATATATATATATATATACAAATATTGTGTGTATATATATTTACTATATACGTATAGCTGTGAAAATTTGTACCCTCCAAATTTTCAAGCTAGTTGGAGGCCATTTCCAATTTCGTCTAGTATATAGCGCGTCTGGCTAGCCACATACACATTCTACGCATAGAATGTGCATCGAAAGATATTTATGTATGTACACGTGTAGGTATACAGGCATATATAGGTATAATAGAGATTTACACGTGCGCGTAGGTTGGCTCGCGTGTATGGGTGTTGGTGTAGGTGTAGGTGTACGTGTTGGCTTCACGCGGCCAATAACGCACGAAGCGTATTTTTTTGCTTTCGATGACTGCCTCTCCACCCCCTTTCAGCCAACCCCCGGTTTCTACCTCTACCCTCTACCCTCGGCCCTCCACCTCCGCCGTCAGCCTGGCAGCGAATTTTTTTTTTCACCACACCACGTATTGATCCCGGAGTCATTCAAAATGGCGGCTGTACAGAGTCAGCCAATGACTGCGTGAATCGATGACTGCAGCAGGCAACCCCTGGACCGTCCAATGGGAGAACGGCGTCGCTGCAGCCACCCCGATTACCGCTTCCCTCTAGCCCCCGACATTTTCAACTCTCCGATGACCGTACCGATGATTTTCTATAAAATTTCAACGAAAAATACATTCCGGTATATCTATACACCCTGTACCCCTGCGCGTTCGAATCTACTTCATACCGTGATAATTAATTCAACATTTCCATAGGAAATTTCCGATCGTCATTAAACTGCAATACAATACCCGATATAATGCATCTAATCATCCCGATGCAATTTATTCTTTCAAATTTTTTTTTTCATTTCATACTCGAGTTAACCCGATCATCAGATCTGATTCACTTCCACCCTTCTTCAATCGTCGTATAAATCGTCAGATTTTGGACAACGGAGAAGATTTGTTATCAGGGATGTACGTCATCGTTGAAATTTTAACGTATAGGTGTTGCTCTCCTATTTTATAGATATTCGCGTGGACGACGTTGAACATCGTTTCCTTAATGGCAGCGAGCCCAATCTCAACTCTAAACGTTTTCAAATACTTACCTTCTACGAAAATCAACATTTTTTTAGAGAAAAAAAAGCGTCATCGCTGTAGTAGATCGAAACAAAAAGTTCAAATCGTACTTCAATCAACCAGCTTCGATATTCGATGTGATCACAATCTGAAATTTATTTTTATTCATTCAAGGCGAAGAGCTTTCGATGATTTTCTGGATACCTGAACCATCTCTGTCTCTCCGGTTCAAAAGCCTTTCCTCTGGCCTTACCGTTTCAGATTTCAGGGAAGAGCAGAGTTGTACAATTCTGTCACAATTTTGTATAAAACAAATTCTTGTCATCTTAAATATCTTGTTTTCTTGCAACCCTGTTCTTTCAACTATCGTCAGGCAATTCTCGAATTTTTTATATCCTCAAAACCGTTTTTGACGCAGACTTTACCAACCTCAAAATTGTCAAGTGGAAAGTCTCTTCCACCACGTCTACGTGTTTTCGGATATTACACGTTGCCAAATAAACTTTTGGACATAATCCCTGAAAATTTTCAAGTCATCATAAACCGTAGACATTATCATGATACATAATTGCCTTGATCCTGAATACGACTGTAATCTTATCTCCAGCTGAGCGAGTCAGACGTGATAGAAATTGTTTTTTTTTTTTTAAATCACCACGATCAGGTACGTTACCTACTTACTTCGTATCGGTCAATCATTTTCTAATTTTCTTTTTCATTTTTGTTTCTTTTCAAGCTGTAGTCAATCTAGTTAAACAAACGGTCCTCAGTATCGACTTTTTACTGTACAATAAACGAGGCGTGTTTTGTCCGCAAAGATTATAATACACACATATACATATACCGATACATACATATAAATGCACGACTGGACTTACCGCGCGTCGTTGCATCATGCAATAGTGCATGTGTGCATATGTACTTAGATTGGCTTCTATTGACACAGGCATACCAGAGAGCACTGGCGTGCGTACAGTCGGGAAAAATTGACGTGGTAATAATATATGAAATTTTTTATTCACCGTCCAAGTTATACGTATTTGAATAATATTTGAAATAAAAAAAGATTTGAGGTAGCTTCTTCCGCCCCAGAAAAAACTTCGAGTCTATTTGATGTGGGGAAGATTACAGAGGTTTAGAAGAAGAAAAAAATAAGGAAAAGAAAAAAAATAACTTGTGAAAATGTCGTCATATATGTATGCTCTGAATGGCATTATTATATGCAGCAAAGAGTGGCTGCAGTTGGCAGTTATCTCTAATAAACGACCTTCTGCACAATCTACAATCCGATTAGACTTTTTAAACCAGCTGTACAATGCGGTTTTTCTAGCGCAGGCAGTTTTTCTATTAAGCTTCATTTGTTTCTTTCATTGCGTAATAACGCCGGACGCAGTACTCATTTCATCCTACAGGCTGGCTGTGTCATTCTTAATTTAACAATTTTCTACCGTTGCAGTTTGTTGTAACAAAACGTCACCGATATGCGATTCGAATATTCGTTTCGATACATTCTTGACAAGTTTCTCACCCCGTATTCTATTCCTCTTACATCTTTATTCAACTCCCTTACCTCAACTCGCTCCTGTTTTACCCCGGACAAGAACCCGCGATGTTTCAACCCCTTCTTAGTTCCCAGTCTTGCCACCAGACGTCACCTTAGAACAGGGTGGATTCTCGGTGCTCTCAGAAACACCCCGATTCAAACTAAGGATTGTGGAAACTTTTTTTTTATTTTTTCAAAGTCTTACTCTCATCGTAGTCAGCAGTCCCGATGCAGCTGTTATAGGAATTAATCGAACCGTTCTGCCTATACGACGCCCTAAAGTTTCCTTTTTTTTTTTTTTGTTTCTTTCCACATGTAGGGTAAATCAAACGATATTTTTTGATATCATTCTTCTTCTTCTTCTTCTTCTTATTTATTGAGATAAAATAAAAAGAACGTTCTTTGTTCTTTTTTTTTCTTCAAGTTCCGCTCATTGCGAGTATCAAGCTTGTGACCACCCTCGATTAGGGTACCATAAAAATGACAATATCTCCGCGGCCACCACCAGGCTATAAGACGAATGCCTTCCTATGCTTGTTAATCTCGACAAGAGATCTTCTTTTTTACGAGGATACACCTATCGCTTTGTGCCAGTACGGGTTAGAATCGTGTGGGTGTATACCTTTTGCGTTTGTGTACAGGGGTACCTACATACGACAGACATGTATACTTGTCGTATATACCTACCTTACGCATGAATAGTATATAGTAGATATATATATAAGTATGTAAGCATAAGAGTCACTTACACAATGGTGGATCGTTGCATCGTCTTTTATTTCGTCCGTTAACGTCCAGCTGCCGATCGTGATCGTGATCGGAACCCAAACCAACCACCCACAATACAAGTTAGTTCCCGGCATGCATTGCTCGTCTGCTCGATCCTCACCTGTTTCACTTACCCGGGTTCATTTGTTATTTAAAGTGGTTTCGATTGCCAGATATACACTCTACGTGCCCCATCCCTAACTCAAGAACTATTAACTTTGGTCTTCGGCTCAATTCAGATCGGTTTTTTTTTTTTTTTTTTTTTTTGGCAATCGAACGTTGACCTACTTTTTTTTCTTAATTTTTTGTTTCTTATTTCTTAGGTACCGTCGGTAGGGTAGGGATCCGTAATGCAACCCCTTTAATCTTAGCTTCGTTACAAAATAAGTCCCAAAAGTTTCTTCAAATGATTTGCTGTTTTTACGTAAATTGATCAGACCGTTGAGATATCAGCCAAAATCGGACTTGCGCCCTTACCGATTTGAGATTGTGGAATTCATTTTCATAGAAACTTTTGTGCGATTATAGAGTAAAGATAAAAGCCTGAATATGTACGGAGGTTTTAACTCTTAGCCGGGGCTCTACCCCCTGCAGGGATTGGTCCCACCACAACCGTCCACCCTTAAAGCGTCGTTTAGAGAAAAAGAATCCAGCCCCTAGCTACTTTTTTCCGCCCGCCCATTGGCCGATTTTTTTTTATCTTCCCTCATTCACGACTCGTCCCCACCCTCTCGATCCGAAAAACGACAGAAGGAGGCGTCCGACCCTGACGGATCCTATCGCGATTTGAAAAAAAAATTCTATGAACTAATATGAAAGAAAAAATTCAACTGTCCGATATTCATTCTCCGTTTATTGTAGAATGAATAAAAAAATTTATATCTCCGAAGCCCGCGACCTCTCCCCGCTAACTGGGGGTTCTCTACACACGTGGCAGACACGTGGGGAAAAGAACTAAAAGAGTTAAAAAACAAACGAGCCTTGCGTGTAGGGGTTGACGGTTGAGGGAGGGAAGCTACTACTTGGAAGGGAGAGACGTTATCGTAGTGGGGGATGCTATGTTGTCGAGTAAGGGAAAAGGGGTGAAGGAGTAACGGAGGGTAGATTGGGGGATGAGAAGGTTGAGGGGAGATTTGCCACGTTAGAAAAAGGAATAGAGGGGCGAATTTCTCGCAGGGGTTCGAAACGGTTCACTGCTGGTGGTATACGTATATAGGTAACGAAGTACGGAGGTACGGAGGTGGGAGTTGAGATAGAAACGAATAGTGGTAAGGGTAGTTTCCTTCCCTCAGGGGAATTCCGTGGTCCAAGATGACCAGCAGCTGGTTGATTCTAATCGTTAAGCTATAGGTTATTACCCCAACACCAGCTGATATGGCAACGTCTTTTTATTCGAATAAAAACTACTCGAAATTTTTTCTCATTCCCAATATTCGATAAAGAATTATTTATCGCTAATTGGGGTGGGAATGTCGAGAGGATAGGATCGAGTATAACGATCAGACTCATTTTATACTTAAGTTTTGTGCTTTTGGGTATTACAACGGTCATGTGGGTCATCAGCCCCTCGTGTCAGTCACGCATATGTTACCACGTAACTAACGTACGGGGGCCATTTTTATATTTGACTCTCCCCGTTTTTTTCTCTTTTTATTTCTTTTTTTTTTTTGTTCTATTCTTTTTTTTTCGTTTTTCTTTTTTAATGCACTGTGTACAACTGAGTACGCCCCCTTACAATAGAGACCCACCGTATACTGTATCCCCTCTACTATTTTTCACTCAGTCGACTTTTTAAGTTCGTCGAGAACACATGCGTCTTAATGAATAAGGTGTTTCGTGGACGAATATTAATTACGGTGGATCGCTGAAATCGGAGAAAAAGAAAAAAAAAAAAATATCATATCAGAAACGTGAGTGAACCCGTGCCTATTGATATCCATGCAACTGCTGCAGTACGTAGATTCGTGAATACGTTAGCCTCAGGATTCCCTTGGTATATTTTTAGCCGGAAGTGATGAATTTAGTTTTTGAAAGAAAAAAAAACAAAACAAAGAAATTTTGAAACGATGAAAAATCGAATCTCGTTGAACAGTTTTGTTCTTTTTAATTTTTTAAGTCACGTGATAATGTCTTCGTTTTTTTGTATGGTCCAGTGAAATGCAAGAAAATTTCAAAAATAAAGAAAGAAGTAGCAGAAGTAACGATGATCGCAGAAAAAAAAGAAGGAAGAAAAAAAAGTAAAGAAAGCACAAAAAAAAAAAAAAACGAACGGAAAAAAAGAAAGTCGAAGTAAAAGTATTGCGCTCGGGTATGGTAAAAAAATTCGAAGCTCGGGAGCGTCGGTTCTTACTACCCTCCTTCGCCGCGCTCACCCCACTCTTTAGCGCGTCTACGGCACCCCTTAGACGTTCCCCTACTACCGAGCATCAGGCTACCCCTGTCCCCTCCGGCACCCCCACCTTGAGGGGCGCGCGCCGAGACGTGGTGGGAGAAAAGGAAAAGAGGGGTGGACTAGAAACTCCTGTCCAAAAGCAGCTCAGTTTTTGATATCTGTGGGGTGTATTTTTTGAAGGTAGTAAGGTATACGGTAGTCAAAATGTGCGTAATTCAATTTATAATCGACCCAGGTACTCGGATTTTGAATATCGGTTTAATTGAATTGAAAAACGATCGTAAATCTTGGGAAAGGAACCAGAAGTTCGACCGGCACCCGCCACCTAAGACAACGCCCCTACTCGCCGGGTTCTTTAAGGCTCGGGGGGTGGCTTTAGTCAGACGCACGCGGTCTGAGACGCGATCTACCACCGGCAACGGAGAACGACTTAGCATTTGTCGCGAGCCACAGACCTGAGTCAGTTCGGTTCCTCCGCGTCAAGGACTTGAACACGGAAGGACTTTTTCGAAAAGCATCTTAGCTCGTCCTACCACGACAGTAGTCGTATAACGGTTGTCCACCGTGTCTGCTAGAGCCAACCCCTAAATCTGACACGTTCTCTGGATTCAGTCCACAGTAAGCAAGCGGACTCTACGCTGACCCCGGCGTGGACGTGTGACGTTCACGTTGTCCCGTTTGAGGAAAAAATCAACAATTATTTGAAAAACATAACAAAAAAAAAAAAAAAAAAAATGAAAAACGAAACGAAAACGAAACAGAAAATAATAATAAAAATTAAATAATAATTTTGTCTTCATTTTGTTGCGTTTTATATATTGCTTCGTACATATAATATTTAGTTCAGTGATATTTTCGGTTTTTTTTGTTTATTTTTTTTTTCTGTTTCTCCTACGAAGATATTTATATAAAACAAAATTATCTATTTTATATTTAATTTATTCAGACGAGTATAGACGATTACATTTTACTGTATAATTTTCGACACGATGAAGTTTCATTTTTTTTTTTTTTTTTTTCATGTTCACGAAAATGATTTAAAAGGAAACAAAAAATTATATATTATCAACAAATTAAACATAATATAGTGCCTTGGTGAAATTGTGAATTAAAAAATAAATTGGTGTTAGTGCAGCTTGACAAGTTCTTCCCGATATTATAAAAAAAAAAAAAAAAAAAGGAAAATCTTTAACCTTGTATATATCAAAGGATGAAAAATTCGTACTCACACAAGTGCTATATAGGATTTTTCGTAACGTACGATATGATTGAGAAAGTAACGTATCTTGAATGTTTGACAACATACCATTTTAGAACGACGATTAAAAAAAAACAAGAGAAAGAAAATTTATCATTATTACTATATCGATATAAAATTTTAAACATGAATGAATAAATATGTTCAAATCATTTACCACACCGTTTTCACTGTTTGCCTTGCAATTAAACAATGTTCAAAATTCTCTTTGCCGTTTAAATTTCAAACGTTTTACAATATTTGTACGTAATATGAAAAATATTATAAATTTCAAAAAACGGTAGAAAAAATAACGAAGATAAAATAAAATCAACTCGCTATGTATATAGTGTCTTTTGAAACAGAAATTTGCAACATATAAACAAATGTCAAAATATTTGCAATGAATTGATACGATTCGAAATAAAAAAAAAAGAAACAAAAAAATATTTGATATAATTATAATATATCTATGTATTATAGGTATATGTATATCACGCTAACACCGATATATTTTTTCTCTTCAGAATTGTACGATTTTTATATATACATATATATACGAAAGGAATTTATATATTTATAATTTTTTTAAAACGAAAAAATTGTGCGCCGGAATGTATTGTGAAAAATTAGTGTAAAATTTATTTATTTATAGATTATATATAAATATAGTGATTTCGAATATATACCGTTTATATATGATGGATAATTGTAGTGTTTCGAAATTTGTCAAAAGACCAAAAATTCGTGAATGGAGTAATTGCGTTATTATAGTTAAATTACAACAGTTGTTTACGATTATTAATAACTTTTATCGCGACGATGTGTATTATGTATATTTTATGTTTTTGTACGTGTTTTTCCCACACCTGTCAACCCGATTTATGATTTTCGACAAATAAACCATTCGTTAAAAGCATGTGAGTGTTTTTTTACTATCATTTACTTAGTCCTTTTAGTTTTTAAGATGAGTTCTTATTTTTAGTTTTTCAGTTTTTTATCAATCGCCTAATTTATTTCATCTTTTCTTTCCGACGTCTTTGACTCGCATCGCGGACAGCGTCTGACAATGAGCGTCGCGACGGCGAGAATTTCCTCCAATATCGTTGTTTCATTTCGTTTCCTCATTTTTTATCTTTTGTGTCTTTCTCTTTTTGGTTTTCGGAGTTGACTAAATATTTCGACGACTTTGACAGCCCTTCGTTTCGCTCCGTAGCCGCAGGATGATTCGATTTTTTTTTTTTGCTCTCCATCAATTTCGTTTTTTTCATCGTTTCATAGATGTAATTAATCCGAATTCGTTACATTCGTTTATTGAATTCCGTCAACGTAAAATTCTTCAAAAAAATTTTTTTCACGTTTCGATAGATAAAAAATCACCAATTTTATATCTATAAGTTTTATACTGCGTTTCACGTACATATATTGCGAAAAACAAGAAAAACATAAAAAATTCTACAGTGCGTCATGATAGATTTTCACAATATTACTCAAAAACGTATCCGAGTCCTTGTGTCAATCGTAAAAATCAAACGTTATTAAGCCCTCACCTCTCTCTCTCGCTCTCTCATCACGGATCAGATATTTTAATTCCACGAAATCCGATAAACGACACAGAGTGACTTTTAATTTGTGCGTGGATAATACAGTGCTACTATAATTGTCACAGTGATTTATATCCGTACACATTTGTATCCTCAATAATCACACGTTTTTGGGTAATATTTTTAAATTTTCATGACACAGAACTGGGTTACTTTATTCAATCGGAAGTAAAGTCCGTCTTAGAATTGAACCTTAAATTATGGAAAAATTTCATTCAAGAACCAATATTTCATATAAGAAATTGGAAGTAAAAATATAAAGTATTCTTGACAGTAACAACAGAATGTTTCTATCGACAAATTCATTGTCAAAATTTATAAAGAGATTGAAGAAAAATTGAAAAAAAAAAAAAAAAATTGAAAATTTTTGCTAACCGAGAGAAAAGTACCTAATCTTTTCGTAAATTAACGTCACGATATATTGTGGAGATTGGGTAAACGGATAAATAAATTTATTCGATCTCTTGGTGTTTAGCGAGTAATTAAGAGTGTGTACAGTAAAATCGTTTAACAATATTTTTTTTTTCTCTTTTTTTTTATTGCAGCTTCGAGCGGGAGACGAATCGCAGCGAGAGAACCCCGCGGAGGAGAAGAAGATAAGAAGACAAAGACGAAGGATAAGAAGCAGAATCGAAGGTATACGAGGAGAAGAGGACACGAGGCGCAGTCTCAGTCTTAGAAATACGTACAGAAGAGGAGAGGGGAGTGTAGCGCGATAAGAGACGACATAGAAAAGTGCTAATGAAGGAGGAATTTTTTCGAAGAATAATAAATGACTTAATGGAAAGGAAAACGGAAAAATAAAAAAACAAAAAAAAAAATAAGAAAATATCGAAAACTAGAAAACAAAATTGAAAAAAAAAAAAAGAAAATAATAAAAATTAAGAAAAAAGAAAAAGGAAAGAAAGAAAACGAAAAACAAAAAAAAAAAAAAAAAATTAACAATAATTAAAACGAAGAAAATTTTGTTTGAGATTAAAAAGAAAAACAAAAAAAAAAAACGAGAAGTTGTCAAGAGATCATCATCGGAAGAATTCTCATCCGTTGTTAAAGATATCGCGGATCAACTTTGCTCTATATATTACATATATTTCAGTGTGTTCAAAAAACGAGTGTACCTAAGTGCAATATTTATAAAACCTACTAAACGATAATAAGAAGTAATTATTAATGTCATGATATATCGAGATATTCGATAATCGGCACAATAATTAATAATTATTAAAATAATTAAAAGAAAATAAAAAAATCTAGAGTCGCATTACGAGGCGTTCCCCATTATCTCGAACAGACAGAAATACGGAGAGAAAGAAAAGAATATAAACAGGGTCAGAAAGAGCGAGACCCCCGTTATAAGAAAAATCAGGATAAATAAATTCACAGAAAATTCCTAGTGTCAAAAGAATATCGCTTTAAAGAATATCCCCCCAAGTTCGCGTCCCGGTAAAACACACACAACAAAAATCACAGGGCTACTCAGGGCAACCGGGACACACGCTTGCAGAGGATTTTCGTAATCGCGATAACCAGCTAAAGCCACCGTCTGTCTGGATAATAAACGCTTCGTTCACACCGTCCGGGCTGGGCAATCTTGAAAATAACCTGAACTTAAGTGTACTAGTTGTTAAGTAGATAAAAAAAAAAAAAAAAGAAAGAAAAAAAAACCAACCATATAGTAATTAAGACGATCAGCGATCTTCGGCTGATATTGAAAACAAAAAATAAAAAAAATTAATAATAATATATATAAAGTCGGTGTTTAAATATATCTCCGAATAAAGTAAGCCGGAGTTAGCTGGCACTGTATATATACATAAATGTATATAAACATACTTAATAATAATAATAATTACTCGCAACTCTCGACACTCCTTGATTATTAAAGTAAGATAAAAGGCGAACGAACGATCCGACGAGGCCGAACGATACATGATCCATAAATATATCAACGTAATTGGCATAGGATCGGAATTGGTAAGAAAATCGACGATAAAAATAATAAATATCAACGTTAAAATTAACTGACAAGATTTCCCGCCTCGCGAAAGCGACAACTACCGTTAAACTGATAAACTAAAACTCGCACTTTAAGGTACCGATCTAGACCGTACTGAAGCGATCGAGATCGAGCTGGTGCTTACAGGAAGCGTTGATAAAAAGCGGGCAAGCTGCGCCGCAAGGGGATAGCACGGGCTTCGCGCGAAGGCCTCAAAATTTCGGACGCGACGGCACTGGACCTGCGCGCCCAGTCGCAATCCGCAAACAACTTTGTCGTTGCTGGACAAAGTCCGGACCATCATCAGCACGCCGGAAACCATCACTCTGGCGATTCGGGGGGTCGGTTAGCCGGTGGCGGCGGGGGCGGAGGCGGCGGCGGTGGCGGTGAAGGATGGGACAGCCTTAAGGAGGAAGAGGACGAAGAACTGAAGGAGGTCACCATTAAACAGGGTTTAGGTTCACGGGACGAGGAAGACGAGGACGAGGAGGACAGTTGCAGTTCACCGGAGCCAAAACCGGAACCCATGGAAGTTCAGGCGTCTGCTGTATCCGTTACAGCGGCTAATCTCCACGCGCTAAGACAGCACGTATTCAAAATGTCCGACTATTGGCATCTCCCTCAAAGAGGTCCGCCTCAACATTCACCAAACCTTCAACACGGCTTCAACATTCAGCACAGTCCAATCGGACACAGTCCCATTCAGCACAGTCCCATGAGTCAACAACAGCAGCAACAACAACAGCAACAACAACAGCAGCAGCAGCAGCAACAGCAACAACAACAGCAGCAACAGCAACAGCACCATGCAACTCAGTCACAAAATGCACAACAACAAACTGTCCAGTCACAAAACTCAATGCACAGTCCGATCGGGCAGCAACAACAATCAAATTCTACGCAAGTCGTGCAAAATTCCGGTACTGGAATGACCCAGAACCCCGCTGCACAGTCACAAATGCAGCAACATCAGATGACAATGGCTCACCAACAGTCAAGTCAACAAAATACACCGCTTAGTCAGCACCAGTCATCACCACAGGCGCCAACGACTCCCTCACCGTCTCAGGGAGAGCATAATGTGATGAGTACGAACAGCATCGCACAGAATTTGCACAGCCTTTCGCAGCAGGTACAACAACAGAATATGTCGCATACGCAGAACACGGCTCAGGTACTGAACGCGAATCTTGGACAAGCCTTGACGCAGGCATTGACTGAGAATATGCAGCAAAATCTTAGCCAAACGTTGCAACAAAATTTGGCACAAAATCTTACACCAAATTTGTCACCCCAGCAACAACAGCAGCTGTTAAATCAACCCCAAAATTTGAGTCAGATGAAATTCGAGACTCAAACCTTACAGCAGAATATACAAAATCAGGCGCAAAATTTATCGCAAACGTTGCAGCAAGCGCAAAATTTGTCACAAAATTTGGGACAGAATCTTAGCCAACAATCACTTCAACAACAGGCACAAAATTTGACCCAAAATCTTCAACAACAACAACAACAGCAGCAGCAACAACAACAACAACAGGAACAAACTCTTGGACAAAATTTACAACAAGCTCAAAATATGACCGGTACTATGGGGCAAAATGGTAGCCTTGGTGGTATGGGGCTTGTTAATCAACAGCAACAACAGCAGCAACAACAAAATCAAAATTCCATGCTGAGCCCAGGCGCAGCTAGTCCGGACAGCCACGATGCTACCTTGGCGGAAAAATTGGTTAACGAGTTGCAGGTGAGTGTTTTTCCAAGTTATTTGTTTCATCGCGTTTCATTTCGTATTTGGGAGTATATGGCGTATATATTGTCGGGTTAAGTTAAACCTAGAAGAAAAAAAAACTTGATTTCATCTGCTACACTTACCTCAGAGGTAACTCCAACCTGTAGGTTTCAAGCTGTCTCAGGTTTGCGCTGGAACTCGAGACTGTACTGAGCGAGATATATACTCGTATATGTATAGTTTATGTAGTATGCTGACTACACGGTTTACGTACATACATGAACACACACACACACACAAACGTACATACACAATCTTGCTAGCTGACTTACTGTACCACACCCACACCTACACACTTTCGCGCCAAACTTACACGTCTCACGGAGCGTAGGCACACACAGATAGGAATGGATGCAGATACGTCTCCTCGGGTTCTTGACCCGCGCAATATAGATAATATACCATACGCATCATGCGACGAGAACATCTCAAGAAAATATCGAACGGTATTTATCGGCTGGATTCATCGGACTCGTTTATCAATAGAACTTTCGTTGAAAATTAATTTGTACATGGCGAAATTTTCAATCATTCTAATCCAATGAAAAAAATCTAATGAACACAATCGAGTAAAGCAATCGTAGAACTTATCGCGAATTTTTTTCCAGTTTCAAATCCAGTTCGTTGATTGGAAGAACAAAATAAAAATAAAAAAAACGGACATGTTTAGCATGGATCGAAAAATGTTTATCGAAAAGTGGTAGTTTAAAAAAATTTATTCTGTCCAGAATGGCCACGCTTCGATCGTCAATAATAATTCCGTTGACAGTTGAACGCGTTGGTCAAAATATTTTCATTTTATATCGCGTCGAGGATACAAAACTTTTTGTATTCTTTTTTTATCGGGCCATTTCATTGCTTGGCTATTTTAACGCGGCGTATACCTACCTCCTGCATCCCGAAGAGCCAATTGTATCAGCTCTACTACAAATTGAGATTTTTTTTTTTTTTTATTATTCTACTACTACTATTGGGAATACTAATTTTTACACAGCTAGTTCAATTAGGATCCGTGTACCTTAACGCTGTTTATTATCGTTGAACAGACCAAACGTCTATAAAACTGTACAGATATAGTATACACATTATATATTTATAGATCTTTGTCCGTGTGTGTATCGAGTAAACGTAAAATATAATTAAAAGAATTGAAACTCCAATTCTGACATGAAAAGCTTAATTAAAAACTTGCGAAAAAAATAGTAGATATTGAGATCCCATCATCGTGTTATGCTCAAAAATCATATTTTAAATCATGAAATCAGTGTGAATTTTTTCAGATTTTTAAAAATGGCGTTTGCGGAATTGGCTTTTCGATTTTTTTTTTTCAAATTTCACGGGTGGCTCGAAAAATCTAAAAAAAAAATCAGAGACCCTTTTGGGTCGGTTGCAACATCATACTACAAAATTATCCAAATCGAAGGGGGGCGGTACATGGGTTGCAAATTTCACGTGGAATTCCCCATATATATAGGTATATATTATATATATATATATATATATATATATATATATATATATCAAGGTTGTAAAACTTGTGCCAATGAATAGAATTAATTTTGCACCGTTACATATATAGCGATACCGCGACAGATGAATGAAAACTGTCTGATAATCTCTAGACAGGACCATCAGTCTATATCTACTCTACTCTACTCTATATCTGTGTGAGCCAACCCCAAGAGGATTATGTACCAACACATTCCTAGATAACGATTGACGGGAAAGTTTGACCAAAATTTTCTTTTTCAATCGAAAATATCCCCCTCAACGCTAATTAAACGGGTCCACGAGCAATGGCTCGGCTCTGGACCCCATCTAATCGACACATATACATACACACTCTAGACTATCAGCTGTACCGTATCTAAATAGTCAAGTTATCAGGATTGATAAACATTGGTCTATCTTTTCCGAGCTCAAAAATCCTGACTAACATTATCCTCTTCCTCAATAGTCCCGCACCTCTGCAGCTGGTCTCGGAGGTGCTGGTGGTATAATGGGACGCATCAGCGAACGCACTGTGGAGGAGTGCTGGTCCACCCTACAGCAAGTGAGTTGAAAAGTCCAACTCGGTTCAACGCCTGTTTGTCATTCATTGTATTTCTATAAATATAATTTTCATATAGTATAAATATCATATTTGTTTATTTTCTTTGTTTCTTTTGGCTCACGAAAATTGACCAGATTTGAATAGTTATTTATTTTTTTTGTCTTTTTGAAAATTTTCCATGATTAGTTTTTTTTTTTTTTTTCTCATCGTTCGATATGGTCCTGATTTTATTTTTATTCAGTTGAATATCACGCATTCCTGCACGTCTACGTTGATGATATTATATTATTGTATGTAACTGTAGTATATGGTGTATAATACCTATATATGATAGATCTGAACGTAAAATTATATTTTCATTTAGTACGAATCTGTTTTCTTGTTTCTTCACTATATATTCATTTGATTTTTTTTCATTTCATTTTGAATATTATTCATAGAGTTGAAAATTCTACTCGTCTTAGGATTTATATTATCTTGTATATAACGACTTTGCTTTGCATCGCAGCGAATACCTTATATATATATATATACTATACACGTAGAATTTATTATTTTTAGCCTTGCCGTTTACACCAATACACATTAAAGCATGAATAAACAATAATATAATTGTCCAGTACCGATGTAGATGTATTTATTTGTCTTGTATATTTATGAATTATCTCAATACACATGTATCTAGTCCGTATATATATATATATATATATATATATATATATATATATATATATATATATATATATATATATATATATATATATATATATATATATATATATATATATATATATATATATATATATATATATATATATATATATATATATATATATATATATATATATATATATATATATATATATATATATATATATATATATATATATATATATATATATATATATATACGTACGTGTACATACATACGTATGTGCGTGTCAATTAGTTGAAAAAAAATTCTATACTGTTATACGTATAAAATACATTGAAATAATTGAACAATACTCGCAAATAGTTCATCTATTATAAGGATATTACACTTTCCCTGAAAAAAAAGAAAAAAATTTCGAGCTTGAATCTCGTCCCGTACGTTCGGCATTATTTTTTATTTTTTATTTTTTGTTTTTATCGAACGAACATTTAATAGGAAGTTCGATTTCTGGCCAGTTTCAAACAACGAATATTTCCATGTCCCGCAATATCCTACTATGGATACACAGCGTTACGCCTGAGGCGAAATTCAAAAATCATTTTCCTGTTAAATGTCAGCGAAGCGAGGAATCGTATCACTGGCGAGTTTGTTTTTTTTTCCATTTTTTACCCGGTGATTACGAGATCGTGTTTCATTTCAATATGGGGACGTTTTTTTATTTTCAATTTTTTTTTTTTTTTTTTATATTTTGAAAAAATATTTCATATCAAAAACAGACGTAGACCCCCCCCCCCCCCCCGCCGAAAAAAAAAAGAAAAAAAAAAAAACAAACTAAAAGATAGCAATATTTATTACGGAACAGAGGAGATGATAAAGTGGGACACTGCAGGAAGAGTAGGAATTTTAAATAAAATACCACTAACGAGCGGAGAATTGTGTTACAGTTGAAAGAAACGAGGCGCGGTAACTTCTGTACGGAAACTTTTAAATTCGCTCCGTGAAGCAACAATTTGTTTCGTTAAGTAGCTGCGGTCCTTTGTTTTTGCTGTTTACTTTTATTTTTCTTGTTGGTACTGGCGAACGGTGAAGATAGGTAGAGGTAGAGGTAGAGGTAGGGTACTCTCTTCTCTCTCTCTCTTTCTAAAAGCCATTGCGGTTGTAAAACTTTTAGAAAATTGCAAAAATACCTTAAAGAATAATTGCGAAGTTACAATCTTTGAATGAATTTAATTAAAGTCATTCGTTCCACGTATACGTATACTCGTGTATATAGTTTGACGAGCGGAACCAGCTACGATGAACTTTCAAGAACAAAAGAAAAAAAAAAAAGTCGTCATTTCCGTATATCGATACATCGCAGTCCGGTAAAATTCTTCTGAATTTCCTTAACGAGATATGAGGGTATTTTTTGATTTGAGATTGACTAACAACTACCCTCCAGGCGCAGCGTAATATTTGGCACCCTTCTTCCGGGTGAGCAATTTTTCAAGATACTTTGCGGAGGGGCTTTCCCGAAAGCGTGTCCAATCGGAAACCGTCAAAATCGATACAAAATGGTCGCCTGCTATATGCACTGTCGTTTGTAAAAATTGTTCACGTACTGTGGCACTGTGCGATGTGGGTATACCAACTGCGGAAAAATCGTGGGAACCGTCGAATCGAAAGAGAAAGAGAACGAAAACAAACAAAAAAAAACAAATAAAAAAAAACCAACACCTATCGTAATCCAAACATTTTTCGCATTCATACTCCCCGAAACTCCCCTCTACGTGTGATTTTCTCATAGAGTCTTTTTTTGCGACGAAGGGAATTTTTTATAAATTAAAATTTAATTATTTCGGTTCCTCTCGACGCGCACCCCTTTTGCCTGAGAGCTCCACCTATTCAAATCAATTTTTTTCTTCTCATCTCTCTACAAAGTGTGAACTGGTACCTACATGCTTGTATAAACATTGGGCCACGTATAGCACGTACGTATGTACCTACATACATACATGCATACATACGTACATACATGTATACCAGTACAAATTCACCGTTAGCTGTGCCTACCGTTTAGACACATGGCAATTAAAAGGACTACTACTATGGGAGGATAAAGATTCGCAAGCTTTTCTCTCGTATATAAGAGAGCCGAGCTGCTCTTCCGGAAGGGGATCAGATCGCGGAGTCTAAAACAGGTTTCGAAACTAGTAGCAAAAAAATCGGAATAAGAATGTCGGTAGAAGAAATGAAGGAACAGGAATAGTACTCGTTCCCTTGATGCAAATTGGATACGTGCTGTATTGTCTCAACCCCAATCTTAAGGCTCGAATGGTTCTCGCATATAGTTTCGTATTCTTATATGGGGGTTTTTATTTTTTGTGTTTCAATTTTTCTTTTTTTTTTTTTTTTCCTTCTTTCCTTTTTGCTTCTTTCTTTTTCAAAAGCAGAGGATGTTTCTTCTAATTTAAATAACGGTCCCCGCACCACCGTCTTTTGTTTCATCCCCCAATGGATTTGAAATCGGGAACGGTTTCCGTGCCGCCTGGCCGTTATGCCCCCGATCCCTGCGAACGAAATTATAATTTCTTAACCCCTTCTACGAAGGCCGAAGTTTCTTCGGGTTTTCAGTAATTTTCTATGATTTTCGTATCGCATGATCGTATCTAATAACCCAAACGGTATTCCACTTCAAAACATCGACCCGTACCAAAACGGCACACCGCGGATGCTCAATTGTTTTCAACTAATCGCACGTACAATATCACCGTGTCTTATACGACTAATAACTGATACGTAATTCTCAATTTTTTAATTTTTTTATTTTTTTTTACGGATAATCTTTGCCGATAGTAACGTAAGACGAAGATAAACAGGAATATTCCCCGTTGGGTGGTCGATGAGTAAAAATTTTTTGATCAATTCTACGGTTTGAGAAGAAACGAAAAATTAGCACATTTTTTGTCCTGCACTGTCGAGTATAGTTTCGCGTCAGTTTTACATACCTATACCTATATATCGTATACATAAACGCGTGACGTTACATGCATACGTAATTTCTTCACCGATGTAACAAAACCGCATATTTCACATCTCGCCACTTCCGATTTCAACTGACGTATGATATGTATGTGCCCATACGTCACGTTGAATGACGAGGTCAAAGGACTCTGTTAAAGTTCCGCAGGCTAAACTATTTTTCGCTAAAGATCATAACCGTCTCCAGTTTCGCCTGGGGACCTACCCCAACACGCGAGACTGCATAAGCCGGGTTTCGCACACACGTGATTTTAATACATCGTCGTATCATGAAACTGGCCCGTCGTTGCACACGTGCGTTTCTTGCTGAAGTTATTCTTTGTACCCGGTCATGTTATATACCGCAGTGTGCAGTGATGGTGTTTTTTTTTCTTTTTCTATTTTTTTTTCTTTTTCTTCTCTTTTATTCTCCTTTCTGTCTTTTTTTTTCTCTCTTCCATATATTTTTTCCTCTCTCTCTCTCTCTCTCTCTCTCTCTCTCTCTCTCTCTCTTCTTTTTTTATCGTACGTTGACTCGGCTCTGGCTAAGAGCGTCGCTCGCGTCCGGCACACACCGCGCTCTGCGAGTATATGCACGCGATAAGATTGCAACCTCCTGCAGCGGTGCAGTCGCGAATATTAGGCAAATGCAATCTTCTCTATTATTATTACTATCATTATGGTTTTTTTTTTTTTTCTCGAATTTTCGCTCATCTTTTCCTCGGTGGGGTGGGGAGAAAATAGAAGGGCTCCTTTTTCTTCCGGTTGAATGTCACCTCTAGGGCTGAAAGTTGCCGATAATCCCTCACCGTTAGATTTTCTCTTGCGGGTATAAAATCTGGCTTGTAAAATGATGTTAAAATAAATCGTATGAAAAGACTAGTTATATAGCTAGTTCTGGTAGGCTTGCAGTAGTAACCTCGGCGGGGCTGGGCTCTCTGCAGCCTCCAAGCGAGCAAAAGATCGTTGCCCTTCTAAATATAAGTTTGAAAATCGAAGAGCAAAACTGCAGAGTTTTGCCTCCTCGGTCCTTGCTGCGAATGGAGAGAGAAAGAAAGAGAGAGGAGAGAGGAGAGAGGAGAGAGGAGAGAGCGAGTATACTGTGTGTACTGTATCGCCTGTGGCCTCCCTCGCGAGTCGCGCATGGCTGTTGCTCGGCCCTCCGTACCTCGCCTTGCCTTACGCCTCATCCGTTTGCCGTTGGTTCGCGATTATATTCCTTACGAGCCTCTATTCGTCCGGGTTTATTTCGCGGGCAGAGAGTACCTCGCGGTACTCGACGTAGTCGTAGGTCGGGGCGCCGACAGCGAGGGACAACGGCTGTGCGAGAAAGAAACGAGGCGAAATAAAAAGAGCGAGACTACTCGAGCCGAGCGAGATAAAAAGAACTCTCGCTCGTATAACACTTTATATACGTATACGTGTACGTACACGTGTACGTTTCTATATGCATATGTTCGGGGGCGTGCGAGTGCGACTGCACAGGGAGAGAGAAAGAGAAAGAAAGAGGGAGCGGGAGCGGGAGCGGGAGCGGGAGCGGGAGCGGGAGAGGGAGAGGGAAAGGGAATCGGGGAAAAAAAATAAAGCCGATTCCGAATCTGGGTCACGGAACGTATGCGTAAAAATAAAGAAAATTACTGTTCTCCTCCTCCTCCTCCTCCTCATCCTTCTTCTGATGCTGCTGCTGCTGCTGCTGCTGATGCTGATGCAGCAATGCATACAGCAAAGAATAAGATCCAAAGGGAGGGGAAAAAGCATCCAGGGAGATGAACGGAGAGCGCGAAATATAAGGAACGCGATAAAAATAACTAATCGGGGGAGACTGACCGCTCTGTAAAAGCCTACATGTTCTTTATCCTCGACGTTGTTGCACTTAAACCAGACGTCATTATTTTTACGCTGACATCTCGTGTACCCATTTGTTTAAATTCCTCATATCTTTTTTTCTCTCCATCTTTCGTTTACTACTATATTCTTTTATTTCCTTCATGATTAACAATACTCGACCTTGGGTCAGATATATGAGAAATTAATTTATCAGAGATTGAAATTGATCCGCAGATCTCGTTATCCTGGTCCGAATTTCTGCAGTTAAATGAAAAAGAAAAAGGACAAAAAAAAAACAAAAAGGAAAAAAGTACATTTCGGAGTTTGTCGAACTCTTTGCAGCAGACGTAACCGCCCATCTATCTATCTAGATATACGTGTATAGGTACATACGTACATACATACTCTACCTACATAGTTCTTGAAAATTTTCGCTTAATATCTGCTGCAAGGCTCTGCAGCATCCGTGTAGTATGCGTGGGTGAATAGCCTTGCTCTGCGCGAGAGGCAGACGGCCAAGGAGAGAGAAAGAGGGAGTGTTGTAGATGCAAGATGAAAGAGAAAATGAAATAAAATGAAGTAAAATGAAAATCCTATGTGTCTAAAACCGAAGAGAATTACTGACCGAGGGAGAGAGAAAACGAAAAAGAGAAAGGGAAGAAAGAGAATTGAAAAAAAAATCAGCTATTTACTTATAGGCAGAATTTATACATCGCGAGATGGAGCTTTCACGAGTGTACGTAAGGTATGAGGTATAACTATAAGAGTATAAATTTTCGCGCGCGAAACCACCGCGTCTTCCTACCCTAAGTCAGACCTCGGTCATATCTTCGCGCGCTTTTCGATTTCCGGCTCGTTGCTACGAATTGGTAAGGATTTTTAGGTAAATATTCTGATCGTTGAGATTGAAAGAGAGGAATGAGAAAAAATATGTGGGATTTTGGATGTTAGGAGAAGGAAAGAAAAAAAATGAGAAAAAATTCTGATTTACCGAAAAAATGAGATACGTCTCGATATTCTGACGTAGAGGATACGTCAAATTCGATCTTTCATATTAATTTTTGGCTGGGTTTCTTTTGTTTCAAATCCTTTTTGGAACACCTGAGTCATCGACGCGACTTTGACTTCTATCTTGGCGGGCTACGCAAGGCGAGCTCCTTAACCTCCGACAACCTCAACCTTCCATCATCCTGGACCCCCTCCTCGTTTCCCATCTCCTCAACCGTCTACCTTCAGACCTTCGCGCCAGATCCCCCACTCGATGAGTTTCGTCCAATGACGGGCGAGGACGCGGTTGCATAGAGCGAGGCTCGGTACACAAGGCACAAGGCAATTCTCTGGGCCGAGCATTTTATACAGAAAGACTCTTAACAGAAGTTGCGCACGCAGCCGTCGCAACCTAACTCTACACGCGTTTACGCATTCGTCTTAAGACTCAAAAGTTTTACGCGGTTAAAAATTCCGACTCGGGACACCGTAGACGCTCGTACCGCGGCAAAACTCACGGCGCAAAAAAAAAAAAAGAGAAACAAAAAAAAATTATCATTTTTTTATTTTTTTACTTTTACACATATTTTATTTTCGAAAATTTCGAAAAAATATATAACCGTGAGAGAGAAAAAAAATTAACAGAAAAAAAAAAAATCAAAGAAATAGTTAAATTAATTAATTAATAAAATTTACAAACGATATCTAGTTTTTTTTCTTCATTTTTTTATTATTCATTTTCTATTCATTGCTTCGTTTTAGTTTTATTTATTTTTTTTGCCAATATCGCAATTTGTCGGAAAGTAAATAGCTGTTAGAAAAAACCAAAAAAAAATAAAAAATTGCGGAAAATAATTTGTCAGATAATATTATTTTTTTGAATTTCATGTTTTTTCATTCCAATTATTATTTACATTTTCGAAGTTTCTTGGCTTCAGATATCAGAAGTTTTTTTTTTTTTTGATTTTTTTTTGGCAAAAAAAATTTTTTTTAATTTTTTTTTCATCTTGATCGATTTTATATATATATTTTTTTTTTTTGTTTTTTTTTTTTCGGAATAGATTTTTTTCCGTCTCTACGTAACGCGTATATTTTTGACTCGACGACAACTCGATGACAGCCACGAAGGTAAAGAAATTTGAAGAAAAAATTTTTTGTCAAATATTCGTACGTACCAACATCGAAAAAAAAAATTTTTCTATTTTTTTTTTCTTCCTCGATATTCTCCAATTTAAATCATTTCAATACTCGCGGTCATTTATTATCTTCGTCGGAAAATAAATTTTCATAATTACATCAGCTCTGTCAACGTGACGATATTGCAAACGATACTATACAAGATTTATACAAGAACCACCTAATTATATATCTTACAATGATCTACGTTAATAAGTCTTCGATAATAATAACAAATATCGGTTGACTTTTGTTCAACGTACAGTTAATTTGGTAATAATTTTCACAACGCGCTTACGAGTCTGTCAGAAAGAGAAAAACAAAAGTGCATTTGATAATTGGTTATACTTATAGCTGTAGCCTATAACTACCTTTGAATTAAAAGTCAACGAAAATCTATATTTATATATTATACATAAAAATACGTCAAAAGTTCGTCCCAAGTGTCAGACAATGGACCTCTGCAACAGTGTGCCATATATTGTGATTATTTTTTTAAACTTAACATATTACTAAAATACTGTGATCTATAAACGCTTCGTAATATTTTCGTATAAGGGGTAAGGTAAGAATACGATTATTTCAGACTATAATATAGTTTATACATATAATTTACAACTCGATTAGGTGATTGGGAATGAAAAGTTCAGAGTATAAAACGTATTATATATTATTGATTTTTTTATACCTATAATATTATATACAAACCGAAAGTGAACACTGCGATTTTAATAATTTATAAATTAAATTCCAAGTTTCATTAAAATTCATTGAATTTCAATCGTTGGTTAGATTTGTCAAAGACCTGTCAGTTAACAGTATTGTCTATCGGTTTAGAATTAGCGAAAATTCTATTACCGTTTCCGTCGCTGAATGCTATTCTTAAATGACGTGGAATTTAACGAAGTCTTATATAAAACGGGGTTTAATTATCTGTATTTTTTCTTTTTTTTTTTTAATAATTGAGGTAACTTTATACATATATATATATACCTACTTTTATTTATTATTATATATAACCATTCTGTAACCGATCTTGTAACAGCGTGGATATCGAGGCTCAAGGAACCCGAATTACAAAGCATTATGCGATATAAAGCTGCTCGGGAGGGGAAAAAAACGAAAAACAAAAAGTAGAAAAGTAAGAAATGGCAAGGAAAAAAAAAAAACAGAGTTATACTGCTCCGAATGGCGAAAGAATAACAACTCGAGTGGGGGGGAAAAGCGAAACAGGAATAAAAAATAAAAAGAAAAAGAAAAAAAAAAAAACCGGGGAGAAGTAGAAAACCGAAAAACAAAAAGCGAACGAAGAGGAAACAAAAAAAAATTAAAAAGAAAAAGTTACGCGAAAAAGTGCAAAGCGAGAAGAGCCGAGGCCGGTTAAATATAAAAGTACCCCGACCTATCCCAAACTGGCGCAAGAACGCGCTGCCACCGAAACGAAGACGCCGCTTAAAACTGCAGCATGCACTTGGTGGTCCCCTGTCTCTGTTTCTGCCTCTGTCCCTCTGTTCCTCTGTTCCTCTGTCCCTCCTCTCTCTCTTTCTGTACATCTTTCTCTTTCTATTTCTCTGTCTGTACGTCTGTCTGCCGAAGTATATACAGCACGGTATATATACCTAAGAAGCGTACGTCCTTATGATATCTGAGCTGCGAAGGTGTCGAGAAAAAAGGGGTTTCCGCTTGGACCGAGCGCGAACTGCACCACCTTGTCCGGATGTGAGGTTTTCCCACATATAAATAATATACCGGCATTAAAATCTGGGGGAAAAAAAACAAACAAAAGTACCAAAAAATTTGAATTGATCAATGATCGTGAAACGTAACTTTCTTTTTATTTTGTCATCCGTCTAAATTCGGTAATTAATTAATTTTGCGATCAAGAAATCGAAAAAAATGAAAAATAAAAAGATTCAATACAAAATAAGAGACAGAGAATTTTTTCATTTTTTTCTTTTAATGCATTTTTGATCTTCGTTCTCCGATAAAGCGATACCTACATCTTCACGGTTTTATTTTATTTATTTTTTTTTATTTGCGGGTTCAATGACTTTATACCGACGCGTATTATACATAGTCTCTTGCACTTGGTTTCAGTTTGAGAAATGTTCATAGTGTGGGAAGAAAGAGAGAAAGAAAGAATGCGAGAGAGAGAGAGAGAGAGAGAGAGATATAGATAGATAGAAAGAGTATGTACGAATCACGAATGAATGTGGTACGAAGAGAGGATGAGAAAGAAAGAGAGTTAGGTAAAACTTGGCAACATCGCAATTGCAAGCTGACATAAAACATATGCAAGATGCAGCGAACAGCATCCTACTCCAGCGACTCTCTATAATACCACTGCTAGTTATATCAATGCAATCAATTTCTACATCGTATGGTAAATATAAGCAGGAGTCGCGATAAATTCGTGCTGATATAATCACGGCGAGCAAAGGAAATGAAAAAGAAAAAAAAAAAAAAATGAATCCAAAAACAAAAGAACTTCTCCCATTTTTTACTTATTTTTTTTTTTTTTTTTTGCTTCTCAAACGAAACGAAATTTTTCTCGCTTCGTCCGTATATTTCTCTATCGTATCTATGCATTCACATAGGTAGCATACATATGTGCATACATGGGCACAGATATATCACAGTAATTTTTATTTAATTCATTTTTTTTTTGTTTTTTTGTTTTTGTATTCATTTATTTTTTTTTTTCCTCTCTTTGCCCGGTTAGCTTCTATAGCGGTTGCTGAACCTGACCTCCAACATAGCACGCCCGCTGCATTCCCTGAGTCCAAGTCACGCTGGATGTCATTAAAATAAATTAAACCTTGCTGCAGTGAGGCAAAAAGTATTATAGCCGCGTTATTTTTATCAATCATTAATTTTACTCGTCATTTATACGATGATATACGTGTGTAATAAGTATTTCATTCAACCGTTCTGTATATATATATATATGCCTATATATATATAAATATATTCCATAGTAGAATCGATACATTTTTGATTTTTGGTTTTTTATTCCTCCAAAAATTTTCCGTACATAAATGTACAGCAATGTTCAAATTTTATGTTCAAATGATTCGGCGAGGGCGGATCGTGGAAATAAGACGAGTTCGGAATGGGACGTGACGGGGATTGGGAACGGGAACGGGAGCGGGAGGAGACCCCCGTATCGTACTTTTCCTTGCCCTCAATCCTCGCTATCGTAATATAAACGCGTATAGGTACCCCACTCGTAAGTTCAATTTCAATATCAGAAACGTAACGTTTAGTAGTTTAAGTCGCGGGCGTTTATTTGCAACGCGGTCGTAGACCCTGACATAGTCCGTAAGTCTGTCTCGTAGCGCGAGGTAACTTGGGCGATTTTAAGCTCGAAGAATCGTTTGTTTTTTTCTTCTTCTTCTTTTGCCTCAAGTTCGAGACAAAATTGGAAACGAAATAAAAGCGGAAATGACATGTTCGCTGTGGTGGAAACTAAAAATAAAAAAAAATTTCTGAAAAAACTTTTTGACAAATTTTTTTTTTTTTAAACATCGTTTGAAAAACGACCGGTAATGTAATTAGGGTCACACGATATGAAGGTACATATACATTAACGAACGAATGATTAAAATCAATTGGCAGAAATATAATCGTATAACGAGCTACTTTCCTCAAACCGGTATCATTTTTCTTAGACTGTACCGCGGGACTGACCACCGACAAACCCGTCCATATTGTCTTACCTTGTCCAGGGACTGGGTGTCGGTGCATCACTGACAAGAGTAGTGTTGTCCGTTAGCATACGTTTGATATGATAAAAAGAAAAAAAAAAAACAAAGTAAAGAAAAAGAGGGAAAAAAAAAGCTTCTCTGACGTATACAAGGTTACTGGCTGCACTGCACGGGCCGGCCGGCTGCAGTGATATTGCGATCGCGGTATGTAGTACGTATTTATATATGTATGTATATACCGATATACATATAATATTGTATCATTTACGTATATTTAAACAGCTCGCTGCAGTCTGGAGTTAATGGTAACGGTCTAGAAGTCCTTATAGGTATACATACAGGTATATACATATATTTATATACCAGTTCGAAAATATAGATTATCGATTACGATTCAATAACTAATCGGCAATTGCGTAGTATATAGGTACGGTATTCAGGTATCGCTTTCGTTGATTTATTTATTAATAAATCATTAATTAATTTTTTTATTTCTCCAATCAAAAATTCTTCGAAAATCTTTTACCAATCGGAAACTTCTATACGCAACGCTTACAAGATCGCATATAGATATAACCACAAGGCGTATATACGATATATATAATATACATAACGCAAGTGTACTGCTTAACGAGTCGTACTGGGTTAATGACTTTTCCGTCGCGTATACGTAGGTATAATATGCAGCGTGAATATATTATACATAGACACGTGTCAATTCTTTTTTTTTTTTTCGTTTTCTTTTTCTTTTGGATCCTGGTTACCGTTTTCATTCAAGTGTTAATTTTTTTTTTTTTCATTTTTTTTTTACAAATTTTTGTCGATGTATGCTCAATTCCTTGTTCTTCTTCTTCTTCTGGTTTTTTTTTTTTTGTATTTAACCCGATTTCCTGTATCGAGATGTCAATTTGACTTAAAAACAATCGACGATCATTCAACGAGCGAGAGTCACGTACGATGCAGTGACTCAGAAACTAGTCTCTGCAAGACGGCAAAACCTTCCGCAACTTATAGCCCCGCGATCGCAATTGAAAGCAACTTAATTTAGTTTCTTTGCTTCCTGAAAGCGAGCGTTTCTCACCTGGCTCTATACTGCAGTTCGCGTTTGAACGATGATGATTCGTTTCGGACGCTGTAGCGGAGAACTTTCGGTTGGCGGTACCTACTTTTCGTTTCTTTGGGAGAAAAAAAAAAAAAAGAAAAATTTCTAATTTTTTTTTTCTTCAGTTTCTATGAGTATCTAATTTTGCAAAATAATAAACAAATGAGACTTGGCAACGTGGCCGACAACTGCGGCAGCCAAGGCCTGGTCGTACTTTTATTTTCATACTCTCTTCAGCTCCCCTAACCCGCCCTCTACCCCCCGCCGGTTTATTCTTATTTGTTTCTTTCGTTATTCGCTTATTTTCTTCGTCCGACGACAACGACGACGCTGCCACATAGCTACTTCTTTTATTATTTTTCCCCTACGGTCGTTCGTTCGTTCGTTCGTTCGTTCGTTCATTCGTTCGTTTTTTCCTTCCTTCCTTCGTTTTTTTTTTTCATGTTTGCTCTTTTTATTTTTATCTCATCGCCCTGCGTTGCCCATGGTCAGTTCACTCCACACATGGTGCAACTGCACTACAGCATCTGAAAGACCTACTATAATCCGATTCGTATAATTTTTCTTACATTTTCGAATAGCACGACGATATAGGCGAGACATTTTTTTTTTTTTTTGTTTCAAAGCTTAATTCACGAATTAATTGATGATCAATAAATTATTATCGTATACAATCATTGAGTCAGGATATATATTTGTAATTAATCTGTCTCTGTACGCCGTCGACGTGCAGGTATACACGTTTATAAAGGTTTTAGCCTCGATTCAAAAAATGGAAATAATAAATTGATTGCTGGCCGTATGCATGTATAAGCGGCGATGTTCTAAGCTAGGCGCATCTCTCCTATCTGCGATTTATTTGCAATGACGTCACAGATAAGACGTGCCGCGGCCATGATGGATAAAGAACAGACTATTATAAACTCCGCCCCATTTTTCCAGACTTTTCCAGATCAGATCATATGCTTTCGAGTTGATAGAATAGCATTCGTTCACTTTTTTTTTTCATCATTTTTTTTCTTTTTTTTTTTATATTAATTTTTTCGACTCCAAATTTCCAGTTTTGCTCCGAACGCTATATACGGAATTCAATTTTGATGCGTTAACAATTCTATACGATTACATTTCTGTACGATTTCGAACTTCCGGCTGTTTAATTTTTTCTATTCCTTAGCGTGAAACAAAAAAATCAGTTAAATAACATCGTTAATAAACTACTGGTAAAATCCGGTATAACTTCCTCCAAAGCGGTGGTGTTGAAACTGCAGTATTTCCGTTCGAAGAAGGTCTGGGATTGGTTGTATTCGTTTATCGTTAAAATTCGATTGGCCGTTCAATATTGCATGGTGTTATTTCAATCGATATCTCCCTAGCGATTTTTTATAAATACGTTATCTGTTCGTCCATTTTTAATTTTAGTTTCTCCACACAAGAAATTGTCCGTTTAGTTCACGACGCCACTCGGCGGACGTCGTTGCACTTACGCGAGTACGGTCGCGTTAAGAAAAACCGAAAAATCGGCTCTCGTATATCTGTTATGTATTAATTTTTTGTTTTCTTTCTTCTTCATCTTTCTTTCTCTATTTTTTTTTTTTTGAAAAAAAATTCTAAAAATCTCAGTGTACCGATAACTATACCGAAAAATTCCTTCCTACGTTTTACTATCGCGATAGTGAATATTATATACGCCTGCAGCGCGTGCCAACAGTGTTTATCACAGCTTTTCAAAACGATTCCGAGAGAGCTAAGAATCGCCGATAACTTAATTGATATACAACTCTTGATTATAATAAAGGCGCGTTCTATTTTAGGATCGGAAACTTTGTTCGCGAGTTCATATATATATAATCATTTCGCACGAGACTTACGTAACAAAAGTTTTAAATTTACGATTTCAACATTTTTTTTTTTTCGTTTTTTTGTCCTTTGCGATTTAAATTGATGAAATTGAAATTTCAAATCCTCTAAATATCGAAAAAAAAAAAAAAAAAAAAAAAAGATAACACCATAAAACGAAACGTATCGCATTATTAAAAGAAGTTCATTGATTTAATGGAGCGATAAAATAAATTCTACGTTTTGTTTGATCGATAATTATTCTCTGTACAGCCTAAAAATTGTAAAAATAGAAAAAAAAAAAAAAAAAAAGAACGTGAAATATAGAGAAAAAATAAAATAAAACGAGGCGTACGAGACATTGCGATTAGGCGATTATTTTATTTTCATTTTTCTTTTATTTCATTTCATTTTATTTTCCATGGTGATTTGCGTGGAACGGATTGACATGAACCCCACTGAAAACACGCGTGGAATTCAGCTTTGATAAGGATGTATAGTTTGAGCGAAAACCATGGCCCACCGCCACCGCAGGGTGCTTGGCGACCCCCATCCCCATCCCCACCCCAACACCACCCTCATCCCCTTTCCCATTCCCATTCCCATTCCCATTCCCACTCTCATTCCCATTCCCATCCTCACCCGGGCCATCCAGGCCACCAAAATCATCCCCACGTTCCACCGTCGTATCAACATCAGCATCACCATTTGGTGCCACCCCAGGTAATCATTGTTAATTTTAAATGAGCGATGCTTGATCAAAAATAGAAAGACAAAATAAATGCCCAAATGAATTGGCGGGGTAATCGGCGAACGAACGGATAACGCGTGAAATTTATCACGAGATTTTTTTTTTTTCTTTTATTTTTTTTCGTTTGTTTCTCTTGAGTTCGAACCGTTTTTCGATAATTGACGATTGAACAATTACTCATAAAAATTGTAAGTTTCGTTTTTTTTTTTTCTTCTCTTTTCTTCGTTCAAAATCTGATTGGAATAAAATTGGGGATGAACCACGCGCGACGTTTTGGACATTATTCGATCTTCAACCGCACCCTTAAAAAATAATGTTTAAATCGCCTGTTGCTAGCTGCAGCATAAAGTATGGGTACTTAGAATATAGTATAATCAATTTTCAAGGCGGGTGGTAGATGGTTGAAAACCGGAAACGCATCTGTACCCGAGATAGATCGCGCAATGAATCAGCTGCGTTAAGTCGTAACAATTACAAGGAACCCTTTCCTCCTCTCTTATATACATTGTATAATAGTATAACGTAGACAAACTGTATAGGTATAAAATACTTAAATCCTCTGTTTAAACTAACGTAGCGTAAAGTGTTCTACGTGGCGGTATAATATAGAACGTAGGTAGGTACCTTTCGGCGGAACATATGCGATGTACTCGGTCCCGTCTAGGCTCTACATGCGTGGGTGGAAAGAGCTCGACGGCACCGTCGCTGTCCGGGGGCTGGGTATAGGGCATATGGCCAGCAGGTGAGACTTTTGCTTTTGTATTCGGTGTATATCCGAGGTGTATAAAGTAGCTGTGGAATGGTGGAGTTATATACCTACCCGCTACCAAAAGAAAGGGTTACATCGTGAAATGCTAACGATCTTGGTCGCCAGCGACGGAACGGAGAAACAAGAGGGGGTTTTACCCTCGAGACAAAATTTTTAGGGCATCAGTTCCAAGGGCGACTTATAGATTGACGAGCTGAATTAAAACAAAGAGAGAAAGAGAGAGAGAGAGAGAGAGAGAGAGAGATGGGATGAGAGAGGAGGAGAAAAAATACGAAAGGGTTTCGGAGTGGAGATTAGCTGCAGTTGGAAGAAGTTTGAATTCAAAGTTAAACAAATTATACTTTCGATTCCTGATGGATTTTCACTCCGAGAAGCTTATCTTTATTCTTAAATACGATATAGCTGATTGGGTAGCTGTTGAATCGCGAGAATTCATTAATCGGGTGAACGTTATTATTCACCGCTTGGATAAAATTTCGTTATCAATTTTTTTTTTCTTTTTTTTTCGGCTATTTCGTTTATTTTTTCGTCGTTTCTTCGAAACAGGTCCGAGTGCATTAACGAGAGAAACTGTATAGGTATACAGAAGCGACTGCTTTTTAGGAAATAGCCTCCGCTGTTGATATATTTTTTCCATTATTAAAGACATTAAGTTGCCCGCTAGCGCAACCAACTCTTATTCCATTTTATTTTTTCTTGTCACGGTGATAAATCAGAACAAAAAAAAAAAAAAAAAGGAAAGAAAAAGATTTTACCCCGCAATGGCAATTTTCTGTCTCCTTGGAGATAAAAATTTGATTAATTAACCAGGACTGCAGAAATTTAAGAAACTGCTACGTGGTTTTACTCACTTAAAGATCGGAAAACATCTGCTCTTCCAGACAGTACCGAGGCATCTTTTCATAAAAACTTGTAACAAAAAAAAAAACTTTGATGAACTTCTGTTCGTCAATTTTCTATATTTTTATTTTATCTACACGGTAGCGAAGATGATTAATTTTAGGCATGGATATAATCGTGTTGGTGGGTTCCGATTTCTTTGCATTGGGCGAGTTGAATAATACTCGATGGCCGACTTGTTATACGGTTTTGACAAGAGAGTAATTTTGTTCCAAGTCAAAGTGGCGGGAATAAAGGTATGATTAAAAATTGTCCACCGTACGACGGAGAGGCACTCGAGAGAAAAGACAATCGGTGGTATAACGAGGAAGTCGGTTCGGTGGGATCGTCATTAAAAATCCGTAACTTAACTTTTGCGCGCGTCAAATCGTTTGTCACTACACCCCCAGCCCCTGCAGGTTTCTCACTTCACTTGGCTCCGTCCATAGTTAATCATCGTAAAAGTCCGTTACTAAAAGCGTTGGAAACAAATGAAAAATTCCCGCGAACAAATTAGAGAATCTTTGGAGAAATCTCGAAAATCGCGAGAGATAGATATTAAGAATGGGAGAGAGGGGGTAAAAAAAAAAAGAGAGAAAAAAAGGCACTAGGGTGAAATAAGGGAAAAAGGTAAAAAGGAGAGGAGGAAAAAAAAAGGTGAATAAAAAATTGAGGATCGGCCCTTCGAGTCGGTAATATGAAAAATAAAAAGAAAATTAAAAAATCGTCAAGTAGCGCCGGGCTTCTCTCACGAGGATTAAGAGACAGTGATTCTCAACGATGATTGGTCGTTTAAAAAAAAAAAAAAAAAAAAAAAAAAAGAAAAATAAAGGTACTCCGATTCACGGGCGAGTATTACGAGAAACTTGAGAACCCAACCCCAGAGACAATTTCAATTCCCTTCACCTCTTATTCTCGGACGAAGTCCCGGGCGCGTGGGGTCATAAGATTCTTAAAACTTCTTACGAGATTTTTCGATTTTAATTACAGTTTTAACATATTTTAATAAAATCGCTTCGCACTTGCACAACCCCTTTCTTTTAATTCCGTTATTCTCTCCTCTTTTCTCTCATTTTTTTTCTCTTCTTTTTTCACCTTCACCTGCACGGCAGTCACGTTACAGTTTTTAAACTTTCCAGTGATTGCTTTACTCTCCGTGCAATCTTCTCCGTGAGAAGAAAAAAAAAAAACAGAAAAAAAACAACCCGTATTTTAATCCCGAAATAGTTTCTAAGCGGACGGTATCTCCTAAGTCAAGGATCTTAACCCTTTTCCATTGGAATCCACCCGCGCAACACCTGTCCAGGTTAACCCACTGCCGAATTCCCCTAATCATAGGGCTCTTTATGTTTCTTCTTCATAGTAGAAGCTCGCTTTAGGAAATGATACCACATATAATTTGCCACACAGAATTTATGTGCCCTTAAACCCTTAAACTTAAACCCTCACAAAATTAACAAATATATAGAAAAAAAAAGAAAGCCCATTACTACAAAGAACCAATTCAATTTCCCTCCATATATTCTCCACACCAGTAACATTACGCATTATAAGTTTATACATACCAAGCCTTCAACCCTTATTTAGTAGATAAAAAAAAAAAAAAAAAATGAAAAGTAGAAAAAGCTGCATGAAAATTTATTGTGCATCATAATGTTTCGTATAATGTTTACCTGTATAGAAAAATAATTCACCCCATGAAGAAGATAAATGAAATTCCATCGAGTTGTATCAACCCTTTTCCTAAATCCTACCAAAAAATAAAAAATAAAGAAAAAAAAGTTGCGATTTCCCGCTAGTCGGCACAAAGTACGGCGTACCAACTAATCCTGGCAGTTCTTCTCGCAGATTTTCATGCACAAAAACGCCATCCAGATGCACGCCAGAGACTTAGGGGGTGGATTGGCTCGACCTGGAGGAGTCCCCGGTGGCCTAGCCGGCCTCGTAGGACCAGGAGGTATGATCGGTGGTGGAGAAGTCAAGCCACATCAATGTCAGCAGTGTCTCAAGTCATTTTCAAGTAACCATCAGCTGGTCCAGCACATCAGGGTTCATACTGGTGAAAAACCGTACAAATGCAGCTACTGCGATCGCAGGTTTAAGCAACTTAGCCACGTACAACAACACACGAGACTTCATACCGGTGAGTCGAAAAACGATTGATGGATATATAAGTTATATCAATTTTTAGTTTCATTTCTTTTCTTTCTCTCGATGGCCAATTTTTCTTATTATTTTTTTTTTCTTCTACATTACTTTAATTTGATTCCGTTTACCTAAAATCTCGTCGGGTTACCGGGCGGTTCAATTTTTACCTCAACATCACTATGAAATTATATCACCGAAAAGTTTTACTTCAACCTTACTGCAGTGGGTATTGGGTTGTTATTCACGTTTTAAATAACCTATACATAAATGCGAACGCGATTGGGATCCGTAGGCCTGCGCCTTTAGCCATTAGCCGGGGAGAAAGAATTTCATTAAAAGATGAGCGTAGTCATTCGGAAGGTATTATGCCCTAGCAGCCGATCACTGGTCAGCAGCAAGCTCCGTTGCAGCCCTTAGAAAAATCTCATTTGCTTAGATTGAAATTTACTTAAGGGTCAAATCGATGGGGTGGATGGGGGGCCGGGGGAGTGAAGAAAAAAGAGGCTTGGAATGTAAGCAATTTAATTGCAGGAATTGATCTCTAGCTAGCCAGGAAAATTAGATATACCTACCTATACATTCGGTATACGTATATATAAATGCAGGTTAATATATATATATATATATATATATATATATATATATATATATATATATATATATATATATATATATATATATATATATATATATATATATATATATATATATATATATATATATATATATATATATATATATATACACATATACGTATACACATGCGAAAATTATAATGAAACGGTAATAAAATGCCTGTTATCCAATATATAATGGCAGGAATCTAGGAATATATTGAAGAGAAGATTTTTTCGTTTACTTTTATCATCTTTTTTCAGATTTTTTTTTTTAATTTATTTTTTTTTTTCTTCTCTTTATACGTCGTTGAGCCATTAGTTTCTAAACTTTTATGCAGACCGTAAGCTGTCTTCTTTTCTGGCTTCGCCGGCTCGCAATAAAAGAAGGGCTCGCATTGATTTTGACCCCAACCACCGGCTAAAGAATAACGAATAACTACTGTTCAACGCAACCCCTTACATTAATAATCACACACCACTACTACTACCTCTGGAATAGATCCATACCTTACCATTACGTATAAATATGAAGCCTCGGTGGTAAGCTAAGTGTCTTTTCCTCTTTGTCTGGCAACGATGAAAACTTTAAAATATTGCCCGATGAAAATTTCGAATTTCTAGATCATTAATCTTACCGACCGCGGCTCTCGTCCTCGCGACTTATAGAGGCTAAATAAATATTCATGTAAAAACCGCCCGATTACTATAGCTAATCGTTAACAAACGATCTGCAGCCAGTGCCATTCGTTCATACGGAGACAAAAAGAAAAAAAAAGAGGAATTTGAACAGGAAATAAACGAATAATGATAAATTGGAATTGGAATTGGGATACCTGCACTGTTCGACGTGTTTTGCCTGAATTAAAATCTTTGGACATCGACTTAAAACAATAGGTTTTGCGATATAATTAATTAATAATGATTTGAAACTCACGGGAGTCCCATCGGCATCATAATCTACTCGGCTATAATTTATTTACCAAAATTTCGGAAATCATTAATATATAATGTTGGCGAATACATAATATCAATAGCCGGTCAATAGCGAGTGCTAGACAAATATATTCGGGTAGTTAACCCCTCTTTGGCGAGGGCGCTGGACCGGTGCGACCAATACGAGGACCGCTACCCCCACTATATACATCCGGGAAAAAGCGCGCCAATTTTTCGATTACCCGATCGCTCAATAACGCAGCTCAAGTACCCCCTGCACACGGGGGATACGCCAGCTTCACATACTAGCTCGTCTATACTCGGTCGATGGGTATATGCATCGTGGTCGCTTTTCATTCCTCGATTTTAGCGACAAAACGGTCTACGATAGTTTTGTTTAAATTTATGGATTTTTGAAAACTGTCGTTTTTTGTTGTTGTTGATCATTTCGCAACGAGTTTTACTGTCGTTTTTATAGCATCGTCACTCCATTTCGATCAATTTACAGATTTTTTATTTTTTTTTTTTATTTTATTTTTATTTTCTTTTGATTTTACGAATGAAAAAAGTTTGACGAAGTTCACCGATCTTGCGGAAATAAATCAACAGCCGGTATACGATCGAACGTTTTCTGAATTTTTTTTTTTTTTTTTTCTACCAAAATTATAATTTTTTTTTGTTTTCCAAAACTGTTCAGGAAGTCAGATATTTAAAAAATTGTTCAAAAAATCTACGGGTTCAGGGTGCTTCTGATTTTCATCAGGTAGTTAAAAAACGTCTCACGTCTCTCGGGCGAAATTGACCGGACAATTTTAAAGCCCACTTAATACTGAGAAAAATTGCCGTTTCGCCTGCGCATGAATAAAAATTAAGCACCTACTCCTGTTAAATTAGTACTAGGTATGAAGCAGGCGACTAAGAGCTGTGGAAAAAAAAAGAAAGGGTAGAGAAAAAAAAAAAAAATAGAAACAGGGAAAAATGATGCAAAAATGAAACGCGATCGACACAAGTCTGCGTACCACCCTTATAATTTTTTTCTTTTTTCTTTCTTTTTCAAATTGCTTGCTCTACTCGAGATTTTTATCCCCCCCACTCCCGGTCCCAGCCTCGGCCCGTCTTTAATTCGCTAATTTCAACCGGTTAAGAATTCATACAAGGGAATTCCAGACGTCTTGGGGAAAAATCAAAGCAAAATGCTAACAACTCTTGGAGGCAGCGTCTTTTTGCGCCTTTTATCACAAATGGCTCGGAATTAAAGATTAAACAAAGTGGAAGCAAGGAAACGGACCTTGCGCCGACAGTCGGACGAGCTCCAAGTTATAAGAAGAGTGAAAACGTTGCAGCATACAGTAAAAAAAAAAAAAAAAAATTAAAGAAATAAAGAAAGTAGCGTAAGAAGACGTGCCAGGCTCTCGTGATCTTGACGAAAATCTAAAAAAAAAAAAAAAAATCTTCGAAGACATGCGGGAATTACGTTTCCATTCAATTTCAATATTTGCTTTGGATCGAAAGCGTCAGACCCTTGACGCCCCGGCGTAGGACAACTGCCGGAATAGTTGGGACAAAATATTTTACTCAAATAGAGTCAGTATTACGATATCCATGGTCACCTAAAAAAACATCAAAGGCAAAGAAAAGAAGGGATAAAGAATAGAAAGAAAAAAAGCAAGAGAAAAAAACTGATTAACCAAAAAACGCCTTATGGCCAACAGGAATTAACCTAGTCATGCTGCATATGCAGGGCGAGTAATATAGCGGCAATCAAAAAAGCCTATTCTAATTTTCTAACCCTTCCGTGGCCCGCGTATGTAACATATACACGTATAGATGTGTTTTTTTTATTTTATTTTTTTTTTTGTATTTTTTTTTTCATTCTGGTTCGTTTTCTTTTTCGTTTTACGGGGGTTCATTTGAATAGGGCTGCCCTGTGGGGAGGAGATATGACTACAAGTTTTAAGGATCGAGGGTTCAGTACAACAATGGTCATCTCTTGTTTTTTTTTTTTTTTATTTTTAGTGCTGCGTATTCCCTGATCGAGGAAGTTTTCGCGTTTCAAATATCAAAGGTCGTGATTCTAGCTCGGAATGAAAAATTTCCACTGAATCTAGAACAGATCTAAGCTACGGAGCTTCGGAATATATGTATATATGTATAGGTGTTAGATAGTTGCTACGCAAAATATATATATATACATATATATATTTTTTTTTCTAATATTTATCTTATCTATTGCACTGATAACGCTGACGGAGATGCACAAAACGAAATACTGCTGCAGTCTTGCGCGAAAATATAATCACGAATCTTCTTTGCTGGTATATAAAACTAACCGAACCGGTTGAGTCGTAAGGAGAGAAAATATATATATATATATATATATATATATATATATATATATATATATATATATATATATATATATATATATATATATATATATATATATATATATATATATTCAATCGCAATCGGAAAAATCACTTTCAACTCACGCCTTACTTTTCAAGGTTTTTATATACCTACTATTTATCGCGCGACACCATCTTTACTCAAATGAAAAAATATATCTGCTTCTATTAAAGAGGAAAGAAAATCTGCCAGACGTTCGCAGACACTACCAAACACCACGTCTGCAGCCAGTGACTCACTTTCAACCCTTTGCTCGAATTTCTTCTGTATTTTTTTATTTTTTTTTCTCTCGTCTTCTCCTTTCTCCTCCCCTTGAAAAAAAATTTCACCCCTACAATATCACAGGCACTTGCTAACTTTTTTATGAGTTTTAGATACCCAACTTTCTTTCCCTCTCTTTCTCTCTGTTCATAAATGGATATTTCTTTACTTAGACTAATTTGTCATTTTTTTTGTTTGTTTTTTTTTCAAAATAATATAATCGAACTTATCATCGGAGAATCTGTTCGAATGGTTTCTTTACTGTAACTATAAAATTATCTGAATGATATGATTATACTATATTGAGAGCTATGAGGAAGTAGTTGTATAACATAAGAAAAAAAAAGTTTTTTTTTCCGACGAGTATAAAAGATTTGTGAAATCTTTCTTAATGGGCTAGAATTCAGCGTCACGATCTATAAAACAAGAGAAGCTTCTCTCGCTGATTTATCAGATAGCTTAACCAACCGGCTGCAAAAGTGGTTCAGGGGTTAATAATATTGAGCACACTGGCGTACAATAAAATATAGATTTCCATCTAGTGACTTTCTATACCGGCGTGTGTGGGAGTTAAGACGCCATACGGTATACGGGCTGTGTACTTATTCCACGGACGAGTAGATATAGATATATCAAACGAGGAGTTTTAACCCATCGAATATACATCAATACACCAGTGAAGCTAGTTATTTTATCACGTGTGTGAAACTTTTGCGGTGGTATGCGGTGCATGCAATTGCTCGGTCTCTCGCAGGTCAGACTCGGTGCTACTCCATACGTTGAAAAAAAAAAAAAAAAAGGTATAAAAAGAAAAAGAAAAAAATAAAAAAGAGAAGGAAAAGGGAAAAGGAAAGGAAAAAATAAAGAGCTGTTCATCGTACTATTACTTGCGTGTAATTACCACCTTGGTTTCAGGCCTCGAGTATAAAGTACCTTGAACATTACATTATACAGGGGAAGTGAACCGTTCGAATTACCAGGCCAATTTGTAGAAACGAAAAACAAGAAAAAATAACGGGAAAAATTAAAAACTGAAAACATCTGGTCTCTGCAGCCTGTAATGTAATCCTTAAACTCTAATTTTCAAAATACATATATGTTTGTACGTATGTTATATACCCGCATGCAGATAACGTGTACATACTTCTACATCGGGGTTTCTAAACGCGTGCAGGAAAATTTTTTTATTTCCTATAAACGCAGAGTCATTCAGGTTTGGTTGGTTCGAAGTTACTCGGTTTGGTTTAGTTAGTAATAGGAAGAGATACTATACCCTAGATATTCTACCGCAAGATCTCATATCGAGCACGCACAAGACCATTCACCGTTACGAACTCGGTCTATGCCAAGAGATGATCAAAATCCTTTAACATTAACGAGAGAAAATATTATACTCATATATATATATATATATATATATATATATATATATATATATATATATATATATATATATATATATATATATTATACCTAATGCGCGACTGTGTATAAAATTTTACTCATTTTATCTTCTGTATCTATTTATCCCATATCCCATACCCGTTATTTTACGTTACATTTCACCCACACGACACTCTCGCTGAACAATTAATATAAACCTGTCAGGATATAGTGAGGGTGGTATTTAGATGGCGTTTAACTTTGTGTGTATCGCAAGTTTATCCTTTAGTCTTGTATTACCGAACCAAGTGACAGCAGTGACGACTGAATTATCAGAAATCAACGTTATCGAAGATGATAGATTTTTCAAACCTTGCCAGCCCTTGCAAGTATAGGAACGGCGGTACCGGTGTCCTTGTTGTATTCGATCGCTCAGACACGGACGGAGAGTTGGCTTTTCTGAACGACAATAGGGTAATACTCTTGGTAGGAAAATTTAACGAATTTCTTTGTCGATGTAGCCGATTCGAGTGAACAGTCCATTTGTTTTTTTTTTTCTTTTATTTTCTTTTTTATTCAGTTTTGTTAGAATTCATGGAAAGGACAATTTAACAGGATACTTTTTTTATTTATTCATTTTGTTTTGTTTTTTTTTGTCTACAAGTAAAGTAGATACGGGCTGCGGTCTCTGAACTTTTATTCGCTCATCGTCCCCGGCGGAGTATTAAAGGATTTCTCTAATCTAAGGGGCGAGACTGAGAGAGTTCCTCGTTCATTTAACATCTCGGTAGCATCAAAGCATGCACCGTGAAACAAATGACTCGTGAGGTAAAATCATAAAAATATGAGTTCCCGGCTCGTAACGCTGTCGAGGAACATTCATTCTGAGACATTAATTTTTACCCCTTTTCCTCGACAAGTAGGGCCTCTGCCTAATGACCCGGGGTTGGCGCTTGCGTGGTTTTTACTCGGAGCTTTTGCCGCAAAGTGCACGTTAAGTGCGCGGCATTTAAAAGAACAGCGAAGCGAGGAAGAATCGGGCAAGTGTCATAGCGTTGTCTTTGATGGTAGAAAAGTTGTTTTCGCAATTACCGCATTAAACGTCATTCGGTGTGTATCTACCCCCTGAAATCCGATTCAGTTTCCAGTCAAGATTCTGGCGGATTTCTACCCCGAAATAAAGAACAGAAAAAAAAAGAAACGGAAAGAAACTAGGAAAGAATCATAAAAAAAAAAAAAAACGGACTATTTCGTTTCTCTCTTTCTGTCCATCGGACAAAAGAGTTGCCCTCACAATGGGAAGACTCTTCAGGAATCGAGAATAAATTACAGTTGACATCAAGAAAAATGATCCCGGCGTAAAGTAGGGCTTGCTAACGATCCGGAAACATTCGAATGTCTGACTACTTTGTCCCAATTTAAAACTCCTCGATTTGGTATAAGGAGACCCTATACCTACTAGAAGTTTAACTTTAGCCGCAGACTTATATTGAAACTTTGAAATTTGTTGAAATTACCGAAAACGTGAGTGTCGGTGGTAGGTATCAAATTTGATTCGACGTCTTTCGGCGTTACCGATCGTTTTGTGATCGTTCCGGTACTGAATTCTACTTCCGTTAATAGTTTTAATAAGCCGAACGATAGCGACGGAGTATATCGATCCCATCGACCAATAAAAATAAAAAGTTCATCGCCCTTTTAGGGAAGGGTTACCACCGGTTAGCTGGTTCTCATAGTCCGGGTCAGCGACCGTGCCCTTTGGGCAAAAAACGGCTTGGATAAAAGGTAAAAAGTTTTGGGCAGGGCACAGGGCAGGTGGAAGGAAGGACCATATGCCGAAGTTCGAGTCCACCCGCGCCTTTCTCCTGGCTCGTTCTGCCCCGCTACACCCCCGCCACTTGGAATTAATTGTAACTTATCCCATGGTATACGACGACGACGACGAGGAGGAGGAGAAGGAGGACGAAGCTGGAGAATGATTCGGAAACGAATACCAGCTAAGCCCCACATCGTAGACTTTAAACCCTTCGGAAACGTGTGAGTCACAGATGCATAGGATCCTTATAAAACCAGGTAGTCGTCGACCCCGAAGAGCCCGATGTTTCCCTACCTGCCGCATCTTGTAATCGATTTTTATCAGACCCAAACCATAAAAACCTCAATGCTTAAATTTTATTCGACGTTGTGCGGTCAGCTGAAACGAATTGTTCCGGTTCACGATTAGATTTTGGGCAACTAACGCTCGCCCATTAAAGAATTCTTAATCCCCCACACCGTGTTATACCTGTACCGTACCGATCAACCGAATAATCTTACGGAATCGTATTTCTCCTCATCTTTCGTTCAAAATATACTGATAAACACACCAAATTTATAGACTCTATATTCTCACGGGAAATCATTTCGCTAACAGACTCGCATGCACCGCGGTACCTACCCCTGGTGCATCGTTCAACCACGCCACTCACGGCCAGCTCCACTAAAGCCCTTCAATTTTCGGACTGTACCTTCACGATCGAAAGCTTGACCCATCGACAGGTCGTCGTACTCAAAATATCCTTTTCGGACACCTAGTTTTAGCGTCGAGAATCATCATATGGAAGTTCGTTACGGATCTAATTGCCTTTTGGAATCATTTAAGATCCGCGAAAAAGACTTTTGAAGGATTTTCTGAGAATGTCGGATCTTCGGAATGGGGTTTTCGGATTTGTTTTTCGCCAAGTCTAAGACATGTTCATCGAACTACGTCTTTGGTGGATAAAAGCATCGGTTAGCTGGAGGAATACGCGGTGTCGGAGTAGAGTATACGGAGGAGATTGCTTGGCGCAGTATTCCCGCAGACTACTGATGATGACTGTACAGCGTACTAGTACTCGCCCCAACACAAGTACACGTTCATGAAATTTCGCACCGCGTACACGGTTTGCCAGGGGGTAGAAATCATTAAATGGGCGTGGCACACTCGTGGTTGCCCGGATGACGGTCACGTGAACCAACATGGCCGTCCAGCCTCCCCTCTTTGCAACAGTCATTTGTTATCAGCCATTTTATTTTAATGATTTCCATGCACGCGTGAAACTACAACGGTTTATGTAGGAGGTGTATACGCCATGCCCAGGGATGACGCTCTGCCCGGGATCCTTGCGTCAGGATTTACTTTATCTATGAAATTGAGTACCGTGCGATATGTACGTACACGCATACGTACACGTACGCCTTTCCATATTTCAGGATATAAACCAAAATCGGTTGATTCTCTAGAATTTACTACTATAGATTTATGTCGCATATACATATCCAAAAGCTCGCACCGTACCACGTACATGTACTTACGTAGATACGTGGGTATACCTTACATACATACATATACACGAAAGACTTCGAGTATGTAAAACAACCGACATCAGAGAAGGTAAAGTTGCAAAATTCCGTAATGTATTATGTATGTAGGTGTACGATGGCTCGATGGTGGTACCAGGCTATTAAGGGTAGAGCTGGGAGGCTTGTTTAATGATTTTACCCCGGTATTTTCACGATGACCAGAGGAGGCGAAGGGCGTAAATTTTGTAGTGGCGCTCTAGTTGGTACTCTGTTTCGTTCGTTCGTTCGTTCGTTCGTTCGTTGGTTCGTTCGTTGGTTCGTTCGTTGGTTCGTTCGTTCGTTCGTTCGTTGACCGAATGCATTATACATGGATTGCAGGGGACATTAATTTTCTGGCTTTGGCATGGACGTGTAGGCCGGCCAGTCGGGGAAGAAGTATATACACGCCGTCTGTATTTGTGCCGGTGTGATGGCCATGGAAAGAGGGAGGGTGGTTATAAAATCGACTCTGACTGCGTTTACGAAAGTATCATTAGGACGTGGTACACAAAATTATCCGATCTGGCAATTGCCGTTCGTTCATCTCATTCCGTATAAAAATTTTCAAGTCCTTCTTTCTCCTCATACGGGTTCTAACCCGTATCCGGATCCGATCCTACACACATACACGTACCATACACACATACACACATACCCTCAGAGACGAGAGGTGCGAATTCCGAGAGGATCGCATCAACCGTACAGAGTACTCTGATTTGTCCAGCTGACTGGACAGCTATAACGGCCTCACTGCCGATGGGTATTCACCTGCACTTCCATAATGCGCTGCGGTGTTCTAGTCTATTCTGACCAAAGGATGAAGTGCGATATGGTAGCTTTGACGGAACGGATGACTGCCAAGAGATGGAATCTGATCTCTGGTTTGAAGAAATGTTAGGAATCTGTTTTTGTACGGTGAACAAAGAGGTTTTTCAACAGAACTGTATGGGTCAATGGTCGAATTAGAAATAAATGACATCTGCTCTAATTACAGATAGTAAATTGAGTGGTAGACGAGTTTTTGCCGCGATTTTGTTACGGTATATGTGTCGAATAATTTCGGGTAAATAATCTTTGTCATTTCATCCTTTGTAGTCGGTATATACATAAGAAGATTGAAAGAGTGAATCTAACCAAGTGCGTCGGGTCACTGATTCATCAAAGTTCTTTATAAATCGTAATTCTCCGTTCGACAAAAGAAAGAAAGGGTTGCGTTGGACCCCGCCGCAGTAGTACCATCATCCCCAGTACAACGAGCACCCCGCGATCTCCGAACTTCCGGCACGCAAGATTTTCAATTTTATAATTACACTTCTTATTCTTTGGACGCCAATTATATCGAAGGGAAACCATTAGGTCGTTGAATGGAAGTGGAAGAAAAATTATTTAATTTCTTGAAAATTGCGCCACGTGCCTTATAACGTCAACTTTTTTCCTCGTTACGTTCTGAAATATCCATAATTCTTATTCCCGTTTTTTCTTCCCCCCCTTCTCTCCCCTTTTCTATTCTTCTTCTCAAGTTTCAACGCTCTGTACGACATTTGATACGAACCGATGTAGCCTGTACGCAACGTTCTAACAAGTCACCGTAATATATTTACAATAGTTTACTCGGCAGATGCCACCTGCATTAATTTACCGTTCAGCTGTATTAGAACCGAATGACTATACCGTATCACTATTTCGTCTCGATACTTCCGCCTATATACATTCAAACCGCGTTCTGAACTATAAGTACCTTTGTAATAAATATTTCAAGGTGCAATTATGTTAACAATAAGCGCCCAACCCCCGGCCCGTTTCACAGTCGCATATTAATTCGATTTTAATTGAATAGGAAAGAAAACAGTCCGTATTAACGTAAAGTAGTTTTCTACGTACATACATACGTAGGTGTATATATAGGTATATGTATCTGAAAGTATATATATATGAATGAATATATCCGGATGTGGAAAATGTTTTAATGCCTGCAAGCTCAGAAGTAGAAGAACTGACTAGTTGGACTTGGTAAATAAATAAATAATTATCTTTGATACCCTCGTGAGGGGAGTATGTTTGTATCTATCTGTACAGGGTCGCCCAGAAGTAAATGTCCAAAATGGACTAAATGTCCAAAATGAAAGGTGTCCTAGAGGAGGTCGAACTGAGTAAATTGTCCCGAAGAACATGGGGTCTGCGAAGTCGCGTTCGCGAGATATCACAGGTTAAAAAATATCGCTTTGCGCCGCGGCGACGCGTCGCAAAGCGATATTTTTTAACCTGTGATATCTCGCGAACGCGACTTCGCAGACCCCATGTTCTTCGGGACAATTTACTCAGTTCGACCTCCTCTAGGACACCTTTCATTTTGGACATTTAGTCCATTTTGGACATTTACTTCTGGGCGACCCTGTACACTTATCGCGAGGTATTTATCGGCACACGAGTTCCAATTCAATATTCTAATTGTCTTCGAGTATAGCAGAGTAGCGATGAAAGTGATTAATAAAATATGCCCAACGTATATACGAAAGATGGTGAACTTGTAAAATGATAAGAACAACGATTATTATCATTACTTATTTAGTAACCGTATGTACGAGCAGTACGAAGAGAGTTCCGTATACTGGAACGCTGCAGGTATACGCTGCATCTAGACGGTATATCTCATTGTCAGTCTCCTTTGTGTATGTGTACGATGAAAACTAATTCCTTGTATGATTCAATTTTTAACGGCTGCTGCTGCTGCAAAAGCTACAATTATCGGAAAAGTGTGCCACGAGTCGAACCACTCGATGCAGGGTACCAGGGCAAGGCTGATACCAAGAGCAATACATTGTAAAATTGATAAGAGCCGTGTATATACGTAGTTTGATTTCTTTCTACTTTTTTTTTCCCCCCTACTCTCTGATAGAGTAAAAAAATCGCCCGCGTACAGCTAAATGATAATGACAAATATATCGACACGTTGTATGTATATAAAAATAGTTTAACATACATAAATCGTGAGCTAGATAGAAAGAATGAAATAATAAATAAAGAGGTATGTAACATACATTCTTTGATATATAATATATATGAACAATATAATGGAACGTGTATTTCAATTTGCGTTCTTGCGTATATACATAATTCTGCAATCATTCCGTGACGTAACCCTTCGTTTATAGTATCGAGTCTATATAATCCGCAACAAGTATACCATATCTCGTTTAATGACTAATAATTCAACGAATAATTTCCAGCAAACATTGAGTTTACAGTAACAAGGTTCATTAGGTTCTCGGCTCTCGATAGTTGATTAATAAATAACTAATCGGCACCTGGTCAGACAACGCGACGCGACGTCGAAGACTAAGAGGAGTGGGGTGTGGGTTCAGTTGCCCGAGTTTTATTCGAACGCTTTGACGCTTAAGTAAGCTTCGAACGAGATTCAGATGTTAGTGTAAAAAAAGGGGGTGAAAGAGCGAAAGCTCGAAATCCCGAAAGCTCGAAAGCATCCCCCAACGATCCGATGAAATTAAAGTAAAGAAAATAAAGGAAAGAATGGGAAAACGAAAGAGAGAAAAAAAAAAAAAAAAAACCAAGGAATGAAACGAATGGAAAAGAAAAGAAAAATAACGCGATCAACGTTAGGGGGGGCTGCTGCTTCAGTCGGAGTTATTTTTATTAAATCAAACGTTGGAATTCCTTGCTTCCTTCCTTTCCTTTCCATTACTTTACTTCGGTGGGTTGCGGCGATTGAATAAAAGATGAATTGATTGGGACAAGATGTAAGTACGGGAATGAAAGGAAAAAACGTTCCCTGGTATAATGTCGAAATTAATAAAAGATAAATCAGCAGGTGGATCGCTTGGTGGAATAAAAATAGACTGATATGGCAGTGTTATGGTTATACTGTTATACTGTGTTCATCATACTCTACCCCAAACTTAACATAATATCGTAAACTGCGTTTCGAAGCACGAGAAAAAAGATGGAAACAAAAAGAACACACATTTAAATACGACCATATACATATATATGTATATATATTCCGATCAGCGATCAATCAGACTATATAAACTTTAAGGGTGTATTATATACATGCATAATAGGTGAATATATTCGGATAACATAGAAAAACTTTCAGTTTGCTTAGACATTCGTGTAGAATGAACATCCGGAAAAAGGGATATAAAATTAGGTTTTAGGGTTACGGTTAATTTTTTTTATTTCCTTCGTTATTAAAAATACCCAATATCTACTGCGGATAAGGTGAAATTGAACTGTGGTGGAAAAAAGATGAAATGACAGAAAACGAGACTAAAAATCTTTGATACCTAAATTGCGTCGGGATACAGAACGAAAGAAAAATTAAAAATAGAATACAAAGAAAAATGAAAAACAGAAACAGATCAGAAAAAAAAGGAGGAACAAAAGTTGATTGGGTTTGGTAAGCCGTTAGTACGCGTTGTTTCCATCGTTTATTATTTTGCCATTTGTCCAGGAGAGCGACCGTACAAATGCCACCTTCCAGAATGCGGCCGAGCCTTCATACAACTCTCGAACCTGCAGCAGCATCTTCGGAATCACGATGCTCAGGTGGAACGTGCCAAGAATCGACCCTTCCACTGCACCATCTGCGGGAAGGGATTCGCCACGGAGTCAAGCCTAAGGACCCACACGTCCAAGGTCAGTCATGTATGTACCAAATCCGACGTCCATATATTACAAACGTTATTTAATCTAATTACTAAAAAAATCAAATCAAATCAAATTGAATCAAAAAAAAAAAAAAAAAACTAAATCAATAGCATTCGTATATCAAATTCGCGTAAACTAACACGGTGACGGGGCGTCGTATATGCTTCTAACTATAAATTATTACTACATATATATCTTTTTTTTTTTTTTTTGGGTTACATAAAACTACACGGATTATACGGTATATACCGTAGAATCGCGAATTTGAGTTACAATACGATACTGGCCACTGTCACGTTGTTCATGGCTACTCTTGACCCAAAATTCTGATGAAAAAAAAAAGAGAAATTTCGAAAACTAAGATAATTTGTATCGACAGGGATTGGTGGAATCGCTGAATTGCTGGATTGATAATTATATATGTTTGTGCTCGTTGCCAGGGGTTTGTACGAATTGTAACGATAAAAAGCTTGGGCTTTTCCTATATACAGCTTATATAATTATATACGCCAAAGTAATAAATAGACGATATAAAAGTTAAATTTTCACTATGTGCTAAATAAATATATACGTTAAATTAAACAAATCGTTTAAACTTACACGATTGGCTCGTTTGTGAACCTAAATCAATCAAAGAACCCGAAAACGCGGAAGTACGTATACGTTTATACCTATAGGTATACAGTTTACCATAACTCGCTGCACGGCTGTGTTCTCGTCCTATATAAGAAACAAAAAATAACGAAAACCATTATAAAAAAATTAAAATAAAAAACGCGGTACTTTGGTAAAAAAAAAAAAAGTACCCTTAAATGATCAACGTTGCCGGCAGGAATCTCCTAATCAAATTCACCCTTCGAACAATACAACCTCGGAACACGGATCTCTTTCTCAGCCGCAATTTTTTGCTCTTACCCTTCTCTATATCTCGGATTTTCTCAATCCCCCTCAGTCTCGATCCGTCGTACATATGTGCGATGAAAAAACCGTGAGAAGACATCTGGTCTTCTTTTCTACTCAATATACTATATACAATCTCTGACTTTGTTATATACCTGAAACTATATCGCACGGTCTCATCATATATTACTTCTCTCTGAAAGGAAAAAAAAATTCTACGGTTTTCTCATCCTGCTTCAGTTATCTTGAACTGTGGAAAAAAATTTTTGATAAGAATTCAAAGTTTATGCCGCACGTTTTTCTATCGATCGATCGAAAAAAACCGATCAATTTAAGTGTATAATTAATTCCTATTTTCAATTAAAATCTAAAATTAATCGGAAAATAGCTGCAACGTATAAAGATCCTTTTGATCATCTAATGTATCCATAAAGTTAATCCCTCGTTATAACAAAGGTAATAAATATCAAAATTTCTTTTTTTTTTTCTCGCGTTTCAACACCCCGTTCTTAGATCCCTTAATTAAAACCATAATCCATGGTTAAGCTGTGGTTTAATTTTCGAAAGAAAAAAAAAAAAAAAAAAAACGAAACGAAACGAAAGAAAAAAAAAAAACCACATCCATTTCGTCAATAAATCTTTCGTTAATCCCCCAAAGTCAGGTAAGGTCGGTAACCCTTCGTTCGCTCAGCCTACAATATTTTCAAAAGAAACAGTCGGATTTTAATATCGAAACTCTCGATTCTCGAAAAAGATGTATTCGTATTTAAAAAATCTTTCGTACTTTTTTCGTTCGAATATAGGTTTTATAACTGCAGTACCGATGAATTGATTAGTAATAATTATATCCTCATTGATCGAGTCGACGTCGCGCCAACTACACGACGAGGTTCTATTAATTAGTCCGGTCTGGCTATTGTCCGATAGCCACGGAGGTCCTGGGACCTACCGGACAATGTCGGAGCAAAGCTCTTCCTCGTGTATGTACGTTATAGGCTAAGGGAGGAAAGGCCGGAGGCGGCCCGCCCAGGCAGTACGTTTCTAGCCAGGTTGATCGTTAACGAGTTTAACGGTAAGAGATCTCTTACCAACCGTTTTTATTTTTTATTTTTCGTTTTTTTTTTTTTTGGTCTTTTTTTTTTTGCCGTTTAAAGATAAACCTTTCTGAGGGAAAAAAAATAAAATAAAAATAATAAAATACGGTGGATAATTAAAACGGTACGAGATGAAACTCTCGGGGTTGAAATAAAACAAGACAAAACGGAAAACAACCCATCTAGCTTTCCTAATCGAATTTTACTCCGAGAGATTTCTTGAAATTGTTTTCACTAGTCGCGCTCTCACCTTAATACGGTATGACCCGACCAGCTCTTGTCGTTTCATCGCTTAAAGTATGATAAAATATTTCTTCAACCGTACAAAAAAAAATGAAAAAAAAAAGAAGAAAATCTCTCGATTTTTTGAAACTTCTTTCGAAATTCTAGTCAACTGGATATGGTATAATATGATCCTGCGTCTGTGTACTTCGAGAGATCAAATATAATGAAGGAAGATTGATTATTAAAAATTCGATACGGGGGGTCTGAGATATTTTCCAGGGGACACAGGACAGGAAGGATATATAAAAAAAAAAAAGGAGAAAAAAGTACCTACTCGCGTGGGGACTGCGTGTCCGTTAAACATTATCCTAAGAAGACGATACACGCGCCCAGTAAGCGAACGAACACAATATTGTAATAGGCAAGAAATAAACCATCTATATACCATGTATCTATCTATCTGCTGGTGTTTTACCCAGTTTTATATAGTATATCCCTTCTATTTATCTACAGTTTAGCAGTACAAGGGTTGAATGCCGTGCAACACGATATCTCCTTCCTTCCCTCCTTTACCTCCCACTCGTTTCACCCTCACAGCTACTACTACCCCTTTATCCCCACTTTAGGTACGATCCAAACCCCCCCTTTTCTGCCCCCTACCCACGTCACTCCTTTTCTTAATTGCCCCTCTGCGCTACTTGGTAAAAACTCGTTAACCATTGGATTTATTTCCCTTATTAATTTCTGAGCATTGACGTATCGTTGCGTCCTGTTTAGAAAATGTCTAAACCGTTATATTTAGACGACGGCGTCGCGTGCCCGAGGATTAATCTTTATTTTTTCAGTTTTTTCTTGTCTTTTTTTTTGATACTTTTTTTTCTCCGCGCTTTTTTTTTTGGCTGATTGTTATCGATCGTTTAAGATATATTAATATTATAAACGTGGACAAATAGATATCAGAGTATAGATTGTTTATGGGCATATAGATTAGCGTCAAGTTTATGATTGATCGATGAAAGCAACAAAAAAAAAGTAGAGAGAAGGAAAGAAGAAGAAGAAAAAGAAGAAGAAAAAAGAAAAGGGTTTCTAGTCGGGGTAATTTCGAGTGATGATGATATTACAATATACTGCCTATAGGGTCTTAGAGAAATTAAACCCGTAGTAAGTATACCCTGTTTTGCAATTAAATTGTGGTTTTTCCCCGTAAACATCGACTTTTGGCGAATATCCAAACTGATTCTTTGTCTCTTTTCGGTTTTAAAATAGATATCTGGGACGCCTTTAAGACTGCATTCATAAATAAATGTTCTTCGTTAGAAGCTAGTCGACCGACCGTTCTATAAAACAGTGTCTAATTGAAATAAATGAATTCTTTTTTCGAACCCCCCTCCGAATAAATACACCCTCTTTTTATTTTTTTTTTCATACCCCATCACCATCATTACAATCATCAACGTCACCATCGCCGATAACTTCCCTACCCATCTTTTCTCACCCTCGCTCTCTTTCTCTGTCTCTTTCTTTTCACGAGCACTCAGCGACTGCCTTCCGGTACACCAGCGTACGTTCATGCATATGTACTTTTTTTTTTTTCTTTTTTCTCTTCATTTTTTTTTACTACTTCGCTCCGCCCTCAGTTTTTACCATGTTGAATAAGGGGAACCACCCTTACGGTTACACGGTGTGCAATCAAATCATTTGTACCGATTCTTATATGTATTGGGGTGGGATTTTCTATTGTATTAAAGACTTTTTCTTCGGGTACGGCCGTGCGATCCACGCCTGTTATTACTACGTTACAGAACGAACCGTATAGCCTATTGGCAAAACACTACGTTCTCCCTTCTGCATCGTGGGTCGCACTTTTTTATTAAAATTTTTTTTCATTTTTTTTTTTCTCCATTTCTGCCTTTACTCTCTCCTACTCTCGAGGTGTTGATCAAACGGCTATTATTCATGGATTACAAGGCATTATTCGTGTTTAACATTCCCGGTTGTCAGCTTTATTTCCTGATCCTACAGACACACGCGTGCAGTGGGGGAAGTGTACGCAGATTTAACTGACATTTGTAATCCAGATCGTAAATGTATGGTTAGAACTTGTGATTATCGAGGAATCAAAATTTATTTATAATTATTTTTTCTTGGGTGAAAAAGAAAAAAATACTGAATATTTTCTTTGTCCGTTCACGATCAACGACCCATGGCCAGACGGAGGCTGCGGGAATCCTCTCCTCCAAGAGTACGATCCGCGGTATCTACCTATGTATGCGTGTATATAGTTTTATATATACATGTATATATACCTTGTCCGAAGCACCGAGGTATTACGAAGGTTGTTTGTCTGCTGCACCGCGGGCGGCCTCGGCGTCGCGAAAGAGATAGAGAAAGAGAGAGAGAGAGAAAAAGAAAAACCATAAGTAAAAGAAAGAAAAAAAAAATTAAATGAAATAAAAAGAAACTTAGCTGTACGGAGAGTATAAAAAATAAAGGAACGAAAGAAAGAGAGAGAATAAAAAAAAAAGAAAAAGAAACGTAAAGAAAAATTGCACGGCGTAAGACCTTCGGCCTAATGCAACTGCAGTCTGCAGGCATCTCGAGATGGTAGTTTAAAATTTTATTTTTCATTTTTTTTTTTTTTTTTTTTGTAAGCTCGATTTTCTCCCACGTATCGTTGTACATATACATACACGTATGTACGTGCATACATATTCATATAATGGCTGGTATATTTCTTATTTTATCTTATATATATATTTTTGTATATCGTATCGCGTGCAGCTGTTTAATTGGTAATTTCTTAACGAATTGAAACAGCGACGCTCCCTTAATTTCACCCCAGTTATTCCATCAGTCAGGTATGAAAATATTCGTTTACCTTACACCGGGCGCTAATCTGAACGAATATAGTATGCCCGGGTTTGGTACCTATATCCCGTTCAGGGAGGAAAGGGAGAGATAAAACTTTTCGGTCAAACTAGGTATATAAAGTTTTGAAAATGGGGATGAACCGAACGAACATTTTCACTCGCTGGTCCTCCGCCGCGCTTGCAGCACGCGTGCACTGCACCTATGTTATGTTACTCGCACGCAGGCGGTGTTAATCCAAACAAAATGGCTACTTTCTCGTCGACGTCACGCATGGCTACGCGAGTACTCACACCCACTTCCTTATATTCTGCCACTCCCTATATATATAATATAAACTAGAAATATATACATATACACATACATATAATGCGAGAATTGTTTACACATAAGCTAGTCAAAGAGTCGACGATCTAGCCGATCCGTTAACGGAACCGAGGCACCGCGTCTCTCCTGATTTTCTTTATAACAAATCGAAAATCATCAAGCGGGGGTTAAGCTCGGAGCCGGAGCCGGAGCACGCACCTTATACGCGAGCCACTGGAAAACCAAATCAAAAGTTTCTCGGCTCGGTAATAATAGCCGAGGTTCAGCTACCGATAGGTCAATCCTGTCACGAACACCAACCCTTCTTCGCGTTACCTAAACTTGGATTTTAGTCAGGAATGAAAACCTCGAGCTTTACGTTAGGCTCGTTTCAAATGCGATAAGGACCCAACGATACCGGAGAGCTTTTACAGAAGAGAATAGTCATTAGCTGTAAGTCGAAGGGATTGCTTCGCGTCATCGTGTACCTCGGTGGTTCGCGCTTCTGTACGTATCTGTGGTTAAAAATTTGATCCAAGGTCTCGTTCAACTCGAGTCGAGACAAGGTGATCGAAAATTTTCGAATCAAGTCCTCGAACCGTACCGTACTCGAGGACGACTCGATAAATCTTTTGGATTGACTGCACGTACCGCTTACAGTGGTGAACTTCGGTTATAGCTTTAGTTATACGTATGTATATGCAGGAGGAGAGAATTGCGCCCACGCCACTCGGCGCTAGGGACTTGGGTCTCGGTGCAGCGGCTGACGGTGTGCAAAAACGAGGATCATGCAAGAAAAAAAGATTAAAAAAGAAAAAGCGCTGGAAGAAACCGGTTTTTTCCAGTTGGGCCAGGTCGGGGCGTCGAACCTTCGGACCGCAGGCTCCCTCCAAGAATAACTTATGCTCTCGTACTACTCGCTGCAGCGTGGTGGCCAGGAGATGTGTTGCCCTAGGTCCGGGACTAGAAAGAGAGGAACTAAAGTCCCGCAAATAAAATTGGAATGAGAAATAAAAAGAAAATAAAAGGCGAAGGGAAGGAAATGAGAAGAAAAAACATAGAGAGAGAAAAGAAAAAAAAAAAGAAATTATGAAAAAGGAACGAGGCCCCCAAACTTTCAGGTCATTGCCGCATCGTCATGGTCTTGTTTTAGCCTTTCGCAATCGTTTGGGTTATGTTTTGACGTGAATTTAAGAGGCTGAGTTACCGACGAGGTTGCCAACCGTTTTTCCTCACTTGATTATAAAAATTATATAAACTGGATACTAAGAAAAAAAACAAAAAAAAAATTAACCAACGCGTATACCTATATGAATGACTAATTTCGTGATAAAACTTTGTTAAAAATAAATCGTGTGATCGGAGATTTGACTAAACATGAATATAATTCGATGATGACTTGTAATTAGATTAAATAATTTTATACATTTGAGTTTCTTTTGATTGGAAAAAAATCGAAAAAAAAAAAAAGAAATTCTACAAATTTTTTCTAAACGGACGTCGTATTTTGTTTTTAAATTGATACTATTATTTACGAGAGTATGAATTATAATAATCCACTGCATCCATTTATGCAATATCCAATTCCCAATTCCACGTAAATTCTGTGCGAACGATAAATTGAAGATTGTTATAAAAAATGAAAAAGTGTAAAATTTCTTTATACATCAGATCAAACTATATCTGCATCTGATTATCCTAACGAGCAATTCCGAACTCTTCAATTATCGTTCAAATTGCCTGATATTATATACATGCTTCTTAGTAATCATTGTGGGCTTCGCTTTTATTGTTTCTCCACATGTCCGTCTGTAATGATTTACCATCCAAACCTTAGAATCTTAAATTATTTGTTACCACAATGTTAGTTTTTGTTGTATTTCATTTTTCGTTTTTTTTCTTCTTGTTCTTCATGCAAGTAGATTCATTGAACAGCTTCTTATGTGTCAGTCGTACAGCGTATACACACTCTTCCTCTTCCGAGGCAATTATTGTTTCCGCATCGTGCTTTATTTTGATATCAAACGTCCCGAAAATTCCCTCTCCCCGAAAAAAAGAAGCACATTTTCGAAAAGACCACATTCCACGAGTCCCACGCTTATAAAATAATGGGTGGCGGCGCGTGGCCTAGTCTGACTGGTATCATTCTGTTTTGTGCCCAACCTGCGCTTCTGGTACACTGGTGGTATTTGGGCTGGTGTCCGCGTCTCTTCCGTGTCTCGGCCAAAAAAGGAGTTGCAACAGCGTGTTGTGTTCCAGCAACACGCCGCCCTGATTGGCGGCCCTAATGCTACCAGCTGTCCTGTCTGCAACAAGCTCTTCCTAGGCGGTGAAGCTCTCATGGAACACATGAAGCACACTCACAAGGATCCCAACGCTTCCGGCGTTGCCAGTAAGTATCTAATTTTGTCATTTTTATTTTATTTTTATTCGTCATTATTTCTTCAAGGCTTTCGGTCATTTTTTTTCGTTCTGGGATTTTTTCTTCTTTTTTTTTTTTTGCACACTTCTCAAAATTACTCCATCGACAAGAATAAAATTTTACCACTCACTGTTTTCGTATCAGAAAAATTTCAAGTCGATCATGATTAGAACAGAATCCAAAATAAAATCAGTCAAATTATATACGCTATTGGATACGATTCCTGCGATACTATCTCCGAGAGAAAACATCTTGGCCATTAGTGATGCTTAAGTGTAATTGGCTGGTACCAATAATAACTCAAGCTCGGTAGTTTTTACCGTTAGAAATTCTCCGAGTACCCTATGTATGTACATGTATGTACATGTACATACGTCGGATCGTAACACATCGTATCCCATAGTTTAATCACTCGCATAATCCACTTTAGTACATGTATCTGTTATGTATACAAGATCTATGTTATGAGTTCCAGCTTGTTTTTATATCAACAACTGGAAAGTAACCATAAGTTATGGGATGTTGGATAGATGAAATAATTAACAGTAGATTAACCACTATTATAATCATTTATAGAATTACCCCTAAGGACTTTTCAGACCACTGGTGCCGAACGATATTAGACTCACGCTTACGATGAATAAAAGTATGGAATTCAAAATCCGAACAGTTATCGAGGCCCACTGAAGAGTTTTAATAAATTACGTTAATTTGAAGTACCAATTTGATCGCAAATGTTGCCAGTTCAATTTCATACAGTTTTAATTAGCAAAAAAATTATTTCGATTATATAAATCGATAAAATAAATGAATGGCAACTATTTGACGATTTGAATCGCTGGAATATTGATAGAAAACGAAGAAATCGATCACTTCATTAGTACATCAATATTTCATTTTTAATGTTAAGTATTTCTTTTTTTTTTTTTTTACCCCATTTTTTGCTTTGGCGCGGGCATATATGTTCTATTTGTTCTTATACATCTGCACGATTCTTAATTATTACGTAAAATATACATATACTAACAATCTTTTATCAGGTGGAATTGGCCTTTTCACGTGTGTCTTTAGACGTGTGAGAGATTGAATGAATGAATGTATGTATGTATGTATGTATGTACATACCTACGAATATACACTTGGTTGATAATTATCGCAGCTTTCTATTTCGATCATCGAGAAAATTATCGCAAGAAAAAAAAAAAGAAGAAGGTAGACGTATTTAGAATTCGCTGGAATCAACCGAGTGACAGGTTCGATCGTAGGTACTACATAGGTACATACATACATACCTATTGTGCGAATGAGTATAAGGTGTAAGAGGTTGATACGAATCTGGTGTAATCTTGATACTGGGACGCTTTTCCTGCTTGGCATTGACCTTGAAATTGTGTCCCCCTGTTGTTCCTCCTGCTGACTGCACACCCTCCGTTGCCGGGGTTTACCTAGCGAAGCGACGGACTGCCAACCACCCTTGCCCGGTTTGCGGGAAACACTACGTCAACGAGGGAAGTCTCCGGAAACACTTGGCCTGCCACCCAGAGACCAGTCAGCTTAGTACGAATCTCAGGATGTGGCCATGTTCCGTATGCCAAGCCGTCTTCACCCACGAGAGCGGTAAGCTTTGGTCAGAATATCGATAAAAGGGGTTGGTGCAGAAATAACTTCTTGGACGATATTTTAATACGTATAACGTACATTGGCAGGGGGATATAAGGAAAAAGTTTGATAATTAACAACAGTTCAATGTCTTATATGAAAATAATTGCCATCCGCTACATCATATTATTTCTTCTACAATATTCCAAGAGGCATCGTGAACAATTCGAGCGGTTGATCCCCGTTAAGCCGATTCCATTTTCACTGCAAGTTAATTAATTCGATGGCCATTGACGAGCCCACTTCCGACTGACGATGATCATTGACATGTCAATTGCTCCGTAGTTGATGTTATATATCGCCTAGCTGTTGGTTGTGACTTTATCGGAATTAATACTGACTATGAGTGACAAGTGTATTACCGGTCGTATAACGTGAACTATAAGATCTAATTCTGAAATTATCTTATCGCTATACGCGTTCCGAAGCGTTTCCTTTTTCAATTAATAAACGTTTACTATTACCGTTATATGTAATTGTATTAATTATTCACAACTAATCACTGGCACCTCATTTTTTACTCATTTTTTATCAATCCCTTTGTTACAGGCCTACTCAATCATATGGAACAAATGAGGATGGACCCGAAACATCAGTTTGCAGCACAATACGTTCTCAGTCGTGCAGCAGCGGAGAGACGAGAAAGAGAGCTTTTAGCAGCGACTAGTCAGAGTTTGGCTGGCTCAGGTTTGGGTGAGTCCTTTTTTCCCTTATTAGTTTCTTTTCTGAAATCTACGAGCAAAGCAGAATGGTGTTTCCCTTTTTATTTTATTTTCTTTTTTTTTTTTATCTTTTCGTTTTTGTTTTTTTTTTTTGCTCATCTTTTGTCGTGACGATTTTTGACCAAATATCGTAACCGACATATGAGCTTTTCGTCTTCGCCTGGTTGTCTAAATTTTTTCACGGGGAATTTATGATATATTCAATCCAGGAACAGGGTTGGGTGTTTTGGGAAGCCAGGCTGGAGGACCACAGAATTTGCAACAACCACCAATGTGTCAATCGCCGTCAGCCCATTCCGACAGCAGTAGTGGTAACGGAAGACTATCGTCGGCCGGAAGTGAACCTGGTACGTTCAAAGACCCTTTGTCAAGTCCGTTATTAATTCGTACCAACAAAATTTATTCGTTTTTTGAACAAAATTTCGATCTCAAGTTCACGCCTTTTCTGTTAACAAAAAACAAAACAAAAAAAAACAAAAAAACAACAACAACGACAGTAACAAAAAAATATATATATTTACAAATTATTGTGAAATTGTTCAAAATGATCCTCGTTCAACTGTGTGCCAATCGATCAACTTCCTCATTCTCTGCTTTGGATATATGTATACGATTATTATTTTATTTATACGTTAAACGTACGCGAGCCTGGCTCCCACAAAGATTAGGGATTTAAAAAAAAAAAAAAAAAAAAAAGAAAAATTGGTGTTCAATGGTAAAATAGAAAAAATAAAACGAAAAAATGAAGACGAAAATGTATTCTGAAGTGTTTTTGTGATGTTCTGATGTGAGCAGATTTTTGCGTAGGCGCCGGATTGTTGAACAATAACAACAACAACAACAACAACAATATGGCGTCGCCTGGTCCAAGTGGTAACAAACTCGGTGAGATGCTTCGTGCTGGGAGTCAACCTGGAGCGGCACAACAATACCACGACGAAATGCAGTCCCAACAGCAACGCATGGCAGCCGCTATGGCAGCAGTATCAGCGGGTGAGTTGCGATGCATCAAATTTTTCAAAAAAAGAAAAAAAAAAAATGCAAAATATTGTTAAACCACAAATTCGATGAATTTTCTCAATGCCTCATCGCCTATAGTAATAAATCCGACTTTATCGCTGTACAGTTAATAAAACACACTCGATGTTATGAAATTGTGATAATAAATTGTATAATTAATGCCGTTGATTGGACTTTGGTAAATCGAACGCGTTTCTCTTTGACAAACAACGTTACATACTTGAATATACTTCGTACAGACGGAGCGATCTTATTTTTTTCTTACTAAAATTGGAATTTTTATTACGAAGATTAAAGAGAAAGAAAAAAAAAAAGCACTAAATCGTATAACAGATCAGAATCCTTCGGTCGACAGAGCAATTTTCTTTCAATTAGCAGAATGAAAAAAAAAAAAAAAAATAGATAAAAAACCTGGAATCCGAATTCTTTCCCATGGATGGAAATGCAGAAGTTTGTTTTTAGCTTCAGCAAATTGCTCGTCGACTATGTGTCGGTAATGGTACCGACTCGCGATACTCGTATTATACGAAGATACTCGTATAAACTGTCAGTTGCAGAATATCTGTTACCGAATAACTTCTCAATAAATATTCCGGTTGAATCAATCTCGTACGATAATTCACCGTATACAGACGTACCGTGTAGGTATTGATTTATTGAGGATGTATTTTCTCCAATTAAAATTTCATAAAATAAAACATCGATTATATCGGTTATAGCCTGCAATTTGTTAAGCTTTATACTCGTAAATCGTTCTATATTATGTGGTTAATCACTTCATATATCTGTAAATCTTTTTTTTCTTCTTCTTTCCAAGAAACCAGTATTTATTTTGTAATTTACTCGGAGAAAGTACAACCGTTTATGAAGACTTAATACGGATTTGAAATACGTTTATAATATGACCAATATCGAACGTCTTGCAATTTACTTAAATAAGCGATCAAGATGCTTTTCGTCCCATTCATTCTATTACCATATATAGCGGGAATATCGAGCCGCAAATTGGCGTCGAACAATCGATAATATTTCCAACAACCCTATTTTTTTTTTTGGCAAACACTGATCGTGTAAATCCGATTTAAGAACAATTGGATCTGTCTCTGTTAACCAGGTCTGCAAAATTCGGTGTCTCCGAACCTATCCCCAGCAGATATTGCATCTCTGGCTGCTGCAATGCGAATGGGAAACAACGGCGATATGAGTGGTGGACCTCAGGGTTCAACAGGACCTCAACAACAAGGTGTTCAAGGACCAGTACCGGAACAGGCTCTCAGAATGCACCAGGCCGAAGCTCTTCTTCGTTCGCAAGCTGAGGCAGCCTTAAGACTCGCTGTAAGTTTATAATAACAATTATTCGACATTATCCTTATTCCAAATTTTAGATATAATGTCGTTGAATTTTTGATTAATTAGAAAAAAAAAAAAAAAACAATAGGGGATGAAATTGATGCAAATCGGTTTACTGCGATCCGAGAATCTTCCTCGAAACTAAAGTAGAAATCGTTTCTCTATCTTTTTTCAGGTGTCACAGGCAACTGCAGCAGCAGCAAGCTCTGGCACAGACATGAGACATCATTTGGGACAACACAACGGTGGAGGTTCTGGAATGCCTGGTCATCACGGGAACCAACAACTGTCTCAACAAGATGGCCTTTCCCCCGATTTGGGTAAGTTTCATAATAAAAATGTCCATAATTTCGGCAAAAGACTTTTCAAATAATCGAAGTAAATTGAAACTGAAAAAAAGGGTTCGACGTTATTAGAAATTCCTCGACAATTTGATAGAATCTAATCTTCTTTACAAAAAATTGTAATTTATTTTCTAGGTGAAGCACTGCGATTACAAGAGCAACGCTTAGAGCAAGCATTGAGATTGCACGGTGATCCACGAGCGTTGGGTTTTACCCTCCAGCACGTTGTTAACCAGCAAAACAATCAGCAACCATGAAAATTCAGCTACTACTGAGACGAGTGGACCCCTTGGACAACCGAATCATCCTACAATTCACCAGTTAAAAGAGAGGAACGTACACATCCGTCCGAAGATATGACACAGCAAAATCAGATCTTAGGACAAGAACAGATGAGCACTACCTCCGCTGAGCTTCCGGACGCAGAGAGAGGCGTCAAAAGGAAGTCAGAAGAAATGGTGGAGAACACAAACAACGCGTAAATATATTCGTTTCAAGAAGAAGAAGAAGAAGAAGAAGAAACGAAACAGTTCTAACAAAATTAGTGCGGAATTTTTATCACCACCAACGCGCAGAGAGCTGTGAACAAAAAAAAAAAATATATATATAGGTATATTTACATCGATTATTATATATCGACTGTTTGTGAAAGGATAAAAAGAAAGAAAAAAATAATCGCGTCCAAGCGTGGTCAATTCAATATTGCTCATTGTCTCAGCAGTATACCGTTAAAAATAAATGAGAAAGGTAAGAAGAAAAAAGAAAATTTCTCAAAGAACAAAAAAAAAAAAAAAAGTACAGAAGAACAAATACTAAAAAAATTAAAACAACAACAAAAAACAAAAACTGACTATGATACGAGATGATGTGATTAAGTGGTTATATATTGTATAATAAAATAAGTCGCGTTAGAAAAGAGGACATTTTATTATTAGTGCGATCTTCTCTGCGTGGCTTTTATATGGAACCATAGTAAGTTATGTAGTAAGATTTTTAATTTTTATCGAATTTTTTTTTTGTTTCCTTTCATTCGCATAGATTGTGTCTCGGCTCTATTGATGAACGTGTAACCGTAAACGATGAACAAATATCGATAATACACGTTGATTAAAAAATGAAAAACAGAAGAAAAAAAAAAAAAACGAGCCGAAAATACATTCTGTGTAAATCTTACACGAACGTCGAACGTATTGGCTCTCTGAAAATTTTTTTTCTTTTTTCTTTCCCCTTGAATAATTTCAACAAGACTATAACGACTGGTTTTACAGAAATAACAGGAAAAAAAAAAAATCAGTCGCTTAGTATTGAATGAGAAAAAATAAAAAAAACAAAAAATGGAAAATAATTTTCCGAGAGTCTTTGAATCCGACGTGCTATGATCTACATATATAATATACATAATGTATAATGATATTTAGTACGAGAGTCGAAAGAAACTGAAATAAGGTCACGCGGGCGACCTTTTTTTCTATTCAAAGGGCTCGTCGAAACTAAAATCTAAAACTTGAGGTTCCCTTAATCTTACTTTAAATGTTTAAGGATATATTAAAAAAAAAAAATAAATGAATAAATAAATAAAAAAATAAGAATATGGTGGAAAAAAAGAAGTAAATAATAATAATAATAAATAAATAAACTCATGCAACATACACATACACACGTTACACATACTGTGCTCAGCGTAGCACGAAAACTATTAGTTCATAAGCAAACAGACAAAATATAATAATACTGATAAGAAACAGTTATAGGTATATATAAATATATATGAATATATATATATATATACATATATACATATACAAAAAAAAAAAATATGGAGAGTGATTTAAGTGAGAAAGAGATAATGAGTGATAGTGAGTGTGAATGAGTGACAGAGAGAGAGAGTAAGAGTAAATAATTAAATGCTAAATATTATATATTATATATAAATATTATAAATAATAAATATAGGGTTTATGAGACTAGGGTAGTTAGATGAAGAAAAGAAATGGGAAAAAAAGCAAACAAAATAATAATGGCGAGATAAAGCGTTCGTGGCGCGCGCGTGCGAAAAAAAGAAAAAAAAAAATTAGGTAAAACAAGAAATAAAAATAAAAATCTTTATTGAAAATGCGTTTGAGAATGTTTGAGGTAATCTGAGGTCCTGTGATCGTTATAAAAAAAAAAAAAAAAAAAAAAAAAAAAAAATGAAAACTATAAAAAAAAAAAAAGAAGAATAATAATAATAATAACAAGATATTTTCTTATTTCAAATAAATAACGTGTATACGTAAATGCGATACTGCGCGTTAAAATCATATTTCATTTCAATTGCAATATACATATATGTGTATAATTATACGTTCTCGCAATATTAGAGAGAGAGAGAGAGAGAGAGAGAGAGAGAAAGAAAGAAAGAAAGATAAAAAGAAAAGGAGAGAATTTTTTCATATAGGCTTATATATAAAAAACAACTTCCATCGGTTAATTATATAATAACGAGGATTATCGATTGATAGATTTTTTTTTTTTCAATTTATTTAAAAACAAAAAAACTTAATGTATAAATTATATTAAAATGAAAAAGGAAAAAACATAAGAAAAAGAACGTTGACAATATATTATACGTTTTATTTTTCAAGCAATCGCAGACTGAAGAGCGCGGAATGAATGAAATCGTACGAGTGAGTTCAGGAGTATAAAAAAAAAAAGGATTCTTTCCTCACTGTAGCCTTTTTTTTTTTTGTTTTCTTTTTTTTTTATAATAATTTTTTTTTCGGACTATGCGATAAATATTTTTTACTGTGAATATATATATATATATATATAAATCAAAACTGATTTCTGATTCCTGACGTATACGCAAAGAACTATTATATACATGTATAGGTATATATATATCAAAGTTCTAAATTTTTCGGTATGATAAAAAAATTTGATTTTTTTTATTTTTTTTTATATTAAATTTTCAATTTATATTTCAATCGTTAACAAGATATATCGAATAATACTTAAAATATACTAATATCCCCCTACAATGGCCTGGGAATTATCCGAAAGAGACGAAAATCGCTAAAAAAATTCATCGACAAAGCTACAATATATATCGACCGAGTGAACTCTGGGCAGGGTCCAAAATTAGAAATGAAATTATTTTTACATGAGAAAAGAAAAATTTTCAATCCAAAATTACACATGACCACAAAAGGGAAATAAATGAAATTAAAAAGAAAAATAATAATGTAAATTAAACATTGATTTCGCAGATATATGATCGTAATGACAAAAAAATTTTTTACAAAATTATTTTTCGATTCGACAAAATTTAATTACAAATGTGAAAGATATCCCATTTCCAGTTTCTGAACCCTTGTCCAGATTGTCAATAGGTCTTTTTTTGATAAACAATTTCCGTTACAGAGCGTTTTTTTTCCTCATAATTAATTCTAGTGTAAATACACAAAACGAAGCATACTACGATTACAATAGTTTAAAAACGAATACCTACATAAAAAAGGAATAATAATAATTAAAGAAAACGAAAGAAAAAAAAAATACAAAAAACGAAAAAAAAAAAAAAAAATGAAGAAGGTAAATAAATAAAATAAATAATTAAATAGGTTAGTTTGTATGTAAATACCTAAGCCGGGTGAGTGTTCACCCTCACCCTGCCACCATAAAAACTATTTTGCCGAGCTTTAGTTTTCCCCGGACCTTTTCGATGAAGAGAAAAAAGTTTTTGGAACGAAGATAAGAAGAAAAAAAAAAAAAACAGCAAATAAACTTTGCGAATCGGTCCGGGTATACGAAAATGCGTTTCTTTTCCTTTCATACACAAATAAACAAATACACACACACACATACACGTATATACATACACACATAATTATCACAGCATTGCGATGGATTGTACAGCTATAATATGATATAGATTTAAGCCAACACATTTACACATCTGCACCACTGGCTTCCACATGATGATATAATAGGGACCAAAATTTCTTTAAATTTAACATAATTAACTTTGAGTATATGGAAGAATAAAATTCCGGATTTCTGTTAACCACTGACGAAACTAATTAAAGGTAGATGAAAAAAGCTCAAAGCATTTTTTTTGTCGGAGTAAATTATTCATCAGCAAATAATTTGGAAAAAAATTAATAAAAAAAAAGAAATTTACTTGTCTATTTACGATCCCAGAATTTTTGCTAAAATTAGAAAATTGAGTAATCAATATATACGTATTATCGTATCGTGTCACTTATAATTGTTATTATAATTATTTGAACGGCTCTAAGAACTTTGCTTGTATAAATGATCGGTCCCTAAAAATTAACACGACGTTGAAACCTTTGAAAATACTGCTAACAATTGATACCATTTTGATCGGGATATGAGGGGATAGCTTTTGAAATTAGAGTCCGAAAAAAAAAAAAAAAAAAACTGTCAACTTCAAAAGTTTACGCACCCCGGATTTCCCGAGCATGTACAATACTTAACACAATAGCTTGTAGTGTATGTTCTGTAATCGATGAAACAAAATATAGACGACTGTCTTCTAATTACTGCCGGGCAGTCGTCGAAAAAAATCACAAAAAAAAAAATTTACAAATATATTGGTTTACGTATGCCCGTAAGAGGGCCGGTATTTCAGTTTTCCTGATATCCATGCGTTTCGTGGTAGAGAGAAGAGAAAAAAAAATAAAAATGAATAAATAAAATAAATGTCAGAAATGAACACGATTATACGTACTCTGCATTGCATTCGGAAATAATAGATTGAACATATATAGCAACCGTGCGCAAACAGCGCAAGCTCCCTCACTAATATGTTCGAAAAAAAAAAAAAAAAAAAAAAAAAAAAAATTCCGAATAAAGTGTAACTATATAAATTGATATTAATCGTGATCAGATGATATAATTATCCTTGATAAAGAAGATAACGATATGACGAAGTTGAGACGAGATGATAAAAGGTATACAGGGATAAAAGGGATATCATATCGATAATGTTTATAACCACGAAACGACATTAATTTATGATGAGAGAACTGCTTGTACCGGCTCTACAATAATCTTAATCTCTCCATGTAAATTGCTAAATGTTTATAACTAATGAAAAATTAATGCCATAGCCCGGATGCACTGGTGTATACTCCCAGTGCATACACACTCACAAATATGACTCGACTTAAATATGAAATGATAATTGAATTGATATACTATATATATATATGTATCTTGAATGATAATATATACATATATATCTCTCGCGAACAATAATACATCAAATACAAATACAGACTTGATTCAATAATATATGCCCAATTACACGCAAGATAGCCCTGATTAAAAAGCGTGCCCAAATGCTTTGTACACACCTCAATGAAAGAAGAAAAAAAAAAAAAAAAAAAAAAACCAGAACATATATGATGTTATAATATTATATAACTATATCGCGTAATGCACGTACCCTGGTGCAGCGATATATCTATATACGTATATTATAATAATTACACTTTTGACACACACCGACACACACGCACACACACACACGCACAACCTACGGATATGTAAAGACAATTGATTTTGTAAATTATTCAAAATTAATCGACGAAAATGAAATCTACATAAATCGATCAATTTTTTATTTTTTTTTTTTTGTTTTTTGGTTTTCGGAAAACGCAATATGAGTTAAAAAAAAAAAAGATAAAAAACTAAAAAGAAATTAAAAATGAAACAATCTTAAATCGATTTTTTTTTCTATAGCAACACACACGACATTCTAAAGAAAGAAAGAAAGAAGTAAAAAAAAAACGACGATAATCGTAAATTTTTGATAAATGAAAATAAAAAATAAAAAATTTTCTTTTTTGGATACCTACAGAACTTAATGATATATTGTTAAAAAGAAAAGTAAGAAAGAAGAAAAAAAAACAAATTTATATATTATATATACCCAACATAATCAAAACTAATACATAAAAAAATAACCCGGAAATGACGATATATAGCCTTTTATACAATAAAAAAGAAAAAAGGTTATAATAAATCCCAATTGCAACCGCATGTATAGCTGCACCAGCAGCTATTCAACTGTTTTTATCTGAACAGTTAGAAGAAGCAAACAAAAATTTAATTTCTTTTCGATCGGGTTTGATTTTTTAATGAAATAATCTACAATTAATAATATGTAATACACAGCATAAATACCGACAGTCTAGCAGAGCGAGCGCCTCGCGGATACGCGTTTTCACGCCATTCCGGACTGAGCCTCCACATTTATAAACCGGAATAAGTTGTTTAAATATTCAATATATAATAAACTATAGATATGTAAGATGGTGGGCCCCCATTATACAATAACAACTATAGGTATCACAGATCTCGCAAATTTATCAATCATTATAGAATTTTTGAATTTTTTTTCTTCTATTTTTCATACGCTTGCAGAGCTTTTAGATGAAGAATATAGAACAAAAACTAATGCTACACTCTCTCTATCTTCGCTGCCGAGATAAATTGAGAACGAAACGTCTGTCTTTGAATTTATCTTCATTAGTAATTGCTTTTTCGAGTTTTTTTTTTTTTTTTTGGAAATTAAAGTCCCGGTAGCATAATATTCTCAATTGCCTGTTAGATAGAATTTGTTTAAAATTATAGAAAATTACTGCATCGAAGAATCTTCACCATGCTGAACGATCTTCTGCAAAAAATAAAAATATACAAAATAGAGAAAAAAGTACTTGAAAAAAAAATAAAATGAAAATGAAAAAAAAAAATAAAATGAAAATGAAAAAAAAAAAAAAAACAGTTATGGTACTTAGGAAACCGCTACACCGCGAGATCGTGATCAATGAATATATTTTGGGGTCCACTGTATTTTTTGCCATGGGTAATTGCAAATTAGCATAATTGCTATGCCACTGGCAAAAGATTACTTTTTTCAGAATATTCTGAAAGTTTTTCGTTAAATATACGAGAATCGTTTTTTTTGTTTATTACTTCGCATACGAGTCTGAGGTGAAAATGAGTTCAAAGTATCCAAACAATCGGTAAAACAATTCGATAATGTATCCCTTGTACCTACATACGTACGAATACGGGGAAGAAAAAATGAAAAATTATTGATAAAAAAAAAAAAAGAAAAAAATTCTTATCAAGAACAATGACGCCGGTGTTATCGGCGAATTATATAGGTATATGTACAATATTGTGATCGAAACGTGAGATCCAATATGGTTATTGGTTTCGTAAACGAATTGATCGTTAATTACGAGTATTCTTGAATAATACTCGGATGAAATGAAAATGCAAAAAAAAAGAGAAAAATTTGATGAAACTAAGTAAAGTAAGATGTGAAATGAAAATATAGTTAAAATGAAAGAAAAAAAAAAAAAATCCGTTAGTGAATGCTTCTGTAAGGGTTTTTGTTACAGTAAACAAACATTATCAATATACAACAATCAATTAGTGCTATAATAGTAAACAGTAAAGTAATTAATAAATAATTATAATTGTAAGTAAATACAGGATTTTTCAGTGTCTGCTCGCAACCATTTTTTGAACAACGAAAAAGGAAAAACAAAAAACCAAAAAAAAAAATTATAAACTTGATTCTTGACCTAAAACCCCGTTTCAAAATGGCCTAAAAAAAAAAAATGCAAAAAAAATGGAAAAAAAATGAAAAGAAAAAAAAAAAAAAAACTATACGTACGTCGCTGTCAAATACACCACCACAAAACGGACTTCCAATGAATTATTTTCTCGATGAAGTCTCGAGTTTAATCAAAATATTACGAAATATATAAAGTGAGGAGAAAAAGAAAGAAAAAAAAAATGAAAAAAAAATTAAGAGAAATAGATAACAAAAAAAAAATTAAAAAAAAAAAACAAGGAAAAAAATTTTAAATTTTGGAAAATTTTAAGCCTTTTTTCAAGCCCCCTTCCATACTATATGCATAATATATTACGAATAATATGATAATAAATGTATTAAGTGTGTAGCTTAGCCAACGTGTATTCAATAGGGATCGTACATTTAACGTACAGCCATATTTAAACAATATTAATACCAGTGTCAACCTAATTAATAAAAGATGATTTAGCGCGGAAGCATACACTACGGACTAAATAGAACTCGACTCAGATTCGGATCGGAGTGCTCTCGAACGCGGTATATCCATCTTGAACAATTGTTATTAATTATTAGAATATAACAAATATTTCATTTTTATTATTAAACTTTGCTTCTGGTTTTACACAGAATTTCGAAAATTATAATCTACTCTTTGACGTGTTTATTCTTTTATTTCAAATTTCCAAATTTTATTCCGATGAAATTCAATTATTACAATAATTTAATCAACATTATATTGAAGCGTTTACTTTAAATTCAATCGATGAACTTACATATATGTAATAATTTGTACTAGATGCAGAGATAAGTTTTTTTCTCTCTGTTTTTTTTTTGGTTTTCTCAAATGTTTCAAGATGGCGTACCGTGATTTTCGGAGATTTGTTTAAAATACAGCGTTGCGTTATGTCACTTACAACGTTGTTTTACCACAATACAACCACCCCACCGCCCCTTCAAAACAACCCCCCCAATTTTACCCATATGTTCTTGTTTATTCGTTATTATGTGTGTAGGCGCGCCCCGTTTAACAGTGGAACATGATTAATTAAGTAACTCAAGAAAATTAGAAAAAAAAAACGAAATTTCTATGGAAAATAGTTTCACCAAATTACCATCCATGAAAGAATAAAAAGAAATTTTAGTATTTGATTCCGGAAAATATATAAAAAAATTTGTCGAAAATTTAAATAATATATAATTGAAACATATATGTCAACGATATTGTATATCTAATATATAACAATTTTTTCCACGTACTGGGGCGCGCGGATTTTTCAACGTTCCATTTTAAATAATTTACGTACAGTTACATCAAAGCAAAGTACTGTTGATTTTCGTACAGACTTGGCTCGTGTTAAAGTTGTATCAAACTTTGAACGAGCTAGCTGTCAAAGTTTTAAGGTATCCATTAAGTTTCCTCAAAGTCCCCTTTTGGGCAAATACACTGGCGAATTTCCGGTCCCGTATACCCAACAATTAAGAATATAATTTTTTTTTTCAAGTTTTAATACCAGAAAAGTGTATTGAACTCATTCGAAATTCAATTCTAGTCAAAAAACGGTACAAAAAAATGAAAAGAATTTTTTTTTAAATTAGACAAAAATGAATAAATAAAAATATATACCGAAGCTTTAACTTTAGTAGGCAAAATCGATACTTATATTATGTACATTGATAATTGGGTCTCCATCAATTGTATGATAAATTGTAATTTGTTTTATGAAATAATTATATAGCGGACAAAAATTCTTAATCAGGGTTGACGGGACCATGACTAAAATATCCATGTTGACAAAGAATAGCCTTTTTTTTTTTGTTTGTTGTATATTAATCGACTAGGAGCTAACTGATACTTTTTCAATGGATGAACGGTGCGAATGAAGTTTGAAAATTGTGACCATTATTGTATCCCCTGCAGCCTGGGCATTGAAATTTTGATATTCAAAATCGCATGAGCTTGCGATGAAAAAAAAAAAAAAACTTTCAAACACATCCGCGCAAGCTCTTGTAGGAAACCCCTTACATACTAACGCCATAATTAAAATTTTGAAAAACAAGAAGAAATTAACTATGAAAAATGAAAATTGATGAAATTAGTGGATAAAAATAATGAAAATATTATTAAATGAGAATGAAAAAGATCTTTGCCTAGGCATTTCTTATTTTTCGATATAGGTCTGTTAACTATACAATATACAATGATTAATCTTAAGGCAATTGAAGGCGTATTTTAGTAAAGTTTGGTCAATTCTTGTCTCTATAAATTATCGTCATTGAACACGTAACCTACATACATTTCGAGATTTTTTTTATATTTATATGAAACATATGTACGTATAATAGCTATACGTAAATATTTTTGTTAGATTAAGTTTTTATTTTATTTTATTTTATTTTTTTTTTATTTTCTATTTTTTTGTTTAATATATATTTATTAGGTCTTAATTCGTGTTGAGATTTAGTTTAAAAGTTCGAACGGGCATGTCGTGGGACTTACAGAGACGGACCGATTTGAGATTTGAGGTGTTTAATTAATAATGAGATTTTCCACGGCAAACCTGCCCTCGAACTATACATACATACATACATATACCATACATATGACTGAAACTTCTGTATAATCAACAGCATGAAATAATTGTTCGTTGAACTTAATTTTTAGGCACGTTAGATCGAGGTTATGATTATTTTCTTTATAATATAAAGGTAAAATAAAATTAAAATAAAATAAAAGAAAGTTAGAAAAAAAATAGAAAATTAATAAAATCACGGAAATATTATATAATATATGCAAAACGTTGTATAATATCAACTTTTGCCGTGTTATTTTGGGTTTACTTTATATTGTTTTTGTTTTTATTTATTTTTTTTTCTTATAAGTTCCTAGACTTACTAATACCGTTCAAACTAACTGTACAAGTATATAATTAAAATTGATGATAATTAGACTGATAGGAATGATAATAATTTGAAGAAAGTGGTAAAAAGAGAGAGAAAGAGAGAGAGAGAGAGAGAGAGAGAGAGAAAAAAATTGAAGTTATGTTTGCTAGTCAAAATTGGTTAATAACAGAATCCAGTTATCGCGATTATAGTTTTATTTGAACTACCCATGGAAACTATAATTACTACGGTTCTTTAGTTACTATATTTAGGTTCGCTATTAAATTATAAATAATATTGATTGATAATTTACCATAGTAAAGGAGAAAAAGAAGTAAAAAAGAAAAAAAAAAATGAAAAAATTTCATATTAGAAGTAAAAACTATAATATTATCAAATATATTAGGAATTATAGTTTCGTTTACGTTAAACTTATACAAACTCCCGTCTTCGTTTACACAAACACACACACACACACACACACACACACACACACACATAGGTTTATATGTTATTTACTTGACGTGATATTCTAATTTGTTTTCTTATTTTTTATTTTTTAATTTTTTTACATTTTTCTTTCTTTTTCATTTTTTGTCTTTTCAATTTAGGTTATCACTTGCTAAATATATATATATATGTTACTGTACGTGTATAAAACTAACGTTTACGTTGTTAAAATACGCTGACGATTGTCATTACACAGAAACAAGGACCCGGTGTGCATTTACTTTAATTATATACTATGACTAATATTGTAATTAAAAGAAAAAAGAAAGAAAAAAGAAAAACTACAAATATAGACAAGAAAACGAAAGATTTTAGGCAAAATATTTTGTTGACTGTAATTGTTTTATAGGCATGCAAATTTTTGCTTTCGTTACTTTTGTGCCAATTATATATATATATATATATATATATATATATATATATATATATATATATATATATATATATATATATATATATATATATATATATATATATATATATATATATATATATATATATATATATATATATATATATATATATATATATATATATATATATATATATATATATATATATATAATACACTGTACTACGAGCAATTTAATACGTGTTATAAACTGACGAATGCAATCAATATTGTGTACATATTATATTGGCCAAAGGTGTAACGGCGCGATTATGTATGTTCTAATTGCTGGACGGAATGGGAGTTAACGAATTCTGATAAACCTGTACGATTTTGAAATTCGAATATAATTTTGCGCAGTGCGGTACTATACATATTATATATACATTTATATATATATACATATATACATATATATAAATAAATATTTAGTCTCTTTCGGTTACGAGTGAGCTCCAGGAGTTGAACGTTGTTTAAAATATACAGAAAAACATGAAATAAGATGGAAATGAATAAATTATAATGGGAAAACGTAATATTTAGGCAAATAAAATATAAATATGGAAAAAAGAAATTCGAAATTCAAAGTTTCAAGATATAAGAAGAGAAAAAAAAAACAAGATTTTGTAAATAGGTACTTCTAATTACTGTAAACATACTAGGCAATGTTTAGGCTAATGTGAGAAACAATTGAATATTCAAAAAAAAAAAAAACATAGACTAAGATGAAATTTAGAGTCGAGGTATTGGAGAAAGGCTACTAATTCGACGGAATTTCTAATCAAAATTTTATCTCTTTTAAAACGGGGGAAAAAAATTCTGTAAAATAAAATATCAACTTTTACATGTGGCATTATATAGGAACTAAGTTAGGCTTAAAAATTACGATTATAAAGATAAAGAAAATATATGTATAAAAATATATAACAAAAAAAAAAAAATTGAAAAAAAAAAAAACATTTCGGAAATTGCGGAATTGGTAGCGTATACCTCGGTCTCGTCTAAAATTAAGTGATTAGAATTTATGGAAATGATGAAATTAAGAACAACTAATAACTAAGTGGACTAGAATCGCAACCGATGGGCATTATAAAGAATAAAAAAAAAAAAACTAAAATTAAAAAAAATCAAGAAGAAAAACAAAATAATAATCGTGGAGCGTCTTTTTCAAAAAGCGTCCGAAATTGTACCTATTTTCATTTTATAAATTATTATATTATATATATATATATATAGGTATATACGACGACTAATTAATTATTATATTATATTACATAAAAATTATATCTATATTGGAAAGTGACGTATTTCGGTCGTGGTTATAAATTAGCTAAGACGAAAGATAAAAAAGAAAAACACAAAAAAGAAGAAAAAAAAAATTAGACAAAAATTATCGACAGAAAAATGAAAAAAAAAAAAAAAAATTAAATGATTGTACATTGTATGTCAACAGGAATAATGACAAAAATAAGATAAACTAGAAATCCTTCCTTTTTTCCCATCCTATATCCCCCTAATTACCATCGCCCCTTTACCGCCCCTTCCCGCTCCAAAAAAAAAAGGTATAATAATTACGATAAAGTTTACGTTCCACGTTTGAATTTGTAAATGAAAAAGATCGTATTCGGTGTTCTTTGTTTTTGTATCGTTTCGAAAAATAATAATTATAGTGGCCCCTGGACGATGTTTGTATGATAGTAGCTGAAAATTAATTATTTAATAATAAAAAAAAAAAAAAAAAAAAAAATGAAAAGAATAAAAAAACCAAAAGAGAGAAGAAGAAAAAAAATTAAGATAAAAATAAATAAATAAATAAATAATAAATTGTAAAGATATTTCGCGCTCCAGGCAGCTAAACTCAAAAGTAATTCTTGGTGTTCGATCTTTTGTTTGTATCTTCGACACTTTGGGGATTTAGCAGAGTAAGAATTTGCGACCTATACAGTTTAGGAATTCAAATAACGTTAGCCTAATTTTTTATATAATAACCGTTCGAAAAAGAGTCACATCGTGACAAGCGAAAATTTTCTACAAAATAAAGTAAATTAAAACGTCACGTAATCTTTTTTTTTCGAACGGTTATGGCCTCACTCAAAAAAAAAAAATTAAAAAAAAAAAAAAGATTAAAAGAAATACTACTTTATACAGTAATTCTACCGTTTCCATGAAACCAGTGTGAATGAATGATGAAGTTAAACGTGAATTAAGAAAAGCATTAAAAAAAAAAAAAACGAAAAACAAAAAAATAGCATACATTGTCGAACTGTTCGGACATTCTGCGTTCAGTAATGTGTAAAACATATAAGAAAAAAAAAAAATGAAAATGAAAATGAAAATGAAAAATGAAAAATGAAAAAGAAAACACACTTTGTTTATCGTTTCTCTGTTCAACGCATTATATTAATATTGTCATTGATTACTATTATTATCATTACTATTATTATCATTATTATTATTATTATTATTATTATTATTATTATTATTATTATCATTATTATTAATTATTATTATTACATGGTATAATAAAAATTTAATAAGCAATTGAACACATGCCTTTATTAATATTCTACATATATAGAGTAGTTCATGTGAAAGTTAACAGTTAACACTCAGTCATAGCCAACGCAGCACACTCCACGTTCTTCGTCTGTTTTTCGCGGGCTGGCCATCCGCTATGTTTTTAATTTTCTGTATCAAATTGACGAACATCTTTTATTTATTACATCCTGTAATGATATTCGTTGAAAAAAATTACGTAGTCGTATGATTATACATATATTTTCCTGAAAACCAATGCATGGTGCTCCAAAAGTTCCTTTCTCCAAGGAAATTCGTGCTCTCTATTGTAATGATGTCTGTAGGTCCAGCGATGTGCAGACAGCCGAACTCCTCCGCGGTTCGGTTCACCACCGGCCACTCGACCCCCACATTTATGGGTATACTGAGACATATGGATAATTGAGCGTTAGTATATTAGAAAAATCAGGCTTTCGTGAAAATGTTCTGTATATGTAGGGAAGCCGGGTTCGTATCACAGGGCGTGGAAGTCGTGGTGTATTTTCTTCTTAGGGTCAAAAAAACAAGCATTTACTTTGGTGCATTATAAAGATGCGGGGGAAAAGCAGCTATCGATATATTTCTGCAGTAAGTTGTTGATGGACCTGTGCCCGAACTGAACTCACCCATCCATCGGTGGCAAAAGAAACCCAGAGATCGATCAGCTTCTGTTGCATATCTCGATCTTTTTGACTCGTCGTTCGGTCAGAGAACGAATCCATTACGTACAAAAGATCGTCGTCGTGAGCGACTCCTATAGGATATAAGCTGCTAGTAAATTATCGCTTCTTCGCTATTGGAATTTCAGAGAATTCGCTAATAAGATGAATAGTAGTAGGGTCTGGCCGACGTGAACTGATAGTGTGATTAAAAGGAATATCGATTCGGGAACATCCTTGTATTGCAAAAACTTACCAAGATTTTCTTTCCTGCCGCTCATAAACTCGCTCTCACCCGACCTCGACCGAACTCGACATGTGGCACGAACAATACTTTCTTGCCAATAATTTTAGCACACCTCCTCGGATGAAATGTTCTCCTGATACCATAAGCAATTTTCGACTTAATTTTGTTAACTCGCAATTTTGCAAGCATACATAAAGACACAGCAACGTGCATGAAGCCATGCCACACATGCATTCATGCTAAGTAAGATCGATGAGGACTGGGCGAGTTAGGAAACGCGCTCAATTGGGACTGGATGAGTTTGGAAAAGAGCTCAAGTTGGGACTGGGACTAAAAAGTAAAGGAAAAAATACCGGGTGGCCAGCTTGCAATAAACAGACCAAAAACGTGGAGACAAATCTCATTTACTTCTCAACCATATTTCATATCGTATTCATATATATAAATATGTCCGTCAGTTATATTGATATAATCTTTAATACCGAGGACAAATTGAAACAATATGATCATTATGAAATATAAATATTAATAAGAGTTCATATAGCAGTGGTCATTATCAAAAAAAAGTATACGTCTTTATTCAACATCTATATACACACGTACATGTATATAAATAAATGTAGCGATAAGACCTTGTTTTTTTCAAATTCTTATTGGTTTTATTGTCTTGCGGCGTGAAATATATATATATATATATAAGTATTACAAATCTTTTCTCATACTACAGATTATTCCCGCGTTCTCGCATCAATATTCTTGATCGTATTATTTTATCATATATATATATATATATATATATATATATATATATATATATATATATATATATATATATATATATATATATATATATATATATATATTGTATGCGAGTTTATTGCACCGCGACCTCTGATATTTTTCGTTTATTCATAGATAAATTATTATTATTATAATTATTGTTGTTATCATATACGCGAGTTTAACTCTAAGAAATCACGCGTTATCTCGGAGATTCATGTTAATTCTTACCCCCCACTATAGTATAATATCTACATACAATTATATGAAGTAATATCACTCGTATATCGGATTGACGAGTTGTTCAGAGCTGTTTCATTAGCTGTTAGGGTAAGATTCAAGCTTGTGTCAGAGGCGAGCGAAAGTTTGTCACAAAATAGATAAAAAATTATTAGATAGATAAAATGTTTCGGATTTTGAAAATTACGAGGTTAGCAAATGCGAGATTTTTCAATTTGGATACAGAAATTCGTCAATTTTTTAACAATGCTAATTTAAAATCAAACAGTTTAGCAAATTTAAGAAACGATTGTTATTGCTTAAAGTGCGCTAACCTTCGCGACGTAAGAAATTCAACTAATTTTAATAAAAATTTGTCATTTCAAACGAAACGTAATTATCATTTCTTGAAACAAAATCAACGAATTAAACACGATATTAACAAACGTGCTGCTCATTCCAAGACTCAGTGTACGAGCAACGTTTGCTTTTTGAAAAATTCATTTTCAACTAAAAGTGAACCGAGGAAAACCTGCCTTCATGATCTACACGTCGACTATCAAGGTTAGTAATTCATGTTTCTAATATATATTAAAATTTGGTCATTCCCGACAACTTGTCTATTTCTTTGTGTGTGGAATCTGCAAATAGGATTCGTACCGAGGATGGGCCAGTGATGAGAAGCTGAATAAATTATGGATCACAAACATCATTATTTTATCATCAGACAATAATTTTTTGTTTTCAAATTCTGGATCATAAAGATGATTTTTTCTTTCCTTTCTTACGATACCAACGGAAACAAAAGCGGCTGACCGTGGTTTCAATAACAATCTCCAAAAATAACTAAACTTGATAGTATTAATATGCGATGATAAGTGTTAACACTCTACAATAACACTGTTGGCCGTGACGTCAAACCGATAAATTTCTTTATAAAGCGCCACTTTGCATGTTTATGAGTGAAACTGATCGTCGTATAATTTCAGGCTTGTCGTACATTCATAATCGCACATTTCAGTTCATAAAAGTCAGTGAATAATTATCAGTAACATGAGATTCTAAGTATTTTTTTTTTCAATACTGTTCTCGCTACTAAGCGATCAATAATGACCACATACGATTTCAAATGCATATGTATAGTGAATTCATTGTAGAAATTCATTCCTCAACAACCAGCTATAAGCACTCTATACAATCATTTGCCTGCATATCAAGAAACAGAGACAAAGATTCCATACGCATTCAGCATTGTTCGATGTGAGAAGTTTTTTTTTATAGATTTTATCAATGTGAGCTCCATGTAGGCGTTGAATTCGGAACTTAAAGGAATGTCTGAATCTCGTTGATTTTTATTACAGGAAAAGTAGTCAGTTTCGCTGGATGGCTTCTTCCGGTTCAATACAAGGACGCGATCGCCATATCTCATCAGCATACGAGAATGGCAGCGTCTTTATTCGACGTTGGACACATGTTGCAAACTCATGTGTCCGGTAAAAATGCCGGTGAATTTTTAGAATCGTTAACCACGAGTGATCTGAAGAACCTGGCAATAGGAAGCGCGACCTTGACTGTATTCACTAACGACGAAGGAGGGATCCTTGACGATCTTATTATAACCAAAGACGGTGAAGACAAGTTCTTCGTCGTTTCTAACGCAGGAAGACGTGACGAAGATAGTAAACTTCTTCTAGAGCAACAGGTGCTTGATTTTTTCTATGGTCCTAAATCAAAACTAGCTTAACTAAAAAATACTTCAAGTGTTTTTCTAGTTGAAAATGGACGTTATTGATGCGTTTATGATTTCAGGAAAGATTCAAGTCCCACGGTAAGGAGATTTCTTTAGAATTTCTCGATCCCCTGGACCAAGGACTCATAGCTCTTCAAGGACCAAAAGCCAGCCGAGCACTACAGAATTTAACAACTGTTAATTTGAACGATTTAAAATTCATGCAAAGCGTAAAAACAGAATACTTTGGAAATCAAATCAGGGTATCACGTTGCGGATACACAGGAGAAGATGGATTCGAAATTTCTGTACCGCAAACAATTGCAAGACAACTTGTCGAGGCATTGCTCGGTGCTGATGATGTTAAATTAGCTGGTCTTGGAGCCAGAGACAGCCTAAGGTACCATCACGTTCCTTAATCAAACTTTATTCAATGAATGTATACATTTGAGCTCGCCCTGATTTATCCATTGAATATTATCGATTTAGATTAGAAGCGGGTCTTTGTCTCTACGGCCACGACATAGACGAAACAACTACACCAGTAGAAGCTGGCTTGACTTGGCTTATCGGTAATTTTAATTGCTAGTTTTTTAACTGAACAAAAACAGTAAGTTTTTAAGTAGAATATGAGGTCATTCGTCGATTGCATGTACCTACTCTTCACTAAATTCGTTTATCCTCTTTTACAGCGAAACGTCGAAGAGCCGAGGCAAATTTTCCCGGAGCGAAGAAAATTCTTTCCCAAATAAAAACAAAACCACACCGAAGACGCGTAGGTCTTCTTCTTGGACAAGGACCCCCTGCGAGAGAAGGTGCAGCTCTCTTAACTCCTGAAGGAGAATCGGTCGGCCACGTCACTTCCGGTGGACCAAGTCCTTCCTTAGGCCGTCCAATTGCTATGGGATACTTACCCATCGATTTGTGTTACTCAGGAGCTGGTATATTGGTTAGAATTCGTGGTAAAACTTACAATGCTTCAGTTGTGAAAATGCCATTTGTTAAGACTAATTATTATACTGGTAAATAGCGCGAGATTATCTGCCTCATTGTCAGATTATAAGTTAGGATAGCGATAAACGAAAATGAACTCCATGTCAGTGAGGAAAGGAGAACGAAAGATTCCTCGTTGCATGATTTCAGAAGTAATCTTTCACCTGAATCGACGTGTAAAGCCGTCTGCATGTCGTTTGCAGACCCGAATGAGCGTCTTGGTAAATTCGATAACTGATCGAGTCATTTTTTTCAAGATTCGGAATTGAAACGAGTGACGAATTCTAACTAAATCCCAACTTCAGTTCCTCGACGTTAACAAGCCACTGTGAAATATTTTTTAACATATAAAGATAGGAATGCAATTTGTATCATCTCTCCGCTATGATTGTCCTTCGTAAAATAAACGGCTTAGAGCATTAAAGTACGATAAGGAACATCGTGAAGTATCGACAAATATCGCAGCACCAACAGTAACAAAGTGCAGATGCAACTAGATTTCTGCTTGAAAATGTGTGTACCTCGATTAGTTTCTATTCTTTGTACATAATTTCTTCATAGCTGCTTGATATTTCGTTTACATTTTACCCTATTCGTTCAAAGTAAAAAGTTAACGATTTTTTTAGCCATCTATTAGAACCAGTACGCAACCCGGAGTTCACGTCATTTTAATCAATATAGGTAGGTATTCCCAACCGACCCGATTCCCAATCGACCCTTTGCCAACCGTCCCGGAAATGAAAATGAATCGCGCTATTGGGGTTGCGTATTATCAGTCTGATGGCGATACACCGGTAAGTAGGTCTCTAAGGATTTTTCAAGGCATCTTACGTCGGTAAAATGGAACTTCGATCTTCGTTCACCCCGAAATTCGTTAAGATAAAATCGGCTCGATAAATAACCAATTTAAAAATATTCAAAGTTAAAAATATCTGGGTTATTATTCCATGAGAAAACTCTACTTTATGGACGGCAGTATAGTCGGTCACGAAAAATTATAGCAAGCGTACCAACAGACACAAATAACGGACCTCTATTTTACTGACGGCAGTACAGTCAGTCTCGAGGGAACGAAACAGAAAGGATTAGGCAGCATATTTTCGAAGTCAGATGTAGCTAGCAAAAAAAACTTTCAGAAGAATCATACCAGATACATCGCTGATTGGATCTCTAAGGATTTTTCGAGTTACCTTGCGTCGGTAAAACAGAACCACGATCATTGATCGTCCTAAAATTCTCTTTACCATGCGATAAATAACAGCTAGATGTCGTTACTCGTGTTCAAAAATGCGCGGGTAATATACTCCAGCTTCTATACCTATATATATATGCACTAAATTTACGAACTGCAGGGAGCACTTCTTCCTTGGGGGGTAAGTAATTGCTCAAGATTGAATTTCGCCGCGCTATGGGACAGAGTATCGCTCTTTATGATCTCGATTCGATTGGTTAATTTACGTCTAAAACTGCAGGCGTATATCAGAGATAAGATATCTATGTTAGTGTAGCTAATGTCTAGATACATAATTGTGTGTGTATATAGATTATTTCCGCTCATCCACATCTGCTATGAAGATATTTATAGACCCATACTCGTCCGGTTTCACGCTTCCATCGATGTGTAAATATGTATATCGACACAGCCGCACGCGGTATAGGCTTTGGGTATATGGATATATATACATCTATATAATATAACCGTTGCTGCACTCGTGATGAGAAATCGATAGATAAGCCGAGTTGTTACCTTAAAGAGGGACGCTTCGGAGCTAATACTCACTCCATTGGAATTTAGGAGCTTGTCTATTAATGATCATCGTTACCCTTAATCGTTCCGCGTACCCCCCAACGATTCAGTTCAATTCAATACTGTCAAGCTTCAATCGGAGTTCTATGAATCGACTTCAATACTTGTTATTATATAGAATCTTGTCGTGGCGCAATGGATTTCAATGCATTCAGGTTAAATTATAATACTTGAAAATTGTGTGAAAATAAGAACAGAATGAATCGTTACGTATATCAAACCGCACGAATCGCGCTGATATCTTGTAATTAATCCTGTGAAGATGGATGGATCGATCGTAATTAAAGGTCGTTCGGCTGAATTCTGAAGGGATGATTCTTTAAAAAGATTAAAAGAGTTCGAAATGATCGGATCAAGAGATGTAGAAATTGGATGAAGCGAAGTTCTTTACGCGTGACTTAATCGGTGATATAAATTTGGAGGAAAGAAAAAAAACACTATTGAGTTTAGCGTCAAGACTGTAGTAAACGTAATAATGAATCAAGCGAATAGGCGAAGTTTTATAGCGATTTTCAATCTATTTACCAGAGTCAAATCGTCATGTGATCTCGAGAGAAGAAAAAGAAAGAGAAGAGAGGAGAGGAGAAAAAAAAGGAAAAAATTAGATGTTACTTTATCTTGAACTGGTGCCAGTATATTTATACTGAGGGTTTTAATTTTTAGGACAACTGTGAGACGATCAACGAATGAAATTTAGAACACGGCGAAAGGCGTGATAGCTTAAAGACGGAGGAACTTGCGGCTAGGGGGATAATGTTTATGCTAATTTTTACGATACTGTTCTGGCCTCGTTCTCTGTCGCACTCTTCTGCTTCACTTCTCGCTCGTTCTTCATCTTATTGCGAACACTTTTTCGTCTTCGATCTTCTTTTCTTTTTTTTCCTCTTCTTATTACTTGGTTTTGAGTATAATTAAGATCAAAAATTCATTTATATCAATACCTAAGTACAATACCTATATACATATATGCATAATTACGATCAAACGGAATCATTTATTTTGTTTCCCATTTTTTTTCGTTTTTTTTTTTTTTTTGTTCAACCCGCTCCTTTTCTTTTGAAGAGGGAATAATCTCGCGTTAATCCTATATAATGTATGTATGTATGTATGTACGTACGTTTCGTGTCGCGAGGCGTCAAACGTGAGTAAAAGAGAGAGAAAAAAAAAGTCGTAGGAAATATTGTTATAAAGGAAGATACATATTACATCCTCGTTAATGTAACAGCGATATTCGAGACTCAAGTTTACGATGTATAGGTATGAACGGGAATATGATATCCTTTTGGTGAAATTTAAAATTCAAAAATTGAAAGGTTTCAATATACAATTTTGACATTATTTTTTTTATTTTTCTTCATATATTAACAAATTTTTCAGTTCTTCGTTTCTTTTTCCATAAACTTATACAATTTTTCATATTCAGCCATTTCACTCAATAAATTCCAGGGTGTGAAATTTAATTAGTTGAACTTATATTTTTTCTGTCCGAATTCCTTCTACCGAAAATATTTTTTAATCTTTCGGTATATATAGGTACATACATACATATACCTCATAAGATAAAGCCGTTCGTTCGATTGTTGCTCTAAGTGAGTGACTCGACGTGCAGTAGAAGTACTCAAAGTTTAAACGCCGTTCCCCATATCTATATCCGTCCATAGCGTTAGTATACCATCGACCGACTATAGTAGCGAGCAAATAAAATCGGCGGTTGGTGGGTTAAATTTGATTTTTTTTTTATTTTTTTTTTTTTTTTTATTTTTTTGTTTTTCACTCTCGAAAGCTCGGTGGAATGCAAAGGGGAAAAACTAACGGGTTACGTATGTACCCACGATATTATTTTTAGATCGTTGACGAGGGATTGTTTAGCCGATAAAACCTGCAGTCCTATATACAATAAACCGATTTAAATACAAGAATTTTATTACAATTAATATATAATTATACTCAAATCCTACGCGTATATAATCAAATTCAGGCAATACCAACAATAATAAAGATAATAATAATAATAATGTGTACGATAAAATAAATTATTTTCAAGCCGCGAGTTTCCCTAGAAACTGCAGACGTTAATAATCCCTTAACATTTTTTAATCCTTTCAAGTTTTACCCAAACTTTATCAATTTGCATATTCTTTTCTGCAGACAATACTGCGAGCAAAAATAAACGGACTAACTTTTCGTACTTTTATAATGATACCAGAGATATACCTACACATGTAATAATATAATATAATACACGTGTAATACCTACACGAGGGGGTGTTTCGCGTAACTCGTTGTGTAAATGGGATGGTGTTTTTTTTTTCTTATTCTCTTTCCTTTTTTCCGTGAAAAATCACGTCGAGAATAAAGAGGGCGATCATTTAGACTGTTTTTTTTTTTTTTTTTTTTTTTTATATTTTTTTTATTACTGTTGTAAAAATTTTCGCGGTTTGTTCAGTACGTACGTATACGAACAAAAATCGCAGTGATTATAATGCTGCAGAATATTCGTTGAAGGGCCGGTAAGTAACGCTGCAGGATTAGAAGTGGACATTTATCATATCTTGTTAGGGTTTAAATTCGGTGCGGATTTTCTTAATTTTCGTATATTTTCATCGGATCTATAATATATATATCGAACAGAATTATTATCGGTCGAGTTGATTAATGTATTATATACCTAATGTGTATATGCGTGTGTGTATATAGTATCTATACCTATACGTAAACCAAAATTTCACAATTTCAGCGTCCGAGCTGTGATAACAAAGCAGATCAAACGTGGGAGCCAGCCCTCCCATGTTTATCCTCAACTTTTGGACGCGTTACGGTCTTTTTTTTTACGTTTTTTTTTTCTTCTACAAACGTAGGAATTCTCATTAACAAAGATCAAATACATTCCTTTTTGATTCGTATTAGAGAATCGTATTAATCATGTCCGATTTCCCAACTCAATAAATTATTGAAAAAAAAAAAAAAAAACTCAGTCTAAATATTTATTGACTGTAGAATAGTTTGCAAAAATTTATTTTCGGGAAATTATTAGGTCCACATTTAATTAAATAATTATTTTACAAACTAGCTGCCGCAGTGAGAAAATTTTTATGACAACCGTTAAATTTCACTATCATATTAGAAGAAAAAAAAAAAAAAAAAAATTGAGTTAACAATTCGAAAAGCAACAAAAATCAAGTAAACAAATAAAAAATAAAAAATCATGTCTTCTAACATGTGGGGGATGGTTTTGTTCTTTTTTTTTGCCATTCAGTTTTGGAATTTTTTTATTTACTTGAAAAAACGAGTTTTCGAAATTCCGTAGAAAATTACAACACTGATCGTCAATTATATCACCGAATCCAAATTAATATTTTATTTTTTCGATGTTTTATCATCAACGATAAAACTCCTAAAGTAGAAAAAAAAAAAAAAAGAAAAATTTCCTAGCAATCGAGTAAACTGACCATAAATCTTGTATAATTTCTTGTGTAATCCGACCCCGTTACAAATTTCCACCCCTGTGATCAACGGTATATATACGCATGTATTTTATCGCTCGTTACCCTTCTCTCGCGTTAACAGTCGGTCGAAAATTTGCACATACCTATACCTAGGCAGATCATACCTATTCCACCTTTTACCTTCCTACCTATACCTACCTTCCTTATACCTTGGTAGGACATATATATGGATACACGGACAGAGACACGGACGCGGACGCGGCCACGGACATTGGAATGGATATGGATATGGATACGGATATACGAGTTTAGGGATACATACGTGTATCTACACCCCAATAATCATCCCAGTATTAGTTATACCCGAGATGGTTGTGCGACGGTGACGATGTCGACGAGGGGGAAGATGGCTGGTTGTATTAGGGGGATGGAGGGGGTTATCCGCGTAGGATACGCATGCCCGTGCCTCAGTGGAGCGCGCGACTTCGTACCGAGAGCAACAGCGAACTTTTGTTAGGTTTTACAACTTTGATTAAAAGTTTGCATTTGATAGAAAAAAAAAAAAAAAAATTTGAATAAAATAATTTGCACCGAACTGCATGTACATGGGTTGAACGGTGATAAAAATTCACCAAAACAGAAAAAAAACCAAGAAAAAAAAAAAACTCAAAGAAAAACCGATATAAAAATTTATCCACCGGCACCCCATAAAATATCGTTCTGTCTCTTTTTTTTTTTTTTTTTTTCTCCTTCGAACTCTGCGCGACAAGCGGATGTATTATTATATTAATTAGGTATAGATTGTTTGAGAAAAGAGGGCTGTCATGATCACCATTGTGATAAATTAATACAATAAAATAATCATCATTGATCGAAGTAAATTTTTTTTAATTAAATGAAATTAATTTCCTTTTTTTAAAGAAATAATTTTTCGATCGACGGGGGGGTCAACTCGTCGTTGTGCAGGCGTTTAAAAAATCCGTATAAAAGTTTTGTGCCAAAATATATATACATGCATACACGCTGGGGTTAATTCTTGTGCGGGGTCAAAGTGCAGCGATCAGGTATATTACATATATAATATGAAGTTTAAAAAACGTCTAAAATTTACATTCGTTTAAGAAAAAAAAAATATAATTACAGATAAAATTTGATGCAAAAAAAAATAAATTCTTATACATCTTCACTTCTTCTATAGGTTCTCAATCGATAAATATAGAAAAAGAGAACCAGAAAGAAAAAAATATATATATATGTATAGCAAAAATTGACCGGTGTGTAGAAACCTGAAAAGTAATTGAAATGGCTCAATACTTGATCAATGAATAGTGTAAAGAAATAATTGATTCGTTTAATTGCAGAACGAAATTTGATATACCCATGCATCAAGACGCGCGTTAAAGTCGCTCGATTCGCGATTTGGTAGCCGCATTAACTAATTCGTCGTGAAAGAAATTATATGATATACGTATAACCGCAGTTCGAATAATAAAATATACGTAAAATAATGATTATAAATGAATTTTAATTGACAGTGTTGATGTGAGAATATATATATAAATATCGAAGCTTTTTGAAAAAATTTTAAATAAAAAAACTCCGAGCTGTTGTATCTTCGCTTCTTTTTTTTCTTTTTCTTTTTCGGTCTTATAACTCCATGGTAACCTGTAATAAGCTATGTATCTATATATTATATTACATAATATAGATATCTAAGTACAATAAATTATGAAAATCTTATCTCTCCATTATAATATCGTGATTTAATGAGAGTTTAGTGAAATTGAAATTAAGTGATTAAATTAGCGGTCCGAGCAACAAGTAAGGCTGGGCCGCCAGCCGGAGCAAAGCATCTGCTCTATCTCCTCCTCTTCGGGTGGCCGAGGGTGAAAGAGAGAGAGCGAGAGAGGGAGAAAGGGGGAAAGGGCGAAAACCTCCCGATCGATTAGTCAATAAAATTTGATAAAAAGAAAGAATTTTAAAACATAAGAAACTCAAAAATTGTGGTGAAAAGCAGAAACTGAGAAAGGAGAAAAACTTTGAAAAAAAATAAATAAAAATAAAAATGATCAAGAATCCGAGACGCGCCTGAAACGCTGCGCAGTGTGAAGAATTTCAGGTAAATTTTACGAATTGTTCAGATTACAATTTTTTTTTTTTTTTTTTTTTTTTTTTAATTTTTTGGATTTTATTTTCTCTATAATAACAGATGAGAGAAACAAGAATATTTCATGTTTTTATTGTTTCAAATTTTTTGAAAGGGTCTTTGGGAAAAATTGTTTTTCGTTATATTATTAGCCCGAAATGTGATAAGCTTCAAAGCTCGCATCAGACTGTTAGATCCAATTTTAAAATGCCTCTCCCTCGTACTGTTTTTTTTATTTATCCTTTCTATACCGAGTTGAAATTTTTTCGGAAAAACCAATATTGTCGATGTTCGAAGTGTCGATATAAAAAGGTATGAAAAGGTACCCACCCCCGAAAAAAGAAGAGCCAGCAAAAAATAAATAAACAAAAATTCCCCTGTTTTGAGAATTGATGTTTGCTAATTTATGATAATCAACTTTATACCGATGTGACGTGTGTCGTGATCAGTCTCTCGCAACTCGTATGTATATATGTATAGGTATACATATCTACATTTAGATCCATACATATACATATATGTGTACAATAATATTACATACGTAAATATATCGTTGAAATCCGGGAATTGCCTGTTAAAATTCAATTACGAATGTATAACGGTAATCATTCGGGGTTACCTACGCACTTTTCAACCCTCCACCTCCCCTCCCCGCCCCTGTTCCTCTGGGGTGTAATAAATTGATGATATTTCAGTATATACCTAACATAAATTATTCAAAAGTTATCAAAGTTTTTTTGAATTTTTATTGGATGCTTGTTTTTTTTTTTTTTTTTCTTTCTCTTTTTCAACCACGTCATTTCAAAATTTGTAAAGACTTTTTTTCTTAGATTAGTTTCATTAGGCGATATACGATCTTTGGGCTATTTTATTTCGTTGATACGTACATCGGCATATATAGGTGCGTTCGTAAACAGTGAATAACACGGGCAAGAATTTATATACGTTAGTATGTATGTGTAATGTACGTGTTTGCATCTCATTTTACGCCCACAAGGGACCCTGATCATGCACGTATGTATCTAACCGCGGTGTAACACATGAGTCGAAGTGTGTTTACCATCACCTTGAAGCTTGAGGCTTGAGGCTTGAGGCTTGAGGCTTGAGGCTTGAGGCTTGAGGCTTGAGGCTTGAGGCTTGAGGCTTGAGGCTAGGAATTTTTGAAGCTAGAGTCTAGAACGTGCCGCCTAGAACCTCCGTACATATACCTACTGTATAGAGGCACTAAAATACGCCGTGACTCACTGCGTACATCCGAATTCCTCGTTTCCGAAACAAGAGCGTTGCACCGCGGTGGTATACGTATAGCCGCCCGCGCCTCGGTTGCAGAATTAAATTATACAATATACCTACGTAGGTATGTATAGACGGTATACAGAATTATGAATGGCCAATTTCAATTCACTTTGTACGAGAAAATACAAAAAATGTACGGTTTAAATTTTCTCTCTCTCCCTCTCTCTTTTCTCAGTAAATAAAATAACAAAATCCAACTTCATACCTATATATGTGTATATTCAAAAAATATGTGAAAAAAAAAAATATCTGATATCGAATTTAGGAGGATATTTTCATCCTCGTTTTTATCTTATATTCTACTATTATTATGATTTTAATTTGATGTTTTTCAACCCTCTTATTAAAAAACCACCTTCCGTGAGGTAAAAAATTTTCGTATACCTATATATATACATACATATATACCTACGTAAGGTAAAAGTCGTGTCGTGAAAAAAAAAGAAAAATTTAGCGTGAAAAATTCTACCAATTCCATATGCTATGTATGTACATACATATACATATGTATGTATATATGTGACGTAGGTAATGCGCTTTGCTGAACTCGTCGGGTAGGTAGGTAGGTACAGGTAGGTAGGTATATACCTACGCGCCATGGTCATGAAATATGCAGGACATACATACATTCGCCGGTCCGCACGTTGTCCGAAATGTGTACAAATTTTTTCACATATTCTTTTCGTTCCCTCCAATTTTTATTTCCTCTTTTTTTTTTTCGTTGCGCTTTTCTACTTTTTTTTTCATCTTACTCACCGCAGTGCGTCGTAATCCAACTGTTTCTCCAATTTTCATGTACATATATTACCTAGAATTTTCTCGTGTCTAGTTAAGCATATTTTTCTCCCATTTCCCAAAAAATATTTGCTCAAATTTACGTAAGCGCTTTTCACAATATTGGTGTACATATCGCTGGTATAGTTTTCAAAATTATGAACCTCGGGTAGTTGTAAAAATGTTAAAAACTGATTTTATACTCGAGAGAATTATATAGACATGTACCTATGTACGTTGAACGAGATGGTAGTAAAATTTTGCCGTTAGAAAATTATACATATATTCGTTGAAAATTTCACTCGGATGACAAAATTCTTAGGATTATCTAATTTTCGTAATTGAATATATAGCAGCTTGCAGAATTGCGGAGACAAAGATCTATTATGACGAGAGTTATCTGTGTTTATATATACGTATATCTATACATACAGTCAGGGAGCTTTCAGCTTCCAGCTTTCAGTTTGAAAGTCACTTTCCACACGACTGCATTATACAGGTATTAGTCTTGGTTCGTTGAACGATAATGGAAAACGGGGTATATAGACAATCGGCGGTATTTGATCGTGGTGGAAAATAATACTAACAAATGTATCAGGAAGAATATAGTAACGTTATAAGACGTAACGAGAAGATACGGAACAGCGTTAGAAAAAAAAAAAAAAAAAAAAAATAGGGAGAAGACAAAAAAAAAGGGAAATAAAAATGAAATCTAAGTATAATCGGCCTCTCTATAAGTAGGTATATACACACCTAAGGCTTTGAAACGTAAATAGACTCTTCTCTTTCCCATAAATACGCGACCTAGCGTAAAAGTAGCTTAAATATCGATCTGCAGCTTTTTATAGCTTTAAAGTGCACCCCTAAGCCATATCCATGCAGCCCAAGCTACCGCTACTGCTTGCTGCTGCTGCTGCTGCTTTTGCTTCTGCTCTTTATCCTACACGAGATTGTCAAACGATTCGAATCTCGGTAATTAATCGTACGGAATATCTGTCTAAACTCTGGAATTATTACCGTCGCCTATGTCTACGTATAAAAAAAAAAAAATTGAATGAATAGAAAATTTTTTGGGTTAAAAACGAAGAATCTGCTTAGTTGACTTCGAACTATCCTTACATATAAGTATCCTTTTTTTTTTTTTTGAGTATGAAAGTTTCGATTGTGTTTTTGGTTCATCTTCTGTTGGTTTTATTTCACGTTATATATATTTTTGAAATTTTCCAGGAACGATGGCGTGATAGGTCGCGTAATCTCGCGAATTTGGGTGTTTGTTCGGACGATGATCATCAGCGTGGCGGTGCTGAGATGACCGCGGGGCGACCGGTACGGCTGCTGCTGCTCAACGCAATATCAACGATTTTAAGAGTGTTCTACGACACCACTGCCAACTCCATACCCCAAATTTTACAACAATGTCGAGCACCACGCCCACGCCCTTTGCACAAGGTAGGGATCATTTTCTTCTTTTTTATCTCACATTTTATTATCCTCGTGCTTTGTACCCATATACAGTATTATACGTTATAATCACAGGTCCAGGATTATCAAACTTTTAAACGAAACTCTAGATTAAGCTTGTCCCCAATTTTGTTTTCTATTTTTGTTTTTCATTCTCTTGCATAAAAACTATCTAAGAAATCATTTTTTTCCCCTTCGACATCTTTTTTTCGAATAAATGTTCGAGATTTGTTCAAACCCTGTGAGAGAGTCTGTTTAAAAAAGTTGATACTTAAACCTGGTTACACTTGGAAAAAAGATTGTTGAACTTTATTATACAACGCGAAACCGAGTTATTGAAAAGTTCTTTCATACACCCTAAAAGAATTTTACTTTTGGAGTTTGTGCGGCCGATGCCTTACATACCGATATCCCCCGACTACATAAGAAAATAATTTAGCACATATAACACGTGACACGTGACTTATCAGAAATTGAAAACCGGGGAATGAGGCTCAGCCGATAATTAAGTCCTGGTGTTTGCGGACCGCGACGTCGTCGATCTCAAACGCCGTTCTTCTCGTTTCTCATTAGCGACGCCAAGGTTGAATTGGAATGAAAGATTGTCGATATTACAGAAAAGATCCACGTTGCCTCTGTATTCGCAAGTTCAATTAATTCGCGAGCTTATTGGCGTGCAGTTTATGCCCACCACTGTCTATATATATCCGGCTACGATCGCGGTGGTGAATTCATGTACCGTGACATTTATCTCAATTCTATGATCGTATATATGATCGTTGTTACAGGGTTAGTTCGGACTATTCGGTGCACAGTTTGCCTGGGTTCGCAAGGTCATTGGAAAATTGTCAGTGTCCTAGTTTCTCCTCTATTACCAAAGAGTAGTACCCTACCATCCTTATATAGCCACGTCGTAAAGTTTTCTCCGAGTGGATTAGCTTCTCGTTTAATTCGACGCCGTTTGGAGTACTCGCGGATATCGTTGGAAATATAATTGCGGATAAAAGATAACAGCCAACTTGCCAAAGAAAGTAAATTTTATTTATTTCAATTTCGTGGTTATCTGTTTGAAAAATGAAATAAAAAAAAATTAAAAAATCAGATCTCAAGTACTTCGTAAAGTTTCATGGGAATCCTCCACCGTGAAAAATAAAATAATAATCATAATAATATTATAATGATAATAATAATAATAACAGCAATAATGATAATAACAATAAAAATTTCAAACCTTTCGGCCCCTCCTCATCCAGGCTTAAAAGGTCACGTGGTTTTCTACCCCTGCAGGAAATCCTCGGGGCTAATAACTCTCGGGCGATCCACTAGACGAACAATAGACGGTAAATACGAAACTCTCTCACCTCCTCTCCATTGATTCCTACGATTCATACAGCGTTCATCCCGCTGCTTGAACGACGGAAGTCAGGGGTCCCGAAATACCGAAGGAGTCTATAAAAGTGCCCGAATATCAGTGTCCTGTATACTGCAGTGTTTGAAATTCAATCGTTTGAAATATATCTTCAAGGATATTTCTAATTCTAAACTGTATAAGATAGTTCGAAGGTCTTAACCTCGCCTCTACCGAAAGTAATTACTCGTTACTTCTCGTTCAGGGGTTGAGACTCCCATCGCCAGCCCATGTAACAAAATTATACATACATATATCTACCTAAATTTAGTCTCATTATAATACACCACAAAGGAGACAGAGTTTTAACGGAGATTGGTCCTCGGTGCGTTATAAAATACGAGGGATAAAAAGCTCCCTTATTTTCATTGTAGCAATTGTTCGTTATGTGTATAGGTATGTGTATAACATCAGCCCCTATTTCGCAGAGCGTGCCATGATATTCCTGATTTATCGTTTAAACACGCAGGCTTTGACACACAGTAGACCACCCTTCTGTTTTAATGGTGAACACTGAAATATACACATTGTGAAAAAAAAAAAAAACGGGGGTTGTGATGGCCACTTCAAAATGTGGCCAGGAGAACACCATCAACCGCTTCGTCGATTTCAAAAAGTTTAGGTTTAGTTTACGGGTGCTTTTCGTTGTACAGTTACCTACTGTACCCTCGCCAGCTTTTCTAGAAGACAGATTTTCGTTTCAATCCTGTTTCTCTCGGTCGTCTGCACATATCTGCGGATAGATATGCACGTATGTGTATGTTATAGCTGCATAATGAATGTTTATGTACAAAGGAAGGGTGGAAAAACGGTTTTTATTTATTTTTATACATATATTCGCACAGTATCACCGGGTCCCGGCAGACCTCGACACGAGGGCTTCCATATACCTCCGAATCAAGCCTCCCTCGCGGATGCCTGTTGCATCCGAGTTTTCCCCGTACCTACGTACTACCATATACCTAGTTTCCGACCGTCGCAGTGTCGGCTCCGCAGCTTGTTGCTTTCAGCGATTGTAAATTGGCCAGGAAAACAGAAGACAAAAAAACTGGCTTATATAATAGAGAAAAAGATCAGACGAATTTTCGGCAGACGTATTGTATATATACCTATGTTCTTTCTTTCGTTCTTTCTTTCTTTCTTTCTTTTTTCATATATTTTGTATTTATTTAGGTATTTGATCTTAAGATTTTATCAGAATATTAAACAGCAACGATCCGTATTTTAGCCGGTTTCAATTGCCTCGCCAGCTGTTATACTCGATTAAGGTTAAGGTTGAACTCAGCAATCTGGCCAATTTCGATTACAGAGGTCGGATTGTGTCTTGAATAATCAAGTGAGTAGACGAGCGCAGAATCTACTATTATCCCAAAAATTCATACATTTTGGTCCAAGCTGTACAACGATCAAACATTTTATCAGAAAATTGACATCCCTGTAGTTTTTTTTTTCTTTATAACGGATTCTTCGATTTCTCATACCATCTACGTTCTTATACTGTATGTACATAATACATGCATGATAACCATGCAGCGTTATTAAATCGGTGAATCCGTTCTTGACCCGGGTATCTGCAGTACGTACATACATACATATATACATACAGAAACGAAAGAAGCGAAAGAAAGGATCTGGGAAACGCATTGTTCCGCAAAATACAATGCCCCGCGTTAGATGAATGCATTCCCTATTTTCTACTTCCGCGCGGTTATCCAGCTCATATCTACAGTTTTTTTTTTTTTTTTTTCACTTTTTACGAATTATTTTTTTCTATTTAGTTATTTACTTTTTTTCTGTTTTTAAATATCTTATGATATCGTTATATCTGGAATCCAGACATATGGTTTTCGATTGAATTTACCTATACATATTATAATTTATAGAGACAAAGCCGAAATAAAATACGGTTCGCTTCCTGCTTTTTTTTCTTTTTTCCTTCCTTCTCTTTTCTTTGCTTTTTCAATTTTTTTTTTTTATTTTTTTTGGCACTCCCGAAATAATTTTCGCGTTTTTTTTCTTCCTTTTTCTAATTTTTTTTTCGGTGAAAAAAATTCTTCAAAGGGATCGGGAAAGTACCCGCTTCAAGTAACGATCGTTCAAAAATGTCTAATCGATACTTGGGGCTTTCTGGGACACGAAGTCCATTGTGTAAAGTTATACAGATACATATATATATAATACTGCGCGTCAGTCTGTCACTCGTTTTTTTTTTTTTTTTTCTTTTTCTCTTATTATTATCATTTTTTTTTTCTATTATCTCGTTTTTTTTCTCTCTCCCTCTCTCCCTCTCTGTCTCTCTTTTATTGTGTCACGCGATATTATTCATTTTCATTTTATTTTTATTTTTTCTTTTTTTCCAATAAACGGAACAAAAAGAAGAAAACGAAAAAAAAAAAAATTTCTATATATCTATGTATATATATACCTATACATACATATATATTCATAGATACGTTATTCCATCAGAAATATTGGCACTGCCGTATAATCAAACGCTGCATTGATTTAATGACCGTCAAATAATGTTCGCGATCCGGTTGGATTTATGCCAAAATTTTTTCTTTTTCTTCAATACTTTTTTATTCCGGTGGGTTAAAAAATGGTGAAACGGCCAACAATTCTCGACAATAAACTAATTTCCATTGGACGTTGGATCCCATGAGATATTTCGCACCTGCCAATTTCAGATTTTCCTCGCGAGTTTTTTTATTACATGTTACAATATATTTATATATCCCTATAGGTATATATGTTTTTTTTTTTTTTTTTTCGTTGGGTCAGCATCAGAGGTAGTAAAATTTTCTCCATATGCGGTCTGCCTGAGTGCCTATGGGAAAGGTAGTTGTTGTACTACAGGGAATCTAGAATTTCTTGTATTCGCTTTCCTTTCCCTCGGTCTGCTGCAGAAACCGGTCGTTCTTTTATTTTTATTTCGTTTCAGCTTGTTTTGGTTCCTTTCTTCTTTCAACTTCTTCTTCTTCTTTTTCTTCTTCTTCTTCTTCTTCTTCTTCTTCTTCTTCTTCTTCTTCTTCTTCTTCTTCTTCTTCTTCTTCTTCTTCTTCTCACTTCTTCTTCGATAACGTAGACTCCCCTTCATTGCCATATATCTATTCTATGCAAAGAGGTATCGAACGTTAAGATAAACTTGTCGAGAATCGAGACAGATTCAGCTACATTGGAATTGGAGCTCGTAAATCGAGGCAAAAATATTCGATAAAATGGATGTATAGCGGGGTATATACATATACCTATCTATACACGGTAATATACCTATACAGGAAAATGAAGGTTCTCTATCTTCTCCGCGCATAGATAGGTGAGGTATGAATCTATCCGCCGTGTATCTTTATGAATTATTTTAAATTCGTCAATTCCTATTATCGCTGAAAAGTTGCATCTATCACGGCACCGGCATATTATTTTACCTATATGCGTGTTGCAAACCCAGCGTACGGTCGAAGTTGAATATTTGCAATATTTTTATACGCAAATTTTGTCGCGCGATTTGAATAAGTCGGGATGCAGGAACTTTGTTAGACCAGGTCTCTTCCACTCTTGCCAACTTTCTCGACGTCTTTACCTTCTTCTTCTTCTTTTCAAATAATCACAGACCTTCTGTCTGCCACAGTAGTTTAAATTTCAAAAGTAAAAGAGAAAAAAAAAGAAGAAGAAGAAGAAGAAAAAATAAAGAAAACTGGATTCAGCTACTTCGCAGAGTTCACCGAGTTTTATATGCCTGTTCACTCAATCGCTCAATAAACTCAAATAAACTCGAGTAATCTGCTTTAAGATTCTCCTCAAAAAAAAAAAAAAAATCTTGCCAAAATTTTTTCGCGAGATTTAAAATATCAAATTCTATGTGTCACGTTGATACCGCCCGTCTGTCGTTACGGTCGGTCTCTCAAGTCTTTGACTCTCTCTACTTACTTCACTCGTCGGACATTAGGGTCTACAATTTCACCAACTTTGGGCCTATATTCACACGTTTGCAATTAGAGGGAAACCCTTGAGCTATTTTAGCCACGGTTGAATAGGGAACAGGTCTCTTGTACGTTGATACACATGTGTATACGGTGTGTATGTATACGTGTATGTGTGTAAGTACATAAGTGTTCCTTGCGGGCTACTGTACACACGTATGTATGGAGAAATTCTCGGCAACACGCTACGCGCGGATTTATTATTTGAAAAATAATTGAAAGCAAAAAAAAAAAAAAAATAGGAAACAGAATAGTAGAAAAAACGCGGAAAGTCGTCTGCAGTATAATTTTGCGAAGTCTAATACTTCATTTATTTCATGAGATACTGCATCTAGCAGTTTAACCTCTGTGGTTCTGGTTGAAGAGGAGTACATTATACACCACACCGTGTTTGCATTCCAGATATTAAATAGCTGCAGCGGTTGCATACTGAAGTCGCTGTTTGTATGGTGAACTCTAATATACATAAGCCGTTTAATAAACTGCTTTAATCTCTGTCGTTTTTCTATATAGTACGTAACCTCGCTCCCTCTTTGCGGCTTAAATGTTTCTCGCGATTTTCTTTCCTTTTCTTTTTATTTTTCCTATTTCTTCCACTCGAATTTCTTTCGTTCGTTTCCGCGCGTTTGATCTTTCATCCTCAAGTTTATAGATTTTTTTTTTATCAATAAGTGTCGAAAGGGGGAAAGCCGAAATTGTAATAAAAATTTATTACGAATAACAAAGGGTATTTGTAAACGAATAAAAAGTACTTTGAGTCGCTGACTTCCGTCCAATATCGCGGGTACACTGATCGATCGGCCACAAATAACTTTCGCGGAATTATTTCATTTTTCACGGTTTTTTTTTTCGTTTCAGTCACCCTCTCTCAGTTATAGCGGCGCCATATACGATACACCGGAGAGGAACAGCACCTATTCTCTTCTCTTATCTTTTCTCGTCTCGTCTCGTCTCATCTGGGAAACTTTCATTCTCGGTGGTGTTATTTCTCGTATACTTCGGTTTTCTGAGCAACGATCTTATACTACAGGGGAGTATTTTTAGCGAGGATTATCTCCGGAAAAATACGAGTTAGAGATACAGATATATCCAAACATCGCGGGCTACGTTTCGAGTTAAAAGCTTCGTCGTATCCTGAAGTTGCTGCCCGTCAACTTCCGGCCTCCTTCCGGTGAAATGTGTAGGTACTGACAATTCACTGCCCTGAGAGACTGTGGTTGTTGAAAATTTCTGACTGTGTTGAATAGTTCATTATGTTTTATGAAATAGTTATGCAGCAAAAAAAAAAGAAAAACCACCAACAAAGTCAAATATTAATACGAAAACGCGATTCCAGTTCTGTGTAAATTCAAATTTTGTATAAATAGGCTCAAAAAAAAATTTAAACGATGATAAAATAATTGTAATCGTATATAAATTAACGCGATAAGAATTGAACGTTGAGGTTTTCAACTAACCGCACGAATTCTGCTCCAGGGTCTCGTTTCTAAGTGATTATAAGGATATCTTTGGCCCTGCAGGGGTGGCAACTACCCTTTGCTACCTTATCGGCCCAGTCACGTATATAACAGGGAAGACCTTTACCTAATGATTCGTTCTACCCTCAGCTTTACATCCCTCTTTCGCCCTTTAGCGACGCTACGTCACGTGCACTGCCTACCTACACTCATTTCCTCTCTGCTCAACCGTTAGTCGTCAATAATTTACACCCCGTCGTGGATTTGCGTTTTGACGTGAACATTTTGCCTATACACTTTATAGACGAAATGTTTGCCGATTATTAGAAAATAAAGAAATAAAAATTGAATTCATGGGATTTGCTGAGAGGAGATTACGTTGAATATTTTCCTTTCGAAAAATTGATAATTTTAGCTGCGCATGAGCCGCATTATATCCTATATATGGGTACGACGCGATCGGTCTATGAGTTAGCCGAGTCTGAGTGCGAAGTGATGTTTTTGGTAGAAGGAACTGTGCTTTTCTCGTTAAAGTCTATATATGAGATAAGAGGTTCTGAGTGAGGAGGAGTTGGCCTCGATTTTTCTTCTTTTCTTTATTATTTTAGTCCTTCTCTTTTCGTTATTCTCTCTCTCTCTATCCGTCCTCGTTCATTCCGAAAAAAAATCAGGGATCCGGGATGATGGCTGCTGGAAATCCGTGACGACACGATCTCATTTTTACATCCCCCGTATTTTCTAGGTATAATATTTTTTTTTATTATTTTTCATTCTCATCCTCATTACTCTTGGACAATTTTTATTCTTTTTTTGAAAATAAGTTCACAACTCAATCGCCCGCCGCTCGGTATCTCGCTTATCTTATTTCACTTCCTAAGGAAATGTCTTTCACCTTCACAACTCTCAGTTCCAACACTCAAACTCTTATCGTATATAATACGTATAGACGTAGGTAAGTGTATATCTTCTTCCCGATATTCTAACCACTGCAGCAATCTTATCTCTTCTTTTCCCCCTAATTTTTTTTTTTTTCTTGATTTTATACACTTTTTTATGATTATTCTATTTTTTTTCTTGTTCTTTCTTTCTTTTTCTTTTTTCGAGTCGTGGTTTTTGGCGCCGTGTGTAGTCGAGGGTCGGTGAAGAAACTTTGGTTCTCTTTTATATAGTGAATATACCGCGGCTAACCACGGTTCAGTAAATTTTCAGAATAGAGGTAAAACTTTGAAATTGAAATAGCTAGCCGAGTGCATACTACAGTAACGACAGAATAATGAAATGGAATATTCATACGATATGACGATATCTCATAAGAATAGCTGTACCCGTAGGTTCATGTACAATTTATTTCGTGTATTCATGATCATTCTTCATTTCACATTCAACCCTACAACTCATGACTTTGATTTTTTACCTTCAAACGCATGACTGGGGTCCGGACGCATCCCACTCTTTTCTTGATCATAAAACCGGTCCTATGGGGATAAATGAACTTTGTCATACACGAATTTCTTCGTCTTTTCATAAGGAAGAGAATGGTATGCAGCAAAGTCAATTTTATTGAAGTTTAGTTATTGAAAACACCCATGCAAAGACCAAAGAATTATGAAATCAGTAGAAAGCGCGAAATCAGCGAAAAGTCTGGGGTGCGTTCGGACCCAGTCATGAGTTGTAGGGTTGAAACCTGCAAGTATAGTTAAAAACCCCAATTCTTCTAGAGGTACAAATTTTTTAAAAAGTAATTATAGATTTTTAACGAGGAATATTCAACTTACGAGTTCTTCACCGATTCCTTCACCCCTACTTCTCAAGGCGTTCGAGTCTTTTCAAAGTTCCAAGTTTATCCTTGAACTGGATCTCACCGGGTGGCATATCGCCTAATATAAAGATTTCTAAATTGGGTTGAAAGTTAATTGGCAAATATTCCCCAGCCTTAAGGCAATATCTCGTCGAAATAAAATAAAAAAAAAAAAAAAAAGGAAAAGATTTTCTCAATTTTTCCTGGATTTTCTTGACTGTTCACGAGCCAGAAGTTCAGACGGTGAATCACTTAACGTTCACCACCTCGGCTGGCAGTTTGTTAAATCCTCTTTCTTTACACCCTAATCGTGACAGAGTCACGCGCCTTACCACCCTTCGTACACGCACGCACGCACTTCGGCACGCATCCTCCCTTCTACTAAAAATTCAAGAATCCCACCCTCAGGGTCACACCGTAAATTTTCTTCTTTCACAGATCAAGGGCGAAAGTTCACCAGTCTTACCCTCGAGTTTATTATCATTATTATCGTCATGATTATTATCATTATTAATATTATTATTATCGTCGTTATTATTACAGTTATTATCGAAACGCGACGCAGGTGGGATACCTACCCTTGTTAGCCAGAAATTAGTAGATTAGTAAATTCTGCATAGAATTGCGGTCAGTCCTCGCGGCCCTTGGTGTGCTCAGTCCTGGCTCTGGCTTTGGCTCTAGCTCCAGCTCTGGATCCCAAGATCCTTGATAGTTGCGAAGTAGACAGAGCTTTCGAAGGGGTCCTTGTTTGGTCCTGAAACCCTTATCGTGCGTGTTAATTCTACCCCTGTAACTTTACGCGGTCTTGAATTCCGTCTCATTGTCTGTGAAATTGGGTGTATATAGTACACGCAAAGATCTTGACGTTGATAAAGCGGAATTTAATGGCATCAAAGGCTTCAAGCGGTGAGCCAAAAATTTAAGTATATATAGGTATATGTACACGCCTTATGTATTGTCCCATTTTGAATTAGCCATCAAGTTTTCAACCAACTTGATGGTTCAATTAAAAAATTTCGCCTACAAAAGTTGTATCATTCAGAGGGAGGGACACCTGAAGGAATTATTTTCTACTGTCCAGCATCGTGAATGGTGATATTGTGATGAATTGACCAGCTTTTTTTTTCATGGAATCATACAGTTTTCTTTTTTTTTTTTTCATCGCAAAATTCTCCAATCAAAAATTTACCATGTTCCATCCGTCGCAGCATCACCATTTATGATGCTGGAGGAGAAAAAATAATTTCTTCATGTGTCCCCTCTCTGAACCATACAACTTTTCTAAGACACTTTTCTCAATTGAACAATTTGGTCGGCTTGAAAACTTAATGGGTACTTCAAAATGGGACACCCTTTAGGTAGGTGTACGTGTCTTAATACAATTTTCGAGACATAAAAAAAAAAACAAAAAAAATGAAAGAAAAATTTTTTTCATTCAAATTTATGAAAGACCAAAAATTAACGTTTTTTTTTTTTTTCAAACGAAACAAAACCCGAGTGTGAATTTTGATGTCGTTAGGTTGTATACTCGTCTGCAGGTTCAGTTACAGGTGACTAATGACTTATGAGTCCTGGCGGTTTGTCAATACGAAGTGGTCGGTTAATTTCCGACTGTAAATTAATCATCATTAACGATGTGCCTTCCTACTCTCCCTCAGTCTGTGGCCAACAGCTGTTCACCGTTTCACTTTGCTCTAACTATATCATATACATTTGCAATTGAATTTTTTTTTATTCTCAAATCTGTTCACGGTCTGAGTTACGATTAGGGTATGTATACAGGTATATAGATGCATATATATACTTCAGAATCAATCATCTAAGAATCAATTATTAATTATAATTTTTTCGTATGAAATATTGCGAAACTCTATTATGAAATATTGTGTAGTCGACTGGGACCGTTTGGAAAAAGATATCGAAAAATGTCCCCATTCTTCATGCCTTTTTCCAAATTTTCCCCAGTCGAGCGCATTTACCGTAAAATACTTCTCGCATATAAAAATCGAAGCTCCTATAAATTTTGTAATCCAACTGCCTCATTTTTGTTCTGGAGATTGAGCTATATGGTAAAAACTAGACGGAAAAGTTATGAGTGGAGAATAATTAGAGCGGAGCTATGAAAACTGTTTCTGTTTAGTCGAGTAACAAGCTTTTTTTTTTTTTTTTCTACTTATTGTTTGTATCTCACTGATATTGACGTTTTTCATTACCGTTAATGATATTTAACGACTAGGACTAAAAGAAAAAAAAAGTTCGTCGTCAAAGTCCGCAGGGAAAAACCGTAAGCTTTCGTGACTAATAATTTGTTGGGTTCGTTTAAAGTTTTGTCAGCACTTCTCAATCCGCTTTACAAAGGTACTTACATCTTGCCCACCGCCAAGAACCCTCACAGGAGCATTCGGGCGAATTATATTCGTCCTGGTGGGTCCAAAGAACTTGTAAATTCGTGTCGGAGGGAATATTCTCTCCCGCAGAAATAGGGTGGTACAAAAAAAGAGGAAAGAGCGAGAGAGAGAGGGGGGATAAGAGGGAGGGCAGTCGAACGTCGAAGGTCCGCCAGCACAGGGTTGTTTCTTCCCTCGATTTCATACCTACCGCGGTGAACTTTCGGGCTAAGACAGAATTTCTGTACGTTTCAGGGATTCCCCGAATTCTCTGCATCCCTTAAAGCTCGAAATATAGCCACCAGTCCCTTCCCTTGGCCGATAGAAAGCCGCGGCTATATGCCAAGTTGAAAACAACCGCGATTAATATACCCTTCCGGATGGCGCCATCCGGTCTTTTCGCGGCCTGGAAAGGGTTGGCGAAATACGGAACTGTCCTTCTTACTAACAAACACTCAGTTTTCAAATCCATTTTCCACCCCATTCAGTGTACGGCACAAAAGGCAGAAAAATACCGATCTTACGAGACGCCCCATTTTGTGTATGTATACAGAAAATAAAAAATGAAAAATAATAAAAAAAAAAAGACTTCGAAACAGTTTTCCCTCAAGTTATAATATAGTCGATCTGCGGTAAAGAAAGTATTCTGATTGGGCTCCTGAGGCGAATTGCCCTCTACCTATACTTTCCTACATTGCCTAATAATATATGCGCATGTATATATCCGCAGAAAACCGAACTCGAGGTAGTTTTATCTCGAGTAAGGCCGCGCGACTTTTAGGGGCGACGGGGGGGTGGCATAGAAACTGCCGTTATTTACCAGAGTCAGAACCCCCCGGAGCCTGGAACTGCCGTCAAGTTTGTTTCGAAAGCGAGAGTTTGGCCCTGGCGTTGACGGAGTTGCCACGGACCGTAGTAGACATATAATACACCTAGCCCGTTGGTTATAAGACGGTAACTTTTTGCCACGTTAAAGTGTTTGCTTTTCGTGCCCTCGTCGTTACCACTTCTCTCTACTTTTCTAGATGTTTTATTACTCGACTTGGTAAACCCGACGAAATATTTCAGAATATGATTTTTTTTCTTTGGGTTTTTTTTGGTCTCTTATTTTCTTAAGTTGAAATTCAAGCTCAGGGTTGCTTAGCTGTTATAATTATTAGCTCGACTCCGAATGCACACCGTTTCCCAATGATCCTTTTCTTTTTTTTGTTTTTTTCCTATCTCTTTCTCGCAATCGATGCTTCGCCCATTTCGAATCGAGGTTTTCTCCTCCCTGGGGTAATCCTGCAGCTCGTCTGTTTTCGATTTCCGATTTCATCCCGGCATATACCTGTTTTATTCACCGATAGTAGCTGTCTCTAGATCTCCCATTAGTTTCTCCGCCACGCCCTCACCCTCATCGTCGTTTTCATCTTCCGCGACGGATACGGACCGCAAAGTCTCGAGAACTGAATGGTAAGAATATGGCATCAGAGTTTAAGAAGAGGGTGAGAGCTTTATGCCTAGCGCCTCAGGAGAACTGGTGAGCTTCTAGAAGGAAGGAGGGTTAAAGCCAGTACTAAATCAACAAGTAAACCGCTGGGCCAGCACCTTCTCGTCTTTATTCCCCTATCGTCCCCCGGGACCTTTAACCCCTCATTTTTTTCCCTTTATACAAAATACATGTTCCTATATCAAGATGTTTCTCCGTTGTGTATCGCTAAACCGACTATATTCACCGATTCGATTAGACCATCGCATAAATATATACGATGTGTATAAAAACAGACGACATTCATTCATCGCATATCCCCCCCGAACCTCTTACGCGCATATCTACACACGTTTTATACCCCGGATTCCACAGGCTCCTGAAATTTTTTTCACCCCGAGAAGGAATTTTAGTCACACATATGTATGTACATATAGGTGACTGAAGGAATTTATTACGACGTATATTACAGGTATATGCCCGGTGTAATAAAATTATTTACCAAAAGCTCTAAAGTAAATTGACTGAATCTTGATTTCCCGAAGTGTGCTTTCAGACGTATCGGTGTAAGAGAGTGCGGATAGAAATAGGGTGAAAATAGTCGCGCTGACCGACCTTTGAGGTCCGCGAATCAGGGCTGACCTTTGACCCAGGGGACGGACGGCCAAAAGTCGAGGTTACCTACGTCGGAAACAATTTTCCTTCGAGTGATCACTCGATTAAATCGAGCCACTTAAATGGCTAAAATTAGACTCCTACGAGGTTGTAGGTAGATAGGTAGGATAGGTAAGGGTTGGGAGTATTTGACATTCGGCACCGGCCCGAAACGAGAATCGATTTATCGAAGAACGAATTAGTTCCCTGATGCTGTTGTAACCGAATAACCCAGTCAGCCGTTCGCTAATATGTTGATCGGCTGGATACACGGCGCCAACACCGACCCGATCCCCAGTATGAACCAATCTCGCCGTTTTTCACCTCGTTTTCAGTATAATTTTTTTTTTTTTTTTATTTCGATTTTTCTTTCAAATTAAAGTCGAAAACTGAATTGACGCGTAGTTGCAGCCGATTAATCGATCACTCGATTAGTTATTGAGGTTTTCTGGCCAGCCACTCGTTTGATGCAGATCACAAATTTTTTCTTTCAGTCCATATATAGTTTTTCTTTCGATTTTTATTTTCATGTTCACGTATATTGTACCTATATCGTCGAATTTCAGCCTCGATTGATATTCTCCAGTACTCAATAATGACCCCATTATAGAAAACCACGTAAAGCTACTGTCTAACCATACGAAGTTCCGAGTACCATAATAGAGGGTACGATTGAATGAAGCCGATGGATACTCGCCAATTTTGAAAATTAATCGACTGTGGTAAGGTTAGGGTGAAAATGACAGTAGGCGTGCCATTTTGGGGTAACACAATTCAGATTTATGATTTCTTCTAAAAATCCGTAATTTTTTTCTCTCTCGACTTCGGTATTCTGCCCTTTTTTATCTCCCATCCTACCTACCCCAGAGTCGACAGTCTTCATCGTCTTCATGTAATTCTCAATTATATCTGTTTCAGGTAAGAAGCTTTGCCATTATGCCTGCTTAAGGGAATAGCGAAAATAAAATTTGCAGAAAATTCGGCGGATCGTTCGAGCGAGTAGGTAAATATAATGTACACACACAGTCTGGGGGGAATCAAGGTACAGTCCTTTGAACACTCTGACATAGGTATAACATTTTAAACTCTGATAAAGCACGAAATTTCTGTATTTGTCGATCGTTTCATCAGAGATTCGAATTCAAAGAATATCGAGATAGTCAATCTCCGAAGAATTCATCTACGTATACGATCGACTCCACATTTTATAATTCGACTTTATTTGAATTTGGGATCAGGACCAAATCCGAAGAGATCTATAAAAGTGACGTGTTCCAAACTATTTTGGAATAAATGATAAAAAATTAAATGAGATGAAGGGTAAAGACAAATTCCAGGGACTTGTGTAGCTGATATTATCAGAAAATGATTTCATTTCGTTTCGATTCCATTTTGTTTAAAGTCAAACTACATACGTTTACTGATTGAATATCACGATTTATTTATTCCATACAACTGATTAGCCGAAAGTTGGTTTGTTTCAAATATTTATATAGTTCACCGATTCGCTTCGTCGTTTTAAACTTCGTCAGGTCAATCGGTTAAATCGCCAGCGGTTGTCTGGATGAAGTCAAGGTAGCTCCAAACCCGAGCGAAGACATCGGAGTCTCCAACAGCGCAGGGAGTTGAGAATGACACAATACCGACTTGGACTCCGTCAGAGACAAGAGGACCGCCAGAATCACGCTGTAAATAATTATCAGTCAAAGATAAATTCGTTCAGAGAAGGAGTAGGGAAATATTAAAAATAAAAATGAACTAACGTGACAGGCGCCTTCTCCTATGCGAGTGAACGTGCAGAGATGCTGAGTCGTGGTTCTCCAATCTCTGGCCAAACAGGCTTCCTTGGTAATAATTATTGTGTGAAGTTCCTGAAGTTTGGTAGGAACCTCTCCATTAGGGAACTGTAAAAATATCGTTAAATTTGAATACGATCGGCTTGTGGCTCTCAGAATTAGCGTGAAGATAAATTAAACGTCTCTTAATTCATATCGAAGTAAAGACCACCAGCTAATGTCGTTTGGCAAGTCTTCGGGTAATACTCACTCCAAGTACTCCCCATCCTGTTAATACGGCGGGATAATTTTCCTTGGTGAAATCAGAGGTGGGTAGAGAAACCGGCTGAACTCTATCACTGAAAGTAAAAGATCCTCGAATTCTGACCAGGCCAATGTCACCAGTAAACTGTGCTGCGCTGTACTCAGGGTGGACGCGTACTCGGTTAGCTGTGTAGACAGAACCACCTTGGTTACGAACGTTGGTTCCGACGACGACTTGGACACGCTGAGGGAGGAGCTGGTAACTGGACGTAAACGAGATTCCAGAATTAATTGAAAAGTAGAATGAACGAGATGAATTCAGTTTTTTTTTTTTTTTTCTTGTCTTTTTGCTGGATGTAAACAGCTTTGATCATTATTAAAATGAACGAAGTTTACCTCATGACGCAGTGGGCAGCGGTCAACACCCATCTTTCGTTGATAATTGAACCTCCGCAGAAATGACTTCCGGCAAAAAAGGTCCTGAGAGATACTTGGTAGGGATAGGCACCGTCTGCCGCTTCTGATCCTCCGACTATACGGTTGCTAAGATTGGTACCTAAAATTAGATTTTTTAGGGTTTTTGAACGGCCTCTGAAATGGTAAATGGTTTTTCAGGATGAGATGATGAATGAGATAGATTAGGTAAGAATGTCTGATGACGTTTTCTTATACCGTAAGCGGAGGCCGCGAGAGCCAAGACTAAAATAACGAAACGATACATGGCTTCGGAGTAAGACGTAAGAGAATAGAGTCCCGTGTTTTATAGCCTTGTTCGTTGACATCGATCAGATTACGTCTGTCGTAGGCATGTGCAGAAAAGAAAAGAGAGAAAAAAAAAAAAACAGGTGTATTCTGACAAAGATCAACTTCGTCAGATTTTGACAATATCAGTCGATCCTGGGTAGGTATTAGCAGAAATGATCAGATCGCAATGTTATATCAATTGAAATAATCGTTTCAGAGATGTCGATCAAGGAATTGATCAAATGCATTGGCTTATATCTTAGGCCTCTATCAATAGGTTTTAGGTGATACGATCAAATTCCAATTCACTGTATCTTTGTATTTGAAAACAAAACGATTTCTATGTACCAAGATTTTACCGATTGGTTATTTAATTAATCTGTTTTCATTTTTTATCGCAAGCTGCTTGCGTCATTTAAATCAAACATCGAATTTGAGCGGGATTGATGCTACAATAATGAAATGTGTTAATAATTGATTTTTTCGAATCCTAGAGCCGAGGCAGTGAACTAAAATTCAACTCCAAGGAGCAAAGACCATTTAATAAACTCGAATAAATTGAGGATTGAAATTTCGTTTAAGGGTATAAAAAACACTGATTAAAAAAAAAAAAGAAAAGAAATTTCAGTTTTCTTAAAACAGTAGCCGGAGTCACGTACAGGCCGTAAATCCAATGAGCGTGCATTTCGTATGGTTTGAAATTCTAAAGGTTTTTCGTAATTTGATTTACCCCAAGAAGTTTCGCTCAATTTCCAATAAATTTCAACTATAAATTGTGACTGAACCCTGCGACTTCTACTATTTTCACGGGAAAAAAAGGGTCGAAAAAAATGACAAGCAATTTGTTACTTTGGCTATTTACCCTTCCTACGATATTTGACAGATCGATTTGCTTCCTGACGTGGGTCTCTGTGATTTAAACTTTGTATTCAGGGTCATGATCATGAGAAGGTTACAAAAGCGGACGTCTGAGACGGGACGGGAAAGTTCGACTCGTTTGTGACGGGGTTGACTCTATTCAATTACGATTCAACCAAGATCCCAGAAATTCGCTTGGATTGATCGCTATGCCTGATTCTGATCTCAACGACATTCGTGACTAGACTAAATTAAAAACAAAAATGAAGAAGACTTCGAACGTGTTTCATAAATCGATCTCTAGGTGTATCTATACCTTGGCATTGTTTCTGGTTTTCCAATTAAAACTCCACCATTAAATGGTTGACATTCAAGATTTATTTATTATAGACGGAAATTTGGTCAGTGAATTTACATAATGTTCACTTATTTATTCCTATCATATCTGAAGGCGGCCCCATTAGTTCACATATTCGTTAATCCAGTCAATGAAGCTCCATACTCGAGTGTAGACGTCAGGATCTCCGAGGGCGCAAAGGTTTCCCCAGGACGCAATACCGACCTGGACTCCGTCAGCGACAAGAGGGCCACCGAAATCACCCTAAAAGTAAAGGAGCGAATGAGTGAATAAATAAATAGATAAAATCAACAGCGTGACAGATAGAAATCATAGGAATTATGGACGCACGTGGCAGGCGCCTTGTCCGGCTTCGGTCCGCGTACAGATGTTGGAATCTGTGGTCCTGATGCTCGTGGCCAAACACCGTCTCTGGTTGATGATATTCAAGGTAATCTGCTGAAGGTCGTTGGGGACGGTACCTGGGTTCTGCGAAAAATGAAAAATATCAACAACAGAACTTGAGCTTTCCCCAAAACGTTTCAGACGTTGTTAACTTACGCCATCGTTCCCCCATCCTGATAGCACGGCGGGATAATTAGCCTTGGTGAAATCTTCAGTAGGCAGAGAAATCGGCTGGATTCTTCTTGTCCATATTAGGCTGATGCCCAATTCGATCAAAGCTATATCATTGCGAATCAAAAGTTTGTTCCAGTCGGGATGAACAATCACCCTTTTTGATGGGTAGACGATACCGCCTGAGATGAGGCTGTTTGTTCCAACAACAACTTGAACTAATATTGGGAGCAGCTGGAAAATGGGCCTGGATAAAATTCCAAAATTATAACAAGTTGTTTTCCCATTAAATATTTCATACTTTCACACAACTTAACGAGTTTAATGATAATTTTAACAAAAACTTACGAATCGACGCATTGAGCGGCGGTCAAAATCCACCGTTGGTTGATGATGGAACCTCCACAGAAATGGCTTCTGCCTTGCTGGAGAGAAACTTGGTAAGGAAAAGCTCTGTCCGGTGCATTTGTTCCGCCGACTATGCGGTCGCCAACGCTGGCACCTGGAATTGGATTATTTATGTTTCTTTGGTCGTGTTCGAAAAATGACGGATGAAAAATTTGAAAATTATTTCCTCACCGTGAGTGCAAGCCACAAGGGCCAAAACCAAAATCACGAAACGATACATGGTTTTATGATCAGACGATACGGAGTCGTATCGTAACTTTTATAGCCTCGTTCCTCGACGATTATCAGATGAAACTTATTTTGCACGTATAGAAACCGAGAGAGAGATAACAATCATGAAATTACTTTTATCAGATTTTGATACCGCCCGTCTGGGGCATCCATCTAGGTGCAGCTAATGGAAATGAGGATTACCGATGCTTCAAAATTTCAATAAACACCTTAAGACATATCAATATATTATGTAAAACTGATCGTCTACGAAGATGTCTTGGTATTCGAAAGGTGTCAGTTGATAAGACGATAAGACGCAAAGATTTGTCAAATCCGGCTGATGGCAATGACGGTGATGTCTACTTTAGCAGATTTTACGTGAGTGGCAGGAGAGATTTTTTCACTTATCGCAGCTAAGTACGTATAACAAAGGTTATATCTTCATGATCGAAAAAGTTCTGCAGGCCATTTGATAGTTCATTTTACCATCGAAGAGACAGACACTCCATAGTCGACAGGATTTCAGGTGGAATGAAAGAAAAAAAAAAAAACGAAAAAAAAATATAGGGTTGTTCATTGAATAGAATTGAATAAAATTGCTAATTGAAGGGAAGATTTTTGCAAACTTTTTATACTGTGGGTTCGTGGTAGTACTACATCCGTTTTGTTAGAATTCATTGGGTCTAAACGATTCTTGGAAATTTTGGAAATCAACGTTTTTCGAATAATTTTGTTATTTGAACGATAAGCGAATACCAAACGTTTCGCAACTCCTCCTCGTCCGTTTATTTACAGTAAATTTTTGATGAAAATTAGTTACTCTTTCACTCAATATTTCGCGATATGGAATGGCAAGATAAGAGAATAGCAGCGGTTTGCTTTCGAATGATGTAATCGAATCTCCCGCTAGATTCGCACCTCTCGATTGAACTCGATATGTAAGTTAATCTCCTCACCCTTTTGCCAAATCGTTCAATCGAATTGATTCGTACAGCCGAAGCGTGACGGTTAACGGATCTTTAAATCTTGAATAAAAATTCTGGCTAAACTCAATGTCAGCCACATTTTTTTATCATCTCCTCATATTATATTGAGGATATTATATTGAGGACGCCAAAATTAGAACAGGAAAATCTTCGAAATTTTAAGTAGGAATTCCAAAATTTTTTACAAGAATCCGTTCCTATCGAATTGTCCTTTCGCGATGCTCAAGGCAAGTCACACCGTTCAAAGAATTTATTTATCAAATTTTTCATCAAACTTCGATGAGGTTACATTAGACTGTGTTTCCGTTGATCCGATAAATGAAGTGGACGTCCGTCTGGTCAACAGCGCAGAGATCGATGATTATTTCGACCCCAAAACATGTGATGGAAAAGTAGAGTTCTCAAGTTAATGGAAAAGTGTTTATCCATTTCTGAAAGCATGAGAAATAATATGAGGAATTTTTGGAAGTCCTCGCGGTTGACTTGAGCCATCGTTTCCCCGCCCAGCTGTCAGTCTGCAGGAAGGGCAGTCGGCTTTGGTGAAATTTTCGATGGGAAGGGGGATTGGTTGGATTCTATGACCAAAGACGATATTTCGGGAAACTTGGATCAAAGCAAAGTCGTCGTGAATCAAAATCCGGACAGTAGTTGGAATGAATGATGGCTCTGTCGCTTTGGTATCCTACACAAACTTAGTTTGTTGAGTTTGTTCGTTTCAACGACGACTTGAATTCCAGACAGGAACCACTGGTTGCTGTGCGTGAACAGAATTCCAGGATCAAGATATTCCCGTACATGCAGAGAAATTTTTAGAAAATATTCAAAGCGTTTGAACAGCGATTTTTCCGTATGAGTTAATTCGGTGTTAATTGAAAAACCGCGGGACTATACACCGCGTTGCTCGCTCTCTGCATCCAATTTCCTTTTAACGTTTTTTTTTTTTTTTTCGATGGACTAGAAATTTTCCACGCTCGAGTACGATTAACTAAAACTACGACCAGGAGACCAGCCAATTCACCCTGAGTTTTGTCAACGTTTCAAAATCCCAAACAGTTATAAAAGCGATCAATTCTCGTTTTGTTATATATTCTAAAAAAGTACCGTTGACTATAATTGTTCGTCAACAATAATCAAATAAAAGACTGATTTCGCGCGTGTAAAACAAATTGGACAATAAATAATGTCACGTGCGTTATCAAGTTTTGACGTGATGTGTATCGTTTACGTGCAGGTTGTAGGATTAATTGATTAACAATGTGTAATTGCAATTTATCATCCGATCAGCTATCAATCTGGAATTATAATAATCTACAGAGATTTTTCGACCTTTGATTTCTTCCATATGATACAGTCATATTATACTATTACACCTTATATACCACGATCTTTATACACATGAAGCTCTGAATTTTTTTAATAAGTCTGTCGATAAGCTTTGACTGATGACTATCGTATGATTAGATTTTTTTTTTGTTTTATCTCAAAACGTCGTAGTCTTTGCAATATATCGTGTCGCTTTGAAAAAACTTGAGACTATTCTTATTTTTATATATCATCATCTCTTTTCCAAAATTTCCGGCCACTTGATACTTTTGGAGGAATTTTTTTCCGAAAGTCAAACCGAAATATGTCCGGACTTATCGTCTGATTTACTGCATACGTTTATGGTATTGGGAATTGATTGAGATTTTTTGATTGGAATTAAACAAGGGTTGAACAACGATCAATGCTCGAGATATATTTATTTGACTCACGAAGCTCAATGGCTCATGAAATTCATTCTTTGTCAGTTTTTGAATGGAAAATATGAATTAATTAACATTTCCGTTGATCCAGTCGAGGTAGCTGTAAACGCGAGCGAAAATGTCCGGTTCACCAACAGCGCAGGGGATTCCCCAGGAAACGACGCCGACTTGGACTCCGCCAGCTACGAGGGGACCGCCGGAGTCACCCTAAAAATTATTTTGAGTTAGATAAAGAAAACAGAAAATGGAATGTTCGGTAACAAGGAATATCAACGAACGTGACACGCGCCTTCTCCCACGACGGTAAACGTGCAGATGTTGGAATCTGTGATCCATCGATGTCCTTCCAAACACACAGAGTGGTCTAGAATTCTCAGAGAAATGTGCTGGAGATCGTTCGGAGTTCTGCCGTTCGGATGCTGTGGAAATATAATAACGTTTGAACATCGTAAATATGAAACTTTTCCAAAAGTTAGAGAAAAGTTTTTCATCTATACATATACGTATTATTTCCTCAGAAAAACGATATCGATGATAATCGAAACTCTAAGAGATTTGGAATGAAATACAGCCACCATTCGGTGCGCAGGAGCTTTTGCAAGTCTTCAAGAAAAAAAACAAAGTACTGAAAAAAACAACAAGTACTTACCGAAGTGCTTCCCCATCCCGATAGCACAGCGGGATAATTGGGCTCGTTCAAATCTTCCTTAGGCAGGGCGACCGGCTGGACTTTATTTCCGAAGACGATGTTTTCGTTGACTCGGATTAAGGCAATGTCATTTTTAATCGTACGCGAGTTGTAAGAGGGATGAATGACCACCCTGCTAGCGCGGTAGAATTCGCCACCTGTGTTCAATTTGTTGGTTCCAACGACGACTCGAACCAATTTTGGGAAGAATCGGTAACTGCGAGGAAATGCAATTTAATTTAGATAATTGCCAAGTAATTGCGTTACTCGATAAACTCGGCAAAAACTCACGACGAAACGCAGTGGGCAGCTGTCAAAATCCATTGATGGTTTAATATAGAACCACCGCAAAAGTGCCCGGAGCTAGTCCTGAGAGAAACTTGGTAAGGATAGGCCCCGTCCGGCGCGTCTGTTCCGCCGAGTATGCGGCCATTAATACTGGCACCTGAATTCGGATTAATTAAGTTTTGGAAATCTGCAGCGTCTAGTTCAGTGTTGAGAAATTAACAATATGAATGATGAGTTGGAAAATTCTTGTCTTACCGTAAGCTGAGGCCGCGAGGGCCAAGACCAATAGAGCGAACCGGTACATGGCGTATATAATTTGGGAATGATAGAACCGAACCGCGAGTTTTATAGTATCATTTGTCAAAAATAATCAAGTAAAATGGATCTTGCACATGTCGAAATGAGCGGAGTCCAGAATAAATCACTTCATCAAATTTCGATGATATCTGGTTAACTCGGGCTTGAAATGATGGATTCGCGTTGTCTAATTGTGATTGAACATTGAAGAGATATCGATAGGAAATTGATCATCTAGAAAGACATGTATCGGTACTTTGAGAGGTTCTGAACTTGATATAGTAAAGTTTTCTCTGCCTAATTCATTCTTGTACCGCAGTAAATAACAGGATCTTTATGAACGAAAATTACAGCCCTTCTTCTGCAGTGATCTCGTTATCGAAAGGTCAGTTTCTAGCCAGGGGCTACTTCATCCTCTAGAATCGAGTTCCTCTTTTACCACAATCTTTCGCGTTCATGAAACAGAAGGAAGAAAATATCAACGGCTTGTTTTTGCCCAATGATGCAATTGAATTTCCTGCTGGTTTCCCACCTCACGATTGAAACCGACGTAAGTTAATCTTCTCACCCTTCAGCCGAATCGCTGAATCGAATTGATTCACACGGTCGAAATTTAACGAATCTCTTATACCTAACATAGAATTTCGAGCACAACTCAACTACATTTTTCCGTTATCTCTTTCTGGAAACTGTACATTGAGAGCTCTGAAGAACTATGATCGTATGTCGTGCTGATGTTATATGTTGCAGGGAAACGACTTTCTTAAATTAAAGTCAAACATAAAGTCAATAATTTATGTTCTCAATTCATTTATTGTGATGAAAAAATACACATCAATTTTCACCGTAGTCTTATATCGCGGTCACATTAGTTCACGTTTGCGTTGATCCAGTTCATGAAGCTCCATACGCGAGTGAAGACGTCCGGGTCACCAACGGCGCAGGGAGTTCCCCAGGAGACAATACCAACTTGGACTCCGTCAGCGACGAGAGGACCACCAGAGTCACCCTAAAAATTATTGTGAGTCAAAAACGAGGGAGACGCAAATTCGAAACAAACTAAGGAACAGGCAGGTGAGCCCCAAGACAATAAAATCAATTGTAATAATCAATATCAACGCACATGGCAGGCGCCTTCTCCGACAACGGTGAATGTGCAGATGTTCGCATCCGTGGTCTTGAAACTTCTGGCCAAACAGGCTTGTTGGTTGATTATATTCAGAGTAATGTGCTGGAGATTATTATAAGCTACGCCTGGATACTGCACAAAAAAAAAATAGCAAACATGATTGATATATTCTTACTCCAAATATCACGATTATGTAATCAAGTTAGAAAACGTTGAACCATTCATCCGAGCATGAGAAAAAATTTGACTAGTGTCGGCAAGTGTTGGCAGTCTACTTACGCCGTCGGCTCCCCATCCCGCTAGTTGGGCAGGGTAGTCGGCTTTGGTGAAATCTTCCGTGGGCAGAACAACTGGCTGGACTTTAGTACCAAAGACGATATCTTTACCGACTTGGATCAGACCGATGTCGTTGCGGGTCCAAAGGGAGAAGTAGTTGGGATTCCTCATCGCCTTGATGGCTGAGTACACATCGCCACCTGCGTCGAGTTTGTTGGTTCCAGCGACAACCCGAATGACAGACGGGTCGTGCTCCTGGCTGTGAAACGAGTAGAATTCCACGATCGAGAAATACCCATGCATGTAAAGAATTTATCTTCGGGAATATTTGAATCGTTTGGAACGCCAGTTTTGCGGATTAATTATTTTGACGTTGATCTAAAAACCGCAGGCCCGTACATCGCGTTACACCCGAAACTACGATAGTACGAATTAATTAACTTACGCAGTAGTAATGCAATGTGCAGCCGTCAAAATCCATCGCTTGTTAATGATGGAGCCTCCGCAGTAGTGTCTGTTTTGATTGCGAAGAGAAACTATGTAAGGGTAGGCTCCGTCCGAGGCGTCTGATCCGCCGACGATGCGGTCGTTGAGACTGGCTCCTAAAATTGTTTAATTTCGCAAAAAAATTAATTTCCGTTAACAACAAGGCGAATGAGAAATTAGACGTGTAAATAAAATAAAAGATTTTCGGCTTACCATGAGCGAAGGCAACAAGGGCCAAGACCAAAAGTACGAAACGATACATGGCTTCGAATTGTGGAGTAACAGAGTCGGAGCCTGTCTTTTATACTGTCATTTCTCGACAACAATCTGATTGAATTAATGTACGAGACTGATGATTCACTTAGATATCTTCCTGGCTGTGATAAAATGGCGTAGATCTTTCGTAGTAAATAAGTAGATAAGCTCGTCTTTGTTAATTTTTGTAAGCCGATGAAACGTCCTCATTTGTTGCCTTTTGTTCTTACATTTCTACTATAATGTGAACTGTGATAAGCCCTGATCTATTGGCATTCTACCTTGGTCATTTTTTTCGATAAAAAAAAATGGAAAATGGTCAACTGGACCTTCTTTTTCCCATAAAACAAGCAGACATAAACTAAACTTCTATACTTTATCATCTTCCGATATCAGTATCACATCTAGCTACAAGTCTTAGAAATAATTGATTAACGTTATCGATTTTTTAATTATTATTCCAGAGATGTCAATCTGGGATTGATAATCTACAATATATCTCTTGATCTTTGATTTCCTCAATACTGTATATAGGGGAGGGGGGGGGGGGGGCAAAGTGGGCCCCTTAAGGGAAATAATCATAATATCATTAAAATTTTTTACACGTTTGCTTCTTTTTAGACCCTTAATAAGTATTTAATATTATTATGCTGCATCCATTAAAATGAAAAAATCAAAAATTTGGGGAAAGTTGGCCCCCCAAAAAAAATTTCATAATTGACATTTTTTATTCTGTATTCTGATTTTTACAATTAATGATTAAATATTCAAAAATTACATTTTTTGCGCCTCCATAAAGTCTCTCAATTTGAAGGGGCCCACTTTGCCCCCAGGGGCCCACTTTGCCCTCCCCCACCCCTATATATAGTAATATTATAATAATATACGATGCAGTTCTCTCGTCAATATTGACGTCGTTTTTATGAACGGAACTTTGAACGATTTGATAAATTTTTTGCTAAGCCATTACAGTGATGGCTATCATTCTGCAGTTGCAATTTTTCTTCAATCGCAAACCTTTGTCTTGCAGTCTTTACAACGAATCGCCACTTTAGAATCGTGAGGTTGGTTCAGAGGTTCAAAAAAATCAAGACTATTTTATCCTGTAGAAATCAATTTTTCTTTCTTATGATTTTCAGGAAAAAAGGAGACTCACCTCGTTTCCAAGAGTCACAACGAATTTTTTTCTAGACGTGAATTTCACTTTGTAATCTCTGATAACGAAGAAAGGATCCAAAAAGAAAAATAAATACTATTTGGAAGCCTTACGATTCGAGTTTCGGTTGGAAAAATATTTTTAGTAGTCGTTGAGGTTTTATCCCGGGGATCTTTCCGCATGTAATTAAATAGTCTAGTTTCGTATAACATCTCATTAAAAAATCCAGTGACCACCCAGAAATTAAAGCAACGTTGTGTGTATGCCGCATACAACAGCACTGCTCTTGAATTTGAACTCGTATCACGTTAAACGAATTTTTTAAACACCGCAACACGCTTGGAAAATAATTTTCTAAATTCCATACTTGACGTAATAGTAGATATGAAACAAGTAATATGAGACCACGATGATTAGAATTTTTTCTTCGAAATCGAACAAATGCGAAAGGTTCAGGATAAAAGTTTGGAATTTATTTACTTCAAGAAAGGAATCGATGGCTGATTTTACATAGTATGCACATTTTTTTTTTTTTTTTGTGGTTATATTAGTTCACATTTTCATTGATCCAGTCAACGAAGCTCCAGATGCGAGTGTACACATCCGGTAATCCAAGAGCGCAAGGAGTTCCCCAGGACACGAGGCCAACCTGAACTCCGTCAGCAACGAGGGGAGAGCCAGAATCGCCCTAAATTTTTTTCACGAATCAAACAGAAAGCCAGATAAATATACGATCAATGAATCGATGACTCAGGAATAACGGGAGCCTCCTAATCACGAAGCAATGCCCAGTAATGAACATCTACTCACGTGGCAAGGACCTTCTCCATTACGGGAAGATGTGCAGATGTTGGAATCTGTGGTCTTGATGCTTCTTGACAGACAGACTTTCTGGTCAACAATCAGCAGCGTAACGTGTTGAAGATCGTCTGTGGCTCCTCCAGGGAACTGTGAAAAATAAGATTTGCTAATTTTTAGTCTTCTATTACAAGCAGTCATGAAATCATTCAATTGTCTCATATATCCGTCTCAGATTCTTTGCGTAAAAGTTAGGGTGTCCTAGTTTTTAAATTGGTTCAAGTTGATTAGTTCAATATCAGCTCTGTCAAATTAAGAAACTCGAAACTCCTCGGAGTCTTAGCTCACAAAACTTTTAGGAAAAATAATCCGCGCGATTTTCTGACTTACTCTGAGAGCTCCCCATCCTGATAGTTGCGCGGGGTAGTCGGATTTTGTAAAATCTTCAGTGGGTAGAGAAATTGGCTGGACTTTATCACCGAATACAATGTCTCCGGTCACTTGGACCAAGCCAATATCATTGCGATCCAAAACCGAGTTGTAGCTGGGATGAACAATGAGCGTATTGGCCCAGTAGACGTCGCCAAGTACGTCGATTTTGTTCGATCCAGCGACGACGGTGACCACTGTTGGGCTCAATCTGATTGTTTTACAGAGAAAAAAAAAAACCTGTTCAATTTCATTTTACCCGTGAATCGATACATTTTTGTGCTATAAATTGTCTGGTACCACTTCACCTTCGTTTTATAATGTCGAAGCATTGATACGTTATAAAGAAAGACTTACGAGGTGAGGCAGTGAGCAGCGGTCAATATCCATCGTTTATTGATTATGGAACCTCCACAGAAATGACGGTCCCAACTCTGGAGAGACACTATGTAAGGATAGGCTCCTTCCGGTGCGGTTGTTCCGCCTACGACGCGGTCACCAATACTGGCACCTGAAAGTAGATGAATTATTTTTTTGCGGATTTTTTTGTTTTAATATTCGTTTTGGAAATGGTTTATAAATTTGGAAACTGTTGTCATACCGTATGCGGAGGCTGCGAGAGCCAATACCAAAATGACGAAATTATACATGGCGTTGATATTGGAGAGAGAGGAATTAAATCGCATCTTTTATATAGCATCGTTTATTGAAAATTAATCAGATAAAAATTATCTTCTGCACGTACGTATTTGCGGGACACGAAAACGTAGCGCTTTATCATGTTTTGTGCTATCTGTCGGGTACGTGGATCTGTTCACGTTTGTCTTTAATTTCTAATAATAATCAAGGAGTTATCAATCCGGAATCGATCACCTAGAAAGATGTCTCTTTCGCAAATAGGTCAGAAGAAATTTAGCATTGATATTTTAACCTACCGGAAGTTTCCGAGCTTCTGTGTAACCGGTTGAAAAACTTTGACTAATGGGTAAAATTATTCACTTTTTGTTCAACTTGTTTGAAAGGTAATTCGCAGTCGATTTGAGTCTGAAACTTTAGTTTAGGCCAGAATCATTTTAGGATAGGAAGAGGCCCACTTTATACGTATGGAAAATTGGAACTATTTTATCTGCCGGAAATGAGCTTCCTCTTCCCGTAATCTTCAGTGTCCATGAAACAGGAAATAAAAGCTAAAAACCGGTGCCAGTTCGAAGGCTTTTTCGAATTTATCGCAAGACGGTAGTAATCAAATTCTACGTGTCGGTTTCACACTTCGCGATTGGACACGAAGTGAGCCAATCTTTTCACTTCCTTGCTCAAAGGCTGAGTGTACGTGGCTGTCAAAGAATCTTAAAATCTGGAATAAAATTTCGGGCTCAATTCAGGTTTATTCTTCCATGAAATCATTTTCGAAAACATCAGCTCACCGGCTGCGGAAATTCAAAGAAATAAAATTCAGGGTCTTAAGTAATTCTCAATATACTCCAAATCTCCGGATGATGACAGAATACGTTATTAGGCCGAAGCATGCCGAATGAATTGCTAAAAGTATTTCAGCATTCTCGTTCCCAGATAAATTTCTTCTTACAAAGATAAATTGACAAGCTTCTCATTAGCCATCCTCTTAGACGATTCGGAATATTCCCGAACCGCGTCAGGAGGTAGGATATTTTTCGCTGTCTCGTTTTCTTCTCTCTTTTCTTTCTCTCTTCTGTTTTTGCTCAATGATGCAGTTTAATTTCCTGCTGGATTCGCACCTCGCGATTGAAACCGATGTAAGTTAATCTCACCCCTCAGCCGAATCGCCCGATCGAATTGATTCGCACGGTCGAAATTTTAACGAATTTTTGATATCTTACATAGAATTTCGAGCACAACTCAACTACATTTTTCCGTCGTCTCTTTCTGGAAACTGTACATTGAGAGCTCTGAAGAACTATGATCGTATGTCGTGCTGATGTTATATGTTGCAGGGAAACGACTTTCTTAAATTAAAGTCAAACATAAAGCCAATAATTTATCTTCTCAATTCATTTATTGTAATTAAAAAATTCACATCAATTTTCACCGTAGTCCTATGTCGCGGTTACATTAGTTCACGTATCCGTTGATCCAGTCAATGTAGCTCCATACGCGAGTGAAGACGTCCGGGTAACCAACACCGCAGGGAGTTCCGAAGGAGACAATACCAACTTGGACTCCGTCAGCGACGAGAGGACCACCAGAGTCACCCTAAAAATTATTATGGGTCAAAAACGAGAGAGACGTAAATTCGAAAGAAAATAAAGAACAGGCAAAGGAGCCCCAAAGCGATAAAATAAATTGTACTAATCAATATCAACGTACATAGCAGGCGCCTTCTCCGACAACGGTGAATGTGCAGATGTTCGCATCCGTGGTCTTGAAACTTCTGGCCAAACAGGCTTCTTGGTTGATGATATTCAGAGTAATTTGCTGGAGATTATTGTGAGGTACTCCTGGATACTGCAAAGAAAAAAACATGATTGATGATTGTATTCTTGATTCAAATATCACGATTATGTAATTGAGTTAGCAAGCGTTGAACCATTCATCCGAAAATGAGAAAAAATACAAATAATGTTGGCAAGTCTTGGCAGCCTACTTACACCATCGTCTCCCCATCCCGATAGTACGGCAGGGTAGTCTTCTTTGGTGAAATCTTCCGTGGGCAGAACAATTGGCTGGACTTTATTACCAAATACGATATCTTCACTGACTTGGATCAGAGCAATGTCGTTGTGAAGCATAAATGCGTTGAAGTCGGGATGCCTGATGGCCCTGGCGGCTGTGTACACAACGCCACCTGCGTCGAGTCGGTTGGTTCCAACGACAACCTGAATGGAAGACGGGTCGCTCTCCTGGCTGTGAAACGAATAGATTCCATGATCGAGAAATACCCGTGCATGTGAAGAATTCATCTTCGGGAATATTTGAATCGTTTGGAACGCTAGTTTTGCGGATTAATTATTTTAGCGTTACTCCAAAAACCGCTGGTCCGTATATCGCGTTACACGCTCCGCTTTTTCGAATTCCATCAACTGGTTGCAGCTACCGGAAACTACGATAGTACGAAAGAATCAACTTACAGACTATTAATGCAATGAGCAGCCGTCAAAATCCATCGCTCGTTAATGATGGAGCCTCCGCAGAAGTGCGAGTTGTAAATGCGAAGCGAAACTTGGTAAGCGTAGGCTCCGTCCGGGGCGTCTGATCCGCCGACGATGCGGCCGTTGAGACTGGCTCCTAAAATTATTTAATTTCGTAGGTAGATATTGTGGCGAACCCTCTGATAATTATTGAAAAATTAACTGCCGTTAACAACAAGGCAAATGAGAAATTAGACGTGTAAATAAAATAAAAGATTTTCGGTTTACCATGAGCAAAGGCAACAAGGGCCAAGACCAAAAGTACGAAACGATACATGGCTTCGAATTGTGGAGTGACAGAGTCGGAGCCTGTGTTTTATACTATCATTTCTCGACAATAATCTCATTGAATTAATGTACGCGGCTTGCGATTCACTTAGATAACCTTCTGGATGTGATAAAGTGGCGTAGATCATTTGGTGGTAGATAAGCAGATAAGTCCGTTCTTGTTAATCTTTGTAACCCGATGAAATATACTCATTTGTTGCCTTTTGTTCTAACATTTCTACTGTAATGTGAACTGTAATAACCCCTGATCTATTGGCATTCTACCTTGGTCATTTTTTTTTGATAAAAAAAAATGGAAAATGGTCAACTAGACCTCCTTTTTTCCATAAAACAAGCAGGCGTAAACTATAAAGTTCTGTACCTTATCATCTTCCGATATCAGCATCACATCTAGTTACAAGTCGTAGAAATAATTGATTAACGTTATCGATTTTTTATTCATTATTATTCCAGAGCTGTCGATCTGGGATTGATAATCTACAATATATCTCTTGATCTTTGCAGATTTCTTTAATACTGTATTTCTGGTAATGTTATAATGATATACCATGCAGTTCTTTTATTAAAATTCATGTCGTTTTTATGAACGAAACTCTAAACGATTTGATAAATTTTTTGATAAGCTGTTATAGTTATGACTATCATTCCGTAATTGGATTTTCTATTTTAATCGCAAACCTTTGCGTTGTAATCTTTACAACGAATCGCCACTTTAGAATCGTGAGGTTGGTTCCGAGGTTCGAAAAAGCAAGACTATTATAACCTATAGAAATCAGTTTTTTTTTCTGTGTTTTTCAGCATCAATATAATAGAAAAAAAGTAGACCCACCTCGTTCCCAAGAGTCACAACGAATTTATTTCTAGACGTGAATGTCACTTTGTAATGTCTAATGATGAGAAAAGGATCCAAAAAAAAAAAATACCAGTTGGAAACCTTACGATTCGAGTTTCGGATGGAAAAATATTTTTAGTAGTCGTTGAGGGTGTACCCCGCGGATCTTTCCGCATGTAATTAAATAGTCTAGTTTCGTATAACATCTCATTATAAAATCCAGTGACCGCCCAGAAATTAAAGCAACGTTGTGTGTATGCCGCATACAACAGCACTGCTCTTGAATTTGAACTCGTATCACGTTAAACGAATTTTTAAAACACCGCAACACGCTTGGAAAATAATTTTCTAAATTCCATACTTGACGTAATAGTAGATATGAAACAAGTAATATGAGACCACGATGATTAGAATTTTTTCTTCGAAATCGAACAAATGCGAAAGGTTCAGGATAAAAGTTTGGAATTTATTTACTTCAAGAAAGGAATCGATGGCTGATTTTACATAGTATGCACATTTTTTTTTTTTTTTTGTGGTTATATTAGTTCACATTTTCATTGATCCAGTCAACGAAGCTCCAGATGCGAGTGTACACATCCGGTAATCCAAGAGCGCAAGGAGTTCCCCAGGACACGAGGCCAACCTGAACTCCGTCAGCAACGAGGGGAGAGCCAGAATCGCCCTAAATTTTTTTCACGAATCAAACAGAAAGCCAGATAAATATACGATCAATGAATCGATGACTCAGGAATAACGGGAGCCTCCTAATCACGAAGCAATGCCCAGTAATGAACATCTACTCACGTGGCAAGGACCTTCTCCATTACGGGAAGATGTGCAGATGTTGGAATCTGTGGTCTTGATGCTTCTTGACAGACAGACTTTCTGGTCAACAATCAGCAGCGTAACGTGTTGAAGATCGTCTGTGGCTCCTCCAGGGAACTGTGAAAAATATAATTTGCGATTTTTTCGCCTCTTATTACAAACAGGTATCAAAACTCTCCAATCTACAGAATCATTCAACTGTTTCTTATCCATCTCCGATTCTTTGCGTAAAAGGTAGGGTGTCCTAGTTCCGAAATTAGGTCTGGTTCAAGTTGATTAGTTCAATTTCAGCTCTGTCAAATTGGGAAACTCGAAACTTCTCTGAGTCTTAGCTCACAAAACTTTTAACAAAAATAATCTGCGTGATTTTTTTACTTACTCTGAGAGCTCCCCATCCTGATAGTTGCGCGGGGTAGTCGGATTTTGTGAAATCTTCAGTGGGTAGAGAAATTGGCTGGACTTTATCACCGAATACAATATCTCCGGTCACTTGGACCAAGCCAATATCATTGCGATCCAAAACCGAGTTGTAGCTAGGATGAACAATGAGCGTATTGGCCCAGTAGACGTCGCCAAGTACGTCGAGTTTGTTCGATCCAGCGACGACGGTGACCACTGTTGGGCTCAATCTGATTGTTTTACAGAGAAAAAAAAAAAACCTGTTCAATTTCATTTTACCCGTGAATCGATACATTTTCGTGCTATAAATTGTCTGGTACCATGCACTTCACCTTCGTTTTATAATGTCGAAGCATTGATACGTTATAAAGAAAGACTTACGAGGTGAGGCAGTGAGCAGCGGTCAATATCCATCGTTTATTGATTATGGAACCTCCACAGAAATGACGGTCCCAACTCTGGAGAGACACTATGTAAGGATAGGCTCCTTCCGGCGCGGTTGTTCCGCCTACGACGCGGTCACCAATACTGGCACCTGAAAGTAGATGAATTATTTTTTTGCAGATTTTTTTGTTTTAATATTGGTTTTGGAAATGGTTTATAAATTTGGAAACTGTTGTCATACCGTATGCGGAGGCTGCGAGAGCCAATACCAAAACGACGAAATTATACATGGCGTTGATATTGGAGAGAGAGGAATTGAATCGCATCTTTTATATAGCATCGTTTATTGAAAATTAATCAGATAAAAATTATCTTCTGCACGTACGAATTTGACGGACACGAAAACGTAGCGCTTTATCATGTTTTGTGCTATCTGTCGGGTACGTGGATCTGTTCACGTTTGTTTTCGATTTCTACTAATCATCAAGGAGTTATCAATCCCGAATCGATCACCCGGATAGCTGTCTTCTTCGCAAATAGGTTAGAAGAAATTTAGCATAGATATTTTAACCTACCGAAAGTTTTAGCGCTTCTGTATAACCGGTTGAAAAACTTCGACTAATGGGTAAAATTATTCACTTTTTGTTCAACTTGTCTGGAAAGTAATTCGCAGTCGATTCGAGTTTGAAACTTCAGTTTAAACGAGGATCGTTTTAGGACAGGAAGAGGCCCACTTTATACGTATAGAAAATTGGAACTATTTTATCTGCCGGAAATGAGTTTCTTTTTCCCGTAATCTTCAGTGTCCATGAAATAGGAAAAAAAAGCTAAAAACCGGTTCGAGTTCGAAGGCCTTTTCGAATTTATTGCAAGACGGTAGTAATCGAATTCTACGTGTCGGTTTCGCACTTCGCGATTGGACGCGAAATGAGCCAATCTTTTCACTTCCTTGCCCAAAGGCTGAGTGTACGTGGCTGTCAAAGAATCTTAAAATCTGGAATAAAATTTCGGGCTCAATTCAGGTTTATTCTTCCATGAAATCATTTTCGAAAACATCAGCTCACCGGCTGCGGAAATTCAAAGAAATAAAATTCAGGGTCTCAAGTAATTCTCAATATACTCCAAATCTCCGGATGATGACAGAATACGTTATTAGGCCGAAGCATGCCGAATGAATTGCTAAAAGTATTTCAGCATTCTCGTTCCCAGATAAATTTCTTCTTACAAAGATAAATTGACAAGCTTCTCATTAGCCATCCTCTTAGACGATTCGGAATATTCCCGAACCGCGTACCGTCAGGAGGTAGGATATTTGTCGCTCTCTCGTTTTCTTCTCTCTCTTCTTTTTTTTTTTTTTCTCCGTCATCAACTTGATCTTTTTTCAGTCGTCAAATGAATGCCTCCGCCTCGTCTTCGGCATACAAATACAATACAGTCAACCTTGTACGACTGAGCCGAGTGAAACAGCTTCCCCAGGGTACGAAGAAACGGAATTAGAAATAGCGATTAAATTGAACAAATTAATTAGTGAAAAAGGTCAAATTCCCTGATGGCTTCTACAGTGTTTATCTCCGGACTCGTACAGCTATATACAATCGAACCGATTATCGCTCTTATAATAATATAAACTTCGGAGAAACTCGGTTGAATTGTTTATTTTCTCCGTGAAAATAAGTATAAGAGGTAATAAAATTTCCGATTCAAAATAAGCGAATAATGGAAATACGATGGCGAGCTGTCAGCGTAAGTATTCGCCGACGAGGTGGCTGCTGACAGCTTCGAGTTGCGGATATTTACTCGTGAACGAGCGTTTCGAATTCCGATGTCAAATAAATAGAAGGAGAAAATTTTTTGGCAAAAAGTGATATGAAAAATAAAAAAAAAAAATTTTTTTTTACATCATTTTAACCTCTTGTTACATATTTGGGTTGGAAGGATTACTCGACTTCTTAAGCCTCGGGTTCACGGTATAAAGAAACCGAAAGCATCTTATGGAGAAGATAAACGAAGAGAGAAACCTGCAGCAATTTATTATCAAAAGTTTTGGATACAAGCCAAACAGACTCTCGTTTTTTTTTATTTGGAGCAATTATCGCGGTCTCTGCCTCGATAGTTTCCTGACTTTGAAATTGGTGACTTCCGTTAAACTCTAATTTGACGATAAAGATATTACTCTTTGAAATTCAAGATGAAATATGTAACGAAAATTTCTTCCTCTCGGGTAAAATAATTGAAACTAAAAAATTAAAGTCTCCTCGTTGCAAAACCAGATGTCAGACGTTTAAACATCCCCTGCAAGTTTTGCTCCGAGTCCTCCGACGCGAGGCGACGCGACGCCTCAGTGACGCGCCCCGAATTATCTTGTTAGGCGAGAGATTAAGGAGATTTGCTTAACAAATTTGAAATTCGAACAAGGAAACGTCTCCAAGTACCTACCTACCGCTTTTCGCTTGTTTCCACTCTAGATTGTGTAACTATATAAAATCTAAGTGGTCGTTTGTGTTAACAAGAAAAAAAAATGGTCCCTTTTTTTTACCCCTGTCACCAAGTACAGTGAACGAATTTTGTGATCTAGGAACGACGTTTTCTACTTCAAATTTAAACTTGAACTCGTATATATATATTTAAAGTCTAATCGTGTTCGAAGTTGAAGTGAGAACTTTTGGGTCGACGCTTTGTGTGTTTCCGTGGTAAGGCGAAACCCTTTCTTCATGAGAAAATAGGGCCGGTGCACGGGTCGGTGAGGATAAAATCTGAAAATTAAAGACGACAGAAGCGTCGGCACTTGTTGAAGCTCCGTTAAGGAACGACGGAGGTATTCAGTCGCTTGGAAAGACAAAGCCGGGATTAGTACCAGAGCTTAAGCTCGAGATTTACGTCCATCCGTCGTCCTTTAGTTTCGCCTTTCCCATTTCCAGTTTCCATCTTTACCACAAACGTTCGCAACGTACGTCTCGTTTCTGCCAAGTTATCAAAACCTGTAAAGAGTGAGATTTCAAACAAAGCACAAGTCGATTCATCCCCCCTTCCATCCATCCCTTCAACTTCAATTCGTCACTTCTTTAAAATGAACAAAAAACAAAGAGGAGATCGAAAGAAAAAAAAAGGAATCGGAAAAGCTCGGACAGTGGTGTCCTCGATGTGACGTATTGAGGCGTAGTGTTACTAAGCACACAGAGACGGTTGGTAGAAACGGGTTTTGGGTCTATGGGGTCGCAAAGCTAATGTGTGTCTAAGATCGCCGACGTCGAAGAGCCGCGGGTGAGGAGGTAGGGTAAAGGGGCCTTGATAGGCATTGTGTGCCTCGAGTCTCGAGTCTTGAGCTTCGAGCGAGGTACCAGATTACGCCCTAGGGATTTCTTTTTTCTCTTTTTTTTTTTTGAAGAAAGAGGGGATCCGCGATCTACGTGCGAGGCGTCAAATCCCTTATTCTGTATTCCGCCTGCGGGACTAACTCACTTGTCTACGCAGAAATTGAAATTGAATAACCATTAGGTACGGACCTATACATGCATTTACCTAGCTTTTCCTTGGAGCGATGGAAATCACGCTGTGTAACTTCAGGGGTTGTTTAACTGACACCGTAAACAGATGGTGTAATGTTTAACATTAACCCGCGTTCAAATGGTTATTATTATTATATGTGTATAAGTTTGCTGCAGGGTACGGACATCCTGTGTTAAGGAGATATATGTTAATGATGAAGGCTGCAGACCTTTTTCTGGATTATCTTAATTCAGAGCCGTTATCATTCAGAGAAAGTATCTTTCGCAAATATTGTGTTGCTCGGAACGTCCTCTTTCAACTTGTTGTAATTTTTTGATAAAATCAAACGCCACCAATTCAGAGATAAAGGTGAATGCGGTAGTCGCTGGATGGTGGATCAGATATCAAATACACGGTGAACTACCGCAGATACAATCATCGCGTCTTGAGGCAAATGGAGATACCGAAGATCGGTGAGAAACCATTAGAAATCGGTTTTAGCAAACTCCTAAAAATAGCCGAGTGAATTGTGGTAGACGTGAGAGGTAGACTAAGTCTGCTTATATCACCCTTGTTTATAAAAATTAGTATATTCATTCGTGTTCAAGTAAAAAAGGTAGAAGTAAAATGCGAATGCAGAAGTCAGTGTCTCATCTTCACTCCGTTTTCATTTTCAACTTCTTTTTCTTTCGAGAGACGCGCAGGTAATCCGGTACAGCTGGCCAGGAAGGTTATTTGATTGATGGACTTTTGAGAAGCCTGTTTTTCCCGGAGTGACGAGATCCCTTCCCTTTTCCTCTCCTTTATTCTCTTCTTTTCTTTTCTTTTATTTTTTCTTAGTTTTTTCTTGATTTTTTTTCCACAGCCTAACCGCGGAATAAATCCGTAAGAATCTATGCCACCGTGTCTATTAAGAGTGTCTTCTATGAGTGTTCAGAGTCCACAGCTTCGTGCTTTTTCTAGATATACTGATATCTTTTTGGCAAACTGTAGGCATACAGCATTACCGGCGCTTTTTCGCCGCTTATTTTCCCCGGGCTTTTATCACACCCCAGTAAACAGCCTTAGGCGATAAGTTTCCCTGGAAAGATGACGCCAAGTCAGGCGAAGGATCGTCTTCTGAACGGTGCCAATAGAAAGGGATTCTTGCCCAATCATCCGTCAAATCCGATACACGATAATGAAAACTAAAACTATCAGACCCTGAACAGTGTGCGTTTTTTTCGTTTCTATTGTTTTTTTAATCACTGAACTGTTTCCACCGTTCTTTTTTTTTTTTTTTTGTCTCTCTCTGTTTTTTTTTTGCCCAGTACTTTTTTCGAATCCTCGGAAAACAAGAGACAGGGGTAAAAAAAAAAGTTTTTGCCCCAGGCGAGCTTACAGCCTAGACAGTATAGTTTTAAATTTGCTTTAGGGTTGCGGTGGCAGCGGCCAAAAGTACCCCTGGATAATTAGCGTTCGTACTTGACCCAGTGCGCTTCCTCCTCACCTTATACACGGTTTATAAATATATATACCTATCTAGTGAAGAAGGGAGCTTTGTCATCAGCTACTGAGAGATTTCTCTCCGGCGAAGGGCTGTTTAGTTGAAAAACGCGTCGGTTTTTAATCACTGGAAGAATTTTCGTTTTCTTCATTTCATTTTATTTCAATTTTTTTTTTGCTTCACTTTGTCACGTTTTTACCCATTATACTTAAATTTTCGTTCTTCCAACTTCATACGTGATCAGTCAACGATAATGATCGTATCCAGCGATTTTATCCCCGTCATTCATTTCTAATTGACAAGATAAAATTCTACACGTTATACTTTGATCGGATTTGCTTAATTGAGATTAATCAATTCAACACCACTGAGTAATGCGAATCAAACCGACCTGATTTGCACTCCTTCTTATATCCTTCACATACTGCGGAAAGACGATCTGGATTTTCTCATCCTCCTACTCATGATCAGTATACGTCTATATTGCCCTAGGGGGCTCGTCCCAAGGCTCAATAAAAATCTATCTTCCATCTACATATCTACAGCATTAGACTTCTCTCTGGAACATGAAAATAGTCGTTGCCAATTTTTTTTTCCCTTTTAAATTAACGAGACAGTCCGATCCCTACAGGGGCCCTTTCGACAAGGGACTGACGAAGAAGGTAGATAGGTATTTTATGCGGTTGACAAGATAATTAATCGTGATTAATTGGTTCTTCTTAAGAATGCAAATGAAATTTCTTGACGTTAATTAATTACACGTATTATGTATGTGTCTGTGATTTTCCATCCAAGCCAGTGGATATTATAACATAGGTATATGTAGTGGCCATGTGTGGCTGCACTGGAGCAGAAATGTTCTGTGTATAATGCGGACAAAAATAAATCGAAGATTTTGATGTCAGATTGACCGAAGGTCAGGAGCAAGGCGGTCGAAGTTCTCAATAATTAACTGGAAATATATAGACGCGATATTTGATTATTTTCAGTTACATTTGAAAAATATTTTTAACTTATCCGAACCAACCAACTTCGTGTATCTATTAGGAATTGGAGTTTTAGTTCGCCCGGGCCCGGGCGCCGCTCAGCGAGGTATAGATATGCCTACGTACGTATATCCAGTCCATTTAAACTGGGAGAACGAAATAACAGAATTTTAATTAAATAAACTCACCGCGTGGTTTCGAGTTGCGAAAAAATAAGTTCCTTCAACCTCCGGTAAAAGTGGAGAAAAATAATGAAATATGGTTCTCGGTAGACAGGTGGGTAGGTAGAGGTATGCCGTGAAAACGAGATAATGCGTGGTCGACGTCGGAAATTGTTTTTTTTTTATTTTTAAAACCTTCTCAGAGCTACGAAACGTTCCAAATTTCATATTTAATTTTATAATTTTCAATTTCGCGTATAAAATTTCAACTTGTCATCAGATTCTTCGTCTTCTTCGCGACTCCGAAATATACACGGAAAATCCATATCGCCAAAACTGAAGAAAATTTTGCAGCGTTCGGATTAATTCTAACGAATAACAAAATTATACAGAATTTCCGCAATTCCACCTTCTAATAAAATAGCTTGTTTCGTTTTTCACTACCCCCCTCTCTTATATCTCATCCCTGTTTCCTGACACGGGTCAGAGGTCGAACGAGGGTCGAGAAGGCCCTGCGTTCGAATCGAATCACGGTTACAAGAGGCTTAACTTTTCGGCGTTCTTCTCTCGCTCGACCGCCCCTCTCGTCTCTAAATTACAGAAACGTCAGCTAGCTTCTTTACGCGATCTCGCCTTCTGGTCTTATCTACACAAATACTTAATAAATATATAGGTGTACGTGTACAAGATTTTAGCCGCGAAGATGTAACCTTCCCTCGCCATTATCTCATCCCTTTTTATCTTGTTTTATTTTATTTTTACTCCTTTTTAACGTAAAAGCTTTCTTGGCGATTGTTTTATTTACGGCCGCAAGTTTAGTCTCGTCTAAAAAACAAAAGAAAACAAATAGCTCAGAATCTCGCCGAGCTTACAAAGCCTCCACGACGTTACAAACTCTGCCTTTTGTTTAATACTGCAGTCGGAGTTGTAGAATTGCAGATGCGGATACGGCGTCTATTTTCGGGCTTCTCAATTGCCGTATATATAACAGAACCAACTGAACAACTAATAAAGAGTTGTTTTCCAGCCGAGGTGCTGTATAGGTGGATAGATCATTGATTCAAATCTCCAGACTCGATTTGAATAAATTTGTTTTATTTATCCCGCATATATAAAACTCAAACGATATAAATAAACTGGGAAAGCCTTTTTCCTTCTTCTTCCTCTTGCTACATAAATCATGAAAAACTGGAATGGGGACGTATTACATATGTATGTACGTACGTATATGTATATCCTGTACGTGTACGATCAAAGAGCATAAAACTGCACGTTTCAATTCACGTTAAACAACATTATCCCGTTCAGAGGCACACGGACTCTTTCGTGAAATTTATGAATTATGAAACGTCGACGTTATACGCGTATGCGTAACACATACAGATATACACAATTTGAAATAAAAATCTGTATATACAGGGTGTCCCAGAACTACAGAACTAAATGTCCAAAATGAAAGGTGTCCTAGAGGAGGTCGAACTGAGTAAATTATCCCGAAGAACATGGGGTCTGCGAAGTCGCGTTCGCGAGATATCACAGGTTAAAAAATATTGCTTTGCGCCGCGATCGTGGCGCAAAGCAATATTTTTTAACCTGTGATATCTCGCGAACGCGACTTCGCAGACCCCATGTTCTTCGGGATAATTTACTCAGTTCGACCTCCTCTAGGACACCTTTCATTTTGGACATTTAGTTCTGGGACACCCTGTATATTTTATATCTCCTCGTCTGTTTAAACACCCTTCGTGACAATAGAATTATCCGGTTCTTGTTCCGCGGCTATTCTCAATTTCAGATAAGAAACGACGATATTTATGTATTGGAATTTCATGCTCAGCTTACTATCTGCGGAGCTAGGGGTACTGTGTTCAATAAATTGCAACACGCGGTGTGAAGTCTGAGCTACTTTCGTCGTAGATTAAAAACGAGGAACGAATAAGCCGGGTAATCTTTTACCCCCGTGAAGAGACGATCGAGAAAGAAGAAGGAGAAGAAAAAGAATAAGAAATAAGAAGGGGAAAAAAAAAATTGATAAAATGATGGATAAAATCAATTTATTTTCAGATAAATTCAGCCTTTCAGAGGAAAAGGTCACGCTCGAGAGATGAGAAGCAATTTCCCTTCGCGGAACAAAATCCCCGGGCTTCGCCGATCGTTCGCGCAAATATTGACAAAATTTAGTATGTTTCATGTTTTATTCAAAATATTATACATATTATTAACGATCGATAGTTATAATTGAAACCGAAACGATAATATTTTTGATCTTATTTTAATACTTGAGAATTTTCGCTGGATTTCAGGGTCTGTTCGTTTCTTTTTCTTTTTTTTTCATTTCCTTCAAATATTGACAGACTGAATTTTATACTCGTCTCGATTACCTACGTGAGGTGGTCCGAGGAGTTGTAGGTCGTATTTTGTGCCGAGTGTGCAAAGTAAACGAGGTCGTCAATGGACTTACGCTAGCCCCTAGAGACCCAAATACGTTCCGTGAAGTCCGCGTAGTCCTCGGAGTCATCCAGGTCGTAAAACCCTCGCCTCCGGGAGACGAAATACCCCGGAGAAAGTACGTGCGTACGTTTTAGGGCGTGTATAGCGTACCTGTTACTTTACCGGACAAATTCTGTCCGTTTTTGTTTTTTTTTTACCTCTTTTTCGCCTCGATATAAGTCGCCCCTAAATGAACGAAAATAAACCTGCACAAGACCAACGACGATTCTAGTTACTCTGAAAATTACTATCGTTGTTTTATTTTCTTTTTTCCTTTAAACCTGCAAGGAAAAGGAAGAGGGGGAAAAGTGAGTGAAATAAAGTGGAGTAAGAATTTACTAGTTCTGAAAGAAATACGTCAAAGTCCCGGGTAAAAAGTTCCACCATAAATCAACCGCGAAGAAAGTCGCCCCTCTGGAGCACCGCGCACTCTTCAACGATCTAAAGTCCAAACAAATCGGGTACGGGGAGGAAGAGGGGGTCTCTTTTGGCTCTTCTGTTTCCTCTTGCTTATTTTTTTCCGACACCTCCATCTCCTCATCTTCACCTTTCTCTTCTTTTTTTTCTTCGTCTTCTTCTTCTTCTTCTTCTTCTTCTTCTTCTTCTTATTCTCAATTGAGCCTTCTATTTGGGTCAATTTGCCTTTGATCGATGGTCAGAAACGCTTGACTCGCGAGTCAATTAATTTCGATATCGGTCCCCTTCAGCCTTTAGCCATGACATGTAAAAAAAAAACCCATCGATTTTCCGTGATCGTTATTGATACTGACTCTAGAGATTTTTTTTTTTTTTTCAAATCGTCTTATTCTTTTCTATAATAAAAAATGTTTGTCTTTTTCTCATTCCGGATATCCTGCAGCTATACCAATTGGTAATTTGTTTAATTGATCGTCTCGCTAGAAATGACTCGAAAAAACTTGCAGGGAAACAAAATTGCAAGAAAGGCAATAATTTTTTTGGCAAAAAAAAAACTCGATAACAAAATGATCGGTTCGAAATGGCTTAACGAGGCACAATAGTTAACGTGTTTTTAATAGCTCCATACAGCTTAGCGCGTTTCATTGGTAATTTGGTGGATTCGGTTTATTGAAATCGTCAGCGGTAGGATCGGGGTCAGAGATTACCGTGTTTTGCATATGTAAATGCTGCGATAACCGTTCTAGCCCGTTTGGTCAGAAATGCATTATTTAAATGTTGTGTATTGTGTTATGAATATCGTATGAACAAACATCAGCTACGTACTTCGTCGTTGAGAATTTAAGCCAACATAATATCTGCAGGGTACATCATATAAGCTGGATTCAAAATATTTGTCCTCCGGTATATTTCGGCCAGCAATTCTTCCTCTGGATCAACCAAACCGTACGAAAATTCTTTCAAGGATTACCCCTCCCCCCGACAACGATCCTGATGCAGTGTATATACAGGGTGTCCCAGAACTAAATGTCCAAAATGAAAGGTGTCCTAGAGGAGGTCGAACCGAGTAAATTGGCCCGAAGAACTTGGGGTCTGCGAAGTCGCGATCGCGAGATATCACAAGTTAAAAAAAAAGTATCGCTTTGCGCCGCGTCGCCGCGTCGTCGCGGCGCAAAGCGATACTTTTTTTTTAACTTGTGATATCTCGCGATCGCGACTTCGCAGACCCCAAGTTCTTCGGGCCAATTTACTCGGTTCGACCTCCTCTAGGACACCTTTCATTTTGGACATTTAGTTCTGGGACACCCTGTATAGATTTAAACTGCGGTTGTCTGCAGCGATACCAATTTATTCTTCGCCGTCAGGCGGAGCACTATTTACCCTTTCGTTCCGGTCACGAAAAACCAGTAAAACTTTAACGTCAAAGGGATCGGTGTAGGTTGTTTCATTTTCCCCTCTATACACTTGCTGGCAGAGATCCTTTAGTAACGCGGACTAAACGAGAGCACAATAGTTCAAGAGCTGACGAACAAAAGGTTAGAATTAAAATATTCTTTCTATTTTTTTTTTTTTACTTTCTACAGAAAACTTCACATTCCTATGCATTTTAACATTTCAGGTACAAGAAACAGCGTGAGAAAGATAACTCTTTTTTTTTTATCTTTTATTTTCTTAAATATGGAAACGTAGCCTTTTGTTCCTCGACTCCTGTTACTTACGTCCTGTTTTATTTCATCCACACGAAAGATAATGTCGGTCGGAAAATGAGGTGCAAAAATTTTACTCTAAGAAAATTTCTTCATCTCTCTTATACACTCTTTCTCAAAATTAATGCACAAGTAATATTCTGAGCTCGAGGAAATAGCGCCTGAGACAATCAGCAGACGCGAATTGAATCCGCTCGTAATTCCGGGACTAGGGTAGTTCTACTACTACGTAAATGTTCGCAGTATAGCTTAGGGAATAATTCATTGATTTGTTACTACGGCACGTTTTCGATAGTCGTTCGATTTTTATCCATGTCTAGTCCAGGCCAGTGTATAGTCGAGTCCAGTCAGAGCCAATCTAGCTCAATCGAAGCTGCCTGCCCGGTCGATGTGCGATTCGTTTCACTGTTTCTTTCGATTTGCCCATTCGCGGCGATATGCTTGGCTATATTGTGAATCGACAGTGGAATAAGAAAATAGCAGCCTTCCGCTGACCGTTCATCTATTTCCGCATTTACAAGGCCGAAATTATTATATAGCAATTACGTATTTCGAGATTGAAGTTCTAGGTCTTTTCCGATTCGTATAAAACGAAGAGCGATTTATTTATGGCTTACGCAGCCATTTCCCATACCGAATATGAATCCATGATTCATGGCTTGTAATTCATTGGGATATCCGCGACGCTAGATTTGGCATTTCGCATGGATAAAGAAGAATTGTGGATATGCGATATGGACGAGTGTACAAGGAGCGCAAATACCGTTCGATGATCAGATTGATGAGGGGTATATTTTTTCTTCAAAAAATTCATTGCGCGATGTACGACTCGGTGGTTTCGAGTCCGTATTACAGCTTCCAACGCCGAAGAACGGAACCTCGTAATATCCTCGCTGACACCCGTGAGGTTGATTGACGAGACGACGTCAACGACGCCTTTACGTCGGCGTCGGGACGCCTGGGTCGAGCGGAAAGCCGTTGGAAAGAAACAAAATAGAACCGTGAACCAGTCATTACTAATAATAGATCAGAGAAACGGGGGTTCGGAATTCGTTGATACAAAATTTTCTTAGCGCCGCTTTTTGTTTCATCGAGAAAAAAAAAAATAAAAATTATAGGGAATATATAATTTTCATTTTGTTCAATTTTAATCAGTAAAATCGATATTTTCGCCCTGTCGTTGCGAGGGGTAAACGAATACTTGAAGGTACCAAGTGATCAAAGGGTTTGAAAATCAAAGATCTTTCATTCGAAACGGTGGTTTATTATACTATGTACGCAGGTATTCATATTTCATAGCCATAGATGAAGGGTTTCAAGCAAAATCGAATTTCCATGGCTCGGATGCGGTCGCTTTAATCATCTCTCGTCGCAAATTTGTAATTTTATACCTAACACGTAAACTGCAGGATCTAATCCGCGACGGAGAGTCGTTTAATTATTCTTTTTGACTGATCAGACCTCCTTTATTACGATTAGAATTACATATTTACAACTGTTGGGCGTCCGGCATTGCCCTGTCTGCCTGGCTGCCTGCCTTCCTGCCTTCCTGCAGATAATAAATTATTACGACCGCCTCTGGCCAGTGTTGCTTTATATACATATACACAACCTTGTTAAGATTTGGCCACGCATTTATAAACATAAAGGCGGCTGCTAACTACTACTTCCAATTATTACGAAATCTGTGTATAGAGAACTGTATCAGTTGATCAGAAAAATAACCTTGGCCATTGATTGGGAAGCGAATGTTGATCATGTCGAATGAAAATAAAATTAATTCTTCTTCCTCAGTGATTTCGATGTTTTGATATTTTTTGTAAATAAAATTTTATCTTGAAAATGAATTTATCGATGGGAGAGACGGGAGTTGGATTTCTTGTCAAAAGACTCGCAAGTTAATTTTCCAAACTTCTTCCTCGAGACTTTTGATGGTTGAATATGATTTGAGAGGAGAAAAAATATTTTTCATGTAAACATCGAAGTTAAGTAAGAAGCCGAGGTTAAACGATGGAAAACATCTGTTATCTAATATCTGATGTTGGTATAAAAGTGCGACGAGCTGTCTGGATAGTTAATATGAAATGTGTTAATCCACGATATAAATTGCTGCGCCTATATCGCTTCCCGTTGATCATCGGGTGTAAATTTTTTTTTATCAAAACGCGATTTTAGACGTGTGAAACTGAATTATTGATAAGAAGATATATTTGAAAAATTCTAGGGTAGATTGTAGGCGTTTTTGGAAAAAGTATAATAGCAGAAATCGCGATTCAATAAATCAGCAACTTATCGAGTGAAGATGCTGTTATTAAAATTATAGTAATTGCTTCTTCTCGCGTCTTTTTGTATCTTTTAGGTTGTATACTTGTATAGTTTTATTTTCAAATTATTTTTATCGAGCACTCCGAGTTATTAGAATAAAACAACAAGACGAACAATATGTATAAGTGTATATCTATAGATACCGAAGTCGTGTCTTCTGGTGGATTTGCGAAAGAGGAGGAGCAAGGAGAGAGGAGAGAGAGTCCCTTTATTCAAACCATCGTCGTCTCGCCGACAGGATTCCATCTTTAAGGGTGGGCAAGATGAAACTTTAACGAGAAATGAATTTCGCTTTTGATTCTTTATAAAATCGCGATCCCGGACCGAAAACAAGGATACAAAAGAGATAAAAGTGCTTTGATTTACGGGGCATTGCGAGAGATTCGAGGAAAATTGACGAAACCAAGTGCCTCCAGAGTTCGAAGGGGGCCCATGCCGTACAGCTAAATTAGAGAACGAAACAAACAACGACAGGAATTTTAATTAAAAAAAATATTCAATCTTTAATTAAGATTAATTGGAATCTTTTTTTTCTCGTTTTACTAAAACTTCTAAAGCCAGGTTCGAGGTTTTAAGCGAATTAAAACTTCTGCAGGGTAACTCGAAGTTGTGGCCAAATTTTACGTTCCTACCAAACGGTTTTGCGGTAAGCTAAGCCCACTGGCCCAGCAGAGAGTTAGCTAGTTTTGCGGGCAGATTCCTTTCCGGCCAGCTGGTTAGCCAGGGATAGTTTGAGCTTAATAATATTTTTTTTCCATTTTTTTGGCCATTCCGCATCCATTTGTCGAGCTGTTTAGATAAGCAAAATTTCCTACCCATTTCAGAGATTAAATGGGCCTCGGTTTAAATGCTGTGTAAAACAGAAGAGAAACAATAAAGTGCAGCAACAACTTTTCTGATTAAAATGCACGAGGCGGAGTCGCGAGTGCACGAGAAATAACAAAGCTGCGTTCAACTTTCATTGTAAAAACTATGAAAAAACAATAGAAGAATAATTCTTATCCGACGGTTCTTTCTAATGGTAACGACGAATGACGGATTTTGTACATTTTTCGCCTGAAAATTTGAAGAAAGAAATGCCTCTGAATCAAAAAAAAAAAAAAAAAAATTTCTAATGATTTTTACAATATTTCATCCCTCGATTTCGAAGTAAGATGAAACTAAGAAGAAGAAAAAATGGATAAATTTATTCAAATAATAAACATGGAAAGGGCCCGAACCCGTAGCCTCGATTGGCCCAATCCATCAATCTCCACCGTCAGCGAAAGTCTCTTTAGTCTCTTCCTTCTCTAGATTTTCTAATTTTCGTAAGTACGCGGTTATATCTACACGTATTAGTACCTTGCCACCCTATAGCTGTTCGATTTCTGCACAGATCCCAACCCCGTAGCTGCGTGCACCAAAAGGCGGAAAGCCACGAATCGCGTGAAAAGGATCACGTCCTAAGATCACGTGTAAATATATATCTATAGGTAGGTATAATGTAAGTTTGGCACTGACGTGCCTTTCTGAGTAACGGGTACTACGTGTTACGACTGAAACTATACCAACACTATTACTACCAGTCCCATTTAGCTGTCTAAATCTCTATACTCCACAAATTCTCTGTTACTCACGTGTATGTTTGTCGAGATGGGGATGGGTAAACCGACCTTAGGATTGGCTTCACACCGTCTAGACGCGTTTTAGGTAGATACATATAGAGAATGGAGCGGGGGTGTCGAAAGCCAGGGACCAGACGAGCTTTAAACCTAAGCATATCGTAGATCCAATGAGAAGGTAAAAAGGAGAACGAGACGTAATAAAAAAATTGAAAAAGGAGAATAAGAGAGAAGAAAAAGGACGAGACGTTTCAGCCCCAGAAGATACGGCACGTCGTACACGGCTGTCAAGTTGCACCTGTCTCGAAATAGACAGGGAAAAAGAAAGCAAGAGGGCCAAGCTACTGAAGAATTTTTGGTAAAGAGAAGGAGATAGAGCGACCCTTTCGTATTTTCCAACTCGGTGTCGGAAGATATTAATTAACCTTCGCACTCTGGAATTTGTCAAATGAAATTAAAACGGCTGACTGATCTACTGCTGGTTCGCCTTTTAAAAAGTTTATAATTAGTTTCGTTTCTTTGGTTTGTCTTGTTTTTTAGTCAATTTTTGGACCGGTGCTGTGTTCAACCTGATAGCTGTTCATTATTAGGGTCTTGGTTGCGCACCCTATGATCATAGTTTGATAAAATCTTTCCCCTCTCTTCCTCCTCTCCTCGCCCTTTTGGTGTGTATCGTTATCTGACACGGCTATATAGATATTGCATGGCTACATACAACCCCATCAACGTTGATATATTGACAAACCCTTCGTGATACTAAATGACACGCATAGCGACCCTCGAGAGGCCTACTTCACGAGCAGTTCACTGCAGCATACCCTTCAACCACGAAGCCTCGGTTTCATCCCACTCGTTCAACCTCCACAAATTTACCATAATAACTAATGAGAGAGATGTAACACAGCTGCAGGGACCCCACGCTCGTTTCATCACGTATTTATACCCGTTTAAAAAAAGCGCGTAAAAATAAAACGCTTTTTCTTGTTTCGAACTCGCTCGTTCAGAATCCTCGAATCTTTTTTCACAAAATTTTACTGCCCGTTTAATCAAGGCTTTTTTTCTAGAAAAGATTGAGACTTGTAAGAAAAGGAACCGTGATAATTTAGGCATCTTTCCCAGACCCTAGAATCCAAAATACACCAACGCTTCCACGAAGCAATCGTATATAGGTATTGGTTCAGGTGGCGTATCTCTATACGGGTGCTTGACCAGTAGTCAAACACAGTGTTAGGTCGGACAATACTCGAACCAAGTGTGGAGCGGCGGACTACGCCTCACTTAAATTAATGGTGTAGCAGTCCTACTACAAGGACTCCGAACATGCGTATATGTATATGTATAGGTACAATTGGCGTGTCCCGTATCGTCAGGACAAAGTGTTCGGAAATAGAAACGGACATTTTCGGTTGGGGGGGTGGGGGGAACAAAAAAAGTGTTTTCTGTTATCCATTGAACCATATCATTTGTCAATCCACTACGTAGCATTGACGTAAACTTTGCTGCAGATATCACGCCGAAATTGATGAGTCGATAAAGTTTTTCTTTTTTGAAGGAGAAGAAGAAGCCTGCCTACCTATAATCGATGAAAGAAAAATTTTCGCCGCGTTCAATTTTACTCGCGTGAATATCTTGATGTTAAATATCGAATCGTATCCTCCGTGAGATTTGAGCTCCTCAAATTTCACAAAATCGACATAAGACCTGCACCACCGTGGACTAAAATCGATGCGGGTAAAAATAAACCAAGTCCTTCAACTTCGACGATGGTAGTCCGCTGATTGCGAGAGGAGCGACTTATATACCGGAGCCGACAATGAGCTAACGAAAAGAACGATTGTCCTTGGAGATGTGACGTCAATGCTTCGATTTCGACTCCTGTACGTTATTTTCCGGTGAAATTCTATGGCCTAAAAACCCAGAATTCCCGACGGAATTCACCCCTGTTTTTCAGCCCGGCTCGAGCCAGACTTATCTCGGTAAATTAAACCATCGGGAAATATCTGCCGACACGAACGCTCTCGTCGCTATCGTGGTATATTTCGATGATAAAAAGGATTCATCTAAATCCGAAAAAAAAAAATTCTACGATCAAATTTGCCGAAAACGTCGTATGAACAGACGTTTCATTGTCTAACGGTTATGCAGATTGGTTAGAGAAGTGGTCCTCCGTACCCCGTAGTTTCGGGCTCAAAGCATTAGCGGCAAGTCGTTGTCGCATGTTTAAGCATGATTTAATCACGGTATGATTAATGACTCGGTTCGGGTAGCCTGGCCCGTGTTCCTCAACAGGATTACATCAGCCTGTGTCGAGGGATATACGACGGTATAAAGTTTGTCTTTACTTGTGACAGACGTCAAAGTCTCTCGATGGTCGATTCGCTTTATCATAGACTTATTTCATCCCCTGATACTACGCCGCAATTTATGGAAAAAAAAATCGCACTCGTTTCAGAATTTATCGCGCACAATTTTGATGCCTTGAACTGGAAGAGTTTGGAAATGCCGCTAGTTGTACATACGTGCTATAATAAAGCTTTTGTAGTAAGCCACGAAGGACTTTCGTATGCCATTAAAATATCCCAAAAGGCCGAGGTTCCGGATTTCTAGCCACGCGAAAGGGTGTCGCCGCAGTAATCTCCGTAACACGATTAACTGTGGCCAGTTGTTGGTTCACAGGTCTTGCAGGGTTGTAGAACGTTTCTGTAGCCCTCTTCAAAGGTTGTCGATTTTTTTTTTTTTTTTTTTTTTCTCAAGAATACGGTGAATGGTTATCGATCTAAGGATTGCGGAATGTTGAGATGAAAAAAGGCTGTCTAATCCTACTTTCAAATCCGAGGATTTCTCTCATCCGAAAACTACCACAGGCTCGCTTATTCTTTACACTTTGTTGACGTTCCAGACGCCGCGACGCCCTATGCCTGTGATTTTCCCCTCTAGGCGTCGGACGTCCCGTGGGAGAAAACCCTGCACGACCGCGAGTACCGGAGACGTCTTGGACTTCCTGGCGCGGATCTATCGAACCGGAAACACCGTGAAACATGAGAAGATACAATGTATTTTTCCGTTTTTACGGTATGAAAAAGCTCAACAAATGGTCATACGACGCGGGTAGCAAATTGAGAGGGTAAAATGAATCTAATATTGGCGAAAAGCGGGATTTATAAACAGGGAAAGAATAAATTAATTAAAAAGAAGACTCCAGGCTGGGATTATACGACTGTACATATATTTTTTTCGTCGTTGTAAATCGGGTTGAAAATTAGTCGGCCGTTTTCAAAGCTGAAACGTAGATTCCGTTTAAAAAGAAGAGCGAGCTAAAGAAATTCAAATGAAAAAGAACGGAGCCGCGGCAGGGGGGGGGGAGGAAAAATAAAATAACGAAAGGAGAACGGAAATGTCATGGGTAGGTAGACACGGTGCTGTTTGATTCCACGGGTGACTGCGTGTCGTAAATAAATTTTAACGAGTTTTCTCGAGAACCGGGGAAAACTGCTCGGAGCTAAACGGATGCAAGTATCGGCATCGTTAACGACTACATTCGCGAGATATTTTAATTTCATTCCATAGACAGAGGACCGAGAACGGTAACTGGTAACTGGTAACGTTGGTTAGTACACCGGTTTTTCATCGTTCATGTAATTTACCATCTTCTCTTTTCCTCTCTCTCCCTCTTCTCTCTCTCTCTCGCTTTCTCGTTCCCGGTGTAATATAAAACTCCGTTAGCTGCTCCAAATCTATCCATACAAGAGTTCCGAAGTCTTCATCGGTGGATATTAAATTTTTAATTACAGTTTCTTATTGTAAACCTTTCACAGTTTGAGCCTAGTAATTTTTTACTTTTCAGAAGAAAAGTATTGTATTCGGCTGGAAAATGACTATGTCCAATTTTGACGAATCTTCACGTTTCAAGACCCCGAGAATCCGAAAATCATGTTTTTAACGAAATGTCGGTCTGTCCGTCCGTTGCGTTCACTCGAAAATCTCAGAAACGGTTCGATAGAACAATTTGAATTTTGGCGTGACATCTTGATACATTGGCAAGATCAAACTTTTCTATAATGCATTTTGATCCGACTTCCGGTTTAGCCGCCACTGGGAAGGACTCCTGATATTTTTAACGGAAATTTCAAATTTTCACGCTGGCAAATGAAAGTTCAAGGTGCCCCGAATCGATACATATATATATGTATGGGGTTTTGACGCCAACTGACCCGACAAACGAGTGATCAATCGACAATCGAACAAACTCCTCTAATGATCTCACGAGCGGCTCGATAGAAAGATTTGAGTTTTGGCATGTCGTTTCTGTACGTTAGGAGGATGAACCTTTTCGACACCTCATTTCAATCCGACTTCCGGATCGACCGGAAGTAGAGAAGACTCCCGATTTTTTACCAGAAACTTGAAGTTTTCACGCTAGCAAATGAAAGTTCAAGTTGCCCCGAATCGATACATATACATATGTATAGGGTTTTGACGCTAACTGACCCGACAAACAAGTGATCAATCGACAATCGAACAAACTCCTCTAATGATCTCAGGAGCGGCTCGATAGAAAGATTTGAGTTTTGGCATGTCGTTTCTGTACGTTAGAAGGATGAACCTTTTCGACACCTCATTTCAATCCGACTTCCGAATCGACCGGAAGTAGAGAAGACTCCCGATTTTTGACCAGAAACTTGAAGTTGTCACGCTAGCAAATGAAAGTTCAAGTTGCCCCGAATCGATACATATATATATGTATAGGGTTTTGACGCCAACTGACCCGACAAACGAGTGTTCAATCGACAATCGAACAAACTCCTCTAATGATCTCAGGAGCGGCTTCATAGAAAGATTTGAGTTTTGGCATGTCGTTTCTATACGTTAGGAGGACGAACCTTTTCGACACCTCATTTCAATCCGACTTCTGGGTCGACCGGAAGTGGAGAAGACTCCCGATTTTTGACCGGAAACTTGGAGTTTTTACGGTGGCAAATGAAAGTTCGAGTCGCCCCGAATCGATACATATATACATGTATAGGGTTCCGACGTCAACTGTCCCGACAAACAAGTGATCCATTGATAATGGAACAAACTCCTTCTATGATCTCAGGAGCGGCTCGATATAAAGATTTGAGTTTTGGCATGTAGTTTCTGTACGTTGGGAGGATGAAGCTTTTCGACACCTTATTTCAATCCGACTCCCGTATCGACCGGAAGTGGAGAAGTCTTCGGATTTTTGACTGGTAACTTGAAGTTTTTTCGATAAAAATTGAAAGATATCTTCACCCCGAAACCAAACATGTTCTAGTCAGAGTAGTTCAATCATTATATTCATCAATAATGAAGTACTTGATACGATCAACAATAAAGGACGTTATAAGCTTCAAAATTGAGCATGTTGTTGTTTTTTCGGGACTGGAAAGAAGAATGTCTTCAATATTGCATTATTGTGATATTCGCGGATTGTTTAATTTTTCAATTTCAAGTAAAAATCAGGATAATATGACGTTAGTAACGTGATATCGTCTTTGTGCTCACTATTGATTGAAAATGAATGTCATCATGATCCACAATCGAATTTATCTCTCTATTTATTTCATACACATACATATTGGTGCGATGATTTTACATATAAAGATAAAGACAGCATTTTTAGAATTATTGAATGTAAATTATGCAACAAAAAATGATCGGATGAAAAGTTCTACGCGAATAGATTCGCCGCTTGTTTTTTCTTCTCTTTCAACTACGGTTAATAAAGCTTTGAGTTACAAAAGTCGATTAATTATTCATTTCTTAATCCAGCAAAGCTATAGGTACCTACTAGTAACGATTTTCTTCTCTTGTATGTACAAAAAAAATAGGACTCAAAAATACGCCATCAACGACTAATGGCGAGATTCTCACTATACAGGAATTCGACGATCTTCTTCATCTAGGAAATTACGGAACCATTCTGCACACCGTGACATGAAATTTTCAGTTTAACGATCAAAAGCGTGGTTTACCACTCGAAGATTTTGGCCAAGCGAATAACTTGAATCGTTTCCCATGCGATTTCGCGGACAATGAATTGCAGTACCTTTGTTCCGGTGTTCATGGACTCAAACAACGATCTTGGGCTGCAGGGTTTCGCATCTACATATTCCGCGAATTTGCATATGAATATCGTTTTGCAAACCGCGTTATTTCTCGTCCCCCTTACAAAATACCGCGCGGGGATCAATTGACACGTTTTTAAATCTGAATTAGCCGCTATTTGCGGGGTTTTTGACTTTCTGAAAAATGATTTCCTAGTCCCGCGGTGCTGCAGGTAACGTGCCTTACGGAGGGTCGCGTACTCGCCAGCAACTACCATCAATCATTTACATCGTCGTCGTTTTCATCCTGGACGTAGTACGTTTACGAAAAAAAAAATTATTTCACACTCCATTTAACTCTGATTTTCACCTTGCTTTATCAGTTTGTCACTAACATATACGTACGATTCTCGATATGTTTTCTTACCATTTTCAGCACGTTATACGGTCTCCTATATCTACATTCTGTCGAAATGAACCTTTTCCTTTGAGAAGGGTTTCAGATATATTTACCGAAAAATTTCAAACGTCCTTTGACCGATTCGAATGACTTCATCGGTCCTCAAAATCTTTGAACTCTTCACCGCGACATATATGACATCTTGGTAAATAATTACTTTCATTACTTAGCGATCCCACTCGTTCTACCACAGTTTACAATCTCATTCGTATACGAACCTATATCTGTGTCATCCAATTCGCTAATGGCACCGAGATGACGAAAATAAATATAAATATACACATACAGGGTATCCCAGAAGTATACGTCCAAAATGAAAGGTGTCCTAGAGGAGGTCGTACTGAGTAAATTGTCCCGAAGAACATGGGGTCTGCGAAGTCGCCTTCGGGAGATACCACAGGTTAAAAAAGTATCGCTTTGCGCCGCGCAGCGCCGCATTTCGATTTTTTGCCTGGCCGCATTTCGATTTTTTCTAATTTTAATACTCTGAACTATAACGTTTCCAAAAATTCTAACTGTTCAGAACTTTAACCCGGTCCCCATTTTTGACATAAAAAAACAACCGCAATTCGCTAGATAGTATACCGTGTTTTTTCAGTATCTGATACGCGCCCAAAATAAATAGGGACATTAGATCTACAAGCGAGATGTGTGAATTACGATTAAATTTGACTCAGTACGAGACACCCCGCTAGATTTCAATGTTTTGTCTCCGCATTATCTCCTGCGTGGGGTAAATACCAGAGAATCTACAGGAATACGTGCGTATGTACATACGTATACGTATCGTAGCTAAATGTATACAGGGTGTCCCAGAACTAAATGTCCAAAATGAAAGGTGTCCTAGAGGAGGTCGAACCGAGTAAATTGGCCCGAAGAACATGGGGTCTGCGAAGTCGCGATCGCGAGATATCACAAGTTAAAAAAAAAGTATCGCTTTGCGCCGCGTCGCCGCGTCGTCGCGGCGCAAAGCGATACTTTTTTTTTAACTTGTGATATCTCGCGATCGCGACTTCGCAGACCCCATGTTCTTCGAGCCAATTTACTCGGTTCGACCTCCTCTAGGACTCCTTTCATTTTGGACATTTAGTTCTGGGACAGCCTGTACATTTGTCACTATAAATATTAGACAATAATCTTAAGTCTGGATGTAATTTGTATATAAATTGTATCTGGGGCTTTTTTATGTAATAAAAACCGACCAGGATAGAGAGATAACAATAAATCCCTGTTATAATCTTTGTTTCGGTATATGGGAGGGCAAGAGCTGAATCCTTTGATAAACTTTTCTAATCTTGTATATAGAAGGTGGAAACTATTATTGCCGGAACAATATTCACTCTCGACTTTTCGCAAGCTCACCCTGTGCACGTACGCCAACTCGCGGGTTTACGCAGGGACGTAAGCTTCTTACCAGCAATAAATTCTCAACGTGAACCAAAATCAGGACATAGTCAAGTCCCTTCCTTCCTATGGGATTCGGTTGGCTTCGCGTATACCTTTACCTCAGTGTTAACCTCATAATTGGGAAGTCGGATGTTGTTCCAGTTCAAAGATACGGGGGTATAATCTTATTTGCCATAAGCATACAGAGAGTCGAGTTATATGCGATAGGATCCAAACTCTGCAGTCAGTATACGAATTAAAAATTTCTTGAAAACACACGCAAGTATAAATTCGAAAATTTACTCAACATTTTCCTGTATACGAAGTTAAAACAGAATCACTTTTTATTATAAACTCAGGGATTAGGTCGCGCGTCGAAGCAATTTTTAACGCGACTCACCTGCATGGCGGCAGGTGTTGTTTTTTTATCAAATTTTTTATTAAAAAGTATACACCGTGCAGCAAGCCCATACGAGAGAAAGAAGGCAATGATTCTCGCATTATGGAAGTTAAATTGCGTCGTATAAAAGGAGTTTCGGCCCTGCAGAGCGTAGCTTTTGACGTTATACGCGATTGCTAACGTAAATCAGAAACGTAAACCTCGTTTGTTAACGTTATTCGTTTAGTCAAAGAGATATTCCGGAGATATTTTTTCAGACGTTTATATATCAACAAGTTTTACAATTTTATCAACCGTTAAATGTACATACTTTGAAGGAAACAATTTCTCATAGCGAATTTTATTTTTATTACACCTCCACTTTCGTATCATTCTCTTCTCTTCAATTTTTTCTTTTTTTTTTCTTGTTTCCCTTTTATCATTACATAAAAAGTTTTCATAACCCATAAGCGAGAGGAGAACGATTTAGCCATAAAGCCTTTTTACATAAGGGGAGAAAGCATACCTGCAGTACCTGCACACCGTGTCTCAAGGAAGTGAATGATTCATTCCTTTTTTTATTATTGAAGAGTGAATGAATAAAAAATGAGATAGCTGTTAATTTTGTAATTCTTTTATTTCTTAAATTTTCACTTTATGGAAATTTTTGGCGAACAAACGGAAGCGGGACGGGGTCTGATTCTTGGCACCATTAAGAACCGCCGAGGGAGCCGAGGTCTTCGTTTGTATTCCTCCCGTTTCTTCCCTGGCAATTTCTCGAATCCCCCTAATCTCACCACAATTTACTAGACTCCACGGGGTCTCGGCTGTGGCTAACGCCGTTTGCTTAACAACAAAGTGCCGGAAACGGGACATGGAATTGGTCATTTGTCTCCTGGGATGATGTTTATCCGTATAAACCGCTTGCCATCAGAAATAAAGTATAATCGACTTTTTTACGATCCGCTTTGGAAATATAATAATAATTTTTTTTTTTTTCTCCGTAGAAGGAGATAATAAGGATAATAGTTCTTTTATTTTATCTTATTAAAAATATATCATCAAGAGTAAGATCCATGAAATTTGTAACAAGCGCGTGAAACTGGAATTTTTTGGAACGCAATAATCCTGAAAAATAATTCAAACCCGAAGAGGTAGAAACGGGGCTGTTGGGCACGGCGAGCGAGTAACAGACGATCTCGATGAAAGGGAAAACTGGAGAACGTAGGTATACGTATATATCACGGTAAAGGGAAAAGTAACGGGGTGGAAATACAATTATATAAATTAATGGAACAGCGAAATGAAGCGAGATAAACAACCGCGGCTGGTCGAAGGTGGTCGCGCGGTGTCAGGTATATTAATCTGAAAAATATATTCGCTGCCAAAAATTAGAAGAATTTTATTTTCTTGAATCATGAACAAGGAGTCAGTAGCAGAAAAAATAAAATAATAGGTAAAAACAGATTATTTTTGGTATATGGGTATGAGCTACCGCGTATTATTTGCTAACAATTATTTGTCTCGAGAAACATCCGATTCGCGAGATAAATTCGCAGATCATGTATACATATGTATATATTATATAGTGATATATATGTGTGTTTGAAAAACATGAAAATCCTCGCCCTTAACTTAACTCGGCTTATAAAACAACAACGAAACGTTTTATTGGTTGTTTACGCGGGCGTTCTAGTCACTCGCAGATCCCCAGCTGCCGCATAAGAGGATTAACGGGTTTCCAGGGGTAGGGAAATAGGAAGGGATGTTGAACGGAGAGGAGAGTATAGAAAAGCGAAAAAGTAGAGGAGAGAAGCGAAAGCTCTGGTTCACCGTTACAGAACTTGCAACGGATAATAAAACTTGGTCGTGAAATTCGCTAGTTCCATTTACAACTGGTCTTAGTCGCGTAGGGTACCTTAAGATACTATAATTCGATGGCCAAACTTTTTTCCTCGTACAGTTGAAGAAAGTGTTTCCTATTTTTTTTTTTTTCTTTTCTTTTCCTTTTTTTTCTGCAACCAGCTCTCGCATATTCATTGATTTTCGCAAACAGAACTTCCGTCTTTTCACTTCAGGCCAGTAGAATAAGCCTCGAAATAAATCTCCGTTGAGTAAAGAAAAAGAAACCTAGAAAGAAGAAAAAAGAATACAGTAAAAATTTAAAGTTACGAAAAACTCGTTTACGTCAGAAATTTATATACACAGATGTACATACATACCTGCAGCTACCGTAAAACGCGGGTCCTCACGGAGTTGGAAAACCTCGGTGAAAAAGTATATCGCCGATTTTCCGGCAGAATTGAATTTGCGTGAAATCTATAGGCAAAAAGAAAGAAGAAGAAGAGAAAAAAAAAAACGAAAAATCTCGAATCATGAGGCGGAAACAAGCGATGCCAAAAGTCTGCATCCCGGTTGCAGAGAGACGAACTATAAGTACGTGGCCCCAACTCAGCCGCGGGATATATCTTCGTCTGCTGGTATATATACACTTGGAATTGAATTTTCTGTGAAGGCCCGGGGCGTCGCGACGCCGAGAAGAAGCTCCTCGCTTATACATATATACGTATGTACATACATACATTACATGTATGTATACATAAATGTATAAATGTGTGTGTATATAAACCTATATCTACTCTGTACCTGAATGCACGTTCATGTACAGGAGTATAATACCTATACATAGGTATATGTACTTTATACATCCATTACACGTGCCACGCAGTACCTACGTTTCTCCGTGTCGGATATGGTTTGTCATGTTTTCTGAGCCGTGAATTCCTCCAGGAAGAGCTTATTGTCAGGCAATCAAAGAGTCACTTCAAGATTTTGCAATTTTAGAATTTACCACCGCCAGCATACGGTTTCTTGCTGACTCTGTTCGAGAGATGGGAGATAAAATAATGAGAAATACCCAAATCGGAACACCATGGAGTTAAATAAGAAAAAAAAAAAAAAATACGAAACGATACTGTCTCCCATGTTCCCTAATTTTCGTCAGACTATGTACTTATTTTCCTTTTTCATTCATATCTTTTCCTTAGTTTTTTTTTTTTGTTTCTTTTTTGTTTTTTATAGATTTCAGTAGAAAATTTCAACACTATATATATATAGGTACATATTTCCTGAATGAATAAAATTTTTCCCATCTTTTAGCAAGTTTTTTTTTTTTTCTAGTTGCCCATTAATTTTGCTAATTTTATTTCAACTCTTCGTCATATATACTGTAATTTATTTGAATATACATAAATTTGAAAGATTTTTCTCGCAAGCTTTCCGCTTCGACGCGACGCGACGTGACACTCGCGCGGTACTACTTCAACTACATCGCACAGCTCCGTAACTCTGACGTCGGTCTGCATACGTAGGTATGAGTATGCGATGTAAAACTATCTCTAGGTATTGGAGTAAAAGGAAAAAATATGAAGAAAAAAAAATAGAGTGAAAAAAAAAGACGAAAAAACAAGTAAATGAAAGTTTCGAGCCGCAAGCTCGACTGTGCATCGTGTCTTGGAAACCGAAGTGGCGAACTCTGTTTCTACTGAAATATACTCGCATTTGAACTAGAAGGTATATAACCGAGCGACCAGTTTGAACGGATATCTTTTTATTTTTATTTTTTTTTTCTTACTTTCGTTTACTTATAAACTGTTCTTCGAATATTTTAACGACTGATCGATATTATACACGAAGCTAGAGAAATAAATTTCAGAACCTTAAACTACGTCACGCGCGGGAACGAGAGCTGGCAAAAAAAATTCTTGTTTTACCGCGAATATTAAAAGTATTATTAATATTTGTTATAAGAAAATAAACGCGCCTCCGCAGATTCGCCGCATATGTCGCAGAAAAACAGGCCGCATATTTCCGGTGATATTTTCAAATATTTATTACCATAGTCGCACACGCATACATGAAAGTACGTGTATGAATTTTATTATCTGTGGATTTCTCGAAATTCTTGACTCTTGAGAAAATATTTAAACAATTGGTAAAACCTTCGAGCGAGGAAAACGAAAAACGAAAAAGAAAAATCACGCTCATCGTCAGGCATATTTGTATATGGATGGATAAATGAATGTGGAAAGTCGAGGAATGGGGTGAAAGAAAGTTGGTTTCAGCGTAGGTACAGTTTCTGGTGGGTATACTTTGGCCCTCCTATTCCCAAGGGGTGTTCTAATTTGATCGTCATCCCGGGGTTTTCTTTGCAGTGATAAATGTATTCGTCGGACCCAAGAGCCTCTAGGGTCGTCAGGATCGCGGTGAGGTGGAGGACCCTTTTGGCCGCTTTGTGAGCGTGTAACGTGTTCTCAATTACACGTGAATTTCGAATGCCAAGTCCCTCAAGCCCTTCAGGCAACAGCTACGACTATCATACTACTCGTTTCTGACAGTTTTAAAATTCTTCGAGGAATCCAAATAGCGATTTTCTCTTCCCATCGGTTTTTTAAACGGACAATTATTCATCACTGCCGTTTATCTTCTTGTCATTTTCCTAATTTGTCCTTGTCTTTTTTTTTTTTTTGTTATTTCTTTTTTATCATTTCGAAACACACAAACGGTTTGTCGGTGAAATTTATCTCTTTCTTTTTTTTTCTCCCCTTCTCTGTAATGTAGCTTTTCCCGGTTCTCCTAAATCTCATAAAAAATTGAACGTGGCACCCTAATCGTAGGTCTCCGAGGTTCAAATGTAACGGAAGACGTGAACCGGGAGGACTGCCGAATACATATATCGATTAGTCAGTAGTGATAATAAACATCTGGATCCGGAATATCGTCTATAGAAGCTTGAAATACACGGGATAAAAATTTTAGATTCTGAATTTCGAACTAAAGAAGGTGTCATTTTTTTTTTCTCATCTGTGATTCAGGTTTTTCATTGCCCTACAGGTGTGACCTTTTCGTTTCTATATCTTGCTCCGGGTCAAAGTTGAAACTTGTCGCGATGTTGAAACTGGCGAAACTGGGAAACTAGGAAACTGGGAGACAGAAATGTGCGACGTAGCTGGAATATCGGCTTTGTTGTCCAGAGATTCCGGAGGGTGATATCGACATCGGGTATTGTTTACCGCGGGCTTTTCACCGCAAATATTCACGCTAGAGTAGGAGAGACTTGAGAGAAAACGAAAGAGAGAGAAAAATATATTAAAAGAAAAGAAAAGAAAAAAAAAAAAAAAAATGCAGGTATTTGAGGCAGCGAGAGAAAACATGATATTGAATTTCGAGGACCAAATTTGTCTCGAATCCCAGCTCTTATAAGATAGATCGTCGATGGTCTCTTCCGCAACTTTCGTAATCGTCTCCTGTAGTCGTTCGAAAACGAAAAAAAAAAACGACAAGGCCGATTTCCTTGTACTTTTGTTGAAAGGATCGTACGAAATAAGTAAAAGTGCGTTCTTCAGGATTATGAGAAAAGGTCCAATCGTTAGTATGCGAAAGTTCACGCTGGTGAGTTTTACTAAGCTGTGAGATTTAGTTACAACTATTCTTCGTATATAAATTTTGCGTCAAAGGTTGGCCAAAGTTCGTCAGGGATATAACCGTACTCCCTTGTGTATTCGATAAAAAACAATTTCTCCGGATAAAGCGAAGACCAGAAAAAAAAGAAGAAGCCAAAGCAGCTCAATAATATTACGGTCAGAGAACAGCTGGACGAAAATCCTGTATTCTTGATTGACTCGCGTTCTGAGAAACGTTGCAAGAAAGCTCCTCTTGCTCCCTCCGCTGTATCGTGCTGTTTCTTATCCGTGGGAAAGAAATATGAGAAGAAATTTTTCTTCTTTCCGTTGACAAAACCGAAACTAAAAAAATTTTAAAAACGACCGCGAACTCGCGTTAAACAAAAATTAAATACCCTAGCTAGGCTGTACATGAAAAAGTTTTTAGGCTATAATTTTTCCTCGCAATTACCCGTCAGCCTCTCTCTCTGTTCAGGCAAACAGTCGTGTCAAGTTTTTCGCCTTGGACATAATTAAAACGTCTGCCGAGTATTTTGGAGTAGAAGTAAAAATTTTACTGATAATTTTACGCAAATATTAATGATTATAATTTTCGGCTAGATATTCAAATTTCAATCCAACGGAAACGCAAGTCGAGAAAAATCGCTCGACATATTTGAAAAGAAAAAATTAGCTTAAGAACCGGTTGAATGTGCCTCGTTCACCTAAGGTGCTATTTATTTCATAAATAGACTTTACCAAGAGTACTACAAACTTGGCAAGAATATAGGTATAGGTATACTGATATACATACCTATAGTATACAGATATATTTATATATCTAGCCCAGCGAAGTCGCTACAAGTGGTTGTGCACACCAAGGAGAAGACAAGACTAGTTTCATCGACCCATATCAGTGACAGATGAATATCGATTTTCAAGAACCTGTACGATACGTAGTGGTGCTCCAGATTTTTTTCTTTTTTTTCTTCATTTTTTTGTTTTTTATCGAATATATATATATACCAATACATATCATATATTTACTACCCGAACTGGACTTCCTCCCTCCGGTATTGAGTTAGGGGCGGAAATTATCGGAATTTATATTGATATTGATATTTAACTCGAAATTGAATCTCGGATGTAATTTCCGTAAAAAGTTGAGTGCTCTCATTATATTCTTCGTACTGTAATATTGTCACGGTTAGGTGTATGAAATCGCTTCTAATTGAACAACAGAACGCGTTAACACTGATTTTATCCGACATATAATTTGATCCCGAAGAGAAAATTGACTTTTAATTGTATCCAGATGACTGGTCTGGGTTGAAGTACCGAATTTAAAAAATTCAGAACGGTCAAAATTTTGAAGTTTAATATCACCGATTCACAGTTTTTGGAAAGAATATTTTCCCAAGAGTCTACATAGTCGATTTAAAAAAAAAAAAAAAAGGAAGGCTAAAAATTTCCAAGTTTCATTAAATTTTCGGATTCTTGGACTTTCGGAGTTTTGGACTTTTCGATTTTTGAGCTGTCTGCATTCCGATTTTTTCCAATTTTAATACTCTGAACTATAACGTTTCCAAAAATTCTAACTGTTCAGAACTTTAACCCGGTGACCATTTTTGACGTAAAAAACCAACCGCAATTCGCTAGATAGTATACCGTGTTTTTTCAGTATCTGATACGCGCCCAAAATAAATAGGGACATTAGAACTACAAGCGAGATGTGTGAATTACGATTAAATTTGACTCAGTACGAGACACCCCGCTAGATTTCAATGTTTTGTCTCCGCATTATCTCCTGCGTGGGGTAAATACCAGAGAATCTACAGTAATACGTGTGTATGTACATACGTATACGTATCGTGGCTAAATGTATACAGGGTGTCCCAGAACTAACTGTCCAAAATGAAAGGTGTCCTAGAGGAGGTCGAACCGAGTAAATTGGCCCGAAGAACATGGGGTCTGCGAAGTCGCGATCGCCAGATATCACAAGTTAAAAAAAAAGTATCGCTTCGCGCCGCGTCGCCGCAGAAGGCGCAAAGCGATACTTTTTTTTACCTTGTGATATCTCGCGATCGCTACTTCGCAGACCCCATGTTCTTCGGGCCAATTTACTCGGTTCGACCTCCTCTAGGACACCTTTCATTTTGGACATTTAGTTCTGGGACACCCTGTATATGTACAGTCTCTGTACTATCGCAGAGCACAAAGAGACGTACGCGCCGGCAAATATACAGGTGCGCAAAGGCTTCGGTACGCGAAGACCACACCACCGTGTTCTTCGTACGTACATACATAGATGTAGGTATGTACATACACCCACACGTACATACATGCTTTTGTACACTCCGGCGTATGTGGCGTTCGATATAACGCTCACCAGGGTTTGCTCGCCGCGTCCGCGACGGGGTTGGAAAGAGAACGTCGACGAGGGTGCAGGTATGGAAGGGAGGGAAAAGCTCGTCGAGTGGAAAGCGTTAGTGTTTTATTATTCATGTATTCCAGTGACGTCAGAGGCCCACTCGGATTCTCTACAGACAGAGGCAGCTTCTTCGTATAAGATATACCTATATATATACCCAACTCCTCCGTTATACCCCCCCCATCCTGAGCTAACTTTTCTCTAACGTTGCTACCGACCTCTTCAGCTATCTCTTCAGGTGATACTGAGAGGAACAAGCGGTTCCGGTAATCTGTTTGCAGAAACGATTTCTCGAGATCATGTCCATTCACTCGATCGGTTAAGTTCACCCGAATCCCCATCCGGAAGCTTACTGCAGACTAAACTTTGCCTATAAGTTTCACATGGAGTTGTATAGGAATGTGCTTTTTTGGTTTCAGAGAATTTGCGGGGTAGCAGATGGTGAGGGAAAATCGAGTTGAATCACAATTATTGGAGATGTGATTTTTATCGGACGTTGTTCGTTCGCGGTGAAGCTAATCACACGCGAGAGAGAGATATGAAGCGGTGATTTATTTTTTGAGTATTTTTTATTTATTTTTTTGTCTATTTTTGTCGTTTTGCGTGAGATTGAGTTGCAGCGAGAGATAGATATAAAAAATGTGAATTTACGCCCGAACGATTCAATATCAATCATAAGTTTTGGGATGGTAAAACTTTACGACTTTAAGCTCCCGTCCACGTAGCAATATTTCACCCGACGGTTCCAGCCCCCGATTCGAAGGGGCTCCCTTGGGTTCGTTCTTATTGGATACTTGAATACGTTAACAATATTACGACGTCGTACTCTTCTCCGTCGAATGCCGGGACTCTGAGTCCCGACGAGACGAGACGAGACGCGACGCGACGCTACGTACGTCGTTAGAGGACTCACCCCCTAAACCTAAAACGAGATTGCCACACGATCATCCTACAGCCTCCGACCTACTGTATACCCTCATTTATTTATTCATTTATGGATTTATTTAAGTATTTATTTACTCAAAAGTGCAAAACGTCTAAAGTGAGCATTACTCAAGACCGTACACGAATTTTATGCAAATTTTTCATCCAAACACGGACAGCAGTATGTAAAAATTTCTATTCTATACCATACCTACACGTTTCATACCTGCGGCGAGGCAAATCACAGAACAGTGCAATACAAAGCGTGGACTACATAATTTTCACATTGCGGGTGGCCACAATACGATTCACTTACACTTATACAGACCAGTACAGCTTTACTTACCTGCGATGTAATCTCACCAAACCGTTGAGTGGATTTCGCGTTTTCTATAAACGGTGATAAATTTTTTTGGGACTATTAATATAGTTGGTTTTTTTTTCTATTTGTTTCAGGTAACTCGCAGAAGGCAGTATATTTTTTTGAGATATAGTGGTAAGTCGCCAAGACCCTTGTCGTATTTATTCTATCAAACATTTTCAACTATCGTAAAATAGACAATTACGTACAGATACCTACCTAAAGCGAACAAATCTTATAAAACGATCGGAAATACGTGATTTAAAAATTATTTATTTCACGTAATCTTCGTTTAGACTTATAAAAGTATTATTAGGGATGTGGTGCCCTCCGCTGGCCTCAGCATCCCTAGAGAGAGAATTTGGCAAAGTTTGACCAACCTCGAGGACGAAACTAGGCTCCATCTCCAGATTATTTCAAATCAAATTAGGTGACCTGTTTGATTATCTTAGCAGGCCTAGGCATAAGGAATATCAGCAATCCGGTACCTGGAAGAAAAATCTACGAGTATTATTACTTGAAAGAACAAAAAGTTATTATTATTTTATCTCAGATCAAACTCTCAAATTAGAAATTTACGGGGCTACATTTGGCGAATATAGGTTTTCGAAACACCAACAGAAACGTACCAATTGACACTGCACCTAGTCCGAAAATTGTCGAGGTGCAATCGCGCTCGATTAGAATCCCGATGACTGCACCAGTCAGGCTGGAACCAAACCTGCCAACAGTCATGGCGATGCACAGCGCTGCACTCCTACAATAAATGAATAAACAGAGAATACTCATTTGAACATACGGATTGAAGAATTATTGCGAAGGCGAGGTAATCTTTCCAAAAGTAGTGAAATGACAAAAAATAGTGGACACAGTAGGAAGCAGGGAATATATTTTACCTGAGATGTGTTGGATATAGATCCGATATCATGGAGCTTATAAGAATGGTGCACAGGCCAGACTGCACAACATAGGCAGTGAAAAATATTGTAACCGATATTGTGTTCGTTGCGAAATAAAGTCCAAAGCCAGCCATACCACTCACGAGCTGTAACGCGGCTGTTGAGTGTAGGTACAAATTGAAAAGTTTAGAACGTGATTAATGAGGAGGTTTCAATTAATCATGAACGAGCTGTCTTACTGAGGAGTTTTTTTTGGCCCACAAACTTCACCAATACCGCAATCAACAGGTAACCCGCGCAATAGTTGGCCCCTGTCGTCAAGGAACTCACGTACACCGTGGGGTTAATCTCGCTCTGGCATGTGGCGTTTGAAGTGGCTAACCGGATGTTTATAGCCTCACAGACCGCCACTGTAGAGTTTGGATTCGCACTGTTGTAGCTCATCATGCGATTCAGGATATCCGGCATCCAGAGGTAAAAACCGCAGGAGCTAGAAGAGAAGAAAAGCAAAAATGAAAAAAGAGAGATAGAGAGAAAATTATTGATTTTCACGCCGTGGGAGTAAATCGTCTCTTATAAAAACGACAAGGTTATGATAAGAAACAACATGTGAGTATGAAAATAAGACGAATACAGAATGAGATCATAAACTCTACATACCTTGAGAAAATGCAGAACTGAAGAATACATGACAGAATTGTTGTGAATAGATACTTGGACCCAAATATTGGCGAGATTTGCTGTTTCACTGTCCTAAAAATAGTCAAAATAGACAATTTCCCGTTTGCCTCAGTTCCAACGGTTCTGATATCCTCGGCCGTGGTCTTAATTGCAAGAACCTGTTGATCAAATTTGCAGTAAGTCACGAAGCTAAGTTGATCATGTCTGACAATTAATTCACCGGATACTCGTTTGGGGGTCGTCCTGTATTCGTGGAGAAAATCCTTCCGAGTACGTCGATGGCTTCGCTGTGTTTGTTAATCGAAACTAGATACTTTGGACTCTCTGGAAACCACAGAATTCCCAAAAAAGTTATTAGAATGTAGGATCCGTTCAAGAGGCATAACATCCTCCAAGATCTGACCACAACAAATCCAAGATCCAAACTCCAGGTGAGTGGTAGGATGAACCAGGCAGCAGCTGCAGGAGTAAACGGGACATTACGAAATCCTCATATCCCACACAGTCGATCTACATAAGATATCAGTTTCTATTCACCTGGCATTACGCAGTAAGCTATGCCGACGAACATGCCACTCAAAGAAAAGTACTTGGACCTCTCTTTCGGCGGAAGAAACTCGGCCATGTAAGCAAAAACTGTTGTCGCCATTCCAGCTAAACTGATTCAGCATTCCGAAAGAGATAAGGACAAGATTACTACATGCATAGAACAGCCCTGAACACAAGATATGGGGATGAAAAATTGCTCGTTTTGAATAACAATTTGGAAAACTTACGCAGCCCCAGCTAGAAATCGTAGGAGAACAAGTAGCCAAAATACTGGCGCCAAACTCGCACAGAAAGATGCTAACCAGGAACTTCCCGAAGATATTATTAGAACTCCTCGACGACCGAAAGTATCCGATGCAAAACCCCAGCCGTATGCAGTTAACACCATGCCTAGCGTTGCAGAGTGAATTTTTGGTATAAGGGAAAGTTCACGAATATAAAACTACGGATATCAAGCTACTGGGTGGCTAAGGGAAAAAAATCAATGGTACAGTATCGCCTAAAGGTTGGCTGGGATCGATTGAGTATACATACCCAGGAACGTCGCTGCAGAAAATAGTCCTTTTTTGACGACAGACAATTCCAATTCACACGCCAGATCGGGCAACACAAAACCATTACCCAGGTTATCCGTCGTTGCAGAACCGAGGCATCCTCCGGCAACGATTGCCAGTCCGATATGAAACTTGCCCAACCCTGTAAAAATTTAAAATAATATAGACTTGGAACTTTCTTCGTATAGTTTGACCATCGAATTATGCCGATCCTGAGTATTTTACCTGCCATAGTAATGGCTGTGTCCAAATCCACGGCTTCATCCTTTTGTCGATCTAAAACAAAAGTTTCATCAGTCGAACGAGATCTGACAGCTTTTCGTAAATCAGTATGGTTATCTATCGTATTAAAAGATTTAATATTTTGATTCTATGGCCGATCGTGATCCTTGAATAATTTCTACTCTGACTGATAAGTCGTACTTCCATTTTAAGCAATAATTTAACGTAACGAGTTTCCAAGTACGTTATCTTCGATTTGTAACCCGGAAAGACCTTGTTTAGCAAAAAATTTCTATCACTCACCAGACGGCATCTCGTCGTGGCCTGTCGACACTGTCTTGTAGTATCCAGCAGCCGAAGGAGCTTTCATATTTGAACAGGGGTTACGACGAACAGCTCTGTCACACGGACGTGAAGCAAATACATGCAAAGCATATTTGCATGAGCTATAAATACCGAAGACCAGACGATAAATTGTTTACCAAACGGGGTAATCAAGGTTATCCAAATGCTCAATTATTCCTTATCACAAGTTACAGATGTACATACAAACAGGCGCATGTTATCTGTCTTCAAATTACTCATGATATCCAGCCATTTCTGAATAGGCTACATATGTCATGATTTTTATATTTCGCAGTCGTATCGTGATCAAAGATTAGAATATTCTCATCAAAGTTATCGAGTAAATTGTTCCGATTTACGACACACATATAATAATGTAAGAATACATGTATATGAAAAAATTTTTATCATAAAGCAATCAAAAATTATCAAAAAGATATTGGTAATTAAATTTTTTTTCTCCAATCGCTGTGACTCGGACGAACCGCGAAGCTTGTTAGAACACACTATTTTTTTGCTGCGATAGCGTCACTAGGAAGTATTCAACAAACATTGGTCAACCTTGACCACGCAGCGGGGCATCGTCTCGAAATTCTTTCAAATTTAATTTACGTAACCGGTTCGACGGTCTCCGCTGGTCTGGGAACAAGGCTAATCAGCAATCCAAAATAGATATAGCAACGGAATTACATACTTCAAGATTGCGGAGATTGAAAATTGTCGATTCTGAAAAATAAGGAGCCGAAAGACTGGCGCTATAAAGCTTGGACAAAAGGATGCAAGCCAATTAAAAAAATTTCCATGGACTCGAGCAGGATTCCTCGACGACCGAAGGTATCAGATGCAAAACTTTACCCGTATGTAGTGATCGCCATAACTGAGAGCGCACAGCAAAGTATCGGCACAGGAAAAATTCAATCCCGTTGTTAAAGTGTGAAAAATTGCTACACAAAGCAATTAGAGTTTTTTTTTCTTCTACTTAAGATGTAGTTTTTTACAGAAAAATCAAGAGACCATTATGAATTACAGTACGCATGGTGAACTGTATCGCAGAGGTTAAAAGGACCACACTAAAGTTCCGCCCAAAGGTAGTCTAGGATTATTTAATTACCCAGAAAGGTTCCTCCAGAATATGACACTTTATTAACGGCAGACAATTCCGGTTCACAGGCCAAATTAGGCAACAGTAAACCGTTTCTTTTGCCGTCAAAAACGATATTTTTACAGTTTTCTATAAACCAATATATATTGATGACATGAAACGGTTTTCATTTCATTTTTTCTTTCTATGGTCTCGTTATCCAGTAAGCGATTTTACTTTCGTCCATAAATAATGTTAACGTCGAACGTTGATAGTAGTAACAAATTTTAATCATCTTTGCCTGACGAGTTTCCAACTTCTGACTAATTATTTCCTCCTTAACTTTGTCTTGGAAAAAAACTAGTTTGTCAAGAAGACCAAAATACATTTCTTCGCTTGCTTCGTTACGGTGAGTGACTGGAAAGAGCAATTTTTATGCAGTAATATTTCCACAAGCATCCCTTCGGAAAGCTCTGTTATAAACATGACCTCGCATGTATGTGAAACGTATTTCCATTAACTGAAGGGCTAAATAAAGAAGATTAAAGAGTATAGCCGCATGAGCGCGACAAAATTTCCCTCCCATATTATTAGGTATCGACAAAATACAACTTTGTACAGAATCTCAGCTTACGAGACCCTTTGTCACGCTAATTATAGCGGGAAACGGGTATCTTTCGTTTTTTTTTTTCTTCGATTTTTTCTGCTATTTTGTAATTTCAGACACCAAAAACAAAAAATAAAAAAAATTTAAAAGGTCGAGTTTAACAATACATCGAGAATCGAAAAATTCGTGAAGGAACAGAAGACGCGTGATAATTTCGGAAGTGAATTCCTCTATCATTTTTGTACCCCTACATCGTAGTTAGTTGTCGAAGAAGACTGATCTGCCATAGGATGATGCAGAGTCGGTTTACTATGCTGACTTATATAATTTGTATACGGTGTATAATTTAAAATTAACTTTGTACAACTGGAGCTTAACTTATCCGAGATAATCTCACTCAACGGTGAAGTAGATTAGCGTAATTAGCAAACATCTTATGGTAGGCTAGATCGTTGATTTAACTATCAAGATGTGAAACGTCGGCTTGTTCATCTAGCGTAATAATTGTAAAACACATAAATATGTTTACTTCAATGAAAACGTCTCGTTTCATCCTATCGGCGTTAATTTGTCTTTCACCTTCCCAGTTCTTTCCGTTGGAAACGTGGAGATCTATCACCGATTCGTAACCCTTACTGAACAGAATAATAATCTCGATGCACGTATATAAGTATATTCCTTATTTGTATGATTCTGTAGTAGCATCTCTTTCTCCCTCTCTCTTTTCGATTTCCCTAGTGTGCTATCAGCTAGTTGCAGTGCAAAGATGCTGTAGGTCAACGACCTCGCGATCTATCTTCGTTGACCGAACGGTGAACTTAGACGTATCGTATTATTAAGTCATAAATAGAATTAAGATGAAAGTGCTGTTGATTGGCACAACGGGACTCATTATCGCCTTGATTATGAACACAGTTCCGGATATCTTTGGTGGGAACTTGGCTATTCCTTGGTCTGATTAGCCCTGCTACCTCCGTTTCATGATTAACACCAGTCTCACTTGGCATAAGCAAATTTCTACGGCTATTAATCAACTATTTGCAACAATTGCTAGCCTGATGTATGAAATTTTCTCAACTCTCTTTAATTTGTGATTTGAAAAAAGCTGGTCTATAGAGAAAATACTCTCACTCTTCAGACGGCATCTTTTCGCTTGCTTGTCGACACTGTTTTATAGTACGTTAATATTTGAACAGGCGTTATCTGTCAGACGAACGACAAGCAAATACCTGCAAGGCGTATTTGTATAAATTAAATACTGAAAAACAGAGTACAAACTATTCGTTGCACGGCGAGTAATCAAGGTTATCCAAATGTTCGGTTATGATTAATCGTGAGTTGATTTACAACTTGACACCTGTCAATTGGCCTTGAGTTTCTGATACTATCAAGCCATTTTTCAATATGTAACACATGTCCGGATTCTTCGGATTCTTAGTTCTATTTTGGTCAAAAATTAGAATATTCTTATCAAATTTTTTGAGTAGATGGTTTTAATTTATAGCACACGTATAAATATGCGAATGCTCATAGATAATTTTTTCCGCTGTTGCGGGGCATCATCTCGAAATTACTTCAGATTTTTGTTTCCCAATTGGTTCGATGGTCTGCGCTGGCCGGGGAATGAGAAGAATCAGCAATCCGTTACCTGGAAGAAAAATAAGCTAGTATTATTACCAGATGAAGAAAAAAGTAGTCGACGCGTATCGAAATCAAACTCTCAAATTGACAAGAAACGGTTGGAATTTCAGGATATTACGTTGAGACATGAAAGGCAACGTACCAATAGACAGTAGACCTAATCCGACAATTGTCAAGGTGCAATCGTACTCCATGAAAATTCCGATGACCGCTCCAGTCAGGCTGGAACCAAATCTGCCAAAGGTCATGGCGATACACAGCGCTGCACTCCTAGAAGAAATAAAATGAAAGAAGAAGAAATGACAAGAAATAGTGGCCGCAAAAGGAAGCAGGAAATATATTTTACCTAAGATGCGTCGGATACAGGTCCGATATCATCAAGCTTAACGGAATGTTGCAAGCACCAGATTGCACGATGTAAGCGGTGGAAAATATTGTGACTAAGGTTAAATCCGTTGCCCAATAAATTCCAAAGCCAGCTATTCCACTTGTAAGCTGCATCGTTACTACCAAGAACGGACGAACAAATGGTTATCAATTTGCCAGAATCGGATTTCGGATCATCATCGCTTCATGGCCTTACCCAGCAGTGTTCTTTTGCCTACAAAGTTCAACAAGATCGCAACCATCAGATAACCTACGCAATAATAGGCCCCGGTCCACATAGCACTCATATACACCGTCGAATTGATCTCGCTGTGACAAGTAACGTTGGAAGCTCGAATGCTCATGGCATCGCAGACCGTCACCGTGGAATTCGGATTTACTCCTTTATAGCTCATCATTCGATTCTGGATATCCGGCAACCAGAGATAGAAACCACAAGAGCTGGACGAAAAAATGATAGAAAGAAACAGAGTAGATGGGAATTTGATCATTTAATCTTACCTTGAGAATATGCAGAACTGGAGAGCACATGCCAATATTGTGCTGTAGAGATGCTTCCGCCCGAATATGGGCACCACTTGGTCTTTCATCGTTTTTAAAATGTTCAACAAAGACAATTCGCCATGTGCTTCGATTGCAACGGTTCTGATATCCTCGGCTGTGTTTCTGATTGTGTGAACCTGTCGATTATATCTGCAATGAGTTATGCAGCTTGGATGATTATATTGTCTGATAAATAATTTACCCCATAATTGTTTGGGGGACGTCCTGTATTGATGGAGAAGATTTTTCCTAAGACCTCAATGGCTTCGTTATGTTTTCCTACGGAAACTAAATACTTTGGACTTTCTGGAAGCCCCAGCATTAGCAGAAACGATACTAGGATGAAAAATCCGTTCAGAATGCTCAACATTCTCCAAGACGTGACTACAACGAACTTTAAATCCAAAGTCCACGTGAGTGGAAGTATCAACCAGGCAGCAGCTGAAAGAATCAGCAGGCATATTAGAAAAGCTTTAGACCCCTTCAAAGTTACCAAAATTATATACGTTTTTGATCACCTGGCATCAGGCAGTAGACTAAGCCGACGAACATGCCCGTCCAGGAAAGGTACTTGGTCCTCTGTTTTGACGGAAAGAACTCTGCCATGTAAGCAAAAACCGTAGATGCCATCGCAGCTGAACTGGTTCACCGTATCGAAGCAGATGAGAACAAGATGTGAATCAGTCTTACAGACTGTAAGAGTGTGGAGATGAAAATAGACAATTTTGATTTACGAATTTCAAAACTCACGCAGCTCCAGTCAGAAATCGTAGAAGAACAAGGAGCCAAAATACTGGCGCTAAGCTCGAGCAGAAGGATGCAAGCCAGGCAATTCCCATGGACTTCAGCAGAACTCCTCGACGACCGAAGGTATCGGATGCAAATCCCCAGCCATACGTGGTTATCACCATACCTAATAGTGTATAGAAAATTGTTGGCACAACGATAATTGCACCGATATAAATCATCAGTTGTATTCTGAGAGTTGAAGCGTAAAACATCGCTGCACACAAATTGAGTTGAATGCTTTTTTTGTCGCTGCATAGTTGTACACAGATAAATTAAGAGAGCATTGTAAATTATACTGTGCATGATACACTGTATCCCGAAGTCTGAAAGTACGACGGTAAAATACAGCCCGAAGGTAGCGTTGGATTATTTAATTACCCAGAAAAGTTGCTCCAGAATACAATCCCTTATTAGCGGCAGACAATTCTAGTTCACAGGCCACGTTGGGCAGCAGAAAACCATTTCCTAGGGTATCTGCCGCGGCAGCCGCGATGCATCCTCCGCTAATAATTGCTAAACCGATGTGAAACTTGCCGAGTCCTATAATGTGAACGAAAAAGAATGTAGATCTGCTGCGTGCCTTTCGACCTTTGATTGATATTGGATTATCTTAATCATGTGTAATTTCACCTGTCATGGTAATGGCTGTATCCAAGTCCACGCATTCGTTCTGTTTGTCTTCTGAAACAAAAGTTTTCACAAGTTTAAAAGTAGGGCCATATTACTTTTCGGTAAATGAATGGTTACATTGTTCGTATGAATCGATTCTCAGTTCGGAAATATTCGGTCTTGTTATTCGGTAAACGATTTTACCGTCACTCATAAAAAATACTAACGTCCCGCAGTAATTAGGCAACTTAATCCGACTAGTTTTCAACTTCTGAATAATTATTCCTTTTTTCAACTTCAACTTAACTCCGGGAAAACTAGTTTATCCTGGAGAAACTATCTTACTTACCAGGAGACATCTTTTCGTTTAGTCGTTGACGCTGCACTTCGTTACTACGAGTGACTAGAAAGATCCAATTTTATACACTGATGTCTGCACAAGCATTCTGACGTGAAGCTATGTTATAAATATGAACTCGTAACACAGACCTATATCTGAAAGGGATTTGCTTGAAGTGATGCCTCAGAAGTAGATTACATTTATTTTCCCGTACACTGTAGTGTGATCAGGTGAATATGGGGCATACCTCCTCAACTCAATGTGCTTGAGACCTCGATGTTCCCAATTGAGTAAATATCTTGTATATACCTCACCAGCAGCAAATATAACTGTCGGTAAATTTTGTACTGTCATTGTTTTTCACTGTTGAAAAATATGGAAGGAAAATTTTAATAACGTCGATGGTGGTTTGAACTCGCGTATTAACAATTTTCTTGCAGATAAAGCGACCGGGTGGGTGGTTATATACGGCCGGACCGGACAGTTGACTCTAAGTCGAAAAGTTTCTGTGGCAAAGACATTTTTAAAATTGAGATTCATCGAAGGGAGACAATCTTCGAAAACCAATCCCTGTCTCAGTTTTGCCCACCTGTCTCCCAGTCGTCAAAGAAAACTGAACGTATATGTGCTCTCTGCCATAGGATGTGCATGGATTGTGCATGACTACGTTGATTCAGATAACTAGTATATCGTGAGTGATTTAAAAACTGGACACAAGTGGAGCTTCCCTTGTGCGAGATAATCTCACTCGACGGTAATGTGGATCATCATTATGAGTAAACGTTACATGGAATGCTGGATCGTTGATTCAACTATCAGGATGTAAAACATCAGCTTGTTCATCTGGCGAGATAATTGTGACACATGTAATGCGAAATATGTTTCACGTTCTCAAATTCTTCTTGAAAGAAAAGTGGAGATGTATCATCGATTAGAGATCTTATACGGAATAATGGTCCAGATCCATTCTCGAAATAATAAAATACATACTAATATAAGTGTATCGCTTATTTGCAGGTTTGTTTAGTGAATTCTCCTTCTTCCTCTCTCTCTATGATATATATGTGCCATTATATCTGGATGTGTAAACATGATGTACTCCAATGACGGCACGATCTATATTCATTGCCCGAACGGTGAACTTCCACCAACTATTATTAAGTTATAAATAGCTACGAGACGAAAGTACATTTTATTGGCACAGGAAAACTCGTTATCACTTTGGTAATTGACACGGTTACGAGTTTCATTGCCAGGACCTCGGTAATTTCTTGATCTAATAAAACCCGCAATCTCGGATATCATGATTAATAGCACTCTTATTTCACATGAGTAAATTTTTGATGGTTATTTTTAAATTTTATGGATTGTGGTAATAATCAAAGCTCTGCAAAGACTCCTTTATATTATATATCTCGTCAACATACATAGATGCAATTGTGCAGATTTTTATCTGCCACCGATGCGGTAGTTGTTTGTTTTCGGTGGTTGTAAATTATGAAATTCGCCGTCAGGCAATGTTAGGGATTATGCCGAGACTTAATTAGTCAACTTTTTTCAGTCAATATTTGTAATTCATTATAAACATATAACTAGACAGTATACAAACAATTAATTCATAAAACTGAGTCTGACTTAAATTTTCAAGCTACGTAAACACTCTTCGTCGCTGTGCGCTGGCCTGAAAGTCCATACAGAGAATTCGACAAACTTTGATCCATCTCAAGCACACAGCGCAGTGCAGTATCGATTATTTCCAAACTGAACTAGGTGATCGTGTTGATCACTTCCTTGGGTCTAGGAATGAGGAAAGGCAGCAATCCAGTACCTGTAGAAGAAACAATGAGAAAAAAAACCAAAATGTCTGAATAATTAGAATTAATCATTTCAGAAATGTTCGATCAAATAATTCACAGTTGAAATTCAATCGAAAATTGTTACAAAATCGGGGGCAACGTACCAATAGATATTCCACCTAGTCCAAAAATCGTTCCTGCGCAATTGTATTCCATAAGAACTCCTGTGACAGTTCCTGTCACGCTGGAGCCAGTCCTGCCAACACTCATGGCGATACACAACGCTGCACTCCTACAAAAAACGAAGAAATTTGATGATTATCTGTCACGAACTTGGAATATGTATGGAAAATCATCAAATGTTCGACCACCAAGATAGTAAAGTAAAATAGGAAGAAACAGCGAGGTATTTTACCTGAGATGTGTCGGATATAAGTTCAACAAGACCGAGCTTACGACAGTGATGCAAATACCAGATAGCACCATATAAATGGTAGAAAATATCGTGACTAGGGTTAAATCCGTTGCCCAATAAAGTCCGAAGCCAGCTAGTCCACTCAGAAGCTGCATCGTGGCTGCAAAATATTATCAAAGAGTTTTATACCTTGTGCAGATTTAAATTTAATCAGAAAGGAATAGTCTTACCAAGTAGTGTTCTTTTGCCTATAACTTTGACCAGAAGTCCAACCAACAGGTAACCCGCGCAATAGGTGGCCCCGATCACGAGGGTACTCACGTATACCGTGGAGTTGATCTCGCTCTGACATGTGACACTGGAAGCTGTGGCCAACCGGATGTTGATAGCATCACATACAGTCACGGTAGCGTTTGGATTTTCGATGTAATGGCTCATCATGCGGTTCAGGATATCCGGCACCCAGAGATAAAAGCCACAGGCACTTGGGAGGAGGAATAGGAGAGATTAAAGTGAACTAAAGTAGTTATGAAAATGGCATTGACGTTCTACACGGATTTTGGGGCAGTTTATTACCTTGAAAAAATGCAGAACTCATATACGCATGCCAGGAGCGTTGTGCAGAGGTGTTTCCGTCCGAATATCGGCACTATTTGATCCTTCATCGTTTTTAAAATTGTCAACAAATTCAATTTGTCGTTTTCGTCGATTCTAACGGTTCTGATATCCTCGATCGTGTTCCTGATTGCATAAACCTGTTGATCAAATCTTCAGTGAGTTACGCGGCTTGAACGATCGTGTCCAGCAACTAATTTACCTTATATTCGTTCGCGGGACGTCCTGTATTCATGGAAAAAACTTTCCTGAGAACGTCTATTGCTTCGTTGTGTTTTTTAATTGACACTAAATACTTTGGACTTTCTGGAAGCCTCAACATTCCCAGGAACGTTACTAAAATGATGGATCCGTTCAGCAGGCATAAAATTCTCCACGATTTTACCACAACGAAACCGAGATCTAAGGTCCAGGTGAGCGGAAGGATCAACCATGCAGCAGCTGAAAGATTCGAGAACAGTCGTCGAGGTACCTTTTCCAGATCGTATGAAAAATTTCAATTTTTATTTACCTGGTATCAGGCAATAGGCTGCTGCGTTCATCAACGAACACCATGACAAATACGCGGCCCTCTGTTTTGGCGGAAGGAACTCTGCCAGATAGGCATAAACCGTTGTAGCCATTCCAGCCGAACTGGATCATCGTTTTAAAAGAAAATCGGCTAAAGATTATTAGAAAATCGTTCGAATTTGGGGATGAACATGTCGATTTTGTATCACAAAATAATGATAAAACTCACGTAGCTCCGGCCAGAAATCGAAAAAGAACTAGCAGCCAAAATACTGGCGATAAGCTTCCACAGAAGGAAGCTAACCAGGACGAACCCAAGGATGCGATTAAGACTTTTCGACGTCCAAACGTGTCTGATGCAGAACCCCAACCATAAGCAGTCACGATCATACCTATAATAGTGCACAGTAAATATTTTGGCACGATGACGGTTTTTCGATCCTAAAATTACAGCTACATCGTATTTTTTATTTACATTTTTTAAGGACGAGAAATTTCTACCCTAATTTTGGGGCACTTTTCAGTCATAATTTTAGGCAATGAAATTAGGAGAGAAGGTTAATAATTCAGTCCATTCATTACGAGTAAAAAGACGACGGTCTAGTTTATACCACTCAGGAATTTTCTAGGATAAATGGATTACTTACCCAGGAACGTTATCCCAGAAAATAAACCTTTTTCAGAGACAGACAGTCCCCACTCACACTCCACAGCGGACAGTACAAAACTATTACCGAGATTGTCGGTTGTAGCCGCGGCGAGGCATCCTCCGACGACCAACATCAGTTCGACGTGAAACCTTCCCAGCCCTGCAGCAATTTCAAAAATACATTATACCTGCGGCGTTTCCTTTGTGACTTGATTATCAAATTAGGCGGGGAAATATATATATTTTTTTTTTATCTATATACCTGCCATGGAGATGGCTGTGTCGAGATCGATGGCTGCATTTCTTTTATTTGCTGAAAAAAAAAATGGTTTTTTTAGTTACTAAAAAACTGATCAAAATATATAACTCTCCTTACATCAGACGGCGTTAATCACACAGAACCCTTTTTGTGGATCGAGCAGTCTACCGTTTCAATTTCCCTAACAAATTATACTCAAAAAACGTTCAATTCATATACCTAAGTATAATAAAATGTCCAATCAATTAGTTGGAGTATAGTTTTTCAGTCGAGAACTTTCCTTAAGCCTCTGAGAAAATTTTAACTTATTGAACTATCACTCACTTGGCTCCATCTTTCACTTCTGTCTTCGATGATTTGCGTCCTAGTACTGAATGACGAAAAATTGTGGTTTTCATACGGCGAAGTTTATATTAAAACAGATGTGACCTGAATATGAATGTTCGAATAATACGAGGCTCAACATTTTTACGAGAGAAAAGTTCTGCGTTTCACGCGCGAATATAATCGGATAATGAGATGAAAGGGGAATTACTTTACGTCGGTAATGCGTTGTGCATTAACATGTCGTTTATTCCACTAACGATGAAACAGCAAGCGATGAAACTCGACTGTAAAGGATTTGTGCTTTATCTCTTATGAATGCGGATTATACACGTTTTGAAAATATATTTCGACGAAGAACACGATTCTTCTTTACTAACGTGTGATGGATAAAGTCAATAAAAAAACTAGATCCACAAATTTGAGGAGATCGAGCGTGTAATTTTCGAGTCGATGAACGGAGAATTTAAATTTTCAAAAGCTTGTTATTTTTGAGAATATAGACAGATGTTAAAATCTCTCTGATCCAATCCTCGTTAGTACAAAATTCTACGATTCGAGAACGAAATATGGCTGCCTGTGAAGACATTTCATAAAGAATGTAAAAATTTTACAGCTATAATCTACTGATATAGCTGGCTCTGCTCGCCTGGGAAATTATCAAGAGCATTTTCAGTTTACAAGGAATACATTTTCATCCGACAAAGAAAACCTTTTCGCGTATGAATATCAAATTTTTAATATTTTCGAGCTGAGTTTTCGTGGATAGAAGATCTGATTTACCCAAATCCGGGACACTTGAGTTCCACTACTTCACGTCGCTTATGGTATCAATGAAACAACTCTTACTACGTGCGATTTTTATTGCAATCAGAAGATACCACTTAAAAATTTATTTGCGTATAAAAACGACCATGAAGTATACTGAAACTGTTCACTTCGATATATCTGAATATGACCAGGTCGGTATGGAGTAGCAAGTTTATTCGAATGTTCGAAATATGACCTGATTGATTGCAGGTCTCCCTGTAGATGTTGCTTGGCCTCTTTGAATTTTCGGCGTACTATGAAATTGTTGAAGGTTGTTATCCACGTATGTAATTCAACTGTTAATCATCGACATGCGAAAGCCAATTAATTGTTCTGTCCCGAAACCATTTTTTCATAACTTTTTCTCCAATGCCCAGAGTATAAGCTTCGTAAAAGAAAATGAAAAGAATAAAAGGAAAAACTTCTCACTAGCATTCGCACGTCGAAGTTATACCCTCGTATTTGTTATCAGCAACTGATTTCCTTCACTTTACCAGAAAGTGATCGATAAATTTCGGTGAAAGTTTGACCAGTCTCGACAGAGAAACAGCAGGTATGATAAAATCATTACAAGTCAATTCGCTCGAACGGTTCGATCATCTTCACAGTCGACTTAGGAATGAGGGAAGACATCAATACCGGAGGAAAATAAAAAGCTTTTATAGTGTATCGAAGTAATGGTCAACCGTTGTAGATGACCAATGAAAATGTGTAGGATTTTTCTCGTTCTGTGGTGAGGGAAACACTGGACATAGACCCAGCAAAAGTTTCGCAGCGAAGTTAAGGAGCCGGAAATTGAAAAAATTCGGCTGAATAAAAGAAAACAAAATTTGAAAATTCGAAAATTCGAAAACGCAACAAAGGGACAAAGAACGGAGCTGAAGACGAGTGACAATTTGTGAACTTTTCTTGTGGCTCTCAGACAAGAATGATTCAGTCATTCAGAGAACTTATAGGGGTGTTATTGGATGGCTGTTATAAGCAGTCAGTTCTCGTACGCTATGACCCGTAGCGCGCGGTAGAGTACGAGGATACGAATTTCGGTACTTCTGCTACGCGGTCTCGTTATATAGAGTTATCTAATAACAGAGGAAAATTTAATAATGTGTATTTCACCCTGAAGGTATGCAGCGAAGCAAAACACCGAGAACCAGAAAGTTGGAGATGCCTAAAGCACAAAGTAAAATCTGACAAAATTTCTCTTCATTCCAACAAAAATCTACTCACGGTTACTAAACTTGACGAAAATTACTAAAATAGTGCTTTGTTGATCTTCGTGACTAAAATCTTCTGTCTCCACCGTCTTACCCCACAGCTCGAGAGTTAAAAGTCTCGAATTTCGGAACGGAGGATATTATATTTGAAGTTTGAAGTAAGAAACGCAGCTGGGGTCATAAATCGCAAAAGCAGTAGTTTTGTTTCATCTCCCGATGACAGGTCTGCTAAAATTTTCTCTTTCAGGAGTTTCGAAACGAAAGTGAATACCTTAGGCTAATTTCACGTACTAAGATCGATTTTTTGTTTCCATGAAAATCATTGGATTCAAGATTCTCGGATAAAGATGGACTTTAGCTGGAGTTTGGAGCGGAAAAATTCGGTGTGAAAAAAACAAAATAAATAAATGAATGAAAAAAGGAGGAGAAATAGAGGCGAGTGATACTCGGACTCGCAGGGGACCAGGGTGGCTGTCAGGCCGAAGCGAACGGCCGTGAGCTTTGACCCCGTGACCTGGAGTGCGTGAAGGAGCGCGCGGATACGAACTCCGGTACTTCTGCCCCACACTCAGCAGTCATACTGTGCTATACACATAAAACATACACCACGCTCTCGCGCTGGCTTGGCATGGCTACTACACAGCGAACCGGCTCTCTTCCATGCGGGCCGCTGGAGTTCGTGGAATCAATATCCACCCCTAGCAGCCCAACTAAAGCCGCCCTGGTTCCCTGGCAAAACCTGATCATCTCGCGTGTGTTTTTTACGCCGAATCCACTCGACACGTACTGTATTCTTGAGCGAATTTTATCTCATTCACAATGAACGACAAAGAGCCGAAAGTACTTTGATCATTACTCAAAAATACCTGTTTACAATTATCTCAAATAATATGACGTAGATGCGGTTAAATTTTTTATTTCAGTATCGACGAATCGAATCTGCTTCGTGTACAAAGGGGTTGTAATAGATAGCGAAAGGGCAAGTATTAGAGGAATTTATTTACTTGTTTATTCACAATCGAACAACACAAATCATCCTGGATATAATTTGATTTGCTCGGAAGGCGCGCGGTGTTATTGATAGAGGATCAGTTCTCCCTCGATGAACTTTACCCCCGTTGGGAAAAGATGCCCGTTATTTCATCTCGCCAAAGTCGATACCTACAGTATAACCAATTATAAAGTCGCATTATGGTTAGAGTTTCTCGATCAACTTTGACGCTTGGTTTATACATAGTTTGAGATTCGAGTACAGTCTTAATTAACGTAGCAGCTAACATATACAAACCGGCTCTGTACGGCTCTATAGAACCGCGTTCAATATCGGCCGGGCAAATCCGCACTACGTGTACAGACTTGAGAAAATCCAAATTCCAAACTTTGGATTTTTTCTTTCCAAGTCTACATCGTCAAAGACAAAATTTGATACGAAATAAATTGACGAATGTGGATTCCCTTTGGTTTTCGGAAAGCTAATAATACGAAGTAGTCCGGAGTTAACCAGATTTTGTGAAAACCTGAAGATGAAAGACGATGGCTGCCAGGTGGTTATCGAGTTTTTCTTATTACATGTGGTTTTCGATCAACGGTGCCTTTTCTTTGACCTGAAATTCGCAAATCCTTAACGTAGCTCTGGGAGTGAAATAAAAATAATCATTGGGGTAGGCGTTGGGAATAATCCTGGGGCTAAGGGGAGAGATGGTATTAAGTTTGTACGAAAAGACGAGTTCAGATTGACAAAGGGTGAAGCGAGGGCGAAGGTACGATGAAAAATTTAAAAATCTTTGTAGAGTTTCAAAACGGTGGGGACGATTTGATCGGTGGAATATCTACATTATGAAGTTGCGATACCTCTTCTGATTTTTTTTTTTCGAATATTTCAGCCGTTCATTTTCAGAGAAAATACCCATCATCGGAATTTTTCCTTGCGGAAAATATTACTCGATATTTTTCGAACCGCCAACAACGCCTTTTCGTATTCTCAGATTTTTTTTTACCCCAGACTCTAGAATATTGGGTTCGTAGAACGCGCCTCTGTTTTCTGTGAACAAAGGGTATAGAAAATGGCGCTTATACTAAAGAGAAGTAGAGTAGAGGGAGATTGGTTGGTTGGTTTCGAGGCGAATACGGGAAGCTGTTTTTAACGCCAGAAGTTCGCGGTGGATTCGCGGCTGATTTTACGTCACGGTATTGTTTGACGTAGAACGGAGTAAACTTGTATTAATTACGGTTATATAAACTGGTACAAAGTTGTCTCGTTAAATCGAGTCGTCAGCGGAAAAGGGTCGCCGGTTTTACTCCTCTCACGAATACGGTTCCTCCTCTAGGAAGTCTCTTGAGGCGACGAACCAGGTCTTAGAAATCTGAAGCCTTGATGCTCCGCTGATTCTCTCCTCAAGAGCTTTAGTTCCAGAGCTTTCTGTGCCATGGACCGAGCCAACGATATACCAGAAAATTACAACTAAACCGGTACGTGGCTAAAGACTTTGGATAGTTTCTCACATGGGGAAGCTATTCTTAGATTTTCCTGGCGACTCACGAAGATCACATTCACCGAACGAGAGTAAAGAGGATTCAGAAGTCAAACGGTGCAGTTTCAAAGCTGAACAGATTCCTGGATAAATTTTTTAGTTTTCTCTTCGTCGAAGGAAATTGTCGAAATAAAATTAAAACTAAGGATAAAAAATGAGGAAAGAGGACGATGCTACCCCCGTTTCTTTGGATTCCTCTTTTTCTTCCTCGGTGTGAGAACCCATCGTCGTTGGCCTCTCTTGACGAGATGAGTACTTGAGAAGAAGGTGTCTGAGAAGCGCACGTCTTGGACTTTGAAGCGTTGAGCTGCAAAAAAGGTTTGAATTTACGACTTTCCTTTGAAGGTAGTTCGCGTTCGTCGTGGTTTTTTTCTCGAGTGTTTCGACTTTGTCCATAAGGATGAGTTTCGGCCCTTTTCCCTTATTTATTTTTCTCTTTAACTGCTACACCCGCGGATCCTGAAACGAAGAGAGGCGCCCTGTCACTGTAAACACAGAGTACAGCTTTGGCTTGAAATTTGCAAAAGGGTCAGCGGATCGTTGGGTGAAGGAATATCGCTTGGAAATAGCTCGAAAGGTCAGCACGCAACGGCGCGCACACTCCTAAAATTATCGCTGATTGTGTCTGGGTTCATAGCCGGGGCCTATTTCGAGGAAATACGTTGACCTCGCCGGCTATCATTGTTCGAAAAACCAGAAAAAATATGCCAAAAAGTAACAAATACCGAATCGCCACACAGCGAAACGCCTTCAATATCCCAGCTGTTATCGCAGCTCGTGTATTCAAAAATTAATTTCCTCCATTTTGTGCTTTACCTTGTTGAATACCGCGAGGGAATAAAACCATTATTCGCATTGTATGACTCGATTCAAAAGGCTACGAAGCGTATGTTGAGCTTACGTGTATTAGCAGGTATACTCGTTACCTCTCGTAACTCTTTCTGTACATAGGAAACTTCAGCCTTTTACTATTGACTTCCAAATCATTTTCCCCTTTACGATTTCGCCTCTTCACTCATTGCTTTTTTATGACCGAAAATAAAATGCATACGTCGAAAAAAAAGAGAGAGAATCGTACATCAGAGACCCGTCTTCCTCTTGCAAAAGGTTGGTTCTGCATAATATCATCCCGGTGCACTCAGATCTCCATATGTATTCGGTATCAACTCTCAAGAATGACTAACCCAGTTGGAAAATGTCCAAAATCTCGTATCTGGAAATGGAACTAGATATATCGGAGCCCAGACGTCGCGTGAAGTTCTGTTGACGTAGGTCAGACCTCTGGCATGCCGAAAATTTTAGATTTACATACGAAACGCCTGGAGAATAATGAAGGCTAATTTTTATCTGCAGTGTGATGAAACGTGAAGCGAAAAAAACCAAAAATCGGGCACAACCCGGTACATAATCGGCAATGAATTCTAAAACGGAATTTCACATGAAATTCGTAACGCGTTTGCACGGCATCGATTCGGACTCGGTCGAAACTGGCCCGAGCTCGTCTGGATTGAATAGTTAATGCAATTTCTGGCATTAGTTCCGAAATATTGCAACAGTCCTGGCGATAGTCCCTCGACCTTCCTCGCCTGGATTCACCTCGCTTCCATGTAGCTAATACATACATACATTAGATCCGCAGCTAACACTTGCGAGTCTCCCGTGTTTCCCGTCTGATTTCATCACTTCAAAGTCTGGAATCAAGTTTACCGAAAAACGCGGTCCCCACATCGAACGCTGACCGAATTAGTCACATGGGACAGGAAGAGGCTTCTTTTCTGAAATACGTAAGTCAGATCGATTTATTTTTCTCCAAAACTGCACGGATCTCGCGATCTTCCGCTTCGAGAAACGACTTTCCTGAATCCCCTTATTTCTCCATAATATACTTTCTCCTCTTGAATATACGAGGCTATTATTTATGGTAGAAATAAGCCACTGCCTATCCCATTCATTATTAAACTTACGTAATATACAGGTACGCGAACGGCTTTGGAGCGAATCGTACAGGTAAATTCCAGTGAATTTAACCCCGCGCATGATCAGACTGCAGACGAACATCCCTCAAGTTTTGTCGGTAATAAAAACAAAAAAAAAGTTTTCTACGAACATATATTCTTCGAGGGAAAGGCTTGTGGAACCGTGGAGACGATTATCCTGTTTGAAATGACATTCCGAGGTGGTTGGATTTTCTAAGGGTAGAACGAAAGTTTCATTCCCGTTAGGTAATTAGTTAATTACGCTTTCAAAGTATCCTATACCTAGGTAGCTATGGTACGTATGTGTGTGTAGTTAGCTAAAGCCTGCGCTCTATAGTTCGGGATAAAGCGAAGGTCTTAAATCTCGAGTAAACGGGTGTGCGGCATAGCAGCCGCGTTAAGAATTTCGTTAATTTATTTATAATCGATACTTCATGAACGTACACACATACATTGATGTTTGCCTCTCAGATACATTACTCAATATGTTTAAACAGCAGAATTTGCCCTTGACACAATTATACAGATGGCAGTTCTGCCTGCTGCAGCTGTCTGCAAAATCTACCTATACTTGATCACCGGTTTTTAGGAGGCGTATGAAAATTGAAATTTATAAAATATCCAGTGTTAATTCAGCTTTGTTTTAATTGCTTATACTATAGCTACGTGATATTTTGTTTGGAATTTAATTACGGGATTATATTATAATTGTACAGTTGTTGAAATGTCTCTGTACACAATTCTGTACAGTTTCACAGACTACTGTGGAAACAAAATGGGATTGAGGTCAGTCCTCCGTTTCGTTCAATTGTAAGTATATTTCGAAACGTTCAAGTATCTGAAAGGTAAAATAAGTGGTTATTAATCTCGATGAAACTGCCAGACGAAATCCTTGTGCGTCACGTGTAGGTATAAGGTATATGTGTATAAAAGTATAATTTTGGAACTGAAAGAGCCAAAAGAAGGGACGACAAAAAAGAAGAACTCGCAATACTCGCAATTACCCTCGTGTTTTATTTTCTCGAAAAATTTTTGCTCAAGTTCAGTTTTGTTTGACAATCGGATTACGAGTGACGACAGGTCCCAAACGTTTGAAATTTTGGACTTAGGAAAAATAATTTCTACACGATAAATATTTTTCTCTTTGATATATTACGGAAGTTATGTATATAGGTATACGTTGGGTCATAAAGCACATCCGATTTTACTCATATTTTAAAGCATCTCCGTTTAGAAAAAAAAAAAAAATTAAAAAATAAGACAGCAGCGAACTGCGCAGATGCTTATAAGAGAGAATTATTTACCGAGTTTTTAATTACCGTCACGAACGCGCGAGCTGCATCGCCGTTTAAAACGCAATAACAATTTTAAACGAAATTAAAAAACCATTCATTAGTCTGTACAGCTGGTTCATGCGTGGCGAACGAGACCACAATCGACTTATAAAAAATTTCTTTTTTCCCCTGAAGAGAAGTTGCGCGTGGTCGATCGACCGCATACTCCAACGCTGTATATAGCTGGGTATATACTCGTACCTATACCTACCTACCTACCTACATACCTACCTGCCCAGCCAATTTATTCACCTCCCGATATTCAACAAGTGAGGAGAGAAAAAATATAGAGCGGTTCTCCGCTCGTTTTTACTAACTTGTGATTGATTTTCCGATAATAACTTCCCTCAGTCGCCAGACGGTTTCACATTTTTCAATGCTAATATATCTACCCTTGGTATATAGTTAGGTGAATTACATCCTGCGCGGTAAATTCAGTAAAGTAATTGCGACGACCGCACGCCTTCCGTATGTGTGGATCCTATGCATATAGAATTTATCTAATATAATGAACAGTTCGATAATAGCGTGATATAGCGGATTAGGTATTATTATTTCTCGGGAAATTAGCGAGGGCGTAATAGAGAGGCACGTATATGTACCCATGTTCTTTGAGCTTTATAGAAATTCGATAATTTAATACCTTATCGTGAATTATATAATATTCAATGTGTATACCCTACACACATTATACGGTGAAACTTTGACTGGCGCTTAAATGAAAACCGAGTCTAGTGATCCGTTTGCTGAAACTCAACCATCCCGCGAGTTCAGCTTCAAAAAGGGGTTTTCCACTCGAAGCCTGAGCCGAGGCGCTATATATAAATATATATGTTTATATATATATACATATAAGTACATATAGCTATCTGGTATAATTCCACAAGCGCAGACCAAGCATTGAATATTTCAGGTGACTGGGGGGTTATCTGAATGTGACCCTCAATTCGGGGGAGTGTGGCCGAGTACCTAAAGTCTGTATTACTTTAAGTGCAGTCGGGTAGCAGAATTTATTCTCTCATATTTACCTCGGGGAATCATTTTTTTTTTTTTTCTTTATCTGTTTTTTTTTCCACCTCTCTTTGCTACTACGCCGATGCTTCTGAGCGGTTCGACAAATTAAAGATAAAAAATTTAAGGACGAAGAAAATGAATAGAATTGTACACGTATAGGTATATGGCAAGGAAATGAATGAATAATAAAGTTGGAGTGTAAATAAGAAGAAGAAGAAGAAGAATATGAGATATACTTTATACCTAATTGAGAACCACTGCCAGCTTGAGAGTACCTGTACGTGTACTTTCAGGGCCAATTATTTGCGAGTTGCGCGAGTAGCGAGAGGGTCTCGCCGACGGAGGGATCGGGAAGGAGAGGTCTTTGTATATTTGGCTTTGTAGGGATCTGTTTGATTACATTCGCTGCTCTATTATTATCATGACGGAGCCGCAAGCACGCTGGTTGGTTATATATTTCCGTAATTTATCCGTGACATCAGTTCAGTTCAGTTTCACGTAAATTACCTACACCCTCGCACTTCCTAACTTGACCTTGCGCGGTCCACATCTCCTCCTCGGTCACCGTGGAGGCTGTACAGTGTCAGAAAATCGGACTATCTAACCGTGGCATAAATCGAGACGAAACGGTGAAAGGAAGGCAGAAAATTTGCTCAAGATAAATACGCAAGAATTTTCAAAAGAGCCCCATCAATTATTACAACTTCCGGTGACTGTAGGTCACTTTTTTTCTTTATTTTATGAAATATTTTTGAAATTCTCGTAGAAGTAGTTATACACGTTTCAGCAGCTACCTACTCTGCAGCTTCGTTTTTCTTCTCTTCGCTTAAAGCAGTTTTCGTGACCCCATCAATTTCGCAGCGGGTACTATATACGCAGCTCGAGGTCGTCCTCGTATTTCACCGCGTTTAAACCTTTGTTCGACGGCTCGTGGAGGCCTCAATCAATGTGGGCAAGGGGGCGTTTCCTTCAGGGTGTTTTCTTGCCGTCGTAAAAGTTGAGGGATGCGAAACTCACCAGTTGCGCTTTGGCTCGTTTCGCGGTCTGCGAGTAGTAGTAAGTTACTTTAAAAAAAAAGGAAAAAAAAAAAAAAAAACTTTGTAACCCCGGCCGATAAACGGGCTTCTATATATATATATAAAAGCTCTAACCGCTTCAAGTTTAGAAATATATAATTCTCTTCTATCGCTGCTCAAACTTTTCGGGTCTCTTTCACTATTCAAATAAAAACGAAAATGTCAAAATGAAAGAAAATAAATGAAAAAAAAAAATCGGAAGAAGCGAAAGAGCAAAAAACTGTCTGCAAAGTTATGTATTATGACACGTACTATATATAGCTCAGTAGTAAATAGTATATTAGATAGAAAACTTCTGCTCCCACGTATGCCTAAACATTTATATACATATGTGAGGCATTTCGTGTTAAATCGGCGACCCGTGAGCCTTTGCATGTTTGATTTGAGCAATTTTTTTTGATTTCTCTTAGTACACATAGGAAGCAGCTTTCCTGATTTTTTTAAAATTTTTATCTTAAACGGTCCATGAGATATGGATTTTTGAAAAAAAATTTGAAGCTTTTTTTTCAAGTTTCCAAGAAAAATTGATTTGATCTTAAAATTGAAAAAAGTATTTGAAATACTGCTTACAGAATATTTCACACAATTTCAAACAAAACTATAGGTCAGGACGAAAATTTCGATCGCCTTGTTTTTTTTTTTTCAGATTTGCTAAATTTTTTAGGGAATTATACCAAATTTGGAGAAAAACGATTCGAACATTTTTTTGCTTTCAATGGATACCGAAAGGAAAAAAGAAATTCCAGCCAAATAAAAAATGCTTTTCGCTTCGACGTGGCCAATCGAGCTTGTTGAAGGGAAAAGCAATACATGCTCTGTATATATGAAAGCATTTGAAGATCACAAGGGAACGAAGAAAACGTGGGTACACACCCATTACTCTCGTCATGAGTCATACAGTTTTGCCAATATTGAGTAGAGCTTGTGCTGGCGTGCTGTTAATTAATCTATCAATCACGGGCAGATACCCTCCTATATAAAAATCTCAATGAACGTAAATTGAACGAGCTTTTATTTTCAAAGTATTTTCAAGTCGAAAAATATAAATTTTCTTAGAACTCAAAGTGAAACGAAGTGATATGTCTCTCGTTCGATCAAATATTGTTTTCTGTTTTTTATTTTTCTTGGCTACTCCTCTTATACCTATACCTATACACACACTGCTCAAGTATAGATACTGAATATCATTTCAATACTTTGAATTGCCGCTCCCAACAACCGCAGGGCTTTTTTTCTGTAATCGTATAACCAGATGCGATCGCTATTCGGGAACTTATATTTCGTTCGATTGTTTGGCTCTCTGATAGAGTTATATACCTATACGTCGTATAATATATGGGCTCGACTCTCCGGTTGACATCTGTCATCTCAAAGTCAATATTGAAAATTGAATTGAATAAGAGTTATCGTTCTGAATATCATCTGTCCGAAAAGCCATTTTCTCACAAAAGTTACGGTGAAAAATAAAATCGAACAAATTCGATGATACAAACCGTTCCAAAAATACCCCCCTGCGCTTTTCTGAATCTCCTTCAATTCTACGAAAGACTATCGAGTATACCGATACTTGTAAACGTCTCGAAAGTGGAACAAGGAGAAAGAAATTTAATCGGATCGTAATTTCTTCTCTTATGAAGAAAAAAAAAAAAAAATAGTCCTATTTGATCGATCGAACAAATTTTTGTCCAGCAGAAAAACCCCGTGCGAACTGTGTCTAGCTTGTTTACAATCATAAATTGTGACGAAGAAGGAGGAGAATTCAAGAACTACGTAGGTAGTTCGATCGGGTGGTATGCCGAGGCAGAAAATTCGACGGTATTAATTGGTCAGCAATTTCAAGGGTACAGGGGTAGGAAAAAGTTTGAGGTTTCATTACGCCCCAGGGGATATACCTATGTCGAGTAATTTATTTGTTTGTTTATCAATCTATCCGATCGATTACATTTTCAATTTGCTAAAGTGTAATTTGTTCGTCTGTTGCTGACACGCATTCTACATTCTCTTATAAGTACCACATAGAACATAATGTAGTGCTTTAATCATATATAAATTGTTTCACGATTCTCCACAATATCTCCGCTCTCACTATCAATCGTATACCCAGATATTTCTATTCGAATTTGAACCATTTCTTTTCTCCTTTTTTCTGGTAATTGTATAATATGTGCAGTGTATGTTCCCTGTGGTGATAATGGAACTTGACCCAAATGTATCTGTGCAGACGTGCTGAAGTTGAATATGAAACAATAAAAAGAAAAAGAAGATGTTCATTACTCCCGTGGGAATGAATTAAGATAAGAATAATAATTGGAAAGAAAATTGGGTCATAATAAGAATAAGCATTTTTGTTGTCTTTGAATTCGTAACAGGGTTGCAGCACCCGTCGTCCGTCGAGGGTTATTAAATGGCGAGTTATATTCGCTAAACGGAGAACAATGAGGAGCTTTCGTTGAAGATAAGCCCTTGGTAATCTGGGGACAATACGTTATAGCTGGTCTGAGACGCGACCGAATATCATAACTCCGTCTCTCTCCATTCTACTCGTAGATACTAAGCACGAACCCCAATCCCCGACCCCTGGACTTTGGCTAATAACAGAACAGGGTGGGTCCGGGTCACCCGTCTGACGATAATCGGCTTACTCTACTCGCTCTGCAGCCTTATACTTGTCGCTGTCTGCCTATACTCCGTTATACATCACTTAGCGTACTCCTTAAGACGCAGATATTTTCCTTATTAGTAATAATATTCCCATCTCTGAGAGGAGACTGGAGTGCCATATTTTAAACGGCGAAAGCTCGTTAAGAAAATGTGCGATATATCAGCCGGGAATATTCCCGGGTAAATTTTAAACGTCCGAAAAGGTTATATGGGGCTGGCTCGAGGTGGCCCCTAAGTCTGCCTTGGCTAACCGAACGTGACCTCAACGCGGGGGACCGAGAGAGGAAGCTTTTGCGTCGGAGAGGCGGCCCAGAGAGGAGGCTGTAGGCTCGGGAGGGGAATCAATACGCGAACAGGGGCAGAGGCAGCCTCCCGTCGGCCGCGACCTCTCGCCGCAGCGTCGACGGCGAGCCGTCAGGGCGCCAGGTCGGGAGGTCGCGAGAAGGAAGTTCAGGATTCGCCGTGTGCCTCGCGAGCCTGGAAATAATTTTTTCCGCAAGATGATGGGGTCGGACGGGGTTGACAAAAAATTCAACAGCTTTTTTTCTGTTACAACGGGACAAAAAATTTCCGAAAATAATTACACCGTTAAATTAATTATACGGAACTTCCATTTGAAGTATGATATTATGATTATACACGACTTTGAGCTGTTCGAAAGATGAGCCAGAAACGCACTCGAGGGTAAGGTCAGGATGGTTTATATCCCGGTATATATACGGATTTAAGGTGGGGTAGAAGTTGATGACGTACTGGGCTGTATCTCGCCCTGTGTTTTATAAAAAGTTTTCAATATCTTTGACGGAGTCAAACAGTGAGCGATAGTCACGCGGTTCGCGTTAAAAATCTATACACGTCGCAAAAGCTATATACTACACCCAGTTTTATGAAGAAAAAAAAAAAAAAAAAGAAACAGCCAATATATAATACGAATACATAATATGAAAGATGAATCTGTGGATATAACTATACATGTATTTTCCGTACATCAGATTTTCTCATTCATATGTATATCTTTTTTTTCCTTTTTGTATTTTTACTATAGCCACGTTTCGGATTCAACCTCTGCCTTTTTATCTGTACAGGGTGTCCCAGAAATAAATGTCCAAAATGAAAGGTGTCATAGAGGAGGTCGAACTGAGTAATTTGTCCCGAAGAACATGGGGTATGCGAAGTCGCGTTCGCGAGATATCACCGGTCAAAAAGTATCGCTTTGCACCTTTAGCGGCGCCGAAAAGGCGCAAAGCGATATTTTTCGACCTGTGATATCTCGCGAACGCGACTTTGCAGACCCCATGTTCTTCGGGACAAATTACTCAGTTCGACCTCCTCTATGGCACCTTTCATTTAGGACATTTAGTTCTGGGACACCCTGTATAGGTATAGGTATATACGTATATATATATGGGTATGTAGAGGCTACATTTTTTTTCAATATATATAATGCAAATCGTCTGAACCCCCCAATCATATCACGGTTCGATAATATATTCGTACCAATTTTATTATACTGTCCGCGATTTTCATTCTCTTATATTTTACACCCGTATATATATCGATCAGTAAAGATATATACGGTATGAAAATTCTCTCCTCGATGTATATAAGGACCATTGAGACATATAAATTAAAGGAATTTTCTCGCTTTCATTATTTATTATATTATATTACATTATATACCTATCCAAGGGTTTATAACTCCTTGTCCAAGATTCTCTTGATATTGCTCGGCCACCCTGAACACCGACGATCCCTTTACAATACAACGGAAAAAGGAACGGGGGAGAATAAGGGGTATATATCACATACCTATGTATACCTTATATACAATATCTATATGTAGGTATGTATGGAGATCTTTTTATTTTATTCTACGTCACGACTGATAATGTAAGAGATGGTGAACGGGAGGAGTGGGGCTGGTCGATTGGCCCCCTGTTGATCTAGTATTTATATATATTTATATATTTATTTATTCATTTATTTACTTGTTAGTTTTAATGCTTTATTATAATTACAAACGATCTAGACCCGTGAGCGGACTGCGGGGCTGAAAGAACTCTTGGAAGCAGAACGAAGCCTCTCCTGCGAGTCCTCTACTCGTTCCTTCAAAGTTCTTGAATCCCATGGTGACGTACGTTCCCGGAAGTAAGGGGCACCCTCGAGCCTGTGGTATCGACTACTTCCGCTTCCGTTCTCTCTTCTGCTCCTCGCTTTTATCTCAACATCCACCCTTCTTCTTCCTCTTCTTCTTTTTCTTCTCCTCCTTCATGCTTTACTTCTTCGACGTGTTGTACTGCCTCCTGTGCTTCTTGCTTTTAATACATTAAATACTCAGGCAACTGGGTTAGTTCGAAATGCTCTATTTCACACTGGAAACTAAGTGCAACGTTCTCGTTTCGCTAGCACATAGAAAAAAACAAAAAGTGTTTTAAATTTTACATCTGCTTCTCTTCATCTCTCTACAATTTTTCAAGTGGTAATTAATTTGATCGCAATTTCGCGTTAATAAGATGATTCCTAATTCTTGGCTCATATTACCTCTAATTTCGCGGCTTTAAGTTCGACGCGATTCTTTCCACCCTCTACTTCAATCTCTCCAGAGATCCAGGCTTGCGATGTGTCTATAAGTATATAGGTACTATATAGGTAGGATCGATGGGTACGTCGGAGGTATGCAACTATTTCATATGATTATGGCGAGGAATGGCATTTTTACAGTTTCTCGTAAACTGCAGTGAAACGTATACATAGACGACAAGGTTCCTTTCTCCGCTAGTGTTTGACCTAAATTTAAAAATTTATATTCCGCGTCAACGGGGTGTGATATTGAAATTGCAACGAGGCCTCGTATATCTATACTTCCCTTCGCGTTTATTATCCCTTTGCGTTATTTTCGTCGTCGTACGTTCTATCAATCGATCCGTAAAATCTCGATCAATTTTTATAAAATTTATATACATAATCTTTTTTTATTTCTCATTTCTCATTTTTGGTTTCTTTATTCTTTCAGGGATGGGGAGCGTGGGTAGCAATGCCACGGGGACGACGAGGTCGTCGGCGACGACGATGGGATCTACGAAGGTGCAGGCCTCGGTCCCAGAGGCAACGCCGACCCTCAGCGAAAGGGAACAGCTCAAGATCGAGTTTTACAAGACTTACGACGTGATGACCGGCGTTCGTATCGCCGCAACCCTCGGCGGATTCTTTGGTCTGATGGTTCTTCTCGTTGTGTATAAAAGCAGGTGCGAAACTTTTTTTTTCTCTCTCCCTCTATATTTTTCTCTTACTTTATCTGTTTTCTCTCAGGTTTTTTTTTTGGTTTTTTTTCTATGGTTTTGTCGCGTTGGATAAAAAGCCGTTAGCCGATGAGTAATAAACTCCTCTTCTGCAACAAAAAAAAAAAAAAAAATTGAAAGAAAAATGTTAAAAATTCTTTCCTCTTTCTCTGTCAATTGATTTACGGATACAAAAAGCCAGAGAGGAAAAAAATGATACTTGGACCATAAAAATAGTCAAAAATTCGATGGACATATGTTATACATATTTTTTTTTTGGTTCGCATAAACCGTAAACCATAGTCAAGGACGTTTTAACGACTGAGATTGTCAAGAGTACACAGATTTTCACTCACGGTGTATACTATATAATACGGATTTATAATAATATCCATTTATCATCTTCCTATTCGGCATTACTAGTGACGTGTATAATTCGTCCCTTTTCCGCAACCCATTTCTTTCGATTTCTCGATAATTATATAATTACATATAATAATCTGCACACGTTTTGTATATAAATTGTCTGCCCAATATTCACGAAAACTGTATCATTCATTCCCTTGATCATTTTACCCGGGTATAGATGCAAGTCCAGCAAACAACTCGAGGACCCTCAACTTACGGCGGCTGCGGCAGCTGCCGTGGCGGAAGCCGAAGCTGAAGAACGGGCCCTGGCTGCAGCCTTAGAAGCGATAGCCAGGTTACCACCAAGACCAGACCGCGGGCCACGGCGTTCCTTGTGTTTCGAGGTAACGAAATTCTATATTAAATTTTTCCAATTTTTAGATCTTGATAAAAAATTTCTCCATGACAATAAATTCAAGATAATGAAAAAAATCCCCCAAAAAAATCTACAATCTCTATCTCCCCAGGCGAGTTCGTCGCGTGCCGCTACGGTGCCGAGGTTCGCGTCTGTTGGCGGTGGCGGAGGTTACGACGCCCTTCTCGCACCGCCGATGCGACATCCGAGATTAGCGCTTCCGGGTGATCATCGTAGATGCAGTTCCGTTACCTGTAGCAGCACCGCAAGTAGCTACCTCGAACGTAGAGGTTCAGCGATGACGATGCCCTGCCTTCCACCACCCTCCAGGTTCCCTAGGCACGCTGCCTACGACGAACCCTGGGACCTTTATTACCCGATCGATATTCAGGTGAGATTTTTTGATAGAAAAAAACCATTTTTATTTTTATTGATTTTTCAAGGTACATTCGATATACAGGGTGTCCCAACTTAAACTGTGCATTAGAATAGAATCTCGGAAAGTAATGATTGTAGAGAAAAATGTTACAGATAAAATTTGTTAGCTTCTAGGGGGCATAATAATTTTATTAGAAACATTTTTCTCGCCAACCATTTATACTTTCCGAGATATTCTAATGCACAGTTTAAATTGGGACACCCTGTATATACAACGTGACCAACTTATTGATGCAATCAAATATTAGGTATAGTATTGTCAAGGGATATGATGGATAATTTTCAATTAGAGGCAATTCATTAAAAACTGTATAACAATTAATTGCCTTGCAAGTTGTTTTTATTTTTATTTTCCCGTTACGAAGTTCTGACCTATAATAATTAGGGTCTCGCGGCTACCGCGCAATGCGTGTTAGTCCAGTTAATTATCAGACGTTGAATAATGGTTCTGGTATAATTGTTGTTCAGAATTTCATAGTCGTGTTAACAGTAACAAATCGTTAAATGACGTCCAATTAAACAACGTTACGATTCATAAAGATTTCGAATAAACACTAAGATAAATGTCTTCTCATCGAATTTTGATCTTAACGAACAATTATCTCGTTTATCTCCCTATCTCGCTATTTTCTCTCCTCTTGATCCTTTTCTTTCTCTTAAATTTTCATCTTCATGTTATTCTTCTTCTACTTCTTCGTCTTCTTCATCTTCTTTCTTTCCGTCCCTCGCCATCTTCGCGCAGGTGATCCAGCCAACGCCTGACATGTCGCCGTGCGGAAGTGAGGCCGGACTCTACGCGGGTGCAATGGCAATGGGTCAGCCGGGTCGAAGAGCGCCCTTAGCTTCAATGGGTAGCGTTGATCCTCCCGATCCAGACTCAAGGTCGCTAGGTTCCGATTCAGTCTTCCTGGACGAGGACGACGTCGACGTCGACGTTGATGTCGATGTTTGCGACGATCACGAATGCCTCGACACCGAGGACGAGGTATCAGGATTCTCAACAGACTCTGATACCCCCGGACCCAGCTGTCGTCGATTCCTCAGAGTTCCACCGAGAAGAAGACAGCTTCCAGAGCGATGGGACGGCGCCGCAGGTTGTGTTCCTAGGCGACGAGCCAGCGCTCCTCCAAGACCGTGTCGAACATGCCTTACGATTAGTGCTTCCGTTGAGACGCCCAGGTAAGGATTTTGGTTACTTACAGTTAATTTTTTTTTTTTAATATCACAAATTTTTTCCTTGTCTTTTATTTTCTGCTTATTTTCGTTCCGGGAATTGGAAATCATCTATCAAGCTACATTTTTCGCAATTTATAAAAAATTGTCAAATTGAGATACGGAATTTGGCGAGTTATGTTGATTAATGATAAATAAAAGTAAGCCAAGACGGTACGACGATAATTCTTTTTTGATTTTCGGCCGGTGGGTTCATTGATTTTGATTATATATTTGAAAACGAAAAAATATGTAGGAGTTATATCGAATCCAGAAAAATCGAAATTCTTATTAGATCGCCGCCTGCCTCAACGACAAGTAGCAGCAACAGCACCGAGTCACCGCCTCACACACCGCCGATTGAGCTGAGGCATCGGCCTCCGGTCACTCTGCCATCCGCGCCGCCCGTCTGGTCCCAGGAGACACTTTTTTAATTAAATTTATTAATTACGTAGGTATGATCATTATGCAGGGTCGAATTTAGGTATACGGGTATAAATTATACAGTTAAACAAGATGTGTCCATATAATCGCGCTCGCTTAGGTACTACAGGGAAAAATGAGAAGAATCAAAAACGATTTTGAAAAAAAAACGAGGTATTAAAAATGGAGTAATATAAAGTGGACCTAAAAGTGCAGACTGAATAAATATGCAATTATCTCATCAATGCAGTTCGGGCTATACAGACGAACCGTGCAAATTGTATTCTCGCATATAATTCGAATAATAGCAGACGGTAGTTAGGTAGGTATAGGTGGGTCTGCACATCCCGGCGGAAATTTCTAAAATTAAACGCTTCGAAAATGGAAGAGGAATTTTTTATCATTCCACAAATTTTCTTTTTTTTTTGTTTTTCTCGATCGAAATTCTCCGGCATTTTTATTGCAGATTTGCGACCCAAGGTAGCAGTTTCACTGTTAATTGTACCTATACGTATAAATTCGATCCTGGATATAATGTTGTAGATATATATATACATACATATATATATATGCGAATACATGCGCAGGGTGGCCTATATTAATTGAAATTCTGGATAGACCCAAACGATTTCATGGTGAAATAAATTCAGTGAGAAAACCGTTGTTTCATTCGATTGCAAATTTTTATAGCCAATATGAATAAAAAGATAGAAAAAAGGAAAAACAAAAAATTAACAAAATTAACGAAAGACAGAATTAATCATTTTTTTTTTTTTTTTTTTTTTGAAAAGATGTTCAATCATTAAACATTTCTCTTGATTTTAACACGTGGAATAACTGAAAGACGGAAGCAAGGAAAAAAAAAAAGAAAAAAAAAAGGAAGAAAATTGTTTCATCTGAACGGAAAAATTCGATTAAAATTGGCTTTCCTGATATACCATCTAGCGTCGTTGTTAAGACTGTATAACCGAGTAATAACGGGATATAAATATGTAAAGAAAAAAAAAGGGGAAAAAAAAAAAAAAAAAAATTTTTGACAAACGAAATCAAAGACGAACGCAAAATACCTACGTCGCAGGACGAAATCGTTGGCAATACATAAAAAATAAAAAATAAAAAAACAGGAAAATACAAAAAGAAAAACAAAAAAAAAAAAAATTATCGCGTATTCTTCGCCCTGGAAAATTCTCGTAACAGTATATATATAGCGTAACGTATCGCGGTTCGTTAATCGTGTCGAGTGTCTGGCCAGTCCTTGGACCGTTTTTTTTTTTTTTTTTTTTTTTTTTCTGTTCCTTTATCCACCCTTTTTCGACTCGCTGTTCTCCTTTCTTTCTCTCCCTTTTTTTTTTTTTTTTGGTCCACAATAATAATCTTTGCCGATCCTCACTTGACCTTTTTCATCAGCCTTCAGCAATTCCTGCGTTCATCAACGTTACGTATATATAGTAGCTATACTAACGTCTGACCCAAAGAAAACTGGACTTAATTAATAACACTACAGTTGTTAGTTACAGAAGGAAAGAAAGAAAAAAAGAAAAAGAAACAAAAATCCTTTGGCATTCCTCTATGCCTTAATATGTCTTGTCATAGCCTGTTACTGCTGATTAAATCTACTCACTCAGATTTTTTTACATCTTTTTTTCCCAGTCATTTATTTCATACGTGTAAACGTATATTTCTTACCTTATGATACGCAAAATTTAACCACATACAATATACGGAGTACTCCGCGTGCCAAATCGATCCGTCATTGACTTTTACCATTTTTGAATTTATTTTTTTCCTTATACGATGCTGTGAAGTAGGTGAAAAAAAATGAACGTCTAAATTTTTTTCAGATTTTTTTTGGACTACCGGTTTAAAAAGTGATTTATTTTCACGCAAGCACGCATGTACGTCATTCTTGGAAATCTGTTGGTCCCGCGAAATAAAAAAAAAATGTTACAAAAACAATTCCTATCATATCAAGTCAAATAAAATCCTATGACTAGATTGCTTATAGTGAGATAGATATATAGAATAACAGAAAAAAAATTTAATCTAATAGATAAGATTTGTTCCTTTTCTCTGTTTCACCGTATACAATTTTTCTGGAAATATGTATACGATACCACACAGATGCAGAAAATAAAAAATGGCTCGGTTTATATGTTACATATGGATCATATCTCTTCTGTAGTCCGTCCACTTTACTGTCGTACGAGTATTGAACGTTTTTTTTTTTTTTTTTAATTCATTAGATTCTAGCATCTGAACCATAGCTAAATTGATAACGTCTAACGCTGTAAAAATCTCAATTTTGGTTCGTTTTCCGAAGCAAAAAAAAAAAAAAACTGCGTATAGAATAGATGAAATATTCTGAAATATATTTTTTTTTTATCATATATTTGTTAGAGAGCTTTTTTTTCAATCCCGATCATTTTTTGATACGACTAACAAATTTTCATGTTAGTATCTCATATGCCTATATATCCGAAAATAAATCAACTCATCTAAACTGGTGGTGTAAAAAAAAAGGAAAAAAAAAATTCTGTGAAAATTCAGACGTTCATTTTTCGACTTCTTTCACTGCAGCATCCTAAAGGGGGAGAATATGGAAAAAGGTGAGGGTCAACGGGACTTCGATTCGACACGGAATGTTTAAGAAATAAATATAAACTCGTTTCGCGATCATTTATAATATACAATATATTCTTGAACATAACACATTTGTCATAAAATCGTAACACTTAAGTATACGAAGATATTATTTATCTCGTTTGTGGAGCTCTTAACCTTGCGAGATTTTCATCCATGATCTGACACCGATCGATGGATCTCATAAGCCGATGTCCTAACCTTGAGCAAGTCCAATTCAGTAAAGTTATCCGGCATTCTGTCACGAAACTATTTTCAATAATGTCGAAATCGGGTCGAGCATAAAGATCTGAACTTTAATCGGAAGCTGATAAGCTTTAGGCGCGTCATGCCAAATGGAATTCGAAAACTGTTCGGTATTGGAAATATTCGATATTACAGCCTGAACTGTGTTAACAAATATGAAACTTAAGTAATTTCACATCTGCTGGTGAATATATATTTGATTATATCTTTAGTCGACAAAACTTACAACAAGTATTTCAATTATTTCATATTAATTTGAAAACCGCGTGTATACATATATCTATATGGTAGATATATATATACCTTTAATTTCATATCAATATTCCTCGATATTGAACACAATTTCAAACAATAGAAATTAATCCCTGTATAGGTACGAACATCCGTAGATCTTACAGCAATGATACAAAACGCCAACCTTATAATACGACTTTTGAATAATCACATTTAATAGATTATCGTATATCTAATCGTGAGTCGATGTTTTCTTTTTTTTTTTTTTTTTTTTTTTTTTCTATTGATGATTTTACTCCAATCCCAACTGATTACGGATAGATTTGTCGCCGAGCAGAGTAGAGTTAGACTAAACTTTCCCATCAGATTGTATCATTACAGTGCGTGTAGAATAATTTAATTGTGCAGAATAATATTTTTTCGCATTTATATTATAGTGTATACTTATATGTATACAGTGTTGATTGAGTCCAGTTTTGTGAGATAGATCGAAGTACCAAGGACCGCTAGACAGTCGGGAATAAGGTCACAGGAGATTCCTAATTAAAGAAGCATAAAGGTAAATGTATAGAAAAAAAAAAGTTAATAAATAAATAAATAAAAAATGAATAATAAAAAAAAAAAAAAAAAAAGCAAATCACTATAATATGGAAATAAGTAATTATTTTTGTACAAACGTGATGATAATCAAAGCCGTGAACTCCCAGATTGATGGGCTGATACGGTAGCCTACTTCAAAAATTTAGATAATAATGATACGTTGTATATATATTAATAATATTATAGTATATAAAACGTATGATATATATTATATATATATACTTATTATATAAAAAAAATATAGATAGAACGTAAAAACCACATGTATAGGTATATACATATATATATATAGTATATATATCGTTAATTGAAGATAAGAAAAAAAAAGGAAAAAACTTTGAAGAAAATAGAAAGAAAAATTGCGAATGTGGAAATTATTTTCAATTTATTGATAGCTTATTATACATATAATGATAGCGGTATCAGTGTACGCGTTGTAATAATTATTGATTACCTGCAATTCGTACGTTCCATATAATATAATAATCCGTTATAGGAAAATTACCTACGTCAAACGTTTAGAGAAAATGTTGTATGTGAATATACATATGTGATATATGTATATATATTTGCGTCTCGGTTTTTCCGCGACTGAACGTATACCTACACATATATATGTATGTATCTATTCACATACATGAGAGACACGTATATATGTAAATAATAATTACAGAACGATTAAAAAATTAATAAATAAATAAACACATATATACACACGTACCTGCGTATTCACTTAAATGTATAAAAGCATTGTATGGATTGTACTATACATATGAATATACCTGTGTATATTCATTCTATTTGTGTATCTTGTAAATTGGGTGTTACTGTATGTGTCTGTAAACTCTTCATAGTAGGTACTATGTACTGTTGAAAGCAGAGAGTGAGTACCGATCGTACGACCGTGGGTTTCGCTATTCCAAAAAAAAAAAAAAAAAAAAAAATATGTCCAATAAACCGTCTTCGCCTACGTAAATTCATTTCACCGTAAAGTTTATATAACTTTCAATATAGGTAGCTATATATTATAGGTATAGTTGGAAAATTTATTTATTCGATGAGTTGAACAAGATTATTTCTTCAAAAAATTCTGTTTGTCATTAAATTTCTAGCCTTCGATAAATATATACATAGATATACCTTATGTATATGTATATGTATATCGCGGTCGTTGATCGACTCTCTGTTTTTGTATAAAACCGAAAATAACTAAAAAAAAAAAACTAAAAAAAAAAAAAAAAAATACAAAAATACAACAGAGAAAAAAAACCAATGGAAAAAAAAGAAAGAAACTATCGTTCTATAGTGAGATCTATTGGACTATGATATATTATAAAATAGCTAGGTGTACATATTGATAAAATGTGAAAACGATTTATATAGGAATTAATATAATATCTTATCTACTTAAGACAAGGGGGAAAAAAATATAGAAATAACAAAAAAATAAGGAAAGGAAGTATATGGTACACGGAAAAAAAAATATCATCAATTAAATGAAGAAATGAAAACCATAAAAAAGAAAATTAACATACCTCTGAAAAGACGCGAGCTTTTATATAAGAAAAAATAAAAAATGAAATAATTAATTTGAAATTAATTTTTCTTTCCCATTCTATATATGTATGTATGTACATATACCGTATAAGTATATATGTATATGTATACGTATACTTATTTTATCATTTTCAAAACGTAACGTCATGCCGATGTATTCAGATCCACTTATTAAACTCTATATAATTGTTATACAAATAAATACCCTATATAACAAGCAAATAGATTTCGATTTGAATTTCACCCGCTATAAACAGTGAGAAAAAAAAAAAAAAAAAATCACTTGCTATAATATTTGATAATTAAAACACCGACGAAATTGATCATAAAATATACATATAAACTGATAATTATTACCAAAGTACACTAAAAATGATTTATATAAATTAATTTTCTGCAAGGAGCGTATACATATATAATATATATAAATACACTTTATACCTATAATAATTTCGAGGTGCCGCTTATATTAACTGCAGCTGTCTATATACATAACTATATAATAGTTTTAAAGTTGATTTCGTTTCCACATACCTATACATATATACATATAAGCAACATTTGTAAATATCACCAATCGTATTCGTAGCATTATTATTATTATTATTATTATTATTATTATTATTATTATTATTATTATTATTATTATTATTATCATTATTATTATTATTATCATCGTTATCATTGTTAATATTCAGATTTTAACCTACCTATACATACGCCTACGTATTTTCGCGCGTTTTGCTCCAGCCGTGGTATTATATAGTGGCAGCTCTATAACGCGTCCGTACATACGTAACGTTAGTATACGTAAGCTAATTTACAACACGCGATATCTCCAATAAGCTGGTATGTACTATTAATATACCTTATACCAACGTTTCGAAACGGGCTCAGGAATTTGCGTGATTTATTGGGGCAGTACTAATCTAAAAAAAAAAAAAAAAAAAAAAAACAATTTTCGTTTGCATGGTTTGTCTCAACGTACTTATATATATGTATAATATACATATATGTATAACGGGCTCGTGTCTGGACAGTTGAAGAAAAAGAGAGTAAATAGAAAAATGAATAAATATGTAAACGAAAAAGGTAAAAATACAACAAAAAATATTTGAAAAGAAAATAATAATAATAATATAATAATAATAATAATAATAATAATAATAATAATAATGATAATGATAATGATAATAATGATTTACCGCAATCACTCGTTATTCTCTCACGTAATAAGAATTAATCAATATATAACTATATTATAACCACTCGACGGATATAATATTACCTATACATATATACATATATATGTATACTATATTCATACTAAAAACGAATTTATTACATTATCTTGATCAGTGCAGTATTAATTATACATAATAATTAATATATTCGATGGCCAAAAGACGTGGTACCCTATATACGTATATTGTTATATTTAGCATATATAAATTCTTCGTTCAAGAAGAATGTAACGTGATTGATTGATTTTTTTTTTATGTGCTTTAATTTTCTATATTTTTATTTTATTTTACCTAATTCTTGTATTTTACTTTCTTGTAATTTTGTAGTCGCGATTTAAATACGATTAGTCGTTAATTGCAGGGTGAATAGCGAGATAAAATATATTAAACGATATAGGGTATGATATATAATTAATTAATAAAATTTTAGATGAAGTTATATATACGTATATACATATATATGCGTGTATTAATTAAATTCGCAAGCGAGCTTCAATTATCGCAAGTGCTGCCGAATTGCCAAATGTAACAATCAAATACTGTGTAATATCTATAGCAAAAGATATATATATATATATATATATATATATATATATATATATATATATATATATATATATATATATATATATATATATATATATATATATATATATATATATATATATATATATATATATATATATATATATATATATATATATATATATATATATATATATATATATATATATATATATATATATATATATATATATATATATATATTATATATATATATATATTTAAAACAAAAAGAAAAAAATGAAATCAAAAAAAAAAAAATAAAATGAATTAGAATAAAACAAATAAATTCAAACGAAATAACGTCTTGAAACTGCAGAGAGTGTATATTGGTTCTGTACATATATTATGTCGTATATATGTAAATCATTATAGTTATGTAACATTACTCGATCACTGTCTAGAAAGACGTATAATATATATATAATATAATACGTTAAATTTCATTATTATGTATAGGTAATCTATGAACTATTTTTCTTCGTGCCTTTCTATCGCACATCTTCCATCATCGTTGAATTATACAATTCCTATAATAATAATAATAATAATGAAAATGAAAAAAGAAAAAGATAAAGATAAATCGACATTTTTGCAGCATTGTCATAAACACCCGCTAAGAATCTTTCCACACCAGTGTAGCCATAATCCTATAGAAATTTATATGAACCAGAAAAAAATAAAATGAAATAAAATGAGAAGAAAGAAAATTAAAAATTTGTACATACATTTTCTGTATATGCCGCGATAGATGTGAGAATGAACATGTAAATGAAGATTTGTGGTAAAAATGAAACAGAAATGATAAATTAGATCGATTGCATTGCGAGACATACCATAGCCTAACCCAATTCAGATTATGTAGTAGCATCAGCTGCAGCAAATTGGATATACGCAAGATCTGGAACATGGTATACATCTCTCCGTTATAGATACGTATGTACATACTACGCGTATACGTATACGTATATAACAACGTATGTGGTACCCTTTGTGGTGACAGGACTTGTCAAGGTATACCTATATTCACGTAATATATCACGTTTACAAATTTACATATACTATACATATGTATACTTGTCCAGGTATTGCGAATTTGTTAATTTATATATATATACATATATATATATACATAGGTATACATATTAGGGTGTGTCATTTTGGGGCAACATTTTTTTTCAACTTACATACAGGTTGTATACTTGCAGGAAGGTAAAATAAGAAGTCTGTTAAAATTTGAGATCTTAATATTAATATTAAGAGGTGCCTCATCGCGAATTTCTATTTCCCATTTAAATAACACGGGAAACGTCTAGTGGCACACTTCAATTTTTATATCTCAACTACTAATCTACTCAGAATGATTCTGCACAGCTACTTTTGTTAGAAATTGAACGCTCTACAAAAAAGGTCTCTTGGTATTTTTCGATAAATCTAACTATTTCCAAGTTGGCTATTGGTTAATTACCATTGATAGCCAATAACCAACTTGGAAACAGTTAGATTTATCGAAAAATACCAAGAGACCTTTTTTGTAGAGCGTTCAATTTCTAACAAAAGTAGCTGTGCAGAATCATTCTGAGTAGATTAGTAGTTGAGATATAAAAATTGAAGTGTGCCACTTGACATTTCCCGTGTTATTTAAATGGGAAATAGAAATTCGCGATGAGGCACCTCTTAATATTAATATTAAGATTTCAAATTTTAACAGGCTTCTTATTTTACCTTCCTGCAAGTATACAACCTGTATATAAGTTGAAAAGAAATGTTGCTCCTAAATGACACACCCTAATACATATATGTATACATATATGTATAACATATTGTTTGATGATTAATAAATTACAATTATTGTTTCAAATTATTTGTTCGAATCAAATTCGCTGTATAGGTATATATGAATTACTTGAAAAAGCTGCACTGCATTTTGCAAATCTATTAATTTATATCTATAATTTCTCATATACATAATGGGGTAGATTTTTCAGTCCTCGCTGATCAGAAAATATAATAATTTAAAGAACTTGTTTAAAAACGCTTATTATTTTTCACAAGACATTTGTGAATCCATTGATATAGTCTCGTTTTATATACTTTCAATTAAAATAACGCGAGATATCTACGATTAATGAAAAACAATATATATACATCATTAACCAGGAAAGAGTAAATATATATACGAAGGGACGGTTTAGGCGGGTCTTGGCAGGAATGTTTAAATCTATCGTCACCCTCCGATCATATACCATTAGGTATATAATATATATATACACATATGTATCGAAAATCGAAATGTGTCCAGAGTTTTCGCAAAGGTTAATTGACATGTACAAAATGTCGCTAATAATAAATAGACCTTCGTACTTTTATAATTTTTCTACTCTATTATCGAACGCTAGACTATAATAGTCTATAATTATATGAATACATGTACGTATATTGAAAAGTTATAGATTAAACTTTATAAGTAGACGATCATATAATAACTCTCGTATAAAACGTACTACATACACATACCAGTATATATTGTAAAGATATTAATTAATTAATCAATTAATTAATTAATTAATTAATTTATGTCTTGAATATATATTTAGTTCATTTCGTTTTTTTTTTTTTTCTATATACAACTATATAATATAACGCTATATACGTTGTATTGTCTGCGCATCTGTCTCTGTGCCAAAACCTCGGCAATATATTGTGCATGTCATTTCAATTATATAATGTTAGAGGTCCTCGCCGTACGTTACGTGCGAAAAAGAAAAAAAAAAAGAAAGAAAATTTCGACATATTCAATAAAAAATTTGTATGTATTTTCTTTCTTTTTTTTTTTAATGTTCCAATTAACAAAATTCTGAGTCGATTAGGTATTCTGTTCGGCGAGGGCATAACGACTCGCGATTTATATCAACGTTGAAACATTCACTGAGCCAGCCGTAAACAAAAAAAAATTAAAAAAAAAAAATAAAAATGACCATTAATAACGAAGGTGTTAATAGAGCGAGAGGTACAGTTACGTATGTAATGAACCATAATGTGATTAGTTCGAAAGATAAGGTGACGAGTAAAGTTTTCTTTCTTTCTTTCTTTCTTTTGTAAATATAATTCAGTGATAAAATTAATGATTCGTAATGGTAGCAAAGAAAATAGAAAAAAAAAAAATTAAAATTAAAAAAAATTAAAAAAGAAGTAAAATGGAGTAAAGGTAAGAAGATTCGTAACGCTGCAGATGCATGGCGGTCATATGGGGGAGAAAAAAAAATGTATAAAAGTTAACTCGATTAACTCGGGACATTTTCGAGTACCATATCGTATACATATATGTTGGAAAATATTTTGAGAATAGATGAATTCTGTTATACATATATTATATACATATATGTATATATATATTAACCTAACGAAAAGGGTATACACATATAGTTATATTTGTTGACTTGTTACATTCGAAAGTGTCCTGTGAATAATTATAATTAATATAGGATCTCTCGAAACCTTTGATCGGTTTTATTATTCTATATTATAATAAATAAATACAGGAATTATCAGCAATTTGTTAGTTAATATCAAATTATAAGATTGAATAAGAGCTGTTAATTCCGAATCTCGACTGGAGCTTGCATTTAGATTGTAACATAGCACGAATATGATTCAATATTCCTAAACGCTGGATTTTACCAGGGTCCTGACAAGAGGAAAACCGAGAAATAATAAAGACGTGAAAAATTTCAAGACTTTGCACGGCCCTGGGTTTATACAGGGGAAAATTACATTGAAGGGTATATATCTATACATATATTGACGGAAATAATAAAAACCAGAAGTAAAGAGATACAGTAAATGAAGGAGAGAAGAAAAGAAATTAAAAAAAATATAAAAGAACAAGAACAAGGAAAAGAAAATTAACAAGAACAACAATAATAAAATTCAAAAAAAAAAAAATGAAAAAACCTAGCAATTATCAAGCACCGCTCTATTCGATATTAGTTATTTTCTACCTCATAAAACTATACTATATATAGCTGCACGAATAAACTTTCATGTACTATACCATATATAAATATAGTCGGTTGAAATTACTAGGCAGTGGGCACCGCGTGATCGATTTTCGATAATGTATTAGCAATAATCCGCGCATTACGTTACGTTTTACGGGAAAAAAAAGAACAAAATGTATTATAATGTATGTATGTATGTATTTGAAATACGTATACATATATATAAGTATAATAATAAGTAATGTCGAAGAGAGCATTATTTGTCGTTAACTTATGAATGGGCGAAGATGATCGACACACAGACTAATTAATTGAATAATCCGGTGTTGAATCAGACGTTGAAAATGATTGAAAGAAAGAAAAAAAATAAATAAATAAAAAACAATAAAAAGAATTGAAAGAAAATAAAATCTATATATAAATAAGTACATATTATATATATACATATATATAACGGTGTTAATGAATTGGAATAAATGTTACAAATACATTCATAATCGACTTATTACTAATTCACCTCTATAACACATATACCCAAACCCCACACCCCATTCATGATTGCAATCGTAATTCATCGAACGCTACGGGCTCCGAAAGAAGAAGAAGAAGAAGAAGTAGAAAAAGCACAATAAGAATTGTGGAAAGTAATAAATAAAGAAAAACCGAAATATACCCCTAAAATAATTCTAGCTCTACGAATGTGGGAAATGGGGGATGATGACTGTGTCCATGAAGAGGTGAATTCGTTCCATTCAGTCAAGACCGAGAAGTTTGATAAAAGTGAAACGAATCTAGCTGGATGAAAGTTGGTGAAAATAAAAGGCTACTGATTGTTCAAAGATATGAAAAGGGATCTCGAGAGCTAGAGGCGGGTTCTGAATCCTGATAATCCTATCCTTGAAGTAATTATAACAGAACCAACAGGCTGTACCTATTCTACGCCTTATATAATATACACTCGCTTCTTGAGGTGGTATTAACGTTGATGGGAGTCAGCTGTTCTGCATTGATTACATCTCCCCCTACCCGAAGCTTGCAAGCCCCTTGGACCACCTGCGCGCAGGTCTGACATGTAATATCGCCCGTTGTATTTTCATCTTCTCCTTTTTTTTTTATTCAAGATCGGTTCTTTCTCTCCTAAATTCAGAAAATTTTTGGACTCTGGATATTTCGCGTTTATACTTCATTCCGCTTGTCCCGAGAGACGATCTTTCGGCACCTAAATTTCGCAAAGTTTTATACTCAGCTGTATAAACAACCAATCGAATATTCTCAGCTCTTGCTGATTAATAGAGAAATAGGATACGGCGATAAAGGCTTAATATCAGGTTTCAAACACATGCTCGTCAATTGCTCTACATACAACTGAATACATTTCCACGGCCATATCCATCCAGATATAACTGGATTCGTTCAAAGCACACATCTACGATTAGTTCAAGTACTGTGAGTACGTATAAATGAGTCAGTCAGTCAGTCAGTCAATCAGTCACGAGATACAAGTCTTGTCTATCAGTACAATAATCGTCGATCTATAGCTTCCTCACTCTCATCATTCTCTGTTCCCTATTTCGATCTGTATTTAATCGTAAGTTGTCTGACCGCGGAGAGTTGCCCCGTGGTGAATACATATCTATATTGAACTCGACTCTCTCTATCTCTTATTCTTCTTCGACCAATGAGCTAACTAACTTCGTTCATTAGTTGAATATTGTCCGATGATACTGGAGCTTCAGGATTGAGTCTGTCCACGTTTCTTTCTTTCTTTTTTTTTTTTTTTTTTGTACGAATGATTGTTGAGGCTCCTTAGTTTCTTCTCGACAATCAGATCAAATTTAAACATAATAATGCTCATTTTGAGAAATAATTCAAAATTTTATTCAACGTTTCGAATAAATTGTAGGCGATACTCATCGAGGACGATGGACTACTCGAAATTCATGACTAAGAAGACTGGGAGAAGGCAGACTAATTTGATCCGTGAAATAAGTGCGTATTTAATCATCAGTATTCAAGTTTTTCTACATTTTAAAAACGCTTTGAATCCATAATATGAATCTTCGTCAATGTCGCGTTATTCGTAATAGGTTGTGATATTTTATCTAATCATATCATTTGCCTCTATAATGCCACCGAAGTCGACAGATAAGGATGACGCAAGTCGAGGTCACGTGACTATCAATATTATGACGATATTCATTCCTGATTGTAAAGTATGACATATGATTACAGAACTCTGATAAAATTCTGTTTTTGACACGTGGGACATCCATAGCTCAAAAATACACGACAATATCCATTATGCGGGTAGATATGATATAATTGAAAAATGCATATTTCCAGCGGGAATATACATGGAAAATCCAACCCTAATAACCATGGCTGGTGGAATGCCAAACGGCACCACATTTCCATTCCAAGAAATAGACGTAACGTACAAAGATGGGACTCGACATCAATTGACGGGTGCTGACCTCGACCAAGCCCTTCAATACGGTCCATCTGTCGGGTAAGCGGATTATTTTCAGATTTATTTTGCAGAGCATGTGCGTTTATTTCTATATATGTTTATACATACAGGTTCGGACCGTTGGTAAAGACCTGGAAGAAACTTCAAAGCCGGTGGCACTCACCTCAGATAAAAGATTGGGACGTTTCTGTGTCAACAGGCTCCCAGGAAGCCTGCAGCAAAATTCTTGAACTTTTGATCGAGGAAGGAGACCCTGTGATGGTGCAAATACCAACGTACACAGGGACTTTGGGAGTGGTAGGATCAGAATTCTTCTATTTTGACGGGATTAGGGGAGGGATCAAATCGAGGAAAAACATACGAAAGAAAGACAAAAGCCTGAACGAAGGTGTAAACGCGTTTCTATTTTTAGGAGGAAATAGAAAATTCGGAGTTACGTTGTAGCGGGATATTCGGGTTTAAGGCAGTCAATAAACCCGAGGGTTTAATGGCGCGTGGCACGTTACGATCGACTCCCTTTCTCTGCTTTCGATCGTTTTCGAATCAGTTAGGCAAACCAATTCTCAAACCCGGCCGATATAGTTCGACCGATTTGTTCTTCTGCAGTATGAGGCGTGAAGGATCGATATAAAATAAAATGGGAACGGAATTCAGACCGTGGAAATGAAAATAAGGAAAATATAAATGAAATGCTTGCTCAGCGTTGTAGCAAAAATAAAATTCTCGTGATTCAACTAGACGAGCTTATTCGATGAGCTACGGTTTTCGGATGAGCCGGAATTATTTCACTTGAAACCACAGCCTTGTGATAGACCTCCGCCTACCGGTCGTCGAGGCGAGGATAGCAGTGATTAAAATCAATTAAAATAACAATAGCACGCGATTAGTGCGACCCCGAATGAGACCAGGCCTAGGAAATTCATTTGACACCGGCTCGGTTAAGGAGGGTTTTAATTGAGCTTCCCTACAAGCACTCTTGGCACGTAGGGAAATCACGGTTCGGTTTTAAATCGAAAATGTTTCGAATCTGGTTCGAGGAACGACGAATTCCACGGTTTCCCTCGTTTGTGCAGTCAGTTTTGCTTCGTTTACGTGAAAACTATAACAAAACTCGAGACATAAACAACAAACATACCTGCGACTGGCACAGGACACTAACCTGTGTAACTAGATTATACGATATGAATTCGGTCCTCAGGATTAAATCGCTACCAATTACGCGCAGCACACGACACGCTCTTAGTCTCTCTACTATACAGCCCTTCGCTTTGGTAATATACGCCAATGGACCCATGTAAGGTTTTTCGTAAGATCCTTTTTTTTAAAGGAGGAAGAAAAACCATTACAACGTCGCGGTACCTAGCCGCAGGAAAGTGCAGCGGACGTCGAACAAGGGTCCCTTAACGAGTAACGGTCCCAGGGATCAAAGAACCAGCATTCTTTTCTCGTTTATTCTACCCAACGTAATTCAACGGTGGTCAGGGATTCGCTGATAATTGAAACGACAAAAAAAAAAGTATGCGCGACCGTGGTAGCATCTAAAATCTCTTATCGTCGCCTCCGATTTCCTGAGACTCTGTTCATGCTCAGGATTTTCCGAACAGTCAGTTTTTTTTTGCATCTCATTGAAATTCACGACACGTACGCAATGCCCGTCCGCTTTGCGTTTCCCGATGTCCCTGTCCCGACTAGGGATTTCGTCCAACAGATTCTCCCCGCTTATGTAGCGTTTTTTATTTTTTTCTTTCTTTTAACACGTTCGTCTTTCAACTTCACGTTACAGTTTCATGCTTTGGCACCTGAATTCATTGGCATTGAACAAGACGCTGACGGTATCGTGCCGGAAAGAATCCAAGAAGTTTGCGAGGCTCGGAAAAGGGAAGGACGGCCGCAACCAAAGGTGCGTAAGGAAACGCTAACGGGAATATAAAATACCGATAATTAAGAAACCGCATTGACAAATAAAAAATTTTCCCCATCTAGTTACTCTTCGTTAATCCGACGGGCGCTAATCCCACTGGTAGCGTTTTGTCGGAGGAACGTCGAAGACAGGTTTACGCACTCGCACAAAAATACGACTTTTTAATAATCGAAGACGACGCCTATTTTTTTGTCCACTGCCTCGACTATCAACCTAGAAGCTTATTATCCCTCGACACCGATGGACGCGTAATCAGAGTCGACTCATTCAGCAAAATTGTAAGTGCGGGACTCCGAATCGGCGTTATCACTGCACATAAGGATGTCTTGGCAGCAGTAAGGATGCATATTGAGTGCACAACGCTACATGCACCGTCCTTGTCACAGGTGAAATGTTCTTCTGAACTTTTAATGACATTTCGAATAGTTTTCGGATAGAAATATTTATGAATATTAAGAAGTTGAACAAAATTCAGGCTTCGTCGATTAATTTGTAGGTTTTGATCTCTAAACTGCTCAACTCCTGGGGACCGGAGAAGTTCGAAGAGCATTTAGCAGGAGTCAGAGCTTTTTACAGGAAAAAGCGCGACACGATGGTCTCTTTGGCGGAAAAACATCTCAGTGGTAATTTAGTGCAATGCTATTGACGATTAGACGACAAGTTATACCTGTATATGTGTAAAATTTATATTCGTATCTTTTGATTGTAATATGATAAAAATTTCCAGGTCTAGCCGAATGGTCAAATCCTAAAGGCGGCATGTTTTTGTGGCTAAAAGTAACTGGAGTCGATGACGTCTACGATCTAGCACTGAAGAAATTTATTGCGAAAGGCGTCCTTGTTGTTCCTGGACACGCTTTTAACTACGACAGCAAAATACCGGACCAGCATTTGCGATTGAGTTACAGCTTCGCTACTCCACAGGATGTTGACGAGGTATATCACGATACGTATTTTATTTTCAAGCTTTGGCGTAATGGAACTGCAACCTAGATTAAGACTCTAGTAAAAAAATAGAAATAATTCATGGATCGTCCACGTAATTTATCATCCGAAACGCAACTTGTAACGTCGACTACAATTATTCATGAAAATTAACTTTTTTCAGGGTCTATCGATCATTGCTGACATAATCAGAAAACAAACCGTCAAGACGAACGGTGTGGCTGCACACTGATTAGAAAAAAAAACGTAACAAAATTCTGCAAAATTCCTGCAGCATTTCAGCAAATGAATGAATAAATGGATAAATGTTTCTCAATTACTGTGCAATAATGCCTAATAAATAAATCGATCGTTGTGGATAAGGATTCTCTTCTTTTTTGCTAAAGATAATCCATGCCCGTTCTTTCTTTCCTCAATCCCGAAGATCTTTAGACTCTGAAGATTACATTCATATTTTCCTTAACATACTCGACCCGAAAGACGACCTGAGATTTGCACCGAAATTTCGTACAATATTATCTTCAGCTCGGTAAATAAGCGATCGAATATCTTCGACTTCAGAATTCACGATGGAAAAAAGGTAAGGCGATAAAGTTTCTCTGTCATGTTTCACAGCGCATGTTCTATTGCCTTGTATAGTCATATTTTCGAGGCCATATCCGTCCGGATATCACTGGATCGGTTTAAAACCACCCGTCCACAATTTATATAAGTATTACGAACATATCTACAGACCCAGTATAAAAAGATCGTCATTCACGATATAAAATCCCAGAAGAATATTCGGCACATTTATATTTGGTTAGCAGTACGAACGTCGGTCTCTCTCCGTTTCCGTATCTCCTTCCCTCTTTAACCGTGAGTTTTCCTCATTTGTCCCATGGTGAATTTGCATGGCGTGACTAATGTACGCCGTAAGGTTGTATAATATTTAAAAAAAATTATTTTTGTGTTCTCGTTTGGCCAAAAGTGGATGAACATACGAAAATAAACTGCAATACAAAAATTAATAACTCAAAGGCGAAAGATCGCATATGTTGGCGGATACGACGTTCTGCAGACCTTTATTGTGCAATTAATAAATTCCTGTCAATAAACGAGCTAGTTTTGTTCATTGGTTGAAGAGTGGCCAACGGAACTGAAAATTTGGGATTGAGTTGGCCTACGTATTTTTTTTCGTTTTGTATAAATGATTGCCGAGGGTCTTCAGCTTCTTTTCGACAATCGAGTCAAGTTTAACAAACATTGTGCGCTTTTTAAAAGAGTATTAAGAACTTTATTCAATGTTCCGAACAAATTGTAGGCGATTACCCATCGAGGAAAATGGACTACTCTAGATTCATAACCAAGACGGCTGGAAGGAGGCAGACGAACGTGATCCGTGAAATGAGTGCGTATTCTATCGTCTATCATCAATGTTTAAATTTATCTGCATTTCAAATACATCTTGAATTCGGAACATCAATTTTTTTTGGTGTCGCGTTATTCGTGACCGATTGTAATATTCTATTTGATAATCACTCACCTCTCTGCCACGGAAATCGACAGATAAGGATGACGTTAGTCGCGGCCAGGTAACCATCGATATTACGATATTCATCACTGATAGTGAAGTTGCATAAAAATATAATTTTAGTTTTTTCATACAATATAGGTAATAGAGTTTCGACTCTGATCAAATACCTTTTTTTTTTTGAGACGTGAGACATCGATATCTGAACAATAAACGATTGTATCCATTCGACTGTAGAATACACTGGTATAATATACGAGTACACACGATATATTTGAAAAACGTATATTTCCAGTTGAAATATACACGGCCAATCCAACCCTAATAGCCATGGCTGGTGGAATGCCAAACGTCACCACATTCCCATTCCGAGAGATAGAGGTAACGTACAAAGATGGGACTCGACATCAATTGACGGGTGCTGACCTCGACCAAGCCCTTCAATACGGTCCTTCTGCCGGGTACGCGGATTATTTTCGGATTGATTTTGAAAGCATGTGTGTTTATTTCTGTATATGTTTATACATACAGATTCGCACCGTTGGTAAAAACCTGGAAAGAACTTCAAAACCGATGGCACTCACCTCAGATAAAAGATTGGGACGTTGCTGTGACAACAGGCTCCCAGGAAGCCTGCAGCAAAATTCTTGAGCTTTTTATCGAGGAAGGAGATCCTGTGATGGTGCAAATGCCAACGTTCCCAGGGACTTTGGGAGTGGTAGGATTGAAGTGCTGCTATTTTGACGAGATTAGGAGAAGGATCAAGCGAGGAAAAACAGACACTAGAAAGAAAAGAGCCTGAACGAAGGTGTAAACGCGGTTCCATTTGGGGGAGAGAATAGAAAATTCGGAGTTACACGTTGTATAAGCGGGATATTCGGGTTCAAGGTAGTCAATAAGCTCGAGGGTTTAATGGCGCGTGGCGTGTTACGATCGACACTCTTACTCCGGTGCGGATCATTCTCGAATCAGTTAGGCAAACCGATTCTCGAACCCGGCCGATTTAGTTCGCACGAAATATAAAACGGAGAGAAAAATAAGGGAAAATATAAGGAAAATTCTCGAACAGCGTTGCGATAAAAATTGAATACACTGCAGTCATTCAATTAGACGAACTTATTTAACGAGCTGAGGCCATGGATGAATTGAAATTAATTTCTTAAGGAAACCACCCAAAATGACAGAAAAAGTGGAAATAAATTCGTATCTTACCTCCTTCCGCACAGCCGATATCAGAGAGGAGACAAAAAAATCCGAGATAAGCTATGAGGAAGGAGGTAAAGTACGATTTTTCTTACTTTTTTCACCATTCTGATGTATTTCCGATGGCGTGAGTTTACTGAGACTAAGCGCAATCGAAAGAACGACAAATTTACGTCAGAAATATATATGGGGTACAATTAATATTTTTCTTTTCCTCCTTCCTGAAGCACACGATTTCGTCAAAAACTCAAGAATCACAAAAATTAATCTTTCGCGGTCCGTAATATTCTAAAAAAATAATCGAACAAAAATTTCTCAGGCCTTTTGAGGGCTGCAGAAGACATATGAGAAGGGACAACGAAATCTAAAGATTGGAGGTACAAAACCGGACCAATATTTGGCAATTTTATCTAGACACACCTGCAACTGACACTACCCTATATAACTAGATGATACAATAGCCTCTCTACTATACAACCCTTCGCTTCGTTAATATACGCCAATGGATCCACGTATAGTGGCTAGGCTTTTCGTAAGATACTTTGTTCAAAGAATGAAGAAAACCCATTACAACGTCGCGGCACCTGGCCGCAGGATAGTGCAGCGGACGTCGAACAAGGGTCCCAACGAGTAACGGTACCAGGGATCAAAGAACCAGCATTTTTTTCTCGTTTATTCTACCCAACGTGATTCAACGGTGGTCAAGGTTTCGCTGATAGTTGAAGGGACAAAAACAAATGTATACGCGACCGTGGTAGCATTTAAAATCTCTTACCGTCGCCTCCGATTTTCTGAGACTCTGTTCATGCTCAGGATTTTTCGAATAGTCAGTTTTTTTTTCGCATCTCATTGAGATTCACGACACGCACGCAATGCCCGTCCGTTTCGAGTTTGCCGATGTCCCGGCTTGGGATTTCATCCAACAAGTTCTCCCCGCTTGTGTAGCTTTTTTCTTCTTTATCCTTTCTTTTAACATGTTTGTCCTTCAACCTCACGTTACAGTTTCACGCTTTGGCACCCGAATTCATTGGCATTGAACAAGACGCTGACGGTATCGTGCCGGAAAGAATCCAAGAAGTTTGCGAGGCTAGGAGAAGAGAAGGACGGCCGCAACCAAAGGTGCATAGGAAAACGCTAACGGGAATATAAAATACCAATAATTAACAAACCGCATGATAAATGAAAAATTTTCTCCATCTAGTTACTCTTCGCGTAAGAAAACGCTGAGGGGAATATAAAATACCAATAATTAAGAAACCGCATTGACAAATAAAAATTTTTCCCCATCTAGTTACTCTTCGTTAATCCAACGGGCGCTAATCCCACTGGTAGCGTTTTGTCGGAGGAACGTCGAAAACAGGTTTACGCACTCGCACAAAAATACGACTTTTTAATAATCGAAGACGACGCCTATTTTTTTGTCCACTGTCTCGACTATCAACCTAGAAGCTTATTATCCCTCGACACCGACGGACGCGTAATCAGAGTCGACTCATTCAGCAAAATTATAAGTGCGGGACTCCGAATCGGCGTTATCACTGCACATAGGGATATTGTGGGACGACTAATTATGCATATTGAGTGCACGACGGTACACGCACCGTCTTTATCACAGGTGGAATTGCTTCTTCACTTTCAATATTGTTTTTGGAACCCGAAAATTATTTCGAATAGTTTTCGGATAGAAATATTTATAAGTATTAAGAAGTTGGACAAAATTCAGGCTTCGTCGATTAATTTTGTAGGTTTTGATCTCCAAACTGCTCAACTCCTGGGGACCGGAAAAGTTCGAAGAGCATTTAGCAGGAGTCAGAGCTTTTTATAGGAAAAAACGTGACACGATGCTCTCTTTGGCGGAAAAACATCTCAGTGGTAATTTAGTGCAATGCTATTGACGATTAGACGACAAGTTATACCTGTATATGTGTAAAATTTATATTCGTATCTTTTGATTGTAATATGATAAAATTTTCCAGGTCTAGCCGAATGGTCAAATCCTAAAGGCGGCATGTTTTTATGGATAAAAGTAACTGGAATCGATGACGTCTACGATCTAGCAATGAAGAAATTTATTGCCAAAGGCGTCCTTGTTGTTCCTGGACACGCTTTTAACTACGACAGCAAAATACCGGACCAGCATTTGCGATTGAGTTACAGCTTCGCTACTCCACAGGATGTTGACGAGGTATATATACCTATACGTAATTTATTTTCAAACTTTGGCGTAATGGAACTGCAACCTCGATTAAGACTCCGGTAAAAAAATTGAAATAACTCATGGTTCGTCCACCTAATTTATCATCCGAAACGCAACTTGCAACGTCGACTACAATCATTTATGAAAATTAACTGTTTCCAGGGTCTATCGATCATTGCTGACCTAATCAGAAAACAGACCATCAAGAAGCATGGCGTCGCTGCGGACTGATCTAAAAAAAAAAGTAACAAAATTCTTCAAAATCTTCCCAAAATTTCAATAAATAAATAAACGAATGAATAAATTTTTCATCGACTACTATTTAATAATGTTCCTCGAATCGATCGTTATTGACAAGGATCCTCTTCGTTAGAACTGACTTAACTATCGCCAATGATCCTGAAAATTACGGATCAATCAATCGCATGGCTAAAAATACTTGTAGTGTAGATAAAGTATACCGTGAATATTCGTGGAAGGTTTCGATGCCTAATGCCGAATTAGGCATGGAAACTTTCCATGCACGAATATTCACGGTATATAAAGTTCGTCAATTTTACGCAACTTCTTGACATCAAGGATCATATTCGATGTTTTATTATATACTTAGGTAATACGTAACTCTAGATGATGACCAATTTGCGGAAGTTATATGTACATAGACAGCAGTGATTAATTTAATATCGCAAATACTGCAACTATACACTGACCATTAGAGATTTAGCCGTTGCGTCGACGTCGCTTAAGTATAAGGATATTACAGGACAGAAATAAAACTGTTTTAACGACCTGTCAACCGTCTTATACAAGGTCTTTTGACCCATGTGTAAAAGAAAACGCAATGATAATAACACGATGAGAACATCGACGTTGTTACATCGATTTATGTGCAGCTTGACGTACCAAATTTCGTGCTTTTCTAAGCATTGTCTATATAATCATTTTCTTCATACTTTTGGTACACGCGTATGGTGGTTTGAAATTCAATGAATCAAAAACCCGTCCATATCGATTGAGGAAAAATAATACTAGAAAAAATCTAAACACATACTTACCGATCGTGATTTAAACTGCAGCAAGCCGACGCCTCTAACGCGGTTAATCCTCCGATCGTATGCGCCTGCGCTTAAGAGATTAGCCGTACAAATATATCCTAAAATATACCGTACTTACATATAGGTATACTGCGGGTTTGTGTGTATTATAGTCGAGCCGATAGATCGGACCGCGCGTATCGTTGCGACGCGGTAACGCGTCGTAGAGAAAGTGCAGTAGCTGGTATTGTTGATATCGAAGTTTCGAGCTTTCGGCTATGCGTGAACGTGTCGGACGCGTGTCTTAGCCGATATAAGGGCGAGGAGGTGGGTCGGGGTCCGGGGCTTCATGGATGAGGGAAATATATAAGGAGGTATAGGGAGGGAGGGCGTCGCGACGCCGCGGCCACGTGACCCGTCGGCAGAATCCGCGGCGTCCGTAGAAAATCTAAATCCGTCTGAGCCGAAGAAGAGAGGCTGTCCGTCTATCCGTAAGTCCGTACGTTATACATACATACGTAGGGTATATACCTCTACTCGTCGACCGATACGGGACCGTCCGTCCGTTTTGTTGCCTTCGAGATTCACGCACAAGCAAACGCGATCGCGGTGCCGCGCGGTATATAATAATAACATCGTTCAGTTTTACCGTCCGAAAACGAGACGCGGACGCGACGCTACGCGACGTGGCGAGCCGAGGCGCGGGCGTTACGACGATATTGTGAATATGCTCTGCACGGAATAACGCTACCCGTTACTTACCTAAATATATTCCAATTTATACGAGGAGAGGAGATCTGTCCGTTTCAACGTCGTTCTAGTCATTCTCGCCGTCATCGACGTGCCCCGAATCCACGCTGCTACTGCTGCTGCTGCTTTTGCAGCAACTAAAAATTTCGTCCGGCAATAACAGTGCGATACTATCACCAGTATCGTGGTAATCAACAGGGCAGATGATTCGCGTCGATGAGAGCGATCCGGTGGGCGGTAAGATCTTCTTTTTTTTTTTCTTTCTTCTCTTTTTATTATTAATCAATCCATTCATTTTTTAGAATTTTGAATTTCTGCAGTTCATTCTCATTTTCCTCGAGTCCAGTTTTTGCTTCTGATTTTCATTTTTGTGTCTATATATTTTTTTCATCAATCATCAACGTAACTCTCGCCTCATCTCAATTGCATTATAACATCATGCCGTTGGTTCTCCATCGTATATACCTATATCGCCGCAACCGACCCAGATAATCTTAAGCTCTCCAGCTGACAATAAGAAGAAGCAAAGCTTTGAAAATCGAGTAAATCGTCGACTAGCAGGGTGGGAGAGACGCGGTGCAGCTGACCGAGTGCAAGAGCTTTACCTGAAGCAACAGTTTGGACCGGAAACCGAGGCGAGACGGTCTGGTTAATCTGATCGGTTTTATTTCCTGAGTGAAAAATTTGAAAAAAAAAGACAGAAGCAAGCAAACAAACGAACAAAAAATATCTTCGAACGATCATTGATAAAATATTTCAAAAAAAATTACAACAATTACATCCTGTGCGAATATATAACCGATTTCATAAAATATAGTAACGAAATTTTGAGCAATAGTTTTTATTTTTTTCTCTGCTTTTCTATTCATATACCTAATTTTTATCCTCCAATCTTTCATTTTTTCGTTTGCAGAAATCGAGCCGAGTTTTCCCTACCGTGACGTTACAGTGAGACGTGGTGTTCAATTCGCAGACAAGTATGACATCGAGTCGGAAATTGGTCGGTAAGTAATTTCTGTGCGATATTTGATAATCACTTTTTGACAAGTGCTTGAATAATTGTCTCTATATAATATCTAATACTCCCTCGGTCAGCTTCTCTGCCGTTCTTCAATGTAATGTAAACCATAGGCTCGTATACAAGAATAGCCAGCTCTCTCTAGCTGGTAGAATTTCAAATTGATCGCACAAATAAACACATAACTACCACAGTTATACACGGGCATTTACATACATGCATACATGCTTTCATACATAATAATATATCATACGTTACATATGCATATACGTACGTAACGTATAGATATATGTAATATTCAAAGGCGTGGATCGCGCATAGTTATAAAATTAATTGCGACAAGTATTCATTGGTTTTCACAAGTTTTCCTGTACAACGAAGAGAATATCTATGTATCCGGTCTATCGATATTTGAATAGAAAATTTTTGTGATTCATTAATTTTTGAGTTTCTTCTCTTCTCTTCTTCTTTTTCTTTCCATTTATTTATTTCTTTTATATTACAGGCATACCGCTATATCGCCCTACTAAACCGAGTGCCAAAAAACATTTTCTCAAGCGCATCGAATCAATCTACCAATATCGCTACGTCCAACTATACATACAGCCTATACCTATACATACCTATAGTTGTTTCGAAAACATTAAAGTTGGCAAGAAAATGTTCGAAAATAAAACTCGCGGCGTATATAATTTAATTTTATTATTATTATTGTTATTATAGCGTTAGATCGCGACCCTGTCGACGATGGGCACATATTTATAAAAAAATCCACATATACATATGTGTTACGTGTAAATAATTAACTAAACGTAAATAACCACTTTGGCAGGCTTATAAATAAACAAATATATGTATACGGAAAATTAATTAGCAATATTTGAGACCTTGTCGGTAATTGATGTTGTTGAATGTATTATACATGTGTTTACATGTGTGTTTACTCTGGTGATCGTACCCCTGAGAGACCGGGGGCGACCGCGACGTGTCGAGGGAAAGCGTTCGTCAAACGCCACACTCGCTAACGTTGAAAACGTTCTTGAGAAACAATTCCCGCGACAAGGTCTGGCCAAGTTCCTGGCTGCGGTCCCGAGCTAGATTTTTACGATGTGTGTGTGTGTGTGTGTGTGTGTGGCGTGTGTGATATGTGATGCCTGCACAGATGTATACCGCACTAACACTATTCTAGAGCCATTATCTCATGCATTGGCTCGTGCAGAAAACTGGTCGGTATACCTATACGCATCGGTAAACTTTTGTCGTATTGGTAATCAAGGTCTCTTCGTCTATAAATAATACACCTACACGTTCCTTCGCCCACCTCCCGCTTCGCTCTGCCTACTTCATCCTCTACTCTTATCCTCGACGACAGAAGATCTATAGAACGGAGCGAGAGACCAGACGTTACGCGGTTTTGGTTTCCGGGGGCGAACACGAGCCACAAGCCACGACCCGGATCACCTAGGTTCCTACATACCGTGAATTCCGATCTATTTCACTATCATTTCACGCCCAAGTCTATTGCGAATTGCGATATTTCACATTGAGACAGATTTTTGCTTTCTTATTTTGGTTAAAGGATTTTTTTTTTTTTTTTTTCTTTCCAAGGACTACCGGAAATAATTCCAAGTTACTGAAAATATGTATTCAGGTATCGATTCATTTCTCCATCGAATTTCTGAGTATAGACAAAAATAAAATTCTTCGGAATGTCGCGGTTGATTTCAGGGGCAAATTCGGCACGGTATACCGGTGCAAGGAAAAATCTAGCGGCCTGGCATTGGCCGCAAAGGTGGTGAACACTGGCCGTAAAGAAGATAGAAGAGCGGTCGAAAGAGAAGTGGAAATTATGCGGAGATTGCAGCATCCCCGATTGATACAACTGTACGATGCGATAGCAACGAACAACAACATTTACGTTATCTTAGAACTGTACGTATTTATTTGGGTATAGGTATATACCGATATGTAAAAAAAAAAAAAAAAAAAAAAACCATTCATTTTATAGTTACGACTCATCGCCCTCGCATCCGGTAATCAAAAATCCAATTTTTATTGGATTCCGAAACATCCTGCCGACCAAATTGCCTCTTCTAAACTCTAGCGCGAACCCGCGACGTAATGTTTACTATGCATATCGAACAGGGGCTGCTTTCTTATGTTATTACATTATTTACCACCCACGTACTATACATACATAAATTACATAAACATCCCGTATGTAGATGTAATGTAAATAGCATATTACTCATTGCTAAGGATCGAGGGCGGTGAGCTGTTCGAGAGGGTGATCGACGACGACTTTCTTCTGACTGAAAGAAGCTGCGCAGTTTTCATGAGACAGATTTGCGAGGGTATCGAGTTCGTACATGGCCAGAACATCCTGCACCTCGATTTAAAGGTGAGAGATAAGAAAGTTTGCAGCGAGTTTGATAGAATCGTTTATAAATATCCCTATAGATGATCTATAATACCTATAACGATTATTAATTGTCCCGAAACTCAAAGCCGGAGAACATTTTGTGCCTCACTAAAGAAGGTAACAGAATAAAGATAATAGACTTTGGACTGGCCAGGGAATACAACCCGGAAAAAAAGCTCCAGGTTTTATTCGGTACACCGGAATTCGTGGCTCCGGAAGTCGTCAATTTTGATCAAATCGGTTTCGGGACAGACATGTGGAGCATTGGCGTCATTTGCTACGTTCTGTGAGTATAATTTGTATGAATTATTCGTCCGACCAGTTCCCTGATCCTTCTCCGCCATAATGACTGGACTTATAACTTTGAAATCGGGTTTCGCAGATTATCGGGACTCTCCCCGTTCATGGGAGACACTGACGTCGAGACAATGGCGAATGTAACGATAGCAAAATACGACTTTGACGACGAGGCATTCGCGGAGATATCTCAAGAGGCCAAAGACTTCATACGAAGTTTGCTGATCAAGGACAAAGGGTAGGTCTTATCAGTCAGGCTACTAACCAACGAACCCTTTCATTATATGTTATATAAATAAATCGACTCGTGCTCGGCTCGTCGATAATTTATTGATAAAACCACTTAAATCTAAATACATGTGCCTACGTATAAAAGGAACCACGAACAGCCTCCGGTCCCAATTACGAACCTTTAATTGATTGAGTAAATAAATTTGGCAAAAAAAAATTTCTCGTAAAATAAAAAAATGAGGAAAGCAAATGAAAATAAAAAGGAACTAAATCTACCTTGACCTCTTGTCTTTCAGGGGGCGCGCTTCGGCGTCGCAGTGCCGCGGTCACCCCTGGTTGACCCGGAAGAGCCCCCCCTCAATATCTCCTAGACGGCCGGAAATAAAGCAAGAGAAAAAAGCTATCCAGTCAATGAACGGGGCGAGGGATGAGCTCGAGGTAACCAAGGACAATCTGAGGCTGTTCGTGGAGCGTTGGCGAGAGCATCCGGACAGTCCATACGCGGTTGAATTAAATCCCGGATGCCCGCGACCCGAGGGTATAGATTTTGGAGAATCGTTAACCGCTGCAGGTCTCGAGACGGTATCGACTCGAGGTCAAAGCCCCTCGCCATGTGGTAGCATATGCAGTTCCTCGGACTCGGCGACTTTGGAAAATGGTACAATGCTCGATGTGCCAGGATCGAGAAGTGCTTTTGACAGACGTGCTTCAGAGGGGACAGGCGCGGCCCATGAGAAGCCGAGGGATCCTGCAGCGCAGATTGTTCTAGCTGAAGAGATCATCAAGTTGTCTGAACACCTCCGTGCTATTGCACTTGGTCCACGAATCGGGGTTGATAATTCAAGTGATGGATCCACCCGCCGTTTTGGAGCCGTTGTTGAATCAACAGGAATCGGAAATCACGTAGAGGCAAGTTCAGCAAGAAAAAAGCCGGCGAAAATAGAGAGTTTAAAAAGTCAAGGAATTAGGCAGGACGAACAACAGCCCCTCCCAATTACCTCGGCCCGAGTAAATGACCAACCCATAATCACCGCACGCGAAAATGAAATATCCGAAAAATTATCGAGGATTGTTAAACAGCGTAAAACAAACGGCACTGCCTTTGGCGGGGTGGGAAAATTCACTAAGATAAATTCCGTCGACAGTACTGAAATCGGTAACAGCTTTGGACCAACGACGAGAAGGACGCGGCTTCCTTTTGACAGGGGAGAGACCGTTTCTTCAGAGAATCAGGCATCGAGTTCGAGTTCGAAAATTTTGGGAAGTGGCAGGAACGATTCTGGGTGGAAAACGAGAGGCCAGCTTACGAGGACGAATTGTTTTTCGTCGTTCAATTCCTCATTTTCTTCAGGGAATTTAGAAAATCAAAGGCTGATGTATCCCGCGGTGAATTGTGGGTCTGGAATTAACGCTAGCGATCCAATCCCGATAGATAAACCGCCTTCATCACCGGGGAAGGAAGTTGACTTGACACCGCCATGGCGAAGGGCTAAATTGCATCGGTTTACCGAGACCTGTCGTGACGTACCGCGTATTTCAAATTTACGTGATTTGCACGAGAGTTTAAACCTCGACGAACCAACGAGCACAAAAAATCTTCTTCTTCAATTACTGGAGGAGTGGGACGACGGGCATACCGGTAATCGGGCCAATGGAATCGGCAGAAAATCTGTCAGTCTAGATTGGTGTGGAGAGGAATCGGTTGCAAGACGATCAATGAACTCTTTGGCTGAATATTTTCAGTCTGAACAACAAAAACCACCGCCCGGTGAACCCATACCCTCGGTACATCGTTGACAGAGGAGATTACAGATTATTATATCCCATTCCGCGCTTCTTTTGTTCGCTAAAATAATCATATCATGATCATTAAAATGATGATTTTCATTCATTATTATATTATATCATAATTGTGGAAATGAATAAATTGACGACGAGCAGCGCGGATATTATTATACATTATAGGTATAATAAGAGCTCTTGTACAATAATACTTGTATAAAGTAGAACGAAACGTTTAGAATTAGATAGTTAATATAAATATATATTTCTTCATCTTCTTCTTCTTATTCTTATTCTTCTTCTCTTTTTTGTTCTTCTCTATCTTCTTCTTCATCGACCTGTACCGAGTTGTGTATCAAAAGTTATTCAGAATAAAGAACTTTCTATTATTTAACTATAGAACGTGACTTCAACTCTTGCGAAAGCTCATACCTATACACGACACAGACCCCTTTAAATAAAACTGGCCGCGGATTGCAGATCTTGTTTCACGTTATATTGCGCGTCAAATTTTTCATCCTGATTCGCTAACTCGTTTTAAATGTTCACGATGATGGATGGGAATGTATGTAATTTGTTATAAAAACACACAACGATATGCTTCTAAACAGCTATACTGATATTTTGAACTTTAAATTAAAAGATTGAATAAATAAAATATTGCATGAATGGAAATGAAATTATATATATGCAGGGAGCGGCCGCGGGCGAATCAATTGGTGGAACATCAGTGGCTAGAGGCAGCTCTCGACAATCCGATCTCAAAGGTCCGTCTGAAGCGTTATGTTATCAAGAAACGATGGGTGAAGGCGGTCAACACTATATTGGCTCTGAGACGCATGGGGGCCAGAATAGACCTCGAACTCGTCTAGCAGTTTAGAAAAGTGCCTGTCATACCTATCCTGCCTGTGTCTTCCCCAGAGTTATTCTCTTTATCCTCGTTTTCAAATTCCATATTAACTTACTCATATACTCATATACATACAATATATATATATACTATATACATATTAATAGGATTGAAGTGACCGAAATTCGCTTCGACAGAGAAATATCTACATGAAATAACACGTCCTGAACGTTAATCTAAATGTTTATCTAATATTTTGCAGATTAAATAATATATTTGTATAATTATTATATAACATTTCTTTCCTAATTGTCAATTTACATATGTGCCATGACAGTGTCTTAATTTTAGTTAATAATAAAAGTTGGAAATAATCTGAACGTACGAGATATTCACCATTGTGTCATAGGTATACATATTCATATACATACATCTATAATACACCACTGTAATGCTGTTTTTATTATCCTCTAAGACGGATCATTCGAACGTGCTTGCCAAAAAGTTACGCAAATATACGAGAATCTATAATATATATGTGCACGAATAGTTGCGCTACTGCCAGTCTATCGTATATACAAAGTTTATAGAACTTTTTTTTACGACGGCTTAGCATATGAAATTTACTTGCTTTAAAAATCCAAAACAACGTTATACCTATACGGTGCAGTCAGAGATTCCAATCGTTCTTTACTGAAAAATAAATTTTTATATAAAAAAATAAATTAATAAAGAAAAATGATCTTTTTCGCGTTATTACTGCTCTTAATTATTTTATTCGATCCTGAACGATTAGAGATATATGTAAATTGATGCAGTAACGATCGATTAACGATATGAAAGACTGGTTGCCTACAAAAAGGCGTGTTACTAAAATTGTTTCACCGTTTAGATACGTGCGGCAGTTCTTGCAGTTATTTAGAAGCACCACGATTTTGAGTAATTTTTTTTATTTTTTTCGTTTTATAGAAATAGCCGCGTTGAGAGTGAAGTAAAATAATAGTAAGTAAACAATCTCCATAGGCTGAAGAAAGTTTTAATGATCCGAGCTGTTCCCCATGAAGTACCGATTACTAACAATAATAAGTTGTTATAAAATGATAGCGAATAAATAAATAAAGACATATGAAAACTAACTGATATTATTACGCTTGTTAGTAAATCTATTGTGGATGAAAAACTAGCTAACGCAATCGATTTATTTGAATCTCCTGCCCCTGTAATACATTGTTCGTTCTTTCATTAATCATTTTCTAGTTTCTCAGGTGAAAATACGTTGTGTATGTATAGATCTGTGGAAAAAGGAATCATTCTAAAGGCTAGCTGTGTTATCTATTCTCCATTAAAGGATAAAAGGTACGCCAGATAATTTAATTTTTACTTTATTCAACAGTATAACATTCCTGAAATAACATTTCAGATATGGGCATATTTATTGTCAGAAATAAATTGTATACGTATAAATAATCGATGTTTCCCGTCTATCTAATACCCTGATCATCCAAATCCAATTTATAAATATCGTTTTCTGTAAATGATGATTCGAGTATCAGATCAATTTCACCGCAATTATCCCACAGATCAAACAGACCAATTTTCGACGACTAAATAGAACCCAGAACTGCCCGTCTTTTTCTAAACGCCAAGGAAATCTCAACAAGCTAAAAAGTGTCGGTCAAAAACGGTCGTTTGAATACAAATAACATCTTAGCGCCGCGCCGTAAAAATCGATCACAGCACTCCAAGCATGCGCGTGTCTACTTTAAATACTAAAATTAAATGCCTACAGTTTCGTATTTATTTCATAAAAGTGACAGCAGCTCCTAAACTCAAATTGATATTATAAAGATATTTTACAGTGTTTTATCACCCATATTAAATGGCAAGTAACAAATATTACCAACGTACATTTTAATCTACTGATATGTAATAACAACGATGTAAATACCATCGACTAACCTCACCTAACCTTAAACTCTATTTTCCTTCTCTCGTAATTACTGTTCATAGACACAGTTCAGAGAAAAGGAAACTGTATTGATCACAACTGAGAGTTCGAGGAAAATAATAAACATCTTGGATACACAATTGCCTCATTATTGACAAAACTGGACACATATTTAACTGAATCAATTTTCGGAGGTTATGTTTCGATTGGTGGAAGTACTAAAGATTAAATATTGTTACGTTTAAGGATGAAAATAATCAACATTGGAGCCCCTACGCTCGCGAATATGATCCTTTAAAAGCTGGCAGTATAGATAGCACAGATACAGTGCCTCATGACAAAGGGATAACTAGAGCGATACAAGCCCACTATGAACCTCCTCGAAATTTGAAATCTAAGCCAGAAAGGACGTTATTTGTGGCCAGGATTGGACCTAGAGTATCGAAACAAGATTTGAAAGAGGTCAGACTTTTGAGACTTTGTAATTTTACTTAGGAATAAATTGATTCAATGTTATTTAAAATTTAAGAACCACTTTTGCTGTAAAAATCAATCAGAATTATCCAAATTTGAAGTATTCAATATGCAATTAGTCCTAAAATGATGAGAAAAACACTGCAGGGAATTTATATCTTGAAAACTATCATAAAAGAAGCAATTCTATATGATATACTTTGTTTTCTCTCTTTCATAAATTGTTTTATTATTTTACAGAATTTTTCTAGACTAGGAGACGTACTGTCGGTGAAAGTAATCTCAGATATTGTAACCGGGCTTCCGCAAGGCTATGCTTTTGTGGAAATGAAGAATGAAGAACAAGCCCAGAGAGCTGCAAGACGATTGAACGACACTACGATAAATGGTTATAGAATATTCGTAGATTTTGAATGTGGACGAAGTATGAAGGGCTGGAAACCTAGAAGATTGGGTAATAAAGCCTTGATCAATCCATGAAAATAACAAATCTTTACATAATATATCAGGATTCATCATAAATCAATTACAATATCTGTTTTATTTTATTATAGGTGGTGGGTTTGGAGGAAGAAAGGAATCAGGCCAGCTGAGATTTGGCGGAAAGGATAGACCCTTTAAAAAACCGATCTTACCAGGAGTAACGAAGTCAATTACCGATCAGATGTATAAATAAATTGATATTTATGAAATTTTAAACACACAGAACGAAATATCGTAAAAGTATTAAGTAAATTGTTCAGTCAATCAATTTTACTGATGAATTGCAACGTTTATAAGATCTATGAAGCTTGGTCTACACATTCCCTGTAGCTAAATTTAGTCTGATATTTATAAAATGAGATTAGCAAAGACTGCTAATATGTGATATGTTCAATAAATTGTTAATAAATGTAATTATTTTTCATAAATTGATCTTAAAGTTATTTTTGAGAGATCATGTTCACAATTTTAGGTGATTTGGGTAAATATATCGGGATATCTCCATCTGGAGATTGTCTAAAATGCATGAGAGTCAAATTTAGAGTACCTAATATTTGAATCTTAATTTATTCGTGGATTGTATGAAAGAAGTTAGATACTTTGTAACAGCTGTTTTCCAGCGACAGAAACTGAGGCAGATCTCGAAATACGCGTGTACATGTATCATAAATAAATGTATTTTTAAAGCTTAGATTTCAAGCGGGAAAGAAAACTGGCTAAAGTTACGCAACGGAATAGAAAGCTCTTGCGGTATCGGTGTTTTAATACTTATACTGTATAAAGTTTTTGATTTGGAAGAGTATTCGTCCTCGCTATACGTAATTTAATGATCGAGGTATACCTAGAGCCAGAGAATATAATTATAGCAATAAACAAAACCGTCCAAAATCACAAAACTGGACATTATCGTCATCGCTTTCATCTCGCTCCCGTTTTTTTTTTTTTTTTCTTCGGCTTCGGCTTATTTTACAGCTCGTTAAACAGCCAGAAACATACGAATCTAGAATAAATATTAGAACTTGAGTTAACGTACTCGTTTACTACATCACAGTTTTCTACATTTAGACTGAACCACCCCCGCATCCTAATCTAATCAAGAATCGAATAATGAATCGAAGCTTTTGAAAGAACAGAAATTATTTCGCTACGTGTCGTCGATGAAATTCTTCGGTTTTTGACATTTGAAATTCGATAGAGGGGGCAAAGCTTTTTTCAGATTCGCCACCTATGCTCGTCAATACGTATTTTCAAATTTGGGAAACCAATTTTGGCAACTGAGGGATACGCGAAAATTCTATAACTGGGTAACCCGATACAGGTGTGAAAGTCAAAGTCCGTTTCTGAATTGACACAGAGAATTGTTAGTCTTCAACGATATAGTATTATATCATGACTATAATTATCATGGTTGTTATAATAATTGCGAGAAACGACTAAGCGCGTTATTTTCTGTCTGATTAATTTGGAGTATATTCTGGTAGGTATTTTCTAATTTTTTTTTTTTTTTTTTCATAAATCCCGAATGTCTTTACATCCAGTTAACGGTGTTGTATCGGCCGGTCGTTTTTTGTTGTACAAATCTATAAGCCGAAAGCTTGCGATCGTACGAACTGAACTGAAAGCGTCCGTTTGAGTCGCGAACCGGCAGCAACTTTATAGGAGGCGTCGCGACGCCCTCCCCCGCCATATATGGACGCGGGCGCCTGCTCGCGGCTCCGCGGTCTCCCAGCTCCTCGCGCATCTTCGCGGTCCGTCTTCGTCGTCACCTGGTTTTCGGAAACTCTGAGCTTTATCCGAGCCCAAAAACCCCGACCCACGATGCAATAATACGAAACAAAAATACACCGAGCTTTTGTCTCGATATCCACCTAAGCGGTTGATCGTTACTCCAATCTTTCAACTGTACTCCGCGATCACCTGCGCCGTACAATTCAAGCCACCACAGGCGAATAAGAAATTTAAGAAAAAAAAAAAAAAGAAATTAAGTTTCGAATCAGCAAAAATAAAAAAATGTATAAATGCCAACGAACTGTAGATCTTCAGGGGCAACGTTAGGTCAGATCAGTCTGGTCGTTACGTCGTCCGTGACCAATTAACTCCTGGTATATACCCACTTTTATTTTTGCTTCTTTTTCAGTTCTATATTTTTCGTTTTCTGTCTTGGTAATTTAACAACGCTGACAACTGCCGGTATAGTATCGCGATAAGAGAATCTCGTGAGAGTATTATATAGCCAGGGATTTTTTTTATAACAAAAAAAAAAAGAAAAAAAAAAAATCGTGAGGAAAGAACGAAGGAAGGAAGGGAGCGAGCTTTTGACGAAAATAGTAGTGTAAGCGATGCTGCAGGTCGGCCCAACGACAAGTGAATAATAAGCGACGAGTAAAGTAAGCGAATCGAAAAGCGGGTGAGAATTTCGTGTCCCCTTAGTTCTGGTTGAGGCGAGATAGGTAGGTATGATACTTTTTGAGCTAGGAAAAGGCGAGGTGCTTTTACCGTCTCTTTACCCCGTCGTTTAGCTTCTCGCTCCTCCAGGTTCGCGGTTCTATTCAATCGTGTTGCGTTATTAATAACTTTGAAAGAAGAGTCGGGTCGGGTCGAGCCTCGGTTTGGTCGGCTTGCCCCGGACGCGTACTTCGTGCCTCAGAGCCGCTCTAGCTGTCGCGGACTCCACATTCCACCAGAAAAGCTCTTCCGTGTGTTGTGACCAGTCAGTCACTCGGCTAGGGCTCAATCAAGACCCTACGATTCTTTAACTTTAATCTCTCCCCCAAGTGTAAGTTTTTAATATCGAAACCCTCCGACCCGTATTGACCTACGAATATAAAAATCTTAATAATACCAAATTCCGCTGGTTATATACGCGCCGATTTCATCGCGAATATAAATATAACGCATATCGTATACACCTACGTCTATTTTTCTTATACCCGGGATCAAAGTACGCGATATTTCTCCTCATCGATCACCGCGAATCGATTACCGATTAATTTTATACGTGAACACGAAAAATAAAAGAAAAGAAAAACTACGTGCAAAATAGTTTTTGGCCACAAGGGTAGAAAGGCGCCGGAAGGAAGGTAGAAAAAAAAAAAAAAAAAAATTGCGAGGTGAAAGCTTAAGAGTAGTGTAAAACCGTTGGGATCGAATTAACCGAAAAAAAGAAAATATTTCGGAACGAAAAGTGAAGGATGGATCGATCGAAGAATAAATCTACTACTGAATGAGATCTACCCAGATATTTCCAGTGATGGATCTGTCCGTGAGTTGCATTGAAAAAAAAAAAAAAAAAAAAACGGATTTCTACTATCGACAGAAGATTATTCTCGGGAGAAGAAGACACGCAGCAAGAGGCGAGAAAAGTATCTGCAGATGATTTACGTCAACGTAACAACCTCTCGACGACTGCCGCAGCATATAAAAATAAAATATACCATATATAAAAAAAAAGGAAGAAAAAATTTGTGAAAAAGTGGAAATATAAGCCTCGAATAAAATTCATAAGACGTATATAGATCCCCTCTATATCCTGAAGCGGCGTCCGCGGATAGCGTCTGCTACTTCATCTTCTTCTTCGGCTTCTGGTTCTGTTTCTGCTGGTGCTGCTGCTCCGATCTATAATTAGTTTGGCGGGTCCATCGCAAGCCTTGGCTAGAGGGTGGTTAACAGGGTAGGGGATAGGGGCCAGGGGGAACAGGAAAGTAAAGAGGAGGATGGGGGGGAGGGGGGGGGGGGGGGAATCGTCCGCCTTCTCGGCTCCATATAGAGCTTGCGCCGAAGAGCGGTGTCGAAGCCCTATCGGATTACCGAACCAGCCAAATCTATTCGTTCCAAGTTTAATCCCGGGTTCCTTGTGGCAAAACTACTCAGGCACGGGGGTTTAATAATTAATTTAAACGGTGCGAAACGCTGAGGAGAAATTTCGCCTCTCTTTTTTTTTTTACTTATATACATGTATATATGTATATACACATGTTACGTATATACATCTAAAAAAATACATATATAGTAGATACGTAAAAAACGCTAAGAAAGTGGAAAGAGACTGCGAAGTAGGCGATTAGGAAAACCAGGCAAAGCCAATAATCTATTTCTCTTTTTTTTTCATTTCTCTATGTTTGTTACAGACCCATAACAAGCAGCCAATATGTCCGACGACGAGGACCAATACTCGTAAGTATATTCTGCAACGATATCCGCCATGCCCTTAAATTTTTTTTTTTTTTTTCTTGAATCAAAGTAAATCTTTATTCTTCTTTATCGAACACCAGAAGGGTTTTATAGGGAGTTTCGTAGCAGTGCATATACCGCAGTATCGATTAATAATTATCAGGATCCCGCGCCTTATATATTTTATCCTACAAAGATTCTTTTTTCAAAACGTGAAGAAAAATCTTCGATGAAAATGTTATCTCGTCGATAGGAGAACGGCGTATGTAACTTTTGATTGAAATTCAGCCAATAATTGTCTCCGCACCGTTTTTCGTACACCCTTGATCGTTATTCCGTTACTATATTTATTTCGATTTTTTTTTTTTTTTTTTTTATTATTACGTTTATCAAGTCCCCCTTGTATTCTGTATCTAATATATGATTCCACACGTGACTATATACCTATATACATTACCTACAGTAATTAAAAATTAACGTTAATCGAGTATTGTAACAGTTGTGAAAAAAAGAGAAAAAAAAAACGAAATCCACTTGTTATTTTTACAGCAGCGAGGAGGAGGAGGAAGTCGAGGAAGTGTAAGTGTCACCCTGAAGTATCTAATAATGTGTTGTGTAACTCTAAAGTAATAACAAATATTTCGTTTCAACGCTATCTCGAAGCATACTCATGTATTGATATAATAATTATAATAATATTTCGAATATTACCCCTGTATACTAATCCGTTTTTGTTTTTTCTTAAATTTTTTCCAGGAAGTAAGTGCAGCCTGCAGGCCCCCGCCACTCAGCATCTCTGTATCTCCTTGTTTTATTTTTTATTTATTTATTTTTATTTTTTTTCTCTCTAAATTTATCTAAAAGTAACAGTACGCGTGTGCCGGAAGTACATTATCACATATAGTATCCAGACAATAGTGATAGTATGTTAGTTAGAGAGAGTATAATATGTATATACGAGTACGTTGTGCGTAGTAGATACTTACCGTACGTATTTTAGCTAATTAGCCTGCATGATCTATATCCAAGTAGTTATGAGAAATTCATTCGCTTTATAATAGAATCATTATTTTTCCGCTGTTATGTATAGCTATTCTACATTATAGCCACGACAAGAAGAAAAAATCTGCAATATACATACATGCGTATATATATTTAATTCGGATAAATTGAGGGAAAGGGTTTGCAGTTCTTTTTTTTTTTTTTCGTTATAAAAGATCGTAAAACCGGACGTCGATTTTTCTCTCTCGAACGATTTGACTCGATATCCGCGATAACGAGTAAATCCGCGTACATCAGAAAACCATTTGAAAAAAATATTTCGATCAAGAAGCACGCAAAAGCTTAAAAATACGTTTAGGACCGACGTCGAGATCGTCGACGACGTCGTCGTCGTCGTCGTCGTCATTGGATAAAAATAGGAACCGTGCTCTACCATTTCGCTTATAAATAAATTCTCGACACACGTATACATAATAGGTACATATACAAAAACGGTTTCAAATAGTAGGGCTCTGTCCGCTCCTATATGTATACACGTCTCGATCTATGACACGTTTTAATATATATATATTATCAGTGCGTGTATGTGTATAGCGAGGTGATGCGATGATAAACGATAATTATGGCAAATAAAATCGCAAGATAGCATTAAAAAATAACCGATGGCCGAGATTTTGAACATAGATGTTGAAATTAGAGCGAAACTCATGCTACTAACTCTGCGGATTCTTATAGGTATATAACATTCGGCGGAGTTAATTAATGGTTCAAAGATCGATATGTAAATGTATACAGATGAGGGGGGGAGGGGGGTGTCGGATAAAATTAACCACACAGTTATCGTGTTAACGTACCTATACGTTATCGATTGCAGCAGAGTTCTGAAATTTTCTTGCAATTTATTATTTATATATTGTGTCGAAAATTATTTGATCTTTGAATTCGTGTGTAACGATTCGAGTACTGCAGTGATACGATGGTTACGTTTTACCGATAAAACTATTATATTATATGGTATATGCAGTGAATCAAGATTCGAGATCGATCGAACTAACAAACAAAGTATAAATCTATACGTTAGAAAAAAAAAACAAAAAAAAAAAAATCACTTACTCTGGTATGTATCTCTATGTCTCTGTTTACCCGCACACTCAACAAACCTTCTTCCAACACACGAAACCAACGCACCACCGTACCAACACCGTGTACCTACCTACCCTGATCGGTTCGCGCCGCGATCCCTTGATTCGAACGAAACAGGCATCCGGAGAAGAAGATCGAGTAAGTTCTATCACTCACTCACTCACTCTCTCTCTCTCTCTCTGTGTCCGTGTCATTCGTATACATCAGATATATTTGCCTATTCGTAACACACCTGTAACAGGTGCGTATACGTATATAACGTTATATATATGGAAATATATCTATATGTACACGATTTTGTCCGTCCGCTGATATACTCGCAATATATAGGTAATAATATATATGTATACATATGTATATATTATTACCTATCGCTGCATTACATTTTTTATATGCCGATTTTCTTTGAGCTCCAGTAATTAATTATTTTCAATTAATTTTTCGTTCCTTATATTTTATTTTATTTCATTTATTTTCATTTTTTGATTATTATTGTTATTATTACATGTAACCGCACTTGTTCCCTTCTCATACATACCGTATGGTACTTTTTTTTTTTTTTTTTTTTTTTTTTTCATTTATTTTAATCGTCCGTCCGTATATAAGTCCGTCCCCATCCGTCGTGTACGTCCGTTTGCGCCTATACACGCTGCAGTAGAGTTCGTTCTGCCGAATGTCTTTGAAAAGAGGAAATTTTTTTTGTTTTTTTTTCTCATCTGATTTTTTACTTCCTATTTTTCATTTATTTGTCATTATTATTTATTACTTAACTCTTCATATATAGTGGCCGTTGTTAGCTTATCATACCGCTGCACTGGTTAAATATTTTATTATTATAATTTACATTATACATGCTATATATATATATACACACCTTTTGACGCGACGCCTAGAATCGTGTCATATAAGTATATAATATATGTGCTTTTGAAAACGACTGTTGAAAGAAATTGTTCTTTTTTTTTTCCTCGTTTTTTTTTTCTTCTTGTTATAATTACATATAGATATACAATTCTGCTGTATTTTTGAAACATTTTTCATCTCACTTTGTATTGTGCGTCGTTTTTTAATTTTTTTTTTTTTTAATTTTTTTTTTTTTTTTATCTTCGTTTTTTTTTTTCGTTTTATTTTATCTCATTTTTCTGCAATTTATACGCGAAAGCTTTCCGTGTTTTCAACATTAATAACGTGTATGACGTATATAATTATGTATAGTGCGATGGTTATGGTCCAGGTGATTGTGTGTGATGATGATGATGATGATGATGTTGTTGATGTTGATGATGATGATGATGATTATAGTGATGAACGATTATGTTGCAAATGATTATGATGACGAGGGTGGTAATTATGAATGAGAAATTGATCATGCTCTGGTAATGATAAAAAAAAAAAAAAAAAAATTAACGTACCTCCAGAGTAAAAAAAAAAAAAAAAAAACAAAAAAACAAACACATTATAAAATAACATAAATAATAGTATAATATCAGTAGTTGTACTAGCAGCAGCTGTAGTTTTTCATAATTAATCGTATGAATAACAAAAAAAAAAAAAACAGTAGATCGAATATATATAGTACAGTTACTAGAAACTATAGCAATAATAATAATAATAATAATAATGATAATAATCGCAATTACATAACAAGAATAACAATCAATGAGACAATGAGTATATACAACGGCAGTATCATACCGAATGAAAATAACAAAAACAAATAAATAAATAAAAAAACACCAGCAATACACACGCACAATAATGATAATAATAATAATCATAATAATAATCATAACATCAATAATAATAATAATAATAATGATAATGATATTATTAATAACTGAAATAACCACATAAACCAGAAAACGCTCACGATCGTATAAGATCGATGTGGCATTCCAATATTCCTCCTTAGTAGGTGTAAAAAGTATGATTAACTACCTCGCGATAATTTCAGGAAACTAATTAGCAGATTCCTGATATAGTTGATTACAACTGATCGTTAATTGGGGATTTATTAGGTATAGTATAGGAACGCGATAGATACGTACTGCAGTAGCTGTTGACTAATATAATGTATGAAATATCGGCGTCGAAAATGAGATATTAGGTGTTAGATGTATTATACATATAGGTATGTGTAATTACAGGTAATTTATTAGGCGATGATCAATGAAATATGATTAATTGAGTAGTTAGCTATTTAGGATTTTATCTTGACGAAAAAGAAGTGAAAGCAGAAGAAGAAGAATTAAATTTTTGCGTATAGCTAAAGTAGGTAGGATATTGTATTAGATGAAATAGTACATATAGGTACTTATAGAAAATGAGGTGATGATGATGACGATGATTATATAGATCATGGTGTATATCCGTATTCATATAAAAACGTATATAAGATTTCGGGAACTGAAGGAATTAAATTGTTAATTAACTCAAGTTTTACTTTCTCTTTTATAGGGGTAGGGCGTCACAAAAGTAAGTTGATCTCGAGGTGTTTAAAAAAAAGGCTCGTATGACGTGGGTGTTACACGTGAATAATACTCGTTGTTCCTCAACCCTCGCCCCAACCCCTTTGTATAATAATGATTTATACCTGTGCACGTATATACGTATATATATTTTATTTTTCGATTTTTTTTTTATCGAATAAGGACCAAATACTCCTATACTCAATAATTAATCAATGACGAAAGACCGTTTCTCGATATCGTATAATACAATTTTTATTCATTTCTATGTACCATATATCTCTTTTCTCTTTCTCGTGTAATTCTCCGAGTCTTTCTCCTCTTTATCGATAATTCAATTGACAATTATTTCCATCACTCCAATTGAATTCAAAATTTATTTCTCTTTATTGAAACCCTGCACTGATTAATTATGATTCATTATACGATACGTACAGTATCTACGATAATCGTGTGGTAATAAATAATCGTAATTCTACGAAAGAATAAAAAAGAAGGAAAAAAAAAAACCTCAAATGATAATTGGTTCATTTTTATAATAAACATCGCAGAGACATAAAATTATGATATGTTAACCACGGTGATAAATATATACCTATTATACGGTAGAAATTATGGCGATAATGAGACTGATGATAATTATCAAGGTGACGGCAGTGGTACAACACAACAACGATATATTATTATATAAAAAAAATAATGAGAGAATTAAAAATAACCTATATATTATATATTCATTATGTGAAAAATATATCCTCGCGAAATGACGACGCGGGTGACGATAAACTGGTGGTAATGATAGCGACGTTATACAATCTGCACATTCAATTACAGTGGGAAACTAAACAAAATATTTTTTTATTTTTTGGTAATTCGAGTAAACGCGTAAATATTTTTCTGAAGAATTTTTGGCCTGGTCTATCGTATGCCTTCAAATTTTTTCGAAACAGAAAAAAAAGAATAGAATAGAAAAAAACAAGGACGTAATATCATCACCACCGATATTTTACTTATACCTTCTCTCCTACCACTTTCCATCAGCCAATATTCCCCGACCATCCCCTAAATCTGGTTTAGCACGCCAAAGCATTATGTGAACGTGCATTAGCCTGATTAACACTAATCCATATCGTGTGGTGAAAACACGATGTGGAAATGTCGCTGGTTGTTAGACCGCTTGTTACAATTGTCTGCTTGCATGCCGCCTGTTTGGCCTGCTTGTCCGTCTGTGTGTCTGTGTGTCTGTGTGTGTCCGCCCGTCTGTTTGTGTGTCAGCGTGTACGTGAAATGTATTGTGTAAAATGTATGTGGGGGTGTGAATGTGAGAAAAGAAAAGTAAGGAAAAGAAAGAAAAAAAAATAAAGACAAAAAGAAAAGTAAAGAAAAGAAAAGAGAAGGAAATTAGAGACGAGGAGGAGGATACGGATGACGTGAAAACGGAATGATTATATGATGAAAGGGGAGGTATAGATAAAGAGGGGAGGAGAATCAAGGAGGGAAAGCACTAAACCCAATTTTGTTTTTGCTCCGGCGGTCTTCAGGGAATCCGGCGAGAATCCCGAGTTCATGAAGGTAAGTAGAAAAGAGACCGTCAAGTCGTTAAATACATATTTACGACGTCGAATCCCCACGCGTACTAATCATCCTTAAATTAAAATTCACATGTGCAGAGGCAAGAACAAAAGAGAAGCGACCTCGACGAACAGCTGAAGGAGTACATCGCTGAATGGAGAAAGCAACGGTCGAAGGAAGAAGATGAGCTCAAACGACTCAAGGTCCGTAAATCCCAAAAATTCGCAGATCAAACTATCCTCAAAATTAAAACTAAAACTGAGACTGAAATTGAACGGGTACTTTTCTTTTCTTTTAACAGGAGAAGCAAGCCAAGCGCAAGGTCACCCGCGCTGATGAGGAGAAAAGATTGGCCCAGAAGAAGAAGGAGGAGGAAGAACGTCGCCAACGTGAAATTGGTAAGCCCTAAGAACTTTGAGCATGATCACATGTGTATCACCATGTTTCATCCCTCGAGGACTTCAGGAGAAAATTCCATACCGATACCTGATTGTTAATTCCGTGTTTTTTCAGAGGAGAAGAAACAGCGGGATATCGAGGAGAAGAGAAGGTGGGTTCAATAAATTAGAAGAATACAAAGCTTTTCATAATTTTTATCATCATCCAGACGTTTTTTAAAAAAAAATTATCCCCCAGGCGCCTCGAGGAATCCGAAAAGAAGCGTCAGGCGATGATGCAGGCAATGAAGGACACGGCCAAGAAGGGACCGAACTTCACCATCACCAAGAAGGACCTCGCCGTTAGTATTAATTGCAAAATACCTAATTACCTGATCCTCGACGTTATGGTGTTTCATTTTTCAATTCGTATTCTTGTCGATATTTTTGATGGATCGTTTATCAAATTTTTGAAAATTTCCAAGACCTAGAGAGTTACTTTATCATTTTTACAATCAGGGCAACCTTTCCTCCGCGCAAATTGAGCGCAACAAGACCACCGCCCAGCTCGAAGAGGAGAAAAAGATCTCCCTCAGCTTCCGTATCAAGCCTCTAGAAATCGAAGGCCTGAATATCGACAAACTCCGATTCAAAGCCACCGAACTATGGGACGCCATCGTCAAGCTAGAAACGGAAAAGTACGATCTCGAGGAACGCCAGAAACGCCAGGACTATGACGTGAGTTGAGATTCGTCAAGCATACGTATTTCTGATAATCAAGCATTTATATAGTATCTCAAATATTAGTTCGACCTCATGCACTTAGGAATAAAATTCTGCGTTTTTCTTTTCAGCTGAAAGAACTGAAGGAAAGACAGAAGCAGCAGCTGAGGCACAAGGCGCTCAAGAAGGGACTGGACCCCGAAGCTCTGACCGGCAAATACCCGGTTCGTAAAATACAGAGTAGAACGAAGAGCTGTTTTCAACGGAAACTCCCTTTACCTATTTTCTATAGAAAAAAAAAAAAAAAAAAAAAAAAAACGAAAACAAGGAGAGAACATCGTTTTTCTTCACATGAAAGAGAGTTTCAAGTGCACAGCTCTTCGGTATTTCAGATACTAAATAAAGTTGAAAAATTGTGACCATCTGTATTTCCCAATAGCCCAAGATCCAGGTCGCCTCCAAGTACGAACGTCGTGTTGACACCAGGTCCTACGACGACAAGAAGAAGCTCTTCGAGGGTGTAAGTATAGAAACACGATTATAAAGTTCAGTTCCATTTCCCACCGCGATAGGGTATATCTTTCAGCGATTTGAAGCCCCGATTGTAAACTCGCGACCCCTAAGTTTAGAGAAAATAGGATTGAATACCACGAGTCGAGTAGAACGGAGTATAGGAGTAGATAAACGGGAATGGGCGCGAGTCCATTAAGTCATTAAACGTGATCTGAATTGAACTGCAGGGCTACGACACCCTTCTAGCTGAGACCAACGAGAAAGTTTGGAAACAGAGATCAGAACAGTTCATGAAACGCAGCAAAAGTGAGTCCTGGTTAAGATAAGCACAGGTTTTCTTCTCACCCCCTTTTATCCAAAAAAAGTTTGAATTTTTCATTCCACCATGTGTCTGAACCTATGGTCTCGTTTATTATACACACATGCCTTCATTGACGTTTTTTCATATTCAAATTCACATTCCGATGCTCGTTTGTTTCGTTACCACGTCCCCCAGGTCACTGTCATCCGTTTACTGGTCACCCCGTGTTTTTCTCTGTCCCTGCACGTGTACATTTTCAAATCCCCCCCGAGAAAAAACTGCAAAAAAACAAAAAGTTCATCGTTGCGACAGCTGCTCCGGACCAATCGATAGAGACCCGGCGACCCACTCCTCCCGCATATGGGAAAATACGTAAGTGATCGCCCCTGGCATGCCACCTTTAATTAATGTTCCAGGGACTCACCGACCTCATCAAGGAAAACCACGAGAAGAACTGGGCTGAACAGAAGCAGCAGTTCCAGGGACGCCAAAAGGGTACGTAACCCGAATCGAGGGGCTAAATAAGGGCTTCGTCCCCTAAATTTTTATTCACTGTCCATTCTATTCCATGTTTTACTAATTATTATTTCCTCATGTTTAAGTGTGAATTTTTTCTCTTTTAGCTACAGTTATAAACGAATAGATTAAGAACAAACGTAATTTTTTACTTTTCAACAACAGCGAAGCTGCCCAAGTGGTTCGGTGAGAGGCCAGGCAAGAAGGCTGGTGACCCAGAGTCCCCCGAAGGTGAGGAGGACGTGAAGGCTGCCGCCGACGAAGACATCGAGGAGCCACAGTTCGCGGACGAAGAAGCCGAAGAAGAAGAGGTTGAGGAGGAAGAGGAGGAGGAAGAAGAGGAGGAGGAAGAGGAGGAAGAAGAAGAGGAGGAAGAGGAGGAAGAAGAGGAATAATAATAATGCAAAATATCAAAGAAAACAATAGCAAGAAGAGCAAAAAAAAAAAAAAACTAAAAATACTACACGACGACAAAGATAACGCCCTCTCGCCCATCTCTATCTCTCTTTCTTTCTCTCTCTCTCTCTCTCTCTCTCTCTCTCTCTCTCTCTCACACAATCTCTATCTCTCTCGCTATTCACTCTCGCTCTCCGCAACTAACCTATTCATGAAATCCTCATCACTCATTCTTCGTGTAACCAACCGAGAAGCCTTAAAGGCCGAGTCTTTACCTCAAAAACGTCGTGTCAAGAACGCCTGATATGCTATATACACACAACTAAAGCACCTTTACCACCTCAATTGATTATAGGTGCATCAATTGTCGCCGTATACTATACTTACTACATGTTACGTTACGAGGACGCTACTACTATTATTATTATTGATATATATTATAAAAAAAAAAAAAAATGAAAAATAAAAAAATAATAATTATTTAAATAAAAACGATTTATCATATAAACTGCACAGTAATAAACTGATCGTGATCGTTCACCTTTACTATATATATATATATATATATATATATATATATATATATATATATTTTATCCAAAAATAATTTTACCCTCATATAGGTACACGTATGTGTCCAACGAACTAAACAACACGATTGATCCAAATGGTTCGGAGAAGTGATTAACCGGATACACATCTTCTTCGTCATTTATTTTCAGAGTATAGATAAGTCTGATGATATACTTACGATGATATTTCAGTCGAACACTGCAGAGAATTATTGAATTAAGTACACTTAGATTATACAGTAGTTCAGGGTTTAATAAAAGCTGGAATTTAGTGGACATTGATCTCTTCGTCTTATGGGTACTGCTGGAAGTGATCATCATCGTAAATCATCATCGTAAACGACGCGATGATTTTAAGGAATCGCGATCGATTTAAAATTCTAACGATGGTTAGACTGATTTGGATATTTCGTTCAATCTGTTACGATCAGTTTTAGGTATTACATACCTATATGTATACATAGGGGTCGTGTCTCTTCGCAATAGTTACCATGTTTACGAGACCATTTGCACCGCGCATATATTGATTTATATAGATAAAACCGGCATGAAATCTATCTAAAAAGCACGTGCCAATTTCTTACTTGTTTTCCACGTGCGTCACTCAACTCGTAGAGGACCATTTGCTCGTGGCCTAATATGTTTATTTTTCATTGTGGTATAATGCGCACTTGATATACCAATACGGGCCATATCCCCTCTCTCTCTCGCGCTTGATTTTTCGTCTCCTTCTCTCTCCTTCCCTCCCTCACTCTTTCTCACGCTCTCTCTCTCTCTCTCTTTCAACCGCAGACGACGGTACCTTATCTCCGTCGTCCCCAGTCAACTATTTATAATAGCTACTAGGTCTGCTTGAACGTGGCTTTTGTGAGAATGTTAGCGTCGCACCAGTGTCACCGAGAAGTCTCCCACTTTCGTACAACAGAGTCGGAAATACCTCGACGACCTCCCCGCCGCCCACCCACCGCAGTCGTACAGGTCTCTAGTCTCGTCTCGTCTCTTCTCTTCTCTCCTTCCTTCGTTTTACCTCTACTCTCGAATCTCCTCTCCTCTCCTCTCCCGATCTCTCTTTGTCGAAGCTCTTTGCGTCTAGCCACGGCCTAGCCTGGTCTAGCCCAGGCCGCGGGCGGCAACGAGACGCGGTATCGAAAGATCGGGTACATACGCTGTACGGTCTGGAGCGGTATGGTAATAATAATAACAAGAAAAATTAATAATGCAATAATTGTAAAATTAATGAAAAAAAAAGAATCCAATTATATACATAATTAAATATGGTGTAAACGGGGAATGCCGGGAAATGAATATGTAATACCGGAGAACCCCGCGATGACGAATCACGAGAGTGTCGCCACGAACCGCAACGTCGCAGCTAACGGTCGCGGTCTTAGGCAACGCGTAGGCCTCCTCGATAGCATATAATATACATACGCGAATGGTACCGCGAAGAGTAAACGTTGACGTTTTTTTTTATAAACGTCTCGTTGTTTAAATCGGTGTTGTTATATCGCGTCGAATATAATAAGGACCTGGACAGGGTCTCGCCCGCGTGCGCAGTGTCGGAACTCAAAACCGATATTCCCGCGTTAGAAAAATAGCGCGAAATAACGAAAGAAAAGAAGGGAGAGATAAACGGGTGGGGGTTGAATTCGCGTGTTTAAAGAAACTTGTAGTGTGAAGAGAGTCTTGAAGGCCCGACAATATATTTACCCGACTCTAAAATTATGTATAGTGTGTCATGTATCGCGTATACACGTAAAGTGTACAATTTTTAGACATCGTCGTATACCTACATACACACCTACGTATTAGACACACTGTTTACTACACAGCCCGCATATATACATTAGCGATAAGTTATTAATTCAGCTTCCTCGAAGTGTCATGGCCGTTGTGAGCGGGGATACGCAACACGAGGAGAAGAGGGACCACTGTGAGATTAGGAGTGACAATCGAGTTGCCAGAAGAAGAAGAGGTAAGAGGATGCGCAGCTGACTCGGAAGCGTGGGGAGGCTTCGTCCCATTTGCCGGAAGCCGCCGATGCGGTAAGTCCGTCGGGATGTCTTCCGGCGATACGATGAAATGCAGTGAAAAAAAAATCAAAAAAACAAAATCAAAAACGTCATGAAAATTTACCAAACATCAAGATATATATTCACACTCGTGACGTAATTGAGTTACTATGTTTGTGTAAATTAGAATTAGACCTTGCGCTATCCTGCATGCGAACCGAACCGCGCTTTTATAGAACCGCAAAAGAACGGACGTTCCACATCCGGTGCGATAACCAACCGCAAAACGTTTTCACGCTGCTATCGGCGTTAATTTTTCTATATACGATATAGTTTCGAGCCTTGAATATTAAGTTGTTCGTTATTATAGTTACGTATTCGTATATATATACTACCTGCATATCTACATTGGCGAGTTGCTCGCCGAACCAACGAAGCGAAGTATAAAGACGAGGCGAGAACCGTTATAAGTAACTCGGTACGTAGGTGGAACTTAGATATGTAATAACTGAATGCTAGCAGTTGCTGTACCGTAGACGTTGGTATAACATATAAGGTACATATTACCTACCTACGCGCAAACATTGACTATTCATACAGTTCGAGTTTGGACTCATTAAGCCATGGTGTAAAGGTGTAATAATTCATGATCCAGGTATAATATTGGGCCCTAAGAACCTGAGCGTAAACATTTAAGGAAGATAAAAAAATTTTCAAGTATACCTATAAATAGGATGAGACCTGCAAACAGCGTTGAAGAATAAATGTTAATTAAAATTGCGAGACAGCTCACTTACCACAAAGTCCGATTTCGATGGTTGATCGGCCCTCGAGAAACTAATATTAGGTAAATGTGATTTAGAGATTAATTGTATTACACGACACTAGGTTAAGGTGAACGTAGGGCTCGTCTGGAACCGTGAAAGTCAAGATCAGTCGTATAGTAATTATCCACACATATGTATGTATATGTATGTACATAGATAACTCCGGAACGACGTACCTACGCCTGGAGTTTATTTGATTTGGCTTTGTAAATTACCCTGACTATAATGGGGAGAGGAATAGGCGACGGGGAGACAAGGTCACCTGTCACTTTATCCCTAATATCTTAACATGTAAGGTATGCGGGGTGGTTCTCGATCTAATAGCATCAGAGTATTAAACAAAGTAGAGCGAACAGGGAGGTCGTAGGACTTCAGAAGCCTTATCCTGGTGCTACCGACGAGCCTCATCGACGCCGTAAATTTCAACGTCGACGTCCAGTAGGTGTAACGCCAACGGACACTTGGTCATACGCGTCAAGACGCGCGCGGTTTATTTTCCCATCGTTTTTTTTATAAAATATTAATATTTTTACGTACCTATAATTATTACCTGCAATCAACGATACTTTCGTCTCTTACCTTACTTTCATCTTTTCACTTTCTTGGTTTTCCCCTCATCCTACTTCCCTTTTCCGTATCCGAGCTCTTCCTTCTCCAGTTTCCCGAATCGCGATTTCCGTGATATTTTTCGCTACCCAGTAACCGAGCCAAAGAGAAATACTGTCGCCTTAGCAGCGAGTGCAGAAAGATAACTGTGGCAATGGCCGAGGAGGAGGACACGGGACAGTCGTCTCAAAAGGATGAAGAGACGCCGGACGATGGGTGAGAAATTCGAAAACGATCGAGGGAGTTCTTTTTTTTTTTTCTTCTTATATCAAAAAGTAGTACGTTCCATCTGCTCGATCGTCCTGTCCGCCATCCGCAAGTATCCAATACCGATAGAAAAATCTTCTGATCATTTAACCTGGGTCAGCGCTACGTCCTGTAAATGGACAATACGTAGAAATACGGTATATCCACAAGCGAGAAAATGATAAACAACAACATATATTATACGGAATTCTAGTCATGCGCGGCTATAATTGCGTGCAATGACCGTTGCCGATTTTCGAGTACACACAGTTTTATATTTCTCCACTTCTCGTTCTTCCTCTCTCTCTCTCTCTCTCTCTCTCTCTCTCTCTCTCTCTCTTTCTTTCTGTCTCTCTCTTTGGAGCCGGCTAAAAGCAGTATTCTCACACATTTACATACACGCGTGTGTTGAACTATCGAGTCGAGTACAGGAGTCCCTGCGAAGGTGACGTTGAACCGGTTTCAAGTTCTGGGCAGCCGGCGTATTTTTCGGTCGATTTTTGTGTATCCTGTTGAATACGTTTGTTCACGAGATTTTTTCTCATCTGACGCAGTGAACGAGAGAGAAAAACGTTGATTGAGACTCATTACGTGGTCGATAATAAACCGTGATGGATAATTCCTGGATTTAAATGAAAATAACGGGCTAGACAGTCGCGCGTGACGATGTTTCAACCTCGTGTACTTGGTAAACCTCCCACCTCTCGGTACGTCCTCACCCGGTTTTCCTTGATCTGCGGCTTACAGTCATAACCTTGCGCCTCGTATTATAGTCCGGTAAAAGTTTGGCAACGTACAGAGGTTGGCCAGTCGACGATCGCTAAGGCGCGTTTAATCGGAGGAAAATTCGTGACACGAAATTCTCATAAGTTGTTGTTGTTATAACAGTTATCCGTGGCTTAGTGCACGTACAACTTGATCCAGCGGGAAATTGAGGGCTACGTCTAGAGCCGATTACCAAAAGCTAGTTATTTCTACTCCCGATGATAATACCGCCTTCATCCTGGCTCGATTACGTCGCGAATATTGACCGACCTCCAGCTCGAACGCGTCCTCGGAAAGGCAGATTATTTTTTCGCTGTCTCCGCGAACCTGAAGAATCCAACGACGTTATGGTCCCAGCCCTGGACTGGCCAGAATCTTGTAATGGGTGTGCAGGAACGTTAGATCTATCACCACCGCGGATTAGTGATAAATTCTTGAAGTGAGTCAAAAGTAAATTTTCCCACTTATCCTGTGCATGAATGTGCCTGGGTTTTCCCGCTCTATCTATCTATCTATCTCTCTCTATATATATATATATATATATATATATATATATATATATATATATATATTATCTATATATTATCTATATATTTCCATTTTCCGCATCTCTGTATTTTCATTTCCCGTCTACAGCTCATATCTGATATAATCGCGATGCAAAGTGACCGAGAGAGATATTAGTATATAGAGGGGGATTTTAATTGTCGGTATAATTAACGCGTCTACTAGATGCTTGCCGAGTCACGGGTCGTTGCATATTGTATATTTTCGTTTACGAATGCATTACGGTATGTCAATACCTGTGTATATTTTATAAAGGTCTATATACCGCGCTCTATATCATGAATTTAGATGTAACGTGTACGTAGGAGGTCCTAGGCGTAGCGGTGTATAGGGTCGAAAAATGCGATGGCTATATACATAATATGAGGATGAAGAGACCATGTATGAATCTGGTATAGGTATACCAGTATAAGAGAAAAAAGTAAAAAAGTAAAAAAATAAAACACAACTTATATTGAGACTGACGTACTCGCGTGTGCACTGTACTTTGCATTGTAGGTTACTCGGATTGGCACCCGGGCTAGGACACCGCGTGCATTTCGAGGAGGGCTTACGAGAGCATCTTCGCTTGAAAGCTTATGTCGAGGAACAGGACAGGTTGGCATATGACTACCTACGTCAACTTAACGACACTGATTGCGATAAAATGGGGTTTCGTCGAATTAAAAGAAAAAAAAAAATTAAAAATTCAGTAAAATTTTCAAAAATTCATCTCGCGGTACGAACAAGAAATAGAAAAAATACTCGTTTCCAGCTACCGCGGTCTGTCGCGCTACAAGAAATCCTCTTTATCCCCGGGGGTTGTTACTAGCGCGCTTCTAAGACCGCGCAATATATCGTAAGTCGGAATTGGCGCGCGCGTATACCGGACGTGAGGTGAGGACTGCGGTGGCAACTCGGGGGCGGATGGTGGGTGTCAGGTAGCGCCCGAACCGACGCTGCAGGGAGAAATACAGGCGAGAAGTAGCGAGGGGTGAAAGAGGTAAGCCATTCCTCCGGCCCTCCCGTCCTCCCAGAGACCCAACAGCGGCCATGGCGGTGACCTGACTCCCGCAGAGTCCTCGCGCTTGGCATTTGCCTACCTGGTTTAATACCGCCAGCCCGGAAAACGGCTTGTGAATCGACTTCTAAATAACTCGGCGCGCGTCGTCTGCGCTCACCGTTACGTCGGGTGATAATCATAGAACTCGAGAGCGAGCGAGCGAGAGAGAGTAACTAATAGTCGAGGTAAAATAATGGAGCTAGAAGATCTACGGATGAGAATGTGATCGCTGTATATAGTATCGTGATTTCCGTTTGCGTTTTGCGTTACTTGCCATTCAAGTTTCGAGCCAGTGCTGAAGGTGACGGGTATCACCGCTGCCTGACGGGGGTGCGGAGAAAAGAGGGTTGCAGACTACTGGTTCGGTGATAATAACCGACGAGGTGCGGGACTGGAGGTGGAGGTGGCTTGCTGCGCGATAGAAACGCGGCGGTAACGCGGCGAGGGACGCGCGGCGCGAGGTAACTGTCCCGGATCGATGCCAGAGCCCAGGCCAACGGGCCGACGTCGTCACGAGCCTCGCGTCGTCGAGTGATCCGTCAAAGGCACGCGCGAGCCTACGCGGCAACGATCACGAGAACAGGGATAAACGGAATGTAATAACTGGCCGTAGGCTAGAAGATATTAGGGAATTAGAAAAGCTCGATTTATCACCTGGCCTAGCTGTTATTTCCGCAGCGAGTGAGCGATAGAAAAGATAAATAAAGAAGGGTAAGAAGCTGGAGGCGGAGGTGGCGGTGGCGGTGGCGGTGGCGGTGGAGGAGATCGTCGGCAACTGGACCTGGTGATACGGTACGATGGGCCGCGACGTCGCTGCGAGCCACGGAGGTGAGGTAGCGGCGACGGCGACGGCTAAAGCGGCAGCATCAGTAAAACTGAGGAAGGTGGGGGTGGAGGACGAGGCAGAGGGTGGTGACTGGATTAACCGCGTTTCCACCTGGGGGAGGTAGCTGAAGGTAGCCGGCGAGGTGCGGGCGCGCGATGCAGCGGCTGCGCTCGACGTTCAAGCGATCGCGCACGCCAACGGGCGCCGAAATGAAGTCACAGTCGAGTCTGGAAGTACCGAAACAGGTGAGGTCCGCATCCTTCGACGAGATACAACTCGAGGCGAAGCGCCAGGACGGGGTAAGGGCCAGGGAACAGATCCCAGCCGATACCTCGGCAACTTCTTCCTACCCTCATCATCACACCTCATATCGTCCCGCAACCGCCCTCGCCACCGCCGCTACCTCCAACAACAACGAAACATCTGGCACAATAAACAGCCTCACAATAGCAACTCCAAATCGTCATCCGCACCAGGAGTCGGCCGTCAGAAGGTTGACGACCCTCCGCGTTCCTCAACTACGAAGCAACCAGCGTTCGAAGAGTTTCGACGCCTGTGGAATCGACAAACGAACCGTAGGCAATCCTTCCCCGCCACCAATACTTCAAACATCTGGATGCTACCACTGCGCGTGTGTCGACGAGTACGAGAGACAGCAATCTAGAAAGAACGAGGCTGCGGAATCGCCGTCCGCCCTTGCAGCGGCCAGAAATTTTCTCGACGACGGACGGGCACGTGACAGAAGCGAAGAGGAGGATGAATCAGAAAGGGAGGATAACGAGGACGACGAAGAGGCTGAGGACGACGATGATCAGCCGGAAGATTCGGGAGACGATGAAACGGAAGAGGATATAGCAAGGGCTGCTATCCGTCGCCGTGAGCAAGCCCCTGGAGGCTTTGGATCGCAGCAATATTCTCATGACAGAGACCGAGAGCACAGTCCCGAGATACTGGTCACCCTGACCTGCACCGACCCTTGTTACTCAAATAATTCAAGACGTAGATCCATCGCATCGCCTAAGCTTTCGCGGCAGGAAGCCCTCACCTCTTTTCCTGCGGATCTGCCTTTCAATCTCAGTAGCAAGGACGATAATGACGACGATGAGACCGAAAGCAGTACTCCTGATCCTTCCGCAGCAGATGCTGATACTGATGAACGATTGGGACCGAGGTGTGGACGGCTCGTTGTTAGGGACATTTTCCTTACGGTACCAGAGTTGAAACGGGACCGTGCAGCCTCTGTTGATTCATGTTTCAACGGCAGCAAAGGCGCAGAAAAGAGCGGCCCAAGTCAGCAGGGTCTTCTTGCCGTACCTCAGCAAAGTTTGCGATCAAAAAGCGTCGACATCGTACTGCCAACCGATGCTCAGACGAGATACACCGCTCTACTACCTTCGAACGAGTCTCGTCCTTTGCGAGGGTAGGTTAATCTAAGCCGACGAATTTCCGGGAACGACTTTCCGGAAGTACCGAATAACGCGAGTTCGATAATTGCGATGTAGTTATAAGACGTTGATGTGGGTCGGTTGTACGACCAGTTTAACCTTTTGAAAACGTTGCCGAAATCCGTAAGATATTTCAGTAGCTTCGGGTCTGAATTTGAAACGAATGGGGGGAAATAATTGCAGTCAATTTTATTTTATTTTTTTCTCACTCCAGCACTTGAACGTACCTAGTTTATATGTATATACCACGCCGATGCACAATGTAGCATTACAATTATATTATGCACGTAGGACATGGAAGGTGGAGGGAGAAGGAGCGGACCGGAAGGGTGCTCGAGACCGTCTCAATAATAACCGTGTATATAAAGACAGCTTATTTGCTATTTCAGAGGGAGAGAGGCTGGGGAAAGCGGGTCGAGTGCTGGACAACAAAGAGAACCCCGATCGACGCCAGACTGGGGACCGAGCGCGATCAACGGGGAACACCTCTGGGTCCCCACCGCAGCTTCTGGGGACTTTTGCTACGTCACCGACTGCTCCGTGAGTCAAGTTAACAATTTTTTTTTTCACCTCAAAGTTGGTGAAATAAAAGCATCCCTTTTATAATTGGAAACAAAAATCCAAACCATGAATAAACGTTGGAGAAAACTTCGATGAACATCTCAATCAGTTTCAACATCGAATCATTTTTTACAGAAACACGGAGCCAGACTGAAGTGCGCGGCGTGCCGTGTGGTAGCTCATGCCTGCTGCGCTACGGGACTTGGTTTCGCTTGTAAGCCAAGTTTCCGGGACGTAGGGGTACGCCAATACCGGGAACAAACTTCAACACATCATCACTGGGTCCACAGGAGATCGCAGAAAGGAAAGTGCGCAAATTGCAGCAAGTCTTTCCAGTCAAAGTTGAGCTTTAGTTCTAAGGAGATAGTCGCGATTAGTTGTAGCTGGTGCAAGACGGCTTATCACAACAAAGAGGCCTGTTTCAACGTCCAAAAGATCGGGGAGAACTGTGAACTAGGCAGTCATGCCTCCGTCATAGTTCCTCCATCTTGGATCGTCAAGCTTCCACGCAAGGGAAGCTTCAAAAGCAGCCTTAGAAAGTCACCACAGAAAAAGAAGGGGTCAGCTAGTGGTGGCGGTTGTCTGGCTGCCTCAGCCTCCTCCAGAAAGAAACTCAAGGATAAAGACAAGGAAAAGGATAAGGAAAAAGAGCAGAGCAGACTCTGGGTAGTCAAGCCTATTCCAACGGCGAGTGTCAGGCCTGTCCTGGTTTTTATCAACCCTAAATCTGGCGGTAACCAGGGTGCGAAACTCTTGCAGAAGTTTCAGTGGCTCTTAAATCCACGTCAGGTCTTTGATCTGACTCAAGGTGGTCCGAAAATGGGGTGAGAATCAATTCGTCTTAACAATTTCCGACAAATTCACCGTGTCGTCATCTGAAACCATATTTTTCCTCTTCCCCACAGATTGGAGCTTTTCAAAAAAGTGCCAAACCTCAGGGTACTGGCTTGCGGTGGCGACGGCACAGTAGGCTGGGTCCTATCTATCCTCGATCAGATCGGAGCTTCACCTCCACCAGCTGTCGGAGTTCTGCCCCTCGGGACTGGGAATGATCTTGCGCGCGCCCTTGGCTGGGGTGGCGGATACACAGATGAGCCGATCGCAAAGATCCTATCAAACATCGGAGACAGTGACACGACGCTTCTTGACAGATGGCAGCTGGAAGTTGAAAGGAACACTGACGTTTCCGGTGACGACGAGGCTGGCAAAGGAAAAGAAAATCTTCCTCTCAATGTAGTAAACAATTACTTTTCCCTCGGTGTAGACGCTCACATCGCTCTGGAGTTCCACGAGGCCAGAGGTAAGACTCAGTCTACAGTTAATAGTCCGAATGTATCATCGCGCTCTCTTTCTCTCTGGTAAACATATTTGTATTTATTTTTTTAACGCAGAGGCTCATCCGGAAAAGTTCAACTCTCGCCTACGCAACAAGATGTTCTACGGACAGATGGGAGGAAAAGATCTGGTCCGACGAAAGTGGAAAGACCTATCAGAATTTGTTACTTTAGAATGTGATGGACAGGATTTAACCCCAAAACTCAAAGAGCACCGAGTACACGCGATTGTTTTTTTGAATATCGGCTCATACGGAGGAGGTACCCACCCCTGGCCAGGTGGAGGCGGTAGCAGCAGTGGAGGCGGTTCGGGTGGAACTGGAGAACCAGCTACAGATGATGGGCTAATTGAAGTTGTGGGACTGACCACCTATCAGCTACCTCTACTTCAAGCTGGTGGTCATGGAACTTGCATAGCCCAGTGCAGCAAAGCGAAACTGGTGACTACGAGAACGATCCCCATGCAGGTATTTTTGGTTGTTTTATATTTTCTCTCGCGTGTGTGTGTGTGTGTATTTTTTTTTCTAGTTTCAGATAGAATGCATCAAAAAAAGGTACAAAAGTGCAGCACTAATAGTAATTTTCTATTGCGCACATGTGTACACAGCTATACGATTTTTTATAACGCATGTAAAGTGATTGATTTGATTTTTGACCTTGCATGTGAATAGTTAAAAATACATTGCGTGCCACATTTTTACTGGTAGGTATCTAAACCGAAGTATGGATTTACTGCTGTTGAGTGATTAGGTAATTAGGGATGTGTGAAAAGTATTATTCTTAATGGTTTTTTGAAAGGTTGATGGCGAGGCCTGTCGCCTGCTTCCATCAGTCATCACAATGTCTCTACTGAACCAAGCCACGATGCTTGCGAAGCGAAGGAACACCGGAAAACCACAACAGAGTGTTGGGACGAAATTGGAACGGCTAAAACTCCCCGTTATGAGAATAAAAATGTCAGATTACGAGGCCTACCACTCGGACAAAGAGCGCCTTAAGCGATCTGCGATTTCATGGCTCCCGGATACCCTTGACCTCGATGCTACCCTCGATCTTGAATCCCTAAGAGCACTCCTTGCCAAGGAACTCCCCATGGACGCCTGCTGCTTCTTGGACTGTAAGTACATACATTCGATGAAAATTTCTTTTCTACTCTTATACTTAAAATCTGTGATTTGCACGCACAGCTTGCACGGCGGAGCGGTTCTTCAGGATCGACAGAGCCCAGGAGCAGCTTCACTACGTGACGGACGTTGCAGCTGAGGCATTATACGTTCTGGAAGAGGGATTGGCGCCGGCACCCCCGGTGCATCAGGAGGTGGATATCCCGCAGCCGTCACCAAGGTAGGTGGAGGTTCTAGCGCGGCAAGGTGTCGCGCGGTTGTCTTGCGGGGAACGTGACCACGTCTTGAAACGGGGGAACGATTTCAGCGACGAGACATCGAAGCCGCCTGGTCCCGGAACCGTAACGGAGGAGAAGCGGCCGTCACCAGGACGCGCGTCTCCCGTTGACCAGGCAAAACCAACACGACAACCGGAACCAGAACGTCGAACTTCAAGTCGAAGGGTGCCGGAAATTGCGGTAGCCGAAACCGAGGAACCGGGTAAAATTCCTGGAAAGACACCTTCCAACGGTGCCTCTTCAACCAACAAATCAAGCGTCACGTCATATGCGGCGCCCAGTCAGTCTTATCAACCACTTTCGTTCGTCAGGTAAATTTATACTTTTATTCTTCCATTCATAAGTCTTAGTTGTTTATCTACTAAACTTCAATAAATTATGACGTTGGGTGGGTCGAGTATCCCTTCATGGCAAATCGTGGTCAGAATTCGAAAATTTGAATACATTGTTCGAAGAAATATGATCGAAAAAACGGTTCCCAATATTATCCGCAAATATATTTTGCTTAAAATTGGCAGGAATCAACTGTACTACTTCATCGCGTGGATTGAATAATCTAACAACCGCCACGAAGGGTGGAAATTTTTGTATACCTAATCCATCGTTTTCATAATTTAATGACGTTATGCTTTTAGCGCCAGGGAACGGTTGTTTGGATTAGGTGCTGAGGTGCACGAACACGGTCGAACCTTCGGAGGTGGGCTTTTGGAGAAAACATGTGACGATATACTTAGAGCATCAAAGATAGGGGATCTGCAAGCTCTCAAGGATCTCCACTCCCGGGGTTACTCACTTTTATCGATTGATGTCAATGGACAGACAGCATTGCACGTCGCTGCGAGACACGGTCACAAGCACATCGTCAGATACCTCATCGCTTCTGCACCACCAACAATCCTCGACATGGTCGATAACGATAAGTAAGCAAAATAACTTGAAATATGTGTAAAAGTGAAATAAAATAGAAAAGCTCGTTGTTTGTTATCGATCAATTTCATACTGCATACAAAACGGTTCGCTCTAGTTTTTGGACTGAATATTATCCAGAAAATATAAAATATTTTTTCTTCTTGCGCAAAATGATAACAGGGGACAAACAGCCCTCCACAAAGCGGCCCAGCAAAAACGTCGAGAAGTTTGCTGGATGTTAATCGCCGGAGGAGCAACTCTCACGGTTCGTGATCGTCACGGAAACACAGCACGTCAGCTCGCCCTCATAGCTGAGGATCGAGAGCTGGCGGCCTACCTCGAGAGTGAGTACAAATGATGAAGTTGAAGTTTTCCTCTGGGTTAATTCAGTATAAAAATTTATTCGATATTAATTTTAACGTTCGATCGTAGGTCAGGAGGAATTTCATCTGGTCACTGTGGACATGGAAAGTGTTCTCTGACCCACCGAGCTTTACGGGCGGGCTTAACGAGCTCGCAGCGTATAGATTCGGTGTGAAAACCGGTGAAATGATATATATAGCCGATAAATTGTAATGGTGATGATCTGTTTTCATTTGAAAATAGAGATTTTGATCTTTTTAAACCGTATTATAACGTAAAATGAAAAGAGATAAAGCTAGATAGAGGAGAAAAAAAATCGTTTTCAAATATTCAAAGATTATATATACGTATATAACGTATACCTATATACACACACACATATAAAACACGTAAAAATGATAATATTTGAATAACGTATTACATAGAATGCTATATCGTATGTATTTACCTAAATTATCTACTCGACGATTTTTATTCTGCTCCCCACCCCCACCCCCCATGACTATTATACACATAGCCTATCATCATGTAGCCTATGCACGTCTATTAAGCAAAAAAAGAAAACAAAAAAACGAAAAAAAATGAAAAAAAAAAATGGAAAAAAGGAAGAAAAAAAAAATTAGATACACTTATACGTATTATACTACGTATTATGTATTCTGAGGAAATGTGAAAGCGTTAAGTGCGTTTCGTAGTTTTGATTAAGTAAACTAATCTACCTGCCCTAACAAATGAAATAAGTTATTGTTCGGTACCAAAATGAAATGAACGGGATCAACGTGAGAACACCAATTAATTCTTAGATGCGATCGATTGCTATAAATCTTCTCCTATATTGATACACATATATATATATAAAAATTATTATTCCTCTGTGTAAAATTTTTCTCAATTATATATACATCATATATATAGACATATATATACCTATGATAATATGATAACTATATACATCAGAGAGACGATCGAACGTATGTACTATTACGTATATACGCATATAATATACGTATAACGATCATAATCGTTTTTAGGGAATATTTAAGCCCGATTAATCGGGCGTTATTGTTGTAAAGTAGAATTATCGTATTTATTGAATCTCGACTTGAGTTGTATCGATTCTCCTATTCTTATACATATACCTTGCACTATTGAAAAAAAAAAATGAAAAAAAAAAAGAAGACAAGCAAAAAAAAAATATATAAATACTTGTACCTATATATTTGTTACACATATATCTACGTACGTTTCAATTTGTGTTCGCACCTCTGTCCGCGAGCGTGTGCGTGTTTCACATTACGTGGTAGTTGCCGAAATTCTGTAAAGAAGACAGAAGAAAAAAAAATAAGAATACTATACGTATACTAATACGTATATAATAATGTACGCTCGATAAGAATTAGAAACAATCGAAAATAAAATCGAACGAATAAAGAAATAATCAGCTCAATAGAAAAATTCGAAAGTAATTTTGAAATATAAATAATCAACCCTATAGGGTTTACCCTATATACCGTTCAATTATATGTATATGGCAGTAATCCGCCAGTTATAACGAATCTTGAAAAAAAATTATGCATCGAAAAATGATGATGATGATTATTATTAAAATTGTATACGATTTTCCGCAACTACCAATTGTGTTTAATTATAGTTATATATTTATTGACGAATTCGCACGCGGATATGGACACTTCCTCGTACTTATAATGTATATACATATATATGCATACAGACATATCCATACAAGTATACACATATTAGTAATATTATAGAAAGTTGTATAAAGTATAAGAAACTTAACGGAAATGCCTTCTATGGTCCACATAAAGATATTATATAGTTGAAGAGAGAAGAAAGAAAAAACAAGAAAGAAAGAAACGAATAAGAATGAAAAGAGAAAAAACGAAAAGAAAAAAAAAGAAAAAAAAAAGATGATTACTAAAAGTGTGAACTAATTTAACGTAATTTAAAAAAGAAACTGAAACACAGTATTGCCTTCCTCGAGGAGGGTTTGGACCGCGAGTTTCGTAATTTATAAAGCAATAAAATGGACAATCATTAATTGCGGTCTGAACCCTTTACACAATATGACCTATTGTTAGTTTGTATATTTTTATTTCTAATCTAATTATAAGTAAACAATCCTAGGTGCGACGACCATATTTCTTTATATATATACCTAATACTATAATACAATATATAGCTCTCCAATTTTTTGACCCACATATGTATACAATTTATTAAGTATACATATGTATATAATATCAGTTCTTTTTTACGCTACCACCCCAACCCCTACCCCCCCGTAGTGCCTACGTTCAAAATCTCCTATCATATACGAACATACTTTTACGTTCGTATTCAAATATTGATATTAATCACTTTTACAGTTTTACCTACTCACGAACCAAACGGGGTTTACCGCGACCTGTCAAGTTATTATATTATCAAATTTTCCTATTCTGATATTAGAAGAATTTTGAACTTTTTAAATCCTCTTCATCGTCATCCTTTCTATAAATAATACACTCTATAACATCACATAATTTCATTATTCAAATTATCAATATTATTCCTAATGCTCGTAGGTATTATTATTGTTACTATTATTATTATTATCATTATTATTATTACTATTATTATTATTGGTAATCGTCACCACTTTAATCCACAGTTTCATAATTTTCATCCTCTTCAAGATTAATTTAACATTTTATTTTCACTAAGTAAATGATAACAGAATATTGTATACTATACATGATATGTATAACCCAATTGTTTAGAGGATTGAAAGATTATCATTCGAATCGAAGTTTGAAATTAATATTATTATTAAAAATGTAAAACTATTATTATTGTTCAAGTTGTTATATGACGTTGCTGTTACTATATACTATTCACTATACATATATATAATAGTTAATACAAATTTGCCGTTAAGATCGTTATATTATATGTATATGTACTACATACATATACATATACACACATATACAAATGTGACATTGATTTTAGTTTTTCGAAAATACTAATAGTAATAATAATAATATTAATAATTATAATAATAATAACAATTATATTTATTGATAATGATAATATTAACAAGAACAACAACACGCAGGGCACGCGACTTGTTGTATAGTCAATTTAAAAGATCCTATAATTAATACGTGAACGATAAAACAGGTGAAATAACTAAAGTATATATATACCTATATAATATAGTTGCTCTATTTCTAGAGTGTCAAGTTGATATTCATTATTGTTTAATAAAAGTCTAATATGCAAGTGATTATAATAATACGTAATATATTATTGCAACTTGCATCGTAGGGTTATAGAGAAAAAAAAATGAGAAAATCTGAGAAGAAAAAAAAAAAAAAACAGACAAAAATTTGAAAAAAAATTAAAAAAATTTTAATAAATAAAATAAATAAGACGAAAAGTTTCATTTACAGTCAGAAAACTGGTGTATAGATGATAATAATATCTCCATCCCTATATACCTAGATTTTGTTTGTAAATGAATCGATTTGTATGTATTATATATATATTATATATAGAGTTACCAAGTTGATCAATCAATATATTATTAAAGTTTGTCGCCGGCGTCGAAGTAATAACGTATACATACGTATTATGGAATATACATATATATATATATATATATATGTATATAGATATATACTTGTACCGTATACGTATACAATACACGTACATATATTATATATATATATATATATATATATATATATACACATATGTATATGAATAAGTATACAATTATTATGTATGAAACTAAGGCGGCAAATAATCTCGGTACTTTCCAATGGAATCTCAACGTACTTCGTATACCTACTTACCTATACATATATACATATACATATATTTTCCTCGATTAACAACGTTTATCTGTAAAGTTGATCAAATTTTACGATAATAAAGATATTCAAAATACATAATTAAAACATCGATAGTAGTGAACGACTCTTAATTAAATACATATACCTATATACCTTTTTAAATTGAATTAAATTACCTACACATATATAGGTACCTATGTATTCAACCAAATTTCAGACGGATAAATAAAATGACAGAAATTGATGTATTTCATTTCTTTATTAAACGCCTTTACAACAAAGTCATACCCTAATTATAACAAATAATTGAAAATAATTGATTGATTTTATCATCGACCGACGGAGGAGGCCGTCAAGTGCAGGGCGACTCCTCGGCGGAGCCAAATATCCCGATGTTCGCGATCGCAAGTAACTGGCAAACCGGATATCAACCGATTTCTTCTCAAATCTACGTAAACCGGTACGTCGATGATAAAATCAAGACTAGCTCGAACTGAGGAAGGCTCATCGCGTCTTTCGATCCAATACGAAACGTGGCACCGAGGTGCGGTTAAAACCGGAGCCTCGTCAGCGGCCACTTCTGCAAGACGACCGTTGCGGATAGCTGCACCTATCGGATTGAGTCGTGGAGTTAGAAATTTGTTTTTTATGCGAAAAAAAATTTTTAGTAGACATTCGGTGAAAATGATGAAATGACAAACCCGTTAAAAGCAGTCCTTCAAGGGTGACTCCACACCCGGATTCTTCGTCACGGTTTTTGTCAGTTTCGGACCAGTCAGCACGGAGAATTAGCTCCTCGATTTTATGGCCGGTTTTTCTGGCTGTTCGTTGCTTTAATGCCGCAAAAAACGCCTCTGGTTTTCCGAGCAAAGAAAGATCAACGCGATTTATCATTCCGTCACTCAGAGTGACCAGAGTTCGATCCCTTTCGAGCATCTTCCATGCGAAAGGAACTGCCTCAATTGGACCAGTAGGCCATTCTTCTAGCCATTCCCTCGGCGTCTATAAATTAAATATTTGCAAAAACGAAATGAGAATTTTGTGCAAAAAAATTATATAGCACGGATGAGTATTTGCTACTAACCATTGAGTCGCCGGACCGGAAATCGTGGTTTTGAATTTCTCGCTGCACGCGTTTCAACAGTTTTGTAGCCGATTTTCTTTCCTGAGAGAAGAATTCTTTCAAAGGATCACCAGCGCGGTTGTCAGTTGATTTTGGTTCGACATCACCATCCTCTTTCAGCTGCCGCTGTTTCGTCAGCTCTTCTATAAGGTTCTGGAAACTTGCGGAGCTACCGGTTTCCTCGATAATTCGCGCCTCGTGGACATCAGTTCCGAATGAGTTTGTCTTTGCTACGATTCCTGGAGACGTGGGGAACGAAAAAAATTGAATAAAATCTCTCGTTTCAGTGTGTGCAGAATAAAAAATATAAACATTCTCACACCTCGGAGAAGAACCAACGCTGATTCAGCGGCCGCCCTTTCCCAAGCGCGATCTGCGTTTGCTGGAAGACCGAAATAGTCGCTTGGGGGATCGTGATCAGGAAGTCGATCTACGACCTGGAGTAGAAGCGCTGGATCCTGGCGATTAGAAGCCTCAGAAACGCTGAGAACTCCTCCGAGACTACGACGTCCGGAGTAAACATCCCCTGCCCAGATATCTGCGAGGATCGCTCGCAGGGCACGAGCGTCGTAAGCGTCCTGCAGTCGACCACCATAAACTGCGGCGTCTAGCAAACCTCGACCGCCTTCCCAGTCGCCCTTAGATGCGATATTAGCTACCAATTTTGCCGCTGCTTCCAAATCCGTTTCACTCCATTCGTAGGATTTGATCCATCCTTGAGGTACGAATCTTTGCCAAGAAAAGAGGAGAAGAATTGCATTTGAAAAATCACTCTCTCGATCACAACTGACGTAGGTATCATATTTTATATTTGTGTGAAAATTACCTTCTGCGTTCTTGGAGAGTGGCGTGTAGCCAGGCAAGAAGAAGCGACTCTGCAGCATTTCCGATTTCCTGTTTCTGTTGGTAAAGCTGTTGCAGTGATCTTTTGACGTTCCGTTTCACACCTTCTGGCGGTTCGTAAGCAAGTTTTGCACAAAGTGCCGAAAGTCCAGGGTAAAAACCAGCCAGGCATTCTTCGGTGGTTAACCAGACCCGACCTTTTGCATTGCGGTCTGTGGTGCAGGCTGGAGATCGCAAAAGGCTCTCTAAACGTGGCAGCCAGTTTAGCGCCAGTTGAAGGTTGCTGAGCAGCACCCAGCCTCCATCTCTGCATAGAAAGATGATCAAAAATACGAAGAAAAAGCTCATCAGAAAATAAAATAATGGATTCAAATTGAGGTAAATCATTTCTTTCAGTCCGCAGACGTTTACCTACCTACAAGCCATCTCCAAAGCCAACTCAGCCTGTTTCAGCTGACCTTGGCCAAGGGAAACTTCGACAAACGATGTCTCGGCGCTTGTAGCAAGCGCGCGTAACTCTGGACTAGGATCTGCTCCAGGAGACAGGAGCAGAAGTACCGGTCGGTCACCCCAGTCACCTTTGGCAAGTGACAAAGCCGGAGGGGCTATGTCTCTGACGCCTTTAGTTAGTAAAAATGTTACTAGTTGTAGTTTACACCTTGAATATCTGTTCAATAGTCTGTTATAAATAAACAAACCGATAGAAACAAATAGAAAATTGATCATCGGTATACCGATGATTAATTTATTCATTATCTTCTACCGTACCCTCCCGACGTTTTTTGCGATGGCGAATGTATAAGGCACTCCGTTTTTCAACGATCGTGTCTAAAAAGTTGTTCTGATTCATGTCGAACAAACAAAAAAGAACCCCCAAATCAGTTTCGAAAGTAACATAAAGATGGAGCTTTATCACTTGCCTAACTGACTAGCTGCAAGCTTGGAGAGCGCAGTATGAAGATAATCAGGCCGAAGAGCACGTACTACAAGCGTCTTTTGCAAGGGCGTCAAGGTAGAGTCAGCGAAAATCTTAGCAACGTCTGCAAGCCACGCCGGACAAAGTTTCGAACCAATCTGTGAAGGGGGATTGAGGAATAATTAGTCCAGTCGCCAGGTAATTTTAGCTTACAAAATGTAGACGAGTTTAGATTTTTGCAAGGTCGAAAACTAAGAGAATTACTCAGGGCCCCAAAATATTTCTATTATCCAAAAATTAAAACTCCTCTAAATTTTATCAGCGAACTCTTGGTTTTTTTTCATTGCTCTGGCCACTGGGCTGAATATAGACCTACTTATTATACACTTTTTATCATATTTGACCCAAGACTGTATATCTCAAAATACTGTGAAGAACTATTCACATCATTTACCTGGGGCCGTACAGCCATAAGAGTAGCAACGGCAGATTTACGCTCCTCGGGTACCCAGTCTGGCGTTGTCGTCATCCCGCTACTTGAGGTCGAGTTTTCACTCAGCAGCAGACTCTTCTCCGCAGTTGAGACGTCGCTGCTTAAAGCAAGGACCAGATGTAGCGCCAAGGGTAATCTGTGCTTACGGTAAGCTGCCTTTGCACAATGCTGCAGCGTCAATGCAATCAATCTGAAAAAATAATCTTTGATATTCATGGATCCACTAAAAGACTGTGAGAATAGCTCAGCATTTGATGACCCAAAAATGCTTTCACTGATGAGAAAGCATCGAAGAATAATTCACTTATTGTCGGCAGTGTTCGAATTCTGATTTTAAATTATAATTATTCACATCATCATCGTCGTGGCCTCTTACCTCCTCTTTCTATTCTCATCACCGCGACTGCCACCACTCGCATCCCCTGCAGCGGTATCAGAATCCCTGTGCTTCAAGGCCCTCAGATAAATATCCGTAAATTCTTCAGCAGAGAAGACATAGAGAGGGCCAAGTCGCGGTAGTTCCTTAACAGCCTGGTAAAGACCAGCAGCAAATTTAGCAAATGCATCGTGTTGTTCAGCGCGTCTTGAAACCTCCTCAAGAGAACGTCTACTGTCTTCAAGAGCGCGAGCAATCTCCTTAGCTTTAGCCTGCGTAGCTTCGAGCGACCCGAGCAGACCACCGCCAGCACCTTGCTGACCAAGTAGAATATCCTGCCCACGAGCAGCGCCTAGTTGTCCGAGAAGATCTACTCGAGCTGCATCCCTCTCTCCCGCAAGCTTCTCTTCTCCTTCCAAAGCGATTCTTCGTTCTTCTTCTAGCCCCGGAGTCTCTCGGAGCAGAGCTCGCTCCACAAGCCTTTCAGCAAGACTGCCGATACCAGCGCCAAGTACGACTTGTGCCACGACAGCTTCTCTAGGTAGTTCATCGCCCTTCACCAAAGACTCCCTTCTTGTTGCCAAAAATAATTTGAATCCTGGCTGTGCAGCGAGTACTCGATCGCCAAGACGAAGAGGCCCGTGTCTTAGCAGTGGCAAAAGTACAGCAGGTAAAACGTCGATTTCTTCAACGAGCAGTGGCTTGCCAAAACGTACAGCGAGCTCCAGGGTCGTTAGGAACCGTGGCTCAATGGGACTCGTTATTTCTAGGCCTGATCCTCCCTGGTTTGACTTTAGCCAGGCAATTGCAACGCCGGAAGGATCCAAGAAGAGAGGAATCAACGGGCCTTTCAAAGCGCGAACGGCTCCAACGAGGCTGTCACTATCGACTGGTAGACCTTGTGCTCTCCATGAAAGACGTTCGCGTTCTGTTGTGAGAAGTTCAATCGATGTCTTTTCCTGGTCACGACGTTCTCCGGGTGTCTGATAGACAAGGAGAGTCGCTGCACCAGCTGCTTCGTTAGCTAATCTCATCTTTCTCTCGGTTAGGTGTTGGTGCTGCTCTTGCCAGTCACGGTGCTCCGCGCCAAGACCCTGCAGCAGACCCCGAGCGGCTGCTAAACTTGTTTCTGTGCTCTCAGCTCTTAGCTGAAGAGCTGCAACCCCTCGAGAATGTGCTGCTAGCTCCTGCTGCAACTGACCCACACGACCCTCCACGGAGTTTAGACCAGCTGCTAGTCGTCCTAGTTGAGCCTCTGCCGTGGAAAGTCGTCTATAAATTTTTTAAACAGTATTTTCATAATTTTTATATAAAAAAAGTGAATCTCTGGTCCTGAATAGATCCTTCAATTCAATCTGACGACGATTCATTAAACTAAAAATGAGATGCACTTACTCAGCAAGGACTCGCTGCTCTCTCTCAAGCGGAGCGACGTCTCGAAGGACCTGTCCATACCGAAGATTAGCAAGAACCCAAGTGGCTAACGGAGCCGCAGCAACAGATACCCTCTTTGCAGTTTTTTCTTCAAAACTCTCCGGTCTTTCGGTGACGAGTTTTTCCACTGCATCGAGACTGGTGGAAGAGCTACGCCTCGCATCCCACGTCCTAAGTTCGTCCTTGACGCCACGCTTCGCTAAGAATGTTTTCATGCTGTTCCACGACGTGTCGCGGATACCCATGAGCCTCAAAACACCCTCTAAGACGTCTCTCACAGGCGCAGGAGGCGCCCTTAATGATCGGACTTCCGCTAGGGCGTCGGCACTAATTCCAGCCACTGCTTGAGCCGCTTCTGCTACCAAGGGTTCAACTCTACCAAGCTCTGCCTCGATGTCTGCCTTCCTACGTGCCACCTCAGCACTCTCACGTTCAGTTTCTGCCTTGAGAGTCGTCATCTCTTCACGCTGACCCGTCGCACCACGCATTGTCGCTGTAATTTGCTCGAGAGCGGAGGCTGCTTTGCCTTTCTCGACCTTTTATGGAATTAAAGTAATTATTCAGAGGAATTTTCGTCTTGAGATTTTAAGGAAGGGAGATTTTCGTACGATTCATTCCGTACATTACGGTCAGGGTTGAGATAAGAGACCGAAATTTATACCTCGAGCTCCTCGCGCTGCTTCGACGCCTCTTCTTGGAGTTTGGCTACTCGTTCTCCAGCCTCCCTTATACGTCCAATGCCAGCTTCAAGGCTGGCAATTTGTTGCTCGACGTCTTGCGTCCATTGGCATCTAAGAGTATCGTAGGAATATAGAAGAGCCAAAAAACTAGCAGGGGTCTGTTGTCCTAATTCTGTAGCGGTAAGGTGTGCCGTGACGATAATTTCCGTTTCTTTATCCTGGTCCTGGTCGCTATTTATGCATCTCCGCATAGCTAGCTCGGTCAGAGCTGTCTTTGACGTCCACCACCGATCTCCTCCAAGAATAACGCACTGACGCAGCAATCCCGATCGCCTGATCCATTCCTCAGTCGTGTCCCCTTCGTCGAGGATCATCGCCACACGAAGTAACCTCTTCAGACCTGGACAATTAAATACAATTTTAAACCGTGCATTAAGATTACAGATCTAATTGAAAAGAGTTCAGGTGCAAGGTGCTCGATGGTTGATCTTACGGTGCTGCAAATACCGCTCCAGAGTACCAGCGAAGTCTTCCCTTCGCGCCAATTCGCCCAAAGGAACTATCATCCCGTCCAACTCCTCTGGAGCCACTAAACCAGGGATTTCACCCTTGTCTATCAAAGCAGCTATCAAAATTGCCGTTCCTTCTTCTCTGAGGTGATGCTCCTCTAAAAGCAGTAGCGTCGGTTCTCCGTCGATACCCGCCGTATTCACTGCTGCTTTTACAGCAGCCCGTCCTCTGCCTGAATCAGTGCATTAAAATGTTCGATTAGCAATTAAAGAAAATCATAGATTGAGATTATAATTTTTATGTTCATTTAGGCACCTGGTGCAGCATCGATCAATGTAAAAGAAGATAGCATCGCAGCTAGCCTCGTCGCTGTCCTTCGTCCTGCACCAGGACGTCCGACCAACGCGAGTCCTCCTTGACCTCTTCCGAGAGCCCAGCTAACTCCTTTGTAATAGAGAAAATGCGTTTTGAAAATTTAGAAAAAGTTTTCATTGTGTAATTGCGTTGAGTAATTTCAAAAACTATGCTCTAATCTTCGAGAGGAAGAATAAAGGGACTAAATAGAATAATGGAAGCAGATATACGCGTGTTCTGTAAGATTTGCGAAAGCAGATCCTAAAAAAAATGTAGCAACACTGAAAACTACTGAAAATATATACCTGCGACTAGCTGCAAAAATTGTGACGTGATTTCTGTCTGTACAGGATATCCTTCCCTGGCGCATTTAGCTCCCGAACTTTCAACCTCTTGTCGCCACTGTTCTGGCGCGAAGGGAACAAGTCCTGCGCCAGCACTACCCACTTTCCAAGCATACACATCGTCCCCGGCTCCTCTGGCCTCTGGAAATTTTGCTAAAAAGCTTGACTCCCAATGTGATCGAGCTTTTGGAGAAAGTCTGAAAGTATTTCGGGGAAAATTAAAAAGCGGAAAGAGTACGTATGAGAATATTTCGAATGGGATGAACTTTACCTTGCAGAAAAAAGGCGGTGTCCGGCATCCACGACATGCTGAATTGTTTCAGAAACGTCCTCTGGGCTCGGGTAGAACTCAAGGGCGTCTGCCCAAGCTGCAAGATCTCTAGCAGTCCATTCTACATCTTTGGATGCCAGACTTCGAAAGGCCTCTAGCATAGCGCTAGCCATTCGTGGTATCCAGGAATCGGCGGTTTCCTTATTACCGCTTTTCTGTTTCATTGCATATCGCAAATGGAGCTCAACCATCGCCAACATTTCCTTAGACCTTGGCTTCCTGGAAGATGAGATTGCGGGGAAAGTTGTACTCCCAATGTCTGCGCTAACGAATTGAGCATATTTCTAGTGTATTTATCTCACGACATGTGATGAGTCGCTAGAAGAGCCTCTAGTCTTGGATGAAGCGAAGTCGAGGTGTCCGCTGTGCAGACAGTTGTCACCGGAAGTTTAGCAAACTCTAAGTCATCCTCGTAGAAGCCGCCTTCCTGAAGGAGCTGTCGCGTTAGTTCCTGCGAGGGAAAAGGAAATACTCTGATAGTGTCCTCAAAGCAAAATCGAATTATCAGCAAACTGGCTAAAAACCAACCTGAAGATCCTTCGAAGCCAGATGGATGTTTTCCAATAAAAGTATCAAACGTCTGCCACTTCGTGGTCTGTACGTTCTGCCATGTGACGAAGATGAGTCTACCTGTATACAGGCTCGCTTTAACCGAGCCACCAGCTCCTCAGGACCGTGCAGAGAAGAACCCAGCACTACGGACGCACCGCCACCAAGTTCCCGTGTCGTAACAAGGGCTGCTGCAATCGTTGAGCTTTTTCCACACCCGGCAGAGCCCCTCAGTAAAACTGGACGGCCAGATTCTATCCAGGGACTTACGGCAGATAAGGCGATCTTCACTGAAGCTGAAAAGATGATGTAAAATTATGTTTATTGTTATGTTTATTTAAGGGTGTCTTTATTCGGTCTGAAAAATATCAGACCCTTAGAGAGGCCAAAAATATTCGTTAATGAATACCTGAAAGGGAAATTGGGCCTTCGTCCGTCTTTATACACCCGACATCATCGTCTGGAGGTTCTAAACGGTCTCTTTCCGGATCGTACAATACAGCGCATGGCTTTTTCGGATCAGGACATCTGCAGATTCAATTAATTGTCACGGTTATTATCGATCTCGAAATTCTTTTCTTCTTCTTCTTCTTTACACGAGCATTCAGTGACTCACCTGCAGTCCGTTACCTGATACAATAATCTGGCCAAGTTATCCCGTGACGCAGGGTCCTCAATCTCTCCACACAATGACTTCACCAGAGCAAATGCTCCCATGGTACGAGTCTTGGCTGTACCTAGGTGCGCCAAGGCAGCATTTACTAGCCCAGAAGCTGACGATCGTTGTCCATTCGTTTTTAGCACCATATCGACTCCTAGACGAAAAAAAATAATGAACTTACGCAACACTATATTATCACAAAATGAATTCAGCCGTCAATTAAATCCCATCAAGTTTGTCACCTCCTGGCAGATGAGTTAAGGCTATTTCCTGGACCTGCGATGAAAGAGTGTCAACACAGGGAGGCGAGACCAGAGTCGTTGCAGGAACAGAACCAAGGTGAACAACACCAAGACGAGATACGGTCGCTGGACTGGCGCCGTCTAGTCTATGGGTCTCGAAGATAAATCTGAAGGGCATAGCGATGAAGAAGAATTTCGGTTATGTGAGATCATCGATCAGTTAGAAATTTAGAATGTAATAACTACCTCGTAGCAGCGCCTAGGCGAACGCCGACTCCATTAGGGAGAGTCAAAAGCCGGTTGTCATCCAAAGCAGAATTTAAGGCCTCTGCCCAGCCAGGTTCGACGTCTCCATCGAGGACGATCCAGGTCGGAGTGTCTCCCGCGGAAGCAACGTTTCCTGAAAGGAGTCCCTCCTTCCATTCTCTGGAATAATGGTAAGGAATATTTATTTAGTTTGATGTGTCGAAGTGACTCGGACTGATTTACCTCGTCTGCGGATCTACGCGCCCTAAAAGCATCGCCTTTGTCACGGCTCCGGGGTAAACCAAAAGCTGTGTAACTGGCTTTCCGAAGCGAGCCATTGCAGAAGCCAAAGTTCTTCGAAGAAGAGTCTTTCCGCAGCCGGGAGGACCGACAATAGCGACGCCTGCACGAGATTGGAGCTGCTGATCAAGCTGAATACATCTTTCAGCCAATTCCACACCGAGACCTGAAGCTCCGCAGACGGTTTCTACGACAGCATAAAGCTCGACAGGGTTTGGAACGGAACTGGAACTCGCTGAGCGAGCTCGTCGGTGATCCTCTTTTGGAAATACATCAGATAATAAAGTCGTAAACTTAGCAGAATCGGTTTCAGTCAATTTTGGCATTATGGCAATCCGCAATCCTTCTAAGAGTCTGAAAAAATCATCGAAATGTCGTTGTTTAGATGGGAAAAGAATTTCTCCAAGGCGTCAACCACTCAGGAGCTTTTTTATACACAGATTTTCGCATGATTTAAAATTATTTCAAATGATTTCATGGTATTTCAGCGAATAGTTCAAGCGGTTTTAAAGAATTCTCGAAAATTCCAAGAGATTCAAAATGATTTCAAACAATTTTACCATATTTGAAGACTAGTTGACCCCCCAAATGTTTCCAAAATCTTTACCTGGTAGTTTCTGCTAAGGATTTTTTTCCCGAGGAGTGATGAACGGCCTCTAGGACGGACCTAAGCGCCCTAAGTCCCCAATCGTAGTGAGGCTGTCTCGATAAAAGTTTTTCAGCCAAATCTAAACTCTCTACAAGCTGCTTGGCCAGAGTACGAGCTTCGAGGAATCCTGCACACTCTAGTAACGACCCTGCAATATCAAGTCTATCCGGATGCGCCATGGCAACAGGTCGAAAAAGTCTTGCTAATGAGTCAGGGAGTCTGTGACGTCCGCCGTACTCTGCCCCGGCTGGGTTCATCGTGATAAAAATGCAACAGTGCGGGTCTAGCTTGACACGATCCGTCCCAAGCTCAACTTGACCCATTCCGTCACGAACCGCCTCTTGCAACGGTCCCACAAGCATCGAAACTGCACTCAGGGTCTCCTCCTTCAATCTATTAAATTCATCGAAACAACCCCAGGCACCTGATTGAGCCAGGCCACCAAGGATTCGACGTACACTGCCGGCGTCCATTCCTGATTATGAAAATTCATCATCTATAGAATCTAAGGGTTGCTACGTATTGTTTCGAGGACTCAAGGACTCACCTTCGTCGCAATTGAAGACGAGGACTAGTCTCCCGAGGATGGAACCGAGGGCTTTCACACTCTCGGTTTTTCCCGTTCCGGCAGGACCCGTTGGACTGCCACCTAAACCAAGCCTCATCGCCTGGGTCAGAGCTAAGAAACACCTCTCTGTGAGCGATGTGCGGACTAGACCGATGCTGGCACCTTGGTACTCAAAACGATAGGGAAACTCAGCACCAGCACAACGGATTGTCGGTCCAGCACTGTCAGCCGTCTGTTTGAAACCGTTGAAAGAAAGTTCTCAGATCGTTTTACCAAAATCGTGTACAAAATAATTTTTTTTTTTGTTTGAAAAACTATACTTACGCCTCTGTACGTTCTAAGCTGTCGACTCCACTCCCAAGAGATTCTAGCAACACTTCCAGCTGCAGTAGTAGTCGATCCAACCAGCGACCGGACGACTCCTAGATGATGAACGACGTCAAGAAGAAGTCCTCGGGCTTTTAACGCAGTCAGTTTATCCCCCACGTCTTCCAAGCCGCGGTATCGTGCTCGTTGTGCCTCCAACGCTTCGACGAGGTTCTTCAGCGATGCTGTACCTTCACGCATCGCTCGCTCGCATCGTTCAGTGAAACGAATTCGCTCAGATAGCAATAGAATCTGCGCAAGCATTTGCCACAATTTGCCATTAATCACAAGAATGAAAATAAATAAATTGAACAAACTATGATGCAATCACCTGAGCTGGATACCTCGAGGGATCTGGTGTCGAGTCCGCAAGACACTCGTCCAAGCTAAGACGAAGAGCGTCTCTGATCCCAGTCTCGAGAGCAGCTAACCACTCCGGTAGCGGGTCGTTCAATTCGACGTCACTTGGTAACTTGAGTAACTCACCTTCCGGAGAGACGATTGCTTTTAATCGATTTTCTTCCGTCACTGCGCCACCGACTCCGGGGTACAACTTAGGCAGATGAGCTTCCAGCCCTCGACCCCCGGACACGAGCTCTAGCAGATCTTCATCACTCAGAAAATACAGCCTCGGATATGCAGCCCGTTTTTCCTGGGTCACAGAGTATCGATGTTTAAAATAGAATGAGAAATGAAAGGGGGAAAATCACCTCGAGAAACTCGTCCAAGCTTCTTTGACACCTATCCAGGGCGTCCTTTAGATCGGTAAGAGCAGGAAGAGGCAGTCGTCTCAACGCCGGAACTCGAGGGTCTCTTGATATTTCCGTCATTAAATACCTGGAGAAGAGAATAACGAATTTCGAGTAGCTGGATATTCGCAAATAGTTTGATATGGACGTTTTTGAATAGATGAAAAGAAAGAGACGACTTTATTGTGTACCTAAACTCCTTGTCTGCTCTTATCCATTTTGCAGACTCGTTGGGTGCCGCACCACCGCCAAATATGGGCTCGAGGTATATCCATTTCCTTTGCACCGCGCTCAGGATTCGTACCCTTTCCTCAAGCTCGGAAAGTGCAGCTTCCCAACGGACTGCCCGTGCAGCAAATCTCTCGTAGCAACTCGAGCCCCTAGCTCCCTCGAGAAGGAGTCGCAGCTCACCTGTGTTGAAAATAAATATGTCCAACTTTTTGGAGGTATGGAACAGTAAAGTCCGTTCGAACTTGGATTACGAATCACGAGTCAATCTGATCTTAATTCAGTGTGTAATAACCTGCTCTCGCCAGAAGCCCCGCATATTCAACGACTGAATACACGTTCGCTCCCTGACTGTCCTTAGACATTTGGAGAGGAAGGGAAGCCGATCCTTCCCAGGACTCCAGCTCAGCAAGAGCTTGACGAATCCCACTCTCGGCTACAGCTCTCTTTGTCACGGTCTACAGACGGAGTAGAGAATAATCTCAAACAATGCAGAATAATATAAAAAAAGGATAGTTGTTAATTTCCCGAACGAGGATCGAGATTCCGCTGGTTAGTAAAGTGAGGAAAATCGATTACGCCGCGCACTCACCTTGACCTGGTCAATTTTTTCGCTAATAACCGGAGCCACACTCAATACATGACCCAGGGTAACGTCCTGGAGTTTTCTGTTCGGTAGGCCTAGGATTTCGGCCAATTCAGCCCAATGTTCATCCACCAAATCATCCGAGCGAACGTATTGCGCCCACTCAACTGCTGCCCTGACTTCACGCACTTTTTTCTCGACGAAAGTTTCTCGTCCGCTTGAAGTTCGCTCAGTTCCTGATCCTGGGCTTCGGAGTCGCGTCTCCCAGGAGTCGAGCCAGTCTTGAAATCTGGACAATCTTCTTCGCGCGATACTCCACTCTTCGGCTTCCTGTTTGTTGAGTTCTTCAATAAACTCGTTCTGCACTCTGCAGCTTGTTTCTAACGCTTCGAGATCTGCTTCTATCTGTTCCGGTGCTAAGACCGCACTTCCATCTTCACTGGCTTCAATATCATCCTGGATTAGATGAAGACCGGAAATTGCGATGTTAGAATTGGGCTAACAATTAAATATATTAATTCGTACCCCAATTTCTTCGAGTCGAAGACCTAGACCACCGCTTTCCTCATCCAGACTTTTCCTGATCTCCCTGAGAGCAAACCACCGTTCTCGCATCGTTCCAAGCCACTCAGAATTAACGACTTCTGGCCTCGAAGTCCACTTAACTTCCCATCGCTCACGATCATCTCTTAACGCGATGTACCTGTGCCGTAAATTGAGTTTCGCGTCTTCGATCTGTCGCTCAATTACCGCCTGGTGTCTTTCCAGACGATCCGCAAGACCCTCCCATGCCGCTTTTGCACCACTGACCCCTGGTGAAATTATGTAATTTTTGTTTTCATCCCACTTCAATATTTTCGCAATTTTACTTGTCGTACCTTCGAGTCTCTCCCTCGTCCAGGCGGCCAGGACTCTCGCGAGACCTGCAACATCATCTAATTCTTTGGCTATCCCTGATGCATCGTCCCGGATTCTGGCATAGGCTTCACGGGCTAGTCCCACTTCTTCTACGCTTCGAGGTCGGCGGTCAAGCTCCTTCGAGGCCGATGAAAGAAACTCGACAATTGCCACCAAACGCGAAGAAGCCTCTGTTCTCAGGTCTACCGAGAGACGCTCCCAGCTTCTTCGTGTTGTTGACTCTAAGTCACCTCTTGCTGTTCCTGTGTCCACTCGGATACACCATAATCGGACCTCGCTGCCCCGCAGTCGACCGATCTAATTTTTTATCAATTATATACGAAGAAAAGTGAATTACTGATAAATAGGATTAGTTACCTCCTGCGCCCACTGCTTGGCATCCTTGAAAGCCTTTTCCCATTCAGTCGGGGGACGACCTTTCAAACTGGAAAATTTATATTGAAATTTGAAGTCGATGAGCGATCAAGGCGATGGAAAATTCGACTTACCGTTCGCCAGAGTCAATCCTAGCAGGAGCTGCGAGTGGTGTCCATTTAAGGCGGGTTTCCTCCATAGCAGAAAGGACCATTTCAGCTTCTCCATAAACACGACCAAAGAGATATGCACTGCGGTTAACAAGTCCACCGAATTGTCCCTCAGCCGGGTCTCCGACGCCCCTGAAGTTCGTTGGGATTGCAAGAAACCGACGTAGACCTGAATACACCTTTGCTCGGACCTCCTCGATCGGTGGTCGCCACTGCAGACGACCCTCACGAAATACTAGCTCGACTCTGACCTCAGGTAGTTTTTGCAGAAGTGATGGCAGCGCAGCTCTAATATATTCGAAGGTTACGATAATTTGGAATGTAAGATGGGAGGTAACCGGGAAGACGATTCCTTACCGGTAAGCTACGCCGAGGGCTTTCAGCAGCTGACGATCCCAATGCAGTTTCCACGCCTTCGTATTCCCGTACTCTCCTTCAACCGCATCCACCGTCGATCTCATACTCCTCAACGTCTCCTTCCATCCGTTCTGATTACTCGCCAAATTTACGCCATCACCTCGGAGCAGACTAGCTACGCGATCACCCAGAGCCAAGTGTTTTGCAGTCAGTTCTGAGTTTTGCTGTGCAAACTTTCGTACCTGAAAAACCGACGATGAATAACAAGAAGATCATCCGACGCAAAGATGAATTAAGAATGTTTGGCATTTCTCCGTAAGAGGAAAAAAAATCGCACCAGCTCTCTGAGTCGCGCTGTATAAGCGTCGACTCTTTGAGGATCGTTCCAGGCCACCCCAGATTGCTCACGAACAGCACGAGCCAGTTCCAACGCGGCTACCAGCATCAGAGGTCTCTGGGATGGGACCATGCGATCACCGATCGTATTGTGAAAGGTAGCAACTTGCTGAAGGGCTCTTGCTCGTCCAGCCAAAGCTCCAGCTCTTTCCGCCAGTGCTCCGATCTCCCTGGGTAATTCAACCCCTGCGAGAAACGGCAGAACAGAATCGGAACGAAATGGTATTCGAAAAATTGATCAGAAGAATTAAATTGGAAGCCTGTAAGCTTTTCATTCATCATTCTAACCTTGACCAGAAAGTGCTCGGACCTCACGTACAAGTTGTGTCAGCCGCGGGTCATATGTGACACGCATCATGCTCGCTCCAGTTAATTCGACTACCGCACCATCCGCATCGAGACTAAACTCTTTCGAAAGTACTGCTGCGCGGGTCTCGTTCGTCTGGAATGGAAAGCAATAGCTAACTTCCAGCTCCGTTTGACTGAAAGGGAAAAATCGATGAAAGAGTATTAATTGGCTCATTACCCATGACTCGATGAGCTCCTGTCTTCGCGACGCAGCCTCTTTAAGCGCCGAATTGATGGTCGCTGTTGCATCCTCGTATCCAGGAAGATCCGCCAGGAGTTCCTTGACGAGTTTCTTCAGTCCTTCGAGCCTCAGCTCAGCTGTTCTTGCGGCCTGGATATCCTGGAGGACTCGGGGACTGTCGAGAAGACGAACTGTATCTGGTCCGACTTGACAGGATTCTGTAATCAAACGTTTCTTCCAGATTTAAGGAACGTGCGGGCAGCGAAAGACCAAAATTCAGAATATTTGATGCTTTGAAACTTTACAAACCCACGAGACCACCGATGGCGGAGAGCAACGCCTCTCGCTCACCGCGCAAGGCCCTCCTCAACGCATCTCTTTTCAGGAGTTCTCCATACCGTCGAAATTCTGCTGCTAAACCAGCTGGACCACGAACCTCGGAGAACTGAGCCCGCAATTTACCAGCGACCCTTTCTTCAGCCGGTACCATAGACTCTTCCACCTTTCGCTTAGCTCGTTCCCATGCCACTTCATTCTCGTCTACACCCAGACCTAAGGGAAAAAAATTGCAATTACGACACCCAGTGTCGTTGAGAATGACGGTCGGGCTAGTGCTTACCTTGCACTTCGTCAAAAGCTCGCAACAGATGGTCTGCGCCAAGGGCGGTGCGCTCGCTTGGTGTCAAGAGCCTAACGAGTTGCCGATGCTGAGCACGCAGTTCCGCGAGAAGCCTGAAGCACGAAAGTATACATATACTATATAAGATAATTTTATGGATTCCATGCAAGATAGGTTACATAATCCGATTATCCGAGCGCAGGGTGACCGAGAAAAAAAGTGGACCACTAACAAATACGACAGCACGATGAATTATGTGTCTCAAATTGAGCAAGGAGAAGATCTCGCGTTTACCTCAGCCGTTTCCCAAGCGTAGCGCATCTCTGGGGTGTATGAACCGCGCCTTTCCAAGGATGAAGCGATTGATGCGGCCAAAAGAGTCCGGTAAGTCTTTCAGAAGACAGAGTCCACTTCTCGCAAAGATCGGCGCCAGTGGACACGGCTTCGTCCCTAGCCTGAGCACCGTCGCCAGCTGCACCCTGCACGTTGATCAGACCTTCGACGACGGAAACAACTTCGTTTCCAATAACGTCCAGCAATAATTTCATCCTTTCCTCTGAGTAAGCGGCTCCCTCGAGCTTCCAGAGATCGTCAACGTACCCTGCAACCGCTTCCAAAGCTTCTTCAGCACCGTCGAGGCTCTCTCTGCAGAATATTATACGAAAGAATCGCATTTAAGGAGAAATTGAGGAAGTGGTGAGGAAAGAGAACAGAAAAGAACGCACTTTGAGGCGGCGATTCGGTCCAGCTCAACTCTCACGAATTTTAATGTCTCCGTAGCTTCGAGTGCTACTCGACGATCCTCTGAGTTCTTTGCATCACTTGACCGCCTCGCCCAAGCTGTCTGCTCTTCGAGGACGGTGTTGGATGCTCGTGGTCCCAAAAGACTCTCCTCTAATTTCTTCAGTAAATTTCCGGCGATCCCAGCTCGCTGCAAAGCCGGTCCCCAGACAAGGTGAAGAGCACTTATCAGGGCTGAACTTTCCCAATTGTCAGTAGCTCCACGCTTAGTACCACTTCCAGTAGTAGCGACCTGGACTAAGTCGTGGAAATTTTCTTCCGTAACTGCTGCAGATTTTACCTAATTTTGAACGAAGATCGTAAAGTTTATAACCGAATAAAGGAAGAAGTACAAATTACATATTTGTACAATAATCACGGCTGAAGCTCACCTTAAAAAAGACCAACGTGTTACCCCCGCGAGAGGGTAGTTCTATGGTCAATTTCAACCCCATAACATCAGACTGCTTAGGCTGAGCACACAGAGTTTTGCAGGATGGTTCATCGAGGAACTTTTCGACTTCCGCGGTCCCGGCGACGGTGAGATCGTCGTCACTGGGCACCCCGAAGTAATGTGCGGCTGTGGAGACGATCAACAATCTCCTCGCGTCGAGCTTTACCATTTTTTAAATTACGTGTACCTCACTTCGAATTTTTGAGACTTGCACTGGGTGACAATGAACAGCATGAAATTGACATGTCAAGTTTATTCGATAAAATACAATACACTGGGGGTATTTCTAACAAAAATACGTACACCGTCATGCAGTTGTGTCACTGTTGCCAAGGTGCGCGTGACACCTTGTTTTGCCATGTGCGTACCCATGACAACCGCCCCCAGGGCTGTGCCGTTAGAAAGATATAGAAAAATGCTTCACATACTGGTTACTCGTTTCAGTAGTCCATTTTTGTTTTTTAATTTGAAGCGTATTAGGCCCAAATCCATTTTTTATTTTATTTTTGCAGCATCATCTTTCATAGGAATTTTATGATTCGGCAAATAGAATTGATGATTCATGATCACCAGAATCTGGAGCTTCAATACAGCGATCAGTTGTTTCGATACCAATCGCTCACAATTTTTTCTCAAAACTTTTCCTGCTTGTAGTTGATTAACTAACGTGTGATTGTTGTATCTCCTAGTCAACAGAAAGCTGTGATTGACAGGAGAAAGGAAGGTTGAATGAGCTGGATGTCAGTGATGAATATTGAGAAATATTTAAACAAATGTCTATCCTTACAGATATCTGTTGGTACTTGTGCTGGCAATTGACGACACAGTAAAAGAATCAGCTGTATATATATTTCAATGATTGCTTCAGTGAAGTGGCGTTCGTTACGTGACATTAGTCTCGTTATCGATATCTCGATCGTTATGGAAAATGATAAATATGAAGAATTTTCATATCTATAAAAACGTTGTTTTATCCTTTCCATGATGACTGACCTTTTGCATACTTGATTACATGTGTAATATGACCTCTCGCAATTTGACCAGCTTCTATATATGTATTATCTACGATAAGATAAAAAATACAAAACACGTACAATTTAGGCGAATTAAGATTCATCGATGCGATGATAAATTTTTCGGAGCGTAGATATACGTGTTATTTGATTTCGCCAACAAGAGAATTCACTTAGCGGGTTCGTACGACATTTTGAAAGACATGAGTATCTCCTGTTTAATTTTGAAATCTATAATACAGTTAAATTCGAAAATAATCTCCGAAGTGTAGGAAACACTGATTAAAATTGATTGGCGATTAAAAAATCGTGTACAGTCATACTTGGTCTGATCAATATCAAGTTAGTCGAATAGGTACTATCAACTCAGCAACGATAAGTGATAACGGTTAAAATGACTATCCAGGGAATGTATCATCGGATTGAAACGCGCCTAAATATTACACGGAAAGATTCTACGAAGGTAAAATTACTCAGCACGTGAAAAGTACCTAATTACCTAGCAAACGCTAGAAGAGAATATTCTGTTTTCGCTCACATGTATAACTTGTGTTAACTTAAACCGACCACGATCCACTCGGTATCTCGTCGTTATCTGTTCTTATCTCACCCACATCCGCAAAGCCTAATAAAATTCTGATCGTATATCGTTATATAGGATGCCTTTAGCCGCCGCGGTCTTGACGTTTCGTTCAATTTTTGCCGATATCGAGTCGTGAAACAAAGGTGATTGATAACTGACGACACTCATGTTAGAAATAGTAATTCCAATCAAAAAACATTAAGAGGATAAAACTTGTCGATACGAATTAATGCAGAGGGTGTGTCGTTCGGAATTTTCTTTCTTCAATTGCATGTAAGTAGATCTCACCTGAGCTAGAAATTTATCGCTTAGATAGTCGCCGTCTGAATACATTCATATAGATACAAGTGCTTCGCGAAGGAAGAAAAAAAATTACCACACAAATGTCGAGATACTTATTGCCAAGTATTCTAATTATTTATTTTCTCTAAGCCGGTGAGTAGGTAATCATCTAAACTTCAAGCCATGGATCCTCTGAGTAGTAGTACTATGAACTGGATTATGTTCGGATTGAGTATCCTCACACACGTACTCCTTATAGGACCGGCTGTCTACATAATTTCTCTCGCAGCAGGCATTTCTCAATATACTCTTTTCCTGTGGCATCCAACATGTTTGGCAGTTGGGGTCAGTAAATTTAACTAAACATATTATGAAACATCGCCGAAAAGTGATATATATCAAGAGATCAAATTGCAAAGCTCGTCGATAAGCTTGTGGCTTTTAATCTTTATTCAATCACATACAAATTACGAATGTACTAAATTAATTGCACATCAAATTTATGAAATTTATTTTCTTACGCAGTGTGGTTTGCTGATGACCGAGGCCGTCCTCGGAATCTCTGGAGAATTTCTACTTTCCACAACGTTCTCGAGAACAAATCGTATAAAAATACATTGGATTCTTCACTTTCTGGGAATAGGGCTGATGGTGGTTGGATTCGGTGTGATAATAGCTAACAAAAATCGAAACAATGTTAATCACTTTACATCCGACCACGGGAGACTGGGCTTATCCACCTTCATCATCAGTCTCGTCGTCGCTCTGGGCGGTTTCCTGACCCTGTACTCCGGATTGCTGAACGGAAGACTGAGCCTCGCCAGTATGAAGCTCATTCATAGCTGCGGTGGCATCATCTGCGTTGTCCTTTTGTTGGCCACTCTTATCACCGGCCTTTACAGATGGTGGCCTGGCAGTGGTTTCGGAAGAGGTTTGACTGTGACCGCCTACGTAATAGGCGGATTTCTTCTTCTTTTTAAACCCCTCTACACAACATCATTGAAAATTCGTGGACTTTTCAATTCATGATAGACTAGAATAGTGCGGAATAGACTCTGTGTTTTGCTGGTGTTTCTCGATTTTTGTTCTTTCTGTTTCTTTCTCTCTCCGAATTCCTCATCAAAGAGCCGAGGATATGACGATTACAATCAGCCAATACGCATGTATTATAAGTAGGTGCATATATACGTTCGATTCACACAGAATACATATCAATATTTTATTAATTTAATTGACCAGATCTACACGGATTTATCTCTCAATTTCGTATAGGTTTATCAAAAATCGTTCATAGGTTCATATTCAGAGGTGTTAAATTTCGTAATCAAATTGTCGAATAATCAAATAATGTCTGACACAAGTCATTTATATTTATATAGGTATATGTATGTCTTGAATGTATAACATGGACATATTGTCATGAACATGAATAAAGCATCTAACGATCTATCTTGCTGTTTATTAAATATTTCAGTCCCTATAGTATATTTGACTGCCTTTTTATACCCTGACATTTTGGAAATTTGTTAATATATTTATGACCAGTACTATAATGGATGTAGCAATCCATAATTTTTTTCGGATACACTCGTCGAAGATAGCTGGATTCGAAATCTATCTATTTCGGTAACAGACCAATTTCCAGCTTCTTGTCTATTAAATTCTTTCACAAGCTCGTTCCACACTATGCGGTTTATTTGTGCAGTATTCTTTTCCAGCACTAAAATTACGTGTGAGTTGTTGCTGAATTGTAAAATGTGCCAAAATTACGACGAGCAATAGTAAAGCGGATGTCTATTTATCTGTCTTGAAATTCACTTGCTGAAAGTTTGTATGCATTTTCGCGTATGCAGAAAGCGTGACGATCGAATAGTATCCACTCGGTATCAAAATTATTAAGCGATATCGATAAAAACTGGTAACATAAGGAATGTCCTCAGTATTTCTCCCGCCAAATAGTTACATCATGAAATTCCCAGACTAATAAACGATATAATTGAGCCGGCTCAATTCAACTAATTTATCTTTTCGTTATCTGACGTTATCTCTAAAGTAAAATAAGTCGCAGAGCGCAGAAGCTAAAATTTTCACGGTTCTTCGCTATATTATCCAAGTCTTCACAACCTCAGGGTGCAGCCTAGAACGAGGGTAAGTATTAATTAACAAAAAATCACTGTGCACATGGAATTTTATTGCAAAAATTTAATTTATTCATCATTGATTGAATCTCGTATAGTTATAAGTAGGTTTTTTAGCTTCTTCGTTATCTGACCGTATTCCGAAACTAATTACGTGTTAAAAATGTAAAAACAAAAACGAAAAACTGCTAATCCTGAACGACTATCTTTACGAAACTATTTGTTACACATTAATTCTTACTTATTAATATTAATACTTTCCCTAAGATTGTAGTGGAAAAACTGCGCGAATTTGAAAACATGCCCTTCAAGAAGAGTCCTGTGAGCTACCCAAACCTCGCCTTGACCGCCATCATCCGTTTCCTATTTTGGGCAACGACGATCTGGATCCTTGTCCTCTGCATTCAGAGGGGCTACTCGCTCTTGATGTTGCATGTAGCATTTTCAACGGTTGGGGTGAGTACATAAATACCTATGCATACAGCTTATGTCCACAAATTAATTCTCAGATGATTCAAGATATAAAATCGCAGATTCTCCGAGAATTCCAGCCTCCTTCCAATTCCACGATCGTCCTACCCACCCATTCTATAAAATTGTTCAAACTAATTGCTACAGTGTGCTCTGCTGCTGGTCGAGGCTACCCTTGTGGTCACTGGTGATGCTCTACTGGTCGCCAAAGTCTCAAGAGCAAATCGTGTCACGATTCATTGGGTCCTGCATAGCTTAGGACTGATAATGTTGGCATTCGGGTTCGGATTGATTGAGTCACACAAGATTCGCAACAATGCAAACCACTTTACATCTGATCACGGAAAAGTGGGTCTGACAGGGTACGTCGTCGCTTTTGTCGTCGCTTTCGCGGCTATCCCGACAGTATGGACCAAGCTTCTCCCGAAAGCAGTCAGCCTTGCCAGCTTCAAGTTTCTCCACATCTTTGCTGGCATCATTTCCTTGATCATGCTGTGGGCTGGCCAGAGCACGGGTCTCTATACAAATTGGTGGCGGGGCTCAGACGTTGGTACGTCACTCACTATACTGGCCTACGTAATCGGCGGAATCCTCCTCCTCGGCAGGCCCTTATACTCGACGATATCGAGGAGTCTCGGAAGTTCATCTTGATCCTAGAATATAATTACGAAGTACACTTAGTCTTACTTTCATTTTATTATCTGTTTTTTTCTTTTACCGTTCTACGTGCGTGTCTCAGATTCGTAAATCCTTACAGCAATAAACGATACTGCGACAGTCTGGACCGTACGATAGTTTCTTCTCACCATGTGTATCAACGATTTAATAATTCTACGAATCATGTAGATAATGTGTAAATATAAAATAATATACGCTCTTCGTAAAACTTTCGGGTAATTATTAATTAACGACGATTCAGGGTAATCAGGGTACTGTAACAATAATTTATTTGGACTTAGAGCAGAGAAGCTGACTGATCATGCTCGTCGCAGCGAAATAATATGCACACATAGTGTTTCTTATCTACACTCGAATAACTCCTCGATCCTGTCAACATAATTCTTCGTAGACAAGTGCTTTATGAAATGAAACAAAAAAAAACCAAAAAAGATGTGTAAGTTTCTATCATCGGTTGATTACTTGTTTCCTCTAAGACGATGCATGAAAAAATCGCAGATTACACCCCGTAAAGTTTTATTTTACTATCGAGTCCAGGTCTTAATATCCACTGGATGTACATTTCTGTCCACATCCTGATGAAAACGGATCAATTCAGCATCTTCTTCAGTATTTTAATGAATTGTTTGATAACTTTGAATGTAATTATTTCGACAAAATCAGAAATTGACGTTCAAGTCACTCGCTAGGTACTCTTATATTACTAACCGAAAGTTTTATTGCCGGCTTATCGTTGACGCAAAAGAAAAAATACGTAACAATTAGATTAAACATACGTGACACAAATATATCTAATAATGTTTCCTATTTATTATGTTTGTCGTGGAAATAGCACTTCGTGATTTTTTTTCCAATTTACCCAATCAATTATACGTAACGACTACAGTCAACTGTATGCTATATGAAAATAGTAGATATATGAAGACAATATGGATACAAATATCTCATATAGGATTGAGTCCCTTATCACTTAAAAACAGCCAGAATTCGGTCTAGTGATAAAAATTTCAATTGAAGTTGATAACGAATCGATTTTCATTTGGAACACCCAATCCAATTCTGAATTAGATTATTTATCATCTTTATCTCAGTGATCTGTTCACCATATGCAAACGTCATTTTTACTCAAGGAGTATTACGAAATTCTTAATTATATCAATAATCGACGCTAGATAATTCCTGCAGCTTTCTGACTCAATTTATTCAATCTCATGGTGAGATTTACTTCGTATCAATCAGCAGTATCAAGAACTGGAAAATAATTTTAATTTCGAAAAAATTATACAATTTTTAGTTTCAATATAGGCCTGAAAACTTAATCAGACTTCTCTTCTAAAAAGACATGCAAAAAATGGTCTGGCGATCACAATCAGTTATTTAACGTTATCTCAAGCTAATGCGTAAAGCTATGTATAAATCGAGTCACATAGCACCAAAGTACCAGAGTCCGTAGAACTATCGGATTAACAAGTATCATTTGAATTGTGTTGATGCTCGAGGTGTGGAACGAGCACAGTTGCTAGTTAACAGCAATTCAAGGTATAGACAGAAGTTGATCCCAAAAATTTCACTTATTTACTGTTAAGTAGGACTCCCATTTGTATAAATTCTTTAATCAAAACATTTTTCAAGTCGTTTCGTCTACCAAACTTTCTCGAGTACCAGTCGTTCTTCCATTGAATAAAAATAAGTGAATAAATGACTCTAAAAAAAGTGCACAACCAATTGCAAATCGATAAATAATATTCTTCCTGATCCGTTTTTCACATGTCAATTATTTACTTTTTACTAGAAGAATTCTGAGCCATGGCTGAAGAGGATAGTAGGCCGGTAAACTGGCTGACCTTTCTTGTGTCATGCGTGACCCGCATCCTTTTCTGGGGATCAACGATCTACATCTTTTATGTCTGCTACGACAGGGGCTATTCGCTCACCACCTTGCATGTAGCATTTTTTACGGCTGGGGTTAGTGCACGTAATATATGTATATACTAGATAAATTCATATTCATAGATATATTAGAAAAAAGAAGCCCCTCGTTCGTTGAATTGATTCAATTTATTTCTACAGTGTGCTCTGCTGATGATCGAAGCTACCCTCATAGTTACCGGGGACGCTTTGCTCGCCAGTAGATTGTCTAAGCCAAATCGAGTCACGCTTCATGCGATTTTGCACACTCTGGGAGTGGCTGCACTAATCGTCGGAATGGCGACAATCATAGTTAACAAGAATCGGTTCGGTTCACGCCACTTTACAAGCAATCATGGAAAAGTGGGTCTGGTCGGTTTCGTCGCCGGTGCCTTCGTCGCCGTTGCCGCTATCCCGACATTGTCCAGAAAACTGGTCCCCCAGTTTATAAACTTTGGTAGCTTCAAGCGTACCCACATCTACCTTGGCATAATTGCCACGATCTTATTGTGGGCTGGTCAGATCACCGGCTTCTGGACACGGTGGTGGCGCGCTTCGGACCTCGTGACGAACCTTGTCGTGGCCGCCTACGCTGTCGGAGGACTTCTCCTCCTCGCTAAACCCCTCTATTCAACTGTATCGAGAAGTTTCCGTTGATTTAGAATAGAATTGTGCGTGGGTTTGTGTGTGTAATCAAATGGATAAATACTTAAAAGACAAAAATGCGAGAGTCAGGCAGTCTTAACCATACCTTATATAGTTCCTTTAAACCATGTATAGGTATAACGACACTCTATCTACATAACTTAAAAATATAGAATATATAATACATGCATATTTGTTTGGATTAATATCTACATCGGCCCAGTTCGACCGTTGCTCTATATATCCTACTGATCAGAAAAACTGTTCATTTTTTTCTTTGGTTTCTTTTGTCAAATTCTTATAGTAGTACTGTAACGAATAGCGATCAAAGATTATTCCTAGATTCCCATCGATTCCCTTGTCGATAATAAAAATTGGTACCTAATCTTGATGCGACCGGTTATATCTATGCGTATATTAGGGTGGTCCTTATGCACGGTGAAATTTCCTGCCGACAAGGTGGAGAAAGTTTGAAAATAAATTCAAAAAAAAGTACGTGAAACTTGGAGTCTGTAGGTCATCTCAAAGTATACTGCCTACAAGACGGTGAAATTTGGCATACGTCTTCCCTACAGGGATAAAGGTTTTTTTTCCAACAAATCGCCCAATCATTTGTTGAATACCTATGACTATAGAAAAGACGTATGCCAAATTTCAGATTAAAAAAAATAATGCAGTGAGCCCGAATTTCCATGTAAATCAAATGGGAAAATTCGCTGTCTTGTAGGCAGTACTTTGAGTTGACCTACAGACTCCAAGTTTTGGTTACTTTTTTTTGAATTTATTTGGAAACTTTTTCCACCTTCTCCGCAGGAAATTTAAAAAACACCGTAAATAAGGACCACCCTAATGTATACACGGCCAATATATCGAACAACTGTCATATGTATGAAATTTCTAACGTACCTCTAAACGTACATTTGGGGCGTTGCATTAAAAATTTTCCGAAGTTTGAACCATGAGTGATAAATGGAGTTGTCCTCGTCATTCACATCTTCTAATTCTTTGGAAAAGTGATTCATCAAGTTTCAGCTATTCCAATTCCTCTCACTTCAATAATTGCATCAATGAACCGGGCACGGACAGACACTATACACAAAATTTTCTAAAAATTCGCGAACCCTATTATTCAATGAGGTTTATTTGCTAGAAACGCCAAGTCACGGTAACGGATGTATATCTCTGAATACCCGTTGGTTAAAGGATCGATTCGACTCTGTTTCTAGTTTTCTAATAGCAAAATCACTCCGTTTGTAAATTAAAATGTAATTTATTGACCAAAGCAGAAGTTGATGTGTAAGTAAGTTACGATGCTTGCTTACCGGCTTATCGGTAATCGTTATAGCTCGACCCAATGAAAAAAAAAATACGTGACTAGATTACAAATGTACGTGACAAAAATATCTGATGTTATCTTGCGGAGATTCGACAAGAGCTGATTTTAAATCGGCTTTCGTTTAACATCAAATTTTCTTCTAGCTCAAGGTCTACATCGGAAAACGTGAATTCTTACTAATTTTTCATAAAAAAAATGACAGCAAAATTCACTAGAAAAAAAGTAAGCTTTGGATTCCTAAATCAGAACCATTTCGTTCGTTCAGATTCCAGAATATAACATCCCAACCTATAATAGTAAAACTGATTTCCACTCTGATAATCTCTGGACGAAAGTGCTAAAAAATCGACCGTCCAAGGTGTCACCATGTTTCACAATACCGTTCAGTTCTAAGCGTGATTCGAATTGTATGTCTCAGTTATAATTAGTATGATAACTGTCCACGCGCGGTTGAATGATTCGATCTATAGACATTAATAAAATCCGATTAGAATCGAGACCAATTTAGGTAAATCCTCATATCCAATACTTACGGACCTGGCTATCATTCGATTCCACAAAATTATTCGAAATACCTTTAAAACTCTTGAGATATAGGTACTTTCGTCCATAATCCATCTCTTCGCCGTAATGTCCAGACAGCAATAATTGACTCCTCATGAAAAGTTGAGTAAATAGAAGACCTTTCTGAAAGACGCTTCGATGCAGGATTCTCGGAAAATCAGAATTAATATCTCGGAGCTAAAATGTAGAATATTGCACCAAGGAACTCTTTTTCTGACGTTGCACCACACGAGATCCGCTTTTAAGGCTTAGGCTGCCAATCGCCGAGCCTCGATAATGAAATGAGAGGACAGAATTGAACTGACAAAAACACTGTTCTTGTCGATCATTTTCAAGAAATCAGTTCTCCCATTTCTTTCCTAGCTAGGAATTGCATAAAACACAACATCAATGGATTCTCTATTGGTTTTTAATTTATGAATGATTAATTATTACCGATATCAGCGTATAGTCGCGCTTGAGAAAATGCCTTCTGAGAAAATGCTGATTTTCCCTGCACCCACATCTACCTTGGCATCATTGCTCTGATCCTTTTGTGGGCTTGACAAATCACCGGATTCTACACATGCTCAGAGCTCGCAATGAACCTCACCTTGACCGCATATGTAATCAGCGGATTCTGTCTCCTCGCTAAACCCTGCTATTCAATGTTATGGAGGAACGTCCAATAATTCTGATCTAGAATTGTGAGGTACAATGAAATTATGTGTGTGTTCTCAAGTCCTCGTAAGAGACCTCCGAATGACTAAACAATCTATCGATTTTTAAGTAATTACATAAAAAACCCCATCAGAGCATGATAAAATGATTGAAACCTCAAGGAACATGGATCTTGCAGTCTTATACGATTAGAGCGAGAGATTGTCTACCAATTTCTATATCTTTCAATAGAGACTTAATAATAGCTGGTGAGATAATCAAAAATCAGCTATTGGGTCATGGATAAGTAAATTCCATTCGTCAACCATGTATATCAACACTTTATTAATACCACGATGACTGTAAATAGTACATATATGTATATGTATATGCAGAAATACATATTTCCAATAATCTATCACTCTTTATATATATTTCTATATGTATACTGCACGTGTATATACGTACATAAATACACATATGTATATCGCATATATATACTATATTTACCTGTTTCTGTTTTTCTTTTTTCATATCTTTCTCCTACAATAAATTTTTATTTACTAATATTTATACATATTCTTAACAACATTACTTAACAACTTGTAAGTCCTACGGGTTGTCGCAACGTAACGATCATATTTTTTCATTATATTATTGAATACTCGTCACGATAGGATGTATATGCCTGTACATTTACTTTCAGTGACGCGCAATAAAAGCGATTTAATTTTTTTTTTTTTGGTTTTTCATCTTGTCGTTTTTAACAATCCACGGATCAGCCGCATACACATACCTATACATATTAAATATAATTGTACATCTCGCTCGAAAATTATCGGCAAAAAAATTATTCCGCGGATTATTCGACAATAATATAGATATTATATATATAGGTATCTATATGTATACATAATATATATATACATATATATATATATATATATATATATATATATATATATATATATATATATATATATATATATATATATATATATATATATATATATATATATATATATATATATATATATATAATATATTAATTAAAAATTCAGATAATACTTGTAATCAATTCAATTAGTTACACAGCTGACATTGATACTCCCCGCATACTATACATATATAAGGTATATACTAGATATATAAATATACTTGGCGCGAGACTCTACCGAGTCTCTTGATGTGTCCATATTATGCGCAGGTATATATAATTAAATAAATATATTTATAAATTGTTCATATAACACTCATCAACCAATATGTATATAGGTATATATGTATATAGGTATATTCACGAAATATTTATAATTCCGTTAAAATCTTTTCTTTTTTTTCTTTTTTTTTTTTTTCAGTTTTTTAGTTTTTTATTATTATTTCTTCATGGACATTGTATACGTCTATAGCTATCATTATTATTTCTCACTCAACACGTATATAATTATAAGGTGTATACCTAATAATTGTAATTTAAAACCTAAGAATTAACATTTTGTACTGAATTCGCTCTATGCGCACGTTATACACTGCAGTCCTAATTATCTGCGGACTTATTATTTATTGCGCGATCGACGGACCATTGCTAGGCATTCAATTATTATGATAATAATTATCATTATTATTATTATTATTATTTATTATTAATTATTATGTATACTACAACGACCGCGATCACACCGATAATATAATATTCATTATCTTTCGCGGGTAAATAAACTTCTAAATATTCAATTCAATTCTAAATATATATCTATATGTATATATAATATAATATATAATATATAGATGTACATAACATTTTTTAATCGACTACTACAATTAATTGTCTTATTATAGGTACATACATACATATATATAGATTTGGACAATTCCGTCTGCCTTTTGTCAATCATTATTTATTAGTCTATTGTTAGGTACGCAAACTCCTAACCGCGTTTGGTCCTATGGATCTAACAATCTAACAAAATACTATATTTATATCTGACGATAAGATATCTCTCCAACTTATACAATTACTATTCAACTATTTAGTATTATAACAGGCTGTTATACATATACCTACTTTTAGTAATCTTTTTACTCTCTATACACAAATATATGTATATATACTATATATTTATAATATATTTATTTATTCATTTAAATATATGTGTATATGATTATTGTTGCCATTCTTCTGTTTATATATATACTATTCTTATCATTTATCATCTATCTCTATGTATATGCGTTTACACGGCATACGTTAGTTAGCACGTGGAAGGACGCTAGCACCTAAAATACAATTATCATATCTATAGGTAGGTATATGTATCATCCAGTTACAGAATCTAAATATATATATTTTTTGTTTTTTCATCCTCATTATAGGTATGTATATGTTTAATGATTTACTGAGATTTATTGACTCTCGCGTTGGATATCTATATTATTATACCTATATATACTTATATATAGGTATATGTATATTAGGGTGTGTCATTTAGGAGCAACATTTTTTTTTTTCAACTTACATACAGGTTGTATACTTGCAGAAAGGAAAAATAAGAAGCCTGTTAAAATTTGAGATCTTAATATTCATATTAAGAGGTGCCTCATCGCGAATTTCTATTTCCCATTTAAATAACACGAGAAATGTTCTAGTGGCACACTTCAATTTTCATATCTCAAGTACTAATCTACTCAGAATGATTCTGCATAGCTACTTTTGTTCGAAATTGAACGATCTACAAAAAAGGTCTCTTGGTATTTTTCGATAAATCTAACTATTTCCAAGTTGGCTATTGGTTAATTACCATTGATAGCCAATAACCAACTTGGAAACGGTTAGATTTATCGAGAAATACCAAGAGACCGTTTTTGTAGAGCGTTCAATTTCGAACAAAAGTAGCTATGCAGAATCATTCTGAGTAGATTAGTACTTGAGATATAAAAATTGAAGTGTGTCACTAGAACATTTCCCATGTTATTTAAATGGGAAATAGAAATTCGCGATGAGGCACCTCTCAACATTAATATTAAGATCTCAAATTTTAACAGGCTTCTTATTTTACCTTCCTGCAAGTATACAACCTGTACGTAAATTGAAAAAAATGTTGCCCCAAAATGACACACCCTAATGTATATTAGTTATTTTGTTCTTTTGAGTTTTGTTCAAGTGAGTTTAAAATTCATATCTTTTATTTGTTGCCTAATTCTAATAGTTCGACGATCTGCTACCTATATACCACAATATGTTTTTTTGATTTTTTGATTATTTTATTTATTTTTATTTTACTGTTTTTGTATTTTTTCAAATTTGATATTCATTATTTGTCGCCCCGTGATCATCGTGAACGACTATAATATGAAATTTTTCATTTAGGTATATGATTCAACATCAACGGCTAAAACGACATTCAATTAGTTATTTAATTTACATGTAAGTGTATAATATGATACATCGAACGTAGGTACGTATTCCTGTATATATATATATTATGTAAATAATATTTTACGACAGTTTAAGCAAATCCCGTTGCCTTCTTATTGTTTTTTCATTGATTGATTGATTGATCTCGATATACATATACCAGACTTTTCATCTATGTCCGTATATATAGGACATAGGTAAATATACATATATTTAAACGACCGACCCTCGCGATCGATAGAATCGCATATCTCAATAAGTTGGACCCGCGCCCAGCGCGTGTCTCCGTAACAAAATATCCAATGCAGATGCGTATACGTATGAATATTATATGTATACATACGTATGCAACATACATCATTAGAAATATAAAAAACATTGATACAAATATAACAATCGATATATATATGTATTCATATTTCACTATATCGTATATTATAAGAGGCAGTTTTTTAGGAAAAAAATAAAAAAACTGCGGAAGGCGGAGACGGCAATTACCGTTTTACCCTGCTCACATCGAACACAAACAAATATACGTATGGTAAGGGCATCAAATTATCCGAAGGTCCAACGCAATATGAGCCCCGATCAAAACCAAAACCTCGGACACAAAAATATTCATGAAGTTATATAGTTTTGATTCTTCTTTTCTCTTTCTTAAACCTCAGTCATCCGTGACTTGAGACCCTGCTTTACCAATTACTAAAATCTTCCCTGATTCCAGTAACACCTATATAAGGAAGGGTCAGGCACAACAGGCCCTCCTCAAAAGATGTGTAATGTTATAAAAATGTCAGTAATATTAATCATGATGTTAAGCATAAATTGATTGTGAATGAAAGTTGTAATTATGATTTTTTAAGGGATGTCTATCAGACCCCTCATTTTGAAAATTATTATCCGCCAATAACTGAGATATATCGGTTATGTGTTTTCGTTATTGAGTTAAAACATAGCCGATATGAGAGTCGTCAAAATCTTAATATATTATCTTAATGGGCCCGTTGTGTCGCATCCTCCCCTATATACACATGTGTATATGAACATAGGTATGTATATAGGAAGCATTTATAAAATCGGTACGGTCATAGTAAAACGATTTTTCATTCATTACATTTGAACAATATACTATTAAAAATTTTTTTAATATTTTTGAAATATGATGTAAAGAGATGAAAGTCACAAATGTGCAGTCTCTTCACACTTGTTGAAACAGTCATATGTATTTTGGCGACGTATTTACCGAAAGTATGAATTCTAATTAATTAAGGAAAATATTGACACATATGTATACATACTCAGGTATATACAGTATATGCGAAATCCGTCGAAAAAATACCTTGGCGAACGAACTTTTTCAAAAAAAAACCCAAAAAACAAAAAAAAAATAATAATAATAAATAAAAAAAAAAACATTATTTCTATGTGCATCGATATATGATACTCGCGTGTCATTTCCGACGTTATGTATACACGCACGTACATATAGGTACATGTATAATGTACTTACCTATATAATAAGCCATCATATTTCAAAAATATTAAAATTTTGTTAATATCATTGTTCGGATGTGATAAATGAAAAATCGTTTTACTATGAAGGTAGAGACTTTGTGAATACTCACTATATACATCCATATACATACATGTACCTGTATCTCAAAATCTGACCCCTAGGACACTTAATTAGACACGTATACCTATAGCTACACGATCATATTATGTATTCCCGACAAATATTTTTACACATAAAATATCGAATATGTCTATGTATACTTACTATACTTTTATTACAGTATTATAATTACGCCGGGGTACATATGTATGTCTTTTTCTTTTCTTTTTTTTTTTCGCGATCATTTTCTACAACTACGTAACTATGTATAGAATGTGTAATCGTAACCGCAATCGCACCCACTACACGCTCATATACTCTCTAATATCGTATATTATCTCAAACCTGCTGTGAAGCGCAGAGATCGGTTTTACTAGAATTCTTCAATATTGAGGGCCCAGGTAATTTAGCCGAGGCTGCACTTCCAGCAGGACATACAGATGGCTGCCATCCTACCATCGGCTTTCCGTTCACAAGGACAATAGTGTCTCGAGCTGAATCGCATCCTTCCGAAGATCCAGCGCCGTTTGCTGTATGAATAAGAGATGAAAATTAAAATAGATACAGTGAAAATAATTGGTGACTTATTTTCTTTTGAAAATTCAAACATTAAGAAAAATCCTTACCACGGCTTGCCGAGGGCGGTGGGGTCCGCGTCTGCATTCTGGACGGTGTCGCCGGGCCCCAATCGGAAGTAGGCTGTAAAAGGGCACGAGCTCGACACCAAATTGACGGTCTACGTCTTTTGGGTTTACCATTGGCATCCAGATCGTCAAGATCGTCTATCTCGTCGTCGTCGTAATCATATTCATTCTCGTCGTCATCTGGGTCTCCGGAACGACGTGGACGACGACGATTACGTCCCCGTAGCTGGTGCTGCGAAGAAAAAAATATAAGAAATCCGTAGGAATTAATTTTCACTGTATAAAAATGGGTGAGAGTAAAACGGGAAGATATCGTACGAATTACATCAATATAAGTATATAAATCGCTAATCAATGTCAGAATATCTGACTGTATAAGTCATCTGGAAGTTAGTAAAACGATCGACCAAATATCAATCATAAGTTGATGGCTGGCTGAAATCCTATATCATATAAGTTTATCAAGTTGCAAGAATTAAGAAATTAATTACAGAGGCTGTGTTTTGATCGCTTTTATCAGATGATCAAAGACCAAGGACGGGTGATAAGAAACTGAATGAACGAAGGATTATTCAGAAAAAATAGCCCAAACATTACACCATATCATATAAATATACCGAATGACCATAGACCAATAATTAGATTTCGCCTCTCATTCAGACACAAAATGATCCAATTTATAAATTCTTATTTTCGTGTCAATAAAATTTGTTCCCTTCTCCTGATTATCGTGCAATTTACTCACCTGAGCCATTCCCAGGATAACGACGACCGGTAGCAAGCCTACAACCCATCCAACAACGTCAGCCCACCGAGGGTAAACGTAGGAGCCGTAACGTAGCGGTTCATATTCAACCCAGTTAAAGAAGAGTATGAAGAATAAGGCTGCGGGTGTTACAACTTTCCACATCCAGGTCCAAAAAAATCGCCAGCAACGACCACGCGGTCCGATCATCTGCTCTACGTCATCCAAAAACCTATCTGCACCGTAGACCCAAGCCACCAAAATACACTCACTAATTGCAATCAGAAGTACCGACCAGTTAGCAGCGTACTTGTCCATCAGTTGAAGCCAGTACATACCCGCCTGTAGATGTAAGAAATAATTGAATTTTCGTGGGAAATAATTTATAGAGAAAGACGATACACGTATGTGGGAAAACGTACGTTAGTCGTGAATATGAGACCACCAGCATATCCGACAACTGCGGCCCCTAGGACTACCCAAAATTTGTAGTTCCTCAGCGATGGAATACCGTCCAGAATAGCTGTTGTTACCGTTTCCATCAAAGCAAATTGCGAGTCTAATCCCAGAGTCAACAGCATTACGAAAAATAACAGAGACCACAGGGGTGCGACCGGAAGTCGTGCCACGACCTTGGGAATATCGATGTATTGATGTATACATATATTAAGGATGCGCAGATATGTGTTTGTGTGGACGTTGCGGTCAATCAGTCCAATTGCACAATAAATGAATTATGCTATTTTGCGATTGAATATTACCTCTGGATAGACGATGAAGGCGAGACCGGCGCCCTGGTCGACGACAGAAGCGACTGGTACCTTGAGTTCGTTAGCGAGGAATCCGATCACCGAGAATATTACAAGTCCAGCAAAGAACGATGTCCCAATGTTGCTGACGGCCACGATAAGCGAGTCTTTGTAACAGTTGTTTGTAAACTTGTTGTACGAGCTTAAAGTGATCAAACCACCCCAGGCCGGGCTTAGGGCAAAGAAAATCTGCACGGCTGCATCACCCCAAACTTTTGCTGAGGCTAAACGTCGCCAGTCTGGGGTTAAGTAAAATAGAATTCCTTCTCCAGCACCTGGCAAAAGAATACCGCGAACGAAGAGGGCGACCTGGAAGAAGTTCTTTCGTACTTATGTGTTCAGAAATTCGTGTTATATTAATCCCATGCTTTGGTGTAAAGTGTAATACAATTCTGTTTATTCTAAAACGATAAGTTACTTGCCAGAACGACGTACGGGAAGAGGGCCGTGAAGTAGACAACCTTTCCAGAACTTTGTACCCCTTTACTGAGACAGAGAAATACTATTACCCAGGCCAGAAAAAGGCATACTGCCAAAGCCGGGCGAATCGAACCTGTCTCTTCGATTCCAACGCTTAAACCCAGGACGTGATTGCTGAGGATAATTCAATCGCAATTTGGTATATTTAACACAGAAAATTAAAACGGAAAAAAGGAAAATGACACCAACTTAAAATACTCTTCCGCAGGTGGCCTTCGTACAACTGTCCCGTTTTCTCCTTCGAGAAAAATCGTCGTTAATTGAGTATCGTTCAGGCAGTTTCCTCTGTAATAGCTTGTATTTCGTCGTGCACAACTCTCCGCTGCTTCGGGGGTATAACAGTCTGGGGTGCTCCAGGCAGAGTCGCAATGAGCCCAAGGCAGAACACCAGCACCTGCATGGGAGTAAATAATCTTAATTGAACGGCGGAAATAAATAAAATGTGTGAAACGGAATACCAAACTACCGAACAAACGGATAGACAGAGATAACTTTAAAAATCGCACTAATCTCACCAGCGACTGAAGCGAACATGTAATAGAGGGTCCAGGCAATGATCAGGTTGTAATAAAGCATTACGATCGAACTGACTAGCACCATGCCGTAACCCAGGCCTCGTAGCAATGGGCAAAAGCGTTTGTAAGCTGCAACTGGTCCCAGGCTCGCAAATTGACCTGAAGATATGATCAGTTCGTGAATTTTAACTCTGTACCCATCAAGACTCAAGTAATCGAGTAACCAATCGAATTTTTCCATGTTTCATGAGCATTTTTCGATGGATATAGCCACTCGAAAAATTCTTTGAGACTACTGTAGTACCTAGGGAAAGCTCCATGAACATAAGAGGCAGCCCGGCAATGATCAGCATGACTGTGAACGGTATCAAAAAGGCACCGCCTCCGTTTGAGTAGCAAAGATAAGGAAATCGCCAGACATTTCCGAGGCCAACACTGTAGCCGAGGAGAGATAATAAGAAGTCGAATTTCCCCGTCCACGTGCCTCGCTCCGGGTGATCTTCTTCGGTGCCTTGAAGAGGTGCTTGGCTGTTGGCTACCGAGTATTTGTCCTCATTCTATTTGGTGGGTGAAAATCGTTGTATGTAGTTGCATCGAGTCGTTAATGCGGGATATTATGCTCTTGTAAAAGGGTGGCTGGCGAGGGATTTGCGGAGGGGAATACGACACACACACTTACATCCCAAGAGTCTAAATAGGGACGCATCCGCGCCGGTGAATCCTCCATTTTCACCCTCAGGTTCTTCCGCGGTTAAGCGATATTCAGTCGCTCACCTGCTCAATCGCGTTAACTTTATACATCGGAGTTGGTTCCTGATGCCTTCCGTCAATTTCATGGCTACTTGTTATTGCAAATCCTTTTTCGTGACTCGGAAAAACTGCAGGTGATCCGTAAAGGACTAGTTTGTGAAAACACGCGACACTTTTTCTGGCTTTGGAACAAAACCGCATTTTTTTCAAACTCGCAAGCTCGGTATCTCTCTCTCTCTCTCTCTATCTCGTTTCGGCTTGAAACACGCGTCACTATTTATGCTTACTTAATCCTCACTGGTGATACATCGGGAAAATGGAAATATCTGTAAAATAGATTTGAATTTCAAATATTATCTGCATTCAAAATCGATCCACCCCTGTAACTTGATTTACTAAAAATTTAAAGAATTGTACTGCGCTGGTCGGCGGCTCAAGCTTTAGGTAAATTGCGGATTTTTAATTCGTGTATCCGGAGGTAAAGTCGAAAATATAGTATATAGCAAAAGCGATTATATATATTCGCGCTTTATTCGTCGCCGAATTACCGACCCCCATCGCCCGGTACCCGCGATATTCGTTTTTCTAAAATCTCACTGACTAAATGTCGCAGTCGTCGTCTCGAGGACAACCGGGACAGGATGAACCAAAGATCATCGCGAGAGGCACGCGCTCGTTGCGCGGGCGCGCGCGCCTACCCAATAACTACCCACGCAACCGTGCACGCACGAGCGAAGCGCAGGTCACGGGTCTCGGGTATTCTAGGCGCGAATTAATGTCTGACTACGAAGGTCCGTTTTCCCTTAAACGTGTATTCCTCTTTACTAAGAAGTACAATAATCAGCGTTCTCACGTATAACGATATCTGTATCATTTGTAACGATATTTCATACATCCTAAATACCATATGAAAATAAATCTAATATACAAGGAAATTCCTCCCCTATTCCCCGGCCAACGAGCCGTACAAACCACCCTCTCACTCCCGACATGATGCTGACGGTCAATCGATATTGCCGCTCCTGCGACCTACCTTACATCCCACCTTCCCTCAGGACACCTAAAACACGTTTATCGTTTTATATACGTGTAGACGTACGCGACGTATGTACAGTGAAAACCGGAGATTGGTGTAGGTAGTGAATGAGGGTATATCTATGTATATTTATACATTAAACTATAAATATAGGTATATACAGGTATACATTCCCTACACAAAAAGCCAGATAGAAACTGATAGAACTGAAAAAGATCCGTACCCAAAAACCGAATTTGCTATACGGTTTTTAAACCTGAATCTTTTCCGTATTTATACGAATCTATCAGTTTCTATCTGGCATTTGCAGTGGGGTTAGCATACAGCCGGATGGTTGGCGAATATAACGCCCACGAGTATTTAGCCCTTTCCACAGCGTCAGCGAAACGATATTTCAAGTATGTGAATAAGAGAGAACGAGAGAGAGGGATGAGAAAGTTAAGAAGGGGAAATGTCTGTATAGGCTTTTTTTTCTTTACTCTCGACAGGAAGGACCTTCGTTATAATTTTATTCCTGTATAAGGTATAAGCTGTACAGTTAACGGCTAAAGATGCTGGATCGATTTAACGCGATGAACCCCACCCTGCAGATATAATTTTTACGCGGGCTCTTGAATCGACTCAAGTCTCGACTCAAGCCTCTCGAATTATCCCCGATCTTCCGTAACTTAACAGAGAAAGACTATACCTATACCCTCGATGGCACATGACCTTCGGACGAAGATAATCGACGCTCTATTACCACTTGAAATTTTTTTAAAAATAAATCCCAATTTATAAAAGCTCCATTAACGTTCAACAACTTCAAGACGAAATGATATAACCGATATAGGCTTAATTGCAATTACAAACATCTATTAGAATCTTATCTATCATATATTAATAATCAGATTCGATGTATCATTTGACTAATACAATTATCTTAAGTTTTTTCGCAATCTTTAGGTAGCTATGAAACCATAGCCGCGTGACTTTCAAATAATTTTGATAAATTAGATTAAAAGAAAAAAAATTAATTCGCAAATATTTTTGAAGCTATCGCTGATAGATAATACATTTTTTTTTTATCATATTAAGGAATTGATCCTTTATAATTATCAAATAAGACCACGCAGTCGCGATTATTTCCTGAAAAGAACTTGTCAATATCTTACCTGTCTGAGTAATGAGTCCGCATCAAACTGAAATAAATGATGTGGCATTGAGATTTTTATAGAGTAGGTTTTGAAAGAGATGCGATTATTTTATTTGAAAACAGAAAAAGTAATAGTTGGAATATTTTTGTAACAATAATGAATATTGATTCAATTTTTATTAGGTTTCCTTTGTTAAACAAGTACTAAACACTATACTCTACAATTAGGAATAACGATTTATTCTACAAAAGTTTAGTTCTACAGTTCAAATGTGTAAATAAATGCTTGTGCCCGCCACGCGATATTTTTAATTTAAACAAATCAACGCCTGCAAGAGGAATCTCCGTTTTCCCAAATTCCTGCGAACTATAATAATAATCTAAAGCTAGTAGATATAATTTTTTTTTTATTTTCTTTCGTTTTTCACAGAAGAGATTCAACCGCTGTATACAGTTTAACAAAAACGGGGCTTGTAACGTTCAATGATATGACAAATCGTAGTATAAATTTGCCAAATTCATTAATAAGCGAATCTAAGCTTAGGATCATATCCAAGTTTATCCAGATTCGGATTACAGGCAAAATTTATCATCGGTGGCGGTCCGCACATTAAAACTAACGTGTCGTCTGCCGGTGGGAAAAGATGCGTCGATATCATGTCGGCATTTACATGACCGGTACTATACGGCCACCCTTCGCTACTCGTATCAACTGTATACCAAAGTTTAAATTGATCCGGATGAGAATGTGCAACTGCTTCCAATTCCTCTCTCAAAAGTATGTCCTTCTCTGTCTGATTCGCGAATAACAAGGCAACCTGAGTCGAGTCCTCAGGATCTTTAGTCATTTGACGAATCAGCTGAAGCATGGGTGTTATACCAGTTCCTCCGGCGATCATGGCAACCTGGGAATGAGGTTAAACATTGACATTACTTGGCTTGTGATGATACCATTTAGAAAATAAAAGTTGTTTTAGATAAATTGATTAATAGATTTAATCATTGATTAAAATCCAGGTGATCTTATCTTAGCTTAAAATAATCAATATATTGACAAGTTCAGTTAAATTTAATAAATATAGTTTTAAAACTACTGAGATTTCGCGAATATTTGGACTAATCGTTTTCAAGGTAAAGTCTAAGATCCAAAAATCAATTTTCTTTGCTTTTGTAGCTGATTTCCAGTGAATTGAAAATTTTTGCGACGATTTCAGAGCTCTTTTTCCGAGCCTTAAATCACCTTTTTAACGGAATGCTCTACCGGCGGTTCCTTCCTCAAAACTTTAATGGAAAATTTTCCACTGCCGTTATAAACCAGGCGTCCAGAAGGCCCACGAAAATCTATAGTATCACCGATATTAAGGTTTTCTAGATACTGGGACATCTTTCCACCGCCAGGAAACTTGGGATGAACATTCTTGAAGTAAACCTGAAGAAAAAAACAAACCATATAATCAAATAAATCGCGATAAACACTGTTAAAAAAAAAGAAATAACAATTAATCAAACCTTAACAACAAGATCCACATAGCCAAGATCATCGTCGCTAGTTACAGGCGTGTAAGCTCTGATCACAACCTCTCCATCAACCTTCGCAGAAAGATGAATATGCTGGCCCACCGGAAGACCAAGAATATGTTGAGAAGAAGGAAGAGAAAATCTATATCGACGAGTATCATGGCTGATTTCTTCCTTCTCAGTCAAAGGCAGAGGGTACTTAGTTGTCGCATCTACAAGAGTAACTGGCGAAGTTTGTCTCTTTTTACGACCGATAGATTTTCCCTTAGCAGAAGATAGGTACAATTTTGCGGCCCATGCTGTGGCTACAATTATTCCTATCGTAGCCAGGAGCGGCAAGATCTGCGAAACAAACAGAAGAAACAAATTATTTAAAATTTCGATTCAATCTTCAAACTATAAGAAACTCAGGGTGGAAACAACGGATCTAAACAGCACTCCTTAAATACGTAGAACTCAGACTTTGGGATTAGAGTTTCGAAAGCGTGCTGGTTAATGATTAGAGGTACGTAGCTAGCTCAATACTGTTGGGGAAGAATTTGGATTAAATGACTTCACTGTGAAAGCTAGCGAACTAAAAATACATCAGTTTAAGGGCAAGTTTTATATTTATACCAGCGACCACAACATGATTGCGATTCAGAAATTGAATATCTACGTTCTAAATGTTCCGAGTTTATCATACGACTGGCGAATACCGAATAGATAAGATAGGCCAAAGTTACAAAAGAGTGAAATTAATCGTGAGGAGATAAGCTAATAAATTGATAAAACAAGTTTATAACTGATTTTCTTTTTCTTTTTGTTTTTGTTATTAGTATTGTGATATTGTAAGAAGAAGATACAATATAATTGCCTTGCTTTACTTCAGATGGATCCGACTTTGCGACTACATCTAACAATTCAGGTTGAAAGAAAATGAAATAGAAAATAAAAGAAACACCATAAATAATAGAAAAGAAACGATAACAGTGTTTAAGATAATTACCACCGAATGTGTATTTAACATTCCGTCTTGAATATCTTCGAAGTTTCGACGAAGAGGTTAAAGCTGTAAAGAACGTAGAATAGGTTATGACGATAGAAGTAGAGATGAAAAAAAAAACTTGTATAGCAAATGAGTTTTTTTTTTTTTTTTTTACACAGATGATATATTTGAAAGCGTTTAAAAGCGACTCCGAGAAGATCAAGCCGGTTTTCTGACCCTGAATTTCCGCAGGTATTTTTTATTTTCTTATCTTTTTTATTTTATTATTATAAAAACGTGACGGTTTAACTACGCGACATAACTCGATGTATGTAGTTTTGTATGCACTACGTAATTCTTTAGCTAATAGCTATATTTTCTGTCCTTACAGGTAAAGTACGGGGGCTAATGGTGTGTTGTACCGCATGTAGTAACGGACAGTGAACACGTGAAACTTGAAAGTCGATTGTAGGCGACCCCGCAGTTCGCACCTACGGAGTACAGACTACAATAACCCTAGGCTTTAAATAACCGATTTCTAACCTAAGAATAATACTTATTTATAGTCTACATACCCCAGAGACGTCGTTCGAGACACCAAACATGTTTAACTAGATAATACAAAGTTCAAATTGACGAATATTAAACGGCGGATTTACGGACAACGTACAGTTTGCTAAATAAACGATAAGATAAGAGGATCGGACCAAAACCCGACCTTTCACTAACGCCAAGGTCTGCTGTTGTGAAGAATCTCCTTGATAACAATTTTTATTGCTCGATTATTACTGCAACTCAAATACAGCTGAGTCATTCTGAGAGGCAAATGCTCCCACTCAACGATCATTATATCATAACGGATTACGTAATTGAATGAAATTTCTTTCAAAGATGATTAGCTGTCATTCATATTATAATATTATTCAGTCTTGTTCGACCTCGTGGTTTTAGCAATGCGAAATCGTCTGCATTTTAAACTTCAAAATGTACTTCGAGAATTTATAGCGAATTCGATCAATCTCGATACTCGATATGAAAACAGCCGAAAATAAAATAACAATCCGATACCGTCGTCTGCTCTATTTTCATTCCGGCAAACGTCAAATGCAGAAAATATTTAATCAGCGTCAAGGCGTTTTCGTAGTTTCTTAATATTCAAAAAACGGTTTTAAACTTCTCTCGACGATGCTTAATAGACATTTGATAACCTTCATTTGCCTAATACATCAGAATAATTATTCGTCAAATCATAACCTCAAAAAGTACGAAATCTTTAACCATGCCGCGGAACTGATTATAGAATAAACTAATCTCTTTCTATTTTAATATCAAATGGATAAAATTTAAGTCCTTAAATATTTTGCTCCAACAGATAATCGACTCTCCTTTTAATTGTCATGGCGGTTTTACACCGAGCTCTATTCACCTGGTTTAACCTATTGATATTCCTCATTCTCCTCGTCTTGAGATTGGATTTAAGAATACAATGGAACTGGTTCATAGTTTTCATACCCATGTGGTTGTACGATTGCATTTTATTAATCTACATAATATTCAACATGATATCGCGCTGCAGGAATGGTCCCGAGCCAGCGAGTAGTCTGAGACGAAAAGTAATAAAACTATCTGAAGAAATCATAAAAACCGTATAAATAAAAAATAAATCAAAGCCTTCTTTTATCCCCACAACAATCTAGCTCCTATAAACTTTTTTCATGTTTACAGGCATGGTACATGACTGCTGTTCTAACTAAATTAAGTGGGCAAATATTGGTCTGTCTTAAACTTGAAATAGTACATTGGAATTTACCGGCTAAAGCTGTACTTGCACCATTGTGGCTCTTGCTTCCAGCATTAGTTTGCGACGTTTTTGCCCATCTGATTCAACATTCTAGATATTAATTAATGATAAAGAAAAATAAATATTATTTACTGATTATTGAATTGAATAAATTATTTTATACGGATATATTGTAAAGGGTTTTCACTTATTTCTTAACCATGCAGAAAAAAAAATTATTTTTCTATTATTTTATTGATAAAAAGAAAATATACATATATACACGTGAATGATCTTTTACTTTATCGTATAATTTTATACCATATCATAAGAATCCATCTAAGCTTTAATGTGTGGCTTGAAAATTATATTTGGTTTGAAATAAACAATGACGAAATTATCTTACATAATTTAGCCAGGTAGTTGATGTATTCTTGTAAATCGGTCAACGTATAATTTATAATATTTTATTTAATTTTTATCGTTTTTTTATTTTTCAATTATTCGGATTTGTCAACGAATTTTTATTAAACGCTCTTTCTTATTTCTAATTTATATATAATTGATGATATGAAAACAAAAATTTCTTCCGGAAGCTGAGGTATACATTGCTTAAGAGAAATAAGCACATGATATACTAAAAATAGTCTACAAGTTCCAAGGATGAATAGGACAGAGATATAAATAAATTTACTGAGTTGTTCTTCGTTGTCGGAGCTGCCAGTTGGGCATACCTAACATCGATCAGTCAATTTTTAAACATTTGTCACTGTTTTAAATTTATAGAATCAGTTTAGTCATCTTACGATTATTTACTCGGATAAAATAGTTTCAAAAACTACAACAAAGGAATATAAAAGTGAGAATTTCATCTAAATCTTAAGCAAATTGATTTCAATAAAATTCATAGCGGTTTCGATTAATGACTGAAAATCAATTATCATTAAGTACTATATCCTATTGACAATTAACGACGTGCGCATACTTTTCCTAACAATTTCTGAGCCATACGAAACCCTAAATCGCATATTACAATTCGAACTGAATATAACGACTCTTCAAAGATTTCCCTGAAATATTTTACAGATGAATATATGGTCGCTACTGTTATCTCTTATATCGAGTATATCATGGGCTTCTGTACTGGTTAACGGAGCTGTAGTTGTACGAGAAGTTAGTGTTGGTCGATTGGCAGAGTTACCATGCCTCAGTAATGACGATAACCATCGTTTCATGTTCTGGGAGCTTGCGGATACAAAGAACATACTAAGCCCAGGAAATCCTCTCGATAAAAACAAATACGCCTATGACGTGCTCAGTGGAAAGCTCGTGATAAGGGTAATTAATTATATCAAGAGTTTTGGTATAAAATATTTGACCGTTTTTTTTTTTGTTTTTTCACCTCACAGAGTGTTTCGACCGCAGAATCTGGCTTCTATAAATGTGTTTCAAGAGGCATCACCGATAATTCGGCAATAAATATTCAAGCAGTTGAATTGATTGTTAAAAAAGACTGGGAAGACGTGTGGGAGAATGATTTCGAGGCAAGAATATTCATAAGATGATCTGATAACAATATTTTTTTGGCGTTTTAGTTGAACAGAGTTAACTCATTATTTGTTCTTTTTCTTTTTCATTTCAGACAAACTTGTTGAGATCCCTAACTGCAGTTATGGTACTTGTTGTAGCAGCAGCCGTAATACTTTATATAATCACATCGAAAAAACGCAGAGAGTCGAAATATTTTGGTGAGAAACGTACAAGAACTTTCAATTACAAAAGCACGATCAATGATTATCATTTCATATAGGCAAATAATTATTATTGATAATATCACAGTGATTTAGTCCTCACAACATTAACGTCAAGCCTTATCAGCTCTAAAAGAATTTAATATTGATCGATTTCAGACATCGATGTATCAAGGGAAAACTCACCGCCCAACTACAGAGGATCACAGGGTCCAGCAGGGGTGGTTCGTGGAAACTCCTCACCCACGGAGGATATAGGCATTGATAATTCGACAGTGGATGTTGATTTCCCAAAAGTTTTTAGTAAAATGCACCAAGAGCAAGCTGTTGGAATTTGATAAATGCTATTAAATATAAATCGTAATAGATTTGCTGATAGAATTGAACGATAAATAAATTTATAAAGAAACTGTAAAAATTTCATTTCAAAAGACATTTATATTAAATTAGGATTAAATGAATATAAACAAGTATGATGATAAACAGTTGTATAGTATGATAAAAAATTGATTACCTACATTGATGTAAATATCATGAGATTATTTTGACTTCTCTAATCGTGGATAATGGGGTAAGCTTACAATTAGACAAAAATAGATGAATTATTAGAATAATAAAATGAAATTTGTATGTATGTATGTACATATAGAATTAATAATACCAATACAAAGAATTCCAACGATTTACATTTCATTTTAGAAATTTTACTGAACAGCTGTGCTAGTGCTAGCTCCGGCAGTAGTGTCCATAACATTATCGTCCGTGACCTCTGCTTGATCTTCTTCATCCTCTTCATCATCCTCCTCTTCTTCCTCCACTTCTATTTCAAGTATACGAATTTTTCGATTACTTTCGCTAAGGATTGCAGCCACCTTCCGAGCCCCACTTACAGCCAAACGACTAGCTGCTATTCCTTGAATTGGTTTAGGCCAAGTTCCGCCACCTAGCCCAATCACTTCGCTTATTCCGACTGTATCTCGCATGTCAATCATGAAAACTTGGCTAAGAGATAGCTGCACAAAATATGAAGAGTGTGCATGGTGGTCAAGGATTAGTAAGCTCAAATAATCTTGAGAATAGAACTGCAGATCTCCTATAAGACTATTGCCAATAACAGGGATATCCTTTCCTTCCACACCTGAAAAAAAAAGATAACTCAATGATCAGATCCTTAATACTCGTAATCTGCATGTTTCAGTAACAGTTTAATACCTTGTCTTCGATCCGCATCAATAGTAATCGTTTTAACAGCCGGATATTTATCATCGCTGTGATTTTTGAACACCTTGAATATCTGCAACAGTTTTCTATTCACGTCAGAGACAGCGAGCAGTAAGTCTTTTTCAGCAGTTACAATTTGGGAATGGGAAGGTGAAAGAGAGGCGAAAAAAAGAGGTGGCAATGTGACGACTGTGGGAGTGAAAAGATTGACTAGTCCTTGGTAAGCCTGACCAAAAACCACACTTATAGCATCTACGAGTTTTGCGTGAGACTGCAGCAAGGACAGAGGAAGATCCTGCTTGACGAGTAACGGGTGATTTTGTAGGCAATGATTCTCGTCAAGCATTGCGGCCCACTCGCTGCCCTCGGGAGTCAAGCAAGTTTGGAGTTGTTCTCCCTTTCTCAAATATTGCCCAAGCCGTTCAAGATTGACTCCCTTTTTGACGCCTTCTTTATCCCCGGTTTGATCGAATCCTCTCAAAAATTCAGCTATGAAAGTCAGGTCCTGTTGACTAACTCTGCTCACTTCGGGCGGCACTCGTTCTCCAGTTAATTTAAGTATCACGACATAGAGCCACCTGAAAAAGGCAATCATTCATTACTTAAAATTATTTCACAGTAAGAAGAAAAAGAGTCTGATGGTTTCTTTTTACCGAAAGAACGCTTTGTAGTCTCGCATACTGTGATCTATCACTTGCTGGATCTCAGATGCCTTGGCAAGAAAAGCTTCCGCCGAACGTAGGGCATCGACAATCAGAGTTTCCGAAGTGAAACCCAGGGCTTCGTAGAGACCCCCGAGCCTCGCCATTCCGGTCATTTCAGCCAACTGGTAAGTCAGAGCCATTCCCACGCTGCTGAGATGTTTGAGGACCAGTTTCTACATGTTTAAGCTCAAAGTTAGGGCTGGTTTAATGATACCAACAAAAAGTAGAGAAAGGATCGATGAATTTTCAGAGGCAATCGGACCTGGATATTACTGTAGCACATTTCAATGCTGTGTCCCAATTTTTTGAGACCTTTTTCAGTCAGATCTCTGAGCAGAAAATTTTCAAGATTAACAGAAGGTGTGCCAATCATAAGCAGCTCTAAAAAATCAGCTGCGACTGCACCAGGAGGATTGGCCTCAGCATATCTAGACAATTTCTCATCCATTTCTAACAGAATTGTTTCCCAGGCCTCGGAAATAGCCATCAAAGTTCTGTCCAGGTAGTCCATTAAGTATTCTATATTTGCCTGAGCTTGCGCGACCTTAATGAAAGAACAAAACTACATTAAAATTTGCGACAAGTGGGTCTCCAAGGCAGCCGCAAAGCCCAACTAACTCTCAAAAATGCTCCGCTTGTTTCCAGAAGTGGACAGCACAGATGAACGACTTTAATATCTGCCGAGGACCTTAAGCTGACCCAAATTGGTCCTCCAGAACCCCCGCTAATCTCTTGAATAGAACCTGCCCCTATTCTCAACGTCCCGCAGTAAAACATCCCAAAAACGTACATAGCTACGTTACCATCCTCCGTTCCGAGCTGAAAAAATTATCTAAAATAGACGTGGTTGTTGCTGGAATTAATTCCACTTTGTTTATTGAAGGATTTTCTTTTTCCCACAATTTGAAGAGATAATTACGGAACTGAGATGAAGTATAGGGTCTGGAAAAAGCCAAATTCTGATATTTTCTTACAAAAAGCATATCTAATGTCTGCGACAAGCTTTCCTTGTGCTCCGGCTCATGGCCAAAGCTTCTATTCAAGCTGGGTAAGGGCGGTAGATAATCTCCCGTCGATGAATAGTTAGTTCTTATTTTATCTCCAGATTTTTCGGCATCTGAAATGGCGAGGGGAAGCCAAGCAAGTGTTGTTACTAAAAGTTGGGAACTTTGGTCCGTTTTATTGAGGATATTTTTATTCTCAACATCTACTAGGTAGATGATATTAGATTCCTTGTAAACAACAGCTATTAACTTTCCGTTTGGTCGCCACGCCAGGTCTTGAATTAAGTCTGTTTCTTCCGGAGGAGCTAAGAGCCAAACTCTCTGCCAGGTTAACCTGTGAAGAGCTATTTCACCTGGGCGAATCAAAAAGTTCGAAAAAACAAAGGAAAGAAAATAAGTTGTTGATATTATTTTTAACATTTATACTTTGAAGATGTGAGAGTCAGCCTAACCTCGAAGATTAGCGATCGCTAATAGATCCATCTTCGGTGACCAACGCATTAGGGTCAATTCCGTCGACAATTGACGTTCCTCTAACTGTCTTATCGCACATGACATTTTTAGACAGTGATAGTTGCATGTTATATTAAAGAAAATTTTAATTCCTTTACCAAAACGCCGGCAAGACGCTGGTTTATTTTGAAATTATATTCTCTGTTTACTGACTTTTGAAGTATTGATTGGATAGATATATTGAATCTCGTAAACCATGGACGTAAGGTATCGGCAAATGCGGAGAAGTGACGTCACGCCGACAGTGTATATCGGCTTGAGTGGGTTTGGGAACACCGACAGACTCAGTCTCAAAAGTGGCGACCTCACCCGGCTTCCGTACTTCCGCGACACTACCGCCGAACAGGAAGTCACCAAGTTCTTTCTTTTGGTGACCGTGTTTGTCAAAGGGAACTAAAGTGAGTCTCTCGTCAAAAAATAGTGATGTTCAATGTATCAATAATCTAAATCAACTCCAAACAGCAGAATAAATTACCCCAAACCACCTGCTACTCATTTCGACAAAAATTTTCCAAACCAGTTCAACATTTTATCGATTTTAAATAACATTAACACAATCACTTCCATCCACGCCACGTGTGTCGATTGATATTCCGAACACACTATTCTATATCGTTCTAAGAGTTGTGAAACTATCAGATTGAAGGAAAGAAAAAATACTGACCACAAATGAATATCTAATTTACCCAAAATATTAAAAATTGTTTTTGTCCTTTCATCCCAAGTATTATAACCTAATTTTTGCTAGAACGCTTTGTCTATCGGATAACGCAGGGCAGGTTTTCTAAAAATCGATAATCTCCGAAAAAGGTCCTGAATCTTTCTTCTTGCCTTCAAACATAATTTCAATATTTCCTTCATCTTACAGTATGGCGGACGCAGCTCCAGCCGCAGCCCCAGCCCCAGCAGCAGCAGGTGCAGCAGCACGTGGTGGTTTTCGTGGAGGATTTGGCTCTCGTGGAGCCGGTGGTGACCGAGGTGGACCCAGAGGTCGTGGAGGCAGAGGTCGAGGAAGAGGTCGCGGTCGTGGCCGTGGAAAGGAAGATGCTAAAGAATGGATTCCGGTTACGAAACTTGGCCGTTTAGTCAGAGACGGAAAAATCCGTACTTTAGAAGAAATCTACTTGTTCTCTTTGCCTATCAAAGAGTTTGAGATCATCGATTTCTTCATTGGACCCTCCCTAAAGGACGAAGTTTTAAAGATCATGCCTGTACAAAAACAGACCAGGGCTGGTCAACGTACCAGATTTAAGGTACTATGAGAAATTTTTGAAGGAAATCGTGATAATCCAGCATTCTTCTTTCTCTCAATTGAATTGGTCAAGAATTTTTAAATAGTTGATTCATTTTATCGAATTTCGTGCCAATTCCTGTTCGCAAACGATCAATTTCTCACTTAGAAGTGATAAGAAACTAACCCTTTGAAATAAATTGTCTCAATATTAAAATAAATTCTGTTTTACAGGCCTTCGTTGCGATAGGAGACAGTAACGGCCACATTGGACTTGGTGTAAAGTGTTCCAAGGAAGTAGCTACCGCGATTCGCGGAGCTATTATACTGGCAAAATTGTCGGTTGTTCCTGTACGACGTGGTTATTGGGGAAATAAAATCGGCAAGCCTCATACTGTGCCTTGCAAAGTAACTGGAAAATGTGGGTCTGTCCAAGTGCGTCTTATTCCAGCACCCAGAGGAACTGGTATTGTATCAGCTCCAGTTCCCAAGAAGCTTTTGCAGATGGCTGGTATCGAAGATTGTTACACATCAGCAAGAGGATCAACTGGCACACTTGGTAATTTTGCCAAAGCTACTTACGCAGCCATTGCTAAGACCTATGCATACCTCACACCTGATTTGTGGAAGGAAATGGCCCTCACCAAGGCTCCATACCAAGAGTATGCTGATTACTTGTTCAAGAATCATCGGCCTGTAACTGGTCCACGACCAACTGAAACTGTGTAAACGGCTAGCTTGGCTATTACAATAAATATACCTGAAGGGGTAAATGATATTAATTGATGTAATCATTTTTCATGATTTTAATACCCGCTAAATTTTCCTCAACCAAATCTATGTGAAATTTTTCTCTATGATTTTAAATATTCATAAAGTTATAATGAATTTTATAGACTAACTCTAGTTCATTACGGTTCTCTGCTGACTATTCAAGCTAAATTGATCATTGATCATAAAAAAAGCAAAATTAGTATATAAATTATTACTCTTGAATTGATCTAATCAACTTGAATAACCGACTGATATGGGCCAATAAATTTTCATTCAGATGGAAGGTACAGGTTTCATTTGATCTATGAGTATGAAGAATAATGAGGAATTTCGTGACATCGATTGGTTTATTTATATATTACTTGTTTCTCTAAGGATACAAAGTATAAGTTTGTGTAATTTGATTAAATTTAATACCGAATATTAGCCGAATGTTTGATTTATAGTAAAGGCCACATACAATATCGAATAATTGTATGAGAATTACATACAAATATTATGATACCTTTCATTCAGTCTGATTGCGTTTAGTACAGAGCTTATTAATGATAACATTTATAACATTTAATGAAAAGAAAAACGAGAACGAAAAAAAAAAAAAAAATTAAAAATAAAGTATATAATATTATAGGTCTACGTAATCAATAAACATTAATATTGATTGAATATAAATGAGCTTGTGTATACTTGGATTTAGAATTAAATAGATTAGAAGCACTAGATAAATTCAAAATAACATTTTTAAACATCAAACAGACAGACAGACAATTGAACGTAATTATTTGGATTTAGGTACTAAATTGGAATATCCCATAAAGTATATACGAAAATATTGTTATCAAATACTATTAATAATTTCGTAATGCATATAGGCTCGCTTCAATATCGTTCACTTACTTTTCTAAAGATGTATTATTATCATCTATCACTTTACTATTTGTGTAATCACAATCTTTTGGCTTTTCCCGGATGAAACATGGTTCTATCATTGCAAAAGTATAGTGAAATTTCATAATACATACGTGTACGTAATCAAGTAATGAATCGAAGCAGACCGAAAACGAAAATAAAAAAAATTTGTAGAGAATTATTATCTACACTTATCACATCACCTTCGTTAACCGCCATATGAATTCAACATTTGTTTTAGTTTTTTTTCCCCAAGTGCCTTATATGTATATGAATATAAGTTTTCTATAAATAAACATGACATAACTTATATGACAATTATCTAAACAAAATAATATACTTGTACAATTAATATGCATGCTCAAGTTTTAAACACAAGACGGATAATTGATAAAAATTTTCCTCATCTTGTAGTTGAATCGGAAATGTTGTACATACTGTAAATTTTTCTTTCCTTCTTTCTTTCTATGTACAATTTTTAATCACAATGATTTTTAGTATATGTATAGTGTATACGAATTGAAAATAAATAATATAAGTATAGTCACAAAAAGACTTCCATCAGCATCAGCAAACATTAAACTAGATCTAATTTGTGCAATATAATCATATTCACAAATAAAATTGCATGAATTTGCAATTTGTCCAAACTTAATTCTAGTAAATTAAAAAAAGAAAAAAAAAAAACAATAAACAAAGAAATAAATGTAAGTAGATATACTGAAGCGTATTACATGCGGATGTGATAGAATGAGCAAGAAAAAACGTTATTATCTTCAATTGGTTTTATACAGTTTCATTATTAAATGATAGAAAATCTATTCGCTCTCAAAACTGCAGCTAGAATAAATTGGTCAATAGTTCTAGTCATATCTTACTATATAATTTTTATAATGAATTCGCATGTATAATGATCATCACTTTGTGATTGTATGGATTCTTTAAGTTTCAGAGATGAATATTAGCATCAATTACTATAATGTTATATGTCAATATGTTTTGCAGCTTTACCAATTCATCTTTATCAAAAATCTCTTTAGATTCATACCGAATGATCCTCAATGAAATTTACATTCTGCCTTAGTAATGTTCACTTAGCGAACACTGCCTAGTGGGAACCATTCAATGGTTTCATTAGCAAGATTCAAGCGCTGTAAGGGTAGTCGAATACCACCAAGGAATTCATTTTCCTGTAGGGTATCGTGATTCCATATTGTTGCTTCCAAAGTTCGTTCTTTTATCACTTCAATCGGCATCCGGTACTCCAACTATAGAAACAAATAAATAAAATGTATACATGCTATATGATCAATGGGCTCATTGAAGAACGAGATATCCAAATGATATAAAATTCTCCATCAAGTATACAATTGAAGAGAAAAAATAAATAAATAAATAAATATGTATATCAATCAATTTTTCTTACCATTTCCATGAAAGATGGGTGACAATTTTTCTTCACGACCTTTGTTTTACGCTTAGTTGCTTTTGTTGGATCCGGTTTTAGGTATACTTTAACATATGTATTGGGTTCTTGAGCATTCGCAACTTTAGGTAGACCACGAGCATGATGAACCATCACAGAAAGAGCACCTCGAGTGTAGTGCAAGGATAGTTTTATCTGCCCCATTTGTCCATCCTCGCGAATTCTTTTTTCAGTCCACCAGTTTCCAACTAATATTGAAACGACATGAGATTAATGCAAACAAATCTAAATCAAATAAATATTAAATACATATTATGAGCAATGATTGATTTGATCACAATTTGACTGTGTTGATATTGTATTTTTCGAAAAAAAATTTCTTGAAAGAATGAATCAATAGGAGAGAAACATTCTTGTAAGATTACATTTTAGCAATTTAATTAATCATAATTAATTGAATTGATTGCATCGTGTTATTAATACCTTATTATCGTATCATACCATATGAGTATCATAATTAATTAGGACATGCAGCAAAGTTATTATACCTTTTACTTTGCGTAGATGTATATCGGCATTTTGTTGATCTCTGAGAAGCGGATGAAAAAACGTGTAGACCAAATCGCTTTGTGATATTTCTGGTGCCATTTTAAATAAGCTTTGAAGGAACTTTTCTATATCTGCTCGACGCTTGTCTGCAACTTGTTTTATGTTAGAACGACCGACGCTCATTCCGCTCGGAAGGCTGTATAAACAATAATAAATTCCTTTATTTCTACATAGACAATTCAATTGATTTAGAGTTGTTAATACGTAGAATCAGAGACAAATCGTTCTGAAGTTTCAATGACAATTTCTCTCTTTTTACAAATAATATAGATTGTTTTACATAGATTAGAATTTCTCTCTTTATAAATTACATAGATATTGCGTTGGCGAATAGGGTAGGGTTTTTGTTGATTAGATATCTCCAGCTGGGAAATATTGAAATATTTATTTAGCCTCATGTGCGTTGATCATATGATAGTGTTCTCAGTTTCTATCAACCTATTAAAGGGAAATTAAAACATGACACATATTAAATAAAAGATTATTAGTTAGAGAGTTATCTGAGTTATTGATGGTACTTGAAATAGTTTTTTTTCTGCAAGTGAATGCAGAAGATTGCTGGTATTGAGTCTGATTAAAATGAAATTTTAGCAGTGGGAGTATGAAGGTGTTATGTATTCGTATCGCATGGTCAACATTCGGGTAATTAATCTAAAGATAAGTTATAGCGGTGCTGAGTGATAACAGTATAGGCACGATAGCTTGCTCCGTGACGAGTATTATCAATTTTTACCACAAATTGGCATAAAACCTGCGTTCGGTATTTAAAAAGCGTAAAAAAGTTTTTTTTTTCTTTTTTCCCATGAGATTAAATAAAAGTGATTAATAGTTCCAAATTAGTAGGCTGTGCCAGTAATTATATTCAAGTATAGAGAGCATAATGATTACTAATTGCACAGGTGTGTTGATCACTCGATTCTTACAATCTAATCACAGTTATTAATAACAAATAGAGTATTCTACAATGTTCACAGGCCTTGAAAATTTTTGTCTGTAAATCTTTATATTCTGTTTGTAGAATTCAAAGATTTAGTTTAAAGCTCATCTCATACAAAAAATAATAGAAATAAAACGAAGTACGGACTACCAAGAATGCTATTTACTTTTATCTGACTAGAAGATATACGTTCTGATAACGAGTGACGTATTGATTAGGATGTGATTTATCAAATGGCAGTATAATTGTACCACATTATTTAAAGTACGGGACAGGATCATGTGGTAGAGTAAAAATTTCAGTTCCTGTATATTAATCGATCAAATGAACATACAGTAAGAAATTTTGATAACTTTCTTCCTCTCTCTGTGCAAAGTGTGATTCATTAGACTCAGAGATACAGAAAAAGCTAGCATATGTGGTTCTATTATACCGAGCAATGATTCACACTTCAATTTGAAAAACGTTTAAATATCTGATTGAACATCGTTTCTTTTTCAAACATAGGGTCCCTTTGATTGCTTGTAGATATTGTCATGAGCTTAGGAGTAAATTTAAAGAAAATGGTCTTTTTTTTGCAGATTTTTTCGTGCGGTCGAACAGCTATCCATGGACTCTCAATAAGTGAAGTGTATTGTAAAGTGTATAATAGTAATTTAGTAAAAATGGGCTTCAAGTGGTTTAAGGCTCGTCTTAGGATGAACAGAATGCCTCTGCACTCTTCAGCTATACCAGGTTCCTATAAAATCAAGACTTTCGACGAACCTAACTATGAGATTCGATCAAATAATAATCAGAGTGATAATGGCAATATACAATCAGAACCAAGATTAAGTGTTAGACAACAATCAATGCCTAGTTTGAATGATCCGATGATTGGAGTAGCGAATGGAGATGATGATCTAACATTTTTACCATTGGGTAACAATGTGAAGGCGCGTAGTTTGTCTACCAGAACTCTTGACAGTACAGAAATTACTGCAGCAGATATGTACAATGGATTGGGAGCAGGAGATCCCGCAATATTACAAAAAGAAAAATTCAAGCTGGATGTAACAGAGAATATTGTAAAAACCACACCGAAGCCAGTACAAAAAACACAAAAGGGAGATTTCAAGAAGAAAAAAGGTAAAGCACCTGCACCTAAATTGAATTTGAATAAAAGCAGTGCTGGTCCAGCAGAAAATGATCGTCCACAATTTTTAAAGCTTCAAGACAAGAGGAAGGTATCGCAAGGTAGCGATATTGATGTATAGTGTATAATAGTAACAGATTTAATGAAAGTAAGGTATAAGTTTTAGTTAATAATTTAAGAAACTCGTTTTACTAATGGCTGATATTTCTCAGCTATCAGTAGATCAAATCAATTGACCTTCTTGATCCTTTCATGATAATAGAGTAATAGTGAAACTAGATAAGAACAGTGATAACGATGAAGAATTTTAATCCTCAACATTAGCAAATTATGTTAAGTAATCTTTGATATGAATTAGGTGGTTGTATAATTCATGCGTGGTGAAGTTTTATCATTGTAAGTGGTCAAGTGAATAAAAAAGACAGAAACTGCCGATAGCATATTTATAACTATAGGCATAGCTTTTGATTCCGCAATATTCATAATATTCTATTGATATCATAACACTGCATGACGCATACAAATGTATCTTAGTTTTAATATATTTTTCGCGTGGAAGTGTGGCAGAGCGTGGTAGAATAATAAATATGAATAATTGTATACATATTATCGTGTGAATCAAACTTCTTGATAAAAAGAAAAACAAAAAATCATCTTGATTATATGACCAGAATAATTTCGTTTTGAAAAATATTTCTTGTTAATAAATAAAGAAATTTCTTTAATTTACCTGGCTACTTTAGCTAGAGGGAAGTGAATGCACAGCTTTTGGTAAAATTCACAGAACTCTTTGTATGAACGGAATAGGTATGTAGGATCAGCATGTCCTTTTCGTTCAATCTTCAATATATACATGTAGTACTTCTCAGGGTCATAGCGTTTTTGATACCCATATACTTGTACGCTGGTCAATTGGCCCTCTTGTTGCATTCTGAAAATAGAAAGAAAAATTGATTATAATAATAATAATAATTGACTACTATACCCCACCATACCCGAGAGGGTATATATCAATTTATATTTAATTTATTTCAAAATCTGATTAAGATATTTGTTTATCAGATTAGAACGTGCAATATACTCTACTGAGAATTCTTAATGGCAAATCTTAGTTAACAAGGCTTTGGAATTTCTTTAAGGTACTTAATCTCGATGTGTAATATTATAGTTTTGAACTCACGTATATGTTCTTGGAATAAATGATAACAACTCCCCATCACTTTGCTCGCCAGAAAATCTAAGCTGTGCAAGATTGTGTAGGAAAAAGTTGAATTGTGTGAACCAACTTTTAAGCGAGCTTTCAATCATTCGAGCAAAAGTTGCAGCTGCTTCTGGGTTTGTTTGACCAGGTAGAAGAGCCTTCTGGACGTAGTGAACAGCGTCCATTGTAACTCCAGGAATACCAGAAGAAGCCATCTGAGGATTAATGTATTCATTCATTTTCACCTTGTTTAAATCTTCCTTATTCTCAATATTATTTAACTTCTGGCGAATTATCCTAGAGTTCTCTAGCTCTGCACAGAGTCTTTTATCATGTATCAAGTTATTCATATTGATATCTTTTTTCTTATCAATATCTTTTCACACAACTGCGACGAGCTTCAACAAATTAATGTCTATACAATGATTTTAAGACAAATATTTTAGAGCAGTTGTATTTTTCAATTCTTTTAATCAATTAGCACCGATGATCCAATTTGTATTTTTAATTTTATATCTGCATCTCACGTTCAAATCTTATCAATTGGCTTGCGTTATTTGAACACAAACAAAAACAGGTATAAACACTCTCTCAATGAAATCTGTCTAATTGTCACTCGATGTATTCAGTTTTGTTCAATTTTTATCACCATGAAAAAGTGAACATTGAATGAACACTGATCTCCATATGGGGATTCAAATTTTTGATAATGAATCAGATTTTTATCTACATTACGTTCAAGGACCCCTAGAATTCTCTTGCAAGGCAAATTTTAATAAAAGTTTTATTTCCATTAGTCAATATTTAATCCCGTTTTAAAAACTGAATTATTTCACTACTAAAAGAACACAACGTTCCACCAAGGTTCACTAAGCATAATGTGAAACATTTCCAACTCCAATTACAACGACATTAAAAGTTATGCGTGATTGCGGCTTGGAGTTTGATAACATTAACGGATAAGGCTTTCTGCTATTACTATATCAATTTATATAAATAAACACTGTAGCCTCATGTTGTTGTAGAGAGTTGTGATTAGAGTGCTTCAAAAAAATAACGCTTATTAAGTTTTTAATAAAAATAATAAATCTGTGATAAACGTATTTTGGCACGAGTTCAAATATTTTCAACTGATATGATGGGGTATTAACTGAAACTAAAATGTTTACACATTTGATCCTTTGTCTCGTTTTCGTCGAGAGTGAGAAATTGTGTATATCACAGCGTACATCCTGTTTTTATGAGGTAAAGATAAGCTTATCTTGAAATACAGACGCACCATATAGTAAAGCTTTAGAAATTTATTATAAGAAAGAAACTTCTGATTCATAGAAGGACTCCATTCCGTGATATGATACACGTTATATAATCAATCAAAATAAAAACAATTAGGAAAATTCTTTTATGTTGAGAGGAGTGTGAATCCTCCCTTGATAAAAATCTCACATATAAAACAGTGTAATTGTAAATAATTGCCTATAATAAGAATTGCATGCGGTGAATCTTTTCGATTAATCTCGTTAAATACAATTTCTGGTCAATTGTAGTTTAATATCGAAAAGAAATACGTACCAGCCCAAATAGATGAAGGATCAAGTTGCTGTGTTTTCTTACGATGTTAAATGCCTGACAGCATAAATCGACAAAATGATGAAATTTTGCCGAGGGTTTATCGCCACCGTTTATAACATATGCCATGTCCGATGTTAATACAAACGGTGTCCGATCCCTGATGAAAGGAGAAAAAAAAAACAAAAAAACGTTCGATTTGAAGAGATAAATGCATCGTCTAAATGTTGAATTTCGTTTCGTACCTTTTAAAATTGCCAAACATTTGAGCGTCTCCCAAAAACTTTCCAAAATCAATGTGAAACAGATGTCCGGATGTTTTAAGCATTATATTATCGTTGTGTCTATCACAGATTCCAAGAATATAAGTTGCTACACTATAACCAGCGCAAGATGCAGTAAAATTTGTAACAGCTCTTTCGTATTCTAATTCCGAAGGATTGTGCTTTGCTAGCCACTCTGCGATTGGTCTGTCTTTAAACGAACCAGTTAAACCAAATTCAACTTGAATTTTTCTTAAGGTTTCTGCATTAGTGACCAACTCGATCATGCCACGTTTGTAGCCAGTTGGAACACAAGCAAAGGTCACCATTTTCAAATCCAGACCTCCTTTCAACCAAAGTTTGTCCATTATCCGTACCATTTGGAGAGTTAACATGTCTTGTTGCAGATCATCGCCGACCTAAAACATTCATTACATTATCCCCACGTTATATGGTTCAAATAGAACAAAATTTTCAAAAGTTCTGTAATTGATTTGCTGAGATAATTCTAACTCTGGAAGCTCGTTAAGTTTGAAACTTTAGAAAGTAATTATTACCTTGAAAATAGCAGGAATTATGGCGTTATCTGTACTCATAAAGTTGATCTTAAGAGGCAGGGTAAACGATGGGAAATAGGAACAAGTTTGTACGTTGATACCGAATACCTCTCTACTTGGAGAGAGAGGTAAGCATGTACCTTCGTTCTCCATGAGTTGAGAATTAATATTTTGTAATCCATTTTTGAGGACCTCCATTCTTAAAGAATCTTTTGTAGTTTTAATATTCTCTGCAACCTCGTGAAGGTTCTGTAATACATTAAGGATTTATTTTATTACCAAATTATATCAATCATACTAAAACCAATTAATTTTAATCACGAATGATACCTTGACTAGACATTGTTGTCTGAGAAAACTATTCCCTAGAGCATCTCCGACTACAGCCAATAAGGCACGCAGCATTAATTGCAATCTTCTGAGGTAACGAGAGGCACTGACAGTGCTGCCGTCATCTTCTGCAAGTGCATCAGCAGAATTCTGAAGATTAAAAAAAAAAAAAACTTAATGGTTTTTAAGCATTTCTATGCTTCTTAGGATCCATTTCGCGAGAGATTGAAATTAAAATTGGAAACTAATTGCAAATATTCAGGTTCTGAGAATAATATTTTGAGAAAATTTCAAGACTCATTTAGGAGAGGTAGATTAGTTATATTAGATTTTCGGTTTGTGAATTATTGAGAGAACTATACTGAAATGATATTAATAAATATAGATCAGCATGCATTACATAATTATTAATTATGTTAATGAGGTGATCACCGAACCTGTACCTGGGGACTCTGTCCCGGAAGTGATTGAGTCAAAAGCCAATAAATGTGGTGAGCAACTCTTGGAGATAAAAGAGCACGTTCGAGTAAGAATCGGGCTAGAGGAGATGCTTCGTAAGTCTCGTGTTTCAGAGCTTGCAATAACTGCGGTAGATAATCTATAAGTTCGTCACTAGTTAAATCTCGAATCCAGCTTACTGCCATTTCTCGTACTTTCATATCCGGAAAACTGAAATAAGATTAGCAGACTTTTGTAGATAGGTATAATTAAACTAATATATCCCTAGAAATTATTCGTTTCATTAAACATTTTCAAGATAGATAATACAGAGTTGAATTATAGCAGCATACCACGGTAGGAGCAGCTGTAATGCTTGAACAGGGGGTAACGGATTCCAGACTCGTAGAGAAGCATGCAAGTCTGGCAAACAAGCCCAATCCCAACTGTGAGCTGCAAGCAATACTTTTGGTAATGCTTCTGGTCGGTCGTGTAAATAGTGTCTTTTTTCCCACAGAATTTCTCTTTCTTCTAAGGGAGGTCTGTGAAATAAAAATTTTGTTTCAATTGATGTTAGATGATAAAGATTAGTGCTAAGATGTCGATTGAAATTGATAATTTACCTGAAGAATGTATCCTGCTGTGTGATGTCTGTAAGTAGTTCTTGTGTGTTATGGTCCAGCGAGTTAAAATCCAGGAATTTAATATCATGATCTCTAAGCTCAGTAGGGAACAATACTTTGCCACCGTAATCAGGGAGCTCTAAACCAATAAGCGGCTGTACATTTCCATAAGGATGAATTCCAGGCGCTGGAGCTGGACCCAATCTTTTATCTGCATTAGGTGGCCATAAGGTAAGAAAGTAACTACCCTGGCACATGGTTCTGTAATATACAAGGTAAATAAATAAATAAATAAATATTAGAACAAATCTATCTAGGTATTTAAAATTTTAATTAAACTTGTGGAAACCCTCACCCATCATAGTCAAAAAACTGCAATGCTCCCCAGCCAAGCTCTTCTTTGTGCATCGAACCCTCTGCTGATGAAGTAGCCTCATGTTCTGTAGGCTGCATAGTTCTTCCATAAAGAACTAAAACTAGCCGAGCCTCTCTTGGTACTTGGCAAACGCTCATCCCCTGAAATTCCAACCTGGAAAAATGTATGTAGAGATGAATAGATCAGCTAAGTTTTTCTTGGGTAAAATTTTTAACGAGTATTATCGTTCTTTAAGCTTTCAAATCGGGCATAAATCTTTGAATAAAATTAAACCATATCTCACCAAGCATTGAATAAAACTCTTTGATAAAAGCTTGAACTCAGAGTCATTGGTTCAGAGACAACTGGCTGACCAACGGGCCTAGTTCCATGAAATATTTGGGCAGCTATAATGTAATCATCGTGCTTCCATGAGCTTGGCAATCTGTGAAGAGCGCCTACTCTGACAAGGACTGTGTCTATAACTTCTGATGAAGCCAATGTATCTGTAAGAACAGTCATTGATGAGTTAGAGTATGTTGAAATTGAGTTAATTGACTAGGTGATAAAAACTGTTACTTACTAGTTGGATATTCTCCTCTAGTATTTAATTGGAAATCAACTCTGAAAGCGTGGCAATAAGTTTCAACTAAGTCTTGTATAGCGTCTCTTATTTTGTGGCAATTGGATGCAATAACTTCTGGAAATTTAGTTTTCAATGCCACGGGAGAATAGTCTCCTTCTTCGTGCAGTTCATCTGGTTTTTTACACTCATTATTAGCCGTGTGAAATGAAGGCAAGAACTGGCAGAAAGCGTGGACAAAATTTTCAACAGCTTCTGTTACTTCGACAGTTTCTATGTTGCCCATTAAAGCGCAGACTGCTTTTACTGCCTGGACAACACCGCGGGGCTTAAATTGCGGAAATAAACTAGAAGTGTGATTCGTTGTAGCCAATTGCAGCGCAGTGTTCTCCACACGTTCCATTTCCTTCTCAACAGTTTCTGCGGGATAACATTTTACAATACAACTAGTTATTGGCATTTTCTTAAATAAAACATGAAAACCTACCCAATAAAATGATTAAAGTGTCGTAAGATATCGGCTGCAAAGGTTCGTTGGGCAAAATATCTTCCAATCGCAAGCATTGATCCCGATTATCATCTTGAAGCTGTAAAAAAATAAAAATAAAAATAAGAATATAAAATTTGGAAGATTGGTGGTATGAAATTAGTTTGTAGACTGAAATCGGCTTACTGTTCTGGCAAGGGATCGTTTTAGTTGTTTTCTTGTAACTATTACTAGTTCTATATCTTTTTCCAACTTAATACACTGATGTACATATTCGTATTGAGCTAAGGTAGTATTTGGAGCTAGGTATTCAGTCAATCCCATAACTCTCAAACAGTATTTGTCTACATTAACAGTGTCTTCGTCATCCAAAGTGCACGCCACATTAAGTATGACATGTTCCACGCTACAATTAACTGAAAAATGAATGATTTAGTTAAGGATTTAGATTCTTCAATGAGAAGAACGTCGTTCTGCTAAAGCTGTCTGCTCACCGTCGCAAGTGAAAGAAATAGGCGAAACAGGCTCTTCGCTGTTATCAGGGAGCTGTGGAATTACAACTATTTTTATGCTAGTACCATCCGGATACAAGTTCTCCATCATAGAACTCACAACATGACCAATATTTGTACTCGGATCATTGAATGGAAATTCACCTGAAATGAATACACGATTATTTACGATTTTTCGATGGGCTAGCCGATAGTTAACATCAAATAAGATCATCTCTTATCCTATTTTACAAACCTCTGACGGATTTAATCATCTTATGAAAAGCTTTGAGGTCACAGTCGTGCAACGATGCTCTGGCTTTTACGACTGTTATATTTTCATAAAGTCGAGTGTGTCGTTTCTGTTAAATAAAGAATAGTTAGAAATTTGTTCAAACAACCATGAGTATCCCATCAAATTAGAGACAATAATAAAATACACATTCAATTTGATATACTAACACGACGATCCAGTGATGTCCGTCTCCTTTCGATGGTGTTCCAAGCTGATGAATTTCTAGGTGGAAGAGGTGGAGGTGCAGCTGGTGATACAGCGGGTGATTTAGCAGATTTTTCAACAGCAGCATAAACTGGATCTGAATTAACGCTCTCGTTTGTGCTGTACATGTAGTCAAACGGATCGAATGGATCGTATACCGATCCACTGAGCTGTGATTCGGCATCTGTATTGAATGGGCCAAAAGTTCATAAATTAAAAAAAAAAATTGTAAAATGTTACAAGGACAGCACGACGCCTCAGTGGCAAAACATGATCTCGCGTGACTAAGATCATAAGGGCGTATGCGCCAGAAAGGTCAGTTTTATAACAAAAGGGCGTATATCAGCATGATCACATATTAGGTCGCCCAAGAGTAAAAGGGCGCTAACGCCACGTGACTAAAATCAATGGTCGATATGCTCTTCTGATTTTAGGCAAATGCAAAAATGATGATAAAAAACGGCGGATAAGCCCTGTCGATTTTAGTCACATATGTCATACGCCCTTAAGGTTTTACCGTTTATTTTTTATCATACATGGCGCAGTGGTTAATAATTACGCACTTTTGTTAGTCAAATACCAGAAGAGCTTAAAAGGGCACATACGCCCTTTTGACCTTAGACACGCGTTATCTCGAATTGTGGTAAAAGACCATGATATCGTCTAATTTATAGGAGCTAGCATAGTTTTTTTAACACAATTTGAGATATCATGATTTTCTACCATAATTTAAGATATCGTGGTCAACTTTATCATATCTTCAAAATAGGCGATATCATGGTTTTCTACAACAATCCGGTATATTGTAGTTTTCTACCATAATTTGAGATATCATGTTTTGGTTGGTACTGAAGCGTCGAGAAAGTCACGACATATGAGGTTTTTCTCACCATCCCTAGCTGCCATAACGGCCTCATCATTCTCTTCAGTCTTAACAAGTAAGGGATCAAAAGCCTCTAGAACACTGACTCTCACATTAGTTTTGTCTTCATTTTGTTCAAAAGCACTCAGATCTATCAGATTACTATTTGGTTTTTTTTCTATCACTTTTAGAACATCTAGCTGCCTGCTGTCTACAGCGTAACTCGGAGTAGATACTCCTGACAGAGAAGGGCTCCCACAGGATCGATAATTCGTTGGCAGAGGAGGAATCTGAAATTGGTCCAAGAACTGCTCTTCAAGAACACAGTTATTGACTAAAGTTTGAATTCCCAATATATCAATAATCTCAAACACAGACTGCTTTGCTTCGAACGAAAAATATTACTGGATTGAATCACAACTAATATCACCAATAATTATACCAAGCTCGATTTCTTTGATGTAAACCAAAGCCACGTTTTAAAGTTTAAAACTTTTTTCCTTCTCAAAGCAGTGTGTTAAGTTATTGTACAATTATATGTTGAGATATATGAATACGAGTGATTATTCACCTGCGGAATACTATCAGGTGTATTACTACTAACGCTGCTTGCTCGAGACATAACAGGACTAATTCCCGGGGTACTAGGTGTTCCAGGTGAACCAGGTGTGCACGGAGCAGTCGAAGTGCTTGGGCCTGGTGAAGGTGAATGGTATCTCAAATTTCTGGGATTGTAGGTACTGGCATAGCTACTACTGCGAGATATCCTCGGAGCTCTCTTCAACAGAGAAGGATGTGTATCCCATTTTGGTTCAATGGGTACTTTCCTGAAAATAAAAAAAAACCTTTGTTTAATGGAGATTTACAAAAAACAACCCGAGAGATGCTGATAAGCTTGTAATTTATAAAATAATTATCATTATCAGCTACTATTAATAAACTCAGACTATTTTTCAACAACATTCTGCAATATATAGAATCAAAACAACCAACCATGAATACAAATCTTGCAATTAGGCGTATAAGAAAGTGCAATTTCCTGTACAAACTTTGCATAATTTTGCCTTCTATAGTACAGATCATGAATATATTCAACATGCTTTGTTTAAATGTTAGATAATATGGTATAGTCGTTGTTCATAGAGAAAAAGAGTCGTTATAAAATGTAATTCTGCAAATTTCTTGACTTTTCTTAATTGTCTAGACCTAAAATTTGTCTTGTGCATACGAATTGAGCTAGGCAAACCAGATAGTGATATGATAGATGAAATATTTACGGCGGAGGAGGTGGCGGTGTACAATATTGACTAAGACCATCTTGTTTAACAGGACTTGAAAAATTGATTAAATCAGTCGTAGCTCCCCGACTAGAAGGACCCGAAGTTGAAGAATTTCTTCTATATGGAACAGGGGGTGGTGGTGCAATTATTGCTACAGGTCTTGGTTGACCAGTGTTAAAAGAGCCTGGCCTAGGTCGACTCCTCAAAAGAACCCTAGAGACAAGAAATAAGAAGTAATTAATGAAACAGGAATAATAAAGACAAAATAACAAATGGAAAAAGAAATATTATCCTTCTGATTAATTTCATCTTCTGAATTGACCTCACCTCTTTCTTATATTCTCATACCTATCGCTAATCGGTTCTCCGTCGACTTCTGTTTTAATACTATTCTCGATGCTACTGTTGTGCTTGCTGTTTTGTGCCGTATAATTTCGTCTCCCATGGTTATTATATTCAAGCTGTTCTTTCTGCAATCTAAATTTTTCCAAAGCTAAGCTTTCCAAGCTGAGAGCCTGAGCTCGTTCCAAGTCTTCTTGAAATTGTCGATCATAATCTATCACCGCTGGCCTACGAGTATGCGTATTACCACTGTAGTTTGACATCTGGTTTAATTAAAAAATCACACAAATCACTTACATGAGTAGGTATATAAGTATTAAAAATAAACTCATAATCGCACTAGCGGGTAAAACCACAGGATGATTGTGGGTATTCAAGTAGATCTCGGAGAGCTTATAACTAGCTGATTTTTAAACAAATTATTAAATACGACTGGCGAGGATTTAAGACTTAATTTGGTTTTCAAAATTCCTCATTTTTTCTGACAAATTAGTTACAAACAAGCTATCATCAAGATCGATATTAAAATATTAATGAGGGTTTGAAATGTTTTTTCTACATTTTTTTTTTATCTCAGTTGGTTGGATATAAATTTAATGAAGAAAAGATGAAAAATGAATGTTGTCCACACGCTAGAAATCTTTTGTAAATATAACGACGATAATAATAATAATAATAATAATAATAATAATAATAATAATAATAATAATAATAATGATGAAATTTATAGCCTGGATCCGTGAGATCTAGATAACATGTCAAATGATTGAGAGAGGAAAAATAAGAAACAGTCTAACCTATAAGTTGATAATTGCGGGCTAATTGTTTCTTGGACAAAAAAAGGGAATTGTGATAAGAATTGAGCCGGGTGACGATCAGTCAACAGTTTAAATAGCTTTGTCAACTCTTATCGATAGAAATGGAAGTAGATATGTAGGAGAAAATAATAAAAAAAAAGAAATGTATTATATCTATTCGTTGGTTGAGTTGTAAATATAAAAAAGGCAGATGGGTCACTTACTGTGGCATTATTATAATAAATATTACGATTAGGAGGTTATAAAAAATTCATAAATAAGAATCAAGAATTGGCAGCTCGACACCGTTATAGTTCACAGACGTGACATTTGTAATTTACAGTTCAACAGACTCGCGTAGCGTATAATAGAGCAATGCCTGCAAAACCTCTCTCTATTCACCGTACGCGATAAAGCACCAACTGTCACGAAGTTAGCTACAGATTATCATTCAACTGCAGCTTAAAATTCCCTCTCCCGCGATGCTATCGTTAATCGAGAGAAATTTCAATTTGAAATATAGAATTTTACGACATACAAATCACTTGAAATTCTATTTTTATGTATGCATGAAACGATTTTTTTTCGCTGATGTATAATTGTCAGAGTTTATATAACGCTTTAGAGAGGATTAAGATTAATTTACGATTTCTGGTATTCACACAGCCTCGTAGGTATGTACAATCAATTATATCTACAATTGCAGAAAATTTTATACAGCGTGAGGCTACGCCGATGTCTCATTGTTGAATACCAAAGCAAGACGTGTTTATAAATTTGAATTTATATTAGTCAAACATCACATCAGCTGCAACATCACGTATATTGCAATGTTTAATGCGGGATTCTTTCTGCTCATAAAATATACGCTTACCTTATACAGCTTTGCAGTGCTGTGCATGTAAATCAATTGTACTATAATAATATCTAGAGACAATATCGATATAATACTATAGATTATAAATGATTTCCACATTCATTTTGATCTCATGGATTCGGCGAAAGTTTAATTAATGAAAATTGACCTTTCAGAATTGGGAGTCTTTACATGTAACTTTTAGTATTATAATTGTAATCAATAGCAAACATCGATTACACCGTATCAAATAATTTAATTATTTTTTTTAACTTCCCGCTTTGGCAAGGGGGAAGTTATTGTAATCACCCCAAAAATGAAAAGTGATCTCCACGTTTCAAGGTCAAGAGAATCACATCCGCCCATTTTCGGATGGACCCTGGGTGTGTGTATGTATGTATGTATGTATGGATGGATGGACGTGTGTGATCAGTTTTTTTGTCCGACGATATCTAGAGAACGAATGATCGGATTTTGATGAATTCGGGGTCAATCGACGTGGATTCTCCAACCTTAGAACTGATTAGATTCTGGATTTGATCGGTCCAGTAGTTTCTAAGATAATCGAAGAACAAAAATTTTGAAAAAATAATTTAATAGACGATATCTTGAGAAAGAATCGACGGATTCGAATAAAAATAGGTATCTCAAGGTTTTCTGGATCGTTGGTCACGAATACAAGGTCAGATTTTCTTCACCCCTCTCATCTGAAAATTGCCAACCAATATTATTTCGAGAAATCTTCGTTTTTTTTTGTTTCCTTGAAAGATTTGGGCGGGAAGTTTTAGGTCTGACCCATCGTGGTTAGCCGATTTACCTGCTTGTTTTTTTTTTCAATATAACTTTGCGATAATGTGGCCTTCAAGATTCATTACTAATATTATTATGTAATTTTTATTGAAGGATTACATAAATTAATAATACACAATATTACTAATACATATGTATATTACATACAATATACTATGTATATTCAGATTTATGATACATAAATTCTGTGATAAAATATTTTGTAGTTATTACGATAATAGAAATTGAATAATGATAAATTAAATCAGTAAAAAATAAATAAAAACCTATCGAATTATACACACAGTATAGGTGTACCTTAAAATTTACTTTAACTATAAGTCAAATATGCCCATTGCAGTAGTAAAGTTAGTAGAACGGAAATAAATTGCATATAAACATGGAATAATCTATAATTACAAATTACCTACTATTGTACTTTCTTACCACGCTTCTATGTATACAAAATAAAAAATAAAATAAAAATTGGACGGGTCGTAATATATATATAATGTTATAAATTTATTAGAGCGTTTATGTATTGGTGAATAAAACTGGATTTGAACGAACGTTATAAGAACACATAATATGTAATATAATGTAAATTCGTCATATCGATTGGAAATTTCATTCCGAGTTCGATGTTTAGTTGGAATTAGTAAACTCTAGCCAAATTCCATTTTCACTTGCTGTAACGAGGCTGCGTCTGCTGTATTTCATCGGGACAGCCGATTTTTCGCAGAGTTTAACCTGGTGGTCTTTGAGCAAGGATATTATTCCAATCTTTGTTTGTAGCAGCGCGAATCGCATTCCTAAAAAATAAAAAATAAAAATGAAAAAAATAACGGTAAAAATACGCCCATAATCGATATATACGACAGATATATTAATTACGTAATTTATAATATGTATATATACGAATAACGCGGGCGTATCTATGCCCACGTGGATTCAGAGAACAGCGATTCCGTTGTGTAATATTAAAATCTACCAATTCCTTCTACCAATATGATTTCACTGAAATAATTTGACTCGTAAAGAATTTCCTAAAATGTTTCCGGTCGAATACCTACCTATGCAATTTCGGGGGCCTTCTCCGAAGGGTAAAAACGTGTACGGATGCCGTGTCCGCTTCACTTTATCCGAGAATCGTTCGGGATCGAATTCTTCTGGGTTTGGATAATATTCAGGATCGTGATGTATTCCGTAGACGGGAATAATAACACGGGTTCCCGGAGGAAGTTCAATCTTTGTTCCCGGTACTTGATAAGCGACTTCGCACCTCCTCGACAACATTGGGGCTGGCGGATGTTTCCTCAGTGTTTCTAAGGGTTGATTAAATACTTATTATCATTGTTGTTTCTGGTGCAGTAGCTGGTGTGAGTGTGACGATAATCTCGCTATCAAATTGGCTTGCGAGAAGCTTTAGACACGATTTGATGGGATTATGCCGGCGATAATCATTATACGGCCATGACTTACCCAAGATAACTTTATCGAGATATTTCATTTCTGAAACGCATTCGAACGTTAATTTTCCATCGTGTTCTTCAATATTTTCCACTATATCCTGTCTGGTCTTCTCCTGTATTTCAGGATTCAATGCGAGCTCGTGAAGGCAGAAGGATATTGTGGTTGAAGCCGTTTCGTATCCAGCCGCAAAGAAAACGAAGGCTTGTGCCGCTATTGCGTTTTCATCTAATTCTGCAGGAAAAAAGAAACATAACGATCTGTAAAGATGCAGCTCTTATCAAGTTATTTATTCATAAGATCGAGTTTTCGCTGATATTATTAAACACTTTCTTTCCTTGAAAGTACAAAGTCATGGTTATCGCGAGAGCTGTTTCGATTCTTCGCATGGTTCGTGCTATAAAACTAAACAAGTACATTTATAATATATTTAGGCCACGGACTATAATGCTTGTTTTAACATAACGATAACGATTTCAACAGCAGGGTCAAGTGAAAAAAGTTATAGTCACAATAACAATTAAATCAGCTATAACGTAGTAAAGCAGGTTTATCGATATTAGTACGTAAAATGTCACGTACGAGACTTTTTTATTTTAAATGTGTACGTGTGGAATAACATACGTAGATTCCGTTGGTACAACCCGTCTTTATCTAAGCGGTTTATGTACTATCGCTCTTACGTAATTAAATGATAATCATTTCATCTCCACGTTCTAGTTGACTTTTAAATAATTAATAAAGCTGATAGAATGAATATATACCTATACAAGAATCACGACAGTGGTTGGAAGACAATTATTATTCTCTTCATTGTTTCTACAATGCATTTCTCATACAAAGCGAAGAGTTCAAACATCCTCGGAATGATCGTATTGATATCTCAATACTATAGAATTTTTTATTTAATTTCTTTTGTTCTTCAAATTATCACAGATTAGCGAAGATAAAATTTCTACACAAACCCACGTGCAAATAACATCACACGGATTATTGATTTATGCTCATTCTTTAATGAGTCGACGGTATTTTAATCTGAATTGAAGCTTGCGTGCACGGCAGGTCGTATAGACGTTTGATCCTCAATTAATTTTTAAGAAATTTGATGCATCTCTAGATTGAAAATTATTCGACTCGATGCAAAGTCTATATAGCCTGACGTAAACTCGTTGGAATTTTATCGAATCACATTGACCGAGCTGGTCGATAAGTTTTTTAATTACTAATTACTCGACCGACTGACAATGCTGTAAACAAACGAACCTGCTAATTTTTTTGTACGATTATCTTGCCTACATAATACACGATATTATATTGACGTAGGCTTTCCCGATTGTCAATCGTTATCAGGATCACTGTATAATCTATACCCACGTATGATATCTATGCAGATAATAAATTAATAAACTGTATACCTATTTCTTTGGCAGCTTGAACCTCTTCTTCCGTGAGAGGTTGAGTCCCTCCGTTTAAACTTTCAACATCCAAGGTTCCTTTGTTCTTTAGTTCGATTAGTAGATCCATGAAGTCGTGTCTCCGGATTCCTTGCTCCTCTCGTTCTTTGATCATTTCCGAGACAACATTCTTGAAGAACGTTGTTACGGCTGAGTCAATGACCTGTAAACGGAGGACTTTGAACAGAGTAGGCATCGACGTACGAAGCATTCTCCAAAGGGCCGCCCTGTAGCTAGGTTTCGATAGTTTTTCAGCCATTTTTCTAAATGCTGAGTCTTCGTTTGTAAGAGCATTGATTTGTATACCGAAGGCACAGGATCCTATTACTTCCATTGTAAATTTAGCAGCCAAAGCACGAACTTCTACTGGCTCATTGCCGGCCACAGATTGACGGATGACTTTTTGAAATTCCTCCGAACATTCGACGAGTAGATAAAACATCCTCTTTATTTTTCCAGACGAAAATGCAGGCGTTAATTTCGACCTTAAACCCTTCCATTTTCTACCTTCGAGATTGAAGAGATGACCGTTCAGAGGATCCTGAGAACTGTTCACCGGTATTCCCCGGTTTGAAAATATCGCAAAGTCCCTAACGCACACGCTCTTTATCAGCTCTGGATCTCTGAGGAATAGAGCAGGTGAACGAACCCGGTAAACACCGAAGAATCTTTCGCCTTTGAACCAATTGTACATATCGTGAATTCCTTCGCATTGTGACTTTTTGAATAGTAAAAGCCGGCCAAAATTTCCAAGGAATATTGTTGGCTTTTTGAACGGAACTCCTTTGCTTTCCCAGTAGTTAAAAGTCGACGTAAAGTAGAAGTATACTATGCCGATGAAGAGACCGATCAGTATGAACGGGTCCAGCAGTTCCTTAAGCACACCAATCATATTGATGACTTTTTGATTTCAGGAATTCTGATGAGTAAAAAAAAAAGTTTTATTCCCTACAACGCGGACTACAACTAAGCCTATGAATCTAAGACTAAGAACTCAGATGATTTATTTACAGTCTTTAAAGCGAGATGGGGGTCTGGGGGGTCAATTGATACGAATAATGTGTAAACTTGACCGATACTTGATTATAAACGATCGATAATCACCGATACTTCGTATAAGCCATCGGTTTATGAGCACACTGTAAGTTTACCATGCATCGTAATGAGTACACTCGCATCCGGTATAACATAAAACGGTTGATGATGCGCAGTTTTACTAATTAAATATTATAGCCTCTATGAAAACAAGCCTTATTTAACTTTCGTCGTATAGGATAAAGTCTCTCGTATGTACGTAGTATATAATAACTCGAGTCTTGATATTTTCACTCCGTAGATTTATTCTTCGGATAAATGAACAGAAGATGCACTATGCTGCAGCCTGCAGCGGGTCTCGGAAAATTTATTTATTTATTTATTATTTTTACAACTTGTATAATTGATTTTACTCCACTTCCTCGTGCGTCTGATTATTTTACAGTTTCACTATGTATAGGTGCCTGCTGCACTTGTAGACGGATTTCGACACCTGCACTAGCCACGCTAAGGAGGCGAGATGTTTTTCTGGGCCACGTGAATGTTGGCGCCGTAGTCTTGAACTGAGTCTCGCCTCCCGCTGACTGAGTGCCACGAGTCTTAGGACGCAGCTAAAACGCACTTATATCTTACACCGCCCCCTGTGTGTATTATCGTGGTGTTTATCTATACTCTCCCACCCACAACATTATTGTCCCACGTGGAGAATACGATTGTGTTATATATCAACATCTGGTCGATATACCCATGTTGCTCACTTATCTCGATTAGTTTAATTGAAATATCGAAGGGTTCACCCTCTTTCCACTGTACACACATCCTTGACCAAGAACTCTATAAGATGTTACAGAATATCATAGACTATGAAGTAAGAAAACGATGGATTTGACAATTTCCGTATTTTTCGTTAATGTTCTCGGTCTTCATTTAGAATTTTATTTAATTTTAATGATACCTTTACGTATAAAAGTTCATAAGCCCAAATTTTCGGTTGAGTCGTCAGCAGGATTAGGGATCAGGTGATTTTCGCTCGTTCTTAGAGAAGCCACTGGTCTGGTGGTGGATTGAAATATTGATTTTTGTTTTGTGTGAATAAAAGTGGATTTGGTTCCTCGCGAGAGGCAGTCAGTTAATCTGATTAATTATTTTTAAGTCTGGTATTTAATGATGAAGTGCGCATCGGGCGATAATGACATTGTGATAATGATTACGTGCCTGAGAATCGAGATAAACACTCGTTACGTATGCGACTTGGTAAATTATAATCCATTGATCATACTCTTGGCTTATTAATTAAAACGATTTGAAATTTAAGATTCAGTAAGGAAGGGTGGATACTGGAAATAGGAATTGGAAGCAAGCCATGATATCATTTCGTGTAACGTAATAACTGTATTTTATATTCAAAGACAGAAAAGAATCATTAAATTAGAAGTATAGGTTTTTCGCTGCAGCCTCCAGTCCTCACTTCATAATTATATTCTCTACGGAAATGAATCTAGATTGCAGCATCTCTCAACGATTCTTATTACCATAGCATTTGATTTAAAAAAAAAACTTACGTAACTCGTCGACTAATTTAGACATTTATTCGTCATACGTAAAACCATTGCTGTGCATCGTTGATAACTAAAAGATTAGGCAAATGGTATATCATAGAATTTGCGAGCATTTCTCTTATCGGAGTATTTACGTAGTTGCCAACGGACACTGTACTTAGATTATACAATATAGAAGAAAAAAAAAGCCAGTGATTTAAATTGAGAGGAAATTTTGCAATAGATGTGATGTATATATACACTTTTGCGGAATATTCTCTTATCATTCTCTATACCGATTGTACAACATGCCTCGCATGTATAGAGGAAAATATTTCATACAGTGACTAAACTGTCAGACGATAAAACCAAGGAAAAATTTATTAAGTATCGGAGTTTAGACCGCGGTGACGAATTCTTAACCAGATGCCAGATTTGCTCGTAAGTATATTTGCCGTTGGATCATAGGCAAGAGGGCTGCTGGACTTGGAGCAAAGATCGACTTCATACCCGGAAAGAAGTGCCACCAGACCGGCTTTCGTCTGTGTGTATGCAAATCGTGTACCTGCGGAACAAAAATGACATTGCACAAACCGATGATCGCTTTTAAAATCTGTTGGAGATAATTGAATACCGAAGAGGTTTATCATCAACGATTCTTCGAAGTCGTTATTTTGCTAATTTACGTCGTGAAAATTTCACCAGATTTTGGGAACTCCTGAAATATTTTTTGCAGAATTTACACGAGTTCCGAGTCGTACAGTAGAATATTTGCAAAGAGACTGCAGATCAATTTTATGATTGGGAGGTATTTTTTTTTTGCTGTAACGATACCAAAACATTCTCAAGTATAATAATTTGTAAGTGAGATTGATCAGGCATTCAATCATTGTCCTTGTGCGTAAATTCAAATACGTAAGCGTCTTAATGTATCCTGGAGATATTTTTGGAGCTCAGTATACAGTGGATTATGTTTCCAAGCACGTCTAAAGAAGAATGAGTATATCCATGTGTAAGAGCTGCGTTCGTACGTGTTATCAATCGGCAGAAAAACTTCAAAGTATATTTCAAATTGAAAAAAATTTTTTTTTGTATGCTGTAACCAACCGTGTGTACAGATTATGACGTTGACATTTACAATTTGAAACTCGTCGTGATTAAATCGTACACCAAAACTGACAATCATTCGTAAATGTTCGAAATAATCACATCGGTAAACTTTCTGTAATTAACATCTGATGATTCCTGGGATTTTTCATTATCGTCAATTTTGCGCCCAGTTCATGCTTCAGACGTTATTTATTATTCAAACAATTCTATTATCGTGCAGCTGTAAAATAGCTTTAATTTTTGTAATGAGATTGAAGCCGATAAGCGGCGCGTTACCAAGGAGAAGGAATTAGCTGGAATGAGTCCTCCCGTATTTCAGACTTTGCTATCTATCTCGTGGCATCTTCGAGTATTTCTGATTTTTAATCGGCAATATATCAGAGCCTAAATAGAGACAACAAAAGAAAGTGAAATCGAGGCCTTAATAAAGTGTGCAAAATCGTCTTCTTGCGAAAACATGTTCACTACTGTCCGTCGAACAATGTACCGTACCGTTTTATGCTATCCCTTCTCTTCTGGGAACGGAACAAATAACTTGAACATAACAATTGCGGCCTTCCAGGTAGCAGAATGACGTCAAAATGATAAATGACCAGGACAATTTGACCAACAATAACAGAAACCTTTGCAGTTCTTTTCATTTTATACCTAAGTTTAGAGTAGTTATGACCGGTCGACTTACCGATGCATATTCTGGGCCCTTCTCCGAACGGTAAGAAAGTGCAGCTCTCTCTAGACTTTTTATTATGATCTAGAAAACGGTCTGGATCGAAGCGTGACGGATCCGGATAGTAGGCAGGGTCGTGATGGATAGCGTAAATGGGTATTAGGACCTTGGTGCCTTCATCGATCACGGTATTTGTGCCAGGAATTTTGTAGGCCTTGTTGCAGACCCGAGGAACCATACCAACCGGTGGATGTTTTCTTAAAGTTTCTGAAAATTATCGATATCTTACCCTAGTTCAGTAAATCGTGCTACATACCAATATTTTGCGCGAAAAGATAGCTGAGCTATCGATACTCGATGTGTACATATCATGTGTAAATCAAATCGCTGCAGAGCTATACGCGCGCTTATCTTCTTTAGATAAAACTTGACTTTTACCATCGGACGGCTATATGACTACAGTCGGCAAAACTCTGACAAATATAAACGGTGTTCAAGTTGTAGTTCAGAATTTGACGTTCAACGATTTTCTTGGGGTATTTGGGGCGCTATTCAATCAGCTCTGAGCCCTGCAGGATCCTTCGACGAAGACGAAGCGGTCAGCGGACACAAGCCTGTCATCCCATCTAGATCAAAAAATTCCTGAGCTGTTATAACCCGTGATTACCTTGAATTACGCGATCGAGGTAGTCCATCTCTGAAATTGCCTCGTAGCAGAGGCCACCGTGCTTCTCAAGGGCCGCAGCGATCTCGGTGTAAAGTTTAGTCTGGATTTCTTGGTGGGCTGCTAGCTCGTGGAGAGCAAAGCTCATGGTTGTCGAAGAAGTTTCGAAGCCAGCTAAGAAAAATATGTAGGCTTGCGCTGCCATTACTTTCTCATCCACGACTGAAAAGAAGTTTTATGATTATATGGGACCGCTTGACTACCGGTTAATCGAGGGATCATTACGAAGGGAATTGTCTCACCGATATCTGGATCTTTAGAAACCCCCTCGGTACCAGCCTCCGTTCCGTTGCTGGACCCGTTCGAATTTATGTCACAGTCTACGTGCTCGTTGTTAACTTTTCCTTCATTTTTAATTTGCATTAATAAGTGCATAAAGTCGTGCCTGATTACTCCGTGCTTTTCTCGATACTCTACAAGACTGCGCACTGCATTGACGAAGAACGCCGTGACTTCTGGAGGATTTAGACCCATTTCTAGCCACTTGAACATGCCTGGCATGTACATGCGAATTACTCGTTTAACTGCGATTATTGCAGACGGGTCTAAGACCTTTCTGCACATTGCTCGAAACTCTGAGTCTTCATGTTGAATCGTGTTGGTCTGAAGACCGAAGCAACAAGTACCGATAACTTCTGTCGTAAATTTTGCGGCAAGGTTTCTGAACTCTAATACTTCTCGCGTATCAGCGTATTGCTTTACAAAATCCTAGCACAGTAGAACGTAACTTTTCTAAATTTATTCAAATTATATTCTGATGCAGATCTCGAGATTTACTCGTAACCTGTATTCTCACCTTATATTGCCTCGAGGATTCAGCGACCAGATCGAACATATTCCGAATTTTTGCTGACGTGAATGCGGGGGTCAGTTTCGTCCGTAGTACTCGCCATCTGGGTCCCGAAAGATTAATTAGATTCGCTGATAGCGGGTCGACGTTTTCGTTACATACGATTCCACGATCTGAAGAAAGATTAGGTCGTATCGAATATGGAAAGATATTGTAGATTTATGTCGTTAAGGAATAGGTATAATGTCTTTGATCTTTTGTAACGTACCTTGAAAGTGTGAAAAATCTTTCACCAAAATAAGCTTTATGATTTTTGGATCTCTTAGCAAAAGTACCGGTGTTCTGAGCTCGTAGATTCCCACGAGGGGAAATCCTTCGTATTTTTTGTATATTTCCTGAAGCCCTTCTCCAATCGTTGTCTTCAGCAGTATAATGCTCTTCGTATTACCAAAAATTAGCTGTGGTTTTGGAAAGGGAATACCGCGTATTTTCCAGTAATTATAATTGCACGTGAGGTACCAGTAAGTTCCTATCACAAGAACGGCAACCAACGCGAAAAACATGACTTGAAAATAAAAAATAAGCACCGGAAAAAACAGATAGGATTTGGCGTTGCACTCGATTTTGGTTTCGTTCGCTACTATAATACTGTTCACGGATGTTATAGTTATATTCCGGATCGGGTAGCAGCACGTCGGTTTAACAAATGCTGGAAAACTCTGGTATCGAAACAGCGGTGAAATAGGGATTGAAAATGAGAATGGAAAAAGAATGGGAAGTGAAATGGAACTAGTTGATTGTATAACTCTCGACTTCCTACAAGACCGGTATGCCCCGTTATCGACTTATAGAAACACCCAGGAAGAGATTGCGCATTTATTTACATCTCGTTTACCAGACGAATGTTAAGACCGAATGTTATTCACTTGATTGCTACTAGTTTAATTATTCTAAAAACTGCCCAGGTAATGACTCAGATACAACGTTCCTCTGCAGTTCAGACGGAGCTATTATATTTGTTGCAAAGTATTTATATCGATGCACTTTCTTACTTGGAAGACCCGACTTGTTTTCGCCAAACGATCCGTGCAACAGTTCCGTTACTCGGACCTCGCCAATCTCGATATTTATACAAAAACTTGTTTTAATGTGTAGAAAGTGCGGGCTGTTGGCTCCTCTCTGAGTTTTACTTTCAGCCCTCTGTATCTAAATGTATGTATCGATTCTTGCCAATGAAAGGAAATTTATAAAATGTGGTAAAGGCTTGACAATCACATCAGTCTAAAGTGAAACGGATGATTCAGTTTGATTCGATGATGCCGCGATTGACATTTCTTGATCACAAAGGGGTCTCTGCTTTCTTTACTTTAGAATTGTTATAAAATCATTCGATCTTTAGTAGATCTAACTCTGTGTCGATTTCCGTCGTGTCACCTATTGTTAGGTTCGGGTTGGTTAACCCCATTTTGAGTAAACGAGTTCTAAATTTATTGTTGAAAATCGCGAGTGGAGTGACTGGTTCAACTCTGCGTCAGATATCTGATATGTAAATACTGAATGATTTTATGAGGTAGTTGGAATGTCGTAACTCTGCTTTGCCTTCACTAACGATCAGTTTCAATAAACAAAACTAGTTCAATGCGTTGTCAGAAATTGTCGACTTCACGATTTGAGGACACTATCGCAAAGTCTAACCATAGTTTCCTACGCATATAACGTGTACTTCAACGTCATATTAAAATCTGATAAAAACACGATTGGATTGGAATTCTGATATTTTAGAAAATAACAGTCAACAAGGAGCTCGCACAAAAGGTATTCGAGACGAGTTTTCCTGTTTGGCAAGAATTCTTGCGCCTTCCTGGATCTGAAGCGGCAATCTGCAGAGTTGATGCTAAAGCTAGAAATTTAATGTATAAATATTATGAACGTCCAATGACATTGGAATGGTACATTAACCAGGATCAACACTGCATGGTCTCATTATTGGTTTCACTCGAATTATTTTTCGATGTGTCGACGATGCAGTTAAGGGGACCAGTACAGCTTGGTTTGGGAAATTTAGAGTACTCCAAAATTTATTTATTTGTAAATTATAAAAAAATTCCCTCGTTCACATGATGAGGATTTCTTTTCTGAACAAAATGTGCCCTCAACGACCTTATTCGAAACAACGATGTGTCTAAAACCTTACAACAAAGGTTTTCGAAGAACATTTTTTTTTTTTTTATGTGAAATAAACTTTGGCTGACAAATAAATCCATTTCGGAGTACTCCGAATTTCCAAAACCAAGCTGTACTGGTTCCCTTAATTCAGGAAATAAGATAACTCCATTAGATCAGAGAAATTAAGATGCGCTGAGTTTGACTTTGTTGCTGCAAATCAGCATGGTAATCTGACCAGAGTGATGCTTGGAAATATTTCTTGAATGTTTCAGTATATGTACATCCATATCGTTCATGGTTTGCTAAATCATCTAAAACCGGTTATCAAAGAAGCCTACCAAAATTAGGTACAAGTAGTTGTCTTCGACATCAATAAATCAAGCAGGTTAGCTTTTTCTTGGCGAATGAATTGGAAAGGTTATTTTCTCGCTCCCAAGCTCGTCGCCAAAAATTAAAATAAATTTACATTTAATACGATCTTTCTAAACTGCTAAAATAAAATCATAATAAATTTAGGTCGACTGTTAGTAGTAGTTAGTAATAGTTCCTTGTTGGATTATATCACATTGAAATCCACGGCAGATTTATAACATATTCATACACAAAAAAAATGAATACATAAATAAACCATTCTAACCTTTGGGATATCTCCAATCGATTTCTCGATCTTAATGATGGTTGGGCAGATGATTACGTCTAGCAAATCAAAAAGTAGTTATAGCTTTGGATGTAGAGTCCCGGAAGGGATGTCTGATTGCCTCTTTCCAATCGGGATTATAGACACCTTTCATAATTTGAAAAACGGATGCCTTCCAAGATTCGTAAAAAATTTTATGTTCTTGGTAACGTCACGCCCATTGAATCAGAAAGAAGCAGTCAAAAATTTCCAGCGGGATCTCCACCATGTGTAAAATCAGGTATAATAGTGGCAAAAACGATATGTTTAAGTTTTCAGGTTTTCTTTAACATTGAAATAGAAGTGATTTTTTCTAAACTCAGTCCAAACAATAGGCGAGGCCGTTTTTTGAGATTTTTGCGCGATACCCCAATCTTTCTTAGAGAAAATAATATATTAGAATACTATTTGTATATTTTCAGGATTCGACCCACATAATAATCTGCTTCGACACAGAGTGTGTTTCAGAAGTTGTGGTCACGAAACGATTCCGTATCGATAGATTTGATCTCGAATAAATAATTTTGCCATTAATTTTGTAGATTGTGTTTCCACACGTTGTAAATTTGCTTCAGATCTGCGTTGTTGATACATAGGTATTTTTATGAAGACTTAGATAATACATATGTTGCAGTTGTATGAGTTTTTTAAATTCACGTAGTTGGCCTCGGGAAGGCAACTTCCGCGTTTAATTTGAATCAGATTAAATATATAATAAAAATCTTCATATTAACGAGCAGCATATCATTTTATTGCAAAAATATTGCCAAACAGAGAAGAAGCATAAGGCTATTAGCAAATTTTCATTTAAAGTATATTTAGTCAGCTACATGAAATGAAAAACTCGAATACGAAAATCGGCCAAATACAAAATCCTTACGACCGAAATTACTGTAGGTGTAGCTGGGCAAACGATCCTGCATTGAAATTATATGGAGAAGAAGCGTCGTGTTTAAAAATTCATAGCCTCATGTGGGTTGGAAAATAAATACTCATCTGAAAAAAAAAAAGATAAAAACAACGAATTTTGAGGGAGTGACTTGCGGATTTTGTAAACTACGTCGGTTCTCAGTTTTCTGGTCATTTTCAATACGACCCATTAATTTATGTTTTGCAAATTGATTCAAGGGAGTTCCTGGAAATAATTTAAATCAATTCACCATCGACCTTTCGAATGACTGCTGATTGGAGTTTGCTAATCCCCACTTAAGTCCGCCTGAAAATAATATTCATGAATACATGATTGAATGATAACATTGGCAAAACTTAATTGTGAGAAACTCGGTAGATCTCGGTACCAGTGGTCGTTATTTTGTCTTGGCGGGTGTTGTGATCATTTTCATAAGTCTGCTCTGCAAATTCCTGTCCATATTTTATCATGGGCTTGGATTCATTCTGCAAGCGATATCCTATTATTTTGGTGCTTATTTTATCACCGAATTTCGCTATCGCACATGTGGCAGGTGAACAGACACCTTTTGCCAAAGTGGTCACTAGTTATTTCAAAGTTCCTTGGATTAACTTGAACAGTTCCTGGGCGGATGAGGTGACATCAACCTGCAGAAATGACGTTGAAATGCTTTATAAAAGCGCTGATGACGGGGAAATGTGGGCCCTAAAAAGTAGGTACACCGATTTATATTATTGCGGTATATCCCAGGTTGATTTTCTTCGGAAAAAGACCATAGCATGTTCAAACATTGGAGTTCAGAATTCAGATGTCACTTATTTTGAACATGAAAGTGAACTCACACCCATTTCGAATATGTACTCGACTTCAAATGTAGTTTTCAGACCGAGCAGTGCTACTTGCCAAATAAAATTGATCCTAAGACTCATTAATTTTCGAAATGGCAACTTTGACTTGACTTTTTTAATTTTATTCGCACGAAACCGAAGTGTCAGAATAAGCATAGTTAGAATTTATGTACAGTGTTGGACGCAACTTCAAAAATTCCGGCAGGATACCTGACTGGAAACATTCGTGATCTTGGTATGTACGATGAATGCATCCAAGTGAAAGGTAACGAAAATCGCGCAAGCATTCAAGGTCAACATTGCATGGTCTCGTTGTCTATGCCTGCAAAATTTTTCAAAGATACTTCAGAATTGTTGTTGATACAAAAGGTATCGATTTACAATCCTACCGCCGACGTTGACATCAGCCTGTCGACGTCGCTATGTTTTCCATCGTCCTGCGGAGTCAAGGATATCACTGGCTTCGTGAATGCGTCCATCCGGAGTACGCCAGAGATTGCTGCACTCGAAGTCAGTATTGCCGAAGTGACGTGTTCGGACGATAAGATTGAAGACGACCTAAAGCTGGGAAGAATTCTATCAACGTGAGTCGCCGAAGTGGAGATTAGGGATTCTCAAAAAAAATAGACAAAAGCAAAAATACAAAAATTATTGTTTTACTTTCAGATCTCTACTCGCGATGGTTGCTGGTCTTTTACTCTTCTGCACAGCTTGCGATTTTGTCGTGCGAACAAGATCCAACGTTACATCCCCGGCTCTGAAAACTGCTGCTCAATTTTCACTTTACAGTAATGCGATAAAATTGTTGAGCACTAAAACGTCAACGGAAATAATGCCAGCCATTAATGGAATTCGATTTGTGAATACATGTTTGATTATATTGGGGCATCGGATTCTCACTACTTTGTTCTTGCCGCTCGTCAATCTGTCGGACGGGTACAAGGTGGGTAAAATCTGACAGAAGTGAATTTCAACCACAAATTTAACTCGTTGTTACTTCTAGTGATTGATCATTTTTCTCACCTTACGGAAAATTTGTTCAATTACAGTTGAGGCAGACGGTTTTATCAGACGTTCTACACATGACGCCCTATGTGGTCGATACCTTTTTCGTTTTGAGTGGTTTCTTAACGGCTAGTTTATTCCTGAAGGCACTGTACGATGGAAAAAAATTCAATATGCTTGAGCTTTACCTGCACCGATATCTCAGGTCTGTTCATAAAATTACACAGCAAAGTCCCAGGATCGATTGAGTTTAAAAAGATACCCCCAATTCTATCTTTGGCTTTTTTACGTCTGAAATTTCGACACCTCGATCTTCGCTCTTTGTTTCAGGCTTACACCATGTATGGCCGTTTTGATATTATTCAATATCTTCTATCTCCCTCATCTCGGATCTGGTCCCGTGTGGCAAAGCGTTATCGGTGGAACGACTGGTTTTTGCCGTAAGAATTGGTGGGCCAACCTTCTTTACGTTCAGAACTTTGTTAACGCTGAAGAAATGGTGATTTATTCTACAACGCAGCTCACCTGACTCATTCCATTTCTATATTAACTAGATTTATCTCAATCCTAGTGCATGATTCAAACCTGGTATTTGGCGGTTGAAATGCAACTCTTCTGGATATGCCCGATTATTCTATACCCGCTGTTTCACCGGCCGAAATTTGGCCTGGCGATGTTGACTCTGTTCACTATTGCATCTCTGATTGCACCTGGTGTCCAACTCGCACTCAATCAATGGGCAGTGTTTTTCGACACGAGCAAGAAGTGAGTAAATTATATCTGTTAAAGACTTCAATGATACTGAATTTGTCACTTTTTCAGCATCAGAGTAATCTACCACGAATTCTTAAGTTCATACCCCCTTACTTACAACAGAGTCTTGCCCTATTTCATAGGAATTTTTTTGGGGTATGATGTAGTAAATAACCAGCGACTGCTTACCAAGGTAATGAACATTCTACTAGTTTTTCGTTTTCTTTCTTCTTTTAGTAGATGCATTTCCGTGCATTGTTTCTGGCTGGATTCTAAACGTATTTTATTTCACGTTAGGCTCAACTTGTTCGGAACTGGATTCTGGCAGGCCTTCTTATAATATTCAGTGGCTGGGTCACTAATTTCATTCAACCTAACGCACCCGAATTTAACGTGGTATGGGAAGTGGTTTACGTCAGCGTTTCGCGACTCGGATGGAGCATTGCTATGGCTTGGATTCTTTACGCCTGTACTCGCGGTTACGGTGGTGAGTTGCCTTTCAAATACTTTCTAGATTTCTTCAAGAACTTGTCAAGGAATGGGATTTACATTCCAAAAGAGGTTCAAACTTAAGCATGATTAACGTGTTCAGGATCAGTGACCAGGTTTCTTTCCCTACCGATGTTTGTACCTCTCAGCCGAATGTGCTATTCTATTTATTTGGTACACCTTCTGATACAAGTGGGAAGCAATGCCACAGCGCGAACTGCCGGGTACAATACACCCTTCAGTGTAGTAAGTTGCTATTATTTTTCATTGTCATTTGCATGTTCATTGGGACCTAGGACATTTGAATAATCAACTTTCACTCACCAATCACTGCATCCTTTATGAATCTGAGAGTAACCAATTTTCGTTGCAGTTATATTTAGTATGGGGTGATCTTGCGCTTTCTATCGGGATAGCCTTCGTCCTCACTTTGTGCTTCGAGTCTCCGATAATTACCTTGGAAAAAATTTTGAGAGCTAAACGATTGTCTCCAATCACGTAAGTCAGAATGTTCATGTCTTTATATGAATAAAAATATTTAGCCACCAAACGAAGAGAAGTGGACACCTGTAGTACGTATGTAACATACAGAGGCTGAAGTATTCTTATTTCGGTTTATAATAATTATTCACTGAAACGAATAAGGATCATATTTTAATTCACAGTACGCATGCTTCTACGATAAAGAACAGAGAACTTTCAGCCGTGATAAAAGAATATTTGGATCTAACCAGAGGACGAGCTATTTCTGATTTAGCTGTAGAACGATCAATGGTAAGTTTCATCAATTTGACGTTCTTCGTCGACGAATCGAAGGATTTTAATTAATCTTGCTTTTCAATAGTCTCAACTAAACCTAAAACGGAAAGTTTCTGAAGTACTTAACACCAGCTTAGTCAAAGGGTCGTTGAAAACTTCTGCAGAATTGACACAGGTTCGGTATCTCAATTAAATTCTCAATTAACATTCTGTAATGTATTTGTCTACGGTAGAAAAGAATCCAATTGCATAATGTCCCATTACAGGCGTGGGAAGATTGGAAATCTTATTTTTTGAGAACTGAGAGTCGAAAGGCTACTACAGGTGTGGAAATTGTTGCGATCGGATCTCCTGAATTCCAAATTCCAATGCCTACACTGGAAAAAGAATTCTTGATCTTTCTTGCTGGTGTAAGTGTCGGCTTGGGTGAAGCACCTGGTTTTACAGAGTCAGAAATTTTTGGGCAAAAATCTCAGTCAGACTCTTGCAGTTGGAAAAATGAAGATCTAAGCCGGCTGTCGATATCGAATTCGACTCCGTATGCCAAACAAAGAAGGTAAACGATAATCCAGCTGCACCGATCAATACAAATAAAAAATCTAACTTCTAATAAAAATTATAATTTCCGTTAGCAAATTCTCTGGCTCCACATCAACAGGAACTGAATATCCAAACCGAAAAAATGGAATTTTACCTTGACCAGCAAATACTCTGAATCATGAGATGAATAATGTAATTAGATTTGAGAAATGAATAAAGAAATAAAAGGGGATGTCGTGAAAAGTTTAAGATATCCTTTAGGTATCCTCAATTGGTCGGATTTGATGTTTCCGTTTTTATTGCCTCATGTGGAACTGGGTATAACCCTGACTTTGGTGAACGTCTATCATGTGGCTGAGCGATTGCAACCGCGTAATTGCGGTTCCACGTATCGAAAAGATAGTGCAGTTCTAATCACATCAGCCGCGTCATGGATACTTATATTGAACACATGGAGTGCGCCTGAAATTGCGTAGGTCCAATCGTACAGCCACGTAATAAACACTTTACCCGACGTGAGTTTTTCGTAGAGCTTTGGAAACTCCAGCACATCCTGCGTTTCCAGATTTTATTGAATCATTAATTTTCGGAATTAAGAGCGATAATAATTGAAAACTGAATCACTGGGTATCAAAGTAGAGTTTTTGGGCACGCGGAAATTCCTCATTTATTTGTAAAAAATTTTCAATCTACTTATCGTTACAACCACTCTTTTCTTTCTATAGTTAATTTACTGGCGCTGTAGGAAAGACATGTCAGGACATTTGATGTGCGGATTTCGAACCTAGCCATCAAGTGTCATCCAGTTTGAACTTACTTCACACAAAGTGTGTAAAAGGTATAAGACGATGAGGGACTATATGAAAAAAAAGCAGATGTGTTGTTCGGCAACGTTCTTTGAGATTTCTCTTTTTCTAGACGATATTTTTAGGGCTCTTGTTTTCGAAGTACTATGCCTGTATTGTCTATTTTCCAACTACTTTTAAATCTCGCTGATTCATGACATTAGTCTGTTCTACTCCTGTTCCCGTTCTTATTTGCCTTTTTCCCTATTTTTTCAAATTAGCTTTCAGCCAGTCTCACACCATTTTTCGTTCAAAATAGACGTGTACATTCCGTGAGTCATCTGCGATTCACTATGACATCTTAGACTCGCGTATCAATAAGCTAATCATGAAATTATGTATAAATTCTTCATCACCAAATTACAATATACCATTATTTAGTTACAGACAGGGTAAAATTTATTGCAACCAAAATTGCCCATAATCCTGTAGTTGGTATTGTCAGGCGTTCGAGGTATCCTCGCCGATTTAGTCATAAGGATGGGCGAACAGCGATTTCAAATTTAGTCATTTTATATCTTCAAGAGCCGAGAACTTCACCTGGAACTTAACGGTCTGTATGTCCACTAGCTGCATCACCAGGTTCTTAATCGCTTAGGCTTTTGCTAATCTTGTCCAGCGAACAGTGTGCTAAGTAGTATTAGTGCAGTTATCGGTTTTGCATTCCATTGCAAAGATTTTTCTGGTAGAGTCAGACTCAGCTGCGCTTCTGCCAGTGACTACGAAAATCATTGTTCAACGTCCCTTCCCTAAAATTAATAGAAGAAAAAAAACTGATTTTTGGCTAGAGTGTGATGAAACCATATGTCTAATCTTTATTTGTCGCGGAGTATAAGAATCAATATGCGATAATAAATATATGAGATGCCACTCTGATTCGTCTTCTGGCTGAAAATCCTCGTGCTTCCCAGGCCTGGGGACGTGGGATTACAGACACTGTATCTCGGATGATATCATTAACACGACTTCAGACCGGGATAACATATCTGATTGATCAAAGATCGACATTACTGCACGATCCAGCGATGACATTTTACTCAGAGTTTTTCCGATTTTCAAGGATATACGATGGAAAATTTTTTCCTAGCCTTATCCAAAGATAAGAATTTTTAGATTAATTACTGCGTGACATTTTATTGCAGGCAGAAAGCTGCTTTTAATGACGTGAAGCAGTAGCTATGTTGTTATTCGGTGCATGGTCGCGCAGCATATCGTGGCTCCGGAAAACAATTGGTTAGTTTTAAAACGTGATTAAGATCTAGATCAGTTCCAGTTTTAATATCGAAGAGACCCCTGTTTGTTCCGAAGTAATAAGTGCAGCTTGACAAATGAATTTTCGAAAAGACGTTGACGGGATGAAAATGCGTAACAGGTATGAAAGAATCTGTTCAACTGAAGTTCTCAAGGTGTACTTATCTTTTCAACGGTGATTTATTAGACTATACTATATAATTTTCAATTTTTTTTTTTAATCATTCTTGTAGTAGTGAAAGAATGAAGTCAGTGTGTAAACTTCGATGAATCCAAGGCGAGGAAGAAAATGTTACAGTACCAGTACTTTAGTTAATGTGACCAGTACTTTTTTATATTCGTTACATTTCGCTTCCTCTGTCACCCTAGGATGCATATCAACCAGGAAAACGATGAAAACTAAAAAATAACATAGTATAGTTTGACTAAGAACCCGTGGAATCATATGAGTAACCGTGGCGATTGGGTTGACTATTCTTTCATATCAATACCTTTTTTCATCTGAGCAGCTCTTATTTCTGTACAACCTAAAGATTTCTTCCATTAAAAAAAAAAAAAAACCAAATGTAGGCCTCGTTTTTCTAGCTTCAGGCAAGAAAAATAAATTTCAAGGATTGATCGACGAGTTTAGATTTTATACACGCTTTGAAACTGACTGTTTTATTTTCAGCGACTCTGTACAATCGAGTTTATAGTGACTACAAATCGGCTGCAGAAACGAAATGTGCTTGTTCCGCAACGGTTACGCGGCAGTTTTACTGCTCGTTTTAACACAAAATTCAGCTGGAGCATCCTTTGAAAATAAGGCTCTGGATGAGGCGGTGATTAGCTTAATGCAAGTGCCGTGGATCCATAGGATTGAGTCGGTGCAGGTACGATCTCTAGGGGATTCCTGCGCCGAAGAGATCGAAGCGATGCAAGAAGCCATTAATGCTCAAGAGATGTGGGCCCAGCAAAGTACGATTACGATATCAGTTAATTCTTGCAAGATTACGCTTTTTTACGGATCTTACTCTTTAGAAATCATAAGGGAGGGATATTGTATTATATATATAGTAAATTTACATGTTACCGGTGAAATTAGATCTTTCATCGTCAGTTTACCACAAGGAGCGAAAGTAACCTGTATTATAACTTCTTAACAGTGGTAGATGCCTCGTCGAAAATTCAATCTGGAATTTTAAAAGGGAATACCCGGGATCTCGGTATGTATGACGAGTGCGTCGAAGCCAGCGGACAGTACAACGGCACCGATGTTCGGGGAAAACATTGCATGGTTTCGTTTGTTCTTATGTCTTCGTCGGTATGTGTTCCGTCTTCGTGCGATGAGACGGATGTTGTCGAGATTGTAAATGCCGTCATCCAAAATGTGACGGGAGTCGCGGAATTGGAACTCGATATAACCGAAGTGTCATGCACGCCTGTGGACTCGGAGCCTTTTACTGTGGCAGAAATCATGACGATGTAAGTTGAGAATAAACAGACTTTTCAAATTTTGTCACATATACGAAATTCACAGAATTTTGTATAATTTTCCAGAATTTTCCTCTCGGCGGTTGGTGCCTTTATAATTTTCTGTACCGTCTGCGAATTTGTGAAGAAATGTAAACCTGCAGCCATATCTCCGGTCATAAACGAATTAATAAAATTTTCACTTTATACCAACGCAATGACTCTGCTGAGCACTAAAGTATCTCCTGGGGTGATGCCCGCGATTCAAGGAATAAGATTTTTAACCATGTGTTGGATCGTGCTCGGTCATCATTACGTCAATTTATTATCAGGATCGATTATCAATATCGGGGACGTCCCAGAAGTAAGCATAGCTTTTCTTTGACAGTATTTGATTCGAGCGAGTGACTGATTCATTAGGTATAGTAGAACGTAGGTCTGTTGCAAGCGAAGCATGGGGGATGCAAAAAACCCTGCAGAGCTTGCGAATTGAAAATACAAATTAGTTATATTATTAACTGAAGAAGGTGAGTTAAGCGTTTAAACGATATTACACGTGACCTATACGACGATCCTCAATTTAGATCCAAGCTAGGTAGCATTTACGAGTTGAAATAGTCATAATATTTCATTTACAGTGGTTACGTTCATGGACAGCTCTGTATATTGAGGTAGCGCCGTTTGGTGTCGATACCTTCTTCGTGATCAGCGGCTTTTTGATGGTTTACTTATTTCTCAAGTCGAAGCAACAGGGAAAGAGTTCCAATTTTACCATGATGTACATTCATCGTTATCTCCGGTAAGAGAAGAGACCTGTAATATAAACTTACGACTGCACAGCATTCCCCAGAATTCTTGAGATTGATGTATTTGACAGATTATACATTTATCTTTCCCAAAAAAATTCAACCGTCTGTTATGCCTATTTGAGTCTTTTATTTCTTTATTTCACACGTGACTAATTACCCTTAGAATCCTTATTGCTTCCTTATAACGACTATGTTTTAATTTTCCGATTGTCCTAGATTAACACCATGCCTGGCTGTCCTCATGTTATTTTTTACGGTCCTCTTTCATCGCGTAGCGAATGGCCCTATCTGGAATACCGCAATCGCTCCACAAGTTGATTACTGTCGCCAGAATTGGTGGGTCAATTTATTATACGTTCAAAACTTCGTGAGGAAAAGTAAAATGGTGAGTTACTTAATACCATTTCCGAGTTAAATGTACGTCCAATTTTGTTCTGTAATAGGCGAATGAAAGTGTGTTTGATTGCAGTGCTTGGGCCATACCTGGTACCTGGCGGTTGATATGCAACTTTTTTGGATCTCTCCAATTATCTTGTACCCGTTGCATCGCTGGCCAAAATGGGGCCTCGGAATACTCTGCGGCTTCCTTGTTGCTTCCGTTATCGTACCAACTGTCATTCTCGTGGTCAACGAGTATTCTCTCGCCCTAATTCGCTCCGGTGGACCGTAAGTAGCCATTGAAAATAAGTGATTTTATTTTTGAGTGACATGATCAACGTTTCAGAATCGAGAACATCACCGACAACTTCTTCTATTATTACATTCCCACTTACACTCGGGCTTGCGCCTACTTCGTGGGGATGCTCTTGGGCTACGATGTGGCAAACAAGAGGAGGACCCTCACTCAGGTAGTCTCAACGAAGCATTGGTTAGATAACTGCATTAAATATTTATTATTCAACGCTATTCTTTTCTCTATTTCAGTGGAACGTAACGATTAACTGGATTGTATCGTGTATTTTTATGCTAATCTGTGGGTTGGCCACCAAACGAGTCTGGGATCATACATTGGGTTATAGCCTGGCATTGGAAACCACGTTTGCTATCACATTGCGTCCTTTCTGGTCCATGGCCATCGCTTGGATCGTTTATGCATGCACTCAGGGCTACGGTGGCAAGTATCTGTAGAATTTGTAATAGACCACATACTTTTTACCGATTGAAGGAGACAGGAACATGGTATGAAGGTGCAATCATTGGACAATACTGAACCGGTTGATAATATTTTAGGTCCTGTGACTAGATTTTTGTCGCTACCAATATTTCTGCCTCTTAGTCGGTTGTCGTATTCCATTTATTTGGTACATATGGTGGTTCAAGCGGCGAAGGTTTCTTCAACACAAACCCCATTCAGATTTGATGATTTTTTATTGGTAAGTAGTTGTTGTGGAGTTTTTTCTCTGTCTTATCCTTTTATCTCATCACTGTGATTAAAACTATACGAGTGCACGTTTCATTGCAGTTTAACGAATTCTGGAGTGATTTAGTTTTGTCGATTGTGGTGGCATTTTTCCTGAGTTTATTCTTCGAGTCTCCGGTAATAGTACTGGAAAAAATTCTCAGGAATCGTGGTCGCAGACTAGAGTCCAATAAGGTCACGACAGATGGTATAGACAACAGAGGGATGACGGAAACGTAGTCGGTGCGCTTCTTGCTTGACCACTGCTTTCAAACCACATCATACATCCTGAGATTGGGTGTAATTATGAAATCAAAAACCTCATCGATCTTCACTCACGATTATAGGTATCGCACATTTGAAGACACCAAGCAGATTATTCGATTCGGCTTTATTTCATCAGGGTATTACCTACCTAATCGATTCGTTTGATATAAGATTTTGTATTTCTTGTAGTTCGTATTTCATGTGTAATAATTTGCAATAAAAATCTCTTTATTTCGGCTATGCTGATTTCATTAAATACCTCATCCGCAAGAATATATTCTTGATCCGGCTTATCATTATTTTATAAATCCTATCTCATTCATTGCATTCCTTCGTATCGATGAAATAAGAGACAAGACCTGTAACGTATCACAAATGAGCAATATGTTTATCAAAAAAGAAAAGAACATCATTGAGCTACAAAACGATACTTCTATTCAATTCCAATTCATTCACCAATCATCGGCAAGAGGATCGTGCGTCTTCGACGAAGGCACAATCGAAAGTAAGAAAATGTGGTAACGTTTGAATATAAATTACCATAAGTTTCAGCTGCTTAACCGGAAAGAGATGGATGCATACAAATATTTAAGTCAGTCGATAAAATTTCAATCAGCGTATACGTAAATGAATCATCAACTTCCGATAAGAATATATTCAAAACAAAAACAAAATTGCAAGAGAGGTCTAATCTATTTGCATCTACTACCTCGTACAATCCACTATCTGCTAGGCTCAGATAGCTAATTAACTAATCGACGCAGCTCTAGGAGATAACAAATCTCGTAAATAATAACACAACACTCGGTACTATGCGATGGTTGGTTTTCCCGAGTCAGTAAAATTCTAAGAAATTCTTGGATACGAGCAAAGCTAGTCATTGATATTGGAACCCCATATTACCTACTCCATCGTCACAGGCTTTGATTTTGATTTTTTTTTTTTTAACGTTTGAATGGAACAGTTCCGAAGAAGAACTGCGGAGGATGGGATTTTTCATCTGAGTAATCTTGATGACCTCATGTTGCACAGTGTTGTTGCCTTCCCCCTAAGTTTTCTCGATCGACATAAAAAATTCTATTATTTCTTTCCGTATGTGTAGAGTGATAGGGGGTAAAGTGACCATCATGCGGCTGTTCGATTGGAGTCGCTCTCGATGTATTGCTTTACTAGATTTTATGTATCGTCAGTTGTCGGATAACAAAGTTCATTCATGGTTTCTCCGATCAAGATCTGATTTCAGATTGCTGCATTGAATGAAAGTAATCTTTACAACCGCGAGTAATTAGAGAGTAACAAAATTCGTTGCGCACTACGGAATTAAAGATAACGTCAAGATATCGCGATAAATACCTACTTTAAATATATCTATAGATTATGGAGGATGCAAGTGTCGTGTCTCCGAAATCTATCATAAAACAATGGCTTATCGCAATCACTCACGTCTGACTACTCGATAGCTACAAACATGTCTCCTATCAATTAAGCTCCACGTGCAGAAGGACGCGCCGTAAATAGCGCAATGAGCTTAGGGAAATCCCGGACGTTCTGCACATCGACGTGCCGCATCATCAGGTTCTTCAATGAATCAGGGTTTCTCCGATATCTTGCGCAGGGAACGCTGTGCCAAGTAGTGTTTCAGTTATCGTTTGTTCATTCTATTTTAACGAATTATTACTGGATTTAGATTTAGAATGATTCATTTCACATAGAAAACCGATAGCTTTACTTAGACGTTGGATAATTCGAGGTGATCTACGGAAACGTTTAGTGTCCCTTACTACCTAAAATTTTAGAAAAGCTCTGACCCTTCGCTTGTGACGGAAGTTGTTTTGTTTTCTTCGCCGTCCATGTTTTTATTTCTGTAATTTTTTCTTTTCTTTTCTTTTCACTCAATCTAATCTACTGGATAGCGACACTCATGCTGATTGACATTTTTTGCGAGGTTCCTCCGATTTCATCCGTCATAGTTAGGTCAATCCATTTTGCCAAGGAGCCCTGTCATCGACGATGAGGTGTCTTTACGTAACCGGCCACAACTCTACGAAAACTTATATTCTTACGAAAATTGTAGTAAAAATTATTCGAAAATGAAGAAAAGTGTATTAGAAGTTACTCGAGATGGGTTCAATAATTTCTATGAAAAAGAAGTCTCACAAAATCATTTGATTTTGGGTCTCTTGTATTTTATAAGCATGACCCATAATCAGGCAATCTCTGACTTTCACTTTTTAGAGTAGAATTAATGCCACAATAAAGCTATGATATACCGACACTCGAATTTATCTTTTGCTCGAGCGTGTGTTTTCCCATTCCCATGACCACGTGTGATTACGGTCACTGTAATCTTAGATTAAGTAATTACCACGCTCACTTATGTCAGACTAACATAGATTGATGAAAGATTAGAGATCGGAAATTACCCAGTGACCACGCGATGGTATTACATTTGAGAGTTTTCTGAATTGCGTTAAAAATTTTGAGTTTCAATGGGCCTACAGTAAGACGGCGTCTATATTCAGGGGCAATATTGCACGGTTTCGTACAGCTCCCTTGCTTCGACAGTCTGTGTGCCCTCCTTGTGCAATGAGACGGATATTGCCGAGTTATTGAATTCGATCATCCAGAATGTGTCAGCAGTAATCACCGAATTGAGATTCGAAATAAACGGAGTGTCATGTGTGCAAGTAGGCTCCCGATGCCTTAGTAGAAAGACATGCTATCTCCTATATCTTTGTCATCGGAGATATAGGATTTTTCTACTGAGGCGTCGATGTGTGAAAAGGGATGCAAGCGAGCAGCGAAAACCCTTCAGAGATTTCGATAAAGCGTATTACATTCAGAAACGCTTCTCTGATATAACCATATATGAAAATCAGTAGTATTCAATTGCTCGCTATCGTAAGTATGTTGGTGCAATTTTCGCTGCATGTAATGCTCGTTTGTTGCTGTAGGTCAAAGTTTACGTAAGAAACGTGCATTTTTTTACTTGCTTATTGTTGCCATCGTTGCCAGCACTATGACGCATCTAGCACGGTGATGGTCATACTTCCGCTAGATCGACTCTGGTGAACTCGCGTGACGCCGCGATCACAAGAGCACGGCAGTAGTACTGTACAGCTCGCGCTACAACGTTGACCGCTCCGCTATTTCACGAATATAAATTACACTAGTGCGTCGTATTTATACACGACACGTGGACATAATCAGTTCTTCACGATTACAACATATCTAATATAAAAGCATTGAATCCTGTATTTATTGAAGTAAGGGATGTCTTAGTGAATTTGTGTGTCCTATCGTCAGCCACATACCTATAACTTTATCGTATAATCAATCTGATAGTTTCGAGTTTATCGAATTTATCGTCGTGTTATGTTGTATGACACGTGCATCAATCCATTGAAATCGATATAATCTTTAACCGAGAAATCATTAACAAGTACGGACCATACCAGCAGTCGGTTTATCCATATTATTTTGACGAAGTTATTGGTCAGTCATAATTCGATGACGTGTTTCATCATATACGGATGACTAATAACTAGTTCCATAGATCATCGAGACATTCGAATCTTATACATATATTACCTTGAGCTGATTCCACGTGCGATAAATATAGATTTAATTTGTTTAATGAAATGTAGACTTAGACATTTCCCAATTTTTTTCAAGAGAGCGGAAGACTCGTACTCTGTGACGAAATCCAGGCATTGAGATTGCTCTGTCCGGAATTGCCTAAAGTTCGAGAACTTATTGGACTTTCTATGATGAGGCTATACGTGCTGATGAAAGTGTTGTAAATTGCACTGTGCGATAAGAGAACTCATAAACGCTTTATATGTCCACTAATCCCTAATCAATTAGGGCTTCTCTTATCTTGCATCTTGCCCAGCGATTATTATTTCATCGGTTTCTTCACACTATTTCAACTAATAGTTTTGTGGATTTGAATTTTAAATAAATACTTCGTCGCTCATAGATGACTGGTAGCGCTGGAGTTAGATCTTAGATAAGTCCGCATCAACCTATAACATGCAAAGTTGTATAAAATTAACAAAAAATTTCAATTAACGATTCCGATTTCTTATATAGGTATAAAATTAACCTGATGATAAATATATACGATATGCGGATACTCTGATTCTTGTTTTGGCTGAAATTTTCCAATCCTCGCGATGAGCTATCATGGGGACTGTATTTTGTTCTATATTCCAAGGCCGAAGTATAGAGCCGATCAGAGATCGAAGTGACTGTACAATCACGATCATATCGCACTCGGGGTTTTAAAAATATCCAAGAATAGGTAATTAGTTCTGTTGATCTTATCCAATGATAAGGGATTGCAGAGTGATGATAAAGTGAGATTAACGCCTCCGAATAGCTATTTATAACGACTTGTAGTAGCAGTTGTATTCTCATTGTGTCCATTGTCACACGCGAGTACAGCGCTCACAATAAAAAGGTTCGTATTATAGAAATTATGATTTGAATGGCTACTTATTATACTCTAGTATGAAATTTTCAAATGTTGATAATTTCTGTAGCTTGTGTCATAGGGTGACAAAAAAATGCCTCTTTTTCGGCTATACCTAGCTTATCCTTTTCCATTTTCAAATCAAACAAAACCCTTCCAAGTTGTGATATCTAGTGCGCACTCAGCGCATCTTCATATTAATTTTTTACGTCTCGGCAAGGAACAGAGGTATCTCGATTTCGACGTGCCAAATGAAAGCGTCATTCTTTTAGTCGACAGGAAAAAAAGATTGTAGGATTAATTGATCGTTTCAGATATTGTACATGCTTTAAAATTTGCATTTCGTTTTTTAGCCGTCCTGACTGGTTCAGTTTTGAAAGAAAAAAATTGATTGCAGTATTAGAATGTTCTCGTTTCACAACGGATACGTGACAGTCTTAGTGCTCGTTTTAATACAAAGTTTGGTTCACGCATCCTTCGGAGATGAGAAGATCCAGACGGAGGCATTGGCCAGTGCGATCATCAACTCCATGCAAGTTCCATGGATCAGCAGGATTGATTCGGTGATACGCTCGTCAGAAACTTCCTGCGCCGAAGAGATCGAAGCCATGACAGAAGCCATTTCTGCTCAAGAAACGTGGGCCCTACAGAGTACGGTTACAAATTACTTTAATCCTTCCAGGATCTCTATTTTTCATGGGTGTTTCGCGTTTTATAAATCATACGAGGGGGACATTACTATATGTAAAAAACTCGAGAAAGTAGTTGATCCATCATTACTATAATCTTTCACAGGGTGTGTGTATAAGTGAGAATAACCTATTTGCGGTTTTTCAACAGTGGTAGATGCATCTTCAAAAATTCAGTCCGGAATTTTGAAGGGAAATCTTCGGGATCTCGGTATGTACGACGAGTGCATCGAGGCCAAAGGGCAGTACAACGGCACCTATGTTCAGGGGCAATATTGCACAGTTTCGTTCACCTCTCTTTCTTCGGCAGTGTGTGTTCCGTCCTCGTGCAATGAGACGGATGTTGCCGAATTAATAAATTCTGTCATCCAGAATGTGACGGTAATCGCTGGATTGGAACTCGAAATAAGCGGAGTGTCATGTGTGCGAGTGGACTCCGAGAATTTCACTACGGGAGAAATCGTAACGATGTAAGTAAAGACGGTTGAGACCTCTCGAAATTCTATCACACTGACGAGATACAGAGAACATTGCATAATTTTTCAGATTGTTCTTCTCGGCGGTTGGTGCCTTCATAATTTTCTGTACTATTTGTGAATTCGTTAAAAAATGTAAACCAACAGCCGTATCTCCGGTCATAAACGAATTAACAAAATTTTCACTCTATACCAACACGATGGCTCTGATGAGCACCAAAGTTACTCCTCAGATGATGCCCGCTATTCACGGCCTAAGATTTTTGAGCATGTGTTGGGTCGTGCTCGGCCATCGTTACGTGAACACATTATTTGGACCGATGATCAATACTCTAGACATCTTGGAAGTGAGTACGGGTTTGCGTTGACATTATTTGATTTCAATATCTGACTTATCCCATCGTTAAACGCAAATGTGTTACGACAACAGCAAAGAGGATGCGAACTGTGAATATATTACACGTCCTCTGCGATGCTCTGATATTTAAACTCGAGCCATGTAGCATTGAATTTCCTGTAGATGAACAGTCGAAAGATTAATAATTATTTATTTATAGTGGTACAGTTCGTGGACTGCGGTGTACATTCAGACTGCGCCATTCGCCGTTGACACCTTCTTCGTGATAAGCGGCTTCCTGATGTCATACTTGTTTCTCAAGTCCAAGCTATCAGGAAAGAGATCCAACTTTCCCATGATGTATCTTCATCGTTATCTTCGGTGAGAGAAAATACCTTTTTTGATTAAAACATTAGGGTACCCTGCAGCTTCCCCCAGAATCATGACTTCGCTCCAGTACAAAGCTCCAGAAAACATTTCAAACTTCCGCAACAGTTTCAACCCTGAGTATTTAGTCTCGGAATTCATTGGTCACCGCACTCTAATCAATTTTTTAATTGTTTCAGACTAACGCCATGCTTTGCTGTAGTCATGCTATTTACGGCCGTACTTCTTCATCGCGTTTCGAATGGCCCCGTTTGGGGTACCTTACTATCTGTAACCGTTGAACCCTGTCGAAAAAATTGGTGGGTCAATTTATTATACGTTCAAAACTTTGTCGATGTGAACAGTATGGTGAGTTATTTTATAATATTACCGAGTTGAACGAATAGGTACGAGTAATTCGGTTTCGTGGTATGCGAATGAAAGTGTGTTTGATTGCAGTGCTTAGGTCATTCTTGGTACCTGGCAGTCGATATGCAACTTTTTTGGATATCTCCGTTTATTTTGTATCCACTGTATCGATGGCCAAAATACGGACTTGGAGTACTCGGTATGTTCCTTCTTGCTTCCGTGATCACACCAACCGTTATTCTTGCGGTGAACAGTTATTCCAACGCAGTTATCCGCCTCGGTGGGACGTAAGTAAATAATTATACTTAGTGATGTGATTTTGGTACAATTTGATTAACATTCATCAAAATTCCAGAGTGGAAGAGATGATGTACAACTTTCGCTATTTTTACATTCCCACTTACACTCGGGCTTGCGCCTATTTCGTGGGAATTCTCTTGGGCTACGATGTAGCAAACAAGAGGAGGCATTTCACTAAGGTAGTCTTAACGAACCCATGATTCGAAAATTTTATTTAATTTTAATTCTTAAATTCATTCAATTTTGAACCAATTTTTTTTTCTGATCCAGATGATCGTTGCGATTAACTGGATTGTGGCGTGTATTCTCATGCTAATTTGCGGGTTAGCCACGAAACGACTCTACGACACCAGCTTAGAATACAATAAGGGAATGGAAATTGCGTTCTCCATCCTATTACGTCCTTTCTGGTCAATCGCTATCGCTTGGATTGTGTACGCATGTACTTCTGGCTACGGAGGTTAGTGTTTGCATAAGTTACTGTAGTCATGACGTTTGAAATATATTGCAAATTTTTGACCATTTGAATTTATGATACTGAAGTGGTTGGAAATATTTCAGGTCCTGTTACTAGGTTTTTGTCACTGCCGATATACCTGCCTTTGAGTCGATTATCGTATTGCATTTATTTGGTGCATATGGTGATTCAAGCGACGAAGGTTTCGGCGACACAAACCCCGGCCAGATTTGCGGACTTTTTATTGGTGAGTTGTCTGTTTTCTGTGGCTTTTTGGTTTATTAAAGTACTCAATTTCTTCAACTATTTAACAACGAGCATCTTTCTTTGCAGCTAAACGAGTTCTGGGCTGATTTAGTTCTGTCCATTGCTATAGCGTTTTTACTCAGTTTATTTTTCGAATCTCCAGTAATAGTCTTAGAAAAAATACTCACGAATTGTGGTCGCGAACCTAGAGCCCGCGAAGGACGTCGCCCGGTCTTAGAATCAACGAAGGATGCGGAAGGTGGCATAGACAATGAAGGGATCATGGAAACCTAATCGATGCGGTTCTTACTTGATCATTGCTTTCGAAATGCTATTCACATTCTGATATTTGCTACTTTGCAGGTATTGAGGATTCGAAGCCGATCGAAGACGTATAAATATTGTAATCGTGATATGACGGAGGAAATTTGTATCGTATTTGTATAATAAATTATTTATTTAGTTACTAGATGCCTTGAGTACTTGCGTGTTCACCTCATAGCTATACCCATGTAACTTTATCAACTTATTAACCCGATAGTTTCGAGTTTATCCAATTTATCGTCGTGTTGTATGACAGAATTGTTAATCTGTGGGAAATAATCTAATCTTGACGAGACAAATCATTACTTGCAAGTATACAATATTTTGGTCACGGGTTTTTCCGTCTCGAAAAAGTCCAAAAAGTAACGAAAAAGGTCATCATTGCTCGGGAGATATTGATGTGATTATTGCAATATATCTCCGATATTAAAAATGTTTCGAAAATTTCAAGTCCCCTTCAGTGTCTGACTAGGTCGTTGATTTAATCGGACAATTCCGCCCATATCAAGCTGCCTGATTATCGGCACAATTGTTGCGATCTTTTGTTATTTGCACCATTCAAACAAACAATCTACCAGACCAACATACATATCTGAAAATAACAATTTCGAGCAATAAAAATAGGTCTCGAGGTGTCAGTCGCTGATTTTACCGAAATATTTCACAGTGACTTGGTTAATCTTGCGGTGCAGCTGCCATGTCCGTTGAATTATAATTGGATTTGCTGATACTGTCGGTTTCTTAATCTTTTCAGCTCTAATCAAATATCTACGCATGTGCTAAAAGTTTCTGAAGTTACACGAATTAGTTTACAATCTTTGTTGGTATTTTTTCAAGGGACTCCCACGCTTACGATACGTGATACATATCGCAATTCAACGTGACAAAGTCCACGAAAAAGTCTAATTTCTGAAGTGGATTTTACTTGTCGATCAAAGACGTGAATTTCTGATCCGATTGCCAATCTGCGATTTGATTCACTAATCTATAACGACATCTTCTGAATGAAGGTACAAATTTGAAATCAGAGCACGCCTATAACTAGTCACTCGTGGTACTGACGTTGACTTGCAGCCATCAGTAGTGCAACTTGTCAAAGAACTCCAAATTATGTTATACACTATCCGAATGAGTGATCGATTCTAGTTTCTAGATTTACGATCATTTAAATCTTGGAGCAACCTATTTTTCGAATTCGATTCAGAAGAGGGTGCAGGATAGTCGTGATTGAGAAGTGCTGTGTTCTCTGTGCTCATAGTGGACACGTTATTTGGTTTTGTTACCACGAATCGGCAGCTACAGTGGCAAAATGTTCTTGTTTCGTACCGGGCAGGCGGCAGTCCTGTTGCTCGCTTTAACGCGAAGTTTCGTTTTCGCATCATTGGAGAATGAGATGATGGTTAGTGCTCTACAAAGATCATGGATCGAAGGGATCGGTTCGGTTTCACGCGTTTCCGAAACAACTTGCGCGGATGACGTCGCGGCGTTGATGCAGGCCATTGAATCCCAAGAGACGTGGGCATTGAACAGTAAGAATATGCTGACATTTCCAGGTTTTATCGGGAATCGTCATGGAAACAGAGATAAATTCATAAGAATAGAAAAAGACAGAATGTAAAAATATTTTTGAATTAATTCGGTTAATTTTAGGGTGTCAAATCTTTTGCTTGAAAGACTGCTAATGTTGAATCCGTTGAATGATCCCGTTGTATTGTTTCATTAACAGTGATAGATGCCTCATCAAAAATTCAATCGGGAATCTTGAAGGGAAATGTTCGAGATCTCGGAATGTACGAACAGTGTGTCGAAGTCAACGGGCAGTACAACGACACCAATGTTCAGGGTCAGTATTGCACGGTTTCGTTCAACTCCCTTTCTTCGGCGGTGTGTGTTCCCTCCTCGTGCAATGAGACGGATGTTGCGGAGATGATAAATGCTGCCCTCCAGAATGTTTCGGTAACCATTGGCATAGACCTCGAAGTAAGCGGAGTGTCGTGCATGCGAGTAGGCTCGGAAGATTTCACTAGGGGAGAACTCATAACGATGTAAGTGAAGGCAGGAAAGAATTCCAACACATCGTAACGTATATTAAATGCTGAGAATTTTGAATTATTTTTCAGAGGTTTCTTCTTGGTGGTTGTTGCCTTCATAGTTTTTTGTACTATTTGTGAATTCGTCAAAAAATCTAGACCCTCCGGCGTATCTCCGGTCATAAACCTATTGGCAAAATTTTCGCTCTACACCAATGCATTAGCTACGCTCAACACCAAAATATCTCCTCGAATGATGCCCGCGATTCAAGGCCTAAGAGTTATTAGTACGTGTTGGGTCGTAATCGGCCATCGTTACCTGAACACATTATTTAGGCCGATGGTCAATTCTCTGGACATTCTGGAAGTGAGTACAGATTTACCATCGACACTATTTGACCCCAATGTCTGGTTTATTCCATGCCTGGTATTCAAATAGAATTCAGTTGCATTGCTTATCGTAATCTATGATGACCGATAAGCATTCAAAAAAGTATAACAACTATTCATTTGCAGTGGTACAATTCATGGACTGCCGTGTACATTGAAGCAGCACCGTTTGCTGTCGACACCTTTTTCGTGATAAGTGGCTTTCTGATGGCTTACTTGTTTCTCAAGTCAAAGCAATCGGGAAAGAGATCCAATTTTCCGATGATGTATCTTCATCGTTATCTTCGGTGAGAAAAAAGTCCTTTTATTTGAACATTAGGGTACCCAGATCTTCTCCAAATATTTCTCATCGATGTTTCCGCCTGAAAATAATGAATCACAAAATGAATCTTTGGTACCTACCGAGGATTTTCATTTCATGTGACATTGATCAACTTCAAAGTCCCTATTGTTCACTAATCTCAATTTATCGATTATCTCAGATTAACGCCATGTCTAGCTGTTCTAATGTTATTTGTTGCGGTTCTACTTCATCGCGTTGCAAATGGCCCTCTTTGGAATACTTTGCTCGTTCAATACGTGAATCGTTGTCAAAAAAATTGGTGGGTCAATTTATTATATGTTCAAAATTTGGTGAACGTAGATGAAATGGTGAGTTATTTTGTACTATTACCGAGTTGAGCGTATAGTTCACTTCTGTTTAGAAGTATGCGAATGAAAGTTTGTATAATTCCAGTGTCTATTGCATTCTTGGTACTTGGCAGTCGATATGCAACTTTTCTGGATCTCCCCAATTATCTTGTACCCGTTGCATCGCTGGCCAAAATATGGACTTGGAATACTCTGTTTGTTACTCATTGCTTCCGTTACCACGCCAGCTGTTGTTCTCGTGGTCAGGGAGTACAGCAACGCAGTTCTCCGCCTCGACGGGCAGTAAGTGGCTGTGCAAACAATAAATTATACGATTTTTAAGTAACTTGATTAACGTTTACCACCATTCCAGATCAGATGACTTGACCTTCAATTTCCGTAATTTTTACATTCCCACTTACAATCGGGCTTGCGCCTATTTCGTAGGAATTCTCTTGGGCTACGATGCCGCGAAAGGAAAAAGGAATCTCGCGAAGGTAGACTGAAGGAGCCATGCTTCAATTCCTCCACAAAATCATGAAATTAAATTATTGTCGGACGTCACTTTTTCTCTGTTTTAGTGGAACGTAGCGATTAACTGGATTATGGCTTGTATTCTTATGGTAGTCTGCGTGCTGTCTACCCAACGCATCTACAACACTACATTCGATTATGACAAGACTTTGGAAGCTGCATTCGCCCTTCTATTACGTCCCTTTTGGTCCATTGCCATCGCTTGGATCGTTTATGCATGTTCTTTCGGCTACGGAGGTCAGTACCTGAAAAAGTTACAGTATTCATGGTTCTCTATTATTCGAATCATTCAGAACAAACAGTATGAAAGTTCATAATATTATATACTAGATAATGCTAAAGTGGTTGAAAATATTTCAGGTGCTGTTGCTAGGTTTCTGTCACTGCCGATATTCCTGCCCTTAAGTCGATTATCATATTGCATTTATTTGGTGCACTTGGTAATTCAAGGGATAAGGATTCTTACGGAGCAGACCCCCGGTAGATTTGCAGATTTTCCAATTGTGAGTGATTTTTTATATTAATTTGGTGCCTGTTTATTCCAGTCAATTTTACTAAGTATAACAATCGATATTTCTTCACAGATAAATGATTTCTTGGCTGATTTAGTCCTGTCAATTGCGGTAGGGTTCGTTTTCAGTTTATTCTTCGAGTCTCCAGTAATAGTATTAGAAAAACTGCTCACAAGTCGTGGTCGTAAACGAAGTTCAGTGAAAAAACCAAAGAAGGACGTGGAAGTTGGCATAGACAACAAAGGGCTGACTGAGAGCTAATCGATTCACATCAGCTATTCAACCATTGCGTTAAAAACACTTAACAGATTCTGAAACTTGGTGAAATTATATTACCGATCTTCACGTACAACACCTATCGAATGTTTGAAGCCGATTAGTGATTTAGAAATATCGTGATTCCCGCATATACGCCATGAAATTTGTATAGTTCTAATCGTATGTGTAATAAATTATTTATTATTGTTGTAGTCAAGATGTACAGCATTGTATAGTTAGCTCGATAAGTCGCAAGCTTATCGACTTAATGTACAGCTGCATGACAAGATTATTAATCCGTTGAAATGAATCTAATCTTGGCTAGACGAATCATTACTAGGCTTGCCATATCTCAGTTGTTGATTTATCCGTTTAACTTCTACGAGGTGATTAACAAATTATGATCGATTGATTTAATGGCTAATTCCAACATATACAAATGACTATTGCAGCAGTAAATGGATTATCGATAAGTACAAATCTCACACCGTCTTGAGCAGACTGAACGTTTGATAAATATAAATCACGAGTACGAGATCCAGTGGAATCTCGTTCCCAGTATACGTTTACAAAATTTTTTGACCCGTTATTTTACCGAAAATTTTTGCTGGAAGGCAGTGCGTGATCATCGAAGTGGGGACTATCGGAAGAAGAGTTTCAAATAAATTCACGAATCTGGGAATCTCCAGTTCAAAAATAGAGACAGAATCTACAGATAATAGCACAAGTAGTTTGCGTTGCGATTTTTGAACGAGTAGTGAGGTTGAAACCAAATAGTGGTGTCAGACGTTGTTATAAAATTATCGGCTGTGCCTCCTATAAAGATTATGAATTTATTCTGTAGATACCTACCGTGGTTCCTGTGAAATAAATTATCAAATTAGAAGAGAAAAAAAAAAACGCAACACATATCATCTGGACTTGATCCCCTCATTAATCCCTCGCGCCTTTAGTTGTCCTAACAACCGGAAATGCAAATTCACCTAAGAGGCGACAATGCTTACCATATTCTACCGCATTTGGCAATATTAGGGTCGAAAGAGCTTAATTAATTTAAGACTGCAAGAACAACTGAATCAGTGCAACGAGATATTTATTTATTATTAAAATCGAATCATGTGTGATAATAAATCGAATCACCGAAGTGATTGATTCGCAAATGAGCACTGTTGTTTTTGTCATCAGTATAAGGTATCGCTATACTCGCCGCGTGGCGCGACTTCGCGGTATTCCAAATCTCAAAATGGGTTCAAAAATTTGGAGACTTGAATGTCAGTGCGAACCATTGAGATGGCGCTATAGTGAAAAATTCAGAAGACCCCAGACTGATTTTTATTGTATACAATTTATATGCAGTACATTGCACAGCCAGCAAATTTTTATCTGATCAATCTTATTCAGGATCAACACTTCGCATTTTCAATTTTTATAGAAAAATAGGGTTCAAATAATAGGAGCGGACTGTTGAAAGTTGGGAGAAAATTTCCCTCGCTATAGCAAGAATTTTGATTCTTATATATAATCATGCTGATAAGAGAATAAAGGCTTGCGGGATGTAATTTGCAATGAACAAATCTGGGCCTTAGCAAATCATACAGCACTTCAAAAAATTCATCTACATAGGTTGAATTGTTCCACTTTAGTTAATCCAACCTGCGTGAAAAACACTAACCGTCATCTCATATTATAAGGCCTTCAATCTTTAATTATCCTCATTTTAATTTTACAATCAGGCAAAACAAGTTTTAGGAAGTTATACATTTGGTAAAAACCCGAAATCAGTATACCGATAGCCTAATTATAAACCTGCTGTAATTTTGACTTTATCGTTTTGTTTAGCCCATGACATATAGATCAACGGATCAATTTGTAGGCTGATTAATCACTTTATAATCCCACGTCTCAAGGGGACCCGATACAGGTATAGACCGCTTATTTCTGAGCAGTTTTTTGGCAGCAGTTATGTGTGAAATAAAAATTATTTCATCTGAAAAGTTGCTGGTATATTTATTGGTCGCTCTACGAGTGATCTCGTCACTATAGTATAAGTTGTAATATCTTTGAAAATATGGCAGTTATAGTTCTGCAGAGTGAGGGCTGCTTAGCTAAAAATGGTTTACTAAAAACAAGAAAAATCCTGATTACTATCTAGAATGTTAGAACGGGGTGGAAAAAATACAATACTTGGCTACGTGGATGACCTCAACGTGTGAGGAAGAAATTTTGAATCCGGAACGACTCATGCTTCAATGATACAACCTCGATTCATAATTCAGTACTTTTATCTTCACAGGAGACAACTTAATCTGGGCAGATATGGCTCCGTAATACTAGGGTCTCGGATTTTGTGGTAACCGGATTGTGAGTAATCTTTACTACGATCAATCTTGATTTCGCATTGTTCGACTTTTAGATCCGAATTTTCGACATTGAAGGCAAGGTTGAATTTTTCAAGGGATTATCACGAAAGAAAACACAGGTGTTGTCTACGGAATGTATCATAAAACAACTTCCTACTGTCCTGACTCATGTCTGACTATTTCGTAGCTGCATACATGCCTCCTACCAATGGAGCTTCACGTGCTGGTCAAAGTCTCATAGATTGAGCGATACAGAGTTTGAAGAATTCGCAGACGCGCCAAATGTCGAAAGACTGTTTCACCAGCGTCTTTATCAATTAGGGCTTCTCTAATCTTGCCCACCCGACACTATGCGAAGTAGAATTCCAGTTATTGGCTTTTGCATTCCACGTCAATGAATAATCTAGTATACATATAATTTCGAGTTGACCTACACAAACGGGGGCAAAATTGATGGAAAATTCTGATTCACGATTCTGATTTCTACCACGACTATTTTTGCAAGTTATTTAATTTTTTCAAAAAAATCTGAGCTGCTGTATTCCGGAAATTCAATAAATTTATATTTATCGTGACCTCTTTGTCTGAAAGGAGAGTTTTTGGGTCGAAAACACCAATGCAGTAAGTTGTTCGTTTAATTGATGCCTTTTTTTTTATTGTCTGCTGATAGAATAGACGTCAACTACACGTTGCAGTTTTATTTTTAATCGGCGGTGCAGTTCTTCAGGTTCAAAGCGGACAAGATAGTAAAAAATATAAATGAACTGTTGACTTTCATTAAATCAATATCTAATCTATATTTTAACGAAGTAGGATCAACGCGATGATAAAAATCTGATATACCGGCACTCTGATCCGTATTCTGGCTGAAAGTTGTCAGTCCTCGTGAGGAGTTATTATAGGCACTGTATTTTGTTCTATGTCAGGATATTATAAAGTCCATTAGTCGACCCTCTGGGATGTTGTCTTCGATTTCCGCCTGTCGTTGAAAAATTCATTGTTTAAAAATCGGCATACTGTATAATTACGATCGTATCGATCTCGGAGTTTTTCAAATTCCCAGAAACAAGTGACGGGTTTCTCTTGACCTATCCTAAAATAAAGATTTCCGGACTACCGATGACATGGGATTTAATAATCTGGACAGGGGTTTATAGTAACCTAAACGCAGCAGCCATATTGTCATTTGGTTAATTAACGCAAAGCACACCGTGGACCGTAATATCTGGTTAGTTTTGATATACCAACGTGAATAGAATTTGAATGCGTTGATTAATCCTGAAGATTTCTGTTTTGGCGCCACCATGGAAAAGCAAGGCTTTCATTTGGCGTTTGGAATCCTGATTTTCAACTGATTTATGGATTTTGATAAACCAGATGAGAACTTCATGGTTCTAATTGGAATGAATAGAAAATAGATTGCCAAGATCGATCAATGCGTTCAGATTTTATTCGTACGTAAAAACTGAAAGGCTATTCGTTGCAATCCTGTATAATTCAATTCTGTTTCCACATATCGATTACAGTAGCAGAATGCTCTCCATCAGCATCGGGAACGCGGTATTGTTACTGCTCCTTTTAACACAAAATTTTGTTCACGAGACCCTTGGAGATGAGAAGATCCAGACGGAGGTTGTGGCCAATGCGCTCCTTAGATCCATGCAAGTCCCATGGATCGATAGGATTGATCCCGCGATTCGCTCTTCAGAAACTTCCTGCGCCGAAGAGATCGCAGCGATGTCGGGAGCCATTAATGCTCAAGAGATATGGGCCTTGCAAAGTACGGTTACGCAATGAGTTAATTATGGGTTTTTGTGTCGAGAATCATACGGGGGAGGGGTTTCATGTATTCCGAGTCCAAAAATTAGTTGATCCATTAGTTATACGAGCCTATAAATGTCGTGAAAATAACCTGTATAAGTATCCTTTAACAGTGATAGATGCGTCGTCGAAAATTCAGTCCGGAATTTTGAAGGGAAATCTTCGGGATCTCGGTATGTACGACGAGTGCGTCGAGGCCAAAGGGCAGTACAACGGTACCAATGTTCAGGGGCAGTATTGCACAGTCTCGTTTGGTACCATATCATCGGCAGTCTGTGTTCCCTCCTCCTGCAACGAGACGGATGTTGTTGAGATTGTGAATGCTGTCGTCCAAAATGTGTCGGAAATCAACGGATCGGAAATTGCAATAGACGGAGTGTCATGTGTGCCAGTAGGCTCCGAGGATTTCACCGTAGGAGAAATCCTAGCGATGTAAGCTTGCGGAGAAGACTAGAAATATTGTCACATATCTACCAGATGCAGATAACTTTGGACAATTTTCCAGAATCTTCTTCTCGGCGGTTGGAGCCTTCATAATTTCCTGTACTATTTGCGAATTCGTGAAGATATGCAGACCTGCAGGCGTGCCTTCGGTGATCAACGAATTGACAAAATTTTCACTCTACACCAACGCAATGGCTATGTTTAGCACTAAAATAACGCCTCAAACGATGCCTGCCATTCATGGCTTAAGGTTTTTGAACACGTGTTGGGTCGTACTCGGCCATCGTTACGTAAACACGTTATTCAGGCCGATGGTCAATACGGTGGACATTTTGGACGTAAGTAAAGGTTTTTCGTTCAGGATATCTAGTACTCGAATGAAAATCACTTCCATTATCCGTTGGAAAATATCAAGTTAATTAAAATGATGTTACACATCGTCTACGAAAATCCACTACTCGAATCCAAATCATGTAGCACTGTGCTGCCAGGTAATAACTAGTAAAAAAAAGTAACAATTTTTTATTCACAGTGGTACGACTCGTGGACTGCTTTGTACATTCAAGTCGCACCGTTTGCTGTCGATACCTTCTTCGTGGTCAGCGGTTTTTTAATGTCTTACTTGTATCTCAAGTCGAAGAAATCGGGAAAGAGATCCAATTTTCCCATGATGTATATTCACCGTTATCTCCGGTGAGAGGAATTTATTTTCTGATGTTTTTGCCGATAGGAATTACGACTTGACGTAATTATTTGTCAATCTTTTGCAATAAATTTGACTATTTCGGTATACCTGCTCAAGACTTTGTTTTGGTGCGAGATTTATCCACGTCAGAGTCCTCGTTAGACGCACTTATCTTAATTTTTCGATTTTTTTAGATTAACGCCATGCCTAGCTGTCCTGATATTATTTGTTGCGGTTCTCCTTCGTCGCGTTGCGAATGGGCCTTTATGGGGTACCCTCATTGCTGTACACGTTGAGACATGTCGAAAAAATTGGTGGCTCAATTTATTATACGTACAAAACTTAGTGAGGGTAAATGACATCGTAAGTTACTTCATCCAATTACCGAGTTGAACGTATACGTCTATTTCTGTTTCTCCAATTCGCGAATAAAAGTTTGTATAATTGCAGTGCTTACTACATTCTTGGTACCTGGCAGTCGACATGCAACTCTTTTGGATCTCCCCATTTATAGTATATCCACTGCATCGATGGCCAAAATACGGACTTGCATTACTCGGTTTGTTACTTGCTGCTTCCGTGATCACGCCAGCTGTTGTTCTCGCTGTTAATCGATATTCCAACGCGGCTGTTCTCCTAGGTGGGACGTAAGTAGCTACTGATACGATTTTCGAATGATAAGATCAACAATTATCACTATTTCAGAATACAGGAAGCCTTGGTTAACTTTCACTATTATTACATTCCCACTTACAATCGGGCTTGCGCCTACTTCGTGGGGATTCTCTTGGGCTTCGATGCAGCGAACGGGAAGAGGCATCTCAATCAGGTAGTTCGAATGCAGGCGTGATCCCAAAACCGTATTAACTCGGTACTCTTGAATTTATGTATTTTTGCACAAAAATTTTCCAACTTCAGGTGAGCGTAGCGATTAACTGGGTTGTGGCCTGTGTTTTCATGCTACTGTGCGTGCTTGCCACCCAACGAATCTATAACAATGCTTTCGATTACGACGTGGTATGGGAAACTGCCTTCGCCGTGCTGTTACGTCCTTTCTGGTCAATTGCCATTGCCTGGATCGTTTATGCATGTACTTTCGGCTACGGGGGTTAGTATCTGTGGTTATGATATTTTTCTGTTCCAAGGGTTGAGCTAATGGCATTTAAAAGATGTTGCGAAATTCTCACTACTTTTTCACTAATTGAAGAGGATGGCAACATGGTATCAAAGCTAAATGCATTGGATGATACTGAAACGGTTAATAATATTTCAGGTCCTGTGACTAGGTTCCTGTCACTACCGATATTCCTACCTCTAAGTCGACTAACGTATTGCATTTATTTGGTGCATATGGTGGTTCAAGGGATGATTACCACCACGGCACAAACCCCTGGTAGATTTACGAATTTTATAATCGTAAGTTGTCTTTTACTTTTCTTTGTGACTTTCTATTCTACCTAATCTAACTGACTCTGACAATGTGCACGTTTTTTTTCTTCTTCTTTCTTATAGGTAAATGAAGTGTGGGCTGATTTAGTTCTGTCGATTGTGGTAGGGTTTATCTTCAGTTTATTTTTCGAATCTCCTGTTATCGTGTTGGAAAAAATTCTCACGAGTCGTGGTAGCAAACGAAGTCCTGTACGACAGCCCAAGAGGAACCTGGCAGTTGGCATAGACAACAACGGGATGACAGAAATCTAATCAATGCTCATCTTACTCTATCATCGCTTTCGAAAGATTTTACACTTTGAGATTTGAAAAAAAAAAAAAAAAAACATTGTGATTACGATATGAGGCCGAAAATTTGTACTATATTAATTGTTTAATAAATTATTCATTGTGGTAAGGGATGCGTTGATGTATTTTTATCGTATGTCCACTTGACATAGCCATACATGACTCTATCATATAATCAGCTTGATGAGCTTCGAGCTTATCGAGGTTATCGTGGCGGTGTATGATAAGGTTATCATGTCATTGAGATTAATCGATTCTCGATTAGTGAAATCAGGACTAATTGCAAATTTTGTTGTCTTTATTTTGCGTCTAATTAGGTCAAGGTATTTGGCAAGATAGGTCTAAAAATCGGCACATCTGGAAGTAATTAGGGGGAGCGATTTTCTTTTTTCAGTCTTAGAGGAGGGTGGTTGGTAGTGTAAATCTCGATTTTCGGAAAATCCTCCCCTTGCGTTCACCGCCATCTTGATTTAAAGGGTTGGTTTTTTGTTTTCGGAAAACTAGCTTATTTTCAACTTTAGAGTAAAAATGATGAAAACTAAAAATGTGGGAAATTTAATTCCCCATAAGTTTGGTCATTATCAGTTTTACCCTAAGATCGATATTTACAGAGTTAGACTGCAAATAGGATAATGCAATAATAGAACGCAATGGGGGGATTTTGCCGAAAATTGAGGTTTACACTACCAATCATCCTCCCTTTAGACCGAAGAAAGAAAATCGCGCCTCCTGATTACTTCCAGGTGAAATCCTATTTCGACTGGACCGATCCTTGGATCCGATCCTAATACCGATCCTTACAAGGGTGTACATGTCGTCACCGTGGCCTGGCCGTTATTTGCGCTTGAGAAATTTTTCAGGTTATTTCAACTTCAACGATCTCAACTATCTTTAAAATAAAACTTGCTGCTACTGGAATACATTTTCAGGAATTATACGTAAGTCTAGAAGAAGAAATCCCCTTGTAGCAAATTTTCATTCGGAATTTCCGCGGACGACCGGATTTTTGCTTAAGAGTAGCCCCGTTCGATGATCGCTGAAATTTTCTTTCAAGAGCTAATTGTCTTATTCTAACGGAAGTGGTATGAAAATACTTACGACAGGTAAATTTCCCGAAGTGTAACGCGCCGATTTTGCCAAAATTCAGGATACTGTATTTTCGTGTCTTGTTGCGTTGTAGCAGCTATAATGACAGTCGATTTCATCGAATTTAGCAACAATTTCCATTTTTAATCTTGTTAGATATTATCTGAGTACCTGATCAATAAACGGTACATCAATATCTGTGCCTACTCACTGTTCATCAACTATCGAGTTCTACACAATAAATTTAATGTTATCGCTGACGGTAATTGCTCAAGGAACTCGAGGACAGCCACGTACTGCGTATTAAAAACACATGTCAAAGTCCAATGAATTTCAGACATGGGATTATGAAGCGATTAATCAGTCTATACTTTGATTCATTGATCTATGTCCTGACGTATTCTATATAAAGCGATAAAGTTGGAATTACCGAAAGCTTATAATTCGTCATAAGGGGTACTGATTTCGAGTTTCCGCCATGAGTATAACTTGCCAAAAAACTCGAAGTTATGTTGCACATTATTGTTCCATCGCCGACCTGATCAGTAAACAGAAATGAAGGTGTGATTCTATAAAAAATTTATTTCAATTTTATTCCTGGTGGAGAGACCCATTGCGTGTGATTGAACCAGAAGAGAGCATTGAGTGATTTTTGAGAATTATAGTATGTAGTGCCGTCTTATATCTGTGATCATTATAGTGTTCGCATCATTCAGTTCAGCGACAGTGACAGCATGTTCGCGTTTCGCAACGGGCTCGTGGCAGTCCTACTGCTCGCTTTAACCCAGGGTTTCGTTCACGCATTGTTGGAAAATGGAAGTAACAGGCCAGAGGATTTGGCTAAGATGGTGGTTAGCTTTCAGCAGGGTTCATGGATCGAAAGAATTGATTCGATTTCACGCTCTTCCGATATTTGCGCGGATGAACTCGCGGCCTTAACCGAGGCGACCGCATTCAACGAATCTTGGGCTCTGGAAAGTAAGGATACACCAATATGTCCAAGTTCTATCAGAGGCCAAGAATTTTCGATTGGTTTCAATTTTCTAGAATCGCTAGAGATAACGATGAATTCATGAAAATTGGGGAAGGACAGAGAGTAAGACGTATTTTTTGTTTAACAGTGTTGGATGCCTCATCTAAAATTCAGTCGGGAATCATGCAGGGAAATCTCCGAGACCTGGGGATGTACGATCAGTGCATTAAAATCAACGGAAGGTTCAACGACACCATCATCCAGGGTAAATATTGCACGGCTTCGTTCGGTGTCATTTCTTCGGCGGTCTGTGTTCCATCCTCATGCAATGAAACGGACGTTGTCGGAATTGTGAACGCCGTCATCCAGAATATTACGGGAATCGACGGATTGGAACTCGAAGTTAACGGCGTGACATGTGTTCCAGTAGGATCCGAGGATTTCACTCCAGGAGAAATCCTGACAATGTAAGTTGGGGCAAGGAGGGCTGAAAATGTTCACAGGTTTATGTAGGTATATTAAATGCTGATAATTTTGTATCATTCTTCAGATTTTTCTTTTCGGCGGTTGCTGCCTTCATAATTTTCTGTACTTTGTGCGAATTTGTGAAAATATGGAGACCCGCAGGCGTATCTCCTATCATAAATGAATTAGCAAAATTTTCACTCTACACCAATGCAATGGCTATGCTGAGCACCAGAGTATCTCCACGGATGATGCCTGCTATTCAAGGAATAAGATTTTTAAGCATGTGTTGGGTCGTACTCGGTCATCGTTACTTGAACACTTTATCGAGACCGATGATCAATTCTTTTGCAATCCTGGAAGTAAGTATACAGGCTTCATGCTATTATCAATATTCGATATGCCTGTTTTATACGGTAGCCGGAATGTATATTTGTGATTAGAAAAGCAAGATAACTGCAAATAGCCCTATAAAGTTTCTGAAAAATCATGTGAATGATCCTTAGGGTGTATGAATACCATGCAAATTAATATCAGTTTCATTACTTATCGAAAAACGTGGGTAAAGTAAATGTAATGTTCATTATGATGATCCTATATTTTGACTTATTACAGTGGTACAGTTCGTGGACTGCTGTGTACATTCAGGCTGCCCCGTTCGCCGTCGATACCTTCTTTGTGATCAGCGGTTTTTTAATGACTTACCTGTTTCTCAAGTCCAAGCAATCGGGAAAGAGATCCAATTTCCCCATAATGTATATTCATCGGTATCTCCGGTGAGAGATAAACCTTTAATTCAATTTATTTCACCACTGCACTCATGATCATAGTATCTTTATGTTTCGATTATTTTAGATTAACGCCATGCGTAGCTGTCCTCATGTTATTTGTTGCGGTTCTCCTTCATCGTATTGCGAATGGCCCTCTTTGGAATTCCGTACTCGCCGCATACGTTGAACCTTGTCGAAAAAATTGGTGGATCAATTTATTATACGTTCAAAACTTCGTGAAGGTAGAACAAATGGTAAGTTACTTTATATTAATAAAGATTCGAACATACGTCTAATTCTGGGGTATAGTAAGTGATGAAAATTGTGCATAATTACAGTGCTTGCTGCATTCGTGGTACTTGGCAGTCGACATGCAACTCTTCTGGATTTCACCAATTATTTTGTACCCATTGCATCGCTGGCCAAAATATGGACTCGGAATACTCGGTTTCTTCATTGTTGCTTCCGTGGTCACGCCAGCCGTTGTTCTCGCAGTCAATGGTTACTCGAACGCACTCCTCCGCCTCGACGTACCGTAAGTAGCCACTGAATGATATAATTTTTGAGTGACTTGATTAACATTCATTAAAATTTCAGGCCGTCAGACATGTTGGTCGACTTTCTCTATTTTTACATTCCCACTTATACTCGGGCTTGTGCGTATTTTGTGGGAATGCTCTTGGGCTACGACGTAGCGAATAATAAGAGGCATTTTAGTCAGGTAATTTGAACAGAGTTCTAACCCGAGAATTCCATTCAATCTTAAGTCTCAAATTCGTTCATTGTTGGACCATTTTCTTACCCTATTCTAGATCGCAGTGGCGATCAATTGGACTGTGGCTTGTATTCTTATGTTACTTTGTGGATTGGCCACGCAACGTGTTTACAATACTGGATTCGAATACGACGTGATTTTGGAAACTGCGTTTGCTATCTTATTACGTCCTTTCTGGTCCATTGCCATCGCTTGGATCGTTTATGCATGTACTTTCGGCTACGGGGGTTAGTATCTGCAGAATTTATATCAGTTTTCATATTCTGTTGCTTGAATGGGATATGGAAACATGCTGAAGTGGTTGAAATTATTTCAGGTATTGTTACAAGGTTTCTGTCACTGCCGATATTTCTGCCTCTAAGTCGGTTATCGTATTGCATTTATTTGGTTCACATGGTGCTTCAAGCGGCAAAGATTTCGGCAACGCAAACCTCTGGAAGATTTACGGATTTCATCGTCGTGAGTTATATTTATTTTTCGTTACTTTTCATACTACTTTATCTCTCTGACTCTAACAATTATGAACAATCTTCTTTGCAGCTGGATTATTACTGGGGTGATTTGGTACTCTCAATTGTCATAGCCTTTTTCTTCAGTTTATTCTTCGAATCTCCAGTGGTAGTATTAGAAAAACTCCTCACCAATCGTGGTCGGAGACCAGATCGATTGAAACTTGCGGAGGAGCCTAAAAAGGACAGGGTTGGCGGAATTGATAACAAAGGAATGACGGATGCATAATCGATGATTCTTCTATCGAATCGTTTCCTGTAAACCCACCTTATAAATTCCGAAATTCGATTTAATTCTATAGCGAGCATATAATTATCGCTTATTTTTACGTTGTAGTAAACTTGTGGTTAGATTTAATTATATGTATTACTGCAGGTATCGAAGATTCGAAGAAATCTACCTCGTTATTTAACTATGGTTCATTTAGCCAGAATATCATTATCGACTGTTTTGACTTGTATGACTTAAGATTGTGCATTTTTTATTTATTAAGGCTTCCGTATGTATCGTACTTGAATCATTTTTAATAAAAGTCATTTTATCTACGCCGTTCGTGATCTTTAAATTCCTTGTTTCATAAAATCTTTCAGTTGGTTAATCGTTACTGTACGATCCAGACCTATTATTTCCATTTCATTCCTACTCACAATTGGATTTGAAATTTAAATATTCTGATATCGAAGATAATACGGTGGGCACCGTTAATCATCAATTAAAGTCAGCACTTTGCAGTAAGATAATTAAATTACCACAATTAAAAAAACTCCTTATTTTCAGGTACGTTTTTATCGCTGGAATGAAGAACATTCCCGATACGTCAGAAAACAAAAAGTTACTCATTTTTTGTCTTAAAGATATCCGTAACTATTACGCGTTATCGATAAGCAATTGATAAGTAGGTGGACGTGCGGAAATCACGCACGTTAGCGTGGTCTTAAGTTATTTTTGTTGATCTGTAAAAATAAAGAAATTTTTCAACTGTCGACGAAACTCGTTTACACTCAGTAGTGGTCATTTTTATTTTACAAAAAAAAAAATCTAAATTGTGTTACAATGGCAATGAGAACTGAAATTTACTCCAGTTGTCCGATAAAAAATTTTCTGACGCACAATCTCGAACTTAGATTGCTTCAAATTCCATCATTCAATAGCTCTGAAATCTCTATCTGTAAAATCTCAAGAGCCACCGTGTTTTCAAAACAAACATTCCTGTCACACGTTCGTCTGAGAATAATTTATTGGATCTGATTGAAAATCAGCAGAACGTCGAATTGATCTGATAGTTTCATCAGTTCGATTACAGATTAGCTGGAATCAAATAAATCTTAAGAATTTAAGACCTGAGATTATCGAGTGATACATCATTCTCTACTCTGATTTGCGAGCGATCACGGTTAAGAGATAACAGAGTTGAAATTACCAAATACATTTATGAGATATGATCGAAACCCGTCCAAGAAACGGTACCTAAATTACAAGAAACTCAAATAAAATATTGTCGAAGGGGTAGAAACTTGGAATTAGAAATAGAGAAGAATTAGAAATGGTCTATCATAGCGACAAATCAAAAATTATATGAATGAGCTCTAGCAAATCACATATATCGATTAATATGATAATCATTCTGATAAATAAGTTCCACGATCAGGACTGCAATCCTGTACTTCTTATAATCATTGTACATTATTTTATGGACATCATTTATCATCAGTATTGTTTCCGTTTTGTTAATTGCACCGTAATTGTGAGAAAGAATCGTACCTACTTAATGGCCTTGTTATCTCTGTCCCCATGGTGGACATACCATTTAGTCTTACCATAGAGCGACCGCAGTAGCAAAATGTTTTTTTTCCAGAACGGACATGCGGCAGTTTTACTGCTCGCTTTGACACAGCAAAATTTGGTTTTCGCATCATTCGAATATGAAAAGATCGAAACGAAGGCAGTGGCTAAGATGATCCTCAGCTTTCTACCAGTTCCATGGATCGGAGGGTTTGATGCGGTTATCAACGATCCCGAATCTTCCTGCGTGACAGAGTTCGCAGCATTGACAGAGGCCATCAAATCCAAAGAAATGTGGGCGCTGCAAAGTAAGGATACGTTCATTCTTTGATCTATCAATGGTCGAGGCTGTTCTGGTGGTTATACTTTGCGGAGATCGCAACAGAATCCGAGATAAATTTAAAACCATGAAGAAACGCGGATCGAAAGAACGTTTTGTGTTTCAAGTAACTACTTCATCCATTATTGGACATTCTTTCCCTCCCAAATTTAAATTAACTCTATAGAAAGTTTGAAAATAAATCGTAATATTGCTTTACAGTGCTTGACGCCTCTTCAAAAATCCAGTCTGGAATCCTGCAGGGAAACGTTCGTAATCTTGGGATGTACAATGAGTGTGTTCAGGTCAATGGACAGTATAACGATACTAAGATTCGGGGTAAATACTGCACTATTTCAATTGATACCGGTTCTCAAGAGTCAACCGTGATGAGCAGTGCAAGCAGAAGCTTTTCTTCGGCGTTGTGTGTTCCGTCCTCGTGCAACGAGACGCAAATTGATCGAATTATAAACGCCGTATTCCAGAATTCACTGGTGAACATCAGTTCGGCAAACACAGCTAGTAAGACGTCGTGCGTCCAAATAGGATCCAAGGATTTCACGATGGGAGAAATTCTGTCTATGTGAGTTGAAGATAAATACCATTTCCAAATATAGTCTGCAGGTACATACATATGAAATATCGAAAACTTTTTGTGTCTTTTCAGAGTTTTTTTTTCGATGGTAGGTGCGTTTATGGTTTCCTGTACAATCTGCGATTTTGTGAAAAGGAATAGACCGGAAGATGCATCTGTCACCGTGCAAGAGCTGGCTAAATTTTCACTCTACACTAATGCAATCGCTCTGTTGAGTACCAAATTAACTCCTCAGACGATGCCCGCGATTCAGGGTATACGATTTTTGAGCATGTGCTGGGTCGTACTTGGTCATTGTTACGCCACCTCATTACTGAGGCCGTTGGTCAATTTTGTGGAAATCCGGGAAGTAAGGATACTGTTCTTCTGCTGATAATATTCAATTTTCATGGTTTTTTTTTTTAGTCTGGTAGCGGATCGTTGCATACATCAATGAGAAAAAAATAACAATAATTTATTGACAGTGGTGCGATTCGTGGACTGCTGGGTATATTCTGACTGCGCCGTTTGCCGTCGACTCCTTCTTCGTGATCAGTGGATTTCTAATGACTTATTTGTTCTTCAAGTCGAAGGAATCAGGAAAGAGAATCAATTTCCTCATGATGTATCTTCATCGTTATCTCCGGTGAGGGAAAATTTCATTGATTTTAACATTCGGTTACTCAGCCTTTCCCAAAATGCTAAAGAATGATATCTCAACAAACAGCTACATGAAACTGTTATAAAAAATTAAATCCTTGACATTTATAATTTGAGATTGTATCTGATGCATCAATCGTCGGTTCAACGATGTTTATTTAACTCGCTAATTATTATGCTTGTGTAAAAAAAAATCCATTGCCATAGATTGACGCCATGCCTAGCTGCCCTCATGATCTTTGTCGTGTTTCTCCTTCATCGTGTCGCGAATGGTCTTGCACAAGACACTTTGCTCTCTATGGCCGTTAATCCTTGTCGAGAAAATTGGTGGGTCAATTTTTTCTATCTTCAGAATTTCGTAAAGACAGATACAATGGTAAGTTACTTTACACTTTTACCGAATCAAACATACACTCCGTATGAATACTACCAAATAAAATTGCAGTGCGTAGGTCACTCTTGGTACCTGGCAGTAGATATGCAACTCTTTTGGATATCTCCAATTATTTTATACCCACTGCATCGCTGGCCAAAATATGGACTTGGAGTACTCGGTTTATTCCTTCTTACCTCTGTGATTACTCCAGCTATTGTTCTCGCGGTTAATGGTTACTCTAACGCATTGGTCCGCCTCGACTTCGGGTAAGTAACTCATGCCAAGCGATTCATAGTGATGACAAGATCTGGTTTTCCATACTTGCGAATAATATCTATAGAATCCTGATGGCGTTGCATCATATTGCGTGGTGAACCAACTGCATATGATCGAAGAAATTTATGATTCTTTATCATTATTTCAGTATAGAACGAATTGTGCGTGGATTTTCCAAGTATTATATTCCTACTTACAATCGAGCCTGCGCCTATTTCGTAGGAATTCTCTTGGGATATGATGTGGTGAACAAAAAGAGGCATCTCTCTAAGGTGGTATCCATAAATTTGGCATATGATCAGAAGATTTTTCACAAATTTTTCTCGACAATTGATCTACTGACAACTGCAATTTTTTGCTTCCTCAGGTTAGCGTAGCGATTAACTGGCTTGTCGCATCTATTCTTTTGCTATTTTGTGGGTGGGCCACTCATCTCACTTACAACTCTAATTTCGCGTACAATCTACCCTTGGAAACCATGTTTGCTATCTTATTGCGCCCTTCCTGGTCCATCGGCATCGCTTGGATCGTCTATGCATGTACTCAGGGCTACGGAGGTGAGTATCCACAGAATTTTCAACGGCTTCTATACTTCAGAACTCAAGTGGTCGGTCGTATGGCATTTAATAAGTATTCTCGTCGTTTCGAAAGGGTAAAAATATGGTATGAATATTGAATTCATTGAAATGGTTCTAAATATTTCAGGTGTCGTTACCAGGTTCTTATCGTTGCCTTTATTCCTGCCTCTTGGCCGGTTGTCTTATTGTATTTACTTGGTACACCTAGTGTTTCAAGTGGTGAGGAATGCTGGAGCTCAAAACCCTGGAATATTTCTTGATTTTGAAATGGTGGGTTGATTATTCGGATTATTAATCTATAGCTCAATCCTTTCTGACTCTAACGATATAAATACATTTACAGATAAATGATTTTTGGGGTGATATGGCGCTGTCGATTATGATAGCTTTCGTTTTTAGTTTATTCTTCGAATCTCCAGTAATAGTATTAGAAAAAATATTAACAAATCGTGGTCGCAAACCAGAACGAGCAGAGCAAGAAACGAATAAGGATTTGGAGATGGGAATTCACGTTGAAGCCAGTACTCAACAATAATTCTGTGTCTACTTACTAAATTATCATTATAATTTCGTTACTCGTGTTGAGGCTAATAATAAGTACCATGACAAACGGCAACTTTAATTATTCAATCGACTTCCTTTCCTCACACTTGGCTAGTGTTTCAGTACTCACTGTACCAATTTCTATCATCTACGGTTAAACACTCTGAACTTATTATGGGCAGTATTTTCCGTTTGTAGTAAACGTGATTTTATTAATGCTGTGCCAATACTTTTCCTGTATCACGACAGACGATGGAAAGTGAAGATACACATTGGTTTTGGGATCTTGACCCTAGTCTCAAGAAAAATTTTCTTTTGCATGTGCACAGTCTATCGTAAAATAAGCCAGGAACGTCAATTTAAGTAGGTACTGTACAACATCGTTCTGGCCTTAATTATTTCGAATGTAATGTAGTTGAAGAATAACATGAACAACATATTCCAAGAATGTCAGTGAGTCATATATTTTGGTTTATTTTGGCGCCAGTTGGATAAGTAATAAATCGTAATAAAACGATTTTATGAATGAATGCAGGAAGTACGAGTAGTGTAATATTGTTTCTAAAATTTCGAACGTTTTCACTGAATCGTTGTAAATAAATTCGTTTCTCAGATTTTTTCAGCTCTTGACTTCTGATTGAATACAAATGTACGCGTTGGTTAGTCGAAAAGGTAAGTTTATCGCCTAGTAGATACAATGACGAAGAACAGAAGAACGACGCTGTGTGTGGTTGTATATAATAAAACTAGAAGCGGAAACCCTCGAGGCTCACGAGACGGGGAAAAGTGACGAGGCGATGAAAAATTTTGCCGCTGACCTTCGGACGCATATATACAAATGGTCGCGTCTGCGTGTAGAATCTCACAGCAGGGTAAGAATTTACCGTGACAGATAAGTATATTTTCAGCGTCGTGATATGCTCTTCGGGCGTCGCGACGCCTCGCGTTACGTAATTATATCGGAGTGGGAGCGCAGGACCGCGTGGCTGAACGTGGTGGCGCAGACGCTCTGCGTCTTGATCCCGCCGTCGTGGAACAGCATTCAAATGTTGATGCTAAATAAAACTCATAGCTGCTGGGATGATGCCATATGCTCTAATTCTGCGGGTACGTCGTACCGCGGCCAGCCGGGAGAAACTTGGTGGTTGTGGCTCTAGGCGTTTAGTTCAGTGTCCAGTTTCTGTGATCGGGATAAATTCGTATACCGAAAAGAAGAGGAACCGTCAGAACGAAGACCAGAACCGGCAAGTCAATGCAAAGGTGTAAATGAGTCATGGCTGCGCCCGCCCCGGGCATAGTTCAGCTCCTCAAAGCTCGTCGTGGAGTTCAGGCTAGTTTTTTTTTTCTGTTACTGGTGTTGGCTCTACTACCGGTTCTAATCCCGGACAGTGTGTGTGCGTTTCGTATACGAGATTTAGGTACAGCATCCTCAGAGCAGACGCGTCCGTCGTGTAATCCTCTCCTTGGCAAGTGTACGGATCAGAGAATCTCAGGAGTATCATCCGCCGTTCGGTTACGTAGAAGGTTCGAAGGTTCTAACACTGTTCAACCACGTACGAATAAGATTCAACCACTTGTTGAAGAGTCGCGTGAGGTGGATGATGATGGCCAAGGGCCCGTTAGCGGTTCGAGTTATGTCAAATCAACACCCGACAAGATAGCCAGCCCAAAGGCTATAGACAACGTTAGATTGCACTTCAGGACTTCAACGGTCGCAAAAACTGGTACCGGTAATTCTGGACGTGGTAGTGTTAAGCTGAAAGTGTCTTTGGCAAGTTCTGATGAGGATGACGAGGGTGGGGAGACTGATGAGAATTACGAGGATGAAAAAAACGAGGAGGCTGACGGGGATGAAGAAGATGAGGAGGCTGACGACGATGATGACGAGGATGAAGAAGATGATATTGAGGTAAACAGTGAAGATGATGACGATGAGGATGATGAGGATGATGAGGATGATGAGGATGAGGTGAGCGATTCACGTGATGATGAACAGGATGAAGCAGAAATTGATGACACTGACGAGGAGGAGGATAGGGAGGAGACGACGGAATCTGACGATGATGAGAACGATGGCAAAGATGACGAAGATGACGACGTCGAACAGGGGCGAATTGAAAGCCAACAGAATATTGATTCCGACGACGGAGATGTTGAGAGTGCCGAGTCTGCTGACGATGACGGAGATGTCAAAAGCGCCGAGTCTGCCGACGACAGTTTAGAGAGGGTTAAAATTGAAGCTAAAGTCGCGACGCAAGACGTAGCAGGTGTTAAAAAGCCCGTAAAAGTTATATCTGCGCGTGATGTTAGGTCCGTAGAGAAAGATATAATAAAGAAAAGCGTTGAAAAATCTAAGGAGGTTACCAAAATCGAAATCAAGAAAGAGAGGAAGGAGGATGCGAAAATAGACAGTAAAACTGCACAGGATGATCACGTTGCCAGTAGGAAAGCACCGACGGATGACTTTGAAGTAGATAAGGAAACGGTTATTGATATAAAAATAAAAACCGAGAAGGCAAACGACCACTCTTCGACAATTAGCAAAAGTGACGACGAACCCGACGATGATGAAGAGGATGAGGACGAGGAGAAAGACGACGACACCGAAACGAAGGTTGAAGTCACAATCCCTCCTAGAAAACTTGAGAAAGTTAGACTCGCCGATAAATCGAAATCTATGGAAGTACTTCGAGCTAGATCATTGGAAGTAATATCAGAAAAAATTCATCATCAAGAGATCCATAAAGATGCGAAGGAGGCAAAGAAAATTGAAACTCCAAAACCAGCACCGCCTACCGTGCAGAAGCCACAGATTAAGCAAGCCCCGAAAGTTGAAGAAAAGATCAGTACGCCTCCTGTACCTCAGGTAATGAAAAAACCGGAAATTAAAGAAAAGGTGAAGCCAGTCCCGCAGCCTAAGAAGGAAACCAAGTCACCGCCGAAACAAACCGAAAAACCGCAAGTCAAAATCTCTGAAGTAAAATCAGATCAGAAATCGGAAAGTGAGTATCGAGTGTGATCTATCCCGCTTCTTTCTTCACATCTTCGCAAATGATGAGTGCCTGTTTTTTTCTATTGTAACACACGTATAATATATTATAGAGTCGAAATCGAAGCCAAAAAAACGAACTGAGGCCTCCCTTACTTTAGCCGAACTGAACGACTTATTACTCCACGTGCCATCGTTCACTCCAAACTTTACTGCGATAAAAGATCCTCTCTGTCAGCAGCATGGGAAAATATTCCTGAGACAACTCCGCGGATATAAATTGTGGGCATTACAGAGTAAGTTTATATTCTGTGATCATTGACTCTGATATTCTCAAAACGTTTTTACGTATATCCGTGAAAATGATTGGCTCGCGAATAACAATTCAGCCTTGGGAAATAATTTAAATAGACTAATGCCCTTGAATATTGGTGACTTGTACAATGTTGTTATTGAAATCGATCGCTGAAGAGTTTTTTTTTTTCTGTAAGAAAAAAACCGGGATTACAAAGGTAGGCAACTCGTGGCGTTGTCACTCGGCACTTAGCCAAGGTGGCTGCCATTATTTCCTGCCAATAGAGTTGACTTGTAGAAGTTATGCTCAGATGTTAATTCAAGATTAAAGCTTTGTGCTTTTCTCGCGGTTGACTTTGTTCCAAATCCGGGATAGCGCGTCTGACTAAAGCTACGACGGTAACAGCTGCTAATGATTTCTATTGTGATTCCAGTGTTGGATTCCAGCGCCAAAATTCCTTCAGGATTGTTACGTGGCAACCTCAATCAGCTCGGAGATTTTGATCAATGCCTCGGTGTCAAAGCACACGTAAAAGTTGATGAAAAAACGGTCAAAGTTCAGGGCAAATATTGTCTGGCAACTATCGACCTACAAGCTACCCGTAACGACATGAAAATTCCCGTTAATTTAATGCAAAGTCGAGCATTTCTCAGGGCCAATATGAACGAGGTAAGCTTAGAAGGTGATACCTTATCTAATACCAAATGGCCTGTCGTAAAATCTTAGGAGGTTTTCAGCCAACACACTTCGTTCCAAGATTTACAACCGCTAACTGGGCTCTTTGCGTTCCGGCTGCCTGTTCGGTAGAGGATGTTCAGTCGGTGATGGAAGACGCTCTGAGTGCGTACAACATTTCAATGGGATTAAGGTTCACCATCGGCATAGAGTCGGAGTCCTGCTATGTCAAACGAAAAGCGCAGCCATATTCAAAGGAGACAGTTGCCGTCTTGTAAGGAAATTCTTCTTCCTTTTATTCGCGGATTACCTTCTTCGGGTTTTTAGACCCGACAATATCTTTATGAGTATAAAATCGGTAAATTCAAACCGTGTGGTGCGGACGAATTCGAATTATTAATAGCTCCGACATTATAATCTACGGCTCAAGTATAGTCCACGCTCCAGTTGAGACGAAAATAAATTTACGCAGCTGAAGCGAGCGGACGCTGCACTCGCTGCAGTTGCTGCAAAAAAAAAACCTTGGCCTTGGACTTTATTCGTTTGCTAGATAATTCGAACTTATCTCAAATCGAAGCCGTTTAGTGGGAGTATCGTATTTTAATTTTTCATTTCTCTTTTGTTAATGCAGATATTTTTACGCAATGACAGTGTGCTTGGTCTTCGTTGCCACGTTGCGCGATTTTTGTGTTACTTCTGAGAGACCAGGTAGATCGACTATTGAATATTGTATAGTAATTATAATAACGTGTGAAGTATTCATGATATGAATTGATTGTGCTCGTAGGTAGTTACTCTGAGAGAATAATAATGGCGTTCTCCTTGCGGCGAACAACGAGAGCACTGCTAAAGGATTCCCAATCTAGCGGAGAGATTCAGTGCATTCATGGTATCAGAACTTTAGCAACGATTTTTCTTTACATGGCTCATAAGCTGATCCCTATAGCCAGAGTTCCTTTTGCTAACAGAGTATCTCTGACCGAGGTAAGCTCCGACATTATTTACAACTATATATAACCAAGCTCTGTGATTTATATAAACTTTGCTGTTCTCAGATGGCCAATAATCCGCTCAGTTCTATTCTGAGAGTCTCGCTCGTTTACACGGATTCCTTTCTTCTCCTGAGCGGAGTTTTAACGGCTTACAATATGGCTAAAGAGATTAACGACCGTGGAGAGATTCGATGGTTCTGTCGCTTCGTCACCAGGTTCATTAGGTGTGCGAAAAAGCCTAATCAAAAAACGAAATTATTTGAAACAAAGAAAAACAAAAAATTTTTGGCACAGTGTCTTCAGGTCTGTTTTATTTGTAGATTGACGCCAGCGTTATTGGCTGTAGTGTTCTGGTACGCGTTTGTCATGGAGCATGTAGGGTCTGGGCCACAATGGAGCACCGTTGTCAAGAGCAATGCTGAACTCTGCAAGAAAAATGCATGGACCAATTTGCTTTACATTCAAAACTTCTTTCCCTTCGAGGAGATGGTAGGATTAATTGCAGCTAATATCTATAAGTTATACGTTATATGTGTTCAATTCTTTAAGTATGCTACAAGTCTTGAATCATCGAAAAATTTGGTCAATTGGAACCGATAATCTGTTATTTGTAGTTTCTGGTAGAAGTTAATATATTTAAAAAAATTGATTTGGAATGATGTTGCAGTGTGCTACACACACGCATCAGTTGGCTCTGGATATGCAGCTGTCTCTGATAGCTCCAATGCTGGTATTTTTTCTCTACTGTAAGCCTATAGTTGGGATTCTCGTCATACTTTTCATTCTACAAGTATCAGCGACGGTCCGCTACTTGGCAACGATGAACAATTACTTATCCGTGGTTATATTTCATGGCATGACGTAAGTCAAAGTATTCATGTTATATCAATAATGGAAAAAAAACTGATGCGATTCTATCACGCTTTCAGGTTGAAGCATTTGTACAAAACAGCCAATTTGACGTACGCTTTACCGCTGCACAGAGCTACCCCTTACTTGTTTGGTATAGCGCTCGGAGTAATTATGCGTTACACCGGAAAGCAATTTCGGATGCACAAGGTATAACGTCACTAAACTCTGTCGTTTTATGGATGTTCTAATCATTAAATGGACTTCATTCTCTTGAACAGGTGGTCGCGATTATGGGGTGGTTGTTGGCTGCTGCTCTGGGATCGTGGTCGTTATTATCACCGTGGAGATTAGCTAGAAGGGATTATACGTATGACGTCGAAGAAGCAACCTACTATGCTGTAATTTTGCCAGTTTGTTGGACCATTTCGTTGTGCTGGATTATCTTTGCCTCTTTCACCGAGCACGGAGGTCAGTGTGAATTTGCAAAGAGCTCGACTTCCGTCAGTTCTTGTTGGTAAAATGTTTTCCCAGTCTTAATAGGGTTTTCCATATTTTTAGGTCCAGTAAACAAATTTTTATCCAACTATTGGCTGATGGTTTTGAGTAGATTGTCCTATTCAGTTTACCTGACACAATTCGCAGTATTTTTCTACAACGTCGGAACCACAAGATATGCATCAGAATTCCAAGTTCATAGAGCAGTAAGTTTCTACCGAATACGTATAAATATATCTGTCCTAATGACAATGAGAATGAATATATTTTAGTATTCAAATTTACTGTTTTATAACTAAAAATTAATCGGACTTTGTTTGCAGATCGATCTTTACGAAGTAGCGACTGTCCTCAGCGTTTCAATTGCATTGACACTACTCCTAGATTTACCTATGCAAGAAGTGAAGAACGTGATAATGGAATGTACAGACGGTTTGACAATCGATGAGACCAGTATCGAGGAAAAGAAAAACGAAGTGACTGCAGAAGATGATAATCACGTGGGAGAAGAGCCACCTGAAGAAGGCGAAGAATTCGTTGACGAAGTAGTAGAAACCAACGGTTGGAATTGGGGGAGAGGTGGACTCTCTGATGGGAAGATAGAGGCTGGATATATCGACGATGAAGAGCCATCCGAAGTCTGGACATACACGAAAGATGAAGGCAGGAAAAACCCGTTCGTTAGACACGATACGGAGGACGAAGAGATCCCCACATGGGACTGGATCAAAACCCCAGTTCGAAAAGAATCAAGACGAAACAACGACGAAGACAAAGATTTGAGAACGGAAAGACGGAGTCAAAGTCGTCAGGAAATTTCGGGAAATGAGTACGTGGAAGACTCGAGGAACTTGAAAAGAACATCCGTTCATCAAGCACGAGATGAAGATAGTCTCAGAAGAGATGAACGGCCTCAATCTAGGGCCGGCGAGAGTAAAAGATCATCGTCCAAAGACCGAGAGATTTTATCTAGGGATTCTAAGAAAAGGGATGATTCAACATCGAGAGTCGTTGACAGCAAGAGATCCTCTGTCAAAGATTTTGATATTGTACCAAAAGAATTCGCAAGCAGAGAAAAATCTTTGGCAAAAGAGCCTGATAATGTTACAGCTTCCATGCGAAGACCGGAAGAGCCACCGGCTTGGGAGTACGTCAAACGAGAGCGTTCAGCATCTCAAAGTGGAAAGGACGGGAAAAAATCATCGTTCGAAGGGCTGGATGTCCAACCGTCTGCGCTGAGATTGTCGACGAGATCTCTGCCTCGAGCAAGTGAACTTCGTAAGAGAGTATCCAGCGAAAGTGAGGAGGAAATGAACCGCAGAGAAAAGCCGAAAGCTGTAAAAATAATACCGTTTGAGGAACCGAGAATCAGTGACGAAGAAAGCTGGGAACACGAACTCAGACTGCGAAGACAAAAAATAGCCAACAGTCTACCATCGGAGGAAACCGGAACTGCGAGCGAAGAGGAAGAGTGGAGTATTCTGAAGAGGCGGTCTTCGGCCGAGGGAAAAATGGCTCTGCTGAACGATTCACCGGAAATTGAACATTTTGGTGCATGGAGTATTAGCAAAATACCAAATCGTGGTCCCTTCACGCACGAGCACAGCGAAAGTGACGAAGAAAACGCCTACGTTGTATCGAGAAGTAGTTATCGCGAGACTCGACCACCATTCCGAGAAGGTTACGATACTCAGAGCGAAGAAGAGGCCAGCTGGGATCCTTCTAGGCAACAGTCTTACACCAGTGGTAGTCAGCCTACATCCATCGACGAAGAAGAAGGTCCTTTAGCGTACGATTTCGTGTTAAAAAAGGCAAGCAAGCGCACGTCTCTTCAAAATTTGAGTAAAATTTCTCAGGAAGAACCAGAAGCGGAAGATGATTCCGGGTGGGATTTTGTAAAGGAAGAAAACACAGATTCCAGCAGCCCGCAGACCACGTCGACAGGACTTTTCAAACGAGCATCTATCGTCAAAAGTCAAGCGAGCGAAGAGGACCCAGAGTATTTGCTACCGGAACGACCGAAGCTTGTCGAGCAGGAGCAAGAGCACCCTTTCAAGAAGGCATGGCAAATGCAAAAGTCTAGATCAGAGGAGGACGGTCCGACGGGATTTTTGGTCAAGGATAAAGATGGCAAGTCGCGAACGAGTGCAACCGAAGGACGAAAGGATACTGCGCAAGAAGAAGAAGGTAAGCGTAAGCCACCTGGAGGAGGACAAAACGAAGACCTCAGTTACTTTGGAGGTGACGAAGCGGAGTCCACTTCGGTCTCATATCCTGCTAGCAACAGCGGCGACAGTACGAACTTGGATTGGATCGAAGAGGACGAACGATCGAGTGCTAGTGGATTTGCGGAAACGGAAATGGAATCGACGGGGTCGGTTGGAAAAGAGGTTATACAGTATGCGACTCGGAAAAAGGAGCAGAAGCGACATTCGGAAAAGTCAAACTGGGATTGGAACCAAGAGGAAACTTGAAAAACGTGGGTTCCATAATCGGATGATTATCAATACGGTGCTTGAAAGACAATTATGATCGAAAAAGAGTTGGCCACCGACTGAGAAGTGGAAACGAGTTCCGATTTTCGAGAATGAATTTCGTACGTACGTCCGAATGCGTGGGATCTTTAATGAGTCAGTAAGAAGACCGCACGTCAATCAACAGATTCGGGTATAATAAATTATTGAACAGAAGATGTTTTGTCTATGTACAAGTCTAATTTTATTTTATATTATTCAGGCTTCTGTAGTGTTCGTCTCTTCGCTTTCACCTTTCTTATCGCTTTTGGGATTTTTTCTTCCTGAAATAATTGAAAATACAATTTGAATTGAATATAAAATGGAATAAAAAAAAATATATATATATTTTATCATCTTTGTATAATTATAATAACTATGGGGACTTCGGTATATAACAAACCTCGTGACAGAAGAATTTTTTCCAGTCCCAATATCGGGGATTCGCACATCACGGATAGAACAAGCGCACATAGAAACGTGACCATCAAATCAGCAAAATTATGTCGTGCCTGTTGGAAACATGATGAGTAATTTGGAGAAATCGGGATTCGATTAACAAGCATGATTATTCCAAGTGTATAAACACCTCTTCATTGAATAAATCACAAAGATGTGCGGGATTGGCTTTATACGTATGGGTATAGACTAAACGAATCATAATTTGTTGTTCAAATTTGTCTTCCGGGAGAGTAATGCCGAAGTATTAATTTACTGATACTGTTTTAATATCTGGGACAGATTGAACGCAGGCAAAACTCTTTAATACCTGTTTCGATCTTTCCAAAGTTAATGAACTCGATTTTTTTCGGTGCGATTATGCAATTAGACCTTGAGATTGGCCGCTTAGCTAATCTCTTATAGCAGTTCTAGTTACAGTATAAAAAAACAACGCGACTTACCAGACTAAAGACGTCGAGATATACAGGGCTTCTCGTTGATGCTACGTTATATAATTCGACCATTCCGTTCATCAGGTAAGCGGAATAAGTCAGTCGACTAAGCGGCAAGAAAATCTTCCATTGAAGTACCGTTGCTACTATACCTGCAACGATTAGTGGAACACGTAGGTATGATCCCTTATTTTTTCTTTCGTTCTCTTAAATCGATGCAATTGCTTTAGTATTAGCAATCGTATTTTTTTTTATTCATTACGGTGTATCGAAGGAACATTTTTTTACCTCCATTGCCGGTGACGCAAGCTAAGACAACCCATCCTATACCCATGCTCCAGAAAGTTCTGTTTAAAGCTGCGTAGAATGCAGATTCGATCGATGTATAGTCTCTTCTTGGCCCGTAAAAGACCGTGATCGAAAACATCGAGCCTATGAGAGACAAGCTGGCAAGAAACCATCCCAATCGTACTGTGTTCTGAAATTTATAGAATATTTCATTCGATTCGATCAGGTATTTACCTGAAACTGAATACATGTGATGAATGACTTGAGAAGGAAGAGAAAAATGAGGGAAAAACGAACCGTTGATAATTTGTAACTTGACTGGTGTATACGGTGGACAACGTATCCAAAAACCAAACCGAAGCAGTACGAACTGGCTCTCATATGTGTTTTTGTGTAACTGGATATGAAGAAGTCATTGGTTGATATGTCCTTTAGTTCGCTGTAAGGATATAAGATAAAATAAATAAAAGATTTCATGCACCGTGACTATTGAATTCAAGAAACATTTAACCATTCCGGTTACTGATTGACTGATCATATATTGGGCTTGATTCTTACGAGCTATAAATCATTAACGTCGGATCCAAGTTTTTCCTCAGAGTTACAACGAACGGAATAGTGATTGAGAGAATTGTAACGCCTGCAAGTATGACTTCTCCAATTCTTCGCCATTTGTACAGAGGATAGATCAGCAATGGAGCTAAGATGAAGAGCTGTGTGTCGACCGAGAGATACCAAGATTGGAACATACACTGAAATTTTATACTCGTTAATTATACAATCTTAATACTCTGCACATAGTATATTGGTTGATTGTTGGATTTTTGAAGTTTGCTAATTTAAAATAAAAAATAGAAACGTCAAGGCTGCAGGGTTATAATAAGTATGTCACGTACCAATTTGTCAGTATTTACGTAATTATTGACGTACAAGAGATTAGTCCACCACGAAGCCAGGCATCTCTCTCTTTCCAGATTGACACGGGACCACATAGGTCCAGAATTTATCCTTGGAAACCAAGTCATGTAAAGACCGATGACAACGAAGTAGGCTGGTGTTAATCTGGGCCAAAAAAAAATCTCTCGATTATATCATGAAATTGGATTGTCTTATTTTTACACATACTACTTTCTATATTATATCAATCAGAGTTTTGTTCTTGATAAATGTAGCTCACCTTATGTAACGTAGGAGATAGATGTGGAAAAAGTTGATTGAATGTCCTTTGTTGAGCTCATTAAGGACGAGACAGGCGATGAGAAATCCACTGAGAAGAAGAAAGGTATCGACTAGAAGAGGGTTGTTGGTGAAAACGGCATTTTCAACTTTGGTTACCGCCTGAAATATCGAAATTATATTATTGCGAAATTTATAAAAAGAATCAATGGTTCTTTTTCATCAGGAAATACTACTTACAGTTTCCCAAAACTTCATATTCAATACAGGCCCGCTGATCACGAACAGCAATGAATGGGCTGCGATTACAAACACCATCGAAATAACCTTGATCCCGGAAATGCAATTCAAATTTAGCCCACCCGTTCGGGTTTCGCCGCAGAGTTTCTTCAGATTCAAGATTACAGAAAATCCGAGCAAAACTTGGGGTAGCAGACCTATGATGAAGAAAGGGCTCTTAAATATTTTCTTACAAACTTCTTGTGAAAGTCGTGTAATCTTGATTTGATACAGATCTGGGTGTATGGAAAAATTCACGTACCTCCCGGTATATTCTCGTTTGTAGCCAGATACCTAATATGAAAAGCAGTTCCAACGATCAAGAGTATGATCAACGACAATATTATACATCTGAAAAGGAAAAATATGGTTTCATGTGGGTATAATATACAGTACATAGGCATAGACATGCGCGGGGAGACGTGATTTTTATTTACAATACTGATTGTGCTTTAAGTCTAAGTAGCCGACGTCTGGTGTTTGACTATTGACTTATTGACCGATAGTTAGTTGGAAGATATGTATTTATAAAAGATATAGGTGCGTCCATATTATCAGTTTTGCCTATATACAGAAGTAGTAATTATATAATATACTTAATTTAAACGTATAAGACTTTTACAGATATATTGTTACGCAAAGGTATTCGGTTTTTGCAACAGATTTATATCCGTACATTTCGCATCAATTTACAATTGCAGGCTCCGCGCAGAAGTCTGGCGAATGTCTAGCCGTTGTTAATTCAAGGTTTACTTTCTACGTGATCTAAATCAACGCTCGCGTACGAAAATTATAAATACGCGATTCGTGGTCATTTGGTAAAATTAAACCGACTGGACGTTAATTCGAAGTCTGTAGCCATGTGGGTTTATCGAAAAAACGTGTTAAGTCAAGGCCAAATATTATGTGTTCGATAAGATTGATACAAGGTCCACCTATAGATAGAGATGAACCAGAAATTTGGAATATTAATTCGCATAGTTCCTATGGTCAAGGAAGCGGTGTATTTATAGTAAAGCAATACGTTAACCGGCTCACCTTTAAAATTAATTAAAATATTTTTAATATCGTTTAATATTGGTCAAGGGAGGCTTGGAACTCTAGTTTTTTTTTTTTAATTCTTATTTACGACCGATTCATTTTGATTTTGACTTTCTATCAATAGTTTTGTAGGTTCTGGTAATTCTAAAAGTGGACGACCTTCATTGCCTGCATAGCCAAATATCACAGGTCTTATAAATTTTTCGCAAAAAAGCAATTCACACCTTTTTTATATTTCGCTTAACTCTGCCTAACTTTTCCCCTGTCAACTACCGGATGGAAAAACCGCGTCGTCAAGGTATCACATGCTATTTTTTACCTCGTTATATTTGATTAGAATTTAGATGCTCATGGCTATTTCAATTGATCGATTATTCCACAGGAAATATCGTGCCGATACAGATCGGTGTGACTATTCTGGGGATGAAAGAAATTCATCATCGATTCTCTGGAATAATTGAAGTTAGTACTTTCAGCATAATCCAATGACTCAAGAGCGATGTGGGTACGGTGTGAAGGTTACTAATTTCGAAATCAACCGCGTTCATTAGCGGAATGCCGGTGCTTAGCATTTGCGCAATTAATTATACTCCGGGATTTGAAATATACGTTAACTGTACTCACGTGTAAACAATGTCCAGATTATTGTAAGTAGGAGTTGTTCTCCTATAGCATGATTTCTCCGGGATCCTTGGCGTCAATTCTAAACGAGAACCACTGAAGGCTACGGTCAGAACCGTCCGGATTACGTCTTCTACATCGCGGGGTTTGCATGCTGCTGGTACGCAAATTCCCCAATGAAGTTTGCTGATCGCTTCTTGGTATCTTTTCGTTGAATTCTATCCCGAATATAAGTATAGCAATTATAAACACGATCGTATTGTAGACATGAATGTTAATTATTTTTTTTTTTATCTTTTTACATTGCAAATTGCGTTATAGTCAGGTTTATTCAGTCTGCCAATTGTACTCGCAAAGAATACATGAAAATAATTTGCCATTTTTTTTTATACATTCAATATTACATTGGCTCATGTAATGAGCCGTAAACATATATATTTGGTATTAAAATGTGAATAAAAAATAAAATTTATAAAGCTTCGTCCTTGTGAAGAATAACATTCGCATACGTGTCTGGCGGATCCGGATAATCTAGGTATGAGAAGATAAAACGCCAAGGATAATTCTGCTCACCCTAAAATCCTCCCAAATGGTACCGTTCCTATTGAGGTAAGTTTTGGGAACCTTGATACCGACCTCTCCCAAGCAATACTGTCCGTAGACTCCTTGAGGTGAGTCGTCGGCTATCCCGATCTCAAGGCATTCGTCGAAATTTCCCAACTGATACAAAGATCCACCTAGTACCCCTTCGGGAAATTTTCCCGACGCGTCGTAAACTAAGAAAAGAAAGAGAGGGAGTTCTCGAGTCAGTAAATTATTTTGATTAGTCATGGCCTTGTGCAAAATTCTTCGGACAGATGTCAGGCAATAAAAAATATATAAAATAGGAAAAAAAATACAATAAAACTTGCCTAGATACAAGACAATACTTGTTACCACGACTAGAAATGACGAAATCTGATCACGAACATGAGTACCAATCATGATCATGAAAGTTATTGCGTAGTTATACATATACCGCAAAAAAAAGATATAATTTTGTCTATATGCAAAAGTTCAACACTCATAACTCATGTGGTGACCCGTCCGTTTCGAGTAAGAAAAATGCTCATCGCAACGTGTCTTAGGAGTAAAATAGGTGCCAAGTATCTGATACCCATATGTATAAATTTAGGATTTATCATTGTGCCAGCTATCAATGTGTTAATATAAATGCTAAGTAATTATAATCATCTTCTCTTACATCTTACAGCCCAAGACGTGAGGTTACGAATTCCAGCCAACATTGATTTGCACTGATTTTTGCAAGCATTGTTACCGATCATGTCGATAGCTTGCCCCAGCAGTGTCAGATCCCTCGACAACAGTGGTAGCATGTTGCTGCTGTCATTCTCGTAGACGACATCGACCTGGGATCGTTTATGCGATTGTAATTGCTGTACTTTCCATACATTCGCATCCTCTGGTAAAGCGAATACAACAACCATTCCTGGGATAAGCCCAGCCAATAGATACATCCACAATTTGGTAATTGCCATTGCTCAAATTCCGTGGCGTCAATAAATATATCTATATAGAATCAGCTAATCCTTGTGTGAATAATGTACAGGTTTGTGAATCCACTCAAAGTTTGGTTGGCTAACACGTATTATAAATACTTGTTACTCGATTTGGTATTCTCGTTCAATTCTTGTTTCACTTTCACATTTTATTAATTATTATTTATATTTACACTTGTTTCCCAACGTACTTATTGTTCAATTATTCACAGCCCTGTCGCTTGAGCGGGGTACTTATATATATTGTTTAAATTATTAATCAACATCCCCACTCTGGTGTGATTTAGATATTATAATCTTTAGTAAAATAATTAATCAGGGACACGTGTCAAGAGCGTTTTAATTGACTGTTCAGAATTCACTTCAATGTCTTATACATCGTTTAATTATAACGAGGACGAATATATTTAACGATAATTTTATACATCAGGATATTTGATAATATAAAATAAGCAAATTGTTTGATATGAATAATGATGAATATCATTCGTCGATCGAATACTTGCGTAGAATCAAGTGGCACTCGGTAGACTCATTCCTCACATTTTTGTGGGCCTTGATCGGATGGCCCTTCATCCGATTCTGATATATTCAAAGACACGAAGAAGTGTGTCAGTCCGTTTCAACGATTTTTATATAACATTCGTTTGCGATATTGTTCGAGTAAATATCGTTATTTTACTAGAAACACTTCACTCGATTTGAAAATACGAGAATCTACACATTTACTTATTTTTCAAAGTACTTTCGACGAGGTTCATCCGAGTCGCGTTAGAGTTGTATCCGAAAGCGCGATATGTATAGGAATAAAATTTGGGCTTGCAGTTAATTTGCTCAGTAATTTTTATCGTCAAATAACTAAAAAATTTGACTGCAGTTTAAAATCCGCGACCACTAATCGTCTCCGGCGCTCGTGATGTAACTGCTTCACATGCCAATGGAGAATTAGTAACCCAAGTCGAATTGTTTTGGCAATTCAGCAAAAAAATGTTGGTGGAAAAGAGCGACGAGGCACCAGCAAGTGTGGCCGGAGCGAAGAGAAGCCTATGATTTGCGATTTGCAAACTATATAAGCTTCCGACGTGGCCTCTAGCTCAGGTTCGTGTGGGGGGAATTAATATTAGGCATATGAATTTTTGCGAATTCTAGGGCTGGTAATTAATTTTTAAGTTCAGCATGGTTTTTACAACAACTTTTTCCAATCTCTTGAAAAATCGAATGTCCATTCCATTACGGATACCGTTTCGTCATCAGACCAGGCGGAGACCAAGCCTTGACAAAATGTGCAATGGTCATCAATTGTTGCGCTTGCCATTTCCGCGTTGACTTATAGTTTGTCGAAGGCATTCTCAACCAATTCACGCTACACTAAGCATTGAAAAATTATTTTAGTTCTGTTAGTTTATAATTTAATTTAATTTTTTTTGAGTTTCTTATTTGTCATACCAATACTCATCTACAGATCGAAATAAGTTGTGTTCGATCTGATGAAGACCGAGCGAGGATACCAGGTAAGTTGATAGATCCTACCTAGTACGAGAAAATCCGAAACGCTGAAAATGCTCAATTTTTAAACAGTCTATGCTTGGAGCCAATGACCGAGCAGATTATTCTAACATTATTGCAATATACGTCCAGGATTGCGCACTAATTTATTCATGCAGAATATGTGAATTAGAAGTTTCATTGGTACACGAAGAATCTTTGAATACCAAAATTTGATATTTTGACCATGAAATTCGTATGAAATTTCACCAGAATCGTTGACCTTTACGTAAGTTGAACGACTATTGCCTTTTTCTTTTTTTTTCTCCTTTTTTTATTTCATGTACTTCAGTTGAATTCCGTATTTTTGGGGCTGATATCACGAGGAATTAATTGACTGAAATTTTGCAATAAGTTTTCTCAGTATCGACTATAATCACTGTCACGTAATTTACTTGTTATAAGGAATTTCTCCAACGTCCTTGCAGGGTTCAAAATGACTATAAATTATTGATACGGAAAAATTAAAAAATCGATAAAAAAAAACACGCTTTTATTGATATGATATGTAAAATATACCTATAACACGCGTACTGATTCATCCTGTACATACACGTTGGGTTTACTGTTTAAAGCAAATATTTCTTCCGCTGTTGGGCACTGGCTTCTATTCGAATTCTCAGTGATTAATTGACTTGTTATTTTCTTCAGATGCGTCTCATCTTTGAAATATATGTTATCCAATGGGTATTAACCTCTTTGTGTAGTGGTCATTGACGCCTGCATATTGCGAAAATAAATTATCTTTTGATCGAAGTTTTGCGATTAAAAATCGTGGAATGATGTTTTTAGATTTTTTGAATTTTTGGGCCCTAGCTTCCATAAAAAACCAGAAGCTTTTTTTCTCTAGCTTATTGGGAGACGATATAAGTCAAATTCCGTCTGCTGTCGAAGGGGTACATTAATCAAGTTTTCGTAATAACTTTTGATTATTTCAAAGTCTACAAAAGAATTAGAGGACGTCTTCGACAGTTTGAATGATTACTTGACACCGTAGTACTGGACAAGAAAAAAACCTATCCTAGGCCTTAATTCAACTCCTCGAGGACTTTAGCATCGACTTAAACAAAATCATTAGTTAACCAAGTCATGCTTGTAAAGCGGAAATCTTGAAAGAAGTTATTATTGATTCGTAGTAAACTGTTTATATAGTACTTATTAGCGTTTTCATTGCATATCATTACATCGCGTATATATTGCTGTCTGAATTATATTATACTACGCAGTAGGTCGCTGGCAGAACTATAGCTACTAGTTAATAATAAGAACTATGAAACAAACTAGGTACTGCAATGGCTCAATAACGTTACTATCAATGATTCAGTAGTAATTGCCAACGATCAGTGAAGAGTATAGATACCTACTGTTGCAATCTTAATAGTATTTTTTTGGAAAGGGAATAGGAACCTATATGATTTGAATTTTACTGCACGGTCTGTCCTACGAGTTATAAAACCATTTTATAGGTTTATAATTGTTCAAGTTAGTTAAACAAGCCGTTAACATAGATACATTATGTATGCCCAGCAGTTGCCTACATATCCCTTCACTCTCATAAATTTTTTTTCGTATCGATGTGTACAGTGGGTATATGTACATACATACGTAGGTGCCACTCATTTGACTATTGAACCCGCAGGATATTTTTTTATGCTGAAATCATTCGTTTGTCGATATAACGTAAACACGACTCATATTCAACGATATAGGTATACTTACTTCGGCCAAAATTTTGTTACTTCTACAAACCAGTCCAGCAGGCTTACCACAAACTTTATATAGCATTTTGAATCGAAGATTACTGTGGCGACTAAGGTGGTCAGGTTCTGATGAGCTTGCACGGTGGATCCCCCAAGCTTTTTACCTCAAAATGAAATATCTCAAATCTCTCTAATATGATCTTATAATATGACGTGGAAATCGATATGCTATCTCCCGTGTCGAGTCTATCAAAAATCAGATGCAATTTGATGATATTTGGACTTCCTCGCGGACTTAATCATACGTCTCGATATTAGAAATTGCACGATTTAGAAGAATATTTAATTCTGATCGACATGTGGCACGTAACTGATAGTTATTTATGCCAATATAGCCTTTCTGACGCCTAGATTTTTTTTTTCTCCAATCCACATGCTTGCTCATATAATTATCTCTCGTTACTGTTTACTCATCGGTAATACCTGGTAGGATTTATGCAAGATATCGGGTAGAACCGGTAAGCTGTTAAAACAGGTTCAATGCTTTGGTAATTATTAAAAATTATACAAAAATAATTTAGAGAAAAATTCACACGATTAATCTATATTTTTACTACAGTTCAGAGCTTTATAAATGCTTTCGACGCTAGGTGTATGACGACTGCAGTGTACACGATATTATTGTATATCTGTCATGTACTTTCTTGTGTTAATGGCAATATAATTACAAGTTGTACCGTTCTATCGTTGAATTGATGAATAGAGATTAGATCGTGTCAGCTAAGAATATACAGGTTACGTCGTTGAAATAGAAATCGGACAATGCGGTTAATTATCGTGATCTTAAAATGGGAATATCCTGCGATATTTACCGATCATCTTGTATTGCCGAACCGCTAAATGTCCTTGTCAATATCAACGAACTATACCGCAGATTGTAGATACAACACGTGAAAAAACCTACACTTGCGTCAAGTATACAAATACATTAACGTGGCTATTACGTACGAAAATATCTTACTCGCCCAAAATAGTATTAAAATCAGATATACCACTGCCGAGTACATACATCATATTTATTGAAAAACGTCGAATTCAAATTCATTAGGAAACAGAAAAAAAATAAAAATAATTGAACGGGAAAGAACAAAGACATTTGGAGTAGGTGGTATACTTGGCCGACTGATGTTTGAACTACTAATAGCACATTGAATTTTCTGCAGAGGCCCGTCAATTCGAAGCACTATCTCCAAATTTTTTTATGTATTTATTTGATTTTTTGTTTGTTTCATTTTATGAATTTCAATTTTGAACTCTCTGAATGAATTTGCAGACGATGTACTTGACAGTGGTATCCGATTTTAATACCTACTTTTGTTGGTAGAGAGGGGCGACATTTTTGTATTTAATGACCACGTTAGTGAACTTGGTACAATTTTTTTGCATGTGAAGTGCTTTTTGGAAGAATTTCACTTCATTTCATACCATTTTGTTTGGTATTTATCGTCACGTTCAATGAAAATGGAAATATCTATATAAAATGAGAGTTTGTCCCCTACAGCTGTAAGTATGACAAGTATCATATGTGGACCATTCGTTGGCTATTTTCAAACTTGAAATATATCGCGAACTAAAATGAACTATATCGCGAATTTCAAAAAACTGAATCGTCATCGTGACTCGATTTCACGATCGACTGTAAAGTAAATTGTTAAAAAAATATTTCTTATGTTAATTGAAACACGCAACGATTCAATCATATCTTCGTATCTGTATCAGTAAGTCTCTTCAAAGCATTTCACACGTGTTTTGCCGTAGGTGCAAAGAACTGTGCAAAAAAATGCAATGAAAAACGTGATCAGTTTGCAATAGACTGTTCATATACCTGCGTCCTCTCATATTTAATGGAGAGCTTAGATATAATATAGCACCTATTCGGTTAGGCATCATTCATATCCAAATAGTTACAATAGCCGTTCGAATTAGTATAATATATAAGTAAATTATGACACTAAAATTTTTTTGCTGGACAGATCATTTTTTTCCTTATTCGCGTTGAATCGTAAAGTATCGCTTCTGCAGGGGAGTCAGTCACATCTTATTATTCGCAGTTATGAAGTACCCCGTAAAAATATAAGTGCCCTTTTTTACAGTGGACGAATGCTAAAAAATTGGTCTGTTCATTCAATTCACCGTACCGATTTAGGAATATGAATCAGAAAAGGTAGAAGCTACACAATGCACCAGACTTATGTTAATCAGGAGATAAAAATGGACATAAATCAGACCAGTCGTTATGGGCCAGACTTAATCACTCGTATTTCTATACTAACCGAAATCATGATCGCAAATTTGCACGGAGAATTAAAATTCCATACACGAGACAAGGCAGTAGATTAAGGAAAATTTTTATTTCTCTAAAAGCTTTATATCATTTTTAATGAAATAATTCAAAGGTTACATGCATACTATTACCACTTTAACTACCTACCTTTCCATTCCAGCGTCTCTTGCGAGACGACTATACATATGTAGGTATGTATATGTACGTATGTTTGAAGGCTGTCGATTGAACGGATATTCAATCAGCGAAGTTATGCCAGGAAAGAATTAATAAACGTTTATGTAGCCTAACAGGAGGCAAGGAGCTGATTAGCAAGCCGATTTTGGGTATCATCGACTCTGGATTTTCATGCCGATTATATTAGATTATTGATGTTCATAATGCCGGATGTTATATATTTGGTCAGAGTAATGCGTGGATTGTAACACTCAATTTCAACTGCCTGCGGGTATTCGGTTAATAATCATTGAAAAAACAATCTAGGGATTCTACTTATGACGCGTATTAGTTCTTTAGAAACATGTTAGTACAAATAATTTTACGATTTGAATAACCGTTACGATGTCATGACCAAATATATCCGATGGGTCATTTCGTCAATGGAAAACCACAAGGAATCGTAAAAAAATTATATTCATATTTATAATTAAATAACACATCGATAAGGTACCAATATTTTCCGAATGAATAATCAGCGACACTAAGAGTTTATTGATCGATACAAAAACAATTTCTTTTCATAGGGTTTTAGCTTAAAAAATTTTACTGCAAATTTGAATTCAGTCAGTGAGGATGGGGGTTTCAAAATGCGTCCGAAATACCGAACTTTTCTTATTTAGATCGGCGTTATTGGAAAAGATCGGATTATCTTGAGAAAGGCGCGAAGAACTCTTTGAAGTACTGATTCCCTCCTGGCTCATATTAATTCTGTAATATTTTTTTTTCTAATGAATTACAAGTTCCGAAAGTTGGGATCCACGTGACGTCATCAGATCATTAGTCATGTGCATAAAATACTGTATGTACGTAGGTACGATAGACAGGTTTTGCGGCGTTGTATCGTTCAGGAGGAATTTCAGATTCGATTCAGGAAGATTTTTTTGGCATAAATTTTACGGTCGCTGCAACGCGATGCAAAAAGCTAGGACAATATATTATTACAGCTTACAGAACGACTTCCGTATGTTACCTCATTGTTACTGGGCTACTTGGTTTTGGAGGTCAGATTTAATAAGAAATCAAAATCTTCCATAACGTTTTGGCTCATGAGTATATCAGGCCCGATTTTTTATCATGTGCGAAATTGCTACGATTTTTTGCAAGCATCGGAAACTTGCTTGACGACCAGATACCTGTCAGCTTGTATTTTTTCATATTTTCTGTCGTCTCTTTTACTTATTGAATGCCAATAAATGTCCAGAATTTCCGAAGTAGATCTTCCACATGGGCCAAAACGTAACGGAAGATTTTGCCTTTTCACTCACCCCGAACGCCAAAACCAACGGACTATAACTGAGGTTACAAGTTATAGTAGATGTAATAATGCAGACAGTGAAAAATAAACAATATACATTATATTCCAAAAATTAGATGCGATTAATTCGTCGGATCAGGTCCTACTGCTGATTGTCTCATTTAATTACATGGTCATTACATATCTACAGGCACGAAATCGAAAGTCTGCAGTGAAACGTACAGTTTTAAATGTATTGCTCGATCAAAGATATGTTTTTGAACAAAACTTCATCCCTGTTCTTGTTCTTGCATTCCTTTGATAAGATTTTGCCAAATGTCATATTCCAGGCGTAAGATTTTCTTTAAAACGATTAAAAAAATTCTTCATTGAAACCTTGAATTGAGATTCATTTGTGTGAGACGATTGTATGTCGAATTACTGCTTTATAGTGTTAAGTGTGTTAAGACAAAGAAAAAAGTAAGCGAAAATTTTTTATCAGGGTAATATTTCGTTACAGCAGCATCAATAAATCTTCTGACACTGGAATTATGAATTTTACAAAAAGAGGACGGGTCATCGTTTATTGGATAGCATGTGGCATCTGCATGACGTTGGCACGTCCAGACGAACGTCGGTGGAACTGGATGACGCAAATTGCCACATTTTTGGAGCCTGTTTCGGTTTTTGTAGATACGAAATGCAAAAATGACACATTGGAATATCTAAAGGCATCAGAAGACTTATCAAACTCCTGGGCAATCAGCAGTTTGTATTTTCATCACCTTTAAATTCAATTGATCGTTATTTATATCAAATACTTTTCTAATGAATTGTACAATACATTTCTTATTCTTAAATCTTTATGTACCACAGTGATGGATGCGAACGGAAAATTTCCATCAGGAATTTTATCAGGAAATATTCGTTCTATGGGAAATTTTGACCAATGTCTTCGCATCCAGCATCCCGAAAATAAATATTCAGGCAAATATTGCCTGACAAAATTGAAATACTCTACTTATGGTCCGAACAAAGTCATTCTGCAAAACTACATCGATTTCGTTATGGCGGGTAGAAGATTGTTGGAACTTGGTGATGATTGGGTCAATGTAAGTTCGATTATAATCATACTGATATACTAGTCATAATACCAATGCAATAATAATGATAATAATAATCAACAATCATAATGATTTGCCGTTTCGATCGAGTAATCCTGTAGCCATCGACTGGCTCCACCTGCGAACGTAGCGGAAACTCGCGGCTCTTTCGCAGCCGATTACCTTCCGCAGGCTTGTAAAATTCGAGGTATTCTCTACATAGGATATATACAGAGTGCTCAGCCGGCATATTGGAATTTGAAGATTTTCAGAAACGCACACTTAGTAATTTTTAATATGATTTTCTATAGCCTTAAAAATGATTTCCGGTGATAATCTGCGAGGAGAGAATTGTTAATTTTCTTTGAAATTTTTTTTTTTTTTTCTTCTTTTAAACATTTTTGATTCTTCCAAAGTTTTACAGTGCGAACCTTGTGCGGAGCTGTTAGTATACTTAAATTTGGACTCATCGCGGAACGACTCGAGTGTCGATATACGAGAATCGTAAGATAAATAAATATTAGGCGATTCCTTGCGTCTCATTTTTTTTTTTTTTATATTAAAAATGATCATTACTCGGTTGATCACGTTTCTGATAGATGATAGTTTCGATTAATTGATTCATGTAATTGGGTAATGCACTTATCGGTGGTATCGGTCGAGTTCATTCATCTCCTGTATCAATTGGGAATTGGAATTGGGAGCAATAAGCGTTATGTCAGAGTCACCTGCATTTTAGCTTTCTCTTTCTCGTTCAGTTGCGCAAGGCAAGATCGCGTGCTGTATGTGGTGGGGCCTTCCTCTGCTCCGAGAATCATATACTGCGGGCAATTAATACCCATATTCAAAAGATCATATATCTTGTTGCAGAATCCACAAACAGTATGAATAATAGACGTTTTCGTTTCCTCGAAACTTGAATCTTTATTTTTCATTTTTTTCTTCTTCTATCGCGTCGTTTATTTGAAATTAATGAAACCGACGTTCATCAATCTCGCGCGTACGTCCTTCTCTCATTATTCATCAACAAGCCAGACTTAATACGTCAATTAATACTTCGTAGTTCTCTGCATTGATTAAAATTATTCAACTATGTCTCAAGTAGTCATACGTTCGTGAGGGTCAAGGGGAATCGTTTTATTGGCAATAAAATGAATGAATCAAATTTGGCATCGATTTAATATTCATACGATAAAATTGTATCATTTCAGGGCACTCTCATTCTTCCGACATATTCATCCAGCGAATTGGCGGTTTGTCTGCCTTCCACGTGCTCGGCTAACGACGTTGCGATTTTGACAAGAGATGCGATTCGCAGAGCTACCATCGACATCGGTCTAAAGATTGCCGTATCTCTCGAGGACGATCTTTGCTACACAGCATCGCAATCGGCGCCGTTTGATAACGTCGATTATTTTGTAACGTAAGAAACAAATCCCTGTCATTATACATGCATAAGTACGTTGCGTGTATTTTTCAGTAGATCAGCAAGTCACACAGTTCACGACTCACTGCTTATGATGCCCTTTTGAACGAGCATCGCTGTTTACTGTCACTTTCTAACACGTGGCTGCGGTGAAAGGCTGCGTACAAGTTTAAAAGTTCGTCTGCAGTATGTCGGCTTATTGGCGCGACTCAAAAATGACACGCGAACAAGTGATATCAGTTTCATGTCGTAGTGATGTAGACTCATCATGGCCGTTAAAAAAAAAAAAGATAAAAAAAAAAATTGAATCATCTCTCATTGCAGGGAGATTTCGATCGAGTTAGAACATACTTCGATACTTAAATCCATATTGTTTTTTTTTTTTTATCTAAGAAATTCAATAAATTTTTTCAGATTCATAATCATGACGCTCGTTATCTTTACAATAATCGGATCTGTGACCTCTCAGATTGACAGTGTGAAAAGTGAGTGCGATTTAAGATTGTTTATATAGCTGTAAGAATGAGAATTATTTTTACTTATTTCTCGTTTACTTTTTAGACATATAATTATGTACCGTGGCCAATTATGTTTCACTTGAGGTAACCGGCCCGTGTCGTAATCCCGGTGATTGCATAAATGATTAATGAACATATTTACCTATTTGCGAAGTTGTTTCTTTTCCAATAAAGAATAACGTTTAATTTGATATTGACCTTGTGCCAGAAAGAAACGGGGTTTTTCCGAAGATTTTACGGGCCTTTTCGATCATCGATAATTGGAAGCAATTGACAAACTTAAATTCACCCTCGAACGATGTCATCTCTTGCTTGGAGGGTATAAGAACTCTTTCAACTATATGGGTTGTAATGACGCACCAAACGATGCTCATCAGTCAAGTCGCATACATTAATAAGCTTGAGACTATGCAGGTAATTTTATTAATGTCGCAAAAAATATTCCCAAATGACGCGTATTGATTATAGTTGTTAAAAAAAGTAAAGAAAATGAATGCGTCAATGTAAAGTATGCAAAAAAAAGTAGAAAATGTCAAAAGATATTCGCCATCGAAAGCCGCAGTGTACCCATCACACGTATGGACGTTTTTAGCTGGTTGCAAAAAAAAATAAAAAAAATAATATATAAGTAATCATATACATAATTCAATAATTGAATAGTACCTTGTACAAGTTTGGCGTTAACAGAATATCGCGGTATGTAATAGTTTTCAAATTTGTAAGCCATGGTGACCCAGAAGACTTTCTCGGGTGGTGAAAGCCAAATACAACTGTTTACTCACAATTTTAAGCAAATTTGATAAGCGTTTTGAAATCCGCACAAACTAGCGAAAAAAAATAGCGATGAAATCAGTTAACCAAATAAAAGATTATATAGTCACACATACGTCAGTGTAAATTTTTTAATGTAATTATTATGCAAGGATTATATGATCTTTTCAACTCATTTTTTCAGACTCACAATGACTACGGTTATTACGCAATGTGGAATAGCTACTTCAACGTGGACACCTTCCTCCTCGTCAGCGGTCTCCTTCGGGCGTATAATTTCACGAAAGAATTGGGTCAAAATCGTGTCAATTTATTTAAATCAGGTCTTCAGAGGTATCTCCGCTTGACGCCAGCTTATCTATTCGTTATCTTCTTTTACTTGTCGTATTTCGATCGCATTGATTATGGCCCCGCGTGGAATTTGTACGTCGGGCGCAACGCCCAAGCTTGTAGAAAATATTGGTGGCAGAATTTGCTATACATTAACAATTACATTCCGCACAATGAGAAGGTACGAAATCAAAAAATCACATGGCTGCTTCGATCAACGTAATTTTCATTTTTCTTTATCAAGATGATTTTTGCGACTGAACATATTTCTCAGTTTCACCTTCAATTAATATTCCGATTTCAGTGTCTATTACAATCATGGTACTTGTCAGCCGATATGCAACTGTTTCTGATCGCTCCACTGCTCGTCTATCCTTTGTGGAGATGGAAACTTATTGGCAAATTACTAATTACTCTGGCAATTATCATCTCCGTAGTTATACCCTTTGTGACTACATGGATCAACGAGTTTCCTGGTACCTACATGTTCACAGCTAGGTAATTCAATTCCATGACTTAAATTCACGTGTTTTCTCTATGGTGTATATTAATAATAATAATCATCACACCATATCTACTGACCACTTATAGCAATTCCGTCCTAAACTCTTACGCACATCATCTTTACATGGCAACTCATGATCGAATGTCACCATATTTCGTCGGGCTAGTATTGGGGTACATTTTCCATCACAAGAAAACCGTGGCTCTGGCAAAGGTGGGTTTATTCTACGATCAGGTATTCAAAATCGAAGCATTACAATACCCATCGGAATGGGTACCTTGCGTAAGATGATTAGTTTATTTTTATTTTTCTATTTTCCACGTTATTACGAAATTTACGAAACAGTGGCAAGTCGCCGCGGGGTGGATTGCATCGTTAGGCGTCATGTACGCTTGTGTCTACGGGGCCAGGAACATGACCTCCTTTCATCATGTCTACAATATCTGGGAAGCGGCCCTTTACGGAGGTCTACACCGTTTTGCTTGGTCAGTAGCGGTAGCTTGGGTCGTTTACGCTTGCCATGTCGGCTACGGAGGTCAGAGAGTTTCCTTAAGTATAAGAAATTTTTCCAGAAGCCTCATTCAGTTTATAATCATTCAAATGTATCATTTTATTTCTTCAGGACCGGTTAACACGTTTTTGTCCTGTAGCACCTTCAGGTTTCTCGGACGTCTGAGTTACAGCGTTTTTCTAACCCACCTCGCAGTTTTACTCTACAACGCGGCTGTTATCCAAGTACCAAGGCAACTTCATACCTACATATCAGTAAGTCATGTTGTTTACATAACATGGGTAGACTTTTGTCGAATGATGATAGAGACTAAAAGTTCCACTCATTAAAATTTCTCCCCGGGCAGCGACCCGCTACCTTGTCATCTGATCTCGCATTTCGACTAGTTCTATCGATGAGGATCTTGACTGTCAGTTTTTTTTTTTTTTTTTTTTTTATTTCTTAGAAGGACTCAATTTTCGTGACTCTTCAAAACAGAAAACAGAACGGAAACATAAATCAAAACCGTGTCATTGGGGAGATATTAATTATTTCGGGACTTTGATTAGTCTTATTCGAATCGGAACTATAATAGTGAAAGGGTCCAGCTCACACGCAAACTCATTCGATTCGAAGTCTATCAATGTTGGTCAAGGATGGCGTTTTATTATTACAAAATCTTCTTGATATTCACGGGTTTATATGCTTGAACTCGCGGCCGTCAAGATTCGTCTTCTATTTGAATGAGAGACTCGATTGACGAGGCTGGAAAATGGTATGAAAAGAAGCAGTGGGTACTCGAGTACATATTTCGAGATTTTTACTCACGTTCTGGCAATGAATTGATACCTGCCTCTATTCAGTACCTATAATGATGTCCTCGAAGTTTCTGTCCAGTTTTTTTTTTTTTTTTTTTTTTTGCATTGCTTCATTTTTACCAATATCATCTCAAACTTGTCTACCTATACATAAATAATAATAATTTTAATTTTTTTTTTCTTTGTTTTTTTTTTTTCCTTTTCAGATACGAGATTTCATGGGTGATTTCGTCTCCATATTCGCTGTCTCTTTGCCGCTTTATATTTTTGTAGAACTTCCTTTCTACGGTGTAACGAAAGAGATATTTAGAAAAAAATAATATATAACCTGTCCCAAAAATTATTTTACTTCGAATTTTCCAAATTACTTTTCGATACAATCGTGTCAGCTGTTTATACCTATACTAATAGGCACTGCAGTTTCGCCAGGCACGCGCCCGTATCGCACAATATTTCCGTTGTTACCAAAACTTTCATATAATTAAGGAATGTGTGGTACAATACGCTTGGAAAAATCTCACATCGAAAAATTTAAGCAATGAAAATCAATGCATTATATAGAGTTACGATGATTCAACGGTACGATTCTAACACGAATGGTTTTCCATTTTTTTTTTTTTTTTTCGATTATTAAAAAATTTAGGTAACAGTTTTTTTAGTATCTAGTTGGTTGAAAATTTGAGTCTGCCATTATTGGAGTAGCTTGTAACGCGTTTAGAAAAACGAACGAAATTATTACTCCAAAAGTTAATACATTATGTATATCTAAATATTAGTCAGTCGACCGTTAAATCAAACACTCGAACAATCCAGGTAACCTAACGAGACTTGCTAACGGTCTGTAATTTGAAGTTGACTAAAAACAATATCTCGACAAATATGTACTTTGAGTAAATATTATACTTTATGTTGTAAGCTAGACCGTAACAAGAAATAAACGATAGTGAATTTCCAATGTCATTCGGTGTTGGTATTTTTGAATTTCTCCTAGTGTCTGGTGTGCTGATTGTTGAGATATATCATAGTGTACTGATCTATAAGCGATATCACAGCGAAAATATAAACTGCTCGACACGACGATCTCCAGATAAGGTTTATCATAATCGTGCGAAACCAGTATCCACTGTTTATCCACAACCATGGAGAAGTAAATGATTTTGGTAGGGGCCAGTCTGCGCGCGAAAGTGTCTACCTCGATGCCTTGTTCAACTAGTTTGGTCGTCGGCTAGTTCGTAGGACTATTCTTCCCAAGCAATCGGTCCGAGTGAGAGGGAGAGCTGTTTTCTGTTTCCTACTGCTACTAGCCGAAACTGAGCAGCGCTTTCCTGTTTGGGGATTGCTGTCAGCGAGTTTTATGTAAGCCCTTAGATCTTAAAGAGTCTATATAAGACGACGTTCTCTCTCAGACAATTCCTCAGTCAAAATGCGTGCCGTTTGGTTGATGGTGTTGCACGGTGTGTGTCTGATCGTGGCCGTTCGGAGCAATGCAGTTATGGACAGTTGCAGTAGTGCCGGCAGCGACGGTGGAGATACCATCAACGCTTTCAGTGCTCGAAGACCTGTCGGTAGTGGTTTTAATTTAGCGTGTAACGACACTGCGGTAGGTGCCAAACATGTTTTTCAAGAGAAAACCTCCGATTTACTTCACGATGATGTCGTGGCCACGCGAGTTCAACAATTTAACGAACCGATCCGACCTAGTGCTCCCGTGAATTGGATTACTCAGGTGGTCTCTACGCTGGTACCGCTTCCGGATGACCTCGGTACCGCTTGCCGAAGAGACACAGGCATATATCTTCAGGAACTGAGTAACTTTACCGATTGGGCACTGAGAAGTGAGTATTGCGTGCGAAGAAAAAAAGATAAAATAAGAAAAAAAAAAATTTCTTTCATCCTCTTTGAGTGTCATTATCATTCGGTCTTCTTCCGTCCTTTCGACTCACTTGAATTCACAATTTTTGCGAAATATTTTCGGGCCGCTAACCGGCCTTGAAAATTGTTCAACTAATTGTCAAACAGTCGCTGCATCTGCATTTCAAATATCAAATGCATGCATCCAGAAAAATATAAATTTCAATTCAAAATAGATTTTTTATATCCTCAATTAAAGTGTGAAAGTCGTGGCGACGCTGCAATTCTGTGAAAGTGACGGATGCGGAAAATGAATTAATAATTGTGATCAGTTTGAACGAGTGAAAATATAGTTTTCATTTGTTGAAATTAAACTATAATATTGTGTCATATCAATTCCACACATCCGCATCGATCTACGCAAAATTATTTTTTTTGTCAATTCTGCGGTGTAACAAGTACACCGGGTTCATTCAGTAGTAAGAAACCGTTACTTGAATCCCGTTTACACCTATATATATATATTACGTAACGCGAAAGAAAGTAAAAACTGGTAGTTGTGCCAGATGCCATCCGGTAAACTTAAGACCTGCCTTACGCAATTGCCGATTGGCTTGGACCATCGGACTGGCACATTTCGGATCAAGAGTTTAAAGATGCTGATCATAAAGTGTTACGCAACTTGTGAATTTGAAGTAAGCGCGCGAAAGCCATATAGGATTATTTGATCTTTCTAACGGATATCAGCGTGTTAGTGCGAAGCCTTGTACTTCATAAGGCGTGACGTGAACGACCGGGAGTTAAGTTGTATAATTCTGCAATGTTGTCTCTTTTTTTTTTTTTTTTTTTTTTTTTATCGAACACATTTCTCTATTCACGCAGTGATGGACGCCAGTGCAAAACTTCCGCATGGTGTTCTTATGGGAAATATTCGCAGCATTGGGGACTTCGACGAATGCCTTTGGACTAAACCGGCTCACGAAATCGAACCGCAATACTGTCTAGCCTCCATCTATAACATGGATGTCAAAGACACGTATCCAATGTACGAAAAACTCCAAGACTTTATAAGAACCATGACCTATGGTCGCATGAATATGGAAACAGTCGAAACCACGATGGTGCGTACATTGGCCGTGGAAAACACAAGTTTCTGATCAAATATGAAAGTTTTTGTAGCTAAATGACGTTTTCTTAATACCAGATTTATTCCTAACTTAGGGGTCTTTGCCAATGCAAAGGGCAGGACGAATCGAGTGGGCGATGTGCATTCCAGCTTCTTGTTCTCCCGTGGACGTTGAGATTATGCTAAACACTGCTGGCAAGCGAATTCTTCCTGAGTCTGATATCGAATTGAAGGTACATTCGAAAGACTGTTACACGAATTCCCAATCATCAGATTTCTCGATGAGAGATCGGCTCATTTTGTAAGTATACGAGTTAATATTACGCTCGGGATTGAGGATTGGATAAAAACCGACTATTTTTTCAGGACAAGTATGCTGATTATCCTCTCACTCGTGATCGTTGGTACGCTGAAAGATCAGCCGGATGGTAACAACAATCTGCAGGACGAAGGTAGGAAATCGTGGCGAGACAAAGTGGTTTTTACAAAGTCGATGAAATTTGTTGATATTACATTACGAATGTTTTCACGAAACGCAAGAGTGTTCCAATAATAATGTTCAGGTCTAGTTATTTTTGACGTTTCAGAAAAACAACTGAGTACCAAGATATTCGAAGCGTTCTCCATCAAACGTTCATGGAATAAGCTTACTGACTTTTCACCTAGCCAGTCAAGCAGACAGATAAACTGCTTGGATGGTTTGCGAGGGATTTCATCGCTCTGGGTAGTCATGGGTCATCAGGCTCTGTTGGCCTCGTCAAATCCGTACTCTGACAAAGTGACTTTTTTTAACGTAAGAAGTTCCCCGCGTATTTGTTCAAAAGGTCGAGTCTAGCTCGCAGATTATAAATAAAAGATATTTATTATTTGAGTTCTTGCAAACGATGAGTTTTGCAGGTGATTCAGAATTTTGCATTACATGCGCGATTCGCCCCGGCATATATTTACAAAGCTGTGGTTTCACTGACGTCAATGCAAATAATTGCGACGGGTAAATTTCTCGACGAAAAGTCGTAGTCTCATGGTAATAATTATTCTGTCCAGCAGTGAATTAAAAACAAACGAGGTTCGGATATTTGACTAATAGCTCAAATGTGTGCGAATTCAAATACGTACCACGAACTCGTAATGGTAATGTGTTTCGTGTCAAGAATGGTTTTTCCTGATTCGACACTTGCTACTCCCTCTTGATTATAATTAGCGCCTTCATCTCACAATAAATCTTTTCGTGACGTGTCAACTCATACTGATGTATCATCTTCAGGATCATTAAAGAGATTACCATAGTATAACGATTTACAATCAATTTATAGACGCAACAATACACCGTGCTCATGATTCTTTGGAACTTTTTCCTACCCGTGGATACTTTCCTTGTTATCGGAGGATTGGTTCGCTGTTACAACCTGATTCCAGGATTGGAGAAAAACACAGTGAATCATTGGAAGAGCGCGGCTACCAGATACCTCAGACTCACGCCAACTCTTCTTGTTGTCATTGGATTCTACATATCATTGATGTACAGAATATCGACTGGGCCTTTCTGGAATCGGCAAGTCGGAGAGAACAAGGTGGCCTGTGAGTGGAATTGGTGGAAAGCGGTCCTTTACATAAATAATTATATCTATAATGACACCGAAGGATATCACATGGTAAGAACAAGTTTTTCACGTCAACAGGAAAAATTCCAGACGCGTTTAGCTTCACCTTTTTTTTCCCCCATACAAGTGAGAATGCGAATTTCGATAGAAATGAATTCTTCCTTATTTTTTGACCTCGGACATTGATTAAGTTGATTAACTATTTGTCGCTGAAGGTTAATTGAAAAAAAAATCATTGGTTTCTTGCCGATGACCCTCCTACTATGACTCTGTTGTTCTTTATTCTAGGCTTAGTAAAAAAATACATTCAGAACGACGAACGTTATAGCGAAATGTCGTATGAAGAATTCACCTACATTTTATCGTTTCAGTGCCTGCTCCAATCTTGGTACACATCGGTGGATATGCAGTTGTATTTGTTGGCCCCGCTCGTCATTGTACCACTTTGGCGTAATCCTAAGTTGGGATTTACTCTTCTTATTAGTGTGGCAGGAATTGCCACCGCGGGACAATACGCCACTATTGTTTTAAAGCAATTGCCAGCACTTCCGATAACCATACACTCGGAGTAAGTTCAATAATAGTGATACAAAATATGTTATATGTTACGTTGAGAAAACGCCGGTTATTCAACGACTTTAGCGTTGCAGTACCTACATAACACGAGTAGAAAGTGTACAACACGTGGGTACCGCGATTACGCTGTAGTATAATCGGCATTGTGACGGGAAAGTTGAGGTTGTCTGAATTAAATTGCACCGGCTTGAAAAGTTTACAATAACTCGGAGCCGTTATATTGTACCTAATTAAAGTGCGATATTATTATAACTATGACCACTTATTTTAGTTATATTTTTATCCCCAGCGACATTGCCATTCTCACCTACGTACGGACTTTCTATTTCGTTTCGCACACGAGAGCGATGCCCTATTTAATAGGAATTGCAACTGGATATGTTATGCACCACTACAAAAATGTCACTATCACAAAGGTAACAAACTTTTTTCACCATTACATGAATATTTCAACATATTATACCGTTCGGTTAACATCTATATAAATTTTTCCCGAACGCCAGAATACGATATCGTTATTTCTAGCAAAAACAATTCCTTCACACTGTAATGAACAAAAATCTATAATTTTTTCTTTTTTTTCAGCCTCAATTGATCGTAGGCTGGACCTTGGCAATTGTGGGTCTTGTCTGGCCACTATTCGGGTCCTTAGGATATTTGGCAGTTGATTATCCTCTCGGTACCTGGAGGCACGCCTATTTCGGAGCCTTTCATAAATCAGTATGGGCAGCGGCTATTTCATGGACAATATTTGCCTGTCATCACGGTTACGGAGGTTTGTAAATTTATAATCGATACTTATAGTCGCGTGGCACGATCAGAATATGAAAGATGCGTTAACGAAGACACGGCCTGATTCATTTTCAAATTGTGTTTCAGGATCTTTCAACACATTTCTTTCCAGCAGAGTGTTAAAGTTCATGGCACGAATATCGTACTCTGTATTTTTGCTTCACTTAGGGATCCTCGTATGTTTCTCTGGCTACATGAGGGGTCCGAAACACACGGACATTCCATCCATAGTGAGTGTTAAATACAGAAATTTTGATGATCTGTGAGATATATTGAAACGAAAAACTAATTTTGCTCTCTAATTTTGTCTTACAGGCAAAAGACATGATCGGTGAATTGTGCTTCGTTATCGGTCCATCGATCCTTTTACATCTTTTAGTCGAAGCGCCATTCTCGGAACTAGCTCAACTCGTTTTTAGAAAAACGAAAAAAGAAACCAAGAAGTTTTAGTAGCTTTCCTAAGTCTGGGTTCTTGGCGTTATCTCCGTATTCGTCAGAAGTGAAAATAGGGTTCGTTAATAATATTATAGGCATTAATAGCTACCACTACGATCACGTTTTAGGTAGTGGGAAAGAGACAAATGAGTGAGTTTAATTGTATATATTTTGTATATTACTTATTTAGGTATTTATTTCTGTGAAAGGCGTTAAATTGAACGTTTGATACATTGACGCAGGCTAATAAAATGAATATTTGAGTTTTATATGGAACCAAACTTATTATATCCTCACTACCAATAGCTTTTTTATCATCCCCAATCGCACATCTATACGTAAGAGATGAATGATGTGCTTTCAATTATCGGGCAAAAAATAAATTGGCGGATACATGAAATGAAGCTGCAAGACCATGGTGGCAAATTCCATTCTGTAGGAAGATACATTCTGTTTGTAAATTTATTTGTTTTCAAATATTTCTGACTTTCCACCCTCCTCTATATTTGCGATAGGGGTTTGTGTGCGGCCTCGCGTCTGGTCTCGTTAGTAGGCTGGTTATTTCTCGTACCTTGGCATTGTTGATTTCAACGGAGTACACAAGGCATGCCGTGTTCTTCCGTCGTATGGACGTGCGTAGACTGTGGATTGCATCTAGAGGAATAGCGTCTTCACTGGTAGTATACGCGCGTCGAAACGAAACGCCTCTGCAACGCCCGCGCCGTAGCCATCGCCATCGCAAACGCCACTCTTCTATCTGTTGCCAAAATAAATAGCGTAGTTCGTCGAAACTAAAGTACACGAGCCACGTACTACTTTGCTTGGTTAGAGACACGACACTGCAGGATGGTTCTCTTTCTGTATGCATAATTGCAGTGCCACCTCCAACCATTGTAACACAGTCGTGATTTAAAAAATTTCTTAGATCGTTTGAAGAATAAATGAGAATTATTTCCGCACTAAGGATGTCTCAAAATTGAACTCTATGCATCGAATATCAAATCATGAATTATCTTTATCGTCATATACCCGACGCGATACCGTCTTCAGGGTGAGTTGAACATCAATTTTTTAGTAGCACAACGGAATCAAGTGGCTTAAAAGTATTTCTCATTCATAAGTAACCGCGATCCAACAACGAAGAGGGTTAACGGCCATGTTTCTCCAACGGCGAAGACAACGACGACGACGAGAGCGAGAACCATTCAACGTCTTCCCGTCGTATTTGCATACTTAGATATTCATGTAGGGAAAGCCTTGAATGGTATACCGTCGTCTATGTACGATTTCGGACTGTCCCTTGCAAGGTGTGTTACTGAAATCTTGCAGACTACTCGATCAGCGAGAGTCTGAGACGGTTTAATTGCTACTAGAAATTTCAAATCCTGCACTGGCCTTTTTTGATGTGGATCAATGCATGAAGTGAAGAACAGATGAGGATATGGTACAGACGCTGTACCTGAAGAAAAAATTCAATTATAATGAAAATTATTTCCTTGACTGAGTTCGGACACTTCTGCCGGAGGAGAGAACTCTTAGAGATCCAGGTTAAAAAGAAATACTTGAGCCAATATTATCAATCAATTTGTCGTAGCTTTGCTAATGAAATAAGACTGTGCGGGCTCCCTTTGCTTTTACCCTTACTACCAGCTCTGACCATCTTAGCCCTCGGCTTGACGTCCTCCCTTCGCTTTGCTGCAGTGACTCTTCAGTAATTACTACGATTATTTACAAGATTGTCTCTGGAGATTGAAGAAATACAAGTTTCAAGCGGATCCCAGATCCTAAGCCTGCTGCAGGGAGGGTTTAATCCGATCAAGAGGAAACGGGGCGATTGTTTGTACGTAATTTATGCTATGTAGTGGAGATTTCCGTGAGACCTTGTCCCATATATTTAGAAAATAGTTTCAAAGTTCATTACAAAAGAAAAAGAGAGAGAAAGAGAGACAAAATATATCAACTGTGGACGAAGGGAACATAAAAACTGAATTCTTCTTTCTGATATAAATAAGACAAGTAGGGATGAATTTAGGTTGCATGACCATGTCGAGACGAAGTTTTGTTGTTGGGGAAACTTCGTTTCCTTCAATCCCCAAAAGAGAATAATAATTATGAATAATTAATTACGCGGGGGGGTCCTTGGCGCGCGATGTTATCCCGTCATGTTTATTCAATCCTAATAAGCGACAGCGATCCAGAGCACAACGTAAATTATATAGGCTGAAGGAGGTGACGATACAGAACTACGCGGGTGACGGTGGTGCGCCTCGTCCTTCTCCAAGATCCTGAACCTCTAGGGGGACTTCTCCACGGTAGTCGGTGGAAGGAGCTGACTGGCTGGATGCCCTTCAACCTAGCTAGTATTATAAGTTGAGTTGAGCAGATCCTTCGTGGGAAATTGCGACTGCAGCTTCCGCCGCACGCGTCTCACGTCTCAGAGGCTGGTTGCCCGTTCGCTCCAAGTGTAATCTCTAAGCTTCTAAAAGGCACTCGCTTTACCTCCCGTCTTTTGCCCTTCCACAGTACTTCGAGCCCCTTTCCTCCACGCTCTTCTGCATCCCTTGGTCGGTAACACGTATAAACGAGGAACGATTCTTTCGGATTTTATGACAGGTAAAATTAGATAAATTCAATGAATTATTTTATTTCTGCAACAATTGTGTAACGCGTGGATCGGTGATCAGGTCGAGGGAAAGATCAGTGAACAATAATAATTATTGGTAAATTCCGTAGAGACTAATGTGTAAAAGGGAAGTTAGCGGGCGTTAACAATTACGCGTCGACGACTACCCGCGCGCGGTTCTCGGTGTTATGATTTATATTTCACACTGGAACCAAAACGCGGATAGACAGATGGGCGGAGAGACGGACAAACGTCAATTATTGTCGAGCGTAATCAAACGTACGCTCAATGCATATTGAATAATATTCGTATCAAATACCATTGCGATATGGAATGAAGGAAAATTCCCGGCAAATAATTGCCGAATGTATAAAGCGTATTTGTGTACACGCCGTTGATCGCGAAAAGCAAACACCCGAATTTACGGTTGGCCCGATCACACGTGAGTTTCTATCAAATGTGTAACTATCGCGGAATACTTTAGTATACGAAATCACGGTTTACAAATTTCGAAACGCCGAACCACTCGTATGGCTACGAAAGTGTCAGGGCATTTTCAGGGTTTGTTGAAGTTTCATATTTTTGCTATAGATAAACCCAAAATGGCAGGTCATTGATAATAGTGATCCAGTAAAAGCCAAAACCATCAAAACGTCATGTTCAGTTTGAATTACTTCGATGTAATTCTTCAGCGATAAATAGTTCATCCTAGATTCTGTTAAGACCCCGAAAATTCATTGATAAAATTTCTCCTACAATTTGAACCGATTTGATGTAATTTCTAGCACCTTAGAAAGTGTAAAATCCTTTGATTTGGAGATTACGTTTGATGCCAAAGAATTGAAAAACGATTAGTTTGTTTTTACTTTCACAGCTCTTCCGACACATTTTCCAATAAGTAACCGTATAACCTTGTATATGATGTAAAAGCTTAGCGAAACTATGAGGAGCATGAGACCCATGACATCGTAAAGCTCTCGCTGGTACCAGGCTAAGTGGCGAACCCTTGGACGCATGTGAGGGGCTCCGTTGTGCCTGATGACATACTCTACCCACCAAATCGCTTTTTCCATTGGATCGTTTATTTGGTCATAGAACAGTTCTCGAAACTTCAGCATTCTCTCCTTGTAGCTGAAATAGTAGAATCTTTTATTTGCAGAGATTCTTCAAGGTATTGTGCCTCGAGGGCAGTTTTGACATGAATCATTTTTACAGTGTCTAATAATTGGTATGAATTCTACGTGATTACCTTTTGTCTGTGATGACTTCGATGATGGCTTCCCTTAGTTCGTCCCCAGAGAGAGGCTCGAAGTTTACCCTAACACCAACTTGAACGGACGCGATTTTTCGCACGTTAAACTCTTGATCGGCAAAAATTGGTATACCTACCAGAGGCACACCGAGATTTATGGCTTCTTCCGTACTCTGCAATCCACCTTGATAAATGAAAACCTTGATATTTGGATGAGCTGAAATTGGCATGAATTTTTCCGTTAGCATCTTGCTCAAATCACGAGACACATTAAATCTGCAAGGAATAAGTTGTCACCAAGAACGTCATGCTGCGGTAGCCACTTTGATATAAAGACATTTTTCGATTTTCCGGGAAGTGTATCCCGCTCCCATTTCCAAAGAACCTTGTACGGTAGGGAAGCGAAGACGGACATCAAGATGTTCACTTTCTCAGCAGGCAGGTGCACACTTTTCGCATTCGATCCTAAGCTGAAGTAGATAAATCCATCGGTAGCACTGTCCAAAAAGTTCTTCAAGTCCTACAGGAAGAAAAAAAAAAAAAAAAGCGACGAGATATTAACTAATGAGTCATAGTTGCAACTGAACTTGGAATACACCGTCCTACCTTCTCAAGGCCATTCATTTTGATTTTCAAATGAAACCCTCCTATCTCGATAACACCAGGTATGTTTGGTCTCGGATACACCAGCATTGGATTACTGTTCACTAAGACGAGACTGATTTCTTTACCCAGATCGGTGACATGTGGTGCATCTTGCCCAAAATATTTTTTGACCAGCTTATCTTGTCGTACTAGATGGTCAGTTCGATGTAGGAAAACCAAGATAAGGTGTCGACACACACGTTGGAATCTTTGCCAGAAGTCCATGTCGTCTGTGTGAGGGTCCTGAATAATTTCCGGTGAATAAGCCAGGGCATATGGATTCCCTTTGTAAAATGTAGTGAAATTATTTTTTATTTCAAAAATTTTATGCGCTTGTTTACCGCTGTAGATTTTCATGTCTTATGCCTTATACTTACCGATTAGATAGTGTGTAGGAGAAAGCATGGGTAAAGAGACCATACCAATCATCGGAATTTTAAGGCGAGTTTGGAGAGCGTAAGTGGCTTCGAAAGTCAAGAATTCCACGATGATCAGATCGAAGCGTTCGGTGCTATCCGGTGAGATAATACGTTGCATTTCCGGATGGGCTAGAACAGCATCACTAAAAGCCTCGCTGGTCGCGAACCAGACTTTCATCCAAGATTCACCGTTATTGTCGACGTGGTTCATCATCAAATCATACGTATGATGCATGTCGATTTCTTTGTAATTTATTAGGCTAGAATTATTCACCGGGTCGGAAGTGAAGATGAATAACTCGTGGCCACGATTTGACAATTCCATTGTTAATGCTCTGAAGACTACCTGACCCGGAAGACATAAAGACACATTTAGATGTGATCTATAAAAATCAGTTCTCTGTAATAGCCAGAGTTAAAAAAAAGGGATAATCGTTCACCTGATGGCTAATTGATGCGGTGGGAAATACTCCAAGTATTCGAGCCGGTTCGGAATCATTCCCGAAAAAGCAGAGCACTATTATCACACTTAATAATCCCGCAGTCGTCATTGCCCGGAATCTGCGTAAATTAAACAACTCGGACTAAGCAGTTGGTTAGTTGTCTACAGAGCGACTGCGACAGAAAAATTGTTACATATGTTCGGTAGAGTCATCCCACTATCTCTAGATAAAGTTTCACATTTCAGTGATGTAATCGTGAGGTAATACAGCCGAATCACGTTACTCAACGCTGCTCGTGAAGGCCTAAATATTCATTAGCAAGTTTTAATCTCACTCTGATTGCATATCTGATGAGATACGATCGTGTTGGTTACTGCCAATCGTCGTGGCTGGCCGTTACCTGGCTGACCATCGCGCACTGCGATTGCCTATGTTCAGTTCTAGTGTTTTTATTCAAGGGTTTAGTTCAGGTGATAGGCTGACATTAGGGCTGTCATCGGTCGTGAGCGAAATCTTATCCTACAAGAAAAGATGAATATTAATTAATTTTTGAATGTCGAACTATATTCTGATAATAAACAAGTGAAAGGATGTTTTTAGATCTCCGGGCCGTTTTGATTTTGATGAAAAAATTCACAAATCATCTATCCGATTCACCAAGTTTTCTGTGAAATTTGCATTATGAGCCGGCCATTTGTTCCTAGGAAAATAAATTGAAAAAGCACTATAAAGACGGTTTTTAATCATATTTATATGACTAATAATCGACGTGTGGCACAATTGAACTTCAAGGTATAATGATCATGCGAGATGAAATAAAATCATGAATAATTACTTGCAAAGGCCTAAGGGCTAAAGGTCGTTTGAATAAACAGTGCAGGCATGTGAGAAATAGTGAATGATTGACCACAAGAGATTCTACAAAGTCGTACGTGGCGGACAAGGATTAATTGTTGCTTCGTTTTTTTTAATAATTCCATATGCACATACCGCAGCGAGTATTGTGAGGCATTGGACAAATACACAAAAGAGCTGCAGATTGCAACTGACGTACATACATACATACATGCTTCATATTCAATAATATATCATTGTTTGACGTCTGCGTGTGCGCATTCTATTAATTTTTTCACGGAAAAAAACAGTATAATTATACAGATGCGTCAAAACTTTGTGGGTAATTTTCTTAAGCCAGACTCACATCTGTTGAATATCCTAATTAATGAGAATTCGGTTATATGCCAGGGTCAACCTTTATGAATTATTTATGAAAAAACAAAGTCTTGATTAAATTTCTGATGGGTGCGTAGGTATATAGCGAACGTTGTTTTGCTCGTCCAGTTCTTTCATATTCATTTAGGAAATCACCAATTCGCAAATATTTGGTTGGTCAATTGGTCATTAGTTCGGCTCAAAAGGATGTAATAATAAATGTTCCATTTGAGAATTTCCTTAAAAAATATTGTTCATTTGTAGAGCAATAAAGGCAAGTGAAATTAGCACGTATTGAAAATATGACTTACCATTTCATAACCGAAGGTTTCTGCATAGGTTCGAAACGGAGTATATAACTTATAATTATTTGAACCGCTGTATGTACCAAATAAATGCAAAATCCTAACCGACTTAGAGGAAAGAATATCGGCAGAGACAGAAACCGCGTAGCCATGCCTGAAATATTTTTAATTCCAGATTTTTATTCTCCTAAATTTCAGGAGTACGGTTAGAAATTTCTCGAAATAGCAACCACTCCTCATGTAATAGACGAAAGTTAAGATGAATAATTACGTGAAGATGCTCACCTTCGTATCCCTAAGTGCGTAAATGATCCAAGCGAAGGCAACCGACCACGCAGGACGTGCTAGGACAATGAACCCGGTTTCCATGACCAAATCATACGCAAAATTCGAGTTGTACGCGTGGATAGTGAACCATACGGAAATTAGTATAAGAGTATCGGCAATCGGATTGCTAAGTTTATCTGGAGGAGCAAAAATTCGGTTGAAAAATCTAGAAAGAATGAATATTCATAGAAATTTTCTTGTCCCAATTATACTATGTGTAGACTACCTGAGTAAGGCACCTCTTCTTTTTAACTACATCATAACCGAGGAGAATTCCTATCAGGTAGGGGAGACCCGATTGCAAGTGCTTATATAATTATACTCGTAGTTTTCCATGTACGTTGTTATACTAAAAACATGACAAACGATCGATAATATTCATAGTAATCACTTAACACACTTTGAAATTAGACACTTACTCCAAGTCTAGGCGCAGAAGTGCGTTGAAGTAACCGTTAGTCGCGAGATTGATCGCTGGTGCAACGACGGAGGCAATGAAAAACAAACCGAATAGTTTGGGTCCATATTTTGGCCAGTGATGCAATGGGTACAAAATAAGTGGCGATATCCAGAAAAGTTGCATATAAACTGCTAAGTACCAACAGAATGGCAAGCATTGAAATGATACAGTTTCATGCAAGAGTATCACCGATTGGATTACCTGATCACGTAAAAATTGTGTGCAAACTTACCATATATCCATCCTTGACAAGGTTTCGGATATAGAGTAGATAGACCCACCAGTCTCCTTGACAATGATCGACCGATTGATTCAGTATGATTTTCCATGAGGGACCGGTTCCTTCGCCATTGGCGACGATTATAGAATACAGTATGGAAGCTACTACGCTCGGTGTTATTCTAAGAAAACAAGACATTTCTGGCGTAAGAGTGATAAATAATGAACGAGTGATAAGGGAATCAAAACCCATCATCATTGCACAGGATAACGTCTCGAGTATACTCTTACGTTACTCGTAAGGTCTTCTGTAGTACATACTCGGTGCGCTTTTGTACCCTCGAAACATTTTTGTCTTTAACTCACATTGCGGAGATTTTGACAATTGACGCAGATGGCGAATCATTAGCTCCAAGATCCATTTCGCTGGCTGATGGTTTACTCATGTCGGTGTCATTCACGATCTGTTCAATTTGAGGTTCCTCATTCGACGACGGATCACGTGCTGATGAGGGTAAGCCACCGTTTCCGTCGTTCATCACAGACCTGATACCATGCGAATCCGTTTTCTAGTTATTATTCTGAATATTGATGGAGTCATACCGTGCATTGATCACAATGATCAAGACCTAAAATGAGTAAGACCTCAAATTTTCTTAATATTGATTGAAAATGAAAATGTAGACTCAGAGATTTTTAGCTTGCTGTTTTCCATCGAACATATAGTTAACCAACGAGAAGATTTTGTCGTCCCGTTGATACGCCGAAGGGCAAACTCGAATCTGAGTTTGGGGTCTGAATCTAAAATCTCAAATAATTCGAATCAAATTCAAAGTGTTCCGCAGAGACAACGGAGTCTGTCCCCCGCCACCGCGTTGCAGAGAAGAGATAGCTGGTATTATCGGGGAACTAATTAAACTAGAGTATAAGAAATAAAATAAAAGAGGCTATCTTTCTTGCGATAGACTGTTGTACCTATCGTGGGGTGGCATGGGCTGAACTTGGTGTGGGGCTGGGGGCAGAGCGGGAAGTAATTAGGCTGGAGGCGAGAGATGTAGCGGATATTGTACGACGACGCCACCGTAGTGGCTGCCTGGTGGTTGTTAGGTTCTGTATAGGTAGGACGGGTTTGTGTGCTCTATACTTGTTGTTATCTAACTTAAATGAAGCGAGTAATAATACAGTTACCGTTTCGGCTGCCTCGAGCACTATAATGGTCAGCGAAGAGATCGAGACAAGTTGCGTCGCGCGGTAACGTTGTGATTTGTTCGATCCGATGCCAGGGTGGTCCTAGCGAAGATTTTCAGATACCTAAATATTGAGATTCATGGGGAAGGCTTATACGGAAAGGATAATCGGGACTCGAAGTTGACTTCCTGTTCGTTAATTGTGAGGAAAGAAAATCTTGATGCGATTATTATCGGAGCCGGGCGAAAGCTTCGCGGCAGTTAAATAATGATAATAATAGCACCATCGATACTTAAGCCGAGATGATAAAGAAGATAAATAAAAGTGTTCGGTAATATCATTAGCGGGGATTTCCCTACGACTCTGAGAATATTTCTCTATTCTTTTAGTATTCGATCCTTTTCCTTCTCTCGCTTATATACCAGCTACTCTCGAAGCTTCGGATGGGAGACCTGGTACCCCGGCCTTTGCCTCTTTCTATCTGTCCCGTTCCTCCGTCCTTCCTTCTCAAGCCCGTTAAAGAAACTTTTAATGTAATTGCCGCGGGACGTGAAAACGCTGATACCAAAGGGCAAATGAATCAGAGAGCCTGCTGACTATCAAGCGAGGAAATCCCACGTTTCGTAGTTTAGTCGAATTTAGCAAAATTTTCGCCTCTCTCTTTCCCAATGCAATTAGGCATGGGCACGATGACATTATAAAATTAAAGATGTATAATCTCCGGACAAAATTCACCCGGACGATTTAATTCATGCTAACAAACTTATTCTACCTATACCTGTCATATCAGCTGTGGATCGGTTTCAAAATTTATAATTTTGCAGACCGATTTATCACTCAAACGAATTATCTCACATTTCCATCGATAGATAAATAGATGGACAGAATATTTGACACGTCTATTAATTCGAAGAAAAATTATATTAGGATACAGCAGACGCCATCTTCTTAGGAAATCTCTGAATTGATCAACTGATAAAAATATTGGCAAATATTTTCGGTGAGATAAGATCTTCTTTGCGATATCCTTCAGCTACTTCATATTCCACGTTTTCTCTTTCTTGAAATTCTTTGAGTACCTACCTGTCGTTGTCGGACGACTGTAAGATGGGAAAAAGCTCGATAGAAGTTGGTCGCCTTTTGAGATTTTCACTCCCGCACTTGAAAGTGCTTAACTCGGGACGTCACGTCGTTAGCGACAGTTCGAAAAAAAAATTAAAAAAATTAAAGATCCTCGAGTCTTTTTCCAACAGTCAACCCAAGGTCGATGGTATTGAGAAAAAGTAAATCAAAGTAAAATCTGATTTCCAACTTACGTTTCACAGATACTCGAGATTTTTGATAATGGGAATGATAACTATGAAACGTCGTACAAAATACACCAGCCGTTGGCTTCAAGGTGAGCCAGAAGATCGATGGAGAGGGTCAAACTTTCGAGACTGTTGGCCAGACGAGGGTGTCCCTTGTGGAGGTAAGCGGTGATGGAAGAGGGAAAATGAAATGATGCGCAAAAGGAAAAGAAAGGAAGCGAGAGGTAAAGGAGATGAGTGCGACACATCTCATTCCTCCTCATAATAATATTTAATCCGATCCATTTCATGAAACAGCAGTTTGCTTTTACCTCAAACCCGAGCCAGCCCCCGCTCCTCCCTTGCAGATGTCCTTCCGAGTTTTTCCCCGATAAAAGAAGTCCGTTAAGACAAATTTTCTTTATTTTTAATATCCTTCTCCTCCGTATAATAATCCATCCCCAACACTGCCGTCGAACAGTAATAATTATGCTATTTACCGACTACCTAGTATTCAAATTTGTCAGTATTTTAGTTTTTTGTGAATCCAAATCCGAGTGTGATTGAGTTATGAAGTATTGTACAATAGAGTGATGCGTGACGAAGTGAAAAATTAAAATCATACGGTGGAAAATTTGCGAATAAGTTGTGGTTATTTTCTACAAGTTTATCCGATTTAATTGCCGAGGTTCTTCCAGTTGAAAAGTCGTTAGATCCAAAACTTTGAGTCACCCGGTTTAACGGCACTAACCGCGAAATTTGATTGTCGTCAATTACCAAGTTTCCGGGCAATGCGACGTCTAATGAAGTTTCCCTTAAGTCAAATCCGAGCCGCCATCGTCTCACCACCGATAGCCTAATCACGCTGTCCTACCTGCTTTATGGAAATTTCACGCGAAACTCGCCCAATCATGGTGGATAGTACAATGTGTCGAAGGTGGTATAAGGAGCTGGTAAAATTTGCCAAATTCAGCTGGAACCATGGTCGAGTGAGAAAATCGACGGATCACTAGCGTCCCTTTCACCAGAAACCCTGGAAAACTCTACAATCTAACATATTTTCGTCGAGTCTGATCTATGGTATCAATTTTATGGCTGGTATGGGATTCCTTTATGACGTTCTGCGTTATTTATGTGTGCCGAAGAGGAGGAGCCGAAATAAAACGAATAAAGTTATGCCCTCGTGAAATTACACCTAGAATAGTGTTTCCCTGGTGAAAAGAATCTTCGAACCGTATAGACCTAGATATACGAAGAATAAAAGAAATTAAAAAAAAAAGTTGAAACGAAAATGAAGTTTGTCTTTCTGTCTTAATTTTTTTTTTTCAGGGTTTTTCTCCGTTCTCTCATACCCGTCTGGGTTGGGAATTATTTTCAATTCTTGAGCGCAATATTCCCGTGGTAATGTTCAATCTGAAAAATATATGGAACCCATTTTGCCTCGATATACCGTCGTGTCTCTCCGAACACAATTTGTCAAGCTCTCCATCTCCACCGGGTCGAACGAGGAACGGGGGATGAAGTGGGGGTAATAATGGGCTCCGAGGGCAGCCGAGAATCCTTCCCATCATCGGATATATTACGCTGAGCTTCACGGGAGGCTGATGGACCGGTGAAAGGACTTTTCACCAAGCATACCATTTCCTGTCGAATCAAAATTACCCCAAGTAAGGAATATAGGCGCGGAAAAAAAAAACTCTTTTAGGCAAAAACGGTAAATAGAACCAAACGGATATGCGATATTGATATGCCATTTTTCACATCCCATCAAGATACGATATTTAAGATTTTATATATTTGCAGGCGAATAATATACGGGGTGTCCCAGAACTAAATGTCCAAAATGAAAGGTGTCCTAGAGGAGGTCGAACTGAGTAAATTGTCCCGAAGAACATGGGGTCTGCGAAGTCGCGTTCGCGAGATATCACAAGTTAAAAAAAAGTATCGCTTTGCGCCGCCTCGACGCGGCGCAAAGCGATACTTTTTTTTAACTTGTGATATCTCGCGAACGCGACTTCGCAGACCCCATGTTCTTCGGGACAATTTACTCAGTTCGACCTCCTTTAGGACACCTTTCATTTTGGACATTTAGTTCTGGGACACCCCGTAAATTACGAGCAAAACAACGCAGAGGGGTGAAATTGATTTGAAAATTTGTTTACTGAAATAGAAAATTAAGAATTTTCTCGAAAAATCTCCGACTTATACCAACGTGTTAAAATTGTAGTAGTATAAAAAACTGTATAATGCTTTCACGAGTCGTCGTATCGTCAATTCGACCGAGAGAAAACGGGATACTGGCTTTGTTTGATATTGCGGTGGCTTTGTAACTGCGGTAGGCAGCCAGCCAGCCATCCTGTTTACCATATAGATGACTCGTTAGCCAATGTTTAATTACTGCATTTGCCTAGTCCAGATTTATCATTCATACCGCGGGCCAATCTAGACAACGTGATAATAAGCCAACCAAATCTCTATTGCTTCCTCACACCCTTTCCATACCCCGTCATCCCCTACACCGACTCTAGCCAAAGCTGTGAAATTGATTTATTCAATCGCGTGGGTCAAATTTCACCGTTCATTCCACCTAACGTTCGATCGAAACAAATAATAATTTGCATCCGGAGTATTAGGGATTTTTTTCGATACAGAGTTGGATAGAAATCAAAGTTTTGAAAAAATTTATTGTACTCGTACAGATTAATTGGGGATATGAAATGCAACATAATGCAACGTCAGTTCTCACATTTTTCTACGATTGTAATATGCAAAATGGAAGATTACTTATTTGTAGTAATTATATCGATTTGAGGTGAATAAAATGACAGTGAAATGGATGGAATAAGGTGACTAAAAAACGAAGATGGAAGGAAAACAAAACAAAAAAATTAACACAAACAAGAAAGGAAAAAATTGTTCAGTGAGCGAGATAGCAGCTGACTGCGTCGAACTCGGTGCCTCGTTGGAATTTAATTTTCCGGTCGTATTGTGCGGGACTTATATCGCCCAAAGCCCCGCGTCCCCACGGCGTCGTCATTACGCTGTCATTATATTCGTACACTATACAGAAGTATTCTCTCGGCGTCCCTCGGTCCCCCACAAAGAGAAACTGGGGCGCACACGCGTACGTCTTGGTAAAACCGTCGAATTCCTAGAGACAAAGCGGATTTGAGACTTCTTTGATTATCGAAGAAGAAATTTTTTTCCATATCTACGCCCGCGAGATTTCAATTTTTTTTCCAAGCTATTTTCACATCGATCAGTATCAACTCTTTAAAAGGCTGGTAGATATGTCGAACCTGATCGCGATTGTGGGAGTGATTTCCTGTTTCCAAAACTGCAGTCCCAAAAATCAGCAAAAAAAAAATTCCATTCATTTTCACCCATTTCGAAATGACTAGCTCGCAGCAAGTCCGCTCGCTTTCAAAAATCGGAATATAAATGCAGACGCCGGTTGCGGGCATGTATATATATACAAGTTCGTTTCGTACATATGTGTGGATTTTGAAATATTATACCTGCAGAACCCATACGTGCATACGCGTCTATACATCTATAACCGGAAGTACGCGAGTCGTACAAAGCCCCGCGTCCCGCCGTATTGCACAGGATGTAATTAGGTACGCAGGTATACCTATAATACGTATACGTATAATACGCACACGTATATATATCGCGGAGGTATACTCCCTTCGTAATATTCAACATAATAAATAATTGACTGAATATATCTTCAGATTTTTTTCTGAATACCAGATGAATGGATAAGTACTTTGAATCCACAGATACTCAGATACTTGAAGAGAGCATTGCCTAGGCTTTTGAAAGGATGTATTCATACCGAAGGATGCAATTCTTGCGGATATATACAGGATTGTACGTAGGAAAAGTTTGGAGCAAGAAGTATCCGTAGACGGCAGGACTGACGCCGGTGAAAAAAAATTTTGATTCAGCAAAAGTATGGGTATAAAATAGTCAGAATCTAAAAACAAGACGACATTTTGAAAATTGTCTACAAATAATGTTCCACGTTGAATTTGACAGATTCAGTTTCCGTCATCTGAACGTCCACAAATCTCTGTGATAAGTAGATAAACGATCACTCGAGATTCACTGCAGAATTAGCACGAGGTTAGAGAGAAACTGGTGAAAATGGCTCTGAGAAAGGGAGACATCGGGGGAGTTTCTATACCAGAACTCCTCTCCACCGCACGGTAAACAAAGCTCTAACGAAACTTCTGATGAGTCAAATCTTATTATCATTCGAAGCGAGGAGAGGTTGAGCTTGGTATGTATACGTTCGGTTTGAGGAGTAGGTAAGTAAGTTTAGTTACTTCGCGTGCATAAACACACGCCATTACTTGAAATAACAGCATATACCCAGCCTGAAGGATGAGGCGCGAGTCTAAAGAGGATGAAAGGTGCTTCTGCTCCCCACGGATTTTGATAATTAATCACTCGTATTAATTATAACCGCCTATCAACGTCACTCATCATCAATCAATTGTCGCTAAAGAAAAAAAAAAAAAAACAGAAATTTTGATCAAATAACAGGGGATCGACTCTTTCGCAGCAAAAAATTTGAAGGTTGTCATTTTTTGTTCAAATTATTCGGGGCAGAGATTGAGGAAACATTTATTTATTCAAGGTACCGAAAGAAAATAAGTGAATTGAGTTGTTTGGTAAGTTCAGCTGAGTAAAATACGCTTTTCAAATCCTTGAGGTCATTATACAGTAGAGTTTTTTGTCCAGCAGAAGAAGGCCGAGTTTCAATGACTCCATGACGGAGTCCTTGATTTTTGGAGTCAAAATTTGAATAGTATACTAATTTTGCTAGATCGTGCCTTATTTTTTGCCGATGATTTTCTGTTGATGGTTTTGAGAGGATACATGAACGTTAGCGATGAACATTCTTCGATGTAAAATATATTCGACGATTACTATGCATCGTCGTTGCCTTGTATGACGTTTGTCTCTGATTAGTAATCGCGAATAGTAGACGTCCAGGAACGGAATTGCGGCGTATCCACTCGTAGTGCAAATGTTTGTGATTGCGGGTATAAGTTTTCAAGAGTTGCCAAAACATACTGGATCTAGACCTATGCTTTGGGCTCATACAACGTTTGGGATTTTGAATTCGGCTTATTTCCATACCACCCTGCTGAGGTACAAATGACGAGAGTCTATTGTTCTCGTTCTATATTATACCTGGAACGCCAGCACTCAGACAGCCTTAGCATATGATTACAGGCTACTGGCTTCACATTTTTATATTGCATGTGGGACAATGATGCCCGAGCGAATCCATTGTTTGTTTTCATAATCGTAGCAGGGTGAACGTGCTGACTAATCCCAGCGATTTTTCTGGGATTTTGTCGAAGCGGTTCCCATGCGTGTTACGCATCCCAGGAAATCCGACAAGCAATAACATTTTTAACGAGGATTACTTTCTACTTTCACGTTTATTTTTTTATATTTCATTTTTTAAAGCAAACATTTTCAACTTATTTCCCCTGCTTCTCAATGGCTGCAAAAGTTTCCTTCGTTATATCCTGTCCAAGTTATTTTTCGTTTTGTATTCTTTCACACTGTTCAGTTTTCTCAGTAATTAAATCAGCCAAGACGAGAGAAAGAGAAAATTATTACAACGCCTTTACTTCTGCAACACAATTACATCACTGACGATCATATTTTAGAATTAATTATTTATTTAGAATTCAACCTGTTCACGAACTTGGAACAGAGAGCTTAACTAATTGTTCAAAAAAGAAATATAATCAAGTTATTAATTTTTAGTGCTTGCTCCTTAAGATTTTCCAAAACTGACCCCAGCATGAACTGCTTATCCGGTACTGATGATCGCTACTGTATGTATTTGAGATTCGTCCATCCGGTTGTATCTGTTTCCCAATTATTCAAAGTTGGTTGATCTGGCTTGGTGCAGAGCTTTACAAAACATTGAAAGTCCGCACCGTGCTTAAGGGTGGGTTTCAGCCTCCTGAATCTCGTATCTAACTCGTCTCGTAACTTTTACCGGTTGCTTTACATTCCCGATGGCATTGGCTGACGCACACAGGGGCAACGTCGAGCTTCACAATGAATCAAAGCTTCGAGGGGACCGACTGGGTCGTTCGTCTCGACAGCGTCACTATTGGAAATTTACCTTACAAATTAGAGTAAATGAAATTAAAAAAAAGTTTCGTCGATTCGCTGAGTCTGGATTTTCAAGCAAGTTCGGCTTTTGTGTTCGAACGCTCGAAGGTATAATGAGAGGAAGGCTGCCCGCTCGATTCGCTCGCCCCTTTCGTACGGAGAACTTCAATCGGTCGAACCCAACTGCTCCGAGGCTGGACAGATATAGGTATAGTCCAATCAGTCCAATCAACGAACTTTTGACTACCCTACCTGACGCAGTATCAGCATAGGGAATTTCAAGTCAACTTTTTCTTGAATTGCACACAATTTTTCACGGAGATTCGATCACCTATGACGTTTACTTTTGACAAATATTGTCACATCGACACAATTTTTTAGCTTCATAATGGGAAACGACATCGTTTCCTAGGTTTTTTTGTTTTGGCCTGGTTGTTCGGAAGTTGAACATTTTTGTATCGTGCTTTTCTGCATTGTCTAATATGAGATTTTGCATAATTTTTGGACAGTTGTATGGCCCACCGATGAGAAGCGTCTAATAGTGTGAAAGAGTAATTTGGTTTGTATAATTTTTTTGAATAATCATTTTTATGAATTCCAGATTTCCTTACCAAAGTGCAGGTATGAATTTCGTAATTTTAAACTTTTCTTCCTGCCAAACTCGATATCGCAACGGACATCTTACAAGGCTTTATATATTCTTCTTCAGCTCGTGTAATTGACGAGATCCGAAGTTACGCAGAGAAGCCCTAACCGACTACCCGTCAAGTACTAAATTAGGAGACCCCCAAAATTTCAAAAAGTTTGAATTAGGGATTGGCCAAAGTCTGTTCAATTCGCTCTTGAATATCCCGCACGTTATACGATCAACATAAATTTAAAAAAACGCCGCAATACTCTTTTATTTCCCTTCAAGTCTTCCTCTCCAAACGGAAACGGAGTTTAGATATAGGTATACATATATTTTTCTTTTTCTACAAAACTCACCTCGATTCTCGTAGACCACATGAGAAAGATTTAGGTACTATTCTACCGGCAGATATCTAGCGTGGTTCGAGATAACATTGGATATAAATCTCCGAGCGAAAAAAGTTAATCGGATAATTACTATTGGCAAATTTAAAAACTTATCTTGCCCGGCTCGATAGGTGGGTGCGCATATATTTTAACACACTTGATAATAAAATCGATAGTCAAATCGTTAATCGTTAGTATTTATACAGGGATCTATGAATTAAGATAAGAAAAAAATTTGTTAATTGGTATCCGAGCTGCAGCTTCGAACAAAACTATTCATGTATGCAGACATCCAGTGGATTTGTAAAAGTAGCGTGCATCGGGCAAGTTTAAAGCGAATCTAATTTAAATTTTACCTGATATTTCCTGTGCCTGCAGGTTAACTGTTCGAGTTATCGAGAATTTTGGTACTCAGGTATATATAGAAGAACGGATAGCTGATTGCCGACGCCTGACTTTTTAATTACGTGTCATAAATTGGCTGATACGGCTGAGCCGCTTCACGACACTCGATTTTCTGGATGACCGAAGGTTCGATCTCCCAAAGAATATATATGTAATAGTATCTATATGTGTACATAGCAGCCAGTAGATCGATCTATATCTCATGGTAAAACTTTTAGTCTGACATATCAATCTGTTGGTAACAACCGCGATATTTGTTAACCATAATCTACTTTCGAACAAGAATAGAAAATTTTTTGTTAAAATTATCTTCAAGCTCCTGAGCAGTGGTAAGTTTTTGTTACGCACCTATACATTAGTGGAGCGATCACTTGTCCTGCGGTCTTTCTATGAGTGATTTAAGTTCTTCTCGCTTCTCGTATCTCGATTTTTTCGCTCTGGCTTCTCCATTTGTAGAAAACCAAGGTGGTTTTTTTTTTTTTTTTTTTTGTAGTCACCGGTTGCCGAAGCATTACCTATAGGAGTTATCGAAGAAACCCTTGGCAACGTCTGATTTATAGCGTTTATTCGAAGAAATAAGTGGCTTAGAGAAGGCCCTGCAGAACACGGATCGATTGACAAATCCGAGAACTCATATGCAATAAATCGCCACCGGCAGGGCGGTGCAGTTCTTATTTATCGTTGTCGCCTGCAGAGATGCATCGTGTATACTCTTCTTCGTGTACATGTGTGCGTCTCTACGCGCATCTTTTTTGAAAAAAAGAGGCTCAAAAAGGTGGTCGCCGATATTCGTCCAGCATGCGCGATACATATAAATTCAATTCATGCAAAAGTTGTCCTCTGGTTTTTATAAAAATAGTCTTTCGGATTTTGTCTCGACCTTTTATTCTCATCTCTCTCGAAACTGTAAGGGTTTAATAAATTTTTTCCTCGATTTTGACTGTGGTCGAATGATAACTGACCCGAAATGTGTAAACAGGTTGTGCTAGGTGAGGTTTGACTGGAACTTCGAAGGACTGGACCCTTTGAAGGAAATATAGATAGGTGTATACGCATAAGCATTTGGAGCGCGGCCTTCCGAGGAGTGTAATTGTCATTCAGAGCTCATTCGAAGAGCTGATACAGAAGGCAAGGTAAGAGAAACCCCGGGAGCTCGAAAGCAAACACCGTCCCGCTACAATGGAACGCAATTTCCTGCCAGGGAACCAGTCAGTTTCCCGCGCACCCCGAACGTCTTGGCTAAAAGCTTACGCTCTCTCGTTCACGCTGGCTGCGTTAAACAATCAAACCTGCGTAGCATTCCTTCAAGAGCTCCTACATTACGATCTTAGAATCTTTGGTATTGCCGTAGCACTTCGCTACCATGCTCGACTTTACTCAGAAATGGAAATTACTCTTCGTTCAAATTTTTTACCTTTTTTCGGTTGCTACCGTTTTTTTCGGCATCGGTATCCGCGGGAATCCAACTACCCCAATTTCAAAATTTTATCTATCAAGGTACCGAAATATTTCCATAGCCAACCGTTATGGCGTTATCCATTTGGTCAGAAAGCAAGGGACTCTGCAGGCGCAATTACTGATCGTTTACCATATCCAAGTAAGAAAAAATCTTCCACTAATCAAGACAATCGGTAACGAATAATTTATCCATGTATTTGACCACTTTGATTTTTGATTCTTAAACTAAGATTGGTCAATTGGCTTTTCGTCATTTCAATTGTAATTCTTTTATGCTGAAGTTGTGTGAAAATCCGGAAATCGTATTCGAGCTAGTAGAGAGTATTAGGTATTGCTTTAATCGATCAGTCTGATAATTCTATTACCATTCGCGTTATTCAAATTGTACTTAATTTTCCGGGACGTTACCTTTATTTTCCGATTTGCATTTCATTCGTTCGGAATTGTCTCGAACTCGAAGCAAGGTGTTTCGTTTTTTCACCTTTTACAGTCATCTGAAAGCTGAGGTCTTTCGTATCTACATATCGTTAAATGCAATCTTTATTCTGAATGTAAATTAGACATTTCTGTTTCTTCAAGATAACTATTGCAAATTTAGCAACATGCAAGTATAATCACCGCAGAATTATACGCTTTGCTGCAAAATCGAGTCAGACTATTAGCTGAAACGTTTTCTTTCTTTTACTATTTCCGATTTTTCCACAACTCTCAGAATTCTTCAAGAACAAGTACGATAATCGCATTTTCAGTTGCGACATCGAATTTCTATTAAACGAATTCTTGATCATAGATATTATCGAGCTTTAGGGTATTCCGAGGGCTGAAGTTCCGGCTTGGATTCACAGATGGCTCGACCATGTAGTTTAAGGGTAGTTGTGCGAAATGATCCACAAATTTGATCAGCGTTATTTCACATATATTTTGCCAAAATTACTATACTTTGCGAATAAATCAACTTGAGCCCACAGCGAAAAATCATTTGCTAATAAATTTGCGATACAATGTTTTGCCCAGGCGATCGATGAGCGTACACATCGCCCAAAGATGTCTGACTATAGAACTAAACTAGCAGTGACTACTCGAACTGGAAAGTCTTAATGCTTCTGAACCAACAATCTTGAAAGCAATTATGATATTAGTTCAACGTTTGCTCAAAGTCGAGGAACAGACGTTGGCGAACGGTTAGCGAATCGTGGCAGACTTTGATATTTATTATCATAAGGTATACGAAAGATTTTGTGATCATCGTGATGTACTTTGCTACATTGAATCTCGACTGAAAGCTGAACCGAAAGTTGCGGTGGTCTGGCAAGTGAAAAACTTTCTTTCACCGACCATCGCCGCTATTACTTATCTCTAGTTTCTCTCGCAAACTTCTACTCGCACAGCTAGAACAAAAAGGCAAATAAAAAAACGAAACTTTTTAGTAAAAAATTGCAAAACGTATCCTAACTATTAGCATATGTGTCAAGAAGGTTGTACTACTTACCTGATCATTGATCGTCAATTCAAATTTTTTGAACTTTGAGCCCAAACTGCGACTACCAGAATTCTCTAGTCGTAATGAAATATTTCCAACGAAACTTGGGTTATGACGGATTAACGTCAGCTAGGCCGATGAGTTGGCCCTCGTTTTATACCTCGTTGAGAATTCTGGGGACAAGGGATTATGCCGGCAATGAAGCTGGCAGTATCTTAGCTTGATGGTAGCGGAAAGTTATCGCCCAGATGTATCATCTCATGGTCTCAGCCGTTTTACAAAGCTTATAGGATTTCGCGGAGCTCAGACAAGCTCATATTAAACTTGGGTTTAATTATTGTCACTTGATTACATGTCAAATTTAAAACATCGTTTTCAATAAACATACCTAACTACGTGTATATATACATTTTTTTTTTTGAATACATGACTCGTATACTTACTTTGGATTTGTGAAAAAAAAAATTTAATCTTCACAACATGAAAAGCTATCCAATCAGTTCGCCGTTGCAGGAAGGTTCGGTTTTCTCGAAAGCAGGAATATTGAGAAGTTTCTGATCAACAATTTAATTAACTGCAAGCTGCAGCGGGTAATTCTTTTGAATATGAAAAATAGTAAAGAAAACCAAAACTTTATATATAGGCAAGTTGCGCCAGGATGAGATTTTGTAATCACGTCTCGTCCGGGCCGAGAAAACGATGCGAAGAAAGACTGCAGAACGTTTTTCAACCGACAACCACCCTACAGCTAAATCGACCTTGGCAACCCGTCCTTCACAAGCTCGCAGCTAATCCCACGAAAGCCTCAAGTCGAGACTCGTGAACGCGGCGTAATGCGAGGTCCGATGTTAGATCGTTAGCTAGAATCAAGCCTCGCTCCCTACTCTGATGTATAAAGCTAGTACCCCAGCTCGTACCTTCCCAGTACATAAAACGGCAAAATAATTACACCATGTAGTTGCACTCGCGTCATGATTTAAGAGGGAATAACCTATAATTTCTCGCCTGGGTAGAGCCACACTCGTATAGGTATGGGCGTATGGTCTGGGTATACGCCAGAGGTATGCCCTTAGGCCGTTAGTGTAAAGTGTAGGCGATTCCGTGTAAAGTATCATGCCTATAAAATGAAATTAAACTTCGAGAAAATTTATCGAAGACGACGTCGCGGCTGACGTTGCATTCAGTGGTACCTTGACTATCCTAGACACGCGTTGTTCCGAATTTTCATTTCATTTTATTTCATTCTTCGAATTTTATCAGTCGAGAGTTCCTGCGATGATTATCAGCGAGGATTGCACTGCAGCGAATGGGCTTTCGTAGTCTGTCTGGTTTATGCGTCTAATCGACGGTTAAAGGCACTGGTTCAATCTCAATAGGAACTATGATGCTACGAAATGCAACCAATTTATCTGTAAACGTTCTTCCACCCCATCCTGCCAAGTTTTGAACAGCTCTCTAAGGACAGTAGGGAGCGAGAGGAGCTGGGAATACAGTATATGCCCTCCGGGTCACTTTCCGATTCTTGAGTCTTGACCATTTGGTAGTGACCCCTTGGTCTCTCAACCCTCAGCCCATCGACCCTCCGGCGTAAGGTCGTAGACTGTATATTTACTTCTCTGGAATCTCAAAATAGCTTTGCGATCGACTCGAAGGTAAGTAAGAAACTTTATCGATCTTGTTTGATGGAAATTTTCCGCGGATATTATAATGCAAAATTTTTATTTCCCCGGAAGAATTAACGCCGCGAAATTACTCAACTCGAATTCTACTGCTTCGCCCGTTTATACAATAACGATAATCATGCAAATTTTTTTTTTCTCCTTTTTTCAACGTCAAGTAAAAGTCGCTAAACGTATTCGTTTTATTCGCATGTGGATTTTTAATCCCATTCACGACCCAGCACCGTTTCTACAGGAACTCATGTTCTCTACCGCATTGTCTGAACTGGGCAACTGGCCCTCATAATCAAATATAAAATGTAGGGTACACCTGATGGCACCTGGTTACCACTGCGGCAACTTGGGGCGGTGGTAATTCAATTTTTACGAATTATCACTCATTCTGCAAAAAGGATAAATGCGGACGTGCCGAGAATGAATCGTTGCTGTCCAGCAGCTACAGTCTAGTCCAACGTATGTACCTACCCTTGTGTGTATAATATACGTACGTGCATGCATGTGTATATCTTCACATATGTGTTGGATTATAATCTTGTCAGGTAAAGAGAGGAAAAAAAAAAGGAAAAAAAATTCAGAAAATTTCATTTTATGGGAAAAACCATTAGAATACCAGGAGACACTGAAGAATATAAGAAATAGTAAGGATAGTAGATGGTAGATAGTAAGATAGGTATACGTAGAAATAGCGAAAAGCGAATTTCGCTTGATATTACGGGACGGGGTGGCGGCAGTGCCCACGTAGGCGCATCTTCCGTAGGTCGATCGGCGTATGTACAGGATATGAGACTGCGAATTTCATATTAAACGTTATAAAGAAGCAGCGTAGTGATTTATGTGCACAAATTGTCCTGTCACCGGTATAAGGTATATATAAGGTACGAGGTGCAGCTACCCCATCCCCTCCAGCTACTCTCCAGCCTTAGCTTGGCTGACTTCCTCTTCGTTGGTCTTACATATTTCGAGAGGCTGTCCGAATTTTATTTTCTTTCGTATAGGTATACCATTTTATTGCCAGACTTTCCAGCAATATCCAGCGCATTAAATTCTGCCACTAAGAACAAGAATAAATATCTCCAAAATTCAAAATCTTATATACCTGTGTCCTTATTGCGTCCTTGTATCCAATATGAAAGTTAAAAATTTTTCAAAATCTAGTCGTTTATTTTACGCCATACAAAGAGGAACTTTTTAATTCCGGGAATAAATGCTTTACCCAAAAGCTCAATTCATCTTTGGGTTTTCTGTCAACCAGCTGTTTTCGCGTATTATAGCTAAGAGGAGAAAATTTGTTGTGGATAAAATGGTAGCGGAAATACACGCGAGACGTCGAAGTTTTACAAAATAATCGTCAAATGGTATAGGAAGATCACTGAATATCTCATGTGCAGTTATTGGTTAACATTGGAAAAGTTTTCCGGGTCGAGAAATGTCAGGTGGTATCACTTATCGTAAAATCCTGCCCAACTCGCTAATGCTGCATACGATGTGTGTCTTAAAAATAAGACATAAACGACGAGACGCGTGAACTCTGGATATCTTCGTATTTCAGAAGACAAATGCGATTCTGTGGGGATGATTTTCTGGACCGGTATCGATACGGATACTCTCTTCTATTTTACCTCTTTCTGTAGCCCACACGCAATTGCCTGCTAAAATTCTGCAGCCCAAAGAGGATGAACATTTTTTTTTTCTAAACACTCAGGACACTCTTGAATTTTTCGTGAAATCGACATGAGATATATTTACGTATGGATTCCAGGACAGGAATGCAGGATACTTGTCCACCTCACGATCATGAGGCACTCACCACTTTTTGGGGTACGGCAGAACCCTCGCAAGATCCGGTTCAAGATTTGAAGTAAAATGTTCGCGGGGGAGTTGCATTGACAAAAAATAGTGATGGATGTGATTGAGGTGACAGAGGCTTGGATATCCTCGACGATATGAGAATTCTACGGCGAGAATCTGAAAAGGAGCGATCGAGAGCGCCTATCACCGTCCCATTTTATCTCTTAAGATCCCCAACGCACGATGCCCGATTTATAGAAGTATGTCAGGCAACGATTGACTGAAGACTGAATATCGTGACAAGTGACGAGTACATTAAACTTCCTACGAAATTGGTTCGCGTTGGATCCTCACTTAGCCTAACCCCCGTGCATTGTCGATGGTTGAAAATCCCATTCCGATTTTAGAGAAAACTTGGAATAAATTGACTGGGCTCTTATACGATAGAACGTCGTCTAAGCCATGAATTTTTTGTTACTTCTTTGCCACCATTTCCATTTCCATATAGACGATTTATTTCATCGTAGATTTAATTTAGGGTCCTAGCTGAGCTTTGGTCTGGGAGTTTTTTTTTTTATTTTTTTTTTTCGTTTTAAACGGATAATACGATTCCATTGTCTTCTGTAGACGAATAAGATACGAGCGATTGAAATGGGGGGTTTCGCGTAGGGGATGGTGGAAAGTAAAGAAGGATGTGTTGGACGGTGACATCTGGGAAGACATCGGGACTGACAGGGTCGACCATTTAAAATGAAATTTAATACCGTTTCCCCTCAAAGGAATAAGACATTCCCGATATTTACCGAATGTTTTATGCATTTTATTGGCGAATTGCGATTTTAGGGATTTATTTATAAAGGGGGAGGTTCGCCACGGCCCACTGGTCCATGCACAGGGATTCCATAAAATTGTTTCACCCCTATTTGGTTGGGGAAACATTGCCACGTTATGCGTAACTTCACCTTGTTCAAGATTCGCGTCAATAATTCAATGCGCCTTGAGCGTGCGTCAAAGCGTTTTTTATACCACGGTATCCCTGCGGTAGGGTCTTAAAGACGAGACAATAATTATTATGGATCATCCGCATCAAAGATCCAGTTCTCTTTGCCAGGGGGATGGGAACGCGCGGGCGTAGTGAAAGGTATATGATCACATAACTCTGCCCGGTATACTCACGGTATTACGTATGTTATATATCTAATAATAGATAATATATAGGACGGAGCTTAGGTACCTATATACCTATACTTATAATGGTAGGAGATTCAACGAAGTTAGCAAAGTTGAATGGGAACAAAAGTCTTCGGGGGAAACTTGACTATGGATTCGCGAGTCGGGAATTAACCCGATCTTTGATGAGGATTCGTCGAATCGGATATAATTCTGAGGACAGAATAGGCGTAATCAGGAAATTTGGCGAAATCCTTGGCCAGTGAGTCGTAGGTATTTAGGATTGTTAGTTTGGGCGAGTTGGCCGACGCACACAAATGAACAGACGCGTGTATACTTCGCAACACGCATAAAACACACTGAGCGTCTGTTCCGTCTACCCTCGGTCTGTGAACGAGAACTGTCGCCGCGATATAACAAGGGCTAGTTAGCGAACCTCCTACTGTATTACTCGCCCAGTTCTGCCAACACAATAGCGACAAATTTCACGCGCTATATCACCCCGCGGCACAGGAAAGGCGGGGTACTGCCCTTTTCCAACGCTTTCACTATATATTCTATATAATATAAGCCGTAATAACTGCTAATTCATGGCGCGGGTATGGCTTGGCACAGGAACTCGACTTTCGACTCTTTCGATTCCTTCCGTTAACTGCTGACGCTTGGTCTACCAAAATCGTAGGGAGGAAACTGGAGAAACGATTATCCGAAGGCTTTCATTGGATTTTCATTCCTCCAACTATATTGCGAGTGGTGGCTGGTTCCGAGTGTAGCCACTGGCTCGCTGCCCATTCCTGACTTTCAATCCCCTGCGTATTTCTCTTGACTCTTTGTATTTCTCCTCCTTCTCCCGCACCCATTATATTATGTACTTACGGGATTTCCTGATACGTACAATGACTGCACTTGTCGAAAGATTTTTTAATGACTAATTTATTATTACCCCGAGTATCATGGTTTCATCGTGAGGAAATAAATCTACTCGAAGCTTCCTTCGAGAGATTTAAGGGTGAGAATATGGTCGCGGGTTTTGACTGACAAGTTTGATTTCCGCTTCTGGTAGCGGCATCGAACGTTCTAGACCAGAGCGAGCCTCGGAATTATACTTTTCTCATACTTTTGCAGTGTTATCCGTGATCCTTGAGGTTTATTCGCAATGATTTACAATCGCTGCCAAAACGGGGGAATGCCGTTGGTAATGCATTTTATATTCAATGAGGTGGAGAACGGCGTATGACGTCGGATGTCGGGTCGCAGCGCCCTTGCCGTCGCCGTCGTAGTCGTCGTCGTCGTCGGTGAGAAGTAAGTTTGTTGTTGATTTGCATCGACACGAAGTAATAACGTTTATTGAAGTGTAAATGCAGCCTGCTGAATTTCCAATCCACCTTTCGTTCGTTCGTTCGTTCGTTCGGTCTTTCCTTCGTTCGTTCGTACGTTCGTTCGATGTGCCTGCACACACGGCCACATACTAGTAGCAATGAAAAGAGTCACAAAATCTCCACGTCTCGAGGTATGTGGGAATTTCAGGGCGTTCCCTTACACCTTATACTCCCCTTTCTATTTACCGCCTTCCCACATTCCCAGCTACGTATTTTCTCGCCTCATACGTTTTGTCTCTCTACGTTGCCTCAATACCTACCACGTGCAGATGGCACGTGCAAATTATAGCAACAGATGGCATGCGCTAGCATATAAAATATAAAGTAGGTAATATAAAATAAGAAAAATATAATCCGAGTCTCTATCCCATCCAGTACATTTTTTTCTTTCGCTTCTTTCCTTCTCTATTCATATCTTTCGTTTCCGATTCTCGCTCTTTCCGAGCCAGGACAACGAAAAGAAAAAGAAAACGAAAAAAATCTTGCTAAATTCAAATCGGGGGTTGAATCACATACTTTGTCCAAGAGGAGAGAATGTATATGTGTAGTAGCCGCGGCATCGGGAGAGGGATGAAGGGCGATAGCGTTTGTAATCTACTACCTAGCTCCTGAACGTTGTCTTGGGGATCCAAGGGTAGACGTCGGCATCCCGACAATTATCGCCGCTTTCCATTGGTCTTAGTTTCGTCGGGACTTGCTCGCCCCATGCTCTGTGTCTTGCGTCTTCTACCCTCGGCTTTGAGCCCCCAAGGAATCCTCTGTTAACCCTTCAGCGAAAATACCTGCATCTCCTTATTGTGCTGGTAGGAAAACGTCGAGACGTTTTGAAATAGTCAAGACTCGAGAGACGAAGCGTTAGAAAAATTGTCGGGATATGGAAGCTATGGTTATGGCTTTTGGTAGAAAATAATTGAAATAACTAAAATGAAATTGAAAGAAAAAAAATCGTACATCGTGTCTTCTGCCTTCTAATTACGGGGAAAAAAAAATATCATACTGCTACAAGTAGGTACTCGCCACAACTACTTCTATCCTTGTAATTGGGGTCTTAAAATATTTTATGAACTTACTGGCCGTAGCAACATAGTATTAAAAAGCGATCCTACCGTACTGCAGCCTCTTGGTAAAACCTCTCGTTGTGGGTAGGTATATCGGCCGAGCGAAGACTGGAAAAGCGGAAGAACGAGGCCGTGGAACGTTGGGGGATGAAACAGCCCTTGGAAGCTCTTAATTAATAGCCCCTACCACCCCGTTCCCTCCACCCTTTTCTACAACAGGCTTCGCGGCACCAGAGGTCCTCTAGCGACGTGTAAGGAGGGTTTATACTGCAGACTTGTAATCTTGTGATGCTGTAAGTTATTCTAAATGCACTGCGCAGTGGGACCCTACAGATATACCAGCGTTGTCTGAGCCCAGTTTGTGGAGGAGGTTAACAACACCTGACATTCCTCCAACGCTGGCTATTAAATCGCGTAATGACTTTCCTCCGCTTGATAACACGCTCATATGACGTTTTTATTCTTATTTAATTTTTTTCATTTTTATTATCGATTATGGACTTCACCGAAGTTATCGTTTCACTGGTATGGTTTTTGGCACCATTTCGTAATGGTACGTGAGGAATAATTAAAGAGCTGAAAACTTTAATGAGGTTTCGACTCTTGTCTGGTCTGCCTCAGATCGATAAGCCGCGGACGCCGTTTTTTGTCAACCATTCTTTGTCAGTGAAAACTCGGTGGTTTGTCTAGACAGGAAAGGAAAGCGACTTATCTTTAGATATCAGCAGAGTTGATGACGTTATTTCTACGGGTCACGGTGGTCGAAAATTAGGGATAATTCACGTCTAGGTGATATTTAAATGACAATAGATGATTCATGTAGCAGTCTAGAGATGTTGATCATTGAGATTTGGAATTCGCCGGTCGTTGACTGGATTTTAACTCCATTCGTAAGACTCGAGGATGCGGGAATGGCGGGTATAAGTATAAGGGAAGGAGCGTCATTACGGACGAGATATATTACGTGGAAGACCGGTAATGCGTTCCAGGGAACCTTATTGAAAAATATTGCGTTGATTCCGCATTAAAACGGCAGTTCATTGTCTCTGGTCCGTGTGCTGGCTACGCGCGGAGTCGTTTACATGCTTTTTATAGTCGACTGGCTTCTGTTTTTCCATGCTAGGTCATAAATTAGGGAGCGTTCCCCGCAAGCATCGTTCGCGCGACGCTTTCCGTCGTTGCAATACTCGCCCGGGACAGTCTTGTGTTACGTGTATGTATGTATGTACACATGTATTTACAAAGAGTACACCTACATTAGACGAACAAAACTTTGTTTCTACGTATTTATTACATAAAATAGATGGACGAGCGGAGATCTAGATTCCAGGATTTCTCTTCTGCTTGTCATATGACCCATTTAGTTCCCATTTCACATATTTCTGACATTATTTCTCTGATTTCAGTGCACTCTATCCGGTACACTGGGAAAAGAGCTTTGTTAAATGAAGATGACACGAGGAGTGATGATGGCAAACTTGTTGAGTCAGTTTCATGAGATGTTTCTAATGGAATGCAAGAAAACTAATAATTTACATGCAAAATTACACGTGGCACACTTTGCCATGGCTAAAATTGACAGAAATCTAGTTCATTTCAATTTAGAAGTCTGCAGTAACTTTTTTTTGTTCCCTAAGCATTAACGATTTCCATCTCGATACACAGTCTACTTTCAATTTTTCCATTTTATCTTTCGCATGTTTTGAGGGTCGCGTGCAGACCGATAGTTTCGTGAAGGTGTGCCAAATCGGGGCACGCGAGGTCCGGCTTTAATCAACTTGCACCCAACGTGTTATAGTAGTTCCAGGAGCTTCTAGCATCGATCATTTCTCCACGTCAGTGATGAAAGTATAAAAACTTATAAAATTGTTTGGATCAAACACGGTACGCTATTTCTATACCTTGTATGTATGTATGTTACATACGTACTTTTGCAGCCAAACAAATGAGCGAATTCGTATGTATGTATGTATGTACGTACAGTTAGCTGTTGATCCCAAACCATAAGCTATAGTCGCAAAGCGGTTTAACAGACTTACCGATGGCAACCGGGACGTCTCCCTCCTTAAGCTCGCAATCACACGCGGTTTATCCGAACTCCGAGACAAGGCCGGTCAGGGGTGGCAGGGTGCTTCTCACCAGGGCACGCGTGTTTGTTGAGGATTTGACGTGACCTCCCTCAGTTTTCTCTAGCAATTAGGCCAAGTTATAATTACCGTGCGGTGATTATAGCATGCGGACATCGGGACCGTGGAACTATATGGAAACAGTCCCATCCTCTACCACCGCGGTTCCAACGCAGGAGGGACTCGATGTAACTTGACTGCCTTCGGATTTGTTTGTGTTTCGGATTACAACGGTCGGTCGACCCTTGTAGTCTGCATAGCCGTGGTGACGTCGCTCCTACCATCCCGACGCTCGTTCGCCCAACCGCCCCCGCGACTACCTAAAGGTTTTGGTCATCCACGGGGACTCACCGAACAAGCGCCGGTTAATCTTGCGGGATAAGGGTCAATTTGGAGCTGATTGCGCTGACAAGGAGGGCGAGAGAGAGGCGAGGAGTCGAAAGGGGGTGGCGAGGAGAGGAGAGGAGAGGAGACAGGCTAGTCTGATGCGTCTCCTGTCTGAAATACATGCCTATATACATCAACCCTGTGTACACACATATAAACGCGTTCAAAGTTTTATAGAAAATATTAGAAATAGTGAGGAAAGAATGGAGGAAATAAAAACGAATGTACAAACGCGAGCACCCCTTTTCTCTTGCCGGAATATACCCAGACAAATTTCTATGCGATTCAATCGGTCCCATATTTCACTGACAGGCACGGGCGAGACTCTTCGCGGAGGAAAACCAGACGAGGTTTTCTTATACGATCAAGAAGAAATTACCTTTTTCCTATTTCGTTTTTTATTTTGTTTCTTTATTCCATTTCAACTTTTTTTTTCCCTTTTTTCTATTTCTCTCTTTCTACTTCGGCCCGGTAGGTATTCTTTCGTTCAAACAGTTCTCGACGTTAAGTAAGTTATTCGTAAATTTTTCTGCACCTTATTACTGAAACTTTTAAGAGGAAGCTAATTTTAAAAGAGCCATTAGAGCCAACTCGCTTCGAAGCTGAAGTCTCGCGTTTATCTTTCTTCCTCTTATATTCTTATTTGTAACATCCAGATGTAGGTATAAAATGGAAGAAAACTTTTCGGACCGTTTGCCACAATCTGGTAGGTATAGCTGTGGATACATAATGTTGGAGATATGCCGGTTTGGTTTCAAATTAAGAATCAAAGTCTTATTTACTTACTCGATAATATGAAACCCCCGTGTTATACCTGGGTTAAAATCATCTCCGTCACGAAGCCCCCGCGGCCGGAGATGAAACTCAAGATCCGTCAAATTCAAGCCCGCGCATCGTGGTTTTCACTCGCAACACTTCCGACGTTATTATTTCCTCTTCGAGTTCGAGGGCAAATCTTAGTACGGGATGAAATCGTTCGAGATTAAAGGAATCGTATACCGACGATATCAGAGATAAGGGAAGAGAAGATGGGATGATATCAGAACAGAGCTAAGAGATTCGAAGGGAAGAGTCCTCCGAAATGGAGGCAGGAATTTTTGGTAGATCGGCGCTAGCCTTTTCCCATTCAATCATGCAATGGGGCATACGAGTATCTTTGATTAGTCGACCCTCGAATCTCGAATCTCGATTCGTTTATGGCCGCTACGACGACATCCTCAAAATCATTTCCCATCCCTGTCCCTCACCTACGGCTGCCCTTATACTCCGTCCTTACGGTATCCTTATGGCATCCTTACTGCCTTCGATTTCTTTTGGGATCTCTCGCTTCGTGCCTCGTGCAGGGTCAACGCGATTCCAATCAACGATTAGGTATACCTTATCGGCCTCCTTTCGTATTTTGAATTCTCCCTAGCGACCTCTTTCGCCAAATACGAAGTAGAAAGCCACGAAAGGTAAAAAGAAAAGGACAGAAAAGAAAATAAGAACTATCTCGAAAAGTTTGTCCGTGATCTTGATGCGAAATAACGAAGTGAATCATAAAAGTTTACATTTAATATCATACGTTAATTTATGATCATCGTATACCTAATCACATTTTTTTCTCTTACAAAAGTTTGCGTGGGAGTGGGTTTATTAAAAAATGTGATGTGGAATCATACGAGAAAAAAAACAAAGTGAGTCGTATGCATTCGGTTCGGGTTTGCCGTTGGCAGTTTTCGTCCCTCTCGACTGCCTTATACTTCGTACACGTCATATACCTACCTACATATATATTCATGTGTACAATGTACATATGTATATACATATATAACTAACTGACGTTTCATGAATTGGAAATGTAATTTTACCCGCGCTGCCCGAAACCGTAACTGTTTGCATGATGGGCGTAGAGGTAAACGAGTGCATAATTCCCACGAAGGTGTGGCCGTGGTCTGGCTCGAGGCAGGCTAATTTCCTCCCCCGTTAAACCACGTCGTGTTAGATGTCAAAGCTTCTTAAATAACCACTCAATTCATGTATAGGTATAATGTTTTTATTATCCTACCCTAAAATTTTACGGACTCCATGATGGCTCGAGGGCTTTGAAATTAGTTTATGTTATAAAAGAAAACGAGATGCACTTTGAAAGGTATATAATAAAAATTTGATCTCCGCATGGATCAGTAAAGGAAAATATTTTTATTTAACCATTACGAAAAGTGGATATAACGTCTTATTCTTCACATTGTAACTTGCACAGCTCACATTCAAAGAGACTTCAGTTTTGTCTGCAGTTCTCGAGGAGAGCTTGCACTGAAGCTAACCGTGAAAAGGGCTTTAGAATCTTAATTTTCCCGCGGTTTGTATTACCATAAGTAGTCCTGGGAAATAATCTTTTATTTCCTTCTTACGATTAGCATTTCTCTTCCATCTCGCATACTCAGGAGCCAATTCCGTTTCTTTACTATAGTCACCATAATAAATCATAAATACAACCGCATTTACAGTCACTGTGCCTCCCAGCCCTCTTCCCTCTACCATCGCCCCTCGCCCCTCGCCTCCAGTTTCCTTTTCCTCTTCATCCCGTGACTACACTTCGGGCTTATGCATTTGCCGTTTTAATCTAATCTGCGGGCTCATGTAAGAATATATTAAAGAAAAACTTTTCGCTGCCGCGTCGCACTTTTGAAATTATACCGTCTCGGGACTTGGTCGGCGCGATGGTGCCAGACTAGCACCCTCCTCCTTAGATAGGATAGCCTGCTACTTTTCTCAGAGACCATCCCCTCAGGCCTCAACTAACCAGACTCATAGGAAGGCCCATACATTTATTTACATATTATTACGAACGCTGTTGATGTGAGCTACGCAAGTTTCCCTAGACTTTGAAAAGTAGACAAAATTTAGACGCGCCGATAAGCTGAACGTCTTTTTTTTTGTTCAATCGCACGATAATTAATCTACATTTTGCTGGAAATTCGCCTTTGTAATTGGCATGGATGGCCACACCTTGTCTAGAGTCAACGACGAGGCTAATCCCGTTGCATAGAAAGTGCAACATCGTTGAGGTGGTGTGTTTTCGAATGGAAAACTATTGGATTATTAGGGTTTTGCAAAAAGCTCGCTGTCTTTCCGCCAGTTGACAATCGTTGAGATATTCCCGAGCAGAGACTGAAGCGTCTCCGTGTTCATCCTCGGTTGGGATGATTTCGAATCTCACGTACATCATTGGCGGTGAATATTTTTAAAACAATTTTTAACGGCAGACAACAACTATCCTGAATGTAGACAGTCCGCGCGCGCGACCGCCGCACTAAACCCTTCAGCATTCAGCACACTTGATCGCACAACAGTTATCAAAGGAACTCATTTGAGCGGGTGAATGGGTAGAAAGGAAGTCAATCTCGGTGCGCGGAGATAAGACCCCAACCCCCAACCCCCGACTCTCAACCCCTAACCACCCCATTCCGGAGTTCCCCGGGCGTTCGCTCTCCAGCTACCCTGGTAGACGTTCGGTCGGGTCTATACTCGTATAGCGGTGAGAGATTTTCGCGACTTCCTCGATGCTTGGTACGTCGAAGAAATGTCGTTTCAACCCTTCCGTCTCCCGTCACATTTACCCTTTACTTTCACCCACACCTTTTTATTAACGTGTCGATTCCTCTCACCAATAGGCTTTTCCGTTAACCCCGAAGCGCACATGTGCACCGTGCAGTCTGCAGCTTCTACTTTCGCGTAAGTACACGGTGGTGTCGAATTTGGGTGAGCTTTTTCACATCCAGTTTTCTATTATTTTTATCCGTCCATACGACGAGATAGGAAAGTGCCAAAAGAGCTGCAACTCCCCCGTCAGTTTTGCGCTAGTGATTATTCACGTGTCAAATTTTTACCCAGATAAACCGGCTTTTGGTTCCCGACTTTTCAACGGCTTATAAATTCGCCAAGGCAGAATAAAGAATAGCAGAAAACATGATTACCAGAAAGGGAAGTTCACACCGGTGGCTGATGGGCTTACTTATACTTACTTTCGCCTATTTGTACCGCTCGGTGGTTTTCTCGTCTGGTGTGATTGATCGCTGTTATTATTTAAATTATATTCATGATCGTTATGACCCCGGCCTTCTATCCCCCCATCTCCAACAAACTTGTACAGAAACCTCGCAGTGATAATGGAAGAATAATTAAGTTCGATGTAGTTAAGATGATCGCCGGAGGAAAAATTGCGTCACTCAAACAGAGACGAGAAATTTTTATTCATCATTGTTAGCACCGATAATATGGACCGCACTCCAGGTTTATAAGGGAGTTTAATCATGTGACCACTCACGAATACGAAGGGGTGGACCCCGCATGTTTACTTAGTATTATATTATACAGTTCCAGAAGACGGCCCCCTTGCAGTAATTAATTACCGCGTGTTTATTAAATACTTAGTTGAGGCGGGAGAATGGAATTCAGTTATCTTACGCCTAGCTTGGGTGCTGCAGCCGCTCTAACAAGCAGCTCTACTTGACTTTGGGTAATATCTAAATTGTTCAACTTGTACTAAATCACTCTAGCTCCTTAAATAATGAACTTTACTACGTTGGTCTATTCTAGGCTAAACTTAACTCCCCAAAATGATACTTACCTACCGAGCATTTCGTTGAAGAGATGAAATTAAATCAACGAGGACGTTGGGCCATTTTCTATCACTTTTTGATCGTTAAGATTTTTATGGAAATCGACGATGATGATGGATATCTGCAGGAACGGGTATCCGCGAATACCGTGTATATGTAAGCGCGCGCGTAACGTGTAGTTTTCGCTTTTACAGTCGTGTAGTTCAGAATCCAATAAAAAGCTAATTGAATCTGTGACGCCACCTGACTTCACTAATGAAATTTCAAAGTACCAATTTCACGATACGCTGTTCTGGCCTACCTGTACCACTCAGGGAGACAGGAACGCGGGAACTAGGAAGCACGTGAAACAGAGAGACGAGTGCAACACTGACGAGAATTCAAGTAGCAATACTGTGGGACCATTTAAACTCCCTAAATTGGAATAAAATGAGTTACAAAACTCGTCGCAATTTAAAAGCTGATTAGCGGCCTCTCGTCATAATCCAACCGATTTGAAAATATCGGAATCCTGCATCTGATCATCACGTCCCTTACTTCTCCCAAAGCATTTGACATGAGAAACACCAAGTGTCAATTAATGGTAATTTACTGAAAAACTGTGTATAATTTTTGTCAATTCTTCAAACTCCCAAAAATTATACGATTCAGCGTAGTTAATTCATGTCTCAGTATATTGCACGAACCGTATCTTACCGCTTGTATATTTATGCTGGAAGCTTTTTTCTTAAAAATGGAACAGCAATTCACAGCGTACACACGTGCTGGAAGATTAATTAGATAAAATTAATGTTTCTTCTTAAAGTGCAACGACAAAAAGTTTTTCGTTGTAATTGCACATTTTGCATTCAGGGTAAGTAATTGTGACTCCTGCGTTAAATATTGTGACTCCATGAGGTGCAACGTGGGCGGAAACTTAGGTACTTCTGATTTATAATTCTTATTTGTAAATTTAACACGAACTCTTAGCTTATTTTTTGGCCTGTATACTTTTCTGAGAGAACTTTATAAATATTTCATGCATGTTATACATATTTACCTAACTAGAAATGGCTCGATTATTACCTGGCTAATTCATGCGGAATATCGAATGTTAAAACGCGAGTTTTTAATGAGAAGAGAATATGGTTATTCAACGAGTCGACTGATATGGTAATTATACGGCGTGGGTGGACCGTATTTTATAGCAGATTTTCAAAACTTTACCAACTATACTAAAATCTAATAAACCGTTAATCCGTTCGTGTGATAAGGACGGAGACGTAGCTCGAGCACAAGGAGCCAGGGAGAAAGAGGAAATGGGATTGAAAATATAGCTAACAATAAAAGAGGGATATATTTCTTCCTATTGTGGACATCCGCTGGATCAAGTCCAGATTATTAATAACGCTATTGAAGTCTTAATTAATTTTGTAGAGATGCCATCAATATCGTGAAAGATGAGCGTCCCGCGACTAGGTGGAAAATACAAAGAAATATGCAATCCCCGAGACTCGTTGCCCTCCCAAGAAATCTTTGCCACTCGATCTCCGTCCTCCTCTCATCTCGTAGTCTCAGCAGTTCAGACGCAGCGCGGGGTAGTCTTCTCGGGATATTAGGTTTTATCGTAATTAAATGAATACCCGCACCAAACCGGAAAGTGTGGTTCGTTGCGTCGCTTCAATGTCTCAGAGCTTCTGGGAAATCAAACGCGAAGGTAATGCGAGAAAAATCGTTTAGTAGAGACGCCTGAATTAATCTCAAAGATCATTGGGCCAAGGGGGATGAACGACGAGCACGTAAATGCATACCGAAGATATACTTTCTGAAATCGATTAGTTGATCGATAATCTTTAAAGATTAGGTACCTGGAGCTAGTTACTGCAGAAAGACTTATAGAGAGAGAGAGAGAGAGAGAGAGAGAGAGAGAGAGAGAGCTGGGACTTTGCTCAAATTTTTCTATCTGTATTTTATACAGCCGGTTCATTAATGACGATGAAAATTGAAAAATTACGTATCAATGATTGTAAGTTTACTATATGATACACAGCAGTACGATTTTTTGATGATAATTGTTACTAACAAGGAAAATCCGTAAACCTTTTACCTTGTATTTTAATAAAACTCTGCACGGATGTAGAGTAGCCGATAATAATGGACACGTGTATTTTTATACCGACGCAATTTTAGTTTCAAGGGGTTGCAAACTACCCTACGAAGCCTGATCCTCTTGATATGGTAGATTGAAAATGAAAGGAGGTAGAGTAAAAATGTTCACGTAAAAGTTTTCTAAATTTTCAACCCTTTCAACCCTGTTAAGGGTCAGGGGTTGAAGGCTAATATCAAGTTGTTGAAAAAATAAAAAAAAAAAATAAAAATTATCGATGTGCTCGAATTTTCCGAAAACTAGTCGTCGTACATAAGTATCAGCACGGTTTCGTCAGGTTTAGCTTTCCCACTTTTGATAAATATTTTTGAAATGATCATAAATTGCGTGGAGCGTTCGATCTGCAGAGACATACACTCTGGTTCATCTCGATAAGTTTTTTCCTGCATTTACTGAGCCTGGAAAACTGCGGGGGGTCGATCGAGGAAAGTTAACACAAAGTCTATACCTATACGTATGTGTACCATGTAAAAGCTTTGGATCCCTTTAATTACTCAGCACTCAACCCGCGGCCTAGACGACGCCCATTAAATCAGGTAGCTCGATATTTGCCTTGAAAACGTGAAGCACTCACTCCACGTGCGTAACGAGTCTATAACACTGGTCTATAGTCCATACTATAGTTCGATCGAACGGAATAAAGCCACAAACAAATGGGTACGATCACGCTAACCTGATTACCATTACGAGTTTACGCTTTAGCGCAATATCATAATACATATAAACGGCTGCATATACCCGACACAGTTACACGCATCTCTATCCCTTCTAACTTTATATGGTATATCCGATGCAAAAGCCTCGATCTTTATTATGTGATAGACTATAATTATGATTACCGCGAGCTTTTACCACGCTAGCTTTAATTTGTTGGTCAATTTTTGCACCTGAACATCTAGTACGGGTATTTATTTTTCATACAGACCTGAGGAAATACAGATTGTTGAACGGTGCAGAGAGATAATGACAGGATAATGATGTTTTGTTATTTTTATTATTATTATCATTATTTGGTTAGCTTTGAGCTCGATATCGGAAAAGGAAGTCGAAGCTTACCGAAAGCGCGAGCATTATGTGTATTGAAGTTAATTTTATAATGCAAATTCTATTTTGCGTAGTTTATTTGCATGTTTACTAAAAAACGTTAGCGTAAACCAAAATGACGCGGTAGTCCTGCAGCTCCAATTTTCTCGTTTGGCGATTGCCAATTTATATCACAAAACTACTAGCTCCGCGTTTTAATCAGGAAAACGAGCATTCCACCATCTGATGGGTGTGCTGCAGTGTGCATTATAGAGGACTATTAACAAACCGGCATTGTAGAATATATATATACGTATATATACTATATAGAACCTCGAAATTGAAACGTTTCAATTTAACTTCGTTCCTTTTTTTGATTTATTTATTTATTTTTTTTTTTTTTTTTTGTGATAGAGACTGTTAACCAGTTTACATTGCCATGAATGATTCAAGGGACGAAAATTTCCCCGAAAACAAAAAAGAAAAAAAAAAAAAATCACGAAGAGAACAAAACTTTTGATTCCCGAAAAAAAAATGTAAACCTGCCAAATATACGTCTCGCTTTTATACATTACCGCAACGACAATTTAATCATCGCTGAGTAACGCTCGATCTTATCGCGTTCGCGCTTGAAACTTTTATGCAAAACACGCCCCATATATATCAGCCTTACAGCGAACCCCTGATAACAATTTCATATTAGGATTACCGCGGCACACACAACTGCACCCCCTTCCTGAAAGCGAGAGGGATAATCTACTAAATAATGTGCATCTTGTTACTGCAATATTAAACAGGTTCAAAAAACTCCTCGACTTACAGGAGTTTGAGTTTTAAGTAGGAATGAAGATAATAGATAATATATACGTGAAATATAGGGTGAGAATTTGAGATGAAATATTTTCACTTTGTAGATAAGAATTGTTGAAAATATATATACAATATGGTCCGGATGAAGCTTGCAGAGATTTAAACGAGTACATGTATAGGTTGTAACAAAAAAATTTATACTCTGGTATAAAAACCGGAAGGTGGGTGTTCTGGAAAATTTTTATTAACTGTTGACTGTACGGATTGATGAATTTTTCAAACACTGTTCAAACAACGCAGGAAAATAAAAAAATAAAATAAAAAAATCAGACTCTGCAATTAACCCTGCCCGTATTTTTCAAGCTCATACAAAAATATTGATTCCGTTATACGTTTTTGGCAATCAAATCTTCTTCTACGAAATATAATGTGGCGTGTAATATTGATGAGAATATTTCCGACGAAAAGATTCTGGATAAAATTTACCGTATCGTCGATGTGAAGTAGACAGCAGAGCCAGAGGCGCCACATAGAGGAATAAGTGTTTTTGAAATAAAAAAAAAAAAACAAAAGTTTTACACGTCAAAAGTAGTTTGAAGCTGTTCGAAAATCCGTCTAAAGGGATCTGAGTATTGCTGCACTTTCTCCGTTCTGCGTGGAGAAGTCTCTAAAAAATTACGTTTTTACATACATTTTGAATTCATTTCTTATACATTTTCTTCCATTCTCAGATACAGTGTGCGGCAGCATTTTTATTTCGCTCTTTATGGGAAAGTATAAATTATATTTCGCAAATGAGTGAGACCGGAAAAATTTTTCTTGGCGAAAATCGTTGAAACACACATTTAGCTGATTATTGTGCCGATAGATCGGACTGAAAGATAATTTTATGGAGCAAAGATCTGTATTTTTGTTTCGACATCGTAGAATGAGCCTAGGAACAGAATTGGTGGGTGAGAAAGCTCGCGGCAGCCAAAGGTTCGTTCGTCCCCAAGGAGCAATGCGTCGGAGTCCCAACGGTAGTGGGTGCCCTTCTGATTTACACCCGGGCAGACTTCTTCTGAATATTTAACGGCGCAAGCTCTAGCCGAGCGCTTCCAAGTCCCGCGAGTCGCTGATCCGGATTAAGGGAAAGTGATAAGTTACCTTACGGCCTGTTTGCGACTTCCACTCAGCTACCGTCGAATACACTCTTGTTTTCGAAACTTTCTCATGTTCTTGCACGTTATTTTTCCTGCTTTTATTTATTTTCACACATTCGCTTCTGCTCGTTCTTGTTTCTCCTTGTTTCATAATTCCGTTTATCTTACTCGACTCGAATCTGCCGACGAAAAAAATCATCGATTCAATCCTGATTGAATCGACTTACCTCCATTTATCTCGTTTTCCATTTTCACTCCAACTCGCCTAAGAACTATTCGCGAAAAAAAAAATTATAATCCTTCGTATTATTATACTCAGGTTCTATCCCACTTTCGAGGCGATGACTTTGCAATGCAGTTATTCCTGAAACAGGGTAGTCGAGTCCCCCAGAACCGAACGATTATGGCACGGCTGACGGCAAGAGGGCGAAAAGGACGAAGGCGAGAACGAAGGTTCGCTCCAGGTTTTTAACGCACCTAATTGAGCGCGCGCGTTTAGGATATCGTTCCTCTGGGCACGCTTCGCGGAGATGATCCTGAGGCACACTCGTATTACGTATATACCTATATATGTATATCTATAGCAATGTGTATGAAATACATAGCCAGACATAAACGTGCGTGGGTATATACGCGCAGCTGCCGTAGCCGAACTACCCTATGTGCTTTTCTCTCGCTCACTCTCTTTCTACCCGTCGACAGATTCGCTATATTATCCTACCGAGTGTTATTGCAAATAAATTCTTGGGTTGAAATGGGGGACGGAATGGGGAGACTGGCGCGAGGGATCGGTAGATTAAAACATTACGTTTACGGGCTACGGAGCTACAAACTTGACGACTGGCAAAGTACCTCTTGTGCTTTTACGTAACCCTCAAATATACAACCCCCATTTTAACCCTAATGATATTTTTATCTTTTCCCTTTTTCCGATGGAGCTAATTTAACCTCGATGAAGAAAACCTAGATCTCGACTCTATTTCGAACAGTTTTTCAGTCGGTATTTCACTATTTTCCCCAAAAAGACTTACGGGCCTTATAAATCGTGATAAGGAAATGAATAAAACAAGAGGCAGAAAAAACAGCGAAAATTGTCAGAACGAAACTTTATGGCGGAGTAATTCACAAAATGTACGACTTTTTTTTTTTATCTTTTTCACCAATATTACATCGATTCACATGCTGGAAAATTTTCCTCTGAGAGCAATCGGACTTCGAAAAGTTGAATCAGTCATTTTGTTGGAAAGATGTATTATTTTTTACTCTATCTTCAGAAAGATCTGGACCAAATTTTATTCATCTTTGAATCCCACTCTTTAATAAACTCCGAAAATTGAACTTTGACAAATTTGAGTTGAACGGGAACGTTTCGTCTAATCGACCTATAGCGATCGTTAATCATTGTCATGGTTCTTTTGCGGCGGGTTTTCCCTGCCGATAATTCGCGAATATCCTCGGACTTCGTCCTACGTTATGGCGAATTATGAAACCCGGTTGTCGCAGTGCGTTTCTACGAGTGGTCAAGGGAAGGCTAGTGACACAGCTACACATGGAGCTTTGTGTGCGCACCCCTCGAGATGTAAATCACACCGACTGGTCAGCCGCGCGCGCCCGGGTCCGGAGGAGTTTGCGAAGTCGAAGGGGGTTAAAGCCGCCCGCTTTTGGACTCTGACTGGAACCCTGGGACTGGAGTAGAGTGGAGCGGAGTGGAGTGGCGTGGAGTGGAGTGAGGGCAGGAGCTGGAGGGACCCGAGAGGATGGCTATTACTATCAATTTGCATGCCTCCGGTCACTCGGCCTGCCTTTATCATCCTTTCATCTTGGAGGCACGGCGGTTTATTTCCGTCCATATATTTCCCGACCCCCCAATAAGAGCCCAGGCTTCGGGCCGGTCGGTTGGCCCTCCGGGTGAATTACCTACGGGACGATGCCGGCGTTGTTTTCCGTTCCCATCCGATATCCACTTCATTTCGTCAACGGTTCTAACCAGTCGATATTGAGGCCGTCTTCGAAGAGGACTTTTTTACGGTCGACTATCAACGCCCCTAGATCCGTTGCAGAAGACAATCGGCAAGCAGTTCGTTCGATCGGCAATTACAGCTCGCTTTGGAAAGTTTGACTTCCTTCCACTGCACGTTGATTCTTATACTGTAGTAGGGGACCCCCAGCGATATGGCGAAAGAGAGCTCTTCTTCGTCCTTCTGTTTCGCCCTCTTTTCGGCCCTCTTCGAAATAACGGAGGAAAATAATTTCTTGAGACTCCCGTGGAGCGTTAAGCCTCGAGTATGATTTTGGTGTGAAAATAAACAAGCAGTGGACATCGAGTGCCGTAAACATAAAAAGTTTTACACCGATATAAAAAGCATTGGTCTCGGTGCAAATAAACTCTTCAAATTCTCATTTCGTACAAAAAACATCTCACCTCGCGCTTCACGTCTCGACTTGCTCCTCGTTGCCTCAAGATATTCTCTTCTTTTTCTGTGGTTTTTTTTTTCATCAATTCAAGATCCACGCGCCACGAACAAAACCCTTGACAATGAACGACATTCAGGTTTTTTTCTAAAAATATTTCAGTTTCTAATTCTATAATAAAATATACTGGTATATATTTCTCATGGACTCATGAAAAGGTACCGGGGTCGATACGGGAAAGCGATTCCCCAAGAGTCAGGGCCGAGATCTGGCGGGTCTCACGATACGCTGAGAACCCGGTTCGAGTTGAGGAATACACGGAAGTAAGGAATACCCTGGAGCAACGTAGAGCACCACTTGAAACTGAAAACTTGCGAGTGAAACTCAAATGTATTTGGCGAGTCGTCGGGGGAGGCAAGGCGAACATAAGGTAGGTATAAAAGCTTTCCTCCTCCCACACTCATGCATCTACCCTTTCCAAAGAATTACAATTTCTAACGAAGCTGGCGGAGAGGGAAGATGAAAAGAGTATTTCTAGCGCGAGTCTCGCGACGAAAGGCGTTTTTCTTATTCACCGTGTTATACGCGAAAGACGATGCAGGTATTTCCAGAAGGATGAATCCTAGTGGAAAAACCAGCTGGCGAACTGAATTCACCGTTGAAACTTCATAAACTGGAGCATCTTCGGATCTTCTTCTTTTTTTATTATCAATTTTCTTCAACTCCTTTTGTCTCGATAGATTCCTGAATGCAAATAATGCGATATAATTACAGACTGATGTGATGTCTTGTATTTCTGACTAACCTATATCTGAAGTAAATTGATAACAAGGCTTGTTCAGTTTTTCTTATAACCTCCAGAAAAAGAGGCAGATAGGAGATAACAATAAATCAGTTCGTCGAGGTTCGTCTAGGGTAGTATACGCCAGGTCGACCCTGTCTCAAGGTTAAATCAATCATTACTGCCCTCCGCTTCTTCAGTAAGATTAAATTCTCGGTAACAGCACTCATGACGTGTTATTTCTTTCTTACTTTTCTATCTTTCCAGTTTCCTCTCCTGCGATTTTTGCTACAGCACGAAAGGAAAAAAAAAATCCACCCGGCCGTGTTCTAATATCAATACGATTTCGATCGCCAATTAGCAAGCTTTATTATCTGCCCGAACATTTATCTCTAGTCACATATTGCGTACAACATACGTATATTGGAATAAAGAGGAATTAATGAAAAAAAAAACACACACAACACACAAATTGACAGCATTTTTCCAAAATGGATTTCGGGCCTACCAATTTGCGTTACCTATAGCGTATGTACTACGGATTCCTTGAGCCTACGTAGAAGATGGTTGGTGTCACTGGAGTCCCTGATGACTGTGCTGAGAGTGTAGCATCCATCAGCTCGCGTCCTTCAATCTCTCTCATCTTTCTGAACTTTCTCGCATTCTCCCTTTCTCGTTGATATTGTCTTGGCCTTTGGCACTGTACATTTGTAAGACGTGCATTTTGATCAGTGAGAAAGCTGACCGTGAAACATGTACTTTTGTATGATTTAATATCATGGAAACAACGAGGTGTGAAACAATGGTTCACGGATGATTAATGATCATCAGTTCTGGGTATTTCATTGGCTCAATGGTACCAGAATTTCAATGGCGTTTTCTGGACTTCAGTATGGTTCAACTGCTATTTGATTATCGAATCAGAATTATTTATTTCTACAAATTGAAACCGATCACAGAATCGGGAAGTATAAATAAAGTCGTAACCGCAGTCGATCAATTATTAATACCCAGAGGTCATCAATTAGTATTTAACTAAAATCTAACTGACCACAGTGATTACACAGTCGCATGTTATAGTTGCCTGGGAAATTCGTTCGGCCTATTTTTACGTCATCTTTATAATCTCGTGATAGAATTTGTTTTTGAACAGAGAAGACTGCGAGGGATAAATAGATTGTCAGATTTTGACAACGTACGACCTTTTGCTTGGGATAAAAGTTATAGTTCAAGGTCTGGTTAGATCCAGACCTTGAGAAAGGCGCAACAGTGTCTGCGGGCAGCATTTTCGGCTGGCTACAAAAGTAGCTTAACACTGAAAATCTGTCTGGTGTGCATGTACCTATAGACATAGCAGTACGTGTTTCTTGGCTTTGAAAAATTCATTCAAAAGCGGCGTCGGGTCAAAGTTCGCAAAGTGACAAATCATGGGACCTGGCAGCTTCGGGATCTCCCATTGGTAGAATTTCTCAATGAACAAAATTCCATTTTATATTCCGGAGAAAGTAAGTGAATTGTCCCGGTGCGGCGTGGCGAGGTGACAGGGTTACGTGAGAAAGGCTTTGGGTAAATTTTGAGCCAATTATAGTCGGCTGCGACGAATCGCGTCCAAATATCCGTTACCTATTAACATACTTTCAACTTATAACATGAAATCCCTGTGCCAAGTTCTGCACAACTTTATATTAAATTTTCGGTATTCAGGCATCCAACGATTACCAACCTTCAGTAGCGGGTTCAGGCTTACGCACGTGAGGCTCTGGCCTAGGGCGGCAGATTTAAGGGTGTGCCTTGGAATGCGATTACCAACGAAAAAAAGGTCTGTCAAAAGACAGAAAGAATCTAGATAGGAGCATACAGAAATAATTCAGAAATATATGAGGTACGAGTCTGGGCTGACTATAATAGACACTTATAATCCATAGCGATTATAAGGATGTAATGATTAATGCCATCTGCCGCTTGCTTATCTTTAGCTATCTACCTACCTTTCTGCCTTATATACCTACCCACCGCGACAGTACGGAATTGTCGAGTTAAATTGTGAAAATTCAAATTGTATTTATGAATTCTAAAGTTTTTCCGCAAACTATATAGCTGCGTGGATGTAGGAAACTTTAAATTAAATTCATTTGGGAGATTCGTGATCCGGAATTACCATAAATTTGCAAACTCTGCTCGAAAGTTCGAATATTTTATACCGGCGTATATTATTATATACCTATACTTGTATATATATCTCGGCGTCCGTGATTTTAAACTTTTTGACTACGAGATCGTAAAGTTTACCAGTCTCGTCCACCACTTTGTATCATATTCACTGATTTTCGTATCTATATCAACTGTGCTGTAGTGAATATTTCGTATACTCCGCTGCTGGCAATTCGTCCCAATTTTTGTTTCATGATAGAGTACACTTAGCCAAGATTTATCTTAGGCCTCAATCAAGTTCGGGGGTCCTGTACCCCCGGTCTTTTCACCAATCCTGCTAGCCCGTTCTTATCTGTGGAGAGTTCTAATCCGTGAAACTATTTTCTCAAGACAAAAGGTCAGTATATTGACCAACGATAGCCTTCAGTCTAGCCTCCTTCTCTCCTAGGCGATCTAGATGCTGGCTTTGGACCACCTTGATTCTCCTCTCTTTACACTGTTGTACTCTTAACAAAGAAAAAGCGATCCAGGCGGTCTTAGGCTACCTAACCTTCCGAGTTAATCTTCGATGCCTTTTCATCTTAAAACGCTTTTCGGGCGAACCTGTACGAATCATTCGGGAATGAGGGAGGTGAGATAAGCACGAATTGAAGGCATCACGGCCGGCGTTGAAAGAGATAGCGAAGAATTGTTCTCAGCTAAATTCGTGATCAAAACCAACTCATATATCTCCGCGATATTTTCTCACGAATAAGAATAATTTCCGTGCCGGTGCAGAATTCTCTCTGAGAGTTGTCGGTGTACCTAAATTAGATTATTTCAATTTGTTGGCGCGAGCTAAAATCGGCCAACGCGCCATACTCTAGCTCGCGGCGCATCCTCGCCTCTGTAAACCCGAGACTGTAACCGTCTGCCAACAAGCCAACCAACCATTTTAACATCCAACGCTCGTACTAACGATATATTGGCAATTGCGGCCGATTCGCCCCGGGTGCATAGCAATGCGACTTGCGCGTGCGCTTCTGGAATTATACCAAGAAACTATAGAATCCTCGAGGAAACTTTGGGGAACCGTCGTCTACGCATTGCGGTTCTAATAACAGCCGATTTATTCGCTCTGCACTTCATGAGGATAACGGATATGTGGCTAATTTGATTTTGGTTACGCGTAAAAAAAAAAAAAAAAAAAGTAGCATTGAAAAGTGATTTGGTTAATTTCTGTAAAATAATTCCTAATTATACCGAGGCAATGAATTTTTAAGTTCTCCAACAGCCAAATCCTATAACTACTCAGCTGGTTACTTGCACGTTTGTATATAACGCCTCGTTGATTCCGTAGGAAGCTCTCCGGTTGCGCTTACAGCCTCCCTTAACCAACGTCATTGTTTCCAAGCCGCTTGCACGCGTTTGGCGGTGCATTTTCCTCGGTATTAAGGTATTAGTTTGGGGTTGTTGCCTTTGGAGAAGTATAAACCCGGTGCACCGAGCTTTCGCCCTGAAATAGAGCGCGTAACTACACGCAAAGGCTTCTATAATTAACCCCACCAAGTACCGGGATACTGCAGACATTTAAGACATCGGTGATATTGCAGAAGTTCGTTCATTGTACCGCTCGAGCCACAGGACTTCTTAATGTAGCCGAATTAATCAGCCCCCAAAGTAAACTGATCTGAATATTTTAACAATCTGAGGATATTGGTAGCCTGATGATTGAAGAAATGCGTTTGATTTTATTCAAGGAAAGCTTTGTACCGTATTAATGGTTATCGATTACTTCTCTTTTCTTTTCTCTTATTTTTTTTCTTCTTATTCTTATTCTTCCTCGTCTCTTCTTCTTCTTCTTCTTCTTATTTTCTTTTCTTTTGCAGCTTTTCAAGGGGAATTTCAACTTATACTTATCTCTCATCTTATCCTACGCGGCCTCGACCCTCCCTTCTTACTTTAGCCTCTCTTGTTCCCAAGCTTCTTCCGCAGGTCTTCAGACTCCAATAAATGGTTTCATTTTCGGCTCGCGCCTCGATATAAAGTCCCTCACCTCCCACTTGAGGCTTTCTTCTCTTCATCTTACGGCTTTCTTGCAGGCCGCAAGAGAAAATAAAGAAAATATCAAGCGAAGCGAAGAGACCCAAGGAAATCAGAAAAATGCAGCTATCTCTTGGGAAATTATCGTAATGAGACGGTTCGATATCTTACGCCAACGTCGGCGAATATTATCTCAGTCGTCGTGGCTGTGCAGCTTCGTTCTCAACTATACCAAGGAGGACTTAATTCGTCGTTAATTTTAAAGAAACTACCTACAAAATCCAATACTATATATAAGAACGTAGAATTAACTAACGCTTTCCACAATCTTAATTTGATTTTCCTAATTCTCAAACCAAAACCTCATTTTCTGTACCTATATCTATTTAATTCAGTCTTTCTACATTATATTTCTTTTCTCTTCTCTTATCAAATCGAATTTTGACTTTACTTATAAACCCCGATATAATATAGTTTTGCTACCTCGGTTTGAGACCTTTTTCATTTCAGGTTTCACGTCTCTCGCGTCTTGTTTTTATTCGATTTAATTTCAACTCTTGTTATTCCGCTAGTCTTCGTCTAATAAGTTTAAGACCTCAATATAACCGTCGGTTACCCCGTTTCCTAGCCTTGCTATCCGGACCAATCTCTTTCCTACTAATAATATTGAAATTATTTCTTCTCTGGGAAGGCATAGCTATGTATATATATATATATGTATATACCTATATACGCACATACACATCCATGTATACATATATACATAGCTATATACATAGCAATCAAATAACACTCCCGCGGGAGTTAAGTGTAGCTGCTCGAAGAGAGGCAGAAGTAGAGGGTGCAGAGAAAAGAGGGTAGAGACGGATATCGGTCGGCCAAGGAGCCAAGCAAAGAGAAATTAATGAAATATCGCTGATATTCAGAGCCTTCGCGAATATTTGCTATTCTTTGCAATCCTCGCTGCTTCGTTTTGGTATAGATGTATATATTAACCGCGATGAGGGAGGTTCGGTTCAATTATTGTCCACGATGAGTAAAAGAGATTCTATTAAAACTTGGCGACAACGAATTTTCACCGTTCAGCCTTAAATACAGCGGTTCTAATTAATTTCCTTATCGCCAAATAATAAGCGGTTTTCCAAGCCGCTCCGCGAAACCTCGCGTAATTTTGAGAAAAATAATTTACAGCTTATTCGCGCGGTATATATAGGTATGGTATGGCGCAACGCAAGCAGTGTCGGAGCTTTGTGCCGCCCCGGGAAGCGAGCGGTGTTTATGTTTTCTCAGATAATTTTTATTAAGCTTATAAGTATTTTTATACAAAGAAAACGGGCTTCTCTAGTTTCCTCTTATCTTCCTAATAAAAAAGAAAGAAAAAATTAAGAGAAAAAAAAAAAGAAAAAAACTACGATAACGAAACACAAACGTATTTTCTCATTTTACAGATCCTCTTCAACGATCTACAGGTCTTATTCTCACCTCGACTAAATATCCACCGAAAAGCACCGAAAGCACCTGACACTCTTTTTCGACGTTATTACCCAACCCGAGCCGATTGCCAGTCATGAAACAAGCTTTCAGACTTCGGGCATTAGAGATGAATTATTGAGGAGATCGAGAGGGCTAATCGTAAGCAAGCGTACCAAATTGTTGAATACATCCAAGCTTAGGCTTCGAAAACAACCATAATCTCAATCAAGACGAGCGTTAATAAACAATTTGAATTGCTTGGGGTTAATGGGTAAATACGTAAGCTCTTCTCTTTTCTCTGTGCAGTTTCTGCGCTCCTCGTTTCATCGCTACCATCGTCGAGCAAAGACGGTGAGGGTAAAAGTTAAAGTTTCATGGCAAAGGGCAACAGGGAGATCTAAGAGGGAAAAGGAGAAGGAAATAAAGAAAGAGAGAGAGAGAGAAAGAGAGAGAAAGATAGGGAGTTGGTGTTAGTTGGGTGAGTACCACCACTACCAAAGCAGATAGGGTTGTTGGCTATCTCTTTAGCCATGAATAAAAACACAATGGAAGTCTTCGTTGGTTCTGCGAGTGTTTCCGAATGAAATTACACAACTAATTAAAACTTCACACCATTCTTGAAGCTAATGATGCCAAGATTGTATTATTAAGATTCTCGCCAGTTCGCGCACTTTGACTTTAAACAAAATCACATACCCTCCTTAGTTTGATTATCACATCATTGCAGCTTGCTCCGCGGAATTTTCGAGTCATCGCTGGATAGCACAGATCTACAAGTTCCACGTCATTATATATCTGTTCCAAGATGGATAAAAATGTTATTTAATTCATATGCAAAAGAACAGCAAACGCGAGATACTGCAAGTGTCGTATATATTGTACATACATATAAATGTCTCCATTTCGCGGGCGGTTACGCTCCCGTCAATTTTCAAAATATATCTCGTCTCCTCCACCGCTACGTGATTCAGTCAGGAAACTTAATCTATCGCGCGATTAACCTTGAGCCCTTGATATCAAAGAGTGGGGGAGGGACGCCGACGCTTTCGCTTTCGCTTCGTTCCCGGTTACCGAGCGGTTCCCTTTAACCCTGCGCTATCCACCTAAATCAGTGGTAAATGAAATTAATTTATCCAAGCCAATCTGTCGCAGCGTATCGGTGTCACCGGGCGTGTGCCGCGGGGGACGCGCGCGTACTACTCGATGCGTGTGACAGATAATATATCCGACTAACCTAATCGCGCTTCAGATACCGGCGCTTAACTCAAAATCTCCGAATTTTATTGGACACTCGATTTCCCGGATTTGACAGAATTGAAAGAAAAAAAAAAAATTATACATTTCACGGAGTTGATCGACTCGAATTATTTCAAATTCTTCTACTTCGACTACGAATTTATTGCGACTATCTCGTTAATTAGATTCGAATGAAGTCTGACTCCGATTCCATTGTCTTCTATAATCGGGGAATAACCTTGCTGAGCAAGTAAGTGACACGGCTCGCCATCCGTGGCTGATGTGTGAGGCGTCGCGGGCGTCGGGACGTCGGTTTGTCGGTTAGGCGACGCGTAGCTAATGCTCGAGGACGGTGACGTATAGCCAAGCCTCAGCTGATGCTCGAAGCGTGTGCTTTGAATATGCCGAAAGCATTGGCTGGTGAACTTAAATTGAAACACAATTCTCCGGTCACCCGTGCAGAGGGTTGATTTTTGGGTAAATAAATTGTTTTTCCTCATACTTATTGCTGGCTGACGAAATTGTAAAGAGGGTGAAACTCGAATGGTAGAAGTTTGATCAAACAGAGAAATATGCCTGAGTTTAATTCCCTGAATTAAAGTTTGTTCGGAAAAATTCGTTTTCGACATTCGATCGCGTTTAACCGCGGACTATTGGTTCTGGATTCAAGCCCGTTCGTTCCAACGTTTGGTCTAATGCCAAACATTAGCGGTCCAGACTACCTACCGCCCTCGTTGAGGTCAAACTTCATAATGGACGCGATATAGTTCAATTAAAGTAATTATTTATTCTCTCATTTCATTGCGCTCTCAAACTTAGGTATACGTATATATTATATTATATTATATATATAGGGTGTCCCAGAACTAAATTTCCAAAATGAAAGGTGTCCTAGAGGAGGTCGAACTGAGTAAATTTTCCCGAAGAACATGGGGTCTGCGAAGTCGCGTTCGCGAGATATCACAAGTTAAAAAAAAAGTATCGCTTTGCGCCGCTGCGACGCGGCGCAAAGCGATACTTTTTTTTTAACTTGTGATATCTCGCGAACGCGACTTCGCAGACCCCATGTTCTTCGGGAAAATTTACTCAGTTCGACCTCCTCTAGGACACCTTTCATTTTGGAAATTTAGTTCTGGGACACCCCGTAAATAATTGTTCAAAAGAAATTAGCTCAGAACTGCATCGTGTAAATGGGACAGCTAACAACGTTGAAAATTTATTGCCTCGTAATTAATCTGCATTTACGATTAGACATTTAATTGCTAATTACCGTTTTAATTAGCTAGTTTAATTTATTTAACTTCACTCTGAGCAACTTGAACCTTTTGCATATTAATTCAAGTACAAATTGTTCGATGTATTAAAATTTATACTCGTGTTCTGTAGGATTCCAGACTCTTGAATATGTAGTCACTGTAACAACGGACTAGGTATATGTTGATAGGTATAATGTGTCGTTCGATGACTAATAAATCAAATACATCGTTAACAAACAGAGGTGATTGTAGCCCGTTACGTGACGAGTGCCTAGCATAACGGGAATGAAAATGCGCATAATCAGGCACAATTATAACGTTTACTTTGTATTCGCCCGTGAGTAAACACTGATTCTGTTAATAACTAATCGATTGATTCGGGCGAAAATTTCGCCCATCAGGTACCTCCGTATATAGGATTTTGGTTATGTTGTTTGAAGTGTTCGAAATTTCGACTATAAATGCTATTTTCAATTTGACGATCCGTAAATTAAAAACAATTTAGACTTCGTTTGTACGTAAGAAAGCTGTCTAGTCGTCATGAATTAAACTTCCAGTAAAAATTATTGAAAAATAAAAAAAAAAAAGGAGCAAAGATAAAGAAAACTGTTTCACGTGACTTGAGACACAAGTCGAGACCCTGTATGCGTCGCGACGGTATAGCGTCCGTTGCAGCTCGAACGGTCGCGTCTTATTCGACCCAAGAAAGGGTACGTCTTTGGCATGACGTCAAACGAAGATATTAGGATTCCACGGGTCGGCCCCGCGGGGCAGAGGATAGGGAGGTAAGAAGGGGTTGGAAAAAGGGAGGATAGCCAAGCGCCGGCCGTAGAAGGTAGGAGGGTTGAAGGGAAGACGCAGTCGTGCATCGGATCCGTGACCGGCCTACGACGGTAGTCTTCAGACGTTTCGGTGACCTGCCCATCAATAGGGAGCTTCACTTTTGGCAGGTTAGAAAAATTTCCCTGCAATTTAGTTCGCATTAAGTTTGTTACTACACCGATATCCGTTACTCAGCTGCGGTTCGGTTAGACCTAGGGTTGATCATTCCATTCGAAGGCCACAATTTCGGTTTTACGACATCATTCGATTTCCTGGCTAACTAAACGCGGTAGTATAGCTCTGCTTCTATCGAAAACGCGTCTCCTACGAGAGACAGTGAGATGGAAAAAGATACGAGAGAAATAGAAATAGAATGAGAAGGGGGGGAAAGGAGGGAGGCGAATTTCGTCGTTAGTGACCGAAATTGAGCAAAAGGTAACTCAGAACCGCATCATTTCGTTTCTCTAACCTCGACGCGCCCGGACGATTGGGAACCGTACGGCGTGGCGGTCCAACTGGGAATTGGAGGTTCATCCATCACTGGATATCGACGAAATCGTTTCGAAGCGGCACCGTTTGGCAGGGTGAAGGTCGTTTAGTTGGGTTCGTAGCGGCGGGTTATCCTGGGCGAGGGTTACGACGGGGTGCTCGGAGGCTACCCTGGACGAGTGCCCCGCACCACGCCGCCGCACCGCGCCACAGGAGCGAACGAAATTCGGCTCGGTTGATTTGAATATATAACTGGCCGGATATGAACGATCCTATGAATAAAATTTAAATTCCAATCACCAACCGAACAATGCAACAATGCGGCCGGAATAGGTACAAGTGTAACGCCTATCACGTCAAATAACGTTGTTCGAACGGGGTGTCTCGTGTCTAGTAGATAGTCACGATAGTCCCGCGTCGACAAAGACTTCGACAATAGTCCCAACCTGAGACATCACCGTCGACCGTCAGTAATAGCTCTTTGAATCAGACTTGTCCTTTTTTTTTCCACGAACAGTTGTCCTCGAAAATGCGAAACCGCGTATAATCTGAGCGGCGAGACAATCCCGCGGAATGAACAACACTGAGAGGGGGGGAAAAAAACTGGAAAACCTGCTGGACTCACCCTTTCTCTGAAATGGTTCCTCGTTAAGGATTGTCGGGTAAACAAATCTGCCCCCAGGTTTTGGTCGAGTGGTACCTGGCGGTTGAAATCGAAGCTTTATCCTGTTGACGGGGAGAGGCTTGAACTGATTGAAAAGAAGCACAAAGCGTCTCTTCAGCTTAACGCGGCTCGGCATTCCGAGAGAACAAATATTTCGCGCCCATTGGTTTGACGTAGCTCGCGGCATAACAGCCAGTGAGAAACGCAGCTAGACTAGAGGGGGACGTTTCACTCGAATCAAATTTATTCTACGGATTTCCATACGCATTTCATCCGCGATTCATAATAAACGCATTATGCCTCGAGAGATCGACGGCCCCCGGAGATGGCTTTTTTCAGTAGACATTGTTGTCTGATGGGGCTGCGGATTGAATTACGTCTCTTCGAGGACTCTGAATTTCAGTATTGGGGAAACCACGTCTCGTAAACGTCTAATCGCCCGGGTGAAAATACTCCTCGGGAATAAAAGTAATACCTACCGAAAACCGTCTTGCCTGCAGACGGAAGATCTCTCATAAAACAAGTCTCAACTCTTTCATCGATAAATTCATCTCTGATATCGATAAGAGATAATTTTCAATCGAATATTGACGGTGAATTTTGTATCCGATTGAGTATATATAAAATAATAACCCTGTACCAGTGCGTTGATGTTGATTCATAACTCATACGGGCTCGTACACATGTTATTAAAAGGTGGAGAGGGCTACTCGGCGTAGCGTGAATCCTTAGTGAGTTTTTTTCTTAACGAAAATAAGCCAGCGGTGCTCGCAGCGTATACAAAGTGGCTATGGAGGATCGGCGAAGGATGAGAGGGAGTGAATCCGGCGCTCTACGGTAAAAGCGCAAATATTTGACGGGTAAATAGAGTGATACTTGATGCCGAGCGGCTGGCAGACTATCGGTACTAGTACTACGGGAACCCCGTAGGATGATACCGCAGTGCTCGTTGCCACGGAACCCTTCTGCGCAGTCCACCGCCAGTTTGCTTTCTAGCTAGAGGATTCACGTACCACGCGCCTCGATAAATTGCAAACATTAGCGAAGCAACTTGCAGCTTGAAGCTTACAGTTTGCAGCTTCCAGGTTCAAGCTCTTAGCTGTAACCTCGACACGCCAGGAATCCAGGATGCATGAAGAGTCGGAAACCCTGGTATGCCTAGAACTTGAGAAAATAGTAAAAAGCGGGAGTCCATGTTATACGCATAGTCCTGTTTATACAAGAAAGGCAAATGTACATCTGTACCCATGTTACAATCTATGTAACAATCGTCTGCTGTAGATTTCGAGGAATAATAATAAGGGGGGAATGAGAGAGCCCTGTGCAGACGGAGCACTCTGGAATATTGGTCCAGCGTTGCATTCCATGGTGGGTGAGTGATGTTCTGGTTACATTACCAGTCGATGTCTTTGCGGTGGTTGGTTGCCAGGAGATGGAGACTCGGAGGTACGATTTGAGGTCGATTTGACGCGCCTATTTGTCACTAGTGGTGCAGCTACGTAGGATTCTCTATAGTCACCAGGGGCTAACAGTCCCGGAGACGACGTGGGATGGAACACCCTCGAACCCACCCCGACCATTAACCACAATGCCGATGCTATTAGTCTTTGCGATGTTATTGAATGGACCATTATCGTCGTATAATATCGCGATATCTCTCCACGGCTCCAGCACGAGTGCGTCTCACTGCCAAATCACTCGAATAAAGTTTACGCGGAAAACCTCTTTATGAGATTCTCCCCTTTCCTCGGACGAGGACGACCTTAACCGTCTGAAAATCGAGTCTTAATTAAGCCCGAGAATTGATTGATTAGTTATCGGTTGGACAGTAAAGCCAGAAAATACCCATATTATAACCATATAATCCGTTCGTAAAAAATTCCACACATACGCGTGTATCCTAAACACCTAAATACACACGTGCCTTTAGTCGAAACCAAAACGGTTTGCCAATGCCGTAACTTTTCCGGCCTCATCAATCAGTGGGGAAAACTCAATTTGTCTCCATTGATAGCAATCTGCTGAGTCGGCGAACTCACTTGGTGTGACCGTCCATCGACGTTATTTGAAACAGTTCTACACCCCGTTTCGTGTCTCGTTTACTGCACATATGCAGTTACGTACAAATACCAGTGTACTTTGCATAGAATACCACGTAATGTATGCGTATGTAGACACTGACTCGTTGTTCGTTGATGACTATGGCTAAATTACGTCAGAGGATGGAGGTACTCGGGTGTACGCAGATGGGGTTCAGGCTGCCAGCTCTACCTATGCAGATCTGGTTGAAACGCAGGGCAAACATCACCGATATAATCAGCAAATTTAAACTATCTCTGCAACCAAGCCAAAGCCCGAGCCTTGCAAATGTCGTTCGCTAGAGATTCGTCGCTGAAACTAGGAACCAAAATCTGAGCTACGTGGCGAAACCGTGATGTGAAGCAGCAGCAGTAGCAGCAGCAGCAGCAGCAGCACTGGCAGTTGCCGCCTGGAGGTTCTATCAAATTATAAGTTGTTACGGGAATACATCTCACCGGAGTGTAGGTACCGTTTCTCGTGCTTTCTCGCGCTTAGCTCTTCTAGTTAGCGACACAGTGCCATTGACGTAGCCAATCAGACCCCGTCTTCCTCTTCCGGAATTGTCTGCAGGCTCATCCGTAGACTACCACGAGGAAGGGAATTCAAGCTCGAGTGAGTCTCGCTGCCGCGCCTGACGTCACCGTGCAAATAAAAGCCTAAGAACTTCGCTGATTGGATGCGACGCTGCCCGGAACCACGTGCTTCAAGGAACTTGCGAAGTCCTCGAGAAGAATGCAAACGAACGGACGAACTATGAAGTGCCACGGGTTTGCTAACGACAACCAGCAATAGTTTTACCAGCTTTGTACCTCCACGTAGATATGTACGACCATTTTTTTTTTTACGAAATGTTGAAATGAAATCAAAAAATTTGGATTGCCGTTTTTCTTCATACATTTTTCACACAGTTTTCTGAAATGTAAATCCCTCTGTATCTAATAGCTTCGAAATTAGCAGGCTATTGACCATCTTGTACAAGACATGCATAACTACTAGCATGGACATGCGGCAGCTGTCAGTGAAACATACCATCTGACAATGAGAAAGGATGGACAGCTGTGAGGAAAGACAGATGAGATGTGCTTGGCTTCGAAATATAAGGTGATACTGGGAGATTCGATGAGTCAACACGGAGAGCTCTTATGTTGATAAGCACAACAATCCCAAGACTGAAGTGTACACTTGTCTTTCTCATAACGAAAATTAGCTAGATCTGTCTTCTTCAATAATATCTTGGATTTAATATTGAGACCGAAGATTTGGTAGATTTTGAGTCGATCAAAAAGACTGAGACCCAGATAGTTGGTCCTTCATGCGGCGATTGTCGATCGTTGATAGTGTGAAAATAATGACATTTGACGGGGTAAATAATACCCCGTGATAACAAGTAACCAATAAAATTCTTTCAGATCGGGTGCCGTTCCGGAAACTCGTTATTATCGCCAAAGCCCGGTAAACCTGAAACGACTCGCGTTGTTTCGGAATCTATAAAAAAAACTTCTCGAGCTTTAACTCGGCTCTGAATGGTCCCATAAAATGTTTATTCCTATTCTTTCCCATTCTCGGATAAACGCTCTTTCTGTAAGCAAATTAGTAGCAACTTTTATTCCTCGTAAACCTATAAAACTCCGTATCAACGGCGTAAAACTATTATACCACGTACGCGTGTATAATTTTACGTCAGTTATATGCCGCTTACTGAAGACTTCTTCAACTCCAGTTATCGATGTCGATACTGCCAATGAGCTGGTGCAAATGAAACAAAAAAAAAAAAAACCAATACATTCGTAGCCTAGAACGATTTTTCCGTCGATTTTTATAACGAGTCAATTATTTTAACAAAAATAGATTTCAATCAAGTAGCAGACAGATGAGTGCTCACTTTTGACAGGTATTAATTCACTTATCTCTCCGAGCGTCAAACATACGTCGGCTTTCGTTGCCACCGTCGAATGAAGTATCGGATTCCGGATGGTTTCAGCTCCAGTCTCCAGTTTGTTTTCCTTCGATTTTCACGAAGAAATTGAATATAAATTTCTCTATAATGCTGCCATAATTATTGTAAGGAAAGGCGGTTTGTAAAAGAACTTTTGTCTAGGTATCGTTGCACTTGACGTTTGATTTGAGGGTCCGATATGACGCGTAGCAAAATGCCTAGAGCGGGCATCAGTAATATATAGATTTTATTGACACACCGGACACGAAGTAACGTTAATAGTTATACGCTTAGAGCGATGCGGGGTCACGCATTGGCAAACAGCAATGTACACGTGCAATCGTAACGTAATGACTTAGTCTCTCCGTTATGCAACTAGTTTCTCTTGTGTGCATTCCCCTCTCGATCCTCTGGCTCTCCCCTAACGTGCGTACGTTAGGTCGATCAACATTAATTAATATCGTACACACTGCAGGCTGCAGGTCGAATGAATTGCCCGTCTCTGTACAGTACTCGAATCTGTCAGGTTCTCTGGTTTCGATGGTATGAAATGAGATGCACCAATTTCCATCCAAGCAGAAATGATATCGTTTGTTAAATTGACAAAGAACGTCACTGCGTGTCAGATTTCAGTAATCACCTCATTTTCGGCGATGATAAAGTTGAATTAAATCCTGAATCAAAGGTAAGTCGATAGATTTTGCCTCCGTTCACGGTTTCTTCGCACTAAATTTAAGTTTGATTGCTAATTGACTCGCGGGAAAGGAACGGGGCGCGTGCGTCATTAGCGAGAATGCGATATTTGCAAAGTCTGAAAAAAGTGTCAAATTCACGTTTACATAGCAAAATAACTGTTCTTTCATTATTCTGTGTAAATTTTTTAATTTTTTTTGCTTAGCATTTTGCAACACTCCTCGAGAAGAAATTGTTCACATTCTCACTTGTACGTGCGAAATTAGTTTGGAAGTCTTTTTTTTTCTTCACATGATGAAACTGTTTTAATAACATCGAAAGTTCCCTTCATTCTAACGATGGGATGCTCGGTGTGCTTGGAATTGCGGAAGATCCTTTTTAGTGCAGTTATTTCAAATCTGATAAAGCGAGGAAGATATATCTCACGTACTTGAGTCGTTTAAAAACATAAATCGCGGGTTATAATATTGGAACATTTTTTTTTCAGTACTTGCATGATGCTCAAGTCTCGTTTTCGACAGAATGACAATTTGTAATTTTCCAATTCTATCTACCCTAAAATCGATTCACGGCTCGGGTCAGATAAAAAGCCCAACGATTATTGGGTTATCCTGTTGGCTGGCGATTTTGTATTGAACGGGCATGCATTTTACAACTCGTTTAATGTAACCTGATTATCCGAATTCGCTGCGGCGTTACCACGGGCGCCGAGCACCGAGTAGCCAGTACCTCTCGACGCCAAGCGTCGGGATGCACGCAATGCATACAAATATAACGAATTTTACTCTATTTTTTCGACGACTAATCCACACCCATCCGCATTTATACATCGCCACTCGGCGCTCTAGAAATAAAACATATTCAAAAATAAAACAAAAAAAACGGAATTTTAAGGTCAATTACGCTCATCATTTTCATTTGCTTCTGAAATAATCATAAAATCTCGATGTTCTTTCACATTTCTCACATCGTTTTTAAACTGGCGATTCAGAGCCGAATGAAATTTACAACTACGGCGTTAAGTTTTTATAAACTGCAAATCGATGCAAAATCAAAAGTTATGCCCTTGGACACGATACGGCTTCCGAAAAAACCAAAATATATGGGTGTGAAGCTAGGCGAGGCTTAGAGCCTGGATCGGAGTCGAAAAAAGAGGGGAAAAAAACAGAAACTAGTAGAAAATATGCGTTCACCCGCGTACCACGCTGGGTCACTTGTTTTAATTTCATCATAAAAAAGAGACCAGTATAAACGATTATATACGTTCAGGTACTATACAAGCCTAAATGCGTTGCCGGTTCGGATGCTGCTTGCAATTGCCCCTACCCTTTTGCCTACAGTTGCAGCAAGGATTAGAGAGAATGCAGTGGGTACTGTATGGAGGTGAAAGCAGAAGAGAAAAAAAAAGTTGCAACGAAAAATAAAAAAGAAAAAGAAAATGGTAACATATTGCAACGGAGAATGGATTTTTATGATATTTACTTAAAAACTTGTGAAAGCTTGTTTTACATTCGTGCATTAAAAAGCACAGACCTTACGAGAATATTACTTCGCGTTAAAGAGAAACCCGTAGTGGTTTGAGGTAGTTAGCAACAGCACGGAAGTTAAAGCTGCAGCGTATTCCTATCCCTCATCGAATAATTAAATTATCGATTAATATGCAAGAAACGATTAGGAATATTAATTTAGTAAAAATTCGAAAATTATCGCACATATTTGCTTGACTCACTCGAAGCAGAATATCAAACTTGTATTTTAACATTTCTGATTATACTTTTACACGAGGGTTGGCCAAAAAATTATAAAATCTACCAATTAGTTGAAAATTCGTTATAATATAGTTGGCAAAAATTGGGAGTAGGAGTTTTGTCAAACTGGTTTCTACATCGATTAATTAAACACAACTTTGATTATACTCCGCCAGTAAATTATCTGGCCATTATCTTGTTTGGTTACTATGGAATAGAACCTCGTTAAACCAGAGGCTGCTTACTGTTATGTTGTCAGGCGAATCATTGTAATAATGACGATAATTTCAACCCGTAATTATCAATAGTGCTTGCACGGGTCATGGTTCATCACTATTGATAGTGCGAACTATCCTGTCTGGGCTAGGCTACACAAACCGCAACTGCCAGAACCGCGTCAACGAGACTCATACCCTATCTAATTTCCCCGACGTGCCTAATTTCAAGGTAGAACATTCAGATGCGCTAACCGTGATTAATGCTGATCAACAAATGCTATTAATATGCTAGTTTAGTAAAGAAGGATATCTGCACACGTCGTGCTAATTAGCCTGCGAAAACAGCTAACTATATTGTCAGAATTGAAAGATTGTCGATATGAATATGCTTATGATTATAATCGGATCATTTTATTAAAACGGGATCGCAACAGTCATACTGTATCGAATAATACGTCGCAGAATTTTGAGAAACTGCTAATCTATGTACTATCGACGCTGATTGTGCAAATATGATTTCACTCCTTCTAGATTCGTCTGTATATCACCTCGTTTGCAGAATCGCCAGGTTACTTCGATACAGTTTCATATTCCATCGGACATTGATGGAAATCGATAATCAATTGATGGAAGATAATTAGCATGCTGGTAATTATATGCATTCGAAACTCTATTGACGGTTAGGGTCTGTCTATATATATAGAGGCTTTATGAACGGCCATTAGGAGCGATGCACCCCTTTAGTCAATCTTGTCTCTCTACCTGATCTCTGTGTCCATAGATCAATAGGTATGACTATTTTTTAAATTAAATGTTCTTCTCTTTTTTCTTTAGTTTATTTCCTATCAGCCTCTTGGCGTGGCATTCCTTAACTACCGTGAAAGTAGTTGTTGTACGAATTCCGCCGGTTTGAAGCAAAGTTGTTCACTACTTCGATCCAGGGGAATTTTCTATCCAACGTTTCTGAACTCCGTCTGCAGCTACCGAATCTTTGTGTACATACAACCAAGTTTCATACCGCTTCAGTCGGGTTCCTGTACCTAAAGCGAGTTACTCAACAATTATAGACGAGCGATCTTGCAGAATTCAATCCCTGGAGATTAACGGATTTTGTTTATACGACAAATACGTCCTCGAGTTAGCATTACTTGGCCAAGTAATTATCAGCTTTCGACGAGCTACGGTATTAGATTCTCATTGATGGCTTGCAAATTTCTAGTCGCAGTCACTCCAACCCACAGTAAAGGACTTAGACCGTAGACGATATATGTTGGTATATATCTATACGGGTTCACGACTGTTTCCAGAACTTGCGCTTTATCCATGTCTATGACACATAGTTACGGAGGTGCATAACCGGAATAGCCGAAAATTTAATTGTAAGTACTAAATAGTTGCAGGTGCAACAGGGATTCATTAGTCGAACGGTAGACCGTTCGGAAATTAATATATCTTCGAAGTTAATAATTCTTCATTGAAACAAGATAAAAATTTATCACATTCGTGATTCTCACATTTACAATGCGCCAAAAATGTTGACATGGTATAATTATCTAGACTGATAAGCATCGGGTAGAATTTTCGTTAAAAAATTAGTCTCCGCATCGTACTGGGACAAAAAGATGCGACTCCGCCTTGAGAGTTTGTCAGAAAAAGCTCTTTTTGATGATATTGTTAGCGAGGCGGTTAATAAGCAGCGGTTGGCTGCAGTAGGTATACAAGTGAGAGGTAGAACCTTGTGGGTACGACGTATGTACATACGTATACGTATACACAACCCCTTACCTCCACCACACGGCAACGGTCTCTTATTCTCTGGGAGGCGAAATAATTGCGTGACTTGGGTACGTTTACCTGAAAACGAGGTGCTTGAAAGTTGAGAGTCATATTTTTGCAACGGGGTCAGAGTGGCGTGTATTTCTTTGAGCCGTCGAGCGTCTACAAGCGCCCACAAGCGGATACAATCTGACTGGTATAACGATCTACTTAAAGCCTGTAAACTAACCTGATACTTCGTCATGGCGAGCTTACAATTAAGGACATGTATAAAAAGCAAAAAATTTCCAACTTTTAGGTAATCTGGACGTGAAGTATGTCTTTGTCTTTCCGTACCTAACACCGCGGTGTACCTAGGCATATGAAGTGGAACTCACCTGCCACAATGTCGCCTTTTGTTCATTTTTTATAACCCAATTGACTCCCATTGTGGCTTGGGAAATTTGAAACTGGTATATTCAACCATCATTCACGGATCGTTTCGAATTATCGAGTGCAGAATTCTATTGCGAAAGGATTTTTGTCCGTGCATCATATTTCATGTTCTAGTGCCATTTTTCTGTTAGTTAATAAGTATAGAATATATGATTCATAAGAGTTAATAAAGTTGACTTGACACATCAAAGTTGATGAAAATACTTAATAATAATTCTGAACCTGTCTCGGTGCAGTAAAGCGGGAAGTTGATCTTGAAGGACCGATGCATCGTTATTCCCAAGGGATGGAACTTTGTCGTCTATCAGAAAATTTAATTTGATACTGTTCGTCGATCGTAGCGGCAAATTAGAAAATGCACTCGCGATGCAAAGGCTAACGTCACCCGCATCCTCTTCTCTTACCCTCTTTCGTGAAACCTTTGATGGTGACGTCTTGCATTTTTTATTTACACATATATACACTCTTGCTCGTTATTTCACAATGTTTAGAACACTTCGTGTAGAAATAATTAGAAAGCTGTCCTGCACTTAGGTAGGTATATGTATCCCAAAAATAATTCATTAGCAAATATTGAGAAAAAAAAGAAAGAAAAATCGAGACGAGTCAGCTTTTTCCACGCGATATCGACAGCCCTCGTAGGTCAACTATAATAAAATCTCATATTCGATTTACCACGTATAGGGTTGCCACTGGTTACCTCGCTAATACTAGAATAATTGAAATTAATTTCTGAAGGTGCGACGGTGCAGGCGTCACAGGCGTTCGGGTCGGACAATCATGTCAAAGGCCACCAACATAGAACTGCCACCCCATGGAAGGTCGTTAGCATCAATGATTTGGCCAGAATTATTCCAGTTATTATACTGGTCAAGAGTAAACGATAGGTAGGTATCTGTAGACCGGCTAAAATTATGGTCACTCACTGTTATATTGCGATAACTGACAATAAGTGAGTCATGAGCTTGAAATTATTATTTATTCAAAGAGTTTAGCGCAACTAGCTCACTCGTTTATTTCAAAATTTCAGTGCCAGTTAGTACGGAAAATTCAGCTATTTTTGTTGAGTCAAAGCCCCAGGGTACGCTTTGAACTCTCCGGTGTTAGTAATTTTCATACGTGCCAGCTGCTGAAACTTTGCTGCTAAAGCATTGACCTTGGTGCTGGGAAACTTGATGTTTCACTGAGAATAAGTCCGTTTCTGAGGTCTGAAAAGTGTCAAAAGTCTGACGTTATTTGCTGAAGACTTGAATCCTGCGGATCAAATTGTCGCCGGGTTTCAAGGGAGATGAGAAAAAAAATCGGCAGGATTCAGACTGGTTTGAGGAACGGTCAAAATTTATCAGGCAAGAGGACGTCGTATGAGTTCACACTTTCTACGCGCGTCGTTACATACATTTGCATGGAACGATATTAATTTTCGTTGCGCCCAGCGGTCAGCCGTCTCGTTCGCGTTTCGTTTAACGTTACCCTTTGTCGCTTTACCCTTTATTAGCATGTTTTTAATTTTAATTTTCAGACTGCCGCGTCCTTCCATCCCGCTGCACGCAGCATCTCGTCAAGTTAAATTTTACGACCTTAATTTCATTACGCACAAGGTGTAACGGTTATAGTTTTACATAGGTATATCCGTATGTATATATGCATGTATGTATTTGATTGTCAATTTCGCTGTTGATCGTTACCTCTGCAAACACAATTCAAAAACAAATAAATTACGATGTAAATTGCGTTGATACGATCCCACAGCATCCGTATAGGATCAAGAAAAAATGTTTTCACTTCTCAATGTAAGTTACCATCACCTTTGAAGGTCCCATCTTATCTTTTGTGACACTTATTCAAATGGTTATATGGAACTCAAATCTACGACGTCTAATGTCTTGTCTTGTCCAGGCAGATAGGGTATCAGAGAGTCATTTAGAATCAGTTCTTTCAACCGAATCTCAGCTACTTAAATAATCTGCAACAGTTTACCTTGGCGCTTCAAAACTTGAGGGACAAATCTTCAAGCATAATATCAAGGTTGTTAAAACTATGGTCCTCAAGTTATTGCACGGTTATTAGCACAATTACTTTTACGCCATCCACGTGCATGGAATTCATAATTCATATAACAGTTTTACGACTTTGACCAAAAATTAGCGAAAGCTTCAATATCGAAGAAAATAATCATCTCACATTTTATTTCCCCGTTATAGTCAAACGAATGACCAATTCTAACGAAATCCTCATCGCTCTAGGTGTCCAAGTTCTTACTTTCTCGCTTACCGATGGAGTATCAAATGGACGAAGCAGAAGTGGAGTGATATTCTCCTCGTTTTAGACGGCTTAGCATTATTCTGGAACGCCAATCACGACCTCCTCAAAGAATATTGTAACATATATTAACATTGCAGCGGGCGAATTTAACGATGATTGCTTTACTCTGCGGAATTTCACCAAGTGGATGATAAGTAGCTCTCAATATTGTTGGCCACTATTCTAATTTTGTATTACGGATTTACCTACCTCCGCACAGAGTGGTCATAGTTGTTGCAGTTGGTTCAACAACACTTTCGTTATTGCTCGAGCTTCAGATACCTCTCCTACTTTAATCCCCCAGGTTACTATATCCTAGAACCACAGCCGCCCACCTGACGGGTACTAATATTCGCGAGGGTCCTTCACAGTTACGAACTGTTTTAATTAATCTACACCAAATTACTCAACCATTCGAGCCGGGCCACATTTCGCGACCTCTCCAAGATCATACCAGATATCCACTTGTGGGAGTTTCTATTACTTCTCCCTGAAGGCTAGGCGAGTTCCGACGATGGAATGTCTGTTACGACTTTGATCAGAAACGCATCTACCTATACAGTCAACAAAGACCGCCGAATTACTTCACTTATCGGTGTCCTCTCAAACCCTCGGCCGATAATTGAGCGTGAGATGTAATTTCATTGATAATGTTCAATTATGGTTCACCGCGGTTCTGAGTTGAAAAGATAAGGTTTTCAGAGCACATATCTTGTCCTTACTTTTTCGTTACTTCACAGGATGGCTTCGTCCTGGAAGACTATGGCGGTCGGGTGACATGATAGTTTTGTTCGACCAGGCGTGAGTGACCATCTAACTCCCCTAACTAACCAAGAACCGGAGACTAATCTGCTGATAATTTGCGAATAATTAGTAATTGCGCCCACGCTAATATCACTTTGACAAAGATGTCCCCTGTCCCAGGTTCGCCCCCTGGCTGGCTCCTCAACTTGTACTACCTATACTCGACACTTGCTGTGACAGAGGCCGCGGTCACGCCCTGTAATTTGTTCCAATTTGTGGAGTAAAACGAGTGAGGCTCGTCCGTTGATATTCAACCTGGCCAGAGCTGTGTAGTCCCGTTTGTTTAACAAAGAATTTTGCCTATTTCACAGAAATAGAAATTAGCTTATAGTGAGTTCTGAAGTATTTTCGCTAGAGTAATGTAAAACGTGGACACTTGACTTGTAATTAGCTTCGCTTAAATTATCTCAAGTATCTCAAGGTCTTCAACGCTGGGTGCTCGACTTAAATAAATGCATACAACGCAGCTCTCTCTAGTGCACACTTACTCGTGAGCTACTAACGAGGTAACGTTGATGCTGCTAATTATTCGGTAGGAAATTAGACCGTCCGTTTGTCCATTTTTATAATGTGGGTACCGCAGGCTGCACTTTTTTAGAAATAGTAGAGTGCACGTTTAAAGCTTGTATGTATATAGACGGATATTTGAATCCAACATCATGATTTGTTTGTACCGTTGTGCGACTGTACCTACCCCTTTTTCGATTTATTATTTTCATATCTGTTCCTCCTTCTATGTAAGGACAGTGTAATGTGTCTGGTACGCGATTCTCCGGACACAAAATTACAGAGAAGCGGTATCTGAGTTTCTAGTTAACTTCATCTACGCCTAGGTGTGTTGTTATATATACGAACCTTAATTGTTCTAGGCCGGTCCATAATGCCGGTGTATTCACGGTGGGACATTTCCCGTAATTGCGAGGACAAAATCGTATCGTCCGATTACAGTTAATCCGGGACAGTAAAATTTCAGATAAAATTAACCCACGTTCAAAATCTCACGTTATGTATCCTGCTGGTCTTCCATTCGCATATTTTGATAATAAGATTCCTCGTTTTCTTTCATCGATGCATGATAAAGGATATGTTCGTATCCGTACGAATGAAACGAGATCCTGGACTCACAATTAGAGATCGCGGATATAATGAAAAGTACATTTAATAATGATGAAAGAAAATTTCAAGACAACTGTGCAGGATTCCTGGGCTGAATAAGTCGCCGAGGAAGTCGTCGAGCCGAGAACAGCGGAGGGTAGTGGAATGTGAAAGTCGAGTGTCTCGAGAGCCGCCGGCTTGACGGTTGAGGTAACGACTACATTTACGTCAAGTTGACGGCACTCGGTCGCGGGCCGACTCGGCATAGGGTGCAGGATAAGAAGAGAAGACGACGACGGTCGAAAGTCGACGAACGACGGACGACGTCTGCTCCACGCTGGATTAAACAAATAAACGACTAACGGTTGGCGTTGCAAGCTCTCGGCAATTCTTTAACTTTGCTACTTACGGCACCCGTTGCTGGTGGGGGTACATGCATAGCCTCGGTCTTAATCGAAACGCTTGAGAAATGTTGGAAAAAAATTTTTGACGCCTCGTAACTTCCGACTCGTACCAATTTCCCGATTAGATCAGAGCCGAATAACGAGCGACTTGCGTATTATATATAATCAAAGCAATTTTTTTCGCCCCCTGTAATAACCGCCCGTGCGCAAAAACAAAGCTATTCAAAGAATAAACGCGGGAGACGGTAGTTACGAGTACCGTAACGATTTAAAATCCTGATTATATCGACAAATAATGAGGCGAATGGAGCGTTAAAAATGTCAACGAGGCCTCAAACGATCTACAGTTTAATCAAATGAAGCTCGGTTCAATTGCTGACAAAGCAGCAGCAGCGAAGGCGACGACTGTATACGGATGGATCGGCGGAAGGATGGTGATGAATTGTTTGAAAATGAGTAACGCCGTAGTACTGGTAGGTCAGAAAAGACGGACGTATGTCGCGAGGAAGCAGAATTGGGTAGAATCGGACGTGAGGATCAGCGAAACTAAGGCAATAAGTCAATGTCAGAGTTACGTTCTTCCGCAGGTTCGGAGGTTCGCAGTTCTAGGCCGAGTGGAATTTCTCAGTGGGGAAAAAAAAACCGAGCGAGAGAAAGAGAGAGAGAGAGAAATATGGGAAACGAGGTAGAGGATAGTAGAAGAAGAGGGAACTAAGTCGATTTTAATTTAACCGAAGCGCAAATTAAAAGGCATCAATCTGAGGGCTAAAGCGCCTCGGAAGATTACGCAGTGGAAGTCGAGGGTTGCCCGTGTGGTAGTATCATATCCGATGTACCCCGATGGCTGTTCCCTTCCTTCTTAATAACTTTGCTTCGAGGTAAATGTAGAAGAAATTTATATTAACCGTTCGGTTCTTGGACCGGCAATCTCAAGGGAAAAAAGTTTCCGATACAAAGAAAAGCCCGCTAGGCAGAAATCAGATTGCAGTTTTTTTTTTTTTTTTTCCAATGAAAAAGTCACTTTCGGGGTGGTACATTATTTTTTCTTCTTTTCCCCCGAATTTGTTGATGAGTTTTTTTCTTTCTTTCTTTCTTCAGGTCAAATCAAGTCTCTCAAAGTGCGCCTTTCAAGAGAATCGTGTGTTCAATATCGTATCGTGTCGTATAAATAAATATAAATACCCATCTATATTGACTCGAAGATCAAGAAAAGGGTATAACTTCGTTTCATGGAAATTCAACCAATCTAGAGAAATGATGGGAGAAAGGCGTACTATAAAGTGAAAATGTTCTCTCCTGTGGGTTCGCGGAACTTTTGATGCTTCAGAGCTCGATACTAATTTAAAGCCAGCCTGGGAGGGTAGCGTTGGTGGTGGCAGTGGCGGTGGTGGTTGGCTTGGCCAGATATCATTGTGAGCCGCGGGGTACGCTCCAGTCTAATAACGTAATTACCTGTAGCATTATATCTGTACCAGTCTGCAGCGCGTGCTTCGAGATTGAGGGGCTTGGCATAGAAACTAGTGAAAGTGAAAATACCTCCTACATTGACGGTCTATCCCTCGTCTCTGAAAACTTTTTAATATCTGGAAAAAAACGTAACAAAAACTTGTACTTATTATTTTCGATATTTTTATCACACAACTATAACTAGCCCCTCTAATGTAGACAGATTTTTTTTTTACCGGAAGACGTTGACGAGTAAATCTCTCGCCTCTACTTGCGGCTTCTCAAAGTTCATCCACTCCTACGTGCATCGTGAGGACTACTGTGCAGTTACTCGGCCCATCTGCGGCTGCGACTGACCGCTTTGCGGCAGACTTGGTGATAATTACTTCGGTCCACTCGGCGTTGGCCACTTCGCCGGATGAATGTATTTGTTGAGATTACGCGAAATGGTTATAAGCGACTGGACCAGCAGCCAGTGCAATGCGCATAGGTATAGTAACTGCCGGGGTTACCACTATCTCGCGACTGCAGTTACAACTGCACAAAGGTTAATGGATGCTATTGTTGCTGCTAGTTCGGCTGTAGTACAACGCTTTGGTGAGCAGACGCTTCGTTCATTCGTTCGTTCATTCGTTCGTTAGTTCGTATGCCGTATGACTATTCATTCAGTAGAGAATTACCGTTTTGTCGCCACTTCACCGAATATATGAACCCATAATAGCAAAGGTTATTTTAAACGGGTTAGAATTTTCATTTTCTTTTTTTTCTGGAAATTTGCAGAATTGATACTCAGTCGGTTGATGGTCAGTTAATGGCAGCTTTATTCATATTCAATTCGTCGCTTCTTCGAGCCACGGAAACCAGGGGTAAGACACAAATTCACATCCACATAATATTCTGGGTTACGAATAAAGGGAGGAAGCAAACAATGAGGGAACACGGAGGGCTATTCGTCAAGGAATGGCGAATCAGCGGTACGTCGAATTCAGGAGAATATACGGATACCGCTTTCGTCTTTGCGCCATTAGTCATGGTGGTATGAACTCTTCTGCCAAAAAAAAGAGGGCGACGCAGACACTTCTTTGTGAAATGTTAAAGGTTATCGCGGGCCCTTGATGAACTGGAAGATCAAATAATAGAGTTGGCAAATAGGGGTAGCCTTTGGTGCCATTTCGACAGAGCCAGAAATCGGGAACGGAATTGAGAGTAGCCCTTATCGGTAATTCTATCTCATCCTTATTCGATCTCTTTAATATAACCTCGCGGTTGGAGAATTTTCTGACGCACTTAGACAATTGATTCACACATTAATATCGTTATTGGTTTGATAATCCAAATTGGTTCGAAAATCTCGAACAGGTACATACACGCGTTTGATATAGTTTAAAAAAATATTCGCAAGGTCTGGGTATACACACGTGTTGTGAATTTGCTTTTACTCGCAATGGACAGCGACTAAGCAAACAGTGGCAGCCAGGATTTGACCACCACTAGGGATGGCTTAGGACGAGTTTTCAGCTTAACCCAATTGTGGCTAGACGACAACGAAACAATACTCCATTCTCGTAAATAACTTGAGCCAACTTTCAAGGATTTCACCATTTACAAGCTCGCCCCAAATTACTACTGACCTCTGTCTAATCTCTACTCTACACCCTTCTTCCTCGTTTTGGATTAAACACAATAATACCTGATTTATTCCCGAGCTCGAAATTTCTATGAAAAAGTAAAAACGGTTTCAAATATGCGGGAGAATTTTCGTATACCCACGTCTGTAGGTAGAAATAGAAAATCGCAGGTATCTAGGTATGCATATCACGTCTCGATGCATATGGCTTACGTTTTCGAGTAGAATTTGCTACCTCGGTGCAGTATTTACAGTGCTGTCAGCCGGTGATGGATGACCGAAATTATCGACACCGTGGCTTACTCCCTGTTGGATAACGCTGTATGCAGACGTGCCCCTGTTTACTCGAGACTTGGCGCCTCCTATGCATAGACATCACCTATTCATATGCCATTCAAGAGATGGATCTAACAGCTTAGTCTCGTGACTAACTTACGGAGTAAACCGACCGTTAATCTCATTACTCCTGTTCTGCTTTGAGAATCTTCTGAAAAAGTCTATGACCGAACGTTGAACGAAATGTTTTTTTTCTGCTTTTTGTACCAAGGATAAATATTCACAAGCTCATGCCAGAAAAAGATTCTATTGGTAGAATCCAGCTGTAGCACATAGAAAGAAAATAGGTAGCACTAACGTTATATGCAGTTATATGTTGAATTGAAAATAAAATTTCCATACGGATATATGTATAGGTACGTGTGAAAGCTTACTTTATGAACAGGCTAGATAAATTGCTTGGTAGGAAAAATAAAAAGGCATTGGGTAATGTAGAGGTACGACACTTGTATACACATGTAGATATAGCTTTATTTATGGCTACATATAAAGTGGGTTACCTCTGGTTCTAAAGAAACTGATATTGCCGGTAATATCAAGTTGTTTGCATTGATTCTTTCTATGTGAGAATAGACGAGGTCTATCCTGGAAACTTTCTTTCCGCTATGAGACGTCTGGGTAATGTTTCACGATCGTGGTCATAGATTACAAGCTGCGCGAAGATTTCCTCACTTTTTACACACACGTATAATGGCATTAAAAATGGTACATGGAATTCCGGTGGGCGCTCGGCCTTGGGGGATGCCGGATACGAACGAATAGCCATGCATAATTCAGAGTTTTTTTTTTTTTTTCTTGGGAATATTTATATTCCAAGGGTTTTGGAGCATGTCGTTAAAAGAGTGAATCATTTGACATTATTCGAAAAAAAAAAAAAAAAATGAATAGATCAGGGATTTTACAACCTCGATATCGCTGTAGAATTATTTGACGGAATTCGCTTTCAAAGAACGAGAGAAATAGAGAAAGAGAGAGAGAGAGCTGAATAGGGTTCAAGCGCTGACTAGATCGGTCGACCTTGGATCGTTACTGACCCCAAGTAACCCAAAAGGTTGCAGAGTACTCAAGCCGTCACTTTGGCAGTGGATGACAGTTATTCAAGGGTAGTTTGGGTCACCCTGGGCCTCGGAAGCCGAGAAAATTAAGTGCAAGTCCTCGTGTAAGGTGGACGTGGGTCTTTCGAGCGCGAAGTAAAAAGCGGGAAAGCAGCCAGATAGGGGGCTCACAGTTACTTTACTTTATGGTAACACTCCATGGTCCTAGCTGGCGTTACTCTGGACTTGTGGGAAGAATAATAGAGCGAACGCCAGGAAAAGTACATCGAGCCGTTTATCAAGATTCTGGAATAAGTTACGCGGGGGTTGCGACGTGGTGAAGGGAGAGATGAGGAGGAGAAGAGGCGATTTCGGCATAATGCAGTCACCACGGGACGCAAATGATAATCTGAGAAAAGTATCGTAGCTGATTTATCGCCACCTCGACATTTCTTAACGGCGTGCTCTTTGCCTGGAACTATTTCTTCCCTATAAACAAGCTTATACTCCAGAACCTTGTCTTAATCTCAGTTTCAGCAATATAACAAAAACATTAGCTTAGGGACCGCTCAAAGAATATTATAATTCCCTGACGAGAAGCTGTACTCACTTCAATCGTCACAGCGTATTTCTAGTCATCATGATAGATTACCACGCGCAACATATACCTACCATAAGTAGACCTGTCGTTTGGGAAAATGGTTACGCGTCATTTAACACCCTCTCAGTGAATTTCCTAGTTATTAGCTTGAATACCAGTCACTCCCACGCCTTTACACAACGACACGTGACTCTCGCCCAGATTTTGATTTGTCTTTGGAACTGGAGGCCTGTTGAAATCATTGGAAAAAAAATTGTATACCACAGGCGTACAGAGTAGTATTATTTCATCAAGTTTGGCTGTAGGGAAAGAATCTGACGACAATTAATATTATATTACATACTGAATCCGGGGGTAAACATATACCTACTCCGTCCATTCTCTCCCATTCAGATTCCCTCGAATGATGGACATTGGGCAATGGTTACTCGGTAGAACTGTGGCCTATACACTGTTTCCGGTGACCGCAGGCCTTTGTCATTCGAGCGTGAAATTGTTCCTGCATAATTAATGGGGACAGTAGGGTTTCGATAAAAGTATTCCACTGTGTGGCGTGCCTGCTCTACAATTCCAAACGGTTCCATGATAATGGCAGAGTCTGGTCAGGTCCAGGTTTCAACACTAGAATCAGTCGATCAACGCGTGAATCCCACAAATTTATAGCCGAGATTCACCACCTGGTAAAAGAAGAGAGAATATATGGCCAACTACATTGCGCATATTGAAGTGCTTTAAGTACCTTGGACCATCTATGAATGGTTAATGCGATGTGGAAATGCGTCAGCATTTTAATTCCAAGTGCACGATGAAGTGCTGTTCTCGCTCTCATCTGTCTGCCTATATGCGATATATTTGGCGAGGTGGATCGTCGAGATTTCAAGTTGAGAGAGGCCGGACAAGACTTTGTCTTTAGCCAAATTACGCGGTTTGTACAATAATCACTTTGTAGGCTTCTGCAGTCTGTTCGGGAGATGAGAAATCAGAGGGATTGTTACGGTATAGAGATTTGTTTCGAAACAAATCATTCTGAGAACATGCACAGTGGTACTTGAACCGAATAGATTCGACCGACCCGTTTCTAAGCTTTGGAAACAATTGAATAGCAATGACTCTCTGCATTGAAATGCTCCAATAGCTTCGAAGTGACAGAGCCCAAACACTCCGAAGTTAGAAGCATACTTTAACGATCCCAAGCTTTCATTTAAATGGAAATGAACTTGCTTAAGGGGTATCGCAGGTGATATTACTTCTACTCGAGCACAGGGTGTGATAACCAGTCATCTTTTGATGCCAGCGATTTGAGCCAGTCAATGTGGGGTTAAGAGAAATTTCTTATTGCCTCTGCACACTATTTATCAAACTCTCGCGAGGCATGTGAAGCTGCGAAACTTTGTCTTCAAACAGATATATCAACTCGTCCCCCGAGTTGACGACTATGTACAGTCCCATCCCAGGCAATTAAAAATCTTTTCTACTAATTCCTTTAGCTACAGGTCCATAATTCACCGCACAGTTAGTGAATTTTCGGTCGGGCGACAAGTTTAGCCGACAAGCGAGAGAGCATGGCTGCACAACTCGGCGAATTGGGTTGGTAGAGTTGGGATAGAGGAACGAAGAAGGAGAGACTGGAAAGAGGGAGATAGAGATACTTTAAACTAGCCAAGCACGGAATTAGTCAGCAGCTCTGGGTGCTTGCCTCGCTCCAGCTTTGGTTCCACTCGCTCGAACCACGGCTGACTCAAGAGGGTTTTGTGCAGCTAGCGTTATTTCCGAGTGTCTCAATGTCTCGTTGCTAGAGACTGAAGGATTGGACCTGAATTATCATTTATATCGTGTAAACCTTGTTCTTCGAAAAACTGCCAGTTTCGATCATTTTTTGGATTGCTATAGTTTCCATACCAACACTTTCTGTGAGGTGACAATTCGGTGTGCAAATAGTACATCTTGACAGCATTCCTTTTCCGATCTATCATCGAGCTTATCTCTTATAATAATCGTACAGGTGTAGGTATACGACGTTGATTCAGACGAAATCCAGAGTGGCAATGTAAGGTCCCAGCTTTATCGAGGGTTATATCAAGTCTACGGTAGAGGCCTTGTTTACGATCGTGGACATAACGTAAATCTCTGGCCGCGAACGAGCCCCGGGATTGTGCAAATATCCAACGTTCTCGCTGGATACGGGATTTCCTCTTTGTTTATCTATATCGTGAAGACAAACGGTTTCTGGTAAAAGAGAACCCCTCCATCATTTTGATTTCAGGACTTTTCCCGACATTTTATTTTATTGTTTTACTTTCTCGAACTCCTTGGCAAATTTAACAAATACAATTCCGGATGGTCATCGAGCGTTGAAAGTTGCTCTGCTAAAAAGTTTCTGGAGCATCCATCTAACGAGTTCCATACAGAAGTCACTCCTTGGATTTCCCAGCTCTGCCTTCTTGTTTAATTAACAACAGTTTGTTAGTGAAATTTTTCAAGTAAAACATCGCTCGCCGAGAGTGCTTCTTTTCTCGGTGTATATAAGAGGCTAAACCAGAGGGTGAAACGGTCCTCTCAACGCCTCTTAAAACACAATGGACCGTTATCGCTCGATTGACCGCACTTCTCGCCCTCGTGATTTTCTCCACGAGGGTTTAGGAGAAGGAGAGAAGAAGGCTAAACGAAAAGACACAATAGTTTTAGCTTCGACAATCGACTGATTGGGAAGAATTACAGAACGATTGTACACGGGCACGCTGACGAGTTCGGCATCGGTGCTACCGGATGAAGTGGATGTTTCAGTTGGCGGGGATGTCTCTAGGGGTGAAAGCTAACGAGGATGTCCCCGTTTCACTTCCTCTCTCTGTGAAGCCGTCAACGAACCTAGAGAGTCGTTTGTGCATTGCTGGCCACTTCCGCTGACGTCATGGGCCGCATACAGAATCCACGAGCAACTCACGAGGTGATCTGATGAGCATTGCTAAAAAAAAGATCCTGGATTTATTCGCCTAAAAAAAGTTGGTAAATTTTTTATTGCGCTTTTCCTCGTCACCTCTTGACCGTGTGTGAAGATTAACACTTTTCGAGGACGAGATGTGGTAGTCGAGGCCGTGAGCTGGAGGTTAGATTTCACCCGAAGCGATTCTCTCGACATCGCGTAATGATCCAAAGAAATAATAACGTCTTTGCCAGTCTGGATACTGTCAGTCTCCTAATTGGCCGCTCAGCTCGAACATTGGTCTGACTTCTTCTTTCTCGGACGTTGGTCGACATCGTGCTGACAATGAGAGGCGCTAAGATTTCCTTCGCCTAAACCATGATGTGTGGATGCAATAAGGATGCACTGGGTAATTTCGATGTATGTACGACGGTGTGGAAAACTACTTCGCATCAATGCGTTAGAACTTCTGTTATGTTTATGGCCTTCCACGTTTCCTCTAGCTTTCAATTATCTCACGACACTTTCCCGTTATTGCGACTTCCTGTTATATTTAGTGCCTCCTGCAGACACTATACCCGAGATCAGGGTGTTGCAGTAGAATTTACATCGGCTAGATGTTTGGCCTGCAGAATTGACCCAGGCAAATGCTCTCCGTATTTTAAGACCCGGAAATTCAGACTTTGGTGTTCCTGCGGAAATGTGGAATTCAGAAATTCTAGTGACGGGTTGATTGGACAGTTTGGACTGCAGTTTGTGGACGACAGCCAACTTGTCTTCCTCCATTTTTCTCCCCGTCGTAGAACTATAGAGAGTCTATCGTGACCCGGAAGAATCTCAATTCTCGCTTTGACCTTATCGATTTACCACCTTGATTTACCTCTGGTAAAGTGGGAGTCTGTCTCACAGCGATTTGTTATCTCTCGACCAGAAGCGAGGCGATTGCCTTGGCTCACGAGCGCTAGTCCATAACTTGGGCTGGCTGGACAATGTGGACAATGTGGACAATATGGACAATCAAGCTCGTTCACGGTACGACGAGCAGCCGACGGTCGTGGTAGTAGGTCCGTCGCTGAGACGAGCTCCGCGGGGATGAGGTGCGGTCAAGACGTGATCTGCACCCCAGAGAAGCTGCGACAATTTCCAGCGATCTTTCAGAGAAAACCTTAGGCAAACCGTAGAGCCTTAGAGACTGGATTAGACAAGCTATCCGGCTGTCTTCGATGGCGCCTTAAAATCGCTGAACTTCTTTGCAGGAACGAGAAATTCCACGAAAAATTAACGTTAGATGGTATAGCACTATTCTTACCTTGGTGAGCCAAGTGCCTAACCTTGAACTATGACCTCGGTTACTGGGGATTCCCCCGACCCTCGACATCGTTAGGGTTTTCGAGTTATGCACTTCTAGCAGTTAGTGACTGTGACTTTACGACACTGACAACATTTAAGAGGCGCAAGGGGCGAATAAGGGAATAATAAAACAGACGGATGACGTGACTCTGTGTAATTGCGAGGAAACGTCTTGGATCGTCCTCAGCTAACTTTACCCTGGATGTAGTCAACGAGATGTCGGTTTTTGGGCGAATCTCGTATGTCGAAAAATTCATCTTTTTTTTTTATAACTTCGTAAAATAATCGATGCAATTGAATCAAGTGCAATATCTTAAGGTTCGCTCAACTTGATCCTAGGTTCATTAGACGAAGTAGTAGAAAGTTTAGTTAACTATATTATAACGGTGAGGTGTTAATTGAACGTTAATTATTAAGCCAAGCGGAAAATTAAAATGAGCGCAACAAGCACTCGTTCAGCGAAGCAAGCATGGCGTGATTATTATTTTTATTTTCATAGCGTTTTGCGATTAATTTAACTACCGCTTTTCTCTACCTCCCCACCACACGTCTCTCCTGCACTTGCCCTACGCTCTCGTGAAGCACAAAAGCAGAGGGACTGCGCGTTAGTACCTACAATTAAATATTACGAACCACGTACCGTCATACAGCGTCGGTCTACCAGTTGGCAGTGCCACCCTCCGTTGCATAATTTTATTTATTACCTCTGAATATTCATTCGGGGAGACGGATTTTTACTGCAAGTCATGTTAGACACTCGTATATTCCGCAAAAGTACTGTAGCTATAGTTTACGATTAAACTGAACCAGTGCATAAGGGAAATGAGGTCGATTCTAACCGACCACGATATCAAAAAAGGGTGCAGGTATTATTTTTAACGAATGAGATACATACCCAAGGGTTTCTCTTTCATAATGTCTGGCTCGAAAATCTTTGACCATCGATATACTGACGTGCATCGAGTCTCGGTTGTCATTTAGTGTAACGTGAACAACAATTGAGTAAAATGGTCTCGTCGCTAACACTTGCATCGCGTAAATTCACCGTAGCCAAGTGGTAGTTGGTAAAATTTAGCGTGAATTATAGAATCCCATAAAGTTACTACCACGCTCCAGGGTCTCTGTTCACCACCGTGCAGTGGCTGCATTGTTGTATAGTTGCGGGCTGGTAGCTACTACCGATGGCGATGCCAGTTGGTAGTGGTAATGGTAACGTGGTTCATTTTATCATGCTTGGTAGATGGTAGGCGACTGTTTGCCCAGCTATGTGGCCGCCGAATCGTTCGTGGGAGTTTGTGTGTTGCGCGCGGGGAAGGATTGCCGAAGGGGAAGGTAGGTATATTTCACGGGGTGAAACCGAACACGATTTCATAGCAGTGCGTCAGGCAAAGTAAGCCTGCGATAATTAGATCGACCAATCACGGTGCCAAAGAGTTTGACGCCCTTCCGTGTCCCGTGGCGTCATCGACTTAAGCCTGATTACGAAGGACGTTCCTATATTACCGGAGGAGCTGTCAGTTTTGCAGCAAGCACTGCCAGCCCTTCGTTGCTCTGTGCGTGCTGAAGTTTATTAACCCTCGTAGAAAGTTTTGACGAGTAAATTACTATCGATCTCTAGTCGCTCTTCCACGAAATCGAGAGATGCCCAGGGTCTCACCTATGTCAATGTTGTTTCTCACGAATTTCTTAAAAAATTTCTTACAATTTTTTTTTTTTTTTGTATATATTATTCCTGAACAATTATAGAGTCAATTTTAGTCACTTTCATTCCATTACCACGTCGAGGAAGGATGCGTTCAATTATTTGTCAAAATAAAAAATATTACACCGCTGATCAAAATATCGACAGGATCATACCAGTCGATAATTTTTTGTGCAAAAACATCAGCGGGATGAATCGCTTTCAGTTAATTGGAATATTTTGGCAAGGGATTTGTGGAATGAGTTATAATTGTATTTTTTGTTTTGTCCAGATTCGTCTGAATTGCATTTGCCGAATTTGTAAAAGGTTCACAACATCAAAAGCGAAAAATATCAACGTTTTAATATATTTTTGTTAATATATGAAAATGAACAGAATTTTACAGAATCGGTATTAATATTATACTGTACTTTTATATTAGGTGTTGTTTCATTGTCGATAATTCCTTTTGCACTGTGCAAAAAAATATTCTGTGATGCGGAATTAATTGAAAACCGTCAGACAGTGAGATTCGAAAGTTTCGACGTAATTGTGCCTCGTCTAGACTTCTGATTTATTCACTGAATCAAAATTTACTCTCCCAGAAGTTGTAGTATAACAACAATGCGAAGGACTAGTACGCAGGTTGGCACCCTTGTGGTTTTGACGAACTCTGCTCGGAGTATTTCACGGGGCTTTGATTTACTGCCATGAAAACTTTGCCATTAACGTAAATCAGTGTTAATAGTTGATTAAACCGCGCGATTTAATTAAGAGATTAATTTATCAGCTGTTCATATTATAACGCTGCTGATACCCCTCCAGAGACATTAACTCGCATGATATTTCACTCTTTGTATTTCGCCAAACGGTTCGCAGGAGCTCTAAAATGTTTATAGTAACAAAATGAACCGGTCGGGAGATCCGATGGGAAAAGTCACGCGCCTGATGGATTAATTTCTAAACGGTTTTTCCGCCTCTTTGGCCATGCAGCTCCCCATTGTAAAGCACCAACCAACCCCGTACAGTTCCCATTTCAAATTAAAAAGACATTCGCTAAGCTCTTACAGTGTATAGGAGTATCAGATGGCGAATTAACAGGCGCTACCCCCTACAGAGGTGATCAACTTCTAATCCCTGTGGGCAAAACTGCTACGCGTGTCCATATATCTTCGCAATCATTCCGTCCGATTAAGCGAAATCTCGAGAGGTTTAAACTTTCGAGGGAGTTAAGGAGCTGTTAAAATTGTCGAGGAGGGACAGCTCCTCGGTTTGTCTACAGCTCGATGAACACTAATATAAATGCAAATCAACTATAACGTTCTGAAAATGTTTCGAAACTTTAATCTGTCTGACTGAGTCTATTTGTATATATTTTGGCATCACTCTTCTGCTAAGACGTCGTTAGACCTTGGAAAATGTAAGACGCTTGATTAGTTTGTTCGTTCACTAGAAATCTGCTATAATCTACTCGGTAGAATAAAATATTAGATCAGGAAAGTTTACGGGGTAATGAAGATGTACGTGTACGAAGGCTTAAGGAGGCCTGGATGAATCCAACAATAAATTCAACATACTTGACGATTTTGACAAGGGTGAGTAGCGAATAGTGAGAAAATAGGTAGGCCGAAGTACCACACGTTATGTCAGCCGGAGAATAAGAGTGAAGAATATAATAAAACAACAAGAATCTACAACCGACTTAAGGTTTGTCTAACACAAGACGAGGCGAGCCGGCGGAGTCAAGTAAAGAAAAGTATATAGCGAGATGAGAAAGTAGTGTTTGTAGGCGGAAATATCTTGGCGGCGAAAAGGGCAAAGCCAGAGGAAGATGTGCTATGCTAGTCCTTGGAATTGTCTTTCACAATAAGAGGCTTGTCGGGTTAAAAAGAAAAGTTTCTCGGTTAGGGCTGAAATTGTACCAGCCATGCCGACTCCTACCCCTATTTTCTTTTTTCTTTCTCTTCCCAAACCCGCTCCAGCCCCACCGTCTTGTCCGCCTTTTGCCTACTCTTTCTTTCTCTACCCATTCTGCAACTTTGCCGTTTCTCTTCTTCCCTCGGTTACCAACCGTTGTTTCCTCCCTTCAAGCTCCTTAGTTTGTATAAACAAGCAGGTTTCAGGCCCCACCGAGACGAGGTATGTTGCAAATCTGCATCAGAGACTCGTCTCACAAGATCTCGAAATTACAGATAGCTTGTTCCTGCTATTGCGAAAAGTTTCTGTGAAGCCGGATGCACATGGGGAGGTCTTATTAGCTCTGGAATTAACATTGAGTACTCGATCTCCTTCTCTCTTGCACAGGTATAATCATCTGAACGTGTTCGACGCCTACGCGAAAGATGATTAATCGACTGATTCAAGGTCCATTGTTTGGGTCAACCCTTAACCGCGGACCATAACGACGCGTGTTCGCAAATACGTTTATAGAATGAGTAAAATACGCGAACAACGATCACGGAGGGATCTGCTATGGGATGTAAGAGACATTCGCTCGGTTTCTTAGTGTTTCTTGGCGCTTGCAAGCACCTGCGGCAAATCAACCCTTGCAAGAAGACCCTAGCTAAGGTCCCTGCGGTCATCCAGTACCATAAATAAGACCGTGTTCTTTGCCACATATACCTAAAACAGTGCAGAACCCATGCCAGCTGCGGCGAGATTCTCAAGTCCCATTTGCGATCCGAACCTCACCACTACTTTCGAACAATAAGGGGGTGCTAGAAGACCCGGAAATCTCGGGCAGACTTTCGCCGATCAATTCAGAAAATTATCGTTATACGAGGACGCGGATTTGTCACCATGATAAACAAGAAGAAGGGGGGGAAAAAAAGAAGGGGAAAAAAAAAAGAAATAAAACAAATGGAAAATATTTTTTCCCGTAATGATTTACGCACCGAGGCACAGAAGGGATACGAAACGAGGCGAATGAGTGAGACGCAGAGAAAGGGAGAGCGGGAGAGAGAGAAAAAACCCTCAAAGAGGGGCTTCCCCAATTTATCTCAGTTTATTTCCGTTATTCGATTGTTTTGCTCCAACGGCAGGAAATTCCATTTCCTAATCCCGGTTCGCACGTACCCACTCACACCTATGAGGTATTCTCCTAAGAAAATCTGCCAAATATCCTTTTGGCCCTTTTGTTTTACGGCCAATTTTAGTCTTTATTATCTCCAGCACTTATTGTCTTGTCTTTGTTACGTGACTCCATTTTAATTTCTGTTTCCACGGTTATATTTCACAGCCGAGTTGGTTTGTGCGAGTCTGTATCTTTACGCGAGTCGTATAACGTGGTCCAATAAAAGAAAAAAAAAATCTTCTATAAACCGGCACATACGTATATACGTATACACGTAATACGTGTATGTACATACAAACTTCTTCCCTCAAAGTGGCGTGGGATTAAGGAAATGTCATTTCGCGCCAAATTTAGGAACCACCCCGTGGAAATTGTATTTTCCCGGGCTATATATGAGGCGCTCCCAGAAATCCTCAATCCTTGAAGAAGATCGAATCCTGGGACTATATCCTTGAGCCTGGTGGTAAAATATTTCGATAATGATAATCATCAAGTTTTATTCATTTGTTTATTTATTCTTTTTTTTCCGTTTCTCAGGGAAGGAGCTTGCGATACGTTTTATTTTATTTTTTTCAAATTCTCGAACGAACGCGCGAACTCGTATCGAGGGTGAATCTGTCCTACGTTTTAAAAATAATTACCACCCCTGTGTATTTCGTGGATAAAGCGAGCGGCTTCTGTTTTGCAAATTTGCAGCAATAAATCCGACTGCATATATATTTAACGAAACGGACAATATTTTCACTCGGGTCGTCGAAATGGGCGTCGCGTCGGTCGTGTGCGACGCCCGACGGCGGAGGCGGGGTAAACTGGGTCCGGGGTGACACCTGGCCAAGCGATACGTTAGCGTGTCAAAAATCGCACGCGCCATGGAATATAATTGATGAACCCTTTGGTAATTAATAGGGCGCGGCTCTCTCGCGCAACAGCGACCGATTTAAAACTGACTGCCAGTTGGAGCGAAGTACGCGGCGGGGTGGTTCACCCTGTTCCACCTTTTGACCCCCCCTGAAACCTCACCTTTCCCCGCTTTTGCCTTCTAGCTAATTGATACGTAGCCATTAATTATTACGTCATTTCCGTCGAGGTGTGTTGCGGCGCGCGCGCGCTCCATCGCACGTGCTACTGACACTCATGTAACGCGTTGGATTCCATTTGTGATAATTGTTCATAATCAAATTTATTCTTTTAATACCGGCTCGCTCTGGATTATACAAAATTCATTAAACTTTTATAAGGGCTGCACTGTCCATGAAAAAATGAAAAATAAATATTTGAGGGGCAAATTAGTCGCGTTTTTCAAAATATTCTGATGATCATTATTCCTTTAATATTCCTATTTTTTTTCTCTTATCCCTCGCAGTTGAAAAATTGCCCGTTAATGTTTCCAGCACTGATCATCCCTCTTGGTTATCGTGGACTCGGAAAAATTTGGTTGGAAAGAAAGGAAGAAAGGAATCAAGACATAAAGAAGAATGGTCATTCCGCTCTTGGACAACGTCCACTTAGGGCGAAGAGGCGGAGAGAGGGTAGGGAACGGAGGTTCTGGTACTTCATAACTGATTTCCTAAGTCGTTCGTAGGGCATAACCAACCTAGTAGATTACAGGCGATTACCAACATTCAACGACGAGCATGCGGCAGCGTCGCGACGCGACGCCCTTAGCCGACAAAGTCGGTATTTAGCATCCTCTAATTAAGCGACGGTCCATCTGCATACGAATGCCAGCTAAGTGGTCCCTACCTAACTGGATCCACCATAACCCAGGCTTTCTCGATGTCGCCCTACCACCTCAGCTTCCAAGCAGTCATCGGTAGACCGTTCACAACTCGGAGCTCACTTGTTGAACTTTGAACCCGCCTTTGCAATCAACAAAATGACACTCTGGTCTATTGACGATATCGTACATGGCTGTGCGTACTTGAGAGGAAGTCATTTATGCGATCATTCGATAACATAGAAGTCGAAATATTGACGGATGGATTTTCAAAATGGGTAGTGAACTGACCTTTTCGAGTATTTCATAGTTATACATATAGACTACGTATTATGTGATTAGCTTATTATTATTTCGATAATTCGTTCATTTTCCATCAAATTCTAGATGAGAATATCTCGCACCCGACACGAGAAAGTATAGGGTTTAGGGGGCGAGCGAGAGCAAGGGGGAGGCACAAATCCAACATGATTAAATATTGATTCGAAATCAGTTCGTATTGCCTTGCTAAGGGGCTTAGGAGATTTCTCCTCATTTTATTTTCTTCCTATAACCCGGCAACTTTTCCATTTCGATTTCCATGCCCGGGAAATCTATACCGCGCAGTATTATTCCCATTATTATAATATATATTATGTAGATTTTTTTTTATATCATAGTTATAAAAGGTACCAAAATACGTGTATCGATATATGTGAGTATTGAATGTCCAGCGATCATATATTCCTTCTTCGTTCTTGTTCAGTTAAATAAGGTGTTTCATCACTTTGTCGATACTTATACCGAGGAAATCCACTATACTTTCTTGGGATATTGCGATAGTAATCAGTTTCGAAGGTGCGACGAAGCGAGATGATTCGATTATTTATAATCTTTTATTTCTTGCCTTATATTTCCTTTTTTACTTCCGCCAACGTCGACGACGATCACAATTCGCTACCTTCCGACACAACTATCGTGTGTATATACGGGAAATTTATTTAAAAAACCAATCTCGCTCACAGTTATGAAGCTTATAATGCTTCTCTAGGATTGCAATTTCCCGAAAGTAACCTCGTCCCCAGTCAGTCAGGTAACTATTTCTTCTCGAATTTTCTTCAGCTCGATATATCTCGAGCCTGAGTCACGTCAAGCAGTTCAGCTATCGTAGTAAATTGAAAAAAATTAAACCAACTATAATCATAAAATCGCAAATCATTCAAAATTGAATCCAATGGAAAATAGCTGCTGGCAGATAGCCAAAATGAGTCTTCCTCAGGGTGCGACTTTGCTTTCTCTCGTCTGGGTCGGGCACGAATAGAACAGTCCCGAAGATTTAAGGTTATTTGAATCTGCAGGTTGGCGTCGTTCGCGTTGCGTGCTTTTGCACGGTAACAGACAGGCCTTATATTAGGTCCCGGGTATGGGACGGTCCACGGCTCAGCTCAATTGGGAGCCGTATTAATACCAATATCACCTGGAACGTGATAAGCATGGTATCAGTTTGAGGCAGCTGGTAATCGACCAGGCAACCCCTCGAGGGTGGCAGTAAACGATACGGCGGGGGTAGATGCCCGATATACCTGTTGGCCGGGACAAGGCCTCGACTGTTCGGTTCGAGATCTGATAATAATAATTACCTTTGTCTCGGTAGGCATTATTGCTCGTCTTTGCATGCCCGTGGTATATCGGATCCCCCGTCCTCGACGTCCCGTTACATCCCTCGCCCGGGGTCCACAGATACCGAGTAAAACGTAGGGGTAACGAATTAACGTATCAGAGGTAAAGTTTTCCCAGAGGTAGAGAAGATCCGCATAGCGCTACGCCGCGCCGCCAGCTGCATGAGGTGGAACCTCATCTGTGGGGAATTTGAAAACCGGGACCACGCCTGCAAGGATGTATTCTGCTAGCTAAGGACTTTGCTTCGGTCTACCAGCTATGTACCGCCTGCGACTCTCGCCGTACATCTAATCTCAATTATTAATTAAATCTAGCACATGAAGCTGTTTCGGCTACAGCCTCGACAATATACAGCCAGAATCCTGATCATAAATTAGTGGATAGTGCCTACCCGTAAACGCGTAATTACACTAGCACGCATTCACGCGCACGTAGGCACATACGACTGTGCGAAGCACGTTGGTAAAGAATTTTACTGAACTGGCTGATACTGTGTTTAGCTTTGTGGAGCAAATTCACGGTTGTCCGTGTGTGTGTGTGTGTGTGTATGGAAGAGCTATATTTTTATAGACGATCGCCTGTTCTGTATTGGAGTAATATTTTTTCATCTAACGATTCCATGCGGAATGGCTGACCCAATGCGACCAAACGAGACATTGAAACTCCCTGTTGCATATATGGATTGAAAAAGTACCTATACACTGCTACTAGTGGCACGGGGGTTCGTTGAATAGCAATTCAAATATTGGTAATTTTTTCGAACACGCGCCAACGCGATTCCCGCTCGGTATTCGCGTCATTGATTACATGCAGCGTTTCATTTGCCAACCCCTTTCATATCAACGTTTCTAACAGATCCTCTCATACTTTCTCGTAGTTCAAACCGTAATGACCTGTATTGACGCACCCGGCTTTACGCGCCTTTACACTGCATGCGATTGCATTTTTATCAAAACTTTTTTGCAATTCGGAAGTCTCAAGAGTCGACAGCCTCATGTCTTCATAGAATACGTCAGCTAGGCTACAGCCAGCGAATCTTGCCCATCAATTTCCACACAAAATCTTCAGACAAGTATCTAGTGGCGATAAATTTTGAGCCAAATTTTATTTCTTTCGATCGGTCTCACGAAGAATTGGGACATTGGGTCTGGTTTTTATTTCACTTTTTTATTTTTTTTTATTTTATACTAGTTGCTCGCGAGCTTTAGTATCGGTGGTTAGTCTGACGAGCTGTCCAGTCGTTAGGGGAGATGTAATTAAAAGATAGGTCAGACAACCGAGCGTCCTCTAATCGCCTGGATAAATGTAGAGATGACGCGACGCGGTTATACGTACCGCCTGTAATTTGCCAGCCACGTATATGCAAATCCGTTCCCGAGAATGCAGTAAGCCTACCAAAGCCCTCAAATGCCCTCAGCCTAACGTAACGCGACCAGTCCGTGTCGTAATTAATAAGACTTGTTATCGCAGCCCTTGCGTTGGCCGTAACCAATGCATCCGTACTTTGACAAGTGATCTTGGTATTACAACCCTCTTCACTCTTATGACAAAAATGATAAAAGAAAACCGCGTAGAGATCATCGAAAATGACCGGAGTTCAGAGTCGGCAAGTTGAAAAACGATAAACATTTTGTCTCCCCGAATACGGGGTCTCTAATTTTTGAGAAAAATAAGATTGCCAATGAAGCGCTGTAAATTCGCCTGTAATCGAACTGAACTAACGGCTCTGAATTCTGGCTAAGCGAGACGAGGCGTATTGGTGAAAATAAACGAGGCATCGTGTACATCGGCATCGCCCTCGCCCTCATCCCCGTCGTTGTACGACCGCGCGGCGCGGCGTTGGGTGGCTATTACAATTAGTCACCATTATGGTAGGATGGGCAGAGCTCTGCCACGGACGGGGGGGTAGAATCTGGTGGGTGAACGGCGGGAGTCTATCATTGCTGACCAGCCGGCTCAACCGGACCGAACCGAACTGAACCGAGCCGAACCGTTCCATCGTTGGAACCAGGAAGGGAACCAGAGCGGAGGCAACGGGGGAGAAGCTAGTTCCACCAGGACGCATCGTAATTACAAACATTCATTTCACACTGAAAGCCGACCATCGCGTCAACCGAACGAGCCAGGGCGATCTAGAGTGCGCCATGTCAGGGAGACGAACTTTTTTTGTTCTATTTATTTATTTATTTTTTGATTTATTTTCTGTCCTTCACTCGGTTTTCCTGTTTATTTTCGGAAACTCGTTAGCCGAGGAAACTCAGCGAAGTAATCGGTTAAAAACTGTAACGGGTTTCGCGACGCGCGACGCGCGGTTTACGAAAAGATGCGACTGCAGCTGCAGCAGGTATTATAACGGTGGGAGTTTAAGCAGGGTGGTGGTTGAGTAAGTCCAGGATGCTCCGGGAAAGGACACCCTCTTGGATTTCTTATTTTCCCTCGTTAACCAACGAATGCTGCTGCAGTTTTCGTATAACGAGGTCCTAAGAGGGCCTAACGTAGACGTTGACTCTACTCCGCGCTTACCCCTGCGCAGCATCATCCCCTTAATCAGGCCCTGCTTACTCGGCAAGAGCTCCCGTATTACAGCATAACTTTTTATGCGCGGTTTCGATTTGGCACGCCTCGAGTCTTACGTTTAATGGCTACGAGCGATCTTGAGGTACCTCCAAACAGCCCGGGCTTTACTAGTACGTCGCTTTAACGTTCACGTAATTATGTCAAGCAGATAACCACCGTTAACGACCTGCTGAAATAAATAAAAAAAAAATAAATAAAAATAAATAAACACACACACACATACATGACGTCGCTATTTATTCAACGATACACCCTCAACCGCTGTTTCAAGATGTCTACGATACTGATTAAGGATTGAATACCAGTTGCAATAGCGATATAATAATCCTGATGAAAACGGTAAAATTTGAACGCTATAAAACAGAAATAAATTCCGTTCGTTCTAGATATGTCTCTAGTTCGGTTGAGGCAGAATTTTCCTCTCTTATTATTCGCAAATTGCCATGAGTACGATTTGGAAATAAGTTCAGATGAATATCCTTCGTCTTTCTGATAATAATTTTTCGCTCAATCAATACTAGAGAATTTCCATCAAGACGTATCAAACCGATTTGCCTGCGGGTAGGTATATAGCTATCGAATTGTACGGCATAAGTAGGTATACGATGGATTGAAAAATCCATTTCGTAGATAGAGTCGAGTGACGATATTCTGTACAGTTTAAGGAGCAACGATCAACCACCTCTTCACGACAGCGGGGAATTGTGAAAAATCGTTATGTGTAGACGGATACCGATAGAGAAACAGGAAGTCCTCTCACCCACAAAAATTGTAGAAAACCAATATGCGGTGGATGGGTCGTGGCGGCACGTGGATTGAGTTTGCGGTCTGGTGCAGGACTGGATGGTTAATTTCACACTCCCATGATTATATAGACGAAATGGAGGGCATTTATATGCGGCCGCGTGGAGGGCCGACCAGCGAGGATGTCTGATTGGGTCCGATATTCAACGAATATAAAACTCGACTACGGATCCCAACTCACCTCACCCTCCCTGCACTTTTCTATCCTCTTTTTCTTCACAAAGGTATATCACGTGTGTGTGTGTGGGTGTAGGTGTGGGTCGCGAGAGAGAACGTCTGTCTAAAGTACGTATTTGCGAGTCATACCAATGTAGGTACTGATCCCAATAGATCCATGGTATATGGGGTTCAGGTATGTATCTGAACAAATGGGTATAGGACCGTTGAATATGTGGGGGTCCGGGTACCTACCTATATAGCTCGTAATGTCTCCAGGAGCCGAATAGAAACGTTCGATCGTTCGAAAGATTGCCTCGTTCTTTACTTTTGAAGGCTGTTTTCTTTCCATGCGAAAGCAGTCGAGCCGAGACTTGCTTGGTTGATCGGCGACTGTCTCGAGGAGCACTAGGAGAAGTCTTTGCTCGTTGGTCTTTGGTCTGGACCTAGACCCAGGTCGATGGTTGGGGGAATTTTTGAAGAGGGATACTTATAAAACGCGGCTAGGAGAATTGGAGAGAAACGTACAGAGAAATAGAGAGAGAGAGAGAGAGAGAGAGAGAGAGAGGAAAAGAGGATATAGTCCTTGGCATTAACGACATAGCAACGCCACGGTAATATCCTGGTAATACACGTACCAACGGAATAATAATAGTTCCAGCAGGTAGGTTTACTCCTATGTGCGAATTGTTACCATAAATATTTTGCGGCTTTATCGTGGTTCGTGTTTCTCAACGGTAGTAATATTTCCTGAACCCCGTTACACTTACCAGAATAGAGAGTCGCCCACGGTAACTACCCGGTTAACGCAGTGCGGCGTCGCGGCGTCGGTGCGGCAGCGGAGGCAGAAGCGTTGGAGAGCGACCCTGCAAAGGTTATAAAAATTCAATTAACTCCGCAGTTTTAATTAATTCCGTATTTATATGGCACGATAAACAGAAACGGCCCCAGTTTGTTTAATCCCCGGTACGCGCTATCTCTACGTCCATTTCACTTTTTTTCTTTTTTTTTTTTCCACGTTCACGTTTCACGTTTCACTCTTTCCTCTTATTTTTGATTTTTTGTTTTTCTCCAAATTTTCACTCCACCTTTCGAAATACTTGTGAACAAGTCCAATTCCCATTCATCTATAGCTATGACAAGTATATCACGTCGAAAGTAAAGTTATCGTATCTTATTTTAAACGAAAAGAAGTAACGATAAGAATGAAAAAAAAAGCCAAACTAATTTCCAGCTACACCTTTTTTTCTTCCTCACTCTTCACTGTCTCCTTGGTTATCAGGAAATCGTGGGTGCAGATTAGCGTGTCTGGGGCCCGGCCGGGGCTATCGATTTCAATATCCATTCGATAAATATTCCTCTGGATAAAGTCAATCCAAGTTCTTCTCTATACTTACCCTGGCAATCTTGAATCTATATATTTATATAGGTACATAGATATGTATATATAACGGTATATAGTAGATGGTAGGCAGCCTTGCGCACATGATTCGAGATACACGACCCCCCTACAGGCGAACGACGGCCGAAGCACCCTGGCTTTAGATAATATCCTCTCTCTAACCCGAGGTACGGGCCATCTACCTCCGCAACTTCCTCTATACCTCTCCTTGGCCAAGGGATATTTTGAATCGTAAGTTTTCACATATTTTAAGGGCTCTTGCCTATGTGCCATCTTTCACGGAAGTCTATCGGAGAACCGGCTACATTTTTATTCAGTCACTTTATATTTTACCAATAAAGATATACCACGTATATGTTATCGTTGGCCAATCGTTTACCAGCTGCAGCTTACGGTAATAGAAATATCACATTCATTTTTCATTCTGCATAATACATGTCGGTCGAATCTTTATGCAGGAGCTTCTTCGAAAGGCGTATTACCTATACGTATTCGATTAATCACTCTACAAACGAAATTCGTGAAAAGTAAATGTTTAGCTGTACATTTTTTCGTTTTCATTTTCAAATGATCGACAAATCGCGGGATTTCATCTTCTGGATTATTCCGAAACATTATTTGCGAAGTGCGTAGCAGACGCGCGTACGCTTTCTGATGATGGTGTGCGGGTCGCATGATCGGAGGGTGTCTCGCACGGTTACGCTTAGCTGAATCAGCACTTCTATTTCCCCGCTGTGTATTCCATGTGGACGTAGTATACGTGTACAGGGTACGTCAAAAAGATGTTTACACTGCTGGATCCGCCTTTAGATGATCACATCTTTCACGATTTTCCAGAATTTAATCCCAATCCATGAAACTATGAACACGAGCTGTAACCGGGGTAAAGTCACGAATTTTATCGATAGTGATTTATTATCGAACTGAATTTCGTGATTACCGGAAAAGGAAATCGAAAGTAATTAATTAAGATCTGATATGAATAGTTTTTGAACAGCTAGTAGTGTAACAGGAAGGGTTCGTGGATTTTGTTCTGTCATTGATAAAAAACTTTTATTTTCTTTCATCGAACGTACAACTTCTGTACTTACAGTGTACAGAAACTTTAGATGGGAATAAGTAATTGGAAGTTGCAAGTCCCGTAAAGTTTTCGTAAGTTTTTGGTGTACCGAGAGGAAAAGAGTTCGTAGTAACCGGAGTTCGGGGTCGTTTCTAATATTAATAAGTAGAAAGAAAGGTTGGCTGATCAGAGAAGCTGGCTGTGGCGAACCACATCAGAGAACCACTATCTATCTCAGCTATTAGCATAATTACAATACTTTCCTCTGCAATGCATCTCCGTATTTATTTTAAGCTCTTTGATATTCGTGATGGGATTGCAAACCGAACCCATTACGCTGATGCTGCGTTAAAAGCTAATATAAACCGGGGCTTGAACGCAGATAATACCCGAGGTATAGCCATATCCTATAAGGCAACATGTTAATGCAGAGAATTGATTAATTGGATTCGGTGAACCATTGACTTTGTAACTGGTATCCGTATTCCTATTGTCTCTTCATTCCGATTATACCTATACTTCATCTTCGCTTTACCGCATAAATATATGAAAAATAAAGATCTGATTAAACGAAAAAGGTAATGACCTCCGAACAAATCCAATGTTTCAACCTGCTTCTTATATTTTCATAAATATTTTCACTTGTCAGATTTTCCTGTCTCGTTCACTTTTCGTAACCGACTAATTCGCCCCGTTCCATGCGAAGGGTGCAGGATACCGAGAGAAAGAATTCGTTGAATTTTCAAACGAAAATTAAATCGACATTGGTGACGGAGTTATCTTGTCACCTGTAACGAAGTAGATATTAGTCAGGTTGACAAAGAGATGTGATTTCCTAGGCAAATGACGCCAATCGTATTTTAGAGTAAACGCACCGCAACCCCTAACAATCGTACCTGTGTGAGTTAGTGTCGTTGTACTAGGGGGAGATTGCACCCATTTTATTCAACTCTCCTTCTCTCCGTAACACTCCGAAAACCCTTCGATTAGAGTTTTCGTCAACGTCACCGGTACGCTTTTCGAATGTAAATATCCAACTGCAAAAATTTCACGGTCAACCACGCATCAGTGATTATCAAAATCGTACCATATTTTCACATTCATAGATTGAATCTGTGTACCCATATTTCATTCACCAATTGCGGAGTCTAATCGACAGTCTTAATATTCGCTGCATATTTCATCCGATCTTATTTTTATCTTGATGTATAGATAATAAGAGTCCATTTTGTCTGAATTACTGCAGTTGCTTAAGTGAGAGGGTGAAATCTGCCCTTACAAAAGTAATAATTAGCATAATTTTTTAAACTTACGTGTAAAGGGGTGATTAATCTCGAGCCCGGACGTAATTAAGTGTCGCACTAATTAGCGAAATATTAATCTGTTTCAGCGGTGTAATTAATTACTTATTTTACCGGCAGACCCGGGCCTTGAAAATTGTCATTTTCCCCGTGTCAGAGGTAGATTAAATAAAAGCGAAATAAATTGCACCGTTATTTATTTCCATTTCATTTCGGGCACCAAAGTAGTGATTTCGATTTTTTTTTTAACGCTGTCGGCTGGTTGGCGCAGTTTGATGAAACAACTCGGTACCTCGTACTACACAGGGCTGCGTCGGGTCCATAAAACCCCAAGTAATTTATGCCTCGTCCATGCTGTAAATAACTGCTGAACCTCTCTCCCCTGCCAGTGCTCATCCCCTCACTAACACCTGGACCACGTTTCCCTCTAAATCCACGATCAAGAGATTCAAAAAAAAAAAAAAACAGCCCGGTCTCAACGCGTTTCTACATTTCGTAATTAATCTATAAAAAACTGAAGACAAACTTGTAACAAAAAACTAAAATACGAAAATACGAAAATTTTACAGAATTTTGTGAACTGCGCTTGAGACTACAAAATGTAGAGTTGGTGATATAGTCGGTCGATACTACGGCCTTCTGAGATAAAAAGTCATTCCAGTACAACCGGCGGACTGCATTTACACCGATCGAATACTTTGCTTTGTATTATCTCTGCAGCGCAGCACAGCCGAACGCCTGAAACAGAGCAATACTCGGTGAGCCCATGTAAGCCTGTACCCAGTTTTTGTGCTTCTAACAGGAGCTTGGTATAATTATATTTATACCCATCGCATGTATAAGAGCGTGTTGAGTGCGGCTTGTAAATTTTATACGGCACCTAAAATTTTTATTAATACTCGCGGCCCGCGCCAGACAAACGACCAAAGGGTGGTTGGTTCATGATGCAGTAAATAAAAATACATCAATTTTCTATGGGACCTTATACTTTTCCATGATATATGTATAAATAAAACTTAAAATATTACAGGCACTTTACAAGCATACAAAATGTTCATTACTGTATATTTTTTAAGCAAATTTTTCACCCGCATTATTATATTTCACCCCACAATTAGTTCAACTTCAGTTAAACAACGTGAAATTCACTCAATTCAGCGAGCCACTTCTCGACTCGTTCAAAAAATGTCATTGATACAAGGATAGAGTTGCGATCTCATTAGCGTTTGAGGTGTTGGATCAGACCATCGTATCAAGTGTTATCAGGAGTTTGCAACGTGGAAGACGTTCTCTAGGTGTCCTTTGGGTACCTGCAGGTCATTCGCGCACGGCCACTTGAGGGAAGTGGAGGGTCTCTACGTATGTTCGCCTATGTCAAGGCACGGCTCAGCCATCACCAGCACCATCTACGTAGCTTCCGGGTGGCAACTACCTCGTAACCCGTCTAACCGAGGGCCAACCTACTCCAGCTAGTCCGCCCTATACAACCACCTAGCGGTTAGCCTCGCGGTAGACGGCCTCTTCATCAAGGATCACACGTGTGCCCAGCCAGCCATCCACTCGCTTCCTATCATCCTCCCTTCCTCATCCTCATCCTATGTCTCTGGTTCTTCATACCGGTCGGTGTTAGTTGCCACCGTGTTCTCGCACTGTGGGATACAGCAAGTACCTGGACTATGGATGCACTATGTTTACGAGGAGTTGAGGAATGGAATACGCGAGAGGGCACGCACTACAAGGGATAAGCTGTCGGTTAGTGGTCTTGGAGGGGTGGATTGCCGCGGTGGTCGACTGGGTAATGCTGTTCCCTCGTTACAGACTCCTCTCGACCAGTGAGGGGCTTATCATGATCTCTGCGAGCTATGGAGTATCGGTCATTATCCTGTGAATCAACTTCGTTTTAGTTTAGGTAAATTTCATGTGAATAGTCTTTTTCCACAGCAGGTTTGACTCGATTGAATAATAGTCAGAGATCGTTCATCGGCACTCGACCTTGAGAGAATGAGATTAATATTTCTAAGTTACACAAAACATGGTTCGAAATTTTTCTAAAGATTGGATAAGATATCACCTTCGTTCTTCGTCGTGAGTTATAAGAATGAACATCTTTTCAACCGTCAAAGACATGCACGATCTCTGGCTCCTTGGCCCTTCCATTTAGTTGTACTCACACGCGAGTAACGACCAACAGAAACATATGTCACATAAGAAGCCGATCGCGCATCATTACTGTGCCGTCTGCTCGAGGCACGCATCTTTTGCCAAAGACCAGACGACCGAACGTCTGCACTCGTGCATGTAGACGAAAGCGAGTTGCATAGTGGGAGTCCACACGACAATTTTCCCCTACGTCTACATCTAACAGGGGCTGAATATATTCCATGAATTGACGTCAGTAGCAAAGTTCACGTTTCAATGGCTCCATTTCAACGGCCGTAGTCCCTCGCGGACGCAAACATGAATCCTGCAGTCAGAATTTTACTCTCTATCATTGAATTGATCTTTCCAATGCAGTGCGATGGCTAGCTCGGACGTAACGCCTGCCCAGAGGCTTACACAATTGGGCGATATTTTCTGTCAACAGAAAACTTGGGTGCAGTGCAGCGTTATTCTCGTTACCGGAGTCTATTTGAACGCGGTAAATATGTTTAAGCAGAATGTTGTTAACGCATAGGCAGTTATGTTGCGCCCCTGGACAATAGGTTGGGTGAAAAGTTTTGTTAGATGGCACGTGCTTCAATCAATGACGGACGACTAAATACGAATATACTTTTGTCGCTTTGTTACATTGCAACAATAGCTGGTACCGTATCTTCAAATGGAGTGCAATAGTTCGCCTAACTCAGTGTTCCTGGTCCGGAGTCTCTCGAGCATTATCAAGTCGTTGGCAATCTTGGTTTCGCACCTGAGCCCAATCTTCGCACTACGTCTCTCCGCCCTCAGCCTCTTCGTCGTACTCGAGAACTGTATTCTGCATCCTGCAGGGAGGGTATTGCCGAACCACCGTGGAACGCATCTGAACGATCAGACAGCCGCAAATGCTGACACCTAAACAAAGGAACCAGACGCAATCTGTATGCATGCCGTCTAAATTGCATGAAATTAATTTCTGTCCTTCACTTAGGTATCCAGAGCGCACGCGTGCGTGTATAGGTATACTTAAATAGATTTGTAGAAATCCACTGCGAGACGGAGCTTATTGATATTCTCTCGGAATCTCGTAGCGAGCTGATGACATATTTTTTGATCATTTTTTATCCAGCTATATATTTTAAGCTACGGTTGACAATCCTGGAGTAATCGACGCAAGAACAATAATACGTTGGGTCTTCTGCTTGAAATTGACGCCCGAAGACGACCCACTTTGGCTGCCCTCGCGCATGATGGATGGCCTATTTGCCAGACCCTGGTGCTGGTACATAAATCAAATGTACTATATTGCGGAGCTCTCTCGTGCTTCAGCTTCCTTATATATACACAGATGAAAGAAACTACGTTTATGGTTGTTGGGTGTACGCGACGCTCTAGGACGCGCCATCCTACTGCAGGCGACGATAGACGCGAAGGGATTGAATATCAGGAGGGCATTGATTGCGAAGGGTTATAGACGAGGTGTGAGCTGACGAGGGTGATGCTTTCGGCGCCAGGGATTTCCCACCACCGGCAACGGAAACCTGGATGCCTGACTGCTTGCACCCTCCACTGCTTCTGTATTTGGTATTAATATCTCCCATGACACTCATTCTAAAAGTTTTACCCTCGCTTGTGTCATCGCGCAAAACAAAGATCCTTCGAGTACTTCTTTCAACCCAGGCGTTTTTTTTTTTTCGTCGGTATGATGTACTTTTTTTTTCAAATACCATGAATAGTCTACGTCGTTCGTGTATAGACGGGTAAGCACTCATTTGTCTAGAAAAATGCAGTTTATTTCAGGAACTCATGATGACGTACTGACTATATTTCTTCGTGACTAGCAAATCTAGTACAATGATAATTTTGAAAATATTTACGCAAAGTTTTTCTTCGATTAGGTATATAGATTAAAAAAAAAAATGACCGCAACCTATGGATCGATTGGTCAGAGAAGAATATTTTCATATATTTAGCTATTGGTAACGTCTTGGAATGAAAATATAATTGGCAAAAGTGATTGTCTAATATCGAGTATTAATTTACCCCTGGAGATTGTCTCAAGCATCGAAACGCGGTAAATCTCTAGAGTTCCGATATCAGGAATTCGATATTCGGATGGCGCAGTGATAATTAAACGTCCCATAAATTTGCTGGTCTCGATACGCGGACGTCAAGAGGCTGGAGGTGATCTCGGTATTCGCAGGCTAATCACGTACGGACGAAGAGTCAGGATAGGGCGGGTTTCTGGCCCAATTTCAATTGGTCTTTCTCTCTCCTCGGCTTTTCTGGCTGTTCACCTTCCCGCCGGCTATATATCCGCCACCTAAAGATCCTGAATTTACGCCTTCTGCCAGAGGCCTCGAAGTCCCGCGATCTCCGCTTAGCTTTCAAAAGTTAAAATAATATACGACATTCAGTGATTAGATTGAAATTGATTAGTTAACCGCATCGCTCGCTTCCTGAATTCTAAATTGAATTATCTTCCTTCGAATTCAATTTTCTACGTTACATACATAATTACATATTATATACACAGCGCAGCGTTTGCCACATTCAAAACACCCGTGTCATGGAGTGAGACGGAACGCTTGAGAATGATTAGTGCTTTCAGAGACGCCTGAAAATACATCTACCAAACAGAAGAGAAAAAAAATGTTAATTTAATAGACCCTCGTAATTGATGGTATCGGTATTGTGGATGGAGGAGCTATTAAAATCACCGATAAGGTCTCTTACCTACCTATCTACAGAAACAATCGTTCTAACTACGCTATTTACTCTCAGCTTTCTCTCGGAAGCTCGTACTATAATTAAAATGATTACAATGATGGGCCGATATTTTAGACTCTAAAAATATCGCGACATAAATCTTGCAGCACTGCAGAGGATAATTGAGAATTTCATATGCTTATAGAAAATCAGTGTTTCGAAACCTTTAAGTCCAAGCTATGATGGCTTGTCTTTTCCCCGTGATCTTATGTACAGCATTCGATTTGGGAACACAGGATTTTGAAGGTAATATAAATTTGTTATCCTAGTTTTATGCCAATGCAATGGTAAATGATATTTTCTCTCGGACCATTGAAACGGATTGTACCGTAGTTTTTATCCGACGTATAATACTGTCAGAAGAGTCGATCTATGCAAGCGAATTGGCAGTTTTCCAAGTTCCGTTCAGGAATAAGAAGGGTTGGTTGACTAGGGGATGAAGATCTGAGGAATAGTTTAGAGTTCTGTCGATAGATGGTGGCTCGTCTGAAAAGCTCAGCCCGGGGCTGCTTACCGACCCGAGTCAGGACGACGGCTGCGACGCGAAGACCGGCCTTCTGGAAAATTTTCATATAAAAGATTCTTAGAGTTGCCTCAAGTTTTCCCTTGAATATTACTCAAACTATTCCCACTATGCCGAAGCAGAGATTTCCGGCCACAACTTTACCAAGGAATGCATTTTGACATGATTGATTCCATTTTATCAGATATGGTTCTTCAAAGGAATGTCTTCTACCTACGTTTCCTCTATTTTTTTAAACTCCTATTTACCTACCTGTATGTCGTTATCGCGAAGGAATGCAGATCATTATTAATGATCAGTTGATCAAACAAACAATAAAATTTTCAACGCACTTACCGATATATTTCCGCAATGCATCTTCGCTGCATAATAATGACACAGATGCTTTTCATTGTTTGGTAATTGTCACCTGTGAACACGACCTTCTACAATTACGTATAAATTACTCGTCCAATCTGCAGTCTGAAGTAGTAAGCTACAATTTTCTATCGGAAGATGTACTGGAAGCTATTAATCCTTCTAGCCCTTACGGGCTGCTGTTCGGTCTTATCTCAATCGACTGCAACTGAATCGGAGAACACTGTTGGAACTGAATCGGAGAACACTGTTGGAACTGAATCGGAGAATACTGTTGGAACTGAATCGGAGAACACTGTTGGAACTGAATCGGAGAACACTGTTGGAACTGAATCGGAGAACACTGCAGGTGAAACTGAATCACCGGCCGTTGCTACCAGCGAGGTGAGTCCCAATTATTACATGATATGCCTTGACCATAGCCTATATGGCACGATTGCTTCTAGTGAACTGAAGATGATGTGTAAGACCATAATTTGATACGAAAATTGTTTGTATTTTCTGTAGGATGAGGTACAAGAATCGACACAAGCTCCTTCTGTCGCACAGAAGCCGCGCCCTCCTCTGCCACCCAGATTCAAAGGAATTACTATTTCTGATTTGATCAATGCTTTCAATAATGGTATTGCCCCGCTTGGCCCTCGTCCTCGCGGTAGACCAGGTCCTCCTCATCACGGTAGACCAGGTCCTCATAGGATTCCTAGAAGTTCTGGGTCCCAAACTGCGTTAGGTGCTTCCGACAATTCCGATCTTAACGGTAACAGCCTACCAGGTCTTTCTGGCATCCCTGATATTTCAGATTTCGAACTTCCAAATGTAGACGAGCTTGTGCCAGAAATCCCTGAGATATCAGATCCCTCGGATCTTGAAATCCCCGAAATCCCAAATTTGCCCAGACTCCCGCTGATCCCTAGACTGCGAGCTGCTGTAAGTCAGGCCAGGAAAAAGTTAGCGAAAGAGATCGACGCTGGACAAGACTTGCACAGTGGCATCCACGACGCTATTGAGACCGGACTCCGCAGCTCCAATCCGACCGAAGCCGTCAGAGGACTCGTCTCAACGATCTTAACGGTCTATTTGGATTGCGCTCTCAACTGCCCTCTGCTCATCGTCGGTGGTTACGTTATGCGCGAAGGCCTATTGTTGGCTTCCGACGTCCTCAGGGCCATCGCTGAAGTATCTGCACAAATTCAAGGTGTCTAATGGACGTGATTTAATTTTCTTTCGCATGATATTTTAACGCTATCGATGGTTTTCCTCCACTATATTTAGAAGAGTATAATTTCTCTGAAACATGTAGATTTTGAGTGCACAAATAAAGGTGTTTGCTATCCCGAAAATAAGTGAATCATCATTTTTGTCTATTTTTTGGAAACACGGTGGTAGTCAAGCCTGTTTGCTTCTCTCCGAGTAATGGTGCATCCAGTGACTACCTGTGATGGAATCTTCAGATTTCTATTCTCAATATGTTTCCGCAATAAAACATACTCGCGCCCACACACAGGTCCCACGCGCTTCTGCTGATCGTAAAATGGTATAAGTGAAAGCTTTAAAAAAATACGCTGCTCTGGCGAATGATATTGAATGTTCGCTACAATCTGTCCTTGCATCATAAAATTGTCATCATGCACGCATAAAATATGAGTGTGCTCTGCCGCTTGGCAATGCGGAGTGCCGCAAATCTATGGATATCTATATATGAAAGCATATATAGGTATGCAAAGGTAATATTTGGGCTCACGCATGAGGATGTATGTATGTAGATATATATATATATGTATATATCGTATAAGGATATATCTAGGAATATATTTAAGAATATATACATATGTACCGTGCCTATGTAGGTATATGGTCGCTATGGTACTCCAGTCGATGCCGCAGAGATGCCTGAACGCATATTTTTACCTTACCAGTCTGCTAAAATACATTTCCTAGGATGTGTCGCTATAGAAGGCCTCCAGCTGCCTCTAGCTCCTAGGCGTGATATTCTACATGCGTAATGCTTGAGGAGAATTTCCATACATGAATTTCGCGTAGTCCCAACACTCGAAGTGTTATAGCACCGTGGAGGAAACGTTCTGGTGTTACCATTGGGCTGTGCGAATATTTCAGTTCCCTCTCGTTCAATTTTCAATAAGTTTATAATTATTTTGGCAATGATTATGAACCAGATAACAAAACAAAAATGTGCGGAAAAAAGGATTGCGAAATAACGCAGCAATGACCCTGAAAATTGCAGATTTAGTTGATGAAATTTTGTAACTTATGGAGTCTTCTTACTTCTCTTCCTCTTCTTTTTTTCTATGCTCGGCTATAAGTGGCTCTGTTTATGCCAAACCCCGGATTTTTCTGCAATCTAAGTGATTTTAGAGGATACCTGCTCATCCATTTCTCCCATGACAATTGTCTGCGGTAATTCGAGGCTTGATTGCATTTTCAACGCGTCATGGGTCGGGGTTTGATTGACCGACGCATTGACAGCGTTGTGGGACCTGTCACCGGTAACGTAACCAAATTCTCGACGATCAAATCCAACGTTACGATAATGCTTGTAAATTGGTAGAATTATGCACGTGACGTAGCGCGGTAGTGAACACAGTCCTCGATTAGCATACGCGTTACGAAAAGTCAATTCTAATTCTGGTTCATTCGAAGGCATCACGTTTAGATCCAGTCCGTTATCAGAAGTTAGAAATTTCTTCCACCGAGTTATTACTACTGAAAAAATTTTCGGGTATTATTCACCTCGTATTTTAACATCTTTAGGAGAGAGGAGAAGATCCAAAATTCTGCCCTGCGAAGAATCACATTCATTGATAATAAGCGGTCTGTTTCTGTACGGGGATATTTAAACACTCACAAAAGTCATCAGATGGTATAGCTAATTGCCTTCAAGTTCCACCTCTCGTTAGCGTCCCCGGCATGTTCATCACGCTCGCATCCACCCCATCCCAAACCACCCGACCCATCTACCTACCCGAGCAAAACCCTGCAGCAGTCTATAGATCTTCACCTTGGAACACCTTCATCAAGGGTCGGGGAAACCACCGTTACTCTACGGGCACATCGTTGTACCTATCAAGCACAGCCGCTTGGCTCGCTCAAAACAAAACCATGAAATTAGTTACTCGTTGAATACGAAAGACACGTTTACTTCTTTGAATGAAAGTCGTGGAAATGTCTGCGGGGTTATTATTCGCCACAAAGTGATGCGACGTGGGGAGAGAAGACTTCTCGTTAGGATAGATATAAGCTACTGAATAGAATGGCTGCGATGCTGGATACAGTTGACAGAAATATCCTATAAATTTCGAAAAATGTATAAAACGTGGTGAAAATTTCTATCTAAGGGTCTCATAGTCATACGTATGTATGTATGTATGTATGTATGTACCTGTACTAGTCAGCTTTTTCAAACTATCGCACCCATCGCAAACTCGGTTCTTTAGAGACGTGGTTAGCTCGTGCGAACTTGTCGAGTTCGGTTTCTTTCTCTATTTATTTCATGTAGTTTGAGGGAAAAAAAAGATAATCAGAAGCAACGAGCGAGTGATATAAGCAGTGTGGCAAAGTAAGGCGGTAAGGTGGTAAAGTAACGGTTCCGTTCGGCGGTCCGTTTATCCGCCGTCTCTCCTAGTTAAGAGAAATCGGTGTAGGTGCGGATAATTAATTGGCATCGAACAACGCAAACAACATTAACTCGGGGATTAGCTCGTATACCTCGCGAGAAAGATGGGATTCCAAAGAGGGTAGTGAGCTCGAATTGGCCAATGATACTTCCTCGCTTTCCTTTCTCCTTTTCCCTCCGCCACGTTTCTTTCCATCTCCCTTATCCTTCTCCCATGGGCTTTCTGCGGGCACGGATCCCCGAACGATACTACGTACAGTGATCTTCATTGCCCAGATTCGATTCCCCAAATCCCACTAATCGGTAATTACGCTGCACGACTATACATCCAACAGTTCATTCGACCGTTCAGCAGCTACTCGACAATCAGATACGCCAAAACTGTAGTGATGCTTGTCACGTTTATCATAATCATAAAATATTTAACCTGCAGACTGAAATCGTATCAAGCCGTGATTAAACCACACGTAGGTAAGATGCTGAAAGTCTGCAAGTCTGGAGAAAGCCCATCTGGATCTCAATCAGAACGTTGCCACTAGCACATGTGTTCGGGTGGTGGCTTAATCAACAGGGGTGCAGCGCGTCTAGCCTTTACCTTTCATCATTCCGTCAACAATTCTTGTGGTAGCAGCTCAGTTTCTGTCACGTAATCGAGAGTTGAAATCCATCTTGAGTAACGAGGGGTAAGGTATGGCTTTGTGAAATAAATTTTCAAATCAAGAAATCCGGATGAAATTCAAGATTTGGGGTTGATAATCGATTGTTCGGCTCAACGCTCAAAACTGTATCATAATGGAATATCAGAGAAACTTACTAAGAACAGCGTAGACTTGGCTTCTCAAGTGCGTTGAAAAAGAATCCGACAGTCGCACCTAAGCTGTTAACAGCTATGTGAGAGTAAATGCAACGACGGCGGGGGTCTTAAGACGTTGCTACAGGCATTTCTTCGGAGTAACTCGGAAATAATCATCCCCTATCGTGGGGCCTCTGGTATTTGGAAACTCGTGGCCGGTTCTAACACCCTCGCGAAAGAACGCCAGGGGATTAGCTCTTGGAAAGTTGTAATAGGCCGATAAATCGTAATGGGATTTTCGCAAATCTAATTATCACGTCTTGTTCATGGGTAAAAACTATTCGGCTAGTAAAGCTGGATCGCCGTTTGCCGAAGGCCAATTTAAAATCTGACAACAAAGAAGACCGCGCGCCTAGATCGAAGAGCTTAAAAGCAATCGAAAGCGTCTATATATAGGTATATAGAATTACCAACATCTCTGCAGCGCCGCGGTAAAGAGTTTCTTTTCTCTATCGACCGAGAACTTGGTCTTTACTCGCTATCTAAATTCACGGGGGTAGAAGAAAATGAGGCAAGAAGAAATTATTATCTTCGAGAAAACGACTCGCCAAAAAAGTTTCCATTGTTCCATAAAAACCCGCACCTTATTAGTTTTTATTCCCTTAGTTTGCTTTCATTGTAATTCTCATGGTTATAACGCGTTCTCCGCCATAGGAAATGTACTTCGTATATCTATATACGAAATTTCAAGTACTCGAGGTTATCTCTCTTTCGACCCTCTAGCCTAATCGAATATTGAGTACGAAACGTACGCTCTAAGAGGACACAGCACTATAAGGCAGGTCTTAGAACTTTATCTCCATATGCTAATTCGGATTGACCCACGCAATAGTAGGAAATCTTAACTTGAGCTGAACAACTGTCTGCAGGTAGATATCGTTGTATGGTAGTATTATCGAGGTAGGCGTCGGAGAGAATTCTCTTCTAGACGGTTGTCAGCGTCGCCATTGGCCTGGCCACCGCTACTTTACAACGTTTCGCGTTTGAATAATATATGGAGTACGCCTAGCCGCTCCCAAGAGTTTCTTGTCCACGTGACTCGTTGCCTCGACTGCAACGGCGACGTTGCATTTGCATAGAGTGAACGAGCAAGTGTCTGTTGTCTCTCTGCGATCACCATCTCGTAAAGAGTTTTGTAGTATAAAAGGGATCTGAAGACACCGTGCCACGTTTAACTCGAACGCACGTCCCGCTTTACGAGGGTGAAACTATAAACTGGTTCCCTATTTCTTTCCGCTACGTAACCTTCCCATTATCTCCGAAAAATTGTTTCACTCTTTCCTATTATCGAGGAAATTTCATGCACGTCGCTTAATACCCGAAAGAGTGAAACGTCAATTTCTAGTAACATCGAAGATGGTCTAAATTCTGGTAAAAACTCGGTTAGATTTTTCGCGCTATCACGTACCGTGCCGAGTTCACGTGGCCCGCACGAAATTCGAAAATCATTTTATCTTACTCGGCGCGACCAGTGTCGAATTAAGTGAATGCAGTTTGTTTGCAGCGGTCGGAACACTATTTAGAGAGGGTTTGGGGGCAGCACGGGGCTTGGGGTGCGCGTGGACTCGCGAGATACGAGCTAAATAATGGAGCACCAACCTACGTAGGTGCCTGGTGCCTGGTGTCTGGTACCCACTGCCCACTGGCTAGCTACCGGCTCCGTTACACTCGGCGTATTATACACCTACATGTGTACATAGATATAACACCTGACCACCCGCACTGAGGGTCCGAAGAACTGGGAACGAGATACGGTGTTCAGTAATAGCCCGAGACCAGTGCACCCGTCAGGGTATAATTCCACGAAAAGAGTTTTAACGATCATTCGCAATGCACGTTCCGAAGATTCCAAAGTCCAAGTATCGTTTTTTGACATCGCTATTCAGTTCGAGGCTTTCATTTCTCTCATTCCTCTGCACTGTGCTACGAGGAGACTGCAAAGAAGCTCAAAGAGTGTGGCTCGAGTATAGTGCGATGCAGGAGTGCAACAAGCCACTGTAAGTGATGTAGGTATATCTACACCAAGTCCGTCAGTTATCTTCGAACAAAGACCCGGGTATAACAAAGCCCTGGTTTCGTCTGGTGCGTCGAGTGCGTCGGGCTGAACCCCTGGAAGAGATAGCGGCGCTACTTAATATACAAGCTTTCGTTGACTCGCGTGTGGGCCTCTCGCGCCTACTCGAGATACGATTGTATCTTGGTGTACCGTGTTCCGTCCTCTATGCAGCTTCCAAGATAACGCTTTGAGATGTTTCGTACTGATGCCAGGAACTGTACGTTATTTACATACATAGAGATAGACGCCGATTCTTCACGCCATTGACCATGCACGGTCGAGGAGGAAAAAAGAAATGGTTGGGCGAACGGAAGAAGACGAAAATAATTACAAGGGAAAGATCACGGACAGTTCTTACGCGAATTTGTACCGAACAAAGGCGGAATAACGAGTCGCTAGCGAGTCTAATGACAATGCAATAATGTAAATCACGGATATAATCACGCTATCATTTGCATCGTTCAACACTAAAGTAATTTCACATGAACTGCCCACACGTATCCATATTTGACACACCCAAACGCACTCGGGACGCACCCCAAAATCCTACGAATGTTATTAGCACGCCCCATTCTCGAGTATACCTATAGCTAAAACGTAGGTATATATATATATATGTATTTACATACTATATAGCTTGTACGTACTAGCCTGTTATACTACGCAAAGCTAACCATTTGCATAGCGCATTGGTAATAAACACTCGAGAGCAAACTACCCGCTACGTTTGATTGGGTCGGCCTGTAACGACGTGGCATTGTTATGCTAATCTACAACCTGAGTGTCGCTTATCGTATGTCCACATGGGGCCAGAAGACCTCCAGGCCTCGGGGCTTGGTGTGGTAAGTTTCACAGGTCGCCTTCCCGATAAAAAAAAAAAAAATCTCACGATCATTCAATTTTCAGTAAAAAAATTAGTGATCGTAGAAGTCGTGGGTCCGTATTCAAATTTCTGTAACTTAGAATGAAATAGAGCTACTGCAACGTAATAACACGTCATTTATTGGTTCAATAACAATTTGGTACTGCAGATGATCTACCTGGTTATTTTCGATAAAAAGACTTCGGGGGAACTGCCAATGAGCCTGCACCCAATTATTTACAGAGAATTGTGTTGTTTGCAGATATGGATATACACGCGTTTATTCACATATGTGTGTTTTAGGCCATCTTTAGCGTTAGCCTGGAGCGACACTTGGTACTTACAACTTAATTCCAAGCGAAATGACAGACTCACAATTCGATGGTGAATTGATGGGGTGAGAGGGGCAATTTGAAAGCTCAGAAAGCAGCATCAGGCTTTGTTATCGAGGACTTTAGAGTCCCTTGCTCGGTAGCCTACGCACACAAATTGCGTCGTTGTATTTGCTTCCTAAGTTGACAGCTGCGGTACCCTTTCCAATAAGTATTATACTTCCTGACTCTATAGTTTGTTTTCTGAAACGAGGAAGGCTGGAGTAGGAGAAATAAAAATTTTTGATTCCGGTGGCAAAAACGAGTAAATACGAAGGACTCATGGAATTACGACGACTTCTAATTACACGTCATTAATAACAGAGTCAATTGAATGACAAATTGAACATATCCATTCGAATGTACGACTTTCCTGACACCCGGAATTCGCTCTGCGGGCTTACCCTTACTCCAGGAAGCTGAACCCGGTCACTTTGATACCCCTGCAGGGCAGCCTGTCAACCAAACTGGACTGAACTACGTTTGGGAATTTTTATCGACAGTCAATACTCCAAAAGAAACAAAAATAAAAATAAAATGATGTGTATTTCTACCCGGTTATCGCAGTTCTCGCGTTAAATTCACGTCCAATTGACACCTCGAACAGCACCAACGGTTTAATAGCCACCGGCAGATTCCAAGCGCCCGTAAATAACACAATTCAAATGCAATTAAAGCCTCGTTTTCACAATAATCACTGAACCGACAAGAACACCATGAGTTTGACGAGCGAGTAAAACCTTGATAAAAAATTTTGAGAAATATCTAAGTCGTGAATTTTTTAACTTCGGAATATAACTCTGCATTATCCAAGAATTGGCGTGTCAGTAAGGCCCTGCAGAAGGCCCAGAATCCTAGCTCCTAGCCGACTTTGGTGGTTCTCATGTCTGCCGTGTATCTGCCGTAATAGGATCAGAGGCTTATAGCGGCAGCTTAGCGGTCCGATCAATTATTGTCCGCTCCGGCTGCTGCTATCTGGGCTAGCGACTATCAGCCAGTCGCCGTTGCGTGGCTTGTAACGCTGGTCCATGTACGCCTTTATCTGCCTACGCCATGCTTTCGCAAAGCCGCGGGGTCATACTTTGAGTGCGTGACAGTTTTCACGGAAGTTTATTTTTTTGAGTATCGTTTTTTGAACATGGAAAAAAATAGAATAAAATCGAAATTTGATGGATGGCGAAATAGTTGTAAATGCCACATATTTGTTTCTCTTTTATTTGCTTACTTGAAACGAATGAAATTTACCGATTCAAAATCAACAAGTTGGAATTATCTTTTATTACTGGAGAATAACGCGAAGCTCTAGGGTATATCGCTGTCCCGTGACAGGAAGAAATTTGTGACAACTTTTTGCAACTTGGCAAGCTGTGAAAATAATTCGTTTCCGTGTGAGAAAGCGAGGCGAAGTAGTTTTTGTCGGTGACATCTCATTTCGCGAATCTTTTCCTCCTTACTTGAAGAGTGCGAGAGAAAGAGAAGCGAAACCCACCCCTCGCACTTGGAGAGAGAGTTTGTACTTTTATCAGTTTCAGTCTTTTCGGCTCCGCCCATCCACTGCCGCTGATTACGCGTCTGTCATTTAACAAAGTCTTGACTTGGTAGGAACTTTAAGAAGAGGCGAGCGTCGGAAGACGCGACATAATGCGGAATAGGGAGAACGACAGAGAGATAGATAAAGACAGAGAGAGAGAGAAAAAGAGTGGAAAGTGGAAAGAAGCGTGATTTGCGAGGGTAGAATTGTCGCGCCAACGGATCCTCCAAACCATCCCCTACTACTTCGGCGGCGGTCCCACACGCGTCAAAATGAACAGAAAATTGGAAGAAATAAAAGGAACAGGTTGCCTAATAGAAAGTAGAGAGTACCAGCAGTAGATGGAGACAGAGGAGAGCCGAAATGGAATGTAATCAAGTCCTTGTAACTGTGACAAGCTGCCTCTCCGCCTTCTGTGGATAAAAATATTTGCATAGAACGGAGCGATCTTCGTAGGTATGACGGGACGCTGGGCAAGTTGAGTCGTAGATCGCCGAAGGGGTGAATAACGCGAGTAATCTTTCCTGGAAATTAAGTTATCGGAATCTCACGGTGCGCTGGAGCCTTGAGGGTAGAACTGGTCTCGCGATGCCAAGAGAGCGTTGCGGCGCAACTAGCTCAGTGGTTTGCTTGCAGGTTCCTCTGCAAGCCCGGCAAACAGATAGGGCAGCGTCTGCACGAGTAGATATAAGTTTGAAACAATCAGCCAATAAATCTGCTTTGGTCCTGATTAATGGCAGCTCCTGCGGAGGCCGTGTCGCGTGCCCGTACCTACCCTCCTCCCACTGCTATGCTCTTTCGTCTCTTCTCATAAAATCATCTCTCTTCCCCTTCTTCTTTTTCTTCTTCTTCTTCTTCTTCTTCTTTTTCCTCCTCGCTACCGCAAGAGTTTGTCCGAGTTTCAGAGAGAACCGTAAAATACTGTTATTTCTACCCTGTCGAAGCGCACGAGGAAACCCGATAGCTCCAGGCTTTCGCACACTCTCACACGCGGCGAAGTGCAGGTGTCGGGTAATTAAGGATTCACAATCCATTTAAACGATTAGTAACTCTGGATTTCGTTCATTTTTATTCCGGTTATTTTTCGAGCAACAAGTTGCTCCTCACGCTTTCTGATTCAGTTTTTTACATTTGTTATATGCCAATGTGCCAATTCTAGCGATACAAGATTACTTTTATCAAATGGTATATATATATGTTGTGTAGAATTTTCAATTTCTGATACGAGGGTAGGTGTAGGTACGTCTGTGTATATCTGTGTATGTGGAAATACTTATTGACGAAGTGACTGTGGAAAGCAGGTTCACTTCATTTGGAAGCAATCGGGTCTCCGTCTGAGCGGCGATTCGAAATTGAAGTTAAACTGGTGAAAAAGGGTGAGAAGTGTTTTCTAAATAGTTGGGAAATGGAAGCAGGGAGGAAGCCAGCGAGGACGAAACGAGACGGTGGATAGGAGAGGAGAGGAGAGAAGAGACTATGTAGAAGTGGAGAAGAGGACTGCGTGCGATTAGATGACTTGTCAACCTACGGGAAAATTGCATTTTACAAACTTGTTTCGCGAAAAGAATTGGAGGGAATTGTGGAGAGAGAAGAAATAAGAGAGCGAGAAAGGAAAGAGAGAGCATCTTCCAGGTCCCGAACCTCCGACGTCTCCCAAGGACCCCAGAGGACCTCGAGGGATACGGAGGAACCCGGAGTACAGCATCCCATCTTCTCTCGAGCAAGAGAGGTAACCTCGGCTGAGCCAGGCTGAACGATGCAAAGTTGCTTTCCCTCTCCTCGCCACCTCACAAAGAGAGACACACAAATTGGCTTGGAACTTAGTTTCGCCGGATATAAGGGACTTTCCTATTACGTTGCCGTATTTGATTGATCTAAGATGACAGTTGAGAGAGGCTCTCGTCTCTTTCCCCAATTCTCTCTCTTCGACTCTTTTTACCCCTATATTTCTCTGCACTTGCGCTTGTAAACCAGGAAGTTAAGTTGGCCCGTAGAATTTTTATCCTTTATTTGATGCATTGAATAGCTGAAATTTTTTTAGGCGTCTGTATATTTTTACCTACGTATTACGTAACCGGGGACGACTTTGATCTATGTATAAGAGAATCGACCCCTCGGATGAAACGAATGTGAAACGATATAGGAAAAATCAAATTTACCGTCGTACTCTTTCTAGTGCTTATAACTTTGATTTGATTCCCGAAGATTTCACTCGCGTGATCGGCGCCATTGAATATATAGAATCCCCACGTCGCGCTTCGCCGTTTGTTTGATACAGAAAAGTCGCGCGTCGTATCCCAAAGTGGAGCGGAAGGAGCGGGCACAGGGGAGACGGCGACCGACGGCCGACGGGGATGAGGTTTCCGTCCGCCTGGTCAGAGAAAGGATAAAGTCTGCCGTGCACCCCCCTACTTTCACAATGCACCGCGGCTCTATCAGCCGGAAAAACGCTCGAATTCTCTGCAATCCCATTCACCCCCGATTGCAATATGTTTGAGGAAAATTTTCCCGCTTTTTGGCAGGCTAAATAAGAACCGGTACAGAACGGGGAGCGTTAAATAGACGGACGCGGTCGGCCGGAAAATCCTCTGGAAATCGACAAAACAACCCCGGTGGTAGTTTAGGTATATATTTATTGAAATAACGGCTGCTCGGGGTGGGTCTTTATCTTCGTCGTATGTTACCCCGCGTATTTGTTGGCTGAATTTTAGCCGAAACTTATCGGATCGCGATCTCTTCGTATTTTTGGGATAAACCGGGTAAACTCGAATCTGGTTGGGGCGATCGGTGCGGCGTTACGCTGCTGGCTACCGCTGCTCGATCGGGTGTGAAATCCGAAAAAATCACACGTCTCTATAATTTGACTGGCTGCATTTTTACCGTCACCCGTATCCAACCTCCGGCAAGATATTTCGTAGAAAAGGGCAAAGACCCGTGGCAAAGGGCCAAGGGGCAGGGGCAAAGGCCAAGGGCGAAGGTCCGAGGGGACTTATCTTTCGCTGAGCCCTGCCTAGTGACACATGTCTGTACAAACACCGGCGACGCCGTCCCCTGGGCACCCTGCAGAATTGCTGTCCCGTCGTAGAGAGGCGTCTATCACCGTTTGAAGCCCTTCTTAGTCAAATCAGCGACCCTCGTAATTCAGCAACCCCCTCCCAAACGCTGACCGAATTATCCTTGTTTGAATAAGTCTCGCGTCAATTTGCCAACGGTATTTAAATAAATGTCCATCGTCCAGCGATGCGATCCACAAACCAGGGGCTTGTCCGTTATTTGTTCAAAAAATCTTCTATTTTCATGTTTTGTTGTTATCTCATTCTTTTTTTTCTCTTTTCTTCTACCAATCCAATAACAGCTGTACAATCGGACCTGTAATCGCACATGCGTGTAAAAACTTGATCGGCTTCTACTTGGACATATACGATGACGCGATATTTCATGGAACGGTTGGCTTTCAGTATATTAAAAATTTTCATTTCATATTGTATAACAATATTGACGACGAAGAGGTACGAAGAAGTTTGTCGAACAATACTTTTCTTGTTACAATAATAGCATTCTGAAAATACGACAAACAAGTCTGCCACTGTACAGTTCACAAGATACACGATCCCCTATCAATGTATCGAAATATGACGGAACCAGGTTGCCTTGGGCCATCTGGGTCAGCTCTACATTGTCAGCTTGACCCTGCCTGACCTGTACCCCTTTCCCGATGTCTCTGGCCGCTCGTATAACGTTATCAGAAGCCATTGTTCGGTTGGTATGTATGTACCTAATATGTATCCATGTATATAGTTGCTTGTCCCGCGTCGGAGCTCCGTTTCTGTATGAAAGTACACGTTATGAAAGCGAGCGTTTTAAGGAATCCCGAAGGAAAAAAAAAAATTCTTATTGTTGGGAAGCCGGTTCAATCGTATCATGTAGCCTGATAATTCATTACTATAGAACGTTTCTGTTTTTTTTCTTCCTTTTTTTTTCAGTGTTCGAGAAAGAGGAGAAGACTCAGGTTTATACTTTCGCATTGCTTTCGACGACTGTCCAAGGCTCCATTCATCTTGGGTAAAGTATCGAATCGTACAGAGAGGCAATGGGGCGCTAAATGAAAGCGAAAATCTCTACTACTATAAGAAATAGCCAGACAAAAGTGTCGATGGTTCATATCACCCCGGTTTTATGGAAGGGGATCGGTTGTCATCCGCACAAAGGATAGTTCGTAGATGAGTTGTCCAGCGGCAGGATATGGTGCCTGTAACGATAACCAATAATAAGAAATTTCGCGGTTATACTTCGGGTCCGAGGTTCCTGCGCGGGTTCGTCCAACTTGAAGTTTTCTTATCTCACAAAAGCCATCTGTATTATTGTCTCATCTTGGCCCGGTCAAAGGATAATCCGGCTGAGAAGAAGACAGGGACTTTCAGGACTACGGTCGACAATTGGTTCTGCGAGTGAATGGCGCGTTGATTGTCCCCAGCTCTCGGGAACGGGAGTGAGAGTGGGAGTGGGAGTCGGAGTACCGTGTACCGGTTTTATAGATAGAAAATTTTTCTTCCATCTGCCCCGTTAAGAATCGACGAGGTTGAATGTACGTGGCTTGTCGGGTCGGAGGCTAGTTGAACGGTTCAAGGCAGACACGGTCGCTGGAGGTTGAACAGAGTCGCCACTGGTAATCCAAGCATGCGGGCGTCTGATTGCTCCCAGACATTCTTCAGGCGTCGTGTCTACGCTTCAGCCTCACTTTTTCCATCGAAGACATCTTCAGTTTTACAGATGAATTTATTTAGTTTTTTTTCAAATTTTTCTTATCCGTTTACATCTCTCCCTGCACCCCTTTCTCTTTAGCGTCAACGAAGCACACTGCATTCTTCCAAATTACTTCAAAAACTAACTTCAAATAATGTATTCTGCAGGTGTTATCATCTCTCAGAGCCAGAATTAACTTTTTTGGCTCGTCACTTTTATGACCGAAACAAAATTTTTCCTCACAAAAAACGTTATTACCCAGACAGACACTTCTCTCATACTAGTCTCCCCGTCTTTATTCCTGTCACCTACCAACGAAGCTCTACAACAGTTCAGTTCCCGGTCCCAGGTTCCATGAATAATCCGATGTATTCGGTACTACCGCGTATATTCTCTTACTTTGTACTCTACAGTTCGTAAGTCCGTGCAATATATAGCAGCGTTGCTGATCCCCGACATCCTCATTCCCCGCGTACATAGTCGAGGCGAAACTTTACCCGTACACAGAATTTAGTCTCGTCATTTCAGCCGACCATCCGAATCCATACGAATATATCCATCCGTACTTTGTCATTCGTCCTGGCTAGGCTGTTCAACTTTCTACCGCATCGCGAGAGCTTTGCTCAAATTTACCAACTCCAAACGCCCGCTCCCGCGTAATAACCAGTCATAATATCCGGCATATATTCGACTATGTTAACCATCGCGAAAGTTCGAGTTTCGAGAGTCTGTTAATAGCCGTAAGTACAATTCCGCCAAGTATAGGACCGCTGCATTGCACACCGAGTCATGAATGGGTCCTAAGAATCTGTATCGGCGAGTACTCTAATCTCTTGCAGTAATATCGCAATATCTTTGGGGTATAATCGAGGTTGCCAGTCGCAGTACACCGATTGCAGTGATAGGGCTAGGATCCACAGTTATTAGAGTATCCTGGAAGCGACCCAGAAGTTGGTTCTGCAGTAAATGGATTCCTTTTGAAAGAGTTGAAATTTAGGTCGACGTCGGTGGTGAACGAACAGCGTTTTCATAACACCGAACGATCCGATTCGATGACATAAAAATCAGTGGCCTCGATCTCTTCGCTGACCGGATAGATTCTTTTACTAAGAAATTCTGGAAACTGCAACGTTTATTGTGCAGATATATAATTTCCGCATGACAAGATACGAAAGTCTAAGGTTAAAGTTTCGAGGGTAAAGCTCTGCTAGACTGAAGTTCAAAGTTGCTCGAGGTTCCCTGCAGCGAGTGGTGATCCCTGTTCATACCTCGGCATATTATGACTGGACTGGACTCTATTTCGCTAACATAAAGTTGTGACCATCGAGTACGTATAACCGATATTATGGTTTGGTATTTAATTACCTAATCTAGACGCAATCAATTGAGCGAGAGTTATAGGCTAATTAAATCACTGACAGAGCATATTAGCGCTTTCGCTGAATGCATGCAACCAATTACTGGTTTATAGTGGCCAATCACGCACATCGTACGACATACCCATCTACCTGTCTGTGCCCAATTACACGGGACAAAATTCGCATACGTTTAGGTAATTTCAACGCGATCAAACTTCCACGTCGAAGTGGTCAAATTTTTCGAATGAATACGCGGTTTTCCAGGTACATACATTACATATACATACATGCTCGTACCATGTAAAAGTGCGTATTTGACGTGTACGAAAATTTTGCTTTCACAAAAATATACGTAACCTTGTGGGAAGTTGCCAAAATTTTTTTCTACTCCATTCAGCGAGTCCTGAACGTAGACGACCATTATTTGTAACGAGGCTGTGCGATTTTTTTCTATAGTATTCCGTAGGTAATGTAGCTTTTCGATATGCAATTTCAGTTCACTTCCGAGTCATTTGGTCGCGAGCACATCCGACCAAGCAATGGAGATGGGGTATTAAGCTTTTCTATGCATATTATCGCCCACCTCTTCGAGTCTGGTCTGTGATACAAATAATTGTAACGAGTATTTCGAGTGCGATTTTATAGCTAGAGAGATTGTATAAATTGGTACGTTTTCCTGAGTAAAGAACCTACATTATATACCTAAGCTTTCGAAGTACCATGCGCCATCGGGATTCTATCCTTTCAATGAAGTTGGCTTATGCACCGTAACGTTTTTAACGGTTATAACTGGAAAGATTTTATCTTTGAACTTGGAAAAATAACCGACCTTGGTTGATGCCTGAAGGCAAGAGTAAGTTATAAACCACCCGTGCAAACCTTTATCGCCGTGTTAAAATATAAATGAGAATATTTAACTTACTTAATACTATGAGGCAGTCCTGAATTTTATTGTGCATGGGCAGGCAGGTGCCTATCTACGCTCTACTCTGATGCCAATTTTCCATTAAGTTAACGTCAAATTGTAAAAGTGGCGATTATGCCACACTTTGAGGCTTTTTAGAAGATATTTTTAACGAACGTTGTTAGGAGCTTGAGGTGAATGAGTTTTCGTTGCTTTTCATTTGAATAGATAACAGCCCCGCATAGGTCCTATACAGCGGAAAAGAAATAGGCGTAAAAAGTATAAGGAATAAGGAAAGCTTTGCTCGATAGTAATAACAACGAATAAAAATATGCAAATATTCTGAAATCATAAGAACGTGGGACCCAAGATAGATTAAAATTCATATTACCTCTCAACGTCTTGGCGCCACGTAATTTCCTCAAGGCGTAGCGATTATCCAGCTGGAATTAAGACGCGAGTCAACGCGCCGAGTAACCTTGGAAAAGCTCGCGAAAATATGACCGAAGCTTTCACGCCGACTTGGATATTTATTTTTTGGACTTTGCATCGTTTTCACAAGATATATAATACCGGCCGCCTGCAGCCACGATAATTTATTTTTCGAACCTACAACTTCGCTGGGGTGGCTAGACAAACGGGCGGACAAAAATATTTTATTACACGATTAACTTCCCTGATGACGATATTTTAAGAGTGATAAAAACTATCCAGACTGTCGTCTGGTGACGATGAGAATTCAACGTACTCCGTATAATATCATTTACGTAACGGAATGGGCAGAGTAAAAGTGATATTTGACATTTGATCAAAAATTCTATCTCTGGAGTAGGCGAAGGGTAAGCAATAAATTGGACTTTGACGTATAGTCAAAAACGCAGCAACTGGCCTCTGTATTTTATCGGTTAGCCATATTGGGCGCTTTTGCTAGTTTCCAATGCAAATTTCATCGGCGGTAGTCGGTTTAGAATATTAATGACATTGATGGTAACGGAGAATTTTTGGTGCCATCGAGATATGTATTTTTTTCGGTATAACGTTATAAGGAAATTCTGAAAAAGTAGATATTAACATGAACCGGCGTATAGCCGCCGGTGCCTGTCGTTCCTGCAAACGTGATAGCCGTACAGTAAAACTTCACTCTTAATTTCCTCGAGCGAAATTACTGGTTGGAGGGCATCTAGCTTGCGGCGTGTGTAAAAAGCGTAGTTTACAAAACGTTTATGCGACCGTAAAGACAGTTTGTAAAATAAACCGCTAAGCTAGTGGCACGTATATATAACCGTGGCAGCGTGTGACTAGAACAGTCTCTTCAGTGTCATCACTTTAACTACTCCGGAAAAACTGTAAAACAGCTTTCAAGCAATTCTTGGAAAAAAGTCGTACCCAGTCTCCTGGAGCCTTTTCTAAAGTATTTAATTTTTTTTTTTTATGTTTTTGGTTCTTGTAAGATGTTTTCAACAAGAACAGATTCTTCGCCTGCAAATGTTACACGAACTCAAGGAATTTAATAAGACGAGAAAAAAAAATACTTTCTGGGACTTTGTCGAATAGCGTATAACAAAATCCATAAAGCGTTAGAAATATTTTCATCTGTGATTATCTGCAGGAGTCGCGTAACGTCAAATAAAACAAATTGGTCCCGGTGCAGTGTGAAACACGCCCTGGCTCCAATAATATAAATCCTCTTCGTTATCATGCAAATTTATTGGAGGATATTATCGAGCATCGATTATCGTGATAACATCATGACCGCACGCACATGACCTCCTCTCTCGATATACCAACCATAATACGATTATTTATTGTAAACGCATTATTTATTGGTTCATATTCCTTCGCGGCTTACGCACCCGATTCGTTATCATTTCACGAAACGTTTATTCAGCGTAATTTCAAACCCGATTTCAGTAGTGCCTGAAGTTAACCAAACACTGAGATCTTATCTCTGATTATCTCATCACCATGCGACGAGGGTTACAGCTACCTAATCGCTCCGCATCACCTGCACTCGTAACTTTCTTATATAATTAATCAAATTATCACCTAGGAGCGATAAAATCCCGAGTTCCGATGCAGCCGGCATTGGGAAGGAGTAGTTTGGTCGATCGAAAGAGTATACGTACGCCAGCTTAATACCGCAAGGGAATTTGGCTCTAGACGCGTTAAGCCGAGGAATAAGACGGATGTAAGAGTGGCTTTTTTACGACGTTGTATACCGCGCGAATACATCTATATGTACCATACACATATATTTATATACGTATATACTTGACTCGCGTGGTTCTCCTAGGCGTAAATCTATATCTAAGACTTTATGTACTTGGATATAGCTGGAAGAGGGTTTTCGTGATAGTAAATGGGGGTCAGCGCCCTTAGATGGTTCGGTTATCTATACGTACTCATCAGCCATTAGGGCTAAACGATTGGTACTCGACCGGCAACGACCGCGGATTTAGGTACGAGCTTAACGAAATATTATAGGCAACATAGGATGCAATAAAATCAACGGTCATACCCATAAATTTTTGTTACAACAGTTGGGTAAATAGTTTTGTGAATTGTTAGTCTTCGGGATTGACATTCGGATGGTTCTCGGATTATTTTTTCACCGAACCGAGCCCCTGTCTATACCTACCCCTAGCTGTCGCGTAAAATGGCAAAACTTAGTTAGCAGCCGCACGTCAAAAAGGGGAGCACGCCGCAAACTAAACCAGCAATTAGCACGGTTTACACAAAGAGCCATTGGGAACAGCGCAAAGGGCAACTGTTTTATTTTTATATAAAAATCTAATTAATGACGGGGCTGTAGGAGACGACGTACGTAGGTATAGGAGAGCTCGAAACGTCGAGGGTTTAACACGGGGTTGACGACGCAGCAGCCCAGTTTGTTTGTTTTTATCTTTATTTATTTAATGACGTCAGTCCGCGCTCGAAAGTAATGGGCGTTTCCTCTCCTGTGAGCGAGGCGACGAAGGACATTTTTAAATTTTAATAATCTCCATTATTTTTGTGTAACGAGGATTCGCAAGTTTACATTTGTGCTCGTCCAACCGTCCGTGAATTTATTCTTGAAAATTTCACAGTGATTATTATTTCTTTCGCTCAACAGTAACTGAGATAACGATTATTAAACGGTGCGTTCCGATAATATCCTCGTTTCCTCTACTCGCCTCTCTCATATTTTCTTATTCTTAACAAAATGAACAAAAAAAAAAAAAAAAAATACTCTCCTTCACGAAAAATCCGCAAACCCAAAAATACAACCAGACACCAACAATTTCAACAAAATGACGTAAGATCTAGAAAAGCCTAGAGCAACTAGGATGCCTTTTTTTCAAATTTGCAGTACGTAGCAAATCAGTTTGCTCTATAAGAAGGTAAGCAGACAACATGAGATGATGCAGCCACCCACCGTTCCCTGGCGCGTCAGGTTTCTGGTTCAGACTATACTCAGTGCATATAGGTATCTCGTTACGGGTAAATTGAGAATTAATCTTCTCCACATTATCAGGCAGGTACCTCGATGGAATGACGTTGCATCGTGATCAGCTAATTTCATTTAAAGATTGGCAGCACCAGGGATTTCCTCGAGTAAGTAGGTATACTAATAATAATCTGAGGTAATGAGTTTTAGAACGTTCCATGGAGTCCCCGGTATAGTTGACAATGTAATGTCGAGAAGTGAGAACCACGCGTGTAATCCAAGGTAGGATAGGGTCAATTTACCAAGAAATTCTAACACGTGCGAGAAAAGTTGTTATTTCTAATAGGATATTTTCAAAAGTTGCACTTCGCACTCACCCTCGTTACCCTGGTACTCTCGTGATTGCAGAACGGGTCGCTCGATGTGTTAAGATTGGGTCTGTGAGCCTTTGCAAAGGTCAGCGGAGGTCAGTCGAGGTGGAAGTTCTTGAAGGAAAAAGATAGAGGATGAGGATAAGACGTTATCACTGAAGATCACGCTAATCTAGCGCCTCCACCCTCCTAGCAGAGAATCCCTCTCGCCAGTGATCTGACTTGACTTTTTGTAACGACTTTTTCTTCTCCAACGTTCCTCTTCAGTAACGCTTCCACTCACGGTGCAAGAACCTATCCCCCTAATTATCCTGTAGGCAAGAAATAGGAGGGCGGAAATAGAGAGCGGGATACCAAATGCAGGTTTGTTGATATAAGACTTTTCTTCGCTATCCAATTAAGCAGCCTCTCCATCGGTACTAAAACTGGCAAACTTTTTCGACTTCTGTTACATCACATATCAATCAATTTTCGACAAAAACAAATTAACGAATCCATATACCTGTAAGTAATTGCCAGAGTCATAGGAACCGATTTTCGTTCTTTTCGAACGCTGTAACGATCGTCACCAGGAAATTTCCCCGTTCAAAAATCGGTATTTGTCAGGAATTAGGTTGTTGGAAACTTTGTCCAATATTTCGGGCAACAAATACCCGGAGTACTTAAGTGCGAACGGACTTGATCCAAGTTTAGAGATGGGGGTTTTTAAAGTGTCATCGCATCGAGAAAGGGGAGAGAGTTTGAACGAGGTGGTAAAGGAGGAAGAATCTAAGTAAAAGTGCAGAACGTCTACACCGAACTCTGTACAGTGCTGGTGGTATCGGTAAACTATAACGAGACAAATGGATGTGAGAGCGTTCAATCTCTTCTCAGGCAGTAGTTCGGTCTCCACCCCCTATCTCATGTCGTGTCCCGTGAGAGAATCAAAGTTGTAACTGCATGTGCCCTTCCACGGTTTCCTTTTTTATTCGCATCCAGTATCCCCCTTCCCTCGAATTTCTAACGTACAATTCAAGCGCCACACTGTCCGGTAGACTGCAGAGACGACGGATGCACGTGCTGGTCAAAGTTACTCCCTCAGTTAGATAGATATAAATGAACTCCTTCCCCCTATCTTCGACAGTATATAGCTCTGCTCCCCCGTAACAAAGAATAAGACTACTTTTCCCTGCAGTGTGGACTTCGCGGATCCCTCTGCCCTCTATCCTCCTCCCATTGCAACCCGGCAGACTCTTAGTTCCCGCAATTTCCCGGGTCTTCAGCGAGACGCAATGGCTTCAGAACTAATGGGTGATTCGTGTATTCTTCTTCGTTCAGCTTTTATACTCATCTCCTCCCCGGTGAAAACTCTTTCGTCTTAGAAATGATTATTTCCAGTTTGTCGTTATAGGATTTTGAGCCTTTTCGGGATTCTATGATCCAATTTTTCTTCACTCTATAATACATATAGAGTGTCAGCTTTAAATAAAAGGTGGTTGAAAATCATCGCCAATATTATTGTTTATTTATTGCCCATAAATCATTGGTACACCGTTTAAGTCGTCTGACACGCGCCCTCTTAATATTGAATTGCTTGTGGTATCAACGCTTCACATTCTAGGGGTGGTTCTGGAGGGTTGCATAGTTCAACCAACTACCAAGAGATGGCGGCGCAGGTTCTATGCACTAGAAGCCCTTCACTCATTCAAGATTGACTCTGATTCTCTTCAAATATGAATCTCAAAAAGCTATTCAAGTAACAAGAATCACAATGTCCCGCAATCGTTAGATCGTTGAATTCAAACGATCCGTTAATATCGAACATTTTTATGATTCGGGTATATGACGAGTAAATTGAAAGTAAAATATCAACAAAAAAATCAGATTCCTCGATCGACGTAGAGCCACGATGAGGTCACTGAATTATTTAACGTGTAGAAGACAAACCAGAGAAAAAGAAAAAAAGCAAAATTGGTTCAGGATTTTTTGATTCAGAATGTGCATCTGTAAGAGAATCGGAATAATAAAGTGACTCGGATTCAGATCTGAGATACTCGAAGGTAGCCTGGTAATGGAAAATGACGCCCACTGGATTAGGTAGAGTGCGATGTAGACGATGCATGCATGTGTATATAGCGTAGCGTAGTAATGCGATGCAACGGTAAATTGCAATACAATACTGCACTGTATAGACTTAGCTCCGATATGTAGGTCAATACCTTATTTACATAGAACGTATCTAGTAGGTTCGTACATACACAGCAAACATATATACGTATACGTAGTACATACTTATGTGAAGGTAAGCGCACGTCCCGAAGCGCGTCCCTAGGGAACGGGAATGGGACGGAATCGTACCGGTTATCTGAAGGCAAAGAAAGAAGAGGCACAAAGCTGTAAACTGAACTGGAATTGAACGGGCGTTGATTAAAAAGTGAGCTGCTGGTTTGCGATGTTCCAGACTGCAGCCTTCGTTTTATCTGTTTTGCATCCGAAAAGTCTGGGCCAAGAGATTGGGGCAGGTCATTTCGCAAGTTACACTGCACTCTGTATGCACCACACAGATTTCCTGCTCTTCATTTTCTGGTTAACTTCCAATACACCCTGTACAACGGCCGTGTGGATCAGGAGATATTACACCTATAGTTTTATTTCATATAGTTTTTTTTTTTTTCGTTTTGTATATCTATACATGGGTTGAACCACTCGTATAGTCTGTTTAACCGAATAGGTGGTAAACCACATTTTTTTCGTTAATTACTTTTATCGCCGCCACTTTGAATCTGTGTGAGTGTACGTGGGTAGGTGTATGTCTGTATGTGTAATAACACGTGCGGCTCCGCGGTGTCACAATTTCGTACATGCGGTTATCGTGCCGTTTATAACGCAAGTGTCAAATCATATTATATTTAAAATAACTGCACGAACTCCCTGCAGCACTTGTATAATGTCACCAGGGAACGCATAAGATAAGAAGAAGAGAAATGCAGAACAAGTCTAGCTGTTCTATCCCTTATACCTATACAATTTGATAATAAGTGCAGATGATGAGTTATCAACGAGTTGGTGAAAAAAATAATCAAACCAGTAACTTGTGGAGTGGATCGCAATGTAGATTTATTGAAAAAATAATAATTTCTCACCGTGGTATATAATGTATAGATGTACAAAATTAGGATAACACAGAAACGCTTTTACCCGAATAAAAGAAAAATATTATACTTAGCTTTTTACCCCCGAGGATCAATTTTGTTTCAACATTGCAACTGTCGAAAAAAAAAATTTTGTTAACCTCGTCGAAGGGCGTCGCAGGGAACAGAAGGGAATGATAGCAAAACACTTTTCGGAAAATAGATGTGAAAAAAGAAAAAAATAGAAAGAGCCTTCAAGTACGCTCTTCCAGCTGGGAGATGTGACAATTTTTTCAAGGTTTATCTACAGAGTTTCACACCCACGATACTGGTCTGTGAACATACGTATATAATACCTACCCGTTTTATTCAACGATGTAACTTTTCGACGTGGTTATATGTGCCACCTAATGAATTGGCGTCAGGACGCCCATATGAAAAGCCACGTGCCGGCACGAGTGGTGCTTCGTTTTTCTTTTTTTTTTTCTTCTTTTTTTTTCGTGAATTTGCTTTTCATAATACCCGACATGGCCTCGTGTGGCCTGAACACACAATGACTTCGAAACTGACACGTGATACCCTATGAATTGGTTGGGTGGTTCATACTTACACCGCATCGAAATACATATGTATACCTAATGTACAGACAAAAATCTGATGAATTACCACGATATACAAATCTCCAAGTTTCATGATATTTTTCAACTAATTTTCGTACAGCACGAAAATTTAATAAGGATAATAATAACGGAGGTTTCATTTATAGCTGCGTCGAAGATAATTGAATACTATTACCCGTTACTGAGTAGATATTTATAGTGCCTTATTAGATTCACCGACACCACAGCATCGGTGCAATGTTACAATAATGAATTTCCCTTTCAAAACTCCAAGAGTCGCTCGACGTACCCAATTACGTTCAAGGGAGTAGCAATTTGCATATAGCTACTTACTTGGTAATTATCGCTCATTAATTATTTCCTAGATATTTCACGATCACTACTCGTTCAAAATACAGCTTATCAGGTTTCCTACAAAATTATTAAACAGAAATACTAAACATTATTTATTGCAAAAAATCAGAGCGTGATACTAAGGTCAAGAACTATACTCTCCATATCGTAGAGGCAAACAGCTTGACTCTAGCTAAAACTATTCCGATTTACCCCTCCTGAAATATTTTGTAAAAAATTAATTTTAGATGGTTTAATCCTGTAATCTACGAATTTATATAGTATTCAAATCAGCTGTGTTAAGAGTTATAAATATAGTTGTCACAATTTACGAACGACGCCTTTATTCATGTGGTATTTTACAAATTGTTCCATCAGCGTCGTGCAGTTCTAATTCGAATATATAATTTTAGTAATGGACAGGGGAGACATGTTTTAGGAACAGCCCTCGCTGCAGGGTTTTGTCACATGTGGTATAGCTATAATAACCAAAACTATTACACTTAATTTATACCCTTAATTTGTTGGGTCACGAAGCTTACTACGAGGGAAGATAATAATTATAAGTATGAACGTATAGAATATATAAAATTGTTTCTGGCTACGGTATCATTTGAAATCTCAATCAAACCCCAACCAGCATTAATTGTGCGAAAAAAAAAACAGCCACGTACACCCAAATCTTTATACATTCACCGTTTCAATTGTCAAATAAATTACGTATGTATGGTAGGTAGGTATATACATATAACTAAATGTATGTATAATGTAATTTTTGATAGAGTAGAGAATTCGTGAATTTCTTATTACCGGCTGATATTCGTGGGTCCGTAGGCTCTGGAGCCAAGGATTCTGGCTGTGAAACAATGGCTATATATCGTGCGGCACATGCGTGCGAAATCGTATTAATTTATGGCAGGGCAATTATAAGGAGCCATTTATTAAGGCACCTATACCTTCATTTACCGTTTCGACGATACTTACTCGGTTCATACCGACTCACCGAGAGACCCTGCAGCGACGATGCGTGCATCTGTCGCCCTCCAGTCCCTATTTTCATACCCATTTACCGTGTTCGGTACCGAGTCCTGGGTATGGTCCAGTATGGCACAGGCTCGTCGTCGTCTGTAAATGCAGAAACATACATATATTTCCCCTTGCCCCAGGTTTAGCCCCGCAAAACTTGAGCTGTCGTCGGCTTTGTTCAAATCCCCCCAGGGGGGTGGTGTGGAGGGGTTGAAACTTGGCGATCTACCCAATTATTTATCGCACGGAGCGCATAAGCAATTATACAAAGTACAAATTTATGCCTCTCTATGTGTGTATATGTTACATGCGTACCTATATGTGAAATAACGTACATTATAGGCCAGTCGTGAAATGGTTGGTGCAGGGAATCGGAGTTGAACGTTGCTAGACATATTCGTTTTCGTGGCTATCCGCATATCCAAGGAGATGAATAAAATTCTCGGCAATATTTAAGAATTTATTGACTGCACTCGTTATTCAACGTGATTATAGTCTGGTGTGTTGTAACAACGGCGATATTATAGTCGTGATGTAAAAGTATAGCTAGACGACGCTTCCGAAGCCAAGTAGTTATCGTGACGGAGGTGGAGGGCTCGTATTCCACCCCCATCCAGCCCCTCGAACGTTATAAAAATAACAGATATATAGTAATTTAGTTTGTTAATGAACTTCTAGTTGGCAACCTCCAGTTCTCGCCTTACCCGGGAGCCAACTCGACAATATATTCTTGTTGTAAATAGAAACCCCTAGAGCTCTAGAACAATGCACACAGAACAGACTGAAGAGATTCAAGTGATACCCGGCGCGGTGCTAACCACTATTGCCACTAATCCTACCACTGTAACTATACTACATGCCATCTATTGTTTAGTAACAACAGAATGTAAAAGATCACGAATGTCATAAGACTGACGATGAAAAGATATACCTATCTATATGAATAATATACATACTATTACCTATGGCATCATAGGTACAAATAATATCGTTAAATTTTCAGATAGACCAAAATCCTTTTAGCGTTTTATCAATACGGCTACGAATTTCGGGTGAGTACTAGCCCGCTGTGGCCTGCGTGACCAATAAACACCGATAATACTTGGCACTGTGGCAATAAACGGAAAATTTAAATACAAATTTAGTGGGTGCGGGGGCGAGATCGGGACCATCCGCGCCGGCAAACCGAGCTTATTATAAATTGATCTAATCTGTATGCATTAAAACCATGTTTCAATACGCAGCGCCCACTTGGTCCACGTGGGTCGATGATATCATGTTTTGATAATGCGCTTCGATATTTAAATTATTATGAAAATTTATCAGATTTATCAGCAGCGCGGGGCTGTGATACGGAACATTTCTGGTTCGTAGATCTAAAAAGAAGAGGAACTTGATATATGATGGACTTCGAACGCCCGAGGGTACAGGCCGTGATTCAAACATAAACCTGATATTATTTCACACGAAATTATCATCATGGAAATAATCATGGTATGCGCAACTGGATGAACAGATATATTGCTGCAACGTCTTTAAAACAGTGAATTTACACTCCGAGGATCGATGCGTATCGAGGTGAGTTTAAAGCCAAGGAAAATGTGAAATTCCGATGCAGGTATGTGCCTTGCGGCCGGTGGTAGGCAGGTGCTAAAATAGTAAAATAGTGAAATACAAAAATATATCGGTTATGAAATAATTCATGTATAGCACGGCTTGGGAATTCCCGATTCTTCCGTGTGCTAAGCCAAAGGAAATGCGGACGTTACGATAAATATGTAAGCATTCTGAGAAGTATGACCGAACTAGAAGATACCAAACTCCACGAGTATTGACTAAAAGTATCTGGAAACTTCGTGTGCATAATTTGCATTTTTACTTTCACCAACCAAAATTATAGCAGATTAAAATTTTCGAAGAATGGCTCCAAACAGAAGGAGAAACGTCGAGTTATCAAGAGGGAAAAAGTATGGTAGCTGTAATACACAGATAGTAGAACGGTGTTACAATACCTAGAGAGATTACCTATACGATTCAAGTCGTAAATAACTTTAAATAAAAAATATAGTACCGTTTTGTGATAGGCGGTGGAGGGTGGGTGGGGGAGAATTCTTTCAGTAAAGCATACCGCGGGATTAATCAATCTGGATTAACGACTGACCTCCCACAATTGGTAACAATGACCGGTGGATCCATAGGTTATACCTACGCGATCGCGTTCTATAGTAGCGTAGAAATTGATGAAAATTTATGGGAACGTTGCCGTGGACTGTCGCTACCGCTTAAAGGACGTTTTGTCGCCCGTGTGTGTTTTCAACCGATTTCAAATGCTGCTTCTATCGTTGACATCATGTCGTACGCCTATGTTGTAACAACTACGGTAACTATTGTTTCGCTTTGTTAACGGGAAATACGAAATCGTGAAAAAATAAATACAAGAATACCAAAAGTATAGCTGGGATATGTGCAGGCATGCTGGAAGAAAAGAACACGAAGAACGGGGCAGAACACCTCGCCTTGCAGCGGAGAAAAGAATGAGGTAAAAGAGCGCGTGAAATAAGTTTAAAATTAGGTAGATGAGTAGATAAAAGATTATTTTTTGTATGGATATGGGAGTGTGTATAGGGATATATAAGTATGGGTATATATATATATATGGGTATATAATATATGAAAATAAAGAATAGGCAGAATACGAAATGATTCATCGAGGATTACCATATTCAAAATTCGTTTGCGCGGCTTTTTATATGAAGCGAGACGCGGGGTAATAATTTCATAAAGAGATTCAATTGCCGCTTATACGACTCGAGTGAAATATGAGTCTACGCTTTGTGAAATGAAATTTAATTGAATCGAGAAGAGTGTCGTCCGCTTTTCTTCGTTCGTCGTTGATACTCTGAAGTGGTGTACGTGGTGGGGAAGGATTCTTAAGATCCTAAATATGCGTTTCGACCCGCGATATAACGCCTGACAATAAGAATCGTTCGATTAAACCGTTCCTCACAGATTTAACATGGGATAATAAGGTAGATACAGCAAAGCTAAAACTTCTCGGAATCCTGTACCTCAATTTTCTAAGCATTGCCTTTGGCGTTGTAGAATTTTTTCTCAACAACTTCTTATACACACCGTATACCTAGCTAACAAGATCAGAAAATCATAATAATTAACACGCTGAACAAGTTATTGTGCTCGGAGTAACTCGTTGAATACAAGTTCTTGCAAGAGTCGATGCACGGGCTTAACAATGCACCTACTTTGTTAATATGGAAAGAAAAAGCACAAGACCAAAAAAGAAATAAAAAGAAATAAAAAGTGAAAAAAGTTATAACTTTTTTTTATTCGTTCTCAACTATTGATCGCCACTAGAATAAGAAGATGGTATACACAGGTCGTGCGGCGAATAAAAGGCCCGTTAATTAAAAATTAATAACAAAGATAAAGTAACATTGGGTCTGATGGGTATCTGCATTATACAAGGAATGGACTTCCAAAGGGTTATTATGCCTTTCAATACCAGACCCCATGACGCGCGGTTATTCACGTCTGGAGCTCGCAGCTCTCTCGGATACGATCTTGACGCAACACTGCACCTCAAAGTGGCGGCTTATAGCTATTTGTAGCAATTAAACATCCCCCACCGTCACCATCTTTCTTTAGGGATAATAAAGACTCTTACAATCAGTTACCATTAATGTCTATATTAACGTTTGTATTAATGACAGGTATAATAGGCACACACCACGTTCATGTCGGACGAAATATCCCGAAGGCCCATACTTATCTCTTTATCATTTACATTGAATTTTCAATCAAAAATCTCTCTCCCCTTCGTCGAAGCAACAGAGTCGAGATTTTTCGAAGACGTTAAATGTATGAAAGTTTTAGGGAACCGCGGAACGGAAAATTACTATAAAAATTGAAAATTGTTCTTTTCAATAGATCAGATCAACGGAGATGGTCTTAGATCGTTTCTCGTGGAAACAAAGGCCAGGGGAAACTGGTTGGTCGTGATTCGTTTTTGAATAAACTCGTTAATACATTTTTACCGCCCAATTTCATGGTTCAAACGTCAGAAAGTCGGAGGGAGGTATGAAACAGAGTGAAGGCACCTCGCCGCCCATCGACCATCGCCCATCGTCCAACACCCGTCGCCCACGGGCAAGCCTACCACGATCGAAAACGCGTTCTGAACTCTCCCACAGACACTTCTCTTGAAATATTAATGATCGTTTTAAAAAAGTTATTAGCGGCAAAATGACTCGGCTCGAGCATTGTCTCGGTTGTACCTAGTACGAAGAAGGGATTATTACCGCAGCACAACACAACACAACACAACGCCGTGCAACGCAACACTCGGATGGGCTCGCGCGCAAGAATTAGAAGTGCACTCGAGCATAAAGAGCGATATATCTCAATTTGTTCAGGACGTGGTTCTCAATGTATTTATATAAATATATATATATATTCCCGTGTGCCAGAGGGGCTTGCGGGTGCCTTACACTAAGAAGGGGGGAGACACAGGGAAACGGGGCGATCCCTGCATGAACAGGGGGGACAGTCACGGTTTCTGATTTTCAAACCCTAATGACTTTTGCCCAGCTCTAATTCCCCGTCCTTTTTTTTCATATGTATATGTGCACTGAAAATTTATTTATTTATCCAAGTGTTCGGATAACGCATAAATTTTACTGCACCCGAGCGAAACCTCGAACTTTATTTCGCAGTGCAGTCTCCCTGATTTTCGTCTTCTTCTTTCTACGGAAGATCCCGTGTACTTGTAACTTCGTTGTCTGCCTATGATCGGATTGGATTTAAAAGTTGAATGCGATTAAATAGTTGAGCCGGTTTGACGCGACCTACGGAACCGCTCGAAGGGTACGTAGCCCTCGGATGTCCTTCCATCCGTCCGTCCCTTTGGTTTAAAATTTCCTTCGACTGACCAAGTATGTATAATTACATTTTACGTTGGGGTAAATCGACGTTGTACGGTCGTACGATTTCAGAGTTACATCTGGCGTAGCGGCCCATTTGCCCAGTACCAGCAATCGGCTGCATAATATCTTCATTAATCCCGCTATTCATCCTGGCTTCAACCCCCGGCGTAGTACCCTAACCGTCAATACCCATTCAACGATAGACTGTTTAAAACTTTAAACGACACTTTAAACGTTGCCACTTGCTATTTCGTATACATGTATATAACGAACAGAATAACTTGCAGATTTTCAACTAGAGATGCCGATGCAACGATGAATAGAAATCCGGTATTCGAGTCCGATAAACGATGCAAAACTATAATGTACTATACGTCATATGCCTGGTGCATTCAGTGAATTGAATTTATTGAATCTAGTCCATTCGATATACGTAAAATAATTGCGCTTTTTTTTAAACGACATCGTTAAAGCTGCCGTGATAAGACATTTTTTTTTTTTTTCTTCTTTGTCGAGTAGAATACGTTGTGTATTTTGCAAAGCAGTATTGTATGCCTGAATGGAAATTTTGAAAAAATAAACTGACATGTAGAGATAAAAAGATATGATGATAATATAATCTCGAGTTATCGCGGTGTAAATTTATGGGTAACTTGGGCGGTTGTGGAAAAGTTGCGTTTGTACAGGAAAATTTTATTTATACGCATAACGGTCGCGGGTCAAACGGGAAAGAGAAAATATTACCGTATCCCGGGGTGGGTAGGTAGGTAGGTAGGTAGTTGGGTAGGTATATATGCGCTGTGGCGTTAACAATTCGAGCTTTTCATCGGTGGCAAGCTGGTTGATTTTTTTGCCTACGTCGAACGATACCTTTTACCTAAATGAAAATCATATACCTACTCGTATTACTCTGTATATATACCTACCCAATGCGCGTACCCGTGCGAGAGAACGGGGCTGCATATAGGCGAGTAATATCGAAAATTAGGAGGGATATATAATGTTACAAAGCAGAAAAAGTCACGGGGAACTCGGGCTTGTGCAGGGGATCAAAACCACCCCTGATTCGAGGTTCAACCAGAGAAAAATCGAGCACGAATTTATGAGGAGACTGATCCTTCTGGACCCCACTTTGTTCGGAAATTCAATGATTTCCCATTCGAAACCGATCTGATCCACGTTATTTCTTTGGAAATGGGTAAAGCGTCCGAGGTTTTATACAAAAACTTGCACAGGGCGTCTGATAGGCTCAATAGTCATCAAGCAGACACTACGTATAAAATGTAAATCATGTAGAACTATGCTTCAGACCTTCGGGAAATACACTGAAAAATGTTTTTTTCGGTTTTTAAATTAGTTTCAATTATTTGTTAACATATCATACCGGTGTTTGCGTCATTGATTAAAAAGTTCGTTCAGAATTCGATTCGAGCCTATCAACGCATCAGGATAAAAACTGTACTGAAAATTATTTTTTCATTTATTATTCAATTTTTTGTATCGTCGACACGAATATCAACGAAACTGTGTATAGCAATGATTTTTCTCACGTGTGAAAATTAGAAAATTGTGAATTAGTGAGTCTTGATTAGTGGGTTCCTACAGACGGTGCAGGGATACACACGGAGACGGTAGCGCGCATAATCATCACTCCTGGACCAGGGAGTAGACAAAGAGTTTATTACCTTGAATGTCAAGTTATTCCAGACGTCTTTAAAAAGTTTTTACGTTTTGGTTCGCGGTTGAAATCGTTTTATCCATTTCTTCAATACATACAGACCGTAATGACCCTAGGGGCTTGAATTAACATGAAAATGCTTGTCATACACGTTGAACACATTGAACACCGTGAACAGCGCGAAGCTCCACGAACACCGTGATAAATAATGCATCGACGAGAAATGCCCCTGCTTCGTTCTGCCCTGCCTTGCCCTGCTCTGCTCTGCCCTGCCCTGCTCTGCCCTACCCTGCATCGTATCGAGACCCTGCTGCAGTGGCTGAGCCAACTCCATTGTCGGGACACCCCGGCTGCAATAACTCACGACGCGCAACAACTGCACACAATGCCTGGTCCCGCCACTGTGTGTCACGTTTAATGAAAAACATTTCGTTCAATTTTAAAACGACTGTAAACTTGAGAGCGTCGTTGACTTGGGACGAGACGTTTGTTTGCTTAGCCCCCCAGACGATGGCCAGGTGCCTGTCGACCCGATTCGCAAGATAAGATATTGAAAACAAAAAAAGAGCAAAAACCAATAACTTAAGGCAATAATAAACGTTCAGTTACTTTGCATGGATTGAGAAAATAAAGGATCGTCAACGATCGTCGTACGAGTTATAAAAACCACCTGCAGGTTTTAACGATAAGTAAAGAGATTCGAGTTGCAAGTATTATGGTGTACTTATACTGTTCATTGCATTTAGAAAAATGACAGCTGACGCGGTCCAAGTGATCGTTAAAAGCATTCCGGTTTATAATTATCTCCTTGAAGGGAGGTTCCAGTTCCAGTATAAGATTTCCTTGAGAAAGTCTTCAGCCTTGCCAGAAATTGAGCAATAAAAAACGTCCGTCTATCGCATACCTTGGCGTCGCGGTGCCGATCGTGACGCCTTCTTTATCTCCGATCCTCATCACGTACGAAAAATCACTAACGTACATTTTGCGAACAAACTCCGCCCCACTAATATCCGACAGTTAATAATTTAAGGTAATAATTATCAATGCAAGGCAGAAACACCTGCGACGGCGAGATGCACCTGGACTCAGACCTTGGGGACATGTATAAAGATCTGGCGATCGTCGTCGCGGTTTTTTTCGTTAAACTAAGTGAGAAATGCGGTATATAAGGAATAAGGTAAACGAAGATACTCCAATTGAATCATGAACCTTTTCTTCAGCCATGTACGATCACGAGGGGAATGTGCAAATATTTGCCACGGGTCAGTGACTGACCGACTATATAATAGTGTGGCAATTTTTAGATTGTCTCGGGTAACTTGCAGCTAGTACATACCTCAGCTGCAGGATGTCTGTATAATAAATACGTGAGATATACTCCTATATATATGTGACTGCTTGCATATTGAACGTATGAATACATACCTATATGTGTCGGTGACGTGTGTGTCCATATGCAGTATCTACAGTTGAAAAAATAATACGCAGATGTCACCTGCTGGGGCATTCACGGTGCGACAACTGCATCCGGAAATAAAAAAGCGGTGAGGTGATGCCCCACTTATGAAAAAATCATACAAACCTGCAGTATATGCGTGTATGTGTTTGTGTATTTAATTGGAGTCCGTTTTTCGTATGACGGGTTTGCGGATTTCTCGTTTGGTTATAATACCTGCAGTAGTGCACCGGCATACCGAATGCCGGCTGCATCGCGCCGGGATACAGTAGAAATTATATAAGTCATTTAAAAATCACCTTTCAATTATAATAACGATAAGTTTTTATTGATATGTAGTACATACTTATATCTGACCGAACGTTCGTAATTATTTATGACTCCTTCCAAAATTTCACTCACGTCCCGATTCTTCTGTATTCATATAACCGAGGGATAGGACGATGTACAGGGTGTCCCAGAACTAAATGTCCAAAATGAAAGGTGTCCTAGAGGAGGTCGAACTGAGTAAATTTTCCCGAAGAACATGGGGTCTGCGAAGTCGCGTTCGCGAGATATCACGAGTTAAAAAAAAAGTATCGCTTTGCGCCGCGTCGAGGCGGCGCAAAGCGATACTTTTTTTTTAACTCGTGATATCTCGCGAACGCGACTTCGCAGACCCCATGTTCTTCGGGAAAATTTACTCAGTTCGACCTCCTCTATAAGGACACCTTTCATTTTGGACATTTAGTTCTGGGACACCCTGTATACCAGCTATACAAACAAACGATAGATACATAAATGACGGACAAAGGACTCCGACGGTTTTCGGTTTATTGCTTGATCGTCGGCCAATCAAAGGCTAGGATAAATATTACCAAAGCCCGATCAGACTGGTTCCATGTTTGCTCGGGCACGTGCATTGTTGTCTCACTATCGCCCCCGCTGTCACCGTAGCTGTCGCTACTGTCCAACCGACAAACGATCTTTGTTCGCGCTTGTACCTCGGCATTTGTTCATCACAAATTGACACGGTGCATGGTCCATCGATCGATTTTTTCTTTTCTGTTTCACTCAAACCCGAAATTTCAATCGAGAATTTGAAGAAAAAAAATATACGTTCGGGTATATCTGTACAATTATTCGAATATTTGCGGTGATCGTGATGATCAATGGACAATTACGTTAATCGTCACGATCAACATAGTCGACACATTATCTTGTTACGATTATTATTATGATTTCCGTTATTATTAACAATCGCGTATAAAGCGATAAACTGCAGTGGCCGCGTTTCCGCTAAATTATAGTAATAAGTTATACCTACCAGCGATTCGTAACGATCGTCACGTCCGACGAAAACTTTGCTTGTCCGTTTCAGATGTTATTATTTATCCGACGAAACGTTCGACGTAGTTTTTGAAAAACAATTGATCCTGATTAGAACTCGATCCAATTAGCGATCGGAATCTCGTCACGTTTCTACGCGAATTACGCGGGGTTCTGAGGGGATATTGTAACTCCAGATTTCCTATATTCATACCTTACTTGCATGTTAGATAACTGCGGCAGAGAGTACACGTATACAATTCTATAACCTTGGTTCAGCTGCTCGCAGGGATTCGCAAGGTCCCTTCTGAAATGCGAAATGCCCGAGGTGCTCAGTTAATTGGCTGGTATTTATTTTCACAGCTCACCTTTCGGTACACCCAAGAGAATATCATTACATTCCAAATGTATAGTTCGGTGGAAACACTGCAGCGAGGGAAAATTTTATGTTAACTCTGGAAAGCGAATCGCTTTTCGATTTTTCTTAAAATCACAGTACAGCTGCGTGTTCCAGAGCTAGTTTTTCGTTTCGAGTTAAACCGACGTCTCTAATCTTCGGCAAGACCTTCGTGCTGGTGGCGGCAAGGCACCACAAGACGCTGCTAATTCATATAATTCACTTCAACAAAGTCCAACAGTTGGTCTTATTTCATGGTGTACCTGTAAATCACTCGGATGTTGGCCGATACCACCCACGTAACTCGCGGCCCTTAAGGCCCGAACATGTCTTAAAAGATCTATAGATTAAGCTGGGAATTACCAGGCGATGACTGCAGCTGTGTTCATTGCGCAAAGCCAGTGGGTTGGTGTGTAAGGATGGACCAATTCTTTCCTGTAATCCCTCTTATTCGGATCGTGTGTATGTATAGATACGAGTGTACTACGGAACCGAAAGAGGAACAGTTTTATCACCTGCAATGGTATAACTTCTCAGTATCTATGTTGGAACTCTGTGCGGATTTTTGAGCGTGATGCACGGCGTTCTCGATGCCTAGCCACGCGAGAGAGAGAGAGCGTTAAAAAATTCATAAACCATTACATAAATTTCCATCTACCTAATTCAGGCTGCGCCATGGCTTCTTATCTCATCTCGGCATCGTGCACGAACGCGATTCTATGGTGTATATACTAGAACCGGTACATAGATATAGACTCGAGAGAATAGACTCGCAGTCCTTATTCTATGGGTCCATGAAAGTCGGCCCACGCAGAGCTGCTACCCGCAGTTTGACGGCCAGAAGGCGTCCACCGAGAACAACATGCGTCTGGATATTATAAATATATAAGGCACAAGCATTCCATGAAATAAACTCAACTCACAAACCTTATACCTACACTTACATACATTATGGGTATAATTTGAATCTCTCTCCCTCTCTCTCTTTCTCTGTCTCTCCCTAGCGAAGGTTCGTACCTACCCCGGGACAGATTAACATTTAATTTCCCATTTTCATCACTGCAGGAAAGAAGATCATGCAAAGTACTCCGCTTGATATGCAGAATTGTGTTATTTTTGTAGTACGAGATGAGTATGCGGGGTTTTTCCCTTTTAATTTGAAGAATTTTTATCAAGGTATAAGGGAATTGCGGTAAAATTTTTCATACCGTTTCTATATATAGCGAATTCGTCAAAGTAATTTCGGCCACTTCGCCACGGTCTGTCGCGCTGATAATCAGTCGTGCGAGAAGATCGATAAATCAATATTTAATTGGACGAAACCACAGGTTTCCGGCTCCACTCAAACACTGATCCAAGGCCGAACACACAATGGTCTGGCCCTCTAGGAACTTGGAAAAAGTTTTACGCGGTGATAACCAACTGGAAATTAATATCTGAGAGAGCTTTGATACAGTTATTCCCTCCGTTGGAAGTCTCGCGCTATTTCGCTGGTATTTTGTGGTGGTGGTATAGTATAGTAATCGTCAGAACTCCCTCTTCATCTCTATCTCTCCCTATTCCTCTCCTTCTCGCTCTCTCTGCCATCAGGAGTCGAAAGAGGAGAGTTGCAGAGGAGTTGGACACAATGATGATGCATTTCATTGGGTCTATTGTCCTCTGGATTCAAGTTCACAGACACAATCGGTCCCGTGTATCCTTCCTTCGCATCAAATAGCATTGATGTTGAAGCAGTGCCCGCCATTCATTGAACCAATCGATGTTTGCCTCCGACTCTCGATCTACTGTCCATTGGGTCCACCGAGTTCATCCCATATACTGCATTCTGTTGAACTTCGATTGAATATTAGTTGTATTGTATTTCCGGTTCTGGAGAGACCAGTACAATATCCTTTTTCGTTCATTCTTACGTTCGATTAATCAAAGCCAGGCTGGTATACGGAGTCAACGAATTGCGTGAGAATACCGTGCAGCAAACTCCATAACGTAAGTTAAATCGATTACGATTGAAACTGTTTCTTTGATTTTATTCTTCGTCCCCGTTAACTGAACTCGGATTAGGAATCATTGGCTATTCTACGCACACGCGGACGTCTAATTCCCGACTAAATTAATCCAACAGTGCAGTTTCACTTCGGTCCTGTTTGCGTCCGGACTGTGAATGAACGAGTTCCGAGCTGAGCTTCTTAGCTCTTCTTGGACACCGGGGATATCAGATGTGCTTTCACAGATTTAACGACCTGTTAATTCTAAAGGAATGATTGTGACGAGAATTTGTACAATTTTCAATCCATCAACAACAATTAGGTACTGCACGCTCTGAGTCGCAAAATTTCATTCAAAATGAACAAAACTGAATAATTTTTCGGCAGATGTTTGCCTGATAACTTTGTGATCGATATCGAACGATTGACTGCTCGAAGAATAATCGGGGGTAATAGATATTTTCTCGGATAGATATGTATGCGTACCGGGGGAGGGTTGATAAACGAAATCTTAGGGTAGATCTCTATTGAAATGGAAATTTTGTGTACCGTACCGTACCGCGTTGTATAGAAAGAGTTGGGATGTCGTCCTCTGCGATAAGGTTCGAGGATTCTTTTTCCGATTTTTTTTTTTCGAAGGGGGGTGGGGAGCTAGTTGAAGAAGTGAATTTTACCAGCGTATACAAACCGTATGGTGAAATGTGAAAGTTTGTTCAACTCGTATTTGATTACGGGTCATTAATAGAGATTTCAACAAACGTCAACCGTGATCTATAATTTAAATACATTACGGTACAAGAACCAACTCGTAATATGGCATTAGGCGGAACTATCATTAGCGACGTGTATATAATTTTAGTTGTGTGGTCCAGCGGGCGGCCAGACATCTTCATAATTTGCTACCAACCAACAATTAATGTGACAACCATGCACGCGTTCAAAATAATGATTCAACGTTCTCAACTTACAACTCAAGGTTTTACGACGTCGTTTAATAACGTCAACGTACGTATACGTACGTAGGTACTGAGACGCAAATCAAATTTTGATTATACAGCTTGTCAGACTTAAGTGCACATAAATATTTCCCTCCAATTGATCAAAAATATAATTAATTATCAACTCGTATACATACCTATATAGTTTAGAATATAAATGCGACTATTTCATATCCCGAAAGAACATTATAAGTAAAATTTTCACTATCGTTTGTGGAAGAATTTATATTTTATCAGACTTTTCCGATCCTCTGTTGGGAAACTGGGTGATCCCAACGTGGGGATGTCGAAACTCGGCGTCGCGACGCGTTGGGAAGCCATTGTGACTGTGAGATGACGCGTGATGCGTGCGGTATGAATTCAGCCAGTTCTCCGGAATAATAGATATTACGACAAAGCGCGTGTGTGCCAACGCTGAAAATTGATTGGACATGTACTGATTGTTGATAAGGTAGACAGTGGAGGCTGCTTGCGATCAGACGGGATCTCCTCCGCTGTCGAGTGAGCTGGAAAAAAAAAAAAAAAACAGGACAACCTGAGGCCTAAAAACTTAACGACTCAGCATTCTTTTACCGCACAGAAACGAGGCACACGAGAATAAGAAGAAGTTTGAAGGATCGTGACGTGTGTGTAGATACCTCAGGAGGTACCCATCCGAGATACTGCGCAAAGCTAATAGGCTCGTATTCTTCGGGAATAAAAATAAAAATTGACAGAACAACGTGGTTGACTGTTGGGCATCGATTTCTGCGGTGTAGAGACAAAACTGCTGTTATAATATATCGTACGATTTTCGAAATTGGTGGATGTAAATGAGTAGAGAAGCAAGTAATTATAATGGCGGAGAATCAGGAGCCAGTTCAATTTCATGGGACTTTAAACCTGAGAGAAAGAAAGAGGTCTATTTTCCTGGTAGATTTTATCCGTTGAACGAAGACCGGGTGCCGTTAGGAGTGACCTATTCTATGGGAGAGTAAAAAAGGTGGGAGAGGAAGTAGGAAAAAGTATAAAGGTGGAGTATGGAAGCGTTGGAAAGTAAGAGAGAAGGGCGAAGGGTGAAAAACTGTGGGCCAGTACTACGGACGAGCAAAGGGAAGCTTTTTTAATTAGCAAACACACATTCGCGTGCATATTGTAGCTATTCTAGCAGCATCCCCTTCACTTTACGGCGACCGTGGCTTTACGTGGCCCGCCGCCATCCAGCAAGGATAATCTAATTATTCGGGACGACAAATCTCGTTATCCAAGCCGTGCTCGTTCACGGCGTCGGCGTGTTGGCTTCAGCACTGAGCACCGGCGTCGCGACGCAACTCAACTCAACTCAACTCCACGCAACGCAACGCAACGCAACGCCAAGCAAAGCAAAGGAACGGAAGGTATAACGCAACGTTAAAATCGCTATCGGTGTTCGTTCTAGCGAAACAAGCAAGCGCTCCCGGAGCCAGCAGGTATCGTTAACATAATCGTTAATTTCTCACTGCAAAGTCCCCGAAAATTATTCACTCTCGGAAAAAAAGTTTACGGGGGCTTATGCAAATGTTAGTAATTAATTTCCCGAATCCTATTAGGAAGACCTACGTTTTCCGAGGACCAGGTGCCGGAATAAGGATCTCCGGAAGCTGCGAAAGCTGCGAAAGCCACGTATATTCCTACGTCCGATGCGACGCCTTGAATTCACGCAGTTCCTCGATCCGCGTCGTGCGTCGTACGACAAGGTGTTGGGCTGCGTTATGCGTTATCAAAAAAATCCATGATACGTATGCTTTTGTACAAATAAATAATGAACGCCCACAACGTGGTTATCATTTATCTTTAACCCTTTGGACGTATAATCGACCCAGCTGGCTAGCAAATTTTTAAATATTCGCAAGGGGATTCGCGGAGTGGGGTAACCGTGACTTTTCCCCCTCGGCTTATACTGATTGGCGTGACCGCCTACCCCGTTTTCGAGTGGTACGAGAAACGCTCTTCATAAACAGTTCGACGTTTTTGCTGAGCGAACGAAAAAGCAGTAAATATACATCCATCGTGCGAAATTCGTTAATTTCACAGTGACTGCATTTGGGCGGTCGGACGGCGGCCGGAGATTCCCCGTTTCCCAGTTTTCCTCTTTCACCCTTCGGTCGCGGTGCCGGTTCGCGACCACCGAGTTCAGCGCAGCTTTTTGGTTCCCATCAACCGGAGGATGGCCCCCTCGCTTTCGCGTATTATTGACGGCTTAAATTCATTAGATTCTACGCCGGTATACTGCAGCACGGAACGGTTCAGAGGAGGCAGCCCAGCTTCGTCGGGGAAAGAAGCCTGCCGACTCTGCGAAAAATAATGCCGTAAATATATCGGATTACTTTATCAAATCACACCGATCCTGGAAAACTGTGCAATATACGCTTCTTCTTCTCATCTCTCTCTCTCTCTCTCTCTCTCTCTTGGGTTATTTCCACCGTACCCCTCTGCCTCGTTCTATCCCCCTCTCGCCTTCTCTCTTCATACCGTTCCATTTATCCCCATCCCCTGTTTGCCCGTCTATCCTCGTCGTCAGCTCTCCCGTCAGCCCTTGCGGGTCGGCCCGTATTTATCTTTTTTTCGCACGGGACGTAATTTGGAAAATCCGGAATAAAGCCGTCGATAAAGTGAAGCGTAGTACACATCCACGTATATTCCTATGTAGAGAATATAAATCTATATGTGCACGGTTTTAGAGTTGAACGGTGAGTAATCTCTGAAATTGTATAATGGAAAATATTTTTATTTATTCTAACCGATTCATGGGTTTCGCCCTGCCGACAAGATAAAAAACAGAGATACCGGACTGTGTATCGATATAATTTTATCGAACAGAGGTATTTGTTTCAAATATATGTATTCTGAGTTGAAGAATAGTTTTCGGTACATTCCTACGGTACAGCAATTAATCCAGCCGCGACTAGACCAGAGAATTAATCCAGTCGCTTCGTACTCACTTTAACCAGACCAGGGAAAGTTGAAGCGTTAAAAGACTAATAATTACACATGCCGCGGGTTGAGGTATATCTATACACGTACGTTGCCCTATGGGTAGGTAATCAAGTCTCGTGCTCGAAGCCAAGAATAAAGAGCGCTTGAATGAAAGTATAAAACCGTTCTGGCTGACACGGGTAAAGAGTTCGTATATTTATAGAGGCACTAAAATCCACCTTTTTTTCTCTTTTTTTTTTTTTTCTTTTTTTTTCTCTCAAGATGGTTGCGTGCGCGCACCCGAGCCAAGTATTTATACCTGGGACCAGACGCGTAGTCCTCAACGCCATCAATCTTTATTTCCACACGCTCGTGCGATTCACGGACAATTTCAAACCCCCTTCATCCCTTCTCCTCCAGGCTTCGGTGTAAATTTACTCAAATCTCCTCTACCGAGAAATACCGAATGAATCTGTGAAGACGTTTCCATCCTACGCGGCGACGCGTCTCTATTATACTTCTTACTTCCCGTGAGAATAACGCGAAACACCGAGGTTTACTATATTTATGAAAAGTTACGGAAAGGGTGTGTCGCCGCGATCTACGAGCCTAAGCTAAACTAAACCGAACTAAACTGAACTAAGTGAACTGGTATGATACCTTATGCACAAAGTTTTTATTCATTTTAGGAATCCAATTTTGACGCGACGATCGTTATCGCCGGTTCACCTTGGCGTGCCCGTACTGATTATGGGTCGTTAGTTAATCAGTTAAACCGAGTGAAAGTTTGGAAATAATTACTTGTAAATTTAACCAATCTTATTTAAAATACCAAAGAAATTTTATAAGACTCCTAAAAGACGCCCACGTAGAGACATCTCTATTAAGCCTATAGCTATCTTTATTTCATTCCTACGCATCTCGCATTTAAGTCCGGTATAATCACCACTTCATATTTTATAACAAGGTATCTAAGAGGCAAAAGGAACTTGCGCACTCTTCGAAAGGTTGAAACAAAAAAAGAGAAAAAAAAACCTCGGTAAATGGAAGTATACAGAAACTGGACATCTTGACGATTCGACCCACTTGATAATAACGCTGTTTTTTTTTTGTTTTTGTTTCTGTATCATCGTCTTGAGAATTTGATTTCCCGCAAACGATGGCTATCTTTAGCCCACCTTGGGCTCCTCCGAGATTGTGGCTCGTTAATTAATTAGTTGAGGTTAGGTCAAGTTGGTAATTAATTACTTTAATTCCTCTTCAAGTTACTCACAAGTTTGAGCCGCTTTAGCCGTGGATCAGTTTCCACGGTTGTGTAATTGGCGTTGATATCGGCTTCCATTAGCGGGTGGAGTTATTATTTTTTAATCACGGGTCCTTCGGAGGGTAGAACGGAAAAGGCGAGGGTTTCAGACGAGGATGAGAGAAAACAGGGGCAACGGTGAAAGAGAGAGAAAGAGAGAGAGAGAGAGAGAGTCCCAGGAATAAGAGGAGATATTCAAGAGTTTGAAACGGAGTTGGACGAAGAGGCTGAAGCACGATGCACCAATGGCACCTCGATGGCCTGATAATTATTCCACTTTTGAACTTTTCCCCGATGCTTTCTCGCGTTACCAAACTTTTAACGCCCAAACGTTTTCGCTTCGCAGATATCATTCCCCCGCTAACTTTAGGCATGCGAAATTATATCTCTTTGTAAATATACGTACAGGTATATATAGGTATGTATACGAATAACAAAAAAGTAATCAGTATATATACTGAAATTACGGAATATACTTTCTGTACATATTTTTCAAACAAACTAATGAAAGTACAAGTACGATAAAAAAAAAAAAAAACACTATATATACCATATATCGGACAAAAAGTTGTCAGAGTAAAATTAATTATAAGAATTAGAGTAGCGGGAGGCGGTGCCTGATGTGGGTTTTCAACCCCGCATAGTAGAGTGATAAATTCAAAATTGTGCTCAAAAGCGAAGCAATATTCATGCAGACAAAAAGTGTCCCTCTGTAGGTATTCCTCGAAACATAAGAACCTGGATATTCTCAGTCTTCACTGGATCTCTTGTATTTGGTAGCTGAATTGGCGGTACGAGACTAGGGAAAATTTTAAATTTAAAGATTGGAAAATACCGAGGTCTTGCTATTTTCTTTCTTTGAAGGAAAACCATTGTCTACATTTTCACCGAGCTCGATCTCGCGGAGATCGGAGAAAAAAAAATGATTGAATCACAAAAAAAGCCAATAATCATCCCCACGAATGAATATCTCAAATCACTTATTGCTGTATTCCTTGAATCTGCAAGACATGAGATTTATGAATAATAATAATCAACGATATGTAAAAATTCCAAGGAATGGAAAAAAATGTCTAACGGTTATTTCTAATGCCTGAAAATATTGTTCGTCATACACAATTACCGTACAACTGAGATAGATCCATGTACACTTTGAGGGAATCCTGGTCCTAGGAGGTAGTAGTTGTTCGGTAATGAATTCGAAACCGTGTATTCCACTTGTGACATTTAGTGAATATCATTACTGAAAGAGGTTAATTTATCTTCCATTTCAGGAATTGCTATTACTAGATGTTAGGTATAGCTACATACGTTTTACAGAGACTCGACGATGATTGAGTGCGCAAAGAACGGGAGTCACTTCTTATGTCTGGTAGTCGCAGAAAAGAATGCGAGAAACGCGGGACAAAGGAGGTAAAAAGTTGGCGCCAAATTTAACAGTGTTCGTGTACCTTGCGGCCCGTTTTTTTATATACACAAACATACATACCTACCCACGTACCTATGTATTATACTATCTAAAAATTTTCGAGGACTCGCCTCTTTTTCGAGTCGCCCAATTTAAACTTTTCACATTCCGACTGCATTCCGAACTAAAAAAAAAAACTTCTCTTCTATCCCCAATCCTCAGGAATATGATCCCCTGTGTTAATAATGCCCCCGCAATTAATAATCGTGAAATTAATGCCGAGGTTAGAATAAAGATGAATGACGCGGGTGTCGCCGACACACCCTCTGTGCCTTCGGCTTTTACCCTTCACCCCTTCGCTCTTCACCCTTTACCCTTCGCCGTTCTCTCTCTCTCTCTCTTTCTCTCAGCACTGTCCCTCGTTCATGGAAGTCCCTTTCGCTCGCGATATTCGCAATGCCATTACGGATTAGACTTTCGCCTCGTTCCACTCTCTCCGTCCCTCTTCTTCTCTCTCCCGGGCAGCTATCGCACCCTCTCTCTCTCTTCGTCAGCTCTAGCTGGCGAGACGCACAGCGATACCTATCCTACGGGATTCTGGGCCCCACCCGCGCCTGCAGAACCCTTTGATTTGTGCTGCCGCAGCTCTATCTGGCAGACTCTCGCTAAATCACGCGGGCACCATTCCTTTTAAATCTTATTCCCACCCTGCAGACGCTATAGCCGACTCGTTCTGCCCGGTATACGTCAATCGGGACGGATTTAACTTAATTCTCCTTTCCGAGAGGAAAGCTCCTTTCTATTCTCGCTTTCACTAAACAATAAGGGCGAAGGTCCCGTGTAGTTTATTTTTCTTTGATCGAATCGAGTGTTTTTTTCAGCCAAAGAAAGTGATCACTAATGCAAATCCGATTGAACCCTAAGACGGGTGTTTTGGGTGTAACCCAGTCTTAGAATGAATCGAGGAAAGCCCGTACCCTGCGGTACGGAGGAGAATCGTCTCCGGGCGTATATATAACGTCAAAGGCTATTCAACGCCATTCCCAACGATTACGGCAACTCCAACGAGTGAGAAACGACCCGGAGATTCGATCCGGCCAACCTGCAGCACTACGCTGTCAGCCGAGCCAAGCTTTACGCCAACGTATTCTAGGGGCGACTGGTCACGTACCTACGTATGTTACACGGAGGAGATTAAGTGATTGGTTTCCGAATTAATCCCTCTCTGAAATACCGCCGTGATGCGCGCTTCATTGTCCACTCGCATCTTTGATCTATATCAAAAAGAACGCGCGGTTCGATCATCCGCGTTTTCAAACCTGGATCAGAAAAATGAATTCGACAAAGTCGACGGGCGCTCTGCCCTTTCACAGACCACTCGCTCTTCCTAGAATCCTTCATACTCATTTAACAGAGTCGGTTACATAATGTATGCATAATATACGTGTTCCCTTCGCTTCTCCCAGCATCCATGTACGTTTAATGGTATCAGTGCAGCAATTTCCGTACTTTACGGTCGAAGATAAACTAGAGTGACCGGCCAAGGTATGTACTTACATTTTCCCCATAGTGCAATGTCGAAAATTTCTCCAGGTGGGCATAACATCCCTGAACCTTTGTCGATTTCTCTTTGACGACCGGGAAGATGGGTGTATAAAGGTTCACCTGACGAGGTAGGCGTCGATGAGATAGGAACGCTGAGATTGCCCGAGTCAATATGCGAGGAAATGCCTATTCAAGGCTATGGACGGCCTTAAGACTTCCCGGCGGAGGGTCACTGACAGTCATCTTCCTCGAACCCTGACAACGTCCGCCACCCCACACCAAGGACTGGCTACTTCCTAATCGAAATCAAGATATCTAAGAAAATAAAATCAAATTCTCGTTCAATGTCCAATTCTGAAGAGAGCGCCTACTCAGCCGACATCCCATTTCTTCTTTTTCTCATATTAGATGATCACCATATACCATGAAGGAATCCTTTAAGAACCATGAAATGAAGTCGGACTATCCAAACCTAAACTAGTCGAAAAAATCACGCAACGCTCTGTACTTTCGCGCCCTAAATCATTTTCACCCAATTGTAAATTTGACGAGAACGTTTAGGACACATTCTCTGATCTTTGTGCAGCATGGTGGTTATAGACCCCATGAAGATTCGGGAGTTTCAGACTGGGCTCATCGGACTATATCGGAGGTAAATCTTAAGGCCATTAGGGACCGCGTCGGTGGACCAGAAGAAGATTGGGTCCCAGTCTCAGTCAAAGGTCGAAGACCCGCGTAATCGCGTTACTAACAAGAAGAGTTTGTTTTGTCTGGTTACCGCGGGGGGTGAGAAAAGAAAGAGGTGGATGAAATATTTCGTTTTATTATAAAATGATAAGTATATTGTACAGGAAAAAGTGAAGCTTCAGTATAACACCTTTGCCCACGGTTATTATACCCGTTGAGGGTTGTTCGGAGCGCATGACGTGGCGCAAGCGCAGGCTAGAATCGAACCCCGAACCTCGTTTCATCGAGAAGAACCACCGACGATGATGCCGCAGCTCAGTGCGCTCGGCGGACTGTTCGCGACCGGACGTTTCCCTCGCGAGTCCTTGCCCCCCACTGTCAAAACCACGCTTGAGCATCGATGTATTTTGCTCGTATACGTCGTGGATATTGAACCGTTTGTTAGTTCAAAAAAAAATATATATATATACACATATATATTTGTACACACTTTCAGTGAGCGAAAGATACACGATTGATAACACATGCATGAGATTTGAGAAATACCGCAGCCACATACAGCGTGGTGGCTGTTACCACGCTAGTATCTCTTCGTTCCAAAAATAAGACAAGTCCCATAGGCACCAGGCTGAAAATTTTGGAAAAGTAAATTCATTCTGATAAAAAATTTCGCCAATCATAAGTAGGATTCGCCGTGTAATCTCACATGGTCTTTTAGGTTTGGGAGACTTATCATTGAATTGCAGACGATAGTTTAGCTAGTTTTTTTACTCTCTACACTATAATATCCTTGGGATTTTGAATTTCACACTGCAAAACCGAGAGCTAAAGTTTTCTCCAAACTTACACTCGAGCATTATACTCGAATGCTTTCATGAGCCGTTATCTTCCGACCATTTCTCACCTGGGGAATAGTGGAAATTCGAAATTCGAAATTCAATGTAGAAAAGCTTAACTGTCAGTTATTTTTCAACCAGTAAAAACTTGCTGTGCTACGTTATACCTGCAACTTGTTACAGTTGCGTGACAATTACGCTGATAAAGTTATGGCGTACTAATAACTGCTGCAACAAGACATTGTAGTTGCGTAACGAATGTAGGTATATATCCACGAGTGACGTTTAGTGCAGTTTGTGGATAAACTGGGGGACCAACAGTGCGGGAAATTTTCCCCACTGAGTAAACTGAGTGATTTTCAAAACTACTGCTCTATAACGAAGATTGACAACTTTTCGTCTGCCCCGTGAACGTCCATCGTCGAAAAAGCTGCGGAGTAAGGAGCCGGCTTCAACGTGGCTGGTGAGTTAACCTAGATACAATCTCATCTTTTCGTTTTTCAACCCGCCAGCAAATGAAAAATATTCGGGAAAAATAAATATCAGTTTAAAATTTATCGAGGTTTCAAGGCCGCAGGACTCGGTGATCCGTAAAGATAATCTAATCGCTTCCATTTCAGCGCCGATCAACCGATCATCATCTCTTGTTTTACAGAGCGGATGGCGAGCCGATCGCTTCGCGCGCAAAAGATTCGTTCTACCGCGAAATTTTTCTTCCGTCAAATTTCGCACGTTCTTTTTTCGTACATTTTATAATCCTGTCAGTGACTTCAGGACGCGAGTCTAAAATTGTTACATGTTTTTACTTACACCTACTCGTATACAAAAATTCGTTAAATTACGGTAACGGTCGATAGCTGACGTTCATCTGCACAAATTTAATTTGAACAGAGATCATATGAACGAGCTGTTAATTTATTTCAATGTTCTTCGATCGTTTCGTTCGACGGCAATGTGTTCCCAAATGATATACAGCTACGCTATCAATCAACTATTAGAGTCCAGAAGCATCTCGTGTTACGATAATTGAGGTGCTTGTACCACTCGAAGCTTTCGTTGATCATTTACCATTTAGAGTATGGGTGGCAAGTAAACAGGCCTCGCTTCGATATACATAGCTAGACGAATATAGATCGAAGATGGGGCAAAAGCTGCACTCACAAAGAGGATATGTATAGGGTGCAGTAGGAATATGGCAATGGCAGGTTGATGGGCCATAGAAAGAAGTAAGAAACGAATAAAGAAACAGCGAAATAAAAGGACTCCGTGACGTTCTGGGTGGTCCCTATGTCTGGGATCTCAACCACAGACGAACCTGAATACGAAAGAGACATAACCGGGCTGTTTGCGGACATTATATACGCGTTCACTGGTAGCTAAAAGAATAATAAGTGGTAGACTGACGCATTTAGACTGACTGACTGAGTGACTCCTAATTGCTGGCGACGAAAAACCCGTCAGCTGCGTTAGACGTCATTCTGTTTAATCACTAATTATAAAATCGTGCGGGCGATGAAGATTTCTATTCACGTTATAGTCTTCTGTCAATAAAACTATCACAAGTATCAACGGCTATCGGAACTTCATATCTGTCGTGGTATAGCCTCCCTGCTCCTATTTGTAAAATGATTTTTCACTCGTCAATCGTCATATTCTTCGATAATATGCAGGCTGAGCAATTTATGATATCGTCATGTTGGCGAAGAACTGAAATTACTAGCATTTGGCTTGTCTTATTATAAGCTGGGAGTTGGGATTGTATATATGTATAATATGATATAGGGATGTACGTTGTGGCTCGTTTGCCCCAACGAACCACGATCGCCACATAGACAACTACCACGCGATCGATCATTGATTTATTCGACACAATGCTCTCTCGATCAAACGATTTATAATCGCTTCCGATACAAACGGTGTCAGAAAGTTCACGTGGCTCGTTTAAAGCATTTTCCCATCGATTCATCATATCACGTATACGTATAGCCACACCGCGACAAACTGTCATTTTCGTTCCCCCTATACCGTCCAGAGTCAGTTTGTTGCCCCAATTTTAGCCTCGTTAGGATTTTCGTACGGGCATTAATAACGCTCCCTGTTTATTAACGGCTTTTCATATCAACGCTGTAAAGAATAACAAAGAGTTTCTGTCTTTTTTTTTCTCTTTTTTTTCGTCGTTTCTCTCTCTCTTTCTCTCTCGCTCGTTCTTCTTTTTTCTCGCAAACTCGAATCAAGTCAAGATATCGAATATCCCCTCGGATAATGTTTACTTGTTGATAATAAATTACGTCTCCACTCAACGCCCCCGGCGTTACAACGTACCTACCTTCATATTATTACTCTTCATTCTTTTGTTCTCATATTTTATATATATTCTCTACTATCACGATCGTCACATAATTCCTAACCATTTTCCAACCTAGACACGATGATGTGATGAACGGAAATCACTCGTGTGATCTTCACGACCCGCCAACACGCTCATCTATATTTATTCAGTCAAGTTCGACCTAGTTGACAATCTAATGTAACATACGAGGTAATATACGTAACCTGTGTTTTTATCGAGAATCATATAATTATAAAATTCATCTCAATCGAAGAAACTTTCGCGAAAAATTAACGCGTGTCCCGAACTAATAATGTCTGTCCATTATTTTCTATGCATTCATTTCTGAGGTGATAGGAGAATTTCTATGGAATACCTCCGGCAAAGTGCAGCTTAAAAATGGTCAAGTTATGCTAATTGAGTTGGCAAAAATAGCGAAGTTTATGGTGAAATTATACCACCGTATTGAAGTCAGCGACACGCAAGACTCTTTTTATTCGTTGCTCAGGTGAAGTCAGCCTATCCTGTTTCTTATCAAAAAAACAGTCGTGGTATTCACTATTCTGGTATTCGTCGGTGGGGAGGTGAATTCGTGCTAAGAAATAATCATTCAGATTTTTATTTCGACGTTTTATCCAACCGACGAGTAAAAACTTAGCTGAACAAAAGTTCGATCCGGAAAGTATTATAGTTATGTGTATCTCGCCACCAAGTTACCATTTTCAAAAACTGATACAGCCGTTCAAAATAACTAGTATGAAAATACATTTTGGATATCCCTTAAAAAATGTACGAAGTCGGATTGTCGGGCGTAGTAAAAACGGGAAACCCGTTCTCGAATGGTTGTGAAATCCATCTTGACAAGGCTTAGTGTAAATTGTACGAATTGACGCCAATCAAAAATAATTGACAGTCAATCATGAGGGATTTGGGTTTAGGTCTGGCTTGTCAGTTCGCAATCCATGAATAAAGTTTACAGAGCTTTGCTGGGGTGTTATACGCCTGTATTTGTATTCTGCATCCTGTCAACGCTCCGCGATAATTCCCCGTTGATGTTTCAGTGTCAATCATCGCGGGGAAAAGATGACACGTTAATAATTCGTAGATAATAAAAAGTAAAAATAAAAAATAGTGAAATTAAAGATTCCTGAATAATTGATTAGCGAAAGACTAACCGTTTTTTAATTAGACGTCTATTCCGAGTGATTTTTTCTCACCCTAAACCATAACCGCAAAATTTATTTCACAAATCGATGCAAGATAAAAGAAAGGAAAAAAATAAAATTGGTTACCACTCGAAGCGGGACTAATTGGCATTAATTCAATACATCGAATAGAACGGTGATTGGCCAAGGATGACTGAGGGTGTGAGGCGACGGGGTGGTAGCCATTCCGTTAGATTGCCACCGGCCCTGTAATCTCCGCTAATAACTATAGATTGTCCGATGACGTCACATGCCATCCCGTCTCCCTCGGTGGTGGCTTATCACCACCTTAATCGTCCCATAATACGAGATGGAGCTATATACAAACATTTCTGATGTCCCAGACGGCCTGATGTACGTGTATTGCATTACGTATATATTCCTGGATACTCAACGGAATGTTGGATGGACGAAGATATCCCTGAACTGCATTTTGGGATCGTGTTCATCCCCCAGAGAGGAAATAGTCTTATCTCGATACATTTGGGGAATCAATAACAATTGGTTAAAGATTCGGCCTTCAATCGAAGGAATTATTCATTCATTTTTCTCTAATCAACGAGTATCGAAAGAAAATTAGTGATGAATTCAGGAAAAAAAAAAAAAAAACAACCGATCTGACGTAGAGAAAAATTGTTACATGATTGATTCGTTGATACAGACGGATGTGAACAGGTGTAGTTTGATAAAAAAAGAAGAAAAGAAAGAAAGGGGGAAAGAAAAAAAAATGGAAAGAAATTGTTAGAACAAAATTAGATTTTCTTTTCGCGAAAAGGTTTTGGCCCAGTCTCGTCGAGGTATTCGTAAGGAAAGGAGAGAGAGAAAAAAAAAAAAGAAAAAATCTATTTGCTTGCCGAAAGTTGAAAAGTTTTCCGCGAGTTTTCATTTTATTTACGAAGAAAAACCAATAAAGAACGCAAGTATGAGAGTCGATATACTTGGACGTCCTTTTTTTTTTCTTTCTTATCCTTCTTTTTTTCTGCATAGTCCCGAGAGAAATGGGCTCAAACTTTCCTTTTTTTTTTTTGTAGTAACCTTGTTTTACATTCAAGTAGATTTTGCATAGGCAGACACAATTCAAATTTGGTTTGGTAGGTATACTCGTAGGTATATAGGCGATATAAAATCTGAACTATATATCCAAAATGAAAGATGTCCTAGAGGAGGTCGAACTGAGTAAATTGTCCCGAAGAACACGGGGTCTGCGAAGTCGCGTTCGCGAGATATCACAAGTTAAAAAAAAGTAGCGCTTTGCGCCGCGCGGTGACGCGGCGCAAAGCGCTACTTTTTTTTAACTTGTGATATCTCGCGAACGCGACTTCGCAGACCCCGTGTTCTTCGGGACAATTTACTCAGTTCGACCTCCTCTAGGACATCTTTCATTTTGGACATTTAGTTCTGGGGCACCCTGTATATACAATATATCAATCGATATCAAATGACTATCATAAACCAATTATTCAAAGCCCTTTTACCTGGCTAATATAATTGTGTGTTATGGTGCTAATTGCACCGTTATACGACCGACGAATGAAATAATGAAATCATGTCGATCGATCAACGAGTGTGTAATCAAGCGCATGCAACGTGAGAGGCTGGTGCTCCCACGTTCTTTTGACAAGAGTAAAATTTTTTATTTTCATTTTTTTTCGTAGGTAGGTATACCTAGGTACGGCAATAAAGAGTTTCATTGCACGACGAGCTGATGTTGTATCGTAAGTGTATAGCCTTGGTGATATCGCGGTAACTGAGGTACTAAATAAAACTGCAAAGATCACAGAGCGACGTTCTATATAACCAACGCGGAGAGGTTCTTATATACTTTTATAAGTAAATCGTGTTCCTTTATAGCGTTGCTCACTTCGCGTGTCCCGTAATTTCTCACTAAGAATTTTTGTAAGAATCAAGCGTGCGAGTTCACGGAAATGCAAGCGTTAACCGCAATACCACGATAGTTACAGCTCCGGTATTTATAGTTGAAGGGATATTTTAAATTTAAAATTGACAAAAAACTTTTTCTACGGTATGACATGATCGAGGAAATAAATCCGCTCCTGGTTATATACAAGGCGCAAATTTACCCATGTTCATACCTGGATGTAAAAATCTAACAGAGTATAAATCCCTATTAAATGCCTACGAGAAAATTCATCTTTGATATCAACGACGAGCTGGAATGAAGTAAACTGTATGAAAATACGAAACGGAAAGGGAGAGTAAAATACGAAGACATAGATATAGGTAGAGACAATGCGAGGGGTAGAATACCGTGAGGGCCAGACAGTACTGCGAAGCTGTAGCGAATCGGTAGCAGGTGGTTTCCGGCCTACGCGGTGACAGCAGCTCTTCGCTCTTTTTCCATTGAGTCTATATAATATTTTTTATTTTATTTTTTCTTTTTTCTCAGGGACAATATTCAGAGAAAGAGTTGGTTCGCGCTTTGTGAAGCTAATTGTTTTCTGAAGTAACGCGGACGTAATGGCTCCTGGCGGAGACGACCCGCGAGAGAGTCAGTTGGCAAAAAATAAGAGAAGAAAAACGGGAAAGAAAGAAGAAGAGGAAAAAAAATAGAAGTAGAAAGAAAAAATAAAAAATAAAGAAAAAAAAAAAAAGAAAAACGAAAGAGGAGAAATAATATCGGAGAGCCGAGAGCGGAGTGCCGAATTAGTGGTTAGAGTAGGGCCAGGCAGGCCAGAGGAAGGAGAAAACGCGGGGAGAGAGGAATGAGTACAATGAGAGAGAGGAGTAAAGCTGTCCGGGAATGAGGTCGACATAATTGCACCCCCAGTCATACTGGCAGCAGGCGGTAGGGCGTCGTGAGGGGTGGTCCCCGCCGCCATCCATTGTCCCACCCAGCCTCGACCTGGCTTTGATTAAATACTTGACACATCTCAGCGATGGGCATAAGTTTGGTTGAATTCTAATTACGGACAGATCGAGAAGCGCGAGTATTAAGTTCCTCACCGTCATTTTGGTTTTCCTTAATAAAGAAAATTTTCCCCCAATTTTAAAGATATCATTGCGGTTCGTCGAAGATACGATATAAGACGAGAGGACGCGGAACGTCTCAATTTCTCATTACGTGATATACCTGCCATCGTGTCTCTTAAACTCTAACCAGAATCGTTGGGAGTCGATTAATCTTTCTTAACTCGAGAAAATCTAACGGTATTTGTTCCTGTTTCCGATTTTCATCATATTCCACTCTCACTTATCAAAACGTCAGCTCATCTTAGTCATGTCTGAACTGGCACTGCAGCTTTCGTTTTCATGGAAATAAATAATGAATTATCCCCTTACACAGGTATCTAAATATTCATCAATTTTCTGGATTTTTATGGTCATATATTTATTTATTTCCAAGAGTATTATTACATATATATTTAACTGAATAAACGCGGCCTGCAAGCGAGGCGTACTTACGACGGTATAAAGGCATCGTATCCCAGCCAGACTTTGGGAGTTGAAGAGCCAGCAAACTCGGGTGGTTTAGAGGTTTTTTTTTTTTTTTTTTATCCTCCCAGTTCGACCCCCGTAGGACCAATACGTGGCGGCGTAAGCCGGATTGTGCAATTTAAATAGAGTTAATTGAAGTGCAATAAGTCTTTAAAACTCTTGAGCAAATTAATTAATATAAAAGTCGGTTAGAACGGGGTCGTACCCGGTCGGCGCAACGAGAAAGTGGAAACAGAGGGATGGTAGGGGTGGGATGGAAAAAGAGGTGGAAAAGAGCGCAGGACCTCCAACGGCAGAGGTTGAGTGCGGTCGGCTAGGAAAAGGTCGGGTGGGTAATGAAATAACGTGTGCTGTGGCGGTTGGCGCTGGGAAAACTTCCGAGCTTCGCGAACTGTAATCTGTAGACTGTGAATATCGAGGGTAAAATTATTATTTATAAAAGAAACTTAATTTCACCTCACTGCAGCTTCTTGGGGGGCGAGGGAATCGGTACTTCGTCCACTCAACTAAAAGCGGAAGTAGAATACACCGAATATTAGGATTTCTATCTTCATTTCAATTCCCGTTTATCTTCCGAATGACGATCACTTGAGCAAAAATGTAACAAGACTTACCGAACGAGAAAAAAATTCCCGCAACTCTCGTCTCTTTATACCCTTAACCGTATTTTGTTTGAGTAATAGATCAGGGTCGTATAATGGTATTATATCGACAAAGATATCCCAGTTGTGATTAAAATTGAACAACGTCATTCTGTTTCTGTAGTAGAGCAGAAGTCCGGTGAGCAGGACCATTGGGAAAATATGAACTTTTCCAACAGCGTAGTCGGAAAGTTTTCGTATTAATTAATATACTGCAGCGATTCGTGCCATAAAGCTCAGTTCAGTTACTCTAGCACCGGCTGCAGTGAAACCCGGAGTTAATGCACTGTATACTGCTTTTCTGTTTCACGTTTAGCCATCTGGTTCTCCCAAAATTCACGTCTTTGCTTGCGGGGCAATTTAACACTCGACAAAGCAGCTATATACCCTATATACCTACAAAATTCCGAAACAGTTGAAGGAATTCACGTGGGTTTTCGAAAACAGTTTCGAATAAGAATAAGAAATAAATAAATAAAATGTAGTTTATCGAGCCAGTGTGGAGTTTGATTAGATTCGTTTAAATACAATAATACGTTTCCCTAGCATGCAGCATGCTATTCAGGAGCAATTCTAAAGACAAATTGCAGGCACGCGGATCGTGACAATCCGTTAAAATGCTCAAAGCGTTCCACTTCGTAGTGCGAGGGTATTGCTGTTGCCAGTAGCTGGCAGAGGTAGGTAACATACGTATAGAAATTTGGAGGCGGTAATCTCCCGGCAATAAAATCGTTATCGTGACAAAATCCAGCTACGCCAGGTAACAGGAGGTAACGAGAATCCGATGCAACGAAAATCCACGGCCTACCAAGACCTCGAAAGCCCATAGATCGGTATATACCTCCTATCCTAAATAGAACGCAATGTACAGGATTTAGTTGCATGGACCACCATCGACGGTATAATAGCTGTATGCCGGGTCTATATACCGGTCAAAGCATGTAAATGACAATATACAGAGTGACTCGTTTAAACGAGTTGAAAATTATTTTCAATCTTCCAAAACAGGACACAAAATTTTTCATTTCAATTCGAAACAGTTACGGTAAAATTTTTCAATGGCTATGAGCAAAAAAAAGACAGAAACAAAAAACAAAACAAAAAACTGACCATTGCCCGTTAAAAATTCTACTGCTGTCAGTAAAATTTTGAAATTGAATTCACCAGATTTTTAAATCTAAATAAAAGGATTTAACAGCAAAGTACTTCACGGTACACCCTGTATACGTGCTAGGAAATACATACGATCTAAAGACACGTGTATGTGTATACGTATGCGGTTTACTGTTGTGCGGGAGCCAGGGGATAGAGGTGAATTAGCATGCCTATCTGTGTAATATATTGGACCGTATCGCTGGAGGTAGTTGGTGCTGGTTCTGTTGCTGTTGGACGTTGCCAGCGTGATGTAGTGACCCTCGCTTTTATTGGCACCCTCGTCCCCGTCCCCGTACCCACAAGCCACCCGCGCACTGTATCCACTCTATGGTTAATCCGTTGGGGACTGACACGGGGAAGGCCCACGATAAAAAGAAAATAACAGCTGAACTCTCAATAGTCGGTTAAGAGGCGGTTAAAATAACTCCACTTTACTGGTGATAAATGTAAACGAATGAAGAAAGAGAGAAAGATGAAAATAGAAAAAGTCAAATCATATTTTGTAATGAATAATCATTAAACATATTGATATAAAGCCTTACGCAGCTGTGTCACATCATTTATATACACAGCTACGTCTTTGTACATATCAAGGTGTAATAGATACGTATATACATATATCAAGATAATTTGTCAAAGATTTTTGTCGACAAAAAATATAGTAAATAGAATTTATGTAGGTGCTATAATCTACCGTTCGACCAGTATCCATTATGCACTTTTGATTTTTTTTCTCTTCTTTTCACGTATCACTGCAGCGATGGTAAAATTTATAGGAATGGTTGTTGGATTTTCGACCCTCATTTTTCTCCGGTGATTCTCTTTTATTTTTTTTTTCATTTTTTATTTTTTGCTACTTTTTTTCGAGCTTTCATAAGAATAAGGAATGACAAAAAACGATTTTTATACACGCAGTATTTTGGAGTCGATGAATCGCAGAGCCTGAGCTTTACGATAGCAGAGAAATGTTGGAAAATTGATGGGAAAACTCAGCCAATGGAGGCACCCGTGGGGCCATACATATACCTAGGGACAAGAGGATATATCTGTACGACACGTTACAGATCTACGTACTTCATACATACGTACATACGAAAAGTTAAGGCTTACTCGTATAGATTGATAGACACATGAGAGATGTTCAATGTTCCCTTGAATGATACTTGCTCATGTACTTACCAAAGATATTCGACAAAGAGTGCGGTAGATCAAACTCTGGATCGAATGATTCTTCTATCATTTAGTCTGCCCGTTTCGTCTCCCGTTTGGTGATGTATAATCGAAGATGCATTGGCGAAAAAATATATATCAACATAACAGCATCGTCTGGAAAAATTTGCTCTTTTTTTTATAAAGGCTATTAGGAAGAAATCTATCATGATGATTGAAACTGACACTTCTTTTGATTCACAATTAGATCAATATCTAATTCTCAACCGCATAAGGACTGCTGCAATGGTGTTCTATATACCTAATACACATTCGTCTACGCGGTGGTCTGTGACTCGACATAATTCTGGGCAAAAGTATTGTCAGTAAAGTAAATCTACGTTGTGACTTGATCTTGGACTACAAGAAGCCCTCGACCCTGTATGCAACTAATCAGATTCTGCTTCGTAACCTGGTATAATAGGATCTATGGCAGTTTGTTAAATTAATAAATGTGCGTGCTCATACTTGTCTCTATGATTTATAGCATTTAAGTGCTCTAGAGTTGGGAATAAATATTCTAGTTAGCAGACGCCGGACTGCAGCTCTTACAACTTCGATTGGCGGTCATTCTAGATTCATCGTCAATCTGAATCGCGTCTTGATTGGTTCCAGAGGAACCCACGACTATGGACCCATCAGAAACTACAGTCCGGAATCAGCTGCGTCATAGACTGTGGAACTGTTTGTGAAACAGGTTGATGTTTCGAGGGAAATCAACGGTCATTGTTACCGAAACCGATGGATGCATTTCGTCCATCAATCTACGGGGACAATGATCGAGCTTACTGAACTAAATTCCGTTCCCTAAATCTGTGAAATATCTTCTATCCTACAGCTAGAACCCAGAGTCGTTTAAACCGTACCGGAGATTCGTATAGATTTTTCAACTCTCGCTTTATCGATTGGTTGGATTTTTCTGTATGCCTAGTATCGCTACACGTATAGGTACACGATTCTTTATTAATCTTTGCTTTACTTCCTTACCTTGTGTACGAATATTTACTGTTTAAACATTTATATCCTGGAGTCTTGTGAGTAATCGTGAAAAATCTAATATAACGCGTCCTGTCTTCTGTTACACTTTTGCCTTTATCATATGTCCATATTCCTGAAAGTCACATGCGAAAAAAAATCTCTATTACATTTTGAATGAGGCTAATTTACATGCCCAATAAATTTTTTCTTTTATTGTAAATCCAGATTATTCCGATTTTCGATCTCCAGGTTTTTGATTATCCTGTAATTTCCATACGCTCGTTATTATCGGCTTATAAACAGCATTGTTCTGTGATTATTTCGAGTAATTATTAATATTGTTCGTAAAGCCTGCGGAGGCAAACTGAAGTGAAAAATATGAGCATTAGAGTTTTCATTGAAATATTTATTGGATGTGTAAGGAGTTTCGTGAATGCGAAGGTGTTGCATGTAAAATTAGAAGAAAAAGGAGAAGAGGTAACCTGCATTTTTAACGCGATGGCTAAGGGTATTACGACTAATGAACAACAATAGAAGATTTAACAAGAAAAAAAAAACTTCATGCTATGTGGCCCAATTAAAGCCGTATTTTCAATGCTCTGTGAATGTATTGAACGCCGATAATGGTGCCTGGAATATGAGGGGCTGAGGGAATAATTTTGAAATAATTACGGGCTAATTAGGTACGGCTAAATTCCGTTCTAATATTTTATTACATATCAATAGCATTTGTCAATTGATCGAACGACCGAGTGACCGATTGAGTAGCTGCCATTACAATTTATGTTCCAAGTTCAACTCTGTAAGCCTTTTTGAAAACAATTTCGCTTTGTACCAAGCCCTGTCATGACCTGAATGAATAATACGAGCGAAATTGTAGTCGCTGTATAATACCAACGAGTAATTCGTGGCGACAGAAACCTTTGATAAGGTTATTTTCATCTCTAAATGTTAATTGCGTCTGTTAAATTACAACCGTCATCCAGCTAATCTCTCCTTTGTCTTTACCGAGCCGCCGCTGCAGCGCTCACGAGTCTTTTATCTTTGTCTATTTGGTTCCGTTTTCTGGATTCGTTGCATTCAAATGATGTAGGTTAATTGAGGCTCCAGAGACACGAGTTTTTCACTTGCCCATTCTTCGACGTATACGCTTTTGAAAACACTCAAAGCGAATTATACAAAATACAAAAAAATTAACAAGAAACAAAAAAAAAACAGAAGGGATCAGGGGACGTCGCCCAGTAATTGCCGGACTCGGGTCCCGGATTCGGGGATCCAATGTGCGATTTTCAGATTCCGTGAGCATTATAGATGTATCGAAAGATACCACGATAATTAACACGACCGATTAGGAAGAAAAATCGAAGTAATCGAGACGGTCGAGGTTACTAATTACCCGTCCGAATTCGCGATTACATCGCTCAGTCAGTCTCCTCCTACTACTTGTTCGCCTGGTTGATTTGCATCGGAACATTTATTCAAAGAAGTGAACCAGTGTCTACCACCGTTTTCTGCTAACTCTAAACCCAACCAAATTCCACGTACTGCATCTTAATTACTAAAGTATCGGTACGCGGCTATATAAATGTCACTGCAGTAGGGTCAATTTATATCTTGCCATTTCTTGCTTTCTTCTGGGACCATTTTGATCAGTTTCAATGCCGTTGAAACTATTGTTAAATAATTCCGAGTACGATACGGGTCTTTTGATAGCATGAAAATTTCGAGATTTAGTCGTAACTCGGTACTTCTACGAGCTTGTAATTTAATAAATACATTACGAGTCAGTTTACCTCATTTGCCTGGTTTTTTCGTCATTGATAACATTGCGTTTTCATGCCTCGGTATAACGTATTCATGTAATAATATATACTCGCCCATATTGCGATAGATATAATAGTTGATGATTGCGGCTGGCGTATACAATATCTGTCAAACCCTTTTTCGAGCAAAGTAGATTGGCAGATGTCGCATTTTCATTTGTCGTTATCCCAACATAAAGCTCCTGTCTACGACACGTCCTTGCGCACCTCCTGCAGGCCTACGGCCTTTTGGCGCGTGACTTTTCCATCTTATCCTATATAGAATCAGGTCCGACCCAACCTTATTCAACGCTCCTTATTGATCTTGGATATTGGTATTTATAAAGCAGACTCGAGTCAGGTAGAGTCGTCGGGTATTAAACTTTCCTCCGCCAACCTACCAAATATTAAAAAAGAAAATAATAATAATAATAATAATGATAATAATGATAATAGGAGACATTCTCAGAATTACAGACGACGTACGAAAATTCTAGGAATTTTCAAAATATTCTAATCTTATACCAAAATTCTCTTTATTCATTTTCCAATATGTATGAATACTCGAATCGGAGATTATAAGCAGTCATCTATTAAATTATACTCGTTTCAATTTCGGAAAATCAAAAAATATTATAAAAAAATAGAAAAATATTCCAATTTGGTTATAAACACGTGAATTTAGTTGGTAAGAAATCGGCGATAAATTCGACGAGGTAATCTAGTTAAGGTGAGCATTAGTGGGGTCTAGTAACGGTGGAAGGATCGTGAGTTGGGCTTAAGTCGCCTGCCGCGTTTAGGTTGGAAACCGGGAAGGTCCGGAGGCGCCACAAAGCCTAAGCTTTAACACCATAAAGTACTAAAATACGGAAGTACCGTGAACACCTAAGCGTAGTACCACGGATACTAAAATTTGTAAGAAAAAAAAGGTAGAAAATAAGAAAAAATAAGTCGGGACGATTCGTAATGAAGGAACAGCCAAAACAGCGAACTGTTGAGTACCGTGCCGAATCTTTCCTAAGTCTGGGGGTTGGGGAACGTAGGGCCTCGAAAAGGCACTCGAGAGAAAAGTTCGACTTTTACTTGTGACTTCGAGGAACGCCGGAAGTACATTTGCTACGAGCATATGCGCGCAAGCTCCGGTTCTACAAAGACTTTTTTCCATTTCAATTTTTGTTTTTTTCGTCTCTTTTCTGGCAATAAAAATCTTCGCCCACTCTAAAATCCGCTCTGTCCTACATTTATAAGTATAGTAACAAGTGTTCTTATTTTCTGTAAATCCAGTTGTAATGAGAGAACATCGATATCGCTTTCGGCCTATGTCTCTGGCTGCTACGCGAACGTGAGAACGTGCCTGTTTTTGTGAAAAATAAAGGAGGAGCTGGTTCAGAGGTTCAGAGGTTTAGAGAGTGGAGTAAGCGAGGGTTGAGATGGTAAAGAATGTTTACTTAACCCCTGCTTGTCCCGAAGTAAGTGCAGCTGACTATAAAAGCGAAGGTTTATACAAAGCCTATAAAGTTCGTTCAGTCAATACAGTTGACTTACTCATGCACTATAACCTCACCAGTTTCTGGTTTTATAAGTAAAAGAAAAAAAAAACACAGAAAAAGCACAAAACTGATCAGAATGAGTCGTTTTTATAATATTTTATGCTTTTTTTTACCCAATTTAATTCAATTTCGAAATTCTACAGTATTTCGTGTAAAAGGCTGACCTTCTTCTTGGTCAAGTAGCAAATACAGTATCGTTGAGATTAGAGTGCTTGGAATGGTTTTAGTCGAGTCATTGCCTGGAGCGACAGCTTTTTAAATCATTATGGGACTAGCAACAGGCCGTGAGCTCTTAATTCTTTGACTGAACATTCTTTCTTTATCTGAATCGATCTCTGTCCGGCCCTCAGTTTACAAAAAAAAAAGTCTGTGGCTGTCAGAGTTACTTTTGAAGTCAGTGAAAAAGGTGTGTAGGTATAAGTCGTTCCTATGTCTGACCGGGTACCGCGAATAACCCCTGGAAACTCAGTCGAAAATAAACGAGAGCATACGTGGTAAACTATCGGATTGAAGATGATAGCGCTTGGACAGGGAACTCCTGAAAACACAATTCTCTCATCCGCAATTTGAGCTACCCTTATTTATTTGTGCTATTCCAACGTACGCGATGCCCTACTCTACTTCTCTCTAATTTTGGCGAGCACCGTAAGCCAGGCGACAATTTTTTTTCTCTCGAGACAATCTATGTATATTCACTGAACATAAAATTTCCGCCTCTGTACTGTATCGTCGCTGAGAGACACTATGCTTTTTTTTCTCTTTCTATTTTTATTATTTTTTGTAACAATAACTTTGAAATGCCACATATAGTATATATACCTACGTATATGTATGCGGTCGCGTGTACTCAGATGGACATAAACTCGTTCTATTTGTCGCAATTTATCGTGATTGCGTATCGAGTAGAGTTGTTCGCGGAAGTACACCTTGTCATGGTGAGATCTTTTTGATAAATGGCACTTGAGATTATCGATGGGATCAAAGGCTTTTCGATCATTTTTTTTTTTCATCAATATAGGTGTTTATTAATCAGCGTTGAAGACATAAAGAACTCTGGAGCTAGAGCTAATCCTAGATCTTGTAAATCAAATTTGAAAATTTTTCCACTGATTTTAGGCACACGTTGATATTGATAATAATGTGCTCCACGTTGACGTATAAATATTGAATCAAATTTTTCGCGATCTCTTCCCTCTCATATAAGAAATATTGTTCGAAAAAAAAGGACTTTGACATGAATCCTCAATTTCGCATATTTGTTGAAACCATTGATTTGATTCGCTGCAGCATTGATCCACATTCTACACCATAAATTTTATCATCTACATATTTTATCATACATATAATTTTGGTTATCGTTATCCGCATGTTCAGGTGGCGATAACAGATTCTAAATAGTTTTGCAAAGTCCAAGAGAATATTTTCGCGGAATTTAAATCTACCTTGTCTCATAATAGTTTTACGATCTTTTGCAACACAATTTTATACCACGAATCCAAAGTTTCTAGAAAACCAATTTAAACTTTTTTCGGGTTAATAGTCGCAATATAAAAATTTATGATTCGTATAGCATCGAAATCCTTCATTATTCATTTATACGGTGGCAGTTGTCGTACCGTTCAACCACCGTTGCTTTATTCTATGCTACCTTACGAATAAAAAAAAATTTGATTTATTCCGTGAAATAACAAAATTTTTTACGTTAATTTCGAACACTTTTAGCACAGCCTAGCTGCTCCTTTGGAATCAATCAATTTCTTCTCTCGGTGTTCATCGAGCCAAATCTATTAGGCTGAGCTGACTATTTGATGTACAAAAAAAAAAAAATCACGAATCGAAGTAGATCCATTATCTTGTAAGTAAACTGACCAGGGCTCGAGAGTTTTGCTATAGACGCCTCACGGGGTTTCAGAAACTTGTGCATCATGAGCAAACCGTACACATCGAACACGCTGTTCAGAGATCCCTACGAGGACGTTGATCGAGCAGTTGTCAATACGTTTACATGCTGGTCAGTTTAGTACGGAGTTTTTTTTTCATATTTTTTTTCTTACCCTGATGGTTACTGTCAAAACGCTCACCTCTGGAATAAATCAGTTATCGATAACGTGAATGAACAATTTAATGACCAAATCAAGTATTAGCAATGTAAGCGAAAAGAATTTTTACTGGCTCAACCTCGTGCGTGAATTTGATATCTGGGTTCTCGGATCGAGAAGATCATGGTGAGAATTTTTTGGCACCTCTAATTAGTCGACGTTTTATCTTTTCTTTGGTAGTGTGAAATACGCAGTAGACAACCGTAATGAGAATAAATGAAACTCAAAGCGTAACAAAAAGGCGAAAGTGAGTGAGGAAAAGACTTGGTACCCAGAAAATGAAAGTACTGCCTCGAGCGAAAGGGGTTGTTAGGTAGGTACCTACTAGAAATTAATACGGTGCAGAAGAGTTATTTGGGGAGAACGAAGGCGAAGTGTTTTAAGTTAGGGCAAAGAGTTTAAAGCAATTAGATGGAGTGTGAAACTGTGTATTGCGCAAAAGTTCAGAAAGACATTCGAGTCATAACTTATATATCTATAAATAAATTTTTATTTTTTTTTTTTTCGAGTGGGTAATGAAGCGATGGCGATGAATGAAGAAACTGTTTCGCCAAGAATGATCGCTGCAGGATCATTCAACATGTTTCATCGATACATTTCCCAAATTATACAACGCTGCAGGGATATATAATTATTTTCAACACATCGGGAATGAGCAAGGGATAGTTTACGGATGGTATAATTAATTCAACGTCGAAACTAGCTAGCTGAGTTTGTCTCCACTATTTGCTGACTGCAGTCAAAGTGCATGTGAATTACTGCATTTAACCGGGGGACTCGTACCTCAAGCGATTTCACTGCTGGTAATTAGAACATTTTTGAGACTACAGTGCAGTTTCGACAAACACGTAAGCTGCTATCTCGATTCGATATCGTTTCAAGCGTTCAAATTTATGAATGGGTCATTCAAAGCATTATACCGATAGGTACACGTCCTCGCAGAAAAGTTAATTAAACAATAACACCGGAGTGTGAAGTGTGGGAAAAATTGATATTTGACATAAATTATACCGGGCTGCAGGTTTTCATGTTTGAATAACTTCAGAATCTTTGCTCGAAACCACGCTGAGTTAATATTACCCGGGCGATGATTAGTTTCGAGTTCCTTAGGGACTGGAAACTCTCTCCACCCCCGCGTATCGCTTAAGCGTGCCTATACAAACATACGTTATACGTACGTACATCTATCTACAGTTTTAGAAAGACTCTATATGTATATGCTCGGAGGCAAGGAACAATAAACTGGGGATAAGACGCGGACAGGATGGAATGGGATAGGATAGAAAGTTAATGAATATGAGGATTCCGGTGTCTTGGCGTATAATATTTCCCCATTGAGTCGAGGCACGAGTTTCTGTTAATTAAATTACAAAGTGTAGAGGACGAGCGTTGGAGACCTCGTAAAAACCATATTAGGGAAAGGAAAAGATGCGCCCGCAATAAAAACTGAAGCTTTGTCGGCTTTCTGGCTTTGAATTTACGTTATATGCAGGGTTGCATGTAGTAGCGTCCTCAAATTTGAACACGTCCAAGTATCCACTTGGCTTGTTGCAACAGTGATATAACGACGGCTATACATAGACATAATTGTACACGGCTGTACTGCAGGTTGCGCGATAGCCATCCCCCGCGGCGTTGTAATACGGTATAAACTAGATACTCGGTGTTTTAAGAGCTCTTTCGTGCGAGGACGGGTTTGCCAGGCTTTAAATACGGTTCACCGTTTCATCAAGCACGGCGCCCACTCCGAGCACCGTGTCTACCACTGGTACGAACATTAGCATGTCGCAATATCCCTAACTGATTCTCAAAACCAGTAAAAATGTTCCATAAATAAAAAAAAGACAACGAACATTTCGAAGTTCAAAGAAATTGAGAGTTAGTCTAGATCCTGCGGAACAGTATCAATAAATTAGACACGTTTTACTTAGAGATCATCCTCGCATGGCTAATTTCGTAACATACAATCCGAAGGTTGAGTAGCTATTCGTACCTAGAGTTTCCGTAGAGGTTTTACTGTAATTGAGATGCAACGAGGTAACTGAAGGCAGCAATCAAGTCATCCGGACGAACGAGTCCCGTTTTGACAATAATTTAATATTCTGTCGTATACTTCCATGTTATAACCGGGCATTGATATGACGTCACGACTCGGTATAGGTAAGATATCATTGCAGGGACACGTTTTATTGTACCTACCTGTATATAATTCTCCTTCACCGGTTTTATGACTTACCTACCTCTGATACTATTATGCCTAATCACGTTTATTATACACAGTTATTTATAGATATAAAATGCATTCGGGTATAAAACTCTTTACATCATTGTTGGTCCTGCTGAAGGAATAAATTGGTGTATAGACAATTTTAAAAGATGATGAGAGGGATCGAAACGAATTTTGACTCAGCTCGTATATATTATTTTCGAAAATTTCAATACCCAGCTATTATTAACTATACAGATGTTTAGTTGCTAGTCGTTTATAATTCAGTATTTCAGCGGAATATTTCGGTTCGTAGTTTACCGTACTTCATTCCTGGAAAATTACCTTCGTAGTCTATCACGCGATAGAACAAATATAACAATAAACGACGTATTGTACAAAAAAAAACACGAAAAAAAAAAAAAAAAAATTCAAACGTGCCATATAGTGACTTTCCTTTTTCATCAATTGACAAAAAATTGCCTCTGTACCCAGCTATATACCTGGCTCACGTCGCGTGTTTTTGTACAACGCGACATAGCGTGGCGTCACAAATGTAGCACGTCTGTATAATTTTTTGCGTTCTGAACTTTATGGATTATTTCAGTCGAAATGGATTCAAACTATAGCAAAAGTCCCGTAACCTTGCTGTAAAATTCATTCGTGGAATTTCCCTTTTTTTGGGCGGCGGAAGGGGGGAGGGGGGTGGGTATATCGTACTATAACGGTTCGAAATTTTTACAACAATAATTAAATTGAGATTTTCTATGCGGTTTCAGGTAATCCTGGTAACGTTTTCTTTTTTTTTTTTTTTGTCACCACGAAAGATTCGCCAACTTCTCACATTTAGCTACGAGTATACAGACACATATATTTGAGAGACTTGAACAAACGTGGTGTTATTATCGATGTGTGGTGAAGATCGCAATACTTCGCCTATATACCCACGAGGCATTGAAACTTGAGACAATGAGTTTGTGTCGATTTGGGATTTTCTGATATTGTATCACATAACAGTGGTTCGAATTTCTACTCGACCGTGCAAATTATATTTAATGAATTCACCTGCGCATCAGATTACATACAGATGGGAATATAAATTGTATTGCTTCTGTACGTTGCAAATATAGTCGCTGTTTCTCCCTTTTGATTATTAATTGTATCCTAACGGTATGAAAATCGATGATATGGGTATAAAATTACGAATTTTCGTTTGAACGATCGAGTGTCCGTAAAAATATGTGATTCCCGATCATTATTCATCCTGAAAAATTTTTCTCTATAACCATAAAAATATGCCTCCGTAGGCAAATGTTGATTCTATAATTTATATACTCATGCGGGTTGGTTTTTTATCATGGAATCTCGCGATAAAACAGACCGTAAGAGTAAAAGTAAGTTTTAGATTCAAGAGCGGACAGTAACGTTTGGCTATGGAAATTTTCCTCGAGATCTTGCCTCGTCTGTACGTCCGTCTCTTCTTTTCCCCCTAACCATTCTGAACCAGTCCAACCGTTTCCGGTCGACACTCGCCTACCTACCTGACGTCGACGCCTTGTGAAATCCGCCACCCTTTTACTTCGAACCACCCCGCTCATTGGAATATTTTATTTCACAGTCGACAAAGAAAAAGTTCTTTCTTTACGTCCGCCTAACTCTTGCGGTTTTAGCATATTTTGTCAGCCTACATCCCCCCTGCACCTTACATTAATTTTTTTTTCTTCTTTTACCTCTTCCCTTTCCCTTTCCCTTTCCTCTTCCTTTTCCTTTCCAATCCTTGGCTATGAACATTCTCATCTTTAAATCACCGGTTTGAATACCCGCCAAGAAAAAAGGAAACGGTTTCAGTTACACTTCGTAACTTATGTAACCACGTTTACTCCTTGTCCGAATTGTCTTACATGAATACGACAGACTTATTGCTCCCATAAAACACACGGAGTTTGTACCCACCTGGTCAACACGACAGCACTTTGCCTGGACAGTACATATCGTGAGAGCAGGTGTAGTTTAGGTTCAACATTTTGACGTTACAACGACTGCAGAGTCCGTATAGTAACTCACATCTGTCTTTATACCGCGTCGTTTTTCGAAATTTACCGATGTGTGGATTCGTAGTCAAAGGTTCGAGAGATCTAGTAACATTTTAGGTATCGTATCTGCGGATTTTTCGAGTGATCGGAGTTTTCTGAGATTAGAAAAGAGAAGACTACTCTCATTTCAGTTAAAACTCTGAAAAGATTATTTCCAATCTCGAAGATTCGCGGTACCCAGTACGACCGGGCGAGTAATCGCCGTGGTTCCTTTCAGCCTTTCTTCTTTTCTGCAACAGAACCAATAGGGTGACTGACAAGTAAAACGAAATAAAATGAAATCCAGACCACCGAACGCTTTTTGATCACATCTACTGATTTTTTTCTTTCTCTCTTTTTCTTTCTTATCCCTTTTTCCCTTTCAGTCCTGACCGTTCGCGTTTCTTAACCAGAAATTACAACTTCTGCTTCAAGTTAAGAAAAAAAAAAAAAAAATTGCCGAATATTTATTCGTCAGAAAATCCGTGCTATACGAGGCAACGATAAACGAATTAAAACATGCTCAGCAAAAACCAGATCGGTATCTAAAAACTAAAGCCAAGATTCTTAGCAAACTGTACGAAGTTGTATAGGAGTATATCCACTTGTATGCGAGGGCCACTCCTGCCTCGCTAATATATAAAACTATATTAGCTTTGCGCGGGTACTTTGTCAGGCGACACTTGGCGACACAGATAATCATACTGCGAACATGTAGTGGTGGCGTATCAGAGACCGCGTCTTTTGATCATAATTTATATCGGCTGATACACGACACCAGAGATGCTGAGAGGCAAGGTTGGATGGGATAACAGGCTCTAGTGTCTCCCCGGGTGATTCTAAAGAAACCTCAGACTATCCGAGCTGTTTTATGGAACCAGGATCATTCGACTTTGGTTAAAGTAATACGGGGTATTTTTTTTCAAGGGCAGAATATCTTTATTACGAAGATGATGATTTTTTTGTTGTGAAAATTAGGCGCATAATTATGAGGTTTCGTGAGTATTCGCGGTGGTTCAAAAGTGGTGGACTACGAGTTCAAGGAAATACGTCGTTTCAGGTGAAAAGAACATACGTCAGAGTTCCAGAGTTTGCTGTGGTATTACGTCTGAATCTGAATAAACTAGCTGTTGCTTGAGCTTATTTCGTTTCCTCAGAAACTCGAGTTCTGTCTAAATTCTAAAGTCTCAAGTACAAAACCAGCTGACGGTGTCACCACGTTTTATGAAATATGACCCGCAAAAGTTTGCCGCCAAGTCCAACGCGGTCTGACATCTGCAATCTGCATTTTCTTCAACATTCCAAATGCAAGATACGACCCTCCGCGATCCCTCGTATATTGCTGAGAACGCGTTACTATTTATTACTCTTCCACGATATGCGCAGTTCTATACACTCTCATTCCTTTTTACTGGAGCAAAATTATTCACGTTTTACGCCCAAGTAAGCACGTATTACTATCCAAGAACATTTTCCAGAGAGATATTGTCTCCGAGCTGTTTCAGGCATCACGGCCGAGTTTTACCAATTGTTGTTACTTTGATTTAAACAGTTTTGTTGTATCTTAAGTTATAGCGTTGCGACTGGTACCCACTTGGCATACACTCCTAAATCAAGTTAACCGCATGATAGAAAAAGCGGGTGAGAAAAAAGAACACACAAAAAAAAAAAAAAACTAGGGAAATTTGTTGAGGAAAGTTGAAGGCGCGAAAGAGGCGCTATTTACATTTGAATCAACGTTGGGGAAAAAGTTTTAATGGTTACAGTGACATTTGTTTTCCATTCGGGTCTCGTCCATCCCAGATAACACATCGGGATCCTTCGTTCCTTCCATCTCACTTTTTATCTATCAAGAAGTTTCATAATCGAAGTTTCCTGAATTGTTTATATGATCTTACGGCCAGCTAGCGCTACTCCATCCCCAAGGATTTTCTTTCCGTTGAGTAACGGGATGGCAGTTTGATATCGAAGTCGCTTATTCACTCCCCCTGCACACTTTCCACGAGTTCTTATACCGGCATCGGGTCTCCTTGTCGGAAACGAATCTTTATTTGTCTACGCACGGGATCATAAAATACGTTCCTGTCATCCTCTCGCTATCGGGTTCTGGCTATGTATCAAACAACGCTCTCTGCCAATTTTTCATATTCCTTTTCTGCGGCTGATTTGAATTAGAGAATCCGGCTAAGCCCCGCACGTCTCGCATTATCCAAGCTTATATATCTTGATACAAAGATGTCAAGACGCTAGCCGCGGTGTATTAAAATATTTTAATCTCTAGGTGTTAATGAAAGTCTTTCAGCTTTATCAGGGACAAAAACATCCCTCGAAAGCGTCCCTCTGCCCTCTATAACTCATCAAGTACAGTACTTTCGGTATTACACTTCGTTCTAATCGATGGGGACGTCATTTCGAGATACGAGATTGTTTTCTTCGTCTTGACGCAGCTTAGTTGGCGTTTTGATTGTCGTTTCCATTAAAGTGGCGGTGCGCTAACGGAAGCTCTCTCTCTACGCTTCTCGCCTTCGCTTTGCACGGCGCAATAATTTAGCCAAAGCTAAACTATTAATAATCGTTTTCTCCACTCGGCCATGCCGGGCTTTGAGGAGCGAGAGAGAAATTTCTTAACAGAGGAGAGAAAGAGCCCGAGTGAACCTTCCCTGGCGCCGCTAATCGCGTAATGCTTATTACACCGGAGTCGTGAAGCGTGGCAAGAATAGCGAGTACCAAGGCGCAAATGTTACGAGCACGCGTCACACTTCCGGTTTACGTGCCTCGAGCTTTCGCCGTCTTACCACCTCCAAAGCGCAGACACTTACTACTGTCTGGGCTGTGATTTAGGACGGCGACGTTTTGACCAATTCTTAAAAACCAAGTACACTTGTGCCAGCCCCTCTCAAGATTTGTTGTTAATATCAAGACGATGAAATATCTGTGGTAATAGAGTTTACCATCCAGCTGTGGGCTGGAGGATAAGAAAAAGAGATTATTTTCTTTATGACGGTTAATAACGTTGGGGAAATGGATTTTCTTTTTCGGATTTTTCAACTCCACAAGCGCACGGGATTCGCGTATCGAAATTAGGCGAATGTGCGGCAAAGATGGTGAATAGAGCTCAGCAGTTTATCAACTTTCATAACCGTATTGTATATATGATATGAGTAGTACGAGAGATTCCGAAGCTGGTTATACGAAAGACAAAGAACTATTGGCCAAGATATCTCGGAATTTCCTTGGCTCGATTCCGCAGGAGGAACTTCTGGTGGATAGTTGCCGGCGCCCAGTCTCCTTCCTTGGCCAATAAAAGGCAATACAAACTGGTTAATTATACGGACGACATTGCAACGTCGGAGAAGTTCCTTGGAACGAGGTAATATAAGACATGGTGAAAACAACACAAATGCGAATTCCGTAACTGGTATTCGATTGAAGCCGCGTATTGTATGAGCAAAAACCGTCTACTACATTACAGTACCTATACGTCGGGATCTATTCACGAAGTGCAATTCAGTGATCTGCTATTTTTTTCTTATTCTTCATTTTCTGTTTCTGCGTTTTAAATTTTCTTATTCGCCGTATAATCTTTGCTGAAAATATTTTTTCCCAGACGGGCACGTGCGAGCGCATAAAAATTGAGGACTTTGAGGGCTCGGAAAGCTCGCGAGGTCGCGCAGAAGGCTTGTCGGGGTCAATGGAAACGCGCGCGCATGCTAATGCAACGGAGCTTAATTAACACACCAAGTGGACGACCACTTTACTCGGACACTTTGATCGCCGCATCGTCGCTGCTTGTAATTTCACTCTTCGGTCATCTTCACCAGATGAAAAAGCCCCGAGATCTCCTCTGTCGCAATTATACTAACTATGAATAACCATATCGTGGTAGCTTCCTCAGGCATTAGAAGAATTAGGAACAAATCGAAATCGGACACGGATTTCTGATTGATCATATCAAAAATTCAATCTTATTGCTATAAAAAGACTTTGTAAGCCAATTACCATCGACAAGGACGACGTATTCCGTTAAGTGGAATAGTTAGCGAAGCGAAAGTGACGTCGATCAGGGCAAAGAGAGAGAAAGGCAGAGAGGAAGACAGGAGGTAGTGGTCTTGGACGGACGGTCATCCCGTGAGCAACATCCTTCCGAGTAAAGTCGTGAAAGACAATAAATCGAAGGGACTGAGTGAGTTAGGTGACAGAAAATAAGTGGTCAGATTGGCCTCGGTGAGTTGGCCCACCACCACAGACCCCGAACACTCAAGGATTTTCCTCGGTTCCTTGTGGATGGGAAAAGTCCCGGCCGTCGAAATTGAAAAGCGAATTGAAAAGTGACCGTACGTCCACCCTCGACCTCCTATTCCCTATCCTCACCCGTGGTAAAATACGCGAGGTCCTTTCTTGGGCGTTCAGCAGTGCCAAGGACTCGCGCGATCTTTTTATTTTCCCCATTTTTTCTTCTTATTCTTCTTCTTCTTGGGTGGAGTGGAATGTCCTGCAGCAGAGGGTGACAGGGAAGGCAAATTTTCTTCAAATTTTCATAATCCATTTTATTATATAGACATATTCTAGAATCGTTTGAATTGACTTTAATGAAATAATTTTCAACGCGGGAATTTTAGCGAGTCGAAGAAATGATTCCGATTCGAACAAAGAAGGACATAATTGCAGCCACGGGAAATAATTATCGCACAAAGCTTCACCGCACTACGCGACGCGTACAGCGAACTAAATGGAGCGCAGTTATTCGAACAACGTTTATTTCCTCCTTACACGACGCTAAAAGCCTTTCTCGCCTTAGAAGTAATTAAATGGGTATTGGAAAAACAATAAAATGATAATACACAGTGGCCCATCGCCCCACCGGCAAGAGAAGAGATGCGAAAATGGTCAGGGTGAAAGAAAAAAAAAAAAGAAAAATACTCTACATTTTACGTTACGGTAGACTGGGGTAGGACTTTGGAGAGTAACGCTTTCGGCGAAGATGGAAGAGCCTTATATAAATAGTCTTCAAGGGATAGGTGGCGCTAGAGGGTAGAAGAAAGGGTAAGTGAAATAGTTAGTCGAGCGAAAGTGGCGGAAAGGTCGCTAAAGTGGCACGCTTTAAAAGAATCGCGAGTTGGTCAAAAACTGGGGTCAGTTTTCTCACGGCAGATACTATACTGGGCTAAATCGTCGCCTCCGGGTTTGATAGACGCTTTGAAATCGTTTGAAATGAAATAAAAATCGAATGATATCTCGAGGAAGCTTTAAGGCATGATCGATCACGATTGAGGGGACAGCCTTAAAGCCTCAGAAACTATTCAAACCCACCCTAAGTTTCATCTTCGCAATGTTTAAACTCCAGTTTATATTGGAATAACAGTTTTGGACGCTACTATTCCCGGCTTTATCTTCCGCTGAAAGGCAAGAACCCCCTGAAAACTACCACCCGAAGGATTAAGCTTGCAACGTAACGGGCAAAATAGTGTCCCGAACGTCCAGTTCTCGTTTTCCATTTCCCTGCAGCGAGCCGCATGCAAAGGGGCTAAAAAAAAAGAAATAAAATAAAATAAAAAAAAAAACGGAGGAACCGGAGGCTGGGAAGACCTCCAAAAATCTATTCAGTCCTGCTAAATCTCCTTCTGACGTAGGGAGATTGCAGGGCTTTAACAAGGGACTCCGCGAATACTATTGGATGCTTTCAAATTCGTATTGGATCCGTTGGTCATTGACACTGCCAGGATGCTTTCAATAGGGGAGTTGCGGCAGTTGGGTTTTTAATTAAACCGTTGAACACGTATATGCAACGTGTGTTAAAAATATCAGTTAGTTTTTTTACTTTTTAGCTATTTTTTTCCCACTTTCTGAATTCATCCGATCGAAAATACCAATGATTCTTTCCTCCACAACTAAACCCGAGCAGATTAATGAAACTTACACGATTTTGACCGGAAACATTCAAGATTAAGAAGCGGTGCATTACGTTTAAAAAAAAAAAAAAAAATTAGCCACTGAATGGATGTGCGGTTAATCGGAAAACGGCTATCATATGTGGTCCAAATATTATTTATTATTTCTCGCAGTTGTCAATCGGCATTTTGAACAGGACTAGATTTATATTTCCATCGACAATGTTCAATTTCTGGCAATAATTTATCGACAATGTTGAAACTCAATATCCTCTGTTGAATAATTGACTTTATTGGATTACCCGCTGTATCCAGGGAAATTGCGTGGTATGGAATAAAATATTTGAGAGCATAAAATATCGTAATCAATACACGGGTACGTGGCACGTTTGACTTAAAATTTATCATCTTTTACGTAAAACAAACGATGTAAATTTTTTTTTCGAAACGTTATATTCACTCAGATTCCAGCTACTTATAGATAAAAAAATTAATTCGATTCCCTCAAGTTCCCTGAAATTCAAATTTACCATAGAATAAATATCATCTCAGCTCTATTATGCAATGAAATTCCATCGGAATACATGGATAGCCAATTATTCAAAGTAGTTTCAATCACCTAACTGTCTTTGACCTGTGTTGAAATAATTCTTGACGTATTTATAGACATCATCGATTGACCGGACGCTACGAATGTATATTGTGATTCTATAAACGTTACGACCTGCACGTGTTTGCAACTCGCCATTTATTATGCGGTCGTATATTTGCACGAGTACAACGGTGATACTGAACTGGAATTTCATTCTTGCTTATGAATTACTACGAATCGGTGAGAAAGTTTCGTGCCATTCGCTGAGAAGCGGAATTTCCGTCACACGTGATCAAAGGTCGTCGATCGAGTTCCTTGCTGTTATATTGAACGAGGAGGATAAAACGTAGAAATATGTTTTAAAAAATAAGTAACACGTACCGCTAATTTCTGTGAGTTGTATAACTTATAAGTTTGGTAAATAGATGAGAAGCTTGCATGATGTAGGTATGTAGATATTCACCGGGTCTCGTTTTTGATCCAGGGGAAGAGCTGGAACCACCGTCAAGCCGGGATGTCATTCAATTTCACTCGGGGTCGTGAATTAATTCGCGGGAGAATAATTTGGATGAAGATTGTGGTTCGCTAGGCGGGTTGGTTGGCACGAGGGAAAGTAGGTTTGGTTAGGCTAGGTTCGGCAGAGTCATGCAGAGCCTAACTAAGTAGCCCGATGAATTCGCAATTGGACGCCCTACATAATATGCTGGAGTTAACGGAATCGCGTCGATTCCTAGCATATTCTCACCGGATTGCCTGCGCCTGCTTCAGAATTTCAAATTCACTCAGACGCCATAAATTCTAAAGAACTATTATACCTATCCCGCGGAAGCTCTCTGTATTCGAAATTTCATCCCACAGCTGCCGATTAATTATCTTCTGTTAATCAAAAAAGAAATACCCACTGAGTTTCGGCAAACACAAACTGAGCTTGACGGTCGAATTGTATCTGCCTAATTTCTATAAATCCCCATCCCGTGATTCCACGCTCGTCGCTTTTGCCGATCTATTTTCATTTTATATTAGATTTTTTTATTTTCTATCTTCTATATTGTATCCGACACTCCAATGCCACTTAGCTAGCTGATGAAATTGGTCGTATGATCTGTTGCAAACAATTGCTTTTTACGAGCGAGGATCACGTACATGCATTGAAAATAATTTCCCGTCGTTTTTGAGAGGATGAAAAAGTGACGATTGTCCAAAAAATAGAAAAAAAACCATACCGAATAAATATCAGAACAAAACGAAACAAAAAAAAAAAAAAAAATCCGAACGAAAAAATGAAAGCAGATTCAATCTCGGGATCGAGAACAGAAAAACGAAATAACCCAAAATGGTTTATTTGTCCTCGGTAAGATTTCTCGGGGTTTATACTTTATGTCCTAACGCGTAATCGCACGGGATCCGATATCCCTTACATCCACAGATGAAAATCGACGTAAATGCAAGACGACTCGTCATCATCGAATAGGTTTTGTCGAGAATGTCGTTGTCCAGGACGTGCGGGGAACTCGAGACTGTGTGAGGGTCCTCCCAAGTTTATAGGTTTCGCGTACAATGACCGGGCAGACCTGCAGCGAGGCCACCGGTGGACCAGCCGATATTATAGCGTTGTATTGTCCTCGTTTATTTATTACTTCGGAACCGATACAATTCGACGCTCCTACCGCGTTTGGGATATCTTTCGTAATACTTGAGACCCAGATACTGCAGACGTGCGTATACGAATTGTCTGAACACTACGTCGAATTTAGAAAAATAATTCGATTTCGGTTTCTATAGGTTTGAAGTAGTTCTTTATGAGAAAACGGTTTACTCTCGCACGTCGTGAATTCTGCAAATCGAAGAAAAATTCTGAAAATGAACTGTAGAAGAAGAAAAAATGAAAAAAATAACATAAATAATGTGGAACCATAAGACCGTAAAACTGGTACGAAATTCGGCTGATCCCGAGTATTGAAGAAGAGCGTAATCAGGGAGTCCAAAAAAGCCGATAATAAGCTTTTAACGTACAAATCCCTGAGCGATACAAAAAAGCAAGGTTAAAGCTAAGCTCCCTCCAGGCTGTCATCACCGACTTCGTTCCTCTCGTCGAGATGAGTCGTGTAATCAAAAACTCATTACCTCTCACTCTATAGATCCTGGATCCGCCGATCGAATCTCATTCGGTAACAATTTCGAAGGAGTATGTATGTATGTACCTCGAGTCAGAGAAGAGCTGCAAAGTGCGTTTGTTATATCCTATCCACAGCTACTGCTCGGGTACAGCATACAGAGACAATGTTACACATCATATGAATCTCTCTGTACCTCTATTTCGCAGTCCGTTCCGTCTCGACAGGAAACTGCATTGTTCTCGCTTGTTTTCCTCCTCGTCCGCCAATTTGTACCTACCTCGCGCGTATACCTACCACCTATATGCCATATAAAAAAAAGATAGGTAGGAAGAAACGGGCGGATAAAAAAGGGAGATAAATGAAAGGGTAGAAAGTAGTACGCAGCGACATAAAAGGGTTGTCGCAAGCTTCCCCTAGATTTCTATAGCTTCCTACATCGGCAGCTTAATTCGTAAAGTTTTTTTTTTTAGTTTTTATTTTTTATTTTTTTTTTCCTGAGGATCGGAAGGGACGGAAGAGGAGAGTTATCGGGAGAGACATAGCGACGCCACCGCGGACGACGATGGGACAGTGTTTGGCGATACATTATTTAAATCAGCGCTCTGGCTGTTTGCTGTCTCTGTGTGCCTGACGTAAATATGCCCCATGTATCCGAATCCCAGATCCCAGACCACACACGGCGCCCACCTCTCACACCCTCGCGCCCTCCAGCTGCCCCCAGTCGTGTCCGCTTGTGGGTGGTACTCAGCACTGTCCTACAAACAGACCTGCTCCATCTCGTGGCGATATACTACCTACACGGAGGTGTATACATGATGATTCGATACACTCTGCAGCATCACGGTTTTGCGCTCCTCTGATCCTCATCCCTACGTCACATTGCTCTCCTCTCATCTTCCTTAAACTTCCCTGTAATTTCCGTCGATTAGATCCGGAGCCCGGATGTCCCTTGACGAGATTTTCCGGCTCTTTGATCGCATCGATTTCAGGTAGAACCTTGTCGGGGTTGAGTGTTCATAAATAATTAGATGGATCGAGAACGTTGTGTAGGTATTGTAGTATGATCCTTCCTACATCGTGGGTGTATGTACATGCAGTATCTGTTAACTTTGAAGTGTATAACCGAATACTAAACCCACGATATTTCGTTCAGGTTAAGCAATTAGCTTTTATATGTCTTCATTTTGTATTCTCGTATACTCTTACTGTGGCTCCAGCAATGTCCTGGAAAACCATCGAGCCGACGACGCTGTCATCTTTATTGGGAATCTATGGATCGCATACCCACTATACGAACATGTTTATGCAAAGCGGTTTTACCAAATGGCTCGCTTTGTTGCAGCGGTTGATATTAAGATACGAAGATATCGAGTCCATTAGCCGAGTTCCAGACCCGGTGGGAAACGTTTAAGATTCCCTCGTCAAAGTGGAGTTACAGGATCTTTCGTACATAACAAAAAAAAAAGAAACTGCAGCACGCTGTTAAATTCACCTTTACAATTCTCGATTCTTGCTGCAGTATATTTTCTGCTCGCAAGTGTGCCTCTCGACGTGGGTGTATGTATGAGAGTGTACGTATTTGTAACTTGTACATGAGATACGTAAACACCTGCACGCGCACATTTACCAGTCCAAACACAAACCATCCCAATTGTTTGTTCTGGGAATAATGCGCTTTGCACTGGAAGCCAATATTTTTAAAACCTAAAGTTGATTCACCTTGCCCCATATGTATACCTAGTACCTTATATGTACGTATACGTATCTAACGGAATTTTTAGAAACGGAATTGCCTGACACGTCACGGCGATTAGGTACGCTGCAGTAAAATGAAATTGCTAGATAAAATAAAATATAATTAAGACCATAAAACGGCAATTCTCCTTCTAGACGTGGATTGATATTTTAATCAATCTTCTCTCTCTTTCTCTTTCACTCTCTGTCTCTAGAGCTGTAAGTAATTTAGAAATCTGCACCCGGTGAAATACGCCGTCGGGAATACAAATGGTAGACGTTATAGCGAAACAGGTCAATTTTTGCGAGATAACGAGAACTTCGTGATATAATAAAGGGTTAGGTAATGCCCTCTGATGCCCCGTTAGGTGAGGAAGGGAGTTGGCAGCAATTACTAGCCAAGGAACACCCGGGATAAGGGAAAGGAGAATGTCAATAAGGTTTTGACGAGGCCGTTAACGTCAGAGTTACCACGAGTAACGTGACTATATTCCCTTCCAGATCCATCGAGGTTCGTTCTCCGTCTTTGTCCCTTTCCCACTATCCTCGATCGCCTCCTCTCTCCCTGCACGTATACCAATGCATTCTTGAACCGTGGCATTAGTCGGAAACTTCTACGCCGAGAGGTGCAAACGATGAAATTGCCGAAAAAAAGGGTTGCCATGGAATCCTCAGAATTTCAATTAAGCCCCCACTTCACTTTTCTATTTCTCTCTCATTCTCTTTATATTATATTTCTCTCCTGCTGTAAAAGCGGAGACGCGAATCTCGCCGAATATCTTTGAATCCTCGATCCTTTTCCGTTATAAGTTATTGATTTTTCGTAAAGGCACCAAACCCGGTATCCTGCACTACCATCGGCTCAATGACGCGCGAAATTTAAAACGCCAATCAGCGAAGCGTTCCGAATAAATTTCAGCCGACCGTTGCAATAAAACGCAATGGCCCGTCAAAATAATAATAATAATAATAATAATAATAATAATACCAGCAGTAATATCGCGCTGGAGCCAAAACTGTCAGGAAGTCGGCCCGAGCCTAGAACCTAAAACCTACTACCATAAAGGGTACATAACCCTTTGTGTTCACTGCACACGATTGATCTTAACTTTATCATCCCCATACTTCGCTCACAAACTTTCTTCAATTTCTTAAATTTCCTATTCAACGAACTTTCTCTATAGGTACCCCGGTACGATGCGTATGTGTAATTATTAGCTATTAATCTGAAAGAAACTCTCACGAAGTATCAGTCAACAGTCACGAATCAAACTTCCACCGATAGGGAGTCACAATAGCATCGTTTAGGGAACCGGTAATGAAAGGAAGAGTGAGGTCTAAGTCTACGTAGCGACCATAAATCACGACTAAGTATTTGGCATTTCGTACATACCTATCTAACGTTCGACAAGCAGCTATCTTACAACTGGTTCCAATTTCTCACTAATGGCAACGATACTGTTTGTTGTATCAACAAAAGCCACCTCAAGATATTTGCTCGTTTCTTTGTAACGGTGAACTGTGTCGGTTTGTTGCTTCAGTTGCCACTCGATTTAAGGATTATTAAGGACATGTATCCTCGCGTAGTTAAAGTCATTGAACAAATACGCACAGAGCTCGTAACCCTGACCGACGAATCGAGAAATCAAAGGCCGACTTTCACCTTGCCACCTCGTTAATCGACGTACGATTGAAATATGTGTCATAGTCGACTTCCACTTCTGCCTTTTTCCCGAATTACAGTCACTCTTTTGAATCAAATATTTATGCCGATTTTTTCAAAAGCATTTGCTTTTCATGTTGGTCGAACATCGATTTGACGGAATGATAATTCTATTGAAAAACAGAAGAAAAAGAAGAAAAAAAAACGTGGTACGTATAGCATTGTGAAAATATCTGTACAAATAGCTGTACTTTGTAAGTTAATTTGAGCATTGGACAATCTTCTGTTATCCTGAATTGTTTGTAAAACAGAAAATTTAATCCTTCGAGATCTCGGAGCTATAGAAGACCTGAAACCAGTTATAGCGCAGAAAGCGTAGAACACGATATCCAAAGCCATTGTATTTCTTAGAATCACATAACCGTCTAACAAAGCCAATTAAGCGAACTTTTGCTTTGAATCCTTGCGAGCTATCCACGAATGCAACCTGCTGGAATACGAAAGTAGGAAACAATTGTTGTGCAAACTTTATTTCAGGTTAACCTTTTGGCAAATTGATTATACCTACGTACTTCTCAGAGATATTATGGCACAATTGCAACAAGAACGTCGTCATTTTCTGAAATTAATTGATGTATTAAACTTTAATTCGCGGGCTCTACTCAATTCGTCAAAATCCAGAACTGGGAGTCAGATGAAGACACATGTCTCACGGTACTCGTATACGTTTCGGGGTATCAAGCAAGTAAGGGATGACGGTTGTGTAAATACCAGACGAACGACGGTACTGATATACTTGGGAGGAAGATCACCCTCCTCGGATGCTGCTGTGGTGAAATGGCAGGCTGGCCACTTGTGTTTATTATTTTAAGACCCCTGTGACAGACCTTGGTATACGTTCTTCGGCCTTTTTCATGTAGCTACCCACTAGAGCGAAAAAACACTCGGTATCCCCTTATTTTTGAATATTTTTTTCAAGGGGTATCGTTAACCGAGGCCATTTGACCCCGTATCGAATTTCAGGGCCTCGGTTCGTGTCGGGTGGGTTAAAATTACGACCAAAGTAGAGAGAGGAGAAAAAAAAAAGGCATTGTCCCGTGAAGTCGAGAGTTAAGCTACTCCCCGGATTAGATGGCCAGACGTCTAGTTTCATGCCGTCTAACGACCATTTCGTGCGCCTTTGCGAGAGGTCATTCGATAATAATTCATTTTGTTGCCCTTACGAGATTATACCGGTCTCAGAAGAAGGTACAACGGAACGTTGGAGCGGTAGCTCCTGGGGTGGTGGACGCCGGTTTTTTATCATCCACCCTTCGTTGAAAAAGAGTCGTAATTTGCATATCGTTCGTGAAAACAAATTCAAGAGCCCTAATCATCGCCAACGCAGACTCCGATGATGTTAATGAATGTTAATGACACCGTGCATACATTTGCCTAACTGCCAATAAAAAGTTTAAATGAAAAAAGTAGCAAGTAATTAAACACCGTGATTGGCAGTTGCAGAGTGGTGGATGGGGACCCCCCACCAGCCAAATTCATTTAATTAAAGATCTTTTCTTACAAGCCCGGGTCTGCAGCCGCGCGATGCTTCTTCGATCAGCTTTATACATTCAGATGGGCATTGTTCTCAATAAAAAATTTATCCACATGAGAATCCGATCTGCCTGGATTTCAAGGGGAAAAAAATTAATCGGACCTTGCTTTTTTTTTCTCTCAAAGATCGCCCCCCGCATGTATGGCCAGCTAGCGCCCACCCTCGCTCTGTACAGCTTTGTTTATTCATCCCTGCAGACGTAGCTAGAGGTGGTATTAAGCCCTGGCTTCGCTCTCTGATAGCAACTCGAGCTGCAGATCGATCTGATCGATCAGCTGGACGGATTAAGCGCAGCGTGGGCACCAGGGCGCAAAAAGCACTATACTCGTGCGCCCCCTTTATACATACTTTAGTTTCACACGCGGTAAGTCTCACGCACTTATTGTGTCCCGTTACCGCGCCGCACTGCCTCCCGTAGACACCACGAAGCTTCCGCGGTAATGCAACCATAAATAACAAAATAGCATTGCCCTTATTCCTCCCCGATGCCCTTACTCTCTCTCTCTACTTTTCCTACTTCTACTACTACTACTACTACTACTACCGCTACCTATGGCTGCGTCTTTTACTTTGGTGGTTCGATTCGCCCTCGCGTCTTCGACGCGTTCACGACGCGAGCTAATCAAACGATCTGTCAGCGTCACCCATCCCCTTACCAACCACCCCGTCCTCGAATGGCCGCAATCTGTCAGATTTCTACAGATTTTCGCGTAGATTTCTTTCGCCGTTGAGACGCCTAAGTCGTGTGTATGTATACCTACAGGGCGATCCATAATACGGGTTGAATTAGGTACGTGGAAATTTCCTATGAAATAAAGTCTACAAAATCGACTATCACAAGTTTCCATCTCATATGTCTTCTCTTCGTTTCCGATGTCGGTGTGTAATGGTCTGAAAAATGAAAAACTTTGCTTTTACTGTTCCGCAGCCAACAGATCGATTCTCCCAGGCTGTAGCGGGACCACAAATTTGAGGTGCAACAATTGCAAATGGAATTCCACTATTCGAGAATGAACATTCGGAGAGATATAAAAATTGACACGATTCTCCCGCTGTGAGATTTATTTCGGGTATGACAAAGTTAAATTAATTTTGATGAAAATTGATATATTCTGAAAGGACAAGCGGATGAAATCCTGTCACGCTTGTAAGGGTTTTTGAAATACCATGAAGGCTTCGGGAGATTATGAGCTTTGATCTTGGAGTTATTTGAGCCTGTATGGCATTACGTTAATTAAAGGCTCAGGCTCTCGCTAGCTCCAATTTTGAGAATCAAAAAGCTGTTGAATATATAAACGTAGAGTAGGAGTATAAGCGTAGGTATAAGGTAAGATGTGTACCTACGTTAAAGCCTTAAATATTTGTGCCTATCTGGGCAAGGATTCATTTGGGATTTAAACAAGGTTGTAAGCATCCTTCTCGCGTGCTCGAACATGTACTTATTCAGGATGCGAAAGTAATTCTCTTCGACTTATCACTGAGTTTCCTATATACTATGTTCAAGCTTCGAAATTTTAATCTTACTACCAATTTGAACTCCGTTTCATTTATGTACATACCTATACGGAACGTTGCGTAGAACTCTTGGAAAATACGTATACCTAATCTTTCTTCTGCCTCCGACTGATGGATAATAACTGTCGCTTTTCAATTGCGAGGGATCGACGATTTGAAATCGTCGAACCGGGTGGTTCTTGGGAAATGGAGCTTTTCACGAAATCAGCACTTTTACCATTTTCAATTCATACCACGCACTTTCACGTATAAATTTATATTTTAAACCAAAGTCTGACTTGACTCGCGACATGTCAGCTGTCAATATATCAACGAATTTCACCGATAAATACCATGCGCCCTTCACGGAAATATATTTCCGTGAAGGAATTTTCAAGAAAAGACAACAGCTTGTGTTAAAATTTTTACTCGTATTTTTGGTCCTTTCAAAATGCAACTGCTACGGGATCGAAGATAGGGATATAAGGCGACGATAGACGAAAACTCTCTACATGCAGCGGCCCACCCGCACTCGTCAGACTTTGCTGGTTGAAAAAAGAAAAGGTCGAAGAAAGAATGAAATAAAAGAAATGAAGAAAGCGGGAAAACCTCGGCTCGAAACTTCTCTCACTCGTTGGGCAACCCACAAAGACTTTGGCCAGTGGTAAGGCGAGTACTTTATACCGGTCCTCTTCTGAAGCGTCATAAAAATAAAACGTCCCTTGAGTGAATAATGGAAATAAATGGTACGAATGAATGGACGAATGGACGGACCGACGAATTCGCGGGCGAGGACCTGGCCTCAAAACTAACCAGCGCGCACTTTGCCGGGGACCATTAAAACCGCCATTACCAAAACGTTTACGCAGACACGGGGACCGACCCGTGTACTTCTCAACTCCAGCATCGTAACCAGGAGCAGTCATCCAAGCGACGCAAGTCCGCCTTCGCCCTCTTCCCCACGGCTTGTTGCTTTATTGTTTTATAAATCGTTTGGCGCCCGACTGCCGCTCCAGCGACGCTTAAATGGTCCCTTTGTAAACACTTGACGAAAATAATAGTTCCGAGCTGTATGGAAAGAGCCCTGACGTCGAGTCTTGGCTTCTTGTTCTCGTTTTAGACCCACGTGAAATAGATGCTCATATTATTAACCCTTTGTTGATTCGAAAGGGCTGACTACCACACAGCTTCCGCTTTTGCGCATTTATTCCGAGCTAATCGAGTCGTTAACGTTAAACTCTTGACAAGCTGTATCAAAGAAAAATGATCGTTTAATAAAAATTACCTACGAACGGAACTCCTGTCAACCAAAAATGACTGCCGTACGCGCGGTAATCATAAATGTTACCAATCTCCGTACGAGCCTAATTTGATTACCATAACGTAATTGCTCAATATCCAATTTGTAGCCTACATGAATTATGTACGTGCTACACACACTCGACTCCGTTTCATATCAAACCACTCGACACAATGTTGCCTGCAGCTGTGCAGTAGGTAAGTAGCGTTTAAACAAGTGTACAATTCTGAGAGTCTAAATGATGATGACGATGATGATGATGATGATGATGATGCGTTTATAGTTACAGAATTATGATGAGGCCAGTTATAACTGATCAAATTTCAACTATATATCTTATTGTTATAGGGCAAGACATCGTTAGGAAAATCAGTGGAGTGGCACGGTATGTAGGTTGGCAGGTTGCTGCGAGACCTAGAGACCTACCTGCCCCGAAACGTATAATTAAAACGGCAAAACATTGCCGGCGGTTGTTAGCGCCTGTTGGATAATGAAAGGTGCGCGGAGCTAGAATTCGCACTGTAGTGTAATTAGAACGAAAGCTCGGAAAGCGGCATGAATTCTACGTCAGTGGTCGAAGTAAACGGATCCTGCGCTTCACTCAGTTTCGGTTAGCTTTGTGCTTTGCAGTTTTGTACATGTTCTGAATATACCATCACCGCCACCACGGTTTTGGTATGTATTACGAATACGCGGAACCAGGCTTTCCGGTCCGACTCCGATGCAGCTCTCAACAGAAGCTTTGAGGATAAAATTTTACTCAACGGAATGCTGGCTTAAAAGATTTTTTTTCTCTTTTGTAAAGCGTCTTTCCAATCAAGAACGAGTGTCTCCTCAAGTACCTGGGTTAAAAATACACGCTTAGTCACGTGAGAATCGAACACACAAAAGTGAAAAGACACAACGTCAGTCGACGGACCGGTCAAACTCCTTAGAACGACTTAACAAAGTCGCTACCGCAATTGTTGCCCTTTCTTCAAGGTGTTTGCTCACGTCTCAAACTCCTACGAGGGGCTTTATAAGAATATTTGTCGACTACGGAAAGGATGTCAGCCTGGTCACGGAGGCATCCATACATGTACACACGTGAACCAAAGGGTTGTTTGGTTAGGCTGTGACCGAAATATCCAGTAAAAGCTTGCACACGTTATAGTAGTACACATATCTATGTATATGTGTGTATACCTGTATGTATATGCGTTCACATCTCGGTGGAGGCACTATACTGTATCGGGTTTGATCTCCTCCTCTCTCAGTTCGATAAAGTCCCTCGTCGCGGACCTTTGAACTCCCTTCGTAAAGTAAATATTTTTATTATTACTATGCTAAGTATTCGATACTGTATCCCCATTCTTCCAATCTTCTTCGTGGAATATTTGGGTGATAAAATGTGTACCGGGCTGCAGGCTGTTTTATCTTGTTACGTTAAATTTTCATTGAATATTATCATTCTCTTTCTTTCTCTGTCTATATCTTCTAGATAGTTACTTCCAAGAATATTTGAATACGGTACTACGTTATACTTATGGTCGTTTCATTTCTGTTGGTCACGTTAGTCAATTAATTTTGATGAAATATACTTCCATATATACATGTGCCTCGGTTCTCGGTATACGTCTCCGCTTCAACGGATACAAATCAACTTTGACCTGCCATCCGGTGGCCGAGGTAATTATACCGCATTTTATTTACTCACCGGCAAACAAAGGAAGAATATAACTTGCGCAAAATTGACTTTTCGAAAATTTATTTACCGAAAACCGAGCGCTTTCGTTTTCGCGTGTTTGTTATTAAAGCTCTAGCTGTAGGTTAACGTAGAACATGTTTTAGCGTGGACGTGCATGCTGCGTTTCAGGGTGTAACGTAACGTAACGTAACGCAACGTAACGTAACTTTGTATAATGCGACGTAGCTTGACGTAATGCGAAGTAATGCGGCGCAACGTAACACGAGCAAGCAAACGAGGCTTTATATCAAACGCATAACAACGCCATTATCACGCTCAATTGCCATAAGCTGTAGATTGCGGATTATCTGCAGCCCGTCCGTTCTCCATTCGCTAAATTTGCCGTTCGCTTACTCGGTCCAGGTACATGTTAATATTATATTAATACCCAATGAGTATTAATGCTAATTGATATTAGCGTACAATCGTGTCCGATGCAGTTCGCTGTCCGACCTCTATCGAGCCTCATACTACTACTTATCATACGATTTTCGCTATCTCTCCTGTCTCTCATGAATTTATCACTTTTTCACTAGCTCTCTCTGCCCAGTGACCTTGACGAGGTCGTACCAGGCTATTGGATACCATGTACGCAGTCTCGCAGTTTCGGGGAAAACTTATCTCGCCTCTTTTTGGTGAACTTTGAGCAGCTCGTTTATCTGGCTTGTCTGCAGGGTGGCACTTAAAAAAGTGCTGTTTTTGTGCCTCTCCGCGGCGGTACAGAGCGGCGTAAGTCGTTTAAGAATGCAGGTTAAACTCTTGACCTCGGGATCTTACGCGAGTCAAAACCCTGAATGGGACAGGCAGATGTTTTCCTATGCCTGAAATTCTACCACGGGTGCTTGTGACACGCTGTGATTTATTCGTACAACTGTGTTACACGTGTTTCTACCTACGCTTGAGTAAGTTATGGGACCGGGGCTTAATTATCCTTGAAATTCAACATTTTTCATTCGACTTAACCTGCTCTTACGGATCAATCGCAGAAACTAGCTTAAAAATGGACAGTCTCAATAATAACAGGTGGAATGGCTCTCCCTTTGAATAAATTCACACGCATATAGGTATACGTATGTAGGAAAGTAGATGCTTGATGGGCTTAATTTTGTCACTCAATAACGTTGTATAACGGTATACGGGCGAGAGAAAAGAATTTACGGCAATATCTAAGAAAGCCTAGGACGAAAGAGCTGCACCCGCAAGGGGCTCATCTCTCACAGTCGTATTTACAAATAACCATAAAATTAATTGCATTCTTCTGAGAATATCCGCGCTGCAGGCTCCATTTCATCATTCATTCATTTGTTCATTTTTTTTTTGTTTTTCATATTTTATTTTTTATTTTTTTTTTTTCACCTCTTTCCACTGGCTGGTAGCACCGCTGAACGACGAGAACCAAAAACAGCCAAGTATTAATAGCATGTGTCAGCAAAAAATAAAACAAAAAACAAAAATCGAACAAAAAATACTCGACTGCGGGAGCTAGTTCGTCAGAGATCGACGTGGCCACATCAACTTTAAAAATACCACCCGCGTTGTAATGGAAGGAAGCACACACGAGTCAAAGCTACATAACCGAGCAGATATTAATTATAATCATCGACGACATTTTTGCTGTTTCAACGATATTTCGGTCGAAATCCGCGGCGAACGAGTGACTGAAACCGAGGGTGGAACTAACTGCAGGGGAACGGAAGGGATGAGAGGGTAAGAGGAAAAGAGCGAGGGTCCAATTTTATTACGTTCAGAACGTAATCCAGTTTTTTTTTTCTTTTTTTTCCACTTTCTCTCTCTCTCTCTCTATCTATCTTTCTCTCTTTTTGATGGATCGACGTTTGATTTGGAGGTTCAAAAATTTTACAGAAGTGTTATTTTAGCTTACTACTCTTTAATTTCAATTCATATTTTCAATACGATTCGAATGCAAAGAGAGCTGGTTGAACTCGATGCACTGCAGTTTCAAAATGCTATACACATATTTGTATAGGCAAGCATACACGGCATGTATACCAACGTATCGACCTATTATACGAACGAAATTTATCAAAATTAAACCTATGAAATTTTTTTTATTTTTTTCAGTTCTTTTTTTTTTCCACGAGTAATTAAATAGATCAAAAAATTTATCCGAGCTGTATAAATGTGGTACGGTAGTGGCTGCAGGGTTGGTAATTCGCAGTGGGGAAGAGTTGTAAAAGTTTGTCAAGTAGGCGAACAATCCGCCCGGTAAATATGCGAAGTTTTTTTTTTTTTTTTTTTTTTTTGCGAGCAATTGGAATATTAATTAATATCAGAAAATTTTCCGCCAAAGCTGGAATAATTTTGTTCGGGCTGGTGTTCGTTGCCGGAACTTCGACAATGAGCGTGGATAATTAAAACGTTCTCTCGATAATTATTATTGACGTCATAACTTCACCCAACAGTTGTCAACAAATCTTTGAAAAAAAAAAAAAAGCCCCGGTATGGTTACGGGACTTATAATTATAGCACCCGATAAAAAGTTTTAATTAAATATTTTCAAATTTAATTATCCTCGACGTCTTAATTTTCAAATTTTATACCACCCGGGCAGAGAAAATATTCTATTCTCGCTTCTCACTTCTCGAACTTTAGTTAATATAATATTTAATAATTGCAGGTGAATGATTATAAGTTTGAAAGAAAAAAATCAACATTTTTCACTCGAATTTAATTTTCACCTATATATTCATGTATATTAGTAAATACTTCCAAAAAAAAATTTTGAGTCGGCTGTAAAACTAAACAAATTACCAAATCATCGATCTAAAATTTGGTTCGTGAATCCTGAATACCCGATAAATGTTAATTTTCCTAAAAACTATACGTGGGATATTCTGGTCGGCGTGGTTCTCGATGCATATAACTTATCCACACGACTGACACATGGCAGTTCATCTATTTTTTATTTTTATCCGTCTCCAAGACCCAGACTACAGCCGTTCACCGACTGTAGCAAAGAGGCAGAGACAGGGGTCGAGCAGACGGACGAGCCAAAGACCTCTTGCAACGATGGTCGTGTTTGTTTAACGTATTTCCTTACTGTTTTGACAAACAGGCATATACGTCGTCGTTGGGGGGGATAAATTTATGTTCAAACGACTTGATAAACAGTTGAGTAAACTAAACTAAACGATATAATAAAATTCTCCCGTTTCTCACTCGTCTCTCCCGTTCCAACGGGTCTACAAATGCCTGCAGTCTGCCGGAAGTGCAACCAATCCCGTTAATTGATCGCTAAGTCGAAACCCCATATTTCCACGTATCGTAATATATATTCATAGATTTCCTGAGACGGCTGTTTAAATATCAATAAGACTTTTCGTATACCGTCTTTTCTGAAGAACGAAACGAAAAAAAAAGAACCAAAAAACGAATTGAAAACCCGAGAAGACACTCTGCGATAATAACTCTGTTAAACAAGAATTCGTTGGGTATTCTATTAAAAATCCGCACCGAAGGAATCCTCGGAGGAATCTGCGGGCAATAGAAGCGAACCAAGATATACGAGGTGGCTGGCCAATATGTCTGGTAAAATATTGATGACTCCCTGCAGGCCACAGTTGGTTCCACCTACGGGATTCTCGCATCTTCCATCGATGGGTATAGACTCGGTGGTAGGTTATCCCTAAGCCTCGGGTCGGTGTCTGATTTTTCGCTACTGAATTTTTTATGGTTGAATAGCCCATTGGCTTTTAGCGATAGATTTAATTCCATCTTTTCATGTTCCTGCTTTTGCAGAATTACTTTGAATAGAAAATGGCGATTGAAAATCGAGATATTGAAAGGAAATAACTGGGAAAATAGTATTATACAAAATGACAACAAGGCAGTATAGGCAATCGATCACTTATCGAAGCAAAGAAAAAAAAAAAAAAAAATGCTGGGCTGGTATGGCAGAAAGAAAAACCATCTATGATGTTGGTAGGTATGGATACGGCAAAGCTGGCGTATAAATCTTAAGTGGCGATATAGTGATACGTTCATTTTATTATCGTATGGAAATTCAGTGAATTATATCCAACCTTCTGGGTTGTATTTACGTTCGGGTCCGATCATATTTCAGAAGTAACGTATGGCACGATATATTTTTGTTACCTGTACGTGGAGGCTGGGTGCATACCTGGTTTTATCATTCTCTATCTGAAAAACCGACTTTTCAGAAACGATAATTGCTGGGATCATCTTTTTCCTCGAGACTATAGGTATATAAAAGCGCGAATAAGTCTGAGATAAACGTGTTCAAAGATATTTTTCTCTGCTTTCCAAGTCGCGTGTGTCACGTGGTTGAATTTATCGGCGCCCCCACTACGATGCCTCGGAAGTGTTTCCGACAAAACGCCAAAGACTGGTGCACAACGAGACCACTATATCAAGTCCATTTGTCCTAAACGACAAATAAAGAACTTTTCAGAGAACAAATAGTCGTATTTGAAAGTTCCGAAATCCGAACAGAGCTCGGATAATATTATTATCAATAAGATGCGGTCCATTTCTACTGATCCACGGTCTAGACGGCTAAGAACAGCGCTACTAATAAATAGAAAAGCTCACGTGGGCGAAAGACCAGGAAGAAGATAGGATGAGCTTATATCTATGTGAAATCCGATGTATTTCGAAGCTGAATAGCAACGCACGGTTTACATTTTCTTCCATTAAAAAATACTCAGATTTCTAAATTCTACTAAAAAGCTCGATAATCTAAAATTTATTATACCAAATACAGCCCGGAGAGACGGAGCTTCGAGGTAAGTCCGCACTGTTTTTGGTATGCAGTAACTAGTTTGGTAACAGTCTAAGCCCTAAGAGTTATGCATCCGAGTGTAAACTTGCATATAGTATTCTCCACGTGTCAAGAGCTGCGGAGATTTGCGCTAGTTGAAGCTCTGGCTGCAGCCTGCAAGAGGCTACCTTAACTCGAGTAACAGCCATTGTTGGAAGTAATAACCAAGAGCAAAATGTACGACAAGAGAACGCAGAGAGAGAGAGAGAGAGCGCGTTTAGGTTAATTAACAAGGAAGTTACAGTGTTCACAAAGTAAAGCTTCGTTTATGTGATTCACATGAATTAGTCACGCAGTTCGCTCGAGATATGCCTTTTTTGTTTGGGTTAATGAACAAGTGCAGGGCAACCGTCTCCCCGGATCAGGGATGCAATGGATACTTGGTTTTTTATTTATTTTCGTTTTTCCCCGTGTTACTAAAACTGATTTTTAATTAGAGGATCAACCTTGCGGTTTAATTAACTCCAAAGTTAATATACTGATTAGGAAATAGCGCGATTGAATACCACGCTCTATATTTTCCCTGCAGTAGGTACTCGAACTCGGAATTAGTTGGCACGATTCACTCCGGTTTATTTTATCACCAGAGTTAAAAAGGTTAGCTGGTATGGTGGTGCAATCTACAAATATTATTCCTTGGTGAGTTTGCACGCGCGCCCGCGCCCGCGCCCGTTCGAGCTTTCGCGCGATTCTGGAAAGATCTCGGTGCCTCTTACCTCGCTTCCTCTTTCAGCTTTTTCCCAGATCTCCTACCCTTTTCTCCCCATCTTATCTATCTTTATCATTCTTCTCCACCTCTGTTGTTATTTTCGCTTTCGCTTTTCGCTTTCCTTGGGAAAACTTGCCTAATAGGGGCACCGTGCAAACTCCGCAAGCAAGTTTATTCTAACTATGCCTACCATTAGAATCTTGATCTTAATCATGAAAAAATCCGAAGTAAACTGTTCACTTTCGTTTCAAATGTGGATAAATGACGAAAATTATTTTCGTTTGTCATCTTCACCATATTACTGCAATGACTTGTTTTAAAACATTTGACAGGGTAACTTGGGCAGCGCAGATAAAGGCCTTCTGGTTGGGCCCCAAAGGGCACTGCTGTAACTAAGCCGTATTAAATTGGCGCACTAAAACAGTGACCACAAACGGCGTATTGTGAGTGTTGGATTTAAAGCGGACTGGGAACCTGGGCATAGCATCCCGGCCTTGTCTCCGTGGAGCATTAAACGCGAGTCAGGTATATTAGGCGGCGTTGGGGCGTAGGAACTGCTGGAAGTATCTCGACGATCGAGGGGCCCGAAGGGCTTTCAAAGGGCCCCGTGGGGGCAACCGGGTTTCACATTGAACGTGCGGCGAGGTGGTGACCCGAGGCAGTTTGGGCCCCGGTTTCGACCCGCTAAGTTTCTTAATCTGCTCGTAAGTCAGAAGGGTTCCGGGCGCAAACGAGCGGGGCGTTTCTAGGGATTCTCCAGGACTCCTCCTCCCCTCTAGAGTCCAATTTTGCCTTTTCAACTAGACTCATATCGGGCTGTAAGTTTATTCGACCTGTGCAGATACCTGCAGAGTTCGATAAATCTTCTATATCGATTTTTGTTTCGCGTGGTTCTGTTCTGCAAGCCGTCTTTTCCAAGTTTGGGCATTGACGCCTTTGCGCAAAATTTCTTTGTCAATATTACGAAAATAAAACAATACGTGACTCTCTTTTCTCTCACCCTTCGATTATTAGTCTCACACATTTCCTTGTTTTACGTTTTTCCGCATCCTCTTAACGTTTAGAAAAATAACTCGACCGAATATATAATATTCTTAATATGCCCACGCATGAAAACGGTTATTGGCTGAGGGCCTCGTAAATTTGCATTTACGGTTTGTCAGGAAATCTATTGGGCTGTTACTGCCGATCGTATATCTCACTTGTCAACTGCTCGTGGGTCCTGGAGCGCGTTCCACCAAAATACTTATTTATTTTTTAAGATATATGTGTCTTAGCTCGCGTAGTTCAAGAACAAGAACCTGCAGCTATTCAGTTATTCAAAAACTATCCCTCTCTCTCGCTCTCTTTCTGGACCAATTTCATTCTCGCTTTTCTCAGCGCCTTCTTTTCCATCAAGCTCACGGCAAACACCACGAGGGGCAATTTCCGCGTCTTATTAACCATAGGAAAACTTAGCCAAATTAGTTCGTTTCTTTTAGGCGAGAATAAAGGTGAATACATTTATATACATATATGTATACATGTGTGTGTGTTCAGCGGATATAGATGTGTATGAACGCGTTAACAAAACGAAGCAGCGCGATTCAGAAGTTTCGACTTAAATAACGCGTAAAAAGAGTAAAAGGAACAATAATAATAATAAGAAGAAAAAGAAGAAGAATAAGAATAAGAAGAATAAGAAGAAGCCGGAAGGTAATTCGAATAACGATAATACATAAATTTAACTGTTCGCGCTGCGAAAGTTTCCCGTAACGATATTGTCTGAAATCTGCATCGCGGAACGCTGCATATTTCACACCCGTATACTGTACAACGTCTTAAAGCCATACCGAGTAAGCAGAATGTTCAAACTATTCTCGTATCATTACTAAAACGCCAAAGAAGTTTGAACCGTTTCTTCTTTTTTTCATATTTTTTTCATTTTCATCCTTCATTATATCTGTCTTTAATTCGACATTAACGTGATCACCGACCTATGGTTACATCCACTGCCCATACCCAGAATTCTCTCCATCGCTAAATATTCCCTCGATTCAGGATGGTCTGGTTTGCTAACTGGCCGACCGGCTACCTCTCTCGCAAATTACCTCCAATTTACTACCAAAGTTGCACCGCACGCTTGCACCATGCTCTGTCCTCCCTTTCGCGGTGCTAACCGGTGATCTATTGTCACTGTGCGCAATACTCGGAGTGAATAAGCTACTTCAAAAGTCCGTTTCATCTGTATTTGCTCCTCCAGATTGTTGAATACTGTTCCAATCAATTCAGCGAGATAGGGTAGGTTTGCTAAAATTTCGTTCAGATAAACGGGAGCAAAAAATTTATCCGTGTACTGTTTTTTGTCCTTCAGTTTGGGAAACTTCCCATATGAATATCTGTGTATGCTAATGTTGAAGAGATATAGGTAATTCGAACAATAAGTTTTGGCCATGAGATGGGTGCTGCAGTTGAGTATATTTGGGGCGCTTATGTAAAGTTGAGCGTTTATTAATAATGTATTAAGTAATTATGAATAATAAGGGCGAAAGTCGAGGAGTCGTGTGGATCAGCACAGCGCAGAGCGCGGTAGCAGCTCCGAGGTACAGCGGTGGGGCGTCGTGCTAAGGTATAAACGGTATAAAACTGAAAAGTTTAATAATAAAAAGAGCTTAGCATTTTCGGAACTTGCTAAATCCCTTCGTATAGAATGACTTTACTTTCGCCGAATTAAATAAATGGTCTCCACTTTACTCGTAACGGGGGCCAACCAGACGCTATGATCTCCCTCTTTCCTCCCTATTTTCTCTTTCTCTTTCTCTTTTGGCCCTTACTCGGGTTGTTCGCGAAGGGACACAAGAAGTAGAACACTAACTTTTTATCGCTACGCCAGGAACTGCGTACCAAGTGTCTCGAATGGTTTCGATTTTCATTTTCAATTTGAATTTGAATCCTCCTCTGGTTAACTAGCTTCAAGAAATCGAAAGCAACCTTATAGATTAAAGAAATAGCCGCGGCTTGGTATTAACGTCCTTGCGAGTTTGTTACCCGCCGTTTTCTTTACCTGGCAAATTATTCGCAGGTATCTAAATAGGTGAGCTTTACAAGGTTACTTCTCACCAAAGTCTTACGACCTTCGTACTTCTTCCCAATTTATCATAACTCCTTCTTTTTTTTTTTTTTTTTTTTTTAACAGACATACAATTTGCATCAAACAATTCCACGTGAAGGTATGATCATTTTACCGAGATTACCTCAGCTTCTACCCTTCGTCTAGCTCGTCTGATTGCATGTCTGGAGGTGAGGAGAAATTTGAAAAGATAAATGACTATAAAATCCCAGGTTGTTTATATTTCTCGTTATGACATCCTCAAGGTATAATACAAGTTGACTCTTACTGCGGAAAATTTCTCTGTATCTATCTTTCATACCGCTCTCTTTTTCGAGCTTAATGAAAGAAGAAGAAAAACTCTGGAGGGATTGATAGAGATATAAGAGAATGAGGATGAGGAAGGGAGACGTAGAGGTGACGCAGGTGGTTCGAATATAAAAGATGGCGAATGAGACGGAATTGAAAATAAAGAAACTATAGAAATATCAGTGCGGTGTTGACTTTGAGGGTTTCAGTCGTCCGTAGGTATATAGTGGATATATTTTTACAATATCAGAGCGATATCCGTGAAATCGTATTTTCCCGTAATCTCGAGAACGCGGATAAAAATAATCTCCAATTTCCGGAAACAGTTGGGATTACTGCTAGCACACGAATCCCGTTCTCCCTCTCTGTTCACATAATGGTCCGCGGGTTAACTTTTTAGCTTTTTTCGATATCACTGCCTTCCGGGCACGATTCAATTTACGAAACTCATTCGCGTAATTGCGTAATTGCCAGCTAGCGGTTACCATGTGCTTCGAACGCTACCGTTACTCCGGACCCCATAAGCCATAAAGTTTCGAAGATTTTTCACCGTTTCGTCTTGGCTCGCGAAACCTCGCGCGGAAATGCTTCCTCAGGTGTTATTTTATTTTCATTTCATCTTTTACTTTGATTCTGACTTCACCAACCTAACTAGATACACCATTACAGTATAATAGGTAAGTTCTCTATCGAAATGTGGCTGCTCTCATACGATTCTACATACGTGTGTAACTGAGCTAAAAGTGATTTAGCAAATAACTGAAAATCGATAATTCATCAGTAAAGAAGGATTTATACTGCAAGATGTAATTCACTCGAGTCGATCGTTGGATTCAGGGATTAGCGATATGTATCTTCCTTGATGTTCAAAGATTTTGCTATGTCATACAGTTCCGGCTTATACATAATGTTGTTGCTGAAGGACTAAATAGTTACATGAAATACACACCATCGAGTAAATCGCGTTTCCTAAATATCCGGGTATCGTAATTTGTAATTCGCCTGATGCATTTGATAATTTTGGCCCAAGCTATCACATGACGAATTGTTTAGAGTTCTCCGCTATCGTCGTCCTGCAAATGGCGAACATTAAAAGTAAGATATCTGTCAACGAGATGAGAATTTATAGCTGTACTCGAATCGCGAATACAATTTAAGCGTTGTTGATCGGTGCCGGTGACAAAGTAGCGGGTATGATGGATGCACCAGGCGTAAGGGTGTTCCGTTTCGCTTTGCTTCGAGTCACTGCAGGAGGAGAACGAAAAAATGAATAAGTGAATTATTAAATTTGATCGGAGGATTGACATATCCTATTCAGATTGTAATCGGAACTGAAAATAGACAGGTTATACATTTTTTCACGGTTTCATTCCGAAGATGTGATGAGCCTATAAGTGGATTCGAAATAATTAGTCGTCAGATTAAAGCGCCTCTCACGACGAGGACATTGAATGAATTATTTCTATTTTTACGTAATATTGACTTTCAGTAAACATATATACGAATAGCGTATAGCTTTCCCCGAAATGTAAATATGCAACATCTCTCCAATTGTAGAAAAAAATATTTCATTTACTACAGTTTAATGAAATTGGCAAATATATTCGATATGTATACGTGTCTCTTGATATTTGAGACCACATACATAGGTATGTTCACGATTTCATCAGAATATAAAGAATTTTGCAATAAAGTTAATATCATATGGAATTTAATAAAATTCACAAACGTAATGAAAAGGATGTGTAAATACAGTGATCATATACGGAGGGATCATGTGAACGTTGCCTTCGTTGCTTTTTAACAATTTTCAAAATCAGATACTCCGGCCTTCAACGGAGACTTTTTTTTTCAAAATGACCAACAGATATTACAGCTGTGAATATACCAGAATATAAGGAGCGCGTGCGCATCCTGAGTTCCACAACTTAGATGTCCCGCACGAAAGAGGAAAGGGTCGACGACGCGACATTCTCTATTTACGACACTTCCTTACCAGCTAAATTACCCGAGAATGCCGCGATCCTTATCCACGGCATTTTGCATCGCCGTACGTGACCAGGCAGATAAGAACCAAAGACATCGTTAGTTTCAGAGAGGAAAGCCTTGTCACGTGCAAAGTCCAAGATAATCGCCCTTCAGTCTGTCCACAAACTCTCTACGTCATACGTCTTACCCCCTTAAATATCATGCAAATATAAACCAAAGATCTGCAACATCATTCCGTATATATCCTTCGTATTACATTCGTTATCCAGTGATATTACCAGTAAGCATACCTTGCTAATCCTTTTTCTATTTTTGCTTTGTTTCAGGTAAGAAATACCAAAGTTCTGTTAAATACCTACCCTGCGCTCTTCGTGTTCATCAAACCGTCTTCACGAAGGGTGAGTGTCTCTACTAGCAGGTTTTACTTCGGGTGTAAAAAATGAAAAAGTCAATTTAGTCAGATGAGAACCATTATGTGGCACGACGAGACGATGAGACGAAGTAAATTCAACTAATGGAATTCACGCCAACATTCCGGCGCACATCAGATGTAGGAACTGCATGTATAACCGATGCTTGAAACACGTTAGTGGCTACAGTTCGGTCGAGTTAGGTCACCTTGTCAATTTTACATTATAGTCGTTAGAAACCGCAACGTGAACTGAAGTCCTCGAGGCTATGTAATGGGCCAAGAGGTACGTGAAGCTATTCGACAGAACCGCAACTTGATTTCTCTGAAACCGTGGAGGTGCACCACCGGGTTAGAGGATGGCAATGCATCTAACGGCGTTTTACCACTTTGCCGTTAATTCTGAGCGTAATTTGATTTCCGTACTTCGGTGACAAGTCGCAAAACTATAACATCGCATAAATAGTAAGTTACATTGGGTTGTTCTAACCGATTTCAGGGGACAGTGCAGTATACTAGATGAATAAATTAAAGAGACTGGTACGTACTGAAATTAAAAACATAAAAAATACGTACCTACTCGCGTCTGAGAATAACTGGCATCAAGTTTTTTTTTTCTTTCTAACGATTTGAATATGCAGCTCTCCCCGTGAATAAGTCACAAAAAACCACGAATTTTCACCCGCGGGAAAACGGAAACCAGCAGTTTGTTTTCCCGCTTTGCGGACATTAGAAGCAAAAAATATGAAAAATAAACAGAACCACTGACTAATGGATGTCGTGAATTGAATCATGAACGCAAATAGTAGATTTTTTAGTGTTCGTTATTTGCCTATGACAATAAACACTGAATAAATGAATGAACAAAAAATTGTAAAAGAACAATAAATCGTAAAAATCGACAAGAGCCAAAGCTCGGGTGGGAAAATTCAGTCATCTCAAATCGAATGAATGAGACCACATATCTTGCACCTGTAGATTCCATTGACCAGTCGCTAAACAGCGGCTATAAGAAGTGAAGTAGGACAGTAATCTGTTGCAATGGGAAAATTCGTCTTTCAGCAGTAGCTACGTATCAGTAAGAAGCAGATATGAATATTTGACGTCCAGTATTCCCGCGTCTTAGATTCTTAAGGTATAATTTTGCCAATGCTAAACTTGGATCGCTTTGATTTGTCACTAACATCCTTCCTTACACTAGTCGGAGTCGTGTATGGCAGCATAGCGTGGTCGTAATAGTCCTTTTGAATTATTAGAGACGATGCATGTAGATGGACATTGAATCAGAGAGGAAAACGGAGTAGCTACAATACGATACAATAACCGTACCTACATACGTACATACATTATACACACATGTATCTGTAGACATGGTTTTACACATTTGTACTCCCATTAAATCGATGGAAAATGCCGTTCGATCGATTGGAAAAACTATGCTATGTTATACCTGTAAGATAATGGATACGTGTTAAATCTCTCGCGAAAAAATCGAGGATTTTCGGTGAGAAAATTTCTGTGTAGTGTGTTAATACTCGATTTTTAGATGAGATTAGATTGATGGTACATTATGGACTAGTCAGTGAGAAGAATCGTAACAAAGCAATATATAACTCCATGGAAATAAAAAAATGAAAAACCGCATGAAATAATACGAAACAAAATAATGGATAATTGTGGAAGAAACGGTGCAAAGCTTCACATAAATAATCAACCTCCACCTGTTTCCAAGACCCATGTATGCTTCATATTTATGACTTATAGCTTAAGTTCAGTGGACTTTTACTGCGGACTTGGTATAAACTGCCGACTATAAAATATTTCGGTGGATATATATATACATATATATATACCTATATATGTTTTTATTTTTTAATGAACTTTTTGAAGTTCCTTGAAAACAATTTTAACTGTGAAAAGATAACGGCTAGGGTATATCTAATTAGTCGCAAAAGAAAAGTGTCGCGTTAACTCGTTAATCTTTATTATATTTCGCTGATCGCGTTGATCTACTGCAGCGCGGGTTCCTTATACCTGTCTACCTTTACGAACCAAGAGAAAGATCTAACTTCTGCGAAAATTTAAAATAATTATAACGCTTCACTTTGAAGCAACCGTGCTACAATCTTTCACCTAGATTCTAGTTAGTGTCAAATCAAAGGAACGTACTGAGAGATCTCCGCAAAGCTTCCAACCGAAAGCTGCAAGCTGTACTAAAAGCGCTCTCAGATATACCGCGTCAGCTCGTCACCCGATGAGTAATGAGTGCAAGATGAAATCAGTTCTTAATCCTTGCTGCTTTTCACTTCTCTCAAAAGCCAGAACTATTTAAAAGTTGGGACAAAATTAATCCAAGATAAAATACACTTTTTAGAATATTCGTTACTCGGGTATAGTCCTAAATAAAAATTCCAATGACACAATCGTCCGAAAAAATTTGGGAAAATTGTTGAAAAATGTTCTACGAGAAATTTTTTTATTTTTCTTCTTATCAAATACGTGTAACCGCGAAATTTTAGTTGACTCGAATTGTGTGTGGGACTAAGACGCCGTAGGGTTCGTGAGATTCTTAGGATGTTGTAACTAGGGACGGACGTTGGCCCTGCAATGCGGAGGCAAGACGTCGGTTGGAAAGGCAGCGCAGTTTATAATGTTTATCTCGTAATGCGCCATCTTTCATAGCGCCTCTTCGTGTAAAATGTGAGGCCGTTAGTCTTTGGTTGAAACACATTAGCCGCCATGGCCTCCGTTCTAGTGCGACGCTGGTGCTATTCCAACCCCATTTTTATACCTCTTTATATTTCCCTATACTTTATACTTACACCGTTATTCCATATAGACTCTCAGCCTCCCAGGTAATCCGATGGAAATACGTGTCAATTTTCAACCAATTTCAAACCATCCCATACGATCTATTGCTCGACTCACTGCATATACTTAAAAACCTATGTACTCGCACCCTTATCCGTTCACCTAACTCATAAAAATTGACTGGTTCGAAGAAAGAAAACGAAAAGAAAAAAGATGAGGAAATAGATGAGCCCTTTTTTCATTCTACAGTAAAAAGTAACAAGAAAATCTATGAGCAAGGAGATGCAGGTATTGTAAGGTGTAAAAATTTTTGTCGGTATATATAGAGAAGATAGGGAGATATAGGGAGTCGGTACGACAGGCGTCAAAGCGTTCAATTGAATCTGTACTAAATCCCGGTAGACACAACGGTGGCAACTACGACGAAGAGCGTGTCTGGTTGACGGTTGTGATTTCCAGTTGGCATTAGCATGCAGCGTGAATCGCCAGTTACGTGTCCCGATGCGTGTCACGTCGCCAAACCCCCTCCCCCTCCTCCCCACCCAGTTCTACCCCCGAACCCCCTGAAACCACCCTTAAAAGCTGTACGTTACGCCGCTTAACCGGTGTCGCCCTGAGTTCTCCTCTCTCGGATCAACCTGTCGGATATCGAGGCTTGTCTCCACGTTCAGGTATTTATTTTTTTTTTATTTTATTTTTTCTTCGTAAGAAGTATTCTACCTCACGTAGACGTACATAGGCTTATACATTTTCTGCACTGAAGACTTTGGATTTTTGTGAAGAAAAAAAATGAAAAAAAAAAAATTTAATTTTCTATTGAAATGCCTCGGGGCCGGAAGTAGGTATCTATATCGCCGAAATTTTACCGCATCTGTAGGATATCTACCCACCTACTACGCGCTTGCTCTTCACCAACTTACCTCGGGGCATTTACCGGAGATACTTAATGAAGCGTAATTTAACGAAGTCGGATGAGGTCGGTGGACGAGAAGAAGGAGGAGACCGGATATTCCATAGCCTGCGATTTCTAATTACCTTCAAGATATGTTAATACGTAGATTAATGCCGCAGGCTTATATATTTCTGCAACCGCAGGAAGTTGAATGCCTCGGATATTTTGAATTTAGTAAATGTACAAAATAAATGTCGATAAATTCACGAAATTAGCTATAGTTATACGTATTCGTGTTACATAGACAAGGAATTTATAATTTATTTGTTTCGTCTAGACACCATACGTCATCGTGCCCGTTGCGCTTATGTTTACACATTCTAAGTGCACGAAAGCGCGAATCGATCGTAATGGATTAATCGTTGAAATAAGTACAAATATTTATTTCCAACCTGTCACCAGCAGACTATTTCAGCTTTTGGCGTAGCGAAGAAGTCTGTAGGACCTTCTGGAAATACACTCCCGGAACTCAGACGCAGGCGGCTACATACCTACCTGCCTTTCTTATTTTTCTCTTCAACCGCGGAGAGCGACAGAAATATTCCGCCCGGTTACGCCCTGTACTTCATTTCATTTCATTCATTTTCTTATTTTTTTTCAATACAGATTCAGATCCGTTGATGAGTTAAGAATTTTCCGCGTGAACGTCGATTCGTAGACATAAACGTGCAGCCGAATTCAAGTTGGCAATTTATAAAAGCAAGATACGTCTACTCGGAGTGCTTTGTCCCTCTGAAATTTGAATTTATACTTCTCCCCGAATTCTGAAGTTTTTTTCTTTATTTTCATTTTCTTTCAACACTCAGAGGGCTGTATATAGTGCAGTCTTTATAGATATGTCTAAAAATTTTACGTTCCAATAAATGTAAGCCTCGGATCAGTTTCATAAGGAGTACAGCATAAGGGTCTCGTCGTTTGACTTTTTAGCCGAGGGATAGAGAGCCGTTAAAAAGTTTCACCCGTGCCAAGAACTCTTGCGGGTCTGTGGGAACGTTCGCCGAGAAGCCAATTGTAGCGCTAGTTCAGGGGGGCATTTTGAGCCTTCACGAATGAAATTATGAAAGGAAAGTCCCGGCGACAGCTAGGCGGGTCTGGAAAATGAAATAAAACTAAGACATTTGACGTAAAACTGGTAGGGGGTGTAAAACGAGGGCTAGGGGTTGCCTTCGCGATCCAGTGGTAGCAGAAGCGTCGTGAAACTACCCAAACGAGTTGCGTGTGGAATGATCGCTGCTACGTAATCAAAAGTGTTCCAATCTCTGGCGTATGTAGTTAAACGTTGTTAAAAACTTGACGAAGCCCTTTTTTCGTTTATATAGGTATACATCATTTTTTTCCTTGCCATTTTTTCCTCTCACTGAAAATTCATTTTCTAGAATTTTCCGTCCTCGTGCCACGGCGTTTGACGTACTGAACAATCGACCGCTCGAAAGACTTTCAGACGCGAGTAATTAACGAAGCAATTCGCTCACTCGGCGGTCGTTACTTTATTTCGATTTTTTCTTTCTTTTTTTTTTTCTTTTCATTTTTCAACCGTGGACGGGGTTGCCAAGGTTTTACAATAATATTCATTTGTAACTCGCGTTATGGTGTATGTGCATGCGTGTGTATAGGTATATATACATACATGTTTAACGTATAAGTGATAAATGGCAAATTCGCGGGACGTGATTTATAGTTAGTTCAAGCTGACCTCAACTTCGATAACTTTACAAGCCACAGTTAACTAGGTATAAAATATCGGCATAGCTAGCTAGCTAGCTAGCTGCAAGGCTGCAGCGCCGAGTTTACTGTGAGAAGTTATAGCGGCGATAGTCACATATCAAATTTTTAAAACCTGCTGGAAAATGCAGGTCAGAGTTTACACCTCATTACGTCTTCGTGCATAGAAGCCAGCTGGCAGTTGACCTGCCCCAAGGCTCTAATATCCATTGGTATTAGCCGAGGATCTAGGTCGAACCAAATCTCACCCTAATATCAATAGACGACTACGTGGGCCTCCGTCCTCCATCGCTTTCAACTTGGCATCGATTTACTTTGCCAAACTGGCTCTCTATGCCTACCTGCCTCTCAGGCCTCCCCCTATAATTTATTAATTATTCGTAAGTGCGTGGCGCGTAGCTACCGCAATCTCGTTACGACGTTGATTGAAGACCATGAAATCAAAAGGGTCGCTAGTGGTGGCAAGTGTCAAAGATCAAGTTTCGAGGTAATTAAGAGAAAAAAAATCACTTAATCTTTACTCAGTCCTCCTAGCTTTCAGACAAGTATATATATTTATACATATTTTTTTCATTACTTCCAGAAAAAAGAGTGCGTGTGAGTTGAAACGTTTTAGATATCCTATGTACTTGTATTTATATATTCTCTACATTCATTCAGCTGAGAAAGAGAAATAAGAACGATATGAAATAATTTTTAATTTAAAGTCGGTAGAGTAATCTCTTCGAGTACATTATATAGGTATATAACTCGAGACATTTTACACCAAGGTAGAAAATTTATCGTTCATAACCTCACACGTTGGACTTCTTACATATTCTCCGTTATCATATGCATTGGATGCAGCAAGGCTCTCTTGTATCTTCGCTCATATAAAATGTATAACTTAATTTCTGTACTGCTCTTGCTATGGTGAACCACTGATGGATGTTTCATTTCCAATCTCTGTACCAGCCGACTCAGGTCTCGCTACCCCTACATACAGACGAGGAGAATGATCATTCTGCGTAACGTCAACGGGAATAAACTATCCAACATTCTCTTATAGTCTTGTGTACTCAGTACGGCAATGCATCTCTGTTTGGTGACTACGCTTGACTAAGGCCTACACCAATTTCCACTTACGGAGTGCGAGAGGCTGCAGCGATTCTCTCCGTATCTATTCTCTCTTTGCTCTTCCTCTCATTCTCAGTTTCTCGAATTGTGGAGCAGGGTATACCTTCAAGCATCCCGCTTGGAATGGCCTCAAGGCGGCGGCGCGACGTTCCTTGGTAGTCGTGGGGGTGGCTTTGGCCCCCGACCGGAGGGTCGCGTCGTCAGTCGCGTCCAGAGGACTCCGGGTCTCGCATATTCCTATCCAACCAGTCTGCGAGTTATCATTCGCGATTTAACCACGCCGCGCCACGAGTTCTCACACTTGTATCTCGACAAGATACATTTTCAGAATATTGTGTTTTGCGAGGAGATCATGAGCAGCGGTGAAACGTGATGGTTATTCATATTACTTGTCATTTTGTTTTCTATTTTACACATATTTTCAAACTAGTACATCCACTACTACAACGACAGTGCGATTAGCCGACACCTTGACCAATGTAAGAAAAATGACCAAAGCCAAAGTGCAAAGAGGAATCCAGCTATTCTATTCCGAGACTTTAGGACATGCCTTGTCTACGAAGTTTCTTCTTTCCTCCTTTTCCTCTTTTAGTCTTATTTTTTTTAACACTTGTTTCATTCTTTCCCCGGAGATCTCACATGTTGCAATCGATATATAATTTAGTTGAGTCTCTCCCGAGTACCGAAACCGAGCAAAAATGATTCCCCTGACATTGACGGGAGCCGTGAGACGACTGACAGACACGGAAAGCAAGGGAAAAAAAAACAGCTAACCTATTAGCCAGAATTCGAAAAATGTACGTAACTCGATGCTAAGTACACGCGGCACGTCTCACATCGACGCCATATTGACAGCTGACACGTGAGTTTTCTCCGTCTTCCCTTGCTCGCACTTTACGACCCTTTTTCCATCTTATTCTTCGTTTCTTTCTCTCCAATGTACACTTCGTCGTATACCACATCGGGGCTTAAAATTGTTGGCCAAGCACTCAACCGAGTCGAAAAGCTACAAAAACAAGCTAGAAATGATGCTGCGTTATTTTGTTACATCTCATCCTAATTTATTACACTTTTTCAAGCTAGAATAATGATTTAGAATCTATGAGACAACTGTTGCAATTACCTTCTCAAATCGTTAGAATTCGATTAGCACTTTCAAGTCAACTTTGTTTTATAGAATTTTTTTAAATATTTTTTCATTCCTTTTTTTTTAAAAAAAGAGCTGTTACTTTTTCTCACGAAAAGTGTGACACGCAACGATATTCTTACTCGTTATCACTCCTAGAATCAGGTTTCTGCCGCCTAACGAGGCGTAAGTCTTGGCTGGGCCAGGGTCTGACCTGCTCCACCTACGACCTTGTGAATGTTGCTTCGACTGAGGGAGGTGGTTTAAAATGAGATAAGAGATTTGACAATACTCTGTGCAAAGAGGCACGAAAATTTCATCGGCGTTATGAAAAGTTTGTTAAACTTAGACAGCCGTGACGTGTGATTTTCCCTCGACCTTGAAACTTCTCTATCATCTTGGAATTCTTAAGTAAGAAACTTTCCGCGGGAAGAACTTTGGAATCGGCGCACATACCTCTGGGATCAGTGTTAACTCCGTTAGCTGAGGATTTTTGATTTGACCTTGGCCGTATATGTTCAGGGGTAATAAGTGAGCCTGTAGTTCTGCTTGACTTTTGGATCAATTTTTGAATACGTGATCAAGTGACCAAGTGGGTTTTTTTTACGTGCCTCAATTCTTATTCGGAGAACTTGTTCATTCATTCAACACTCCCAGATCTACTCAACATTATCAACGAGGCTACGTGACTTCTGGAGTTTCGCACTAATGCGCTAAGCAACTTGAAGAGCAGGCAAACGGTGAGTTTAATATGCCAAGCACTATAAGACGCATTGTTCTTGACAATGGGATGAAGCTGTGCATTCACTTGTGGCGTAGAATTATCGGAAGTAAAGGTACCTTTCCCTAAGCTCTCTGGTTGTGTAAATCAATTATTGTGCCATTCCGCATGGATCGTGCTGGTCCTTATGCAATTTACGGAATGAGCGCTTCATTGGGGATAATTACAGCAGAATACGGAGCACGAAATTGGCTTGTAAATAAATACGGAATCGCGAATTATCGTTTCGCTTACCAGCATAAATATTCCATACGAATAACTGGAATAACTGATTTTATAGATGATTTTAAACACTCTCTCGATACCGCTATTAGGACGGAACTTGATTTTCTAGTAAAGGTCGCGTTTTCTACATGCCTATATACCGACAAGAGAACATCGGACAATACCGGATTGTCCTGGACAAAAGCCATTGTGTATGCAGCTGTACGTGTAGGTGCACTTAAGCTCCAATAAGCTTTCGTTGCAAGCTGATCGGCAGCAGTGCAATACTGCACATGAATATCACGCGGAAGAAGCCATTGTAAATGTTCCGGGGTTGAAGTAAATTTTTTTCAGGTTACCTCCAGAGCTACGTAAATTGAGAGAATTTAGTATCGAAGTATAGTAGGTACTGCTCTAAAAAGAAAAAAAAGAAAAAAAAGGACCGTTGGAGTTGTTAAAGTTTGATTCGGTGTTCGACCATTACGATGAGATGACGGAGATATCATACCGGGATATTCCTTTTTCTATAATCTTATCCTTTTGTATCTGGACTCGTAATAAAAATATTTCTTCTAGTAAGTACGTAGTAAAAAATACAATATATCTTGCCTTCTCGCCCGGTGATGTTGGATATGTAGGTTTTACGCTGCATACTGTGTAGTGTATGCGCTATAGCTACATCGCGGTGTTTTGTGCTAAATACGACGAAAGAAATTTCTGTGGAAAGAGCGAGCAAAGCAACTTTGCAAATTAGAATTCTCCATAGATTCCGTTGTTTGCCTCGGCAGCTGCAGGGGTTGAAATAAAAAAAAAAAACAAAAAAAAAAGTTAAATCTTGCAAGACACAAAACGCAATAAGCGACGGGTGGTACTAGCCAGACCGGGAGAGGCTGGCATACAAATATTCGTTACAACTGAAACGCTACATCCGCCTACATAAAACCGCATTCTGACGGCACTGGGACTCAAACTGTTCTCTGTATTATGGGAAGTAATTTCGCAAGATTACATCCGAGCGCTGAATCTTTTCGAGCTTCTCAGGAAAAATAGCTAAACTCGTACCTGTGCAATGCACGCGAGACGAATAGTAGGCAGTTGAAACTCATACTTTAATCAAAAAGATGGGTTATAATTCCCCGTAACAGAAAAAAGAAAAGAGAAGAAAATTATACACATTATTACCATTTTTATTCACAGAATGATACGTTTTTACACAACTGAGCTACAAGCAATGGCAGATATTCAAATATGAAATAACACAGTTCTGTTTTTCCTCCTTGCCGGATCCAATGCTCAAGAGTCCTTCTCGATCCCCGAAATCTAACATTACAAAAGTGTCCTACGGGACCCGGTCTTTAAGTTAATCTTTTATTGATAACTCTTTGTCCGTTGAAAGTCTTCGCTAATAATAATTATCTCCCACCTTAACTCTCCCCTCACGATTCCTCCGACAAGTCACGTCGCTGAGAAACACCGGGGACGTGTTCATGAAACAATGCCTATCGCAAGTAGCCTGTGCCGAATGCCGATTAACTCTTTCTAATAAAACTAAAATTAATTATAGGTGAGGATGTGTATTTACTATGGGATACCTGCTGCACGGGGAGGACACACCTAGGTCGATTACCTTTGAGAGTAGGTGCCGATTTTTAATTGCAGATTCAAAGTCTGATGGAACCGAAGTAAATGGAACTTTTTTTTTTCATTCGAATATATTTTCGTGCTTGGCAAAACTTTAGCATGATGAAGACCTCTTCAATTGCTCATTGATTATTGTAGGAGTTTGATAGCGGTATTGTCGATATTCTCAGAATTCCCCACCGTCGTTGTGTATTTGGAAAGAAAAAAAAAAAAAAAATTTCCTTGTACGCGGTAGTCTTGCAGCAAACGAATTCGTATATATTATTATATAGGTATATAGGTATATAGTATAACGATGAAAGCGTCTGGTTTTCTTAAGCGAGTACTTCGTGTTCATGATTCAATTTGGTTCGACCTATTGCTTTCGGCTTCATCGGAGTAAATTTTTTATAGTAAAAGTCAGCTAGACTGAAGTCTGGATTCTAGCCTTGGTCTATAGACCAAGATCGATCGATACTCAATCAGAATGTATTATATTCTATCGTACAATGAAGTACTTCGAGAGCACATTTTCATTATCATTTTCACGGTTCGTAGAAAATTGATCGAATTTTACTAATCGCCGAAACACACGTGTTCATCGTATAAATAAAATTGGAATAAATTCGTGTTCGTGCAGAGAGGTTCGCTGGTCGTGAAACGGTTGTAGGTAACGAAGGAAAGAAAACGATAAAAGGAACGTCTTTTCTACCGGCCAAATCGCGATATACTATATCCAAACGATTATGCATAATTTCCTATAATCTCCCAAGTAGGTTATATACGCCGCTATAAAAATGGCCTTACGATTTCATCCGGAGGTAACCCCGAGATTATTAGCAGGTCCATAAAGCAGGGCTAATGGTACAATCATTACATTAAATTATAGTCTCTCATAAACAATAGAACACACGCACCGTCAAGAATTGCCACTTATTTCGCGGCTGATGTGCCGGGGCTTTGTATATTCTTTGATTCAATCTTTTCCGACTCCTCGAGTCTTCGGTAGAAACATTTTTCGGGAAAAATATTGAAATATCAGACTAGTCTGTTCCTTTCATTTACCTTATCGGTTAACTTAAAATTACGAGGCGGCGGCACACTTGCCTGAAACAATTCTCAGTATCAATTTGTTGGAAGCGTGCTGGTAGTAAGATTATAGGCTTAGTCTCCGGGTTATAACTAAAAGAGGCGAATTATTATTCTGTTGCCAGGGGCTTTGAGAGGCACTGATGGTGCCCGGAGTTTAGACGGTGAAAATCAAGGCTATCCCATTCGGCGTTTGTATAAAGTGCCTAAATCGATGATCGGAGTGTTCAAATTCTTACTTTTGCTCGGCGCGCGGGTCCCGCGTTGATTCATCGTACAGTAGAAAATTTCTCTGAAAGTTCGACACAGATTTATATACGATGGCTCTTAAAATACTTGCGAGGGTAGATTTTATTAATACCTATGGACGCGGAGAGCAAGAGAGAGAACGTGTGTGAGTGGAATTTTCGGCACGAGGTTCACGGATAGACCGTTAACTTGATAAATCTCTCGAGACATTCAATCGAACGTCATCCGAATGAGATCTTGAGCAACGTTGATTGTGCGCAGGAAGTGTTATAAATTTCATTTAAAACAGTGTCTAGAAGTACCGAAATCTCTCAGCTGTGCGATGTAAATTTAAATGGATAAGAGGATCGGTGTCGTGACGTTTTATGATTCCATGAATCATCGAGTATAAGATTCCGGTGCTTTTAATTTAACGAGGCTATCTTTGCCACCCAGCCTCGTCACCAACAGGATTCCTCGTTTATTTTCCTCCTCCACAAAATGATAACAAAATTTTCCTTATCAAACCCGTAAATTCTTCTTCTCAGCTTCACACAGATACACAATTAACAATCTAGACATTATTAGACACACACATATACAAATTTAAACTATTTAACGTCCAGGGCTTAGCGTGACATGTCACAGTGGCATCAGACTGATAACCTAAATGCCCTTCCACGACTGTGTATATTAATTCATAAAATCACTTCCAATCTATTAGATAAGCACGCTAGACATTTTACTCGTAGGGGCCAGTGAAGATGATGTCTGGAATTCGTTTCGTTGTCGTGAGTAAACTTCGTACATGACAAAGTGAATCTTTAACTTTTCGTGTAAGTATTCGAGCTTCGTGTAATCGAGAAGAATTATAAAGCTGTGAGCTATCGTATAGAAGCGAAGGAAAAAATGATTCTTCAAAAATGAAAGAGAGCGAGAAGAGAAGAAGAAAAAAATAAAACAGGAATCTAGACCCTCGGAAGAAAAACAAATTCCACATCTCTAGAGACTCGCATATTACCCACCTACCTACCATGGGTCCACGTGAGTCTGTTGACACCTTCACTTGTACAACCTGCGACTACAGCTCCTTGTGAAAGAAAGGGAAAGCCCCTGCGAGCTTCGCGCAACAGCAACGACGACGTTAGCGACGACGAGGCAAACTTCCACGTTTGTCGCGTAGCTAATCCCCCGACCTTCAACGGATAATCCGACATCAATCCAACGTCTCGTCGCGTTAAGTCTTCCCTCTCGCTCTCGCTCTCTTTGTCTGTCTCTCTCTCTCTCTCGCTCTCTCATCTCCCGTCGCGGGGCGTCTTCCAAGGAAACTATAGTAAGCCAAAGCGAGGCTTGGATTATGCCCTAGGACAGGGCTGGGTTGATATAATAAACAATTAATTTAACGAGACAACAATGGAGGTAATATCGGGACCCGCGGTACTAACTAACGATGACTGACAGTGGTTTTATAGAGGCAGCTCACACGCCTGGCCCGACCCGACCCGACCCTGCCCTTCCCTGCCGATCCGGGCGCGGCCACAGGAAGTCGCGAGAGTACCTCCGCCTGTCTGCCGCGCGGTACCACGGTCAGTACTACGTCGTCGTCGTCGTCGAGGTTCGAAATATACATCTATTAGTAATTCTATTTTATAGGTATATGCGTTTCTACACGGTGTCGGTAGAATTCCGCGGTCGCGTGCACGGAACCATCGTTGAAATTCACTCAGACTAATCATGGCGTGATTAATTAGATTTTCGTTTGGACATATCTCGCGACCAGATTTATGGAGAAACTATTTTTAATCCCTTATTGATAGCGGTATAGTGGTACGCTGACGACGACAGATGCCGTCCCAACTCCGCGGTGTTTACTACCTAATAGATTTACTAGGCGCGTGTCTCTACCAGGAGGATATCGAGCCAACCGCCATAAACCTTATACAGCTCGTAAATATGGTAAGTATCGGATAAATTATTGGATTATGTATGGGCGGAAAAGCCCCATATTGAAACGACGCGTCATCGCTACCACTTTGACAAGTGTCGACAGAATTATTGACGAATTACGCTTGTACCCTTTTGGCATTGATTTCATCTTTAGCAATGCACCGGCAGTAGACGAAGTGGAAACCCTGAAAAAAATTCCCAATTTTTTTTTTTCACCCTAAACTTTTACGTCCGCAAAATTGAACGTATTTTTCACATATTCGCAGTCTTCAACGAAATGTCCTTCCCATCATACCTTTTATACCTCTCCGAAAATTGAGGGACATTGCAGTGAACAGTATGCAAGTAGGTACATACATACATACCCCACTGCTGTAGGTGTACGGCGAACAAAACGTAGCTTATATAAATATAAAAATTTATACGCTTTGCTTTGGTCCGCCGGTTATTCTGGCTGGGTGAAACCATCCGCTAGGGATGAATTAAAAGGCAACGCATAGCTGAAACTCACCAGCTATGTCCAGCTAGATGCGAAAAGATAGAAGCACCGGTTGACCTGGTGGTCTATGTTTTTATTGCTGAAGCTGCACACGGCGTACAACAATCCCGTCGTTTTATGCTCTCGTAGAGATTTAATTTTGTTTGTTCATTTTCATTTTTTTTTTTTTTTTTCTTTCTCCCTAGACGCTACGCCGGTGGTAGTTTTCACGTTGAAACGTTCACCCACTTTACTTACAACTAAATGCAGATTTGTAACCGTGCTCACCAGGAATTTTCCCCTAAAACCACTCGAATGAGATCAGGCGGATAATATTTCCATTCAAAAATATGAATGAACGGATTGAAACCGCGCGTTGAAGATATATGTGCATACCTAGGTACGTGTCTTTCGCTTTAATTCCCATCAGCGAGACAAAATAGGTTCTTATAAGTCGATAGGGAATACCGTCTGGAACACCGTTACCAATGCAGACAACCAACGAGAGATAATACATTATCAATATGACAGGAAACATACTGTTCTATCTAAAAATTTCTAAAGACCTCTCCTGCAGTGTTGGCTCGTTCTGGTTTTCGTCAAACGTCCTTTCCTTCCACTTATACATACACGTATACCTCTACCTCTGCAGTTCTCCGCATTACATTAAACAGGACACCATATATTTTGTGGGTGGAGCTCAGGGATGATTCTCTCACGCATGGTAAAAGGTATGTAGAGAAATGTCTCGGGGTGAAACTGACGTTCTTATCTCAAGTGGTCTAGAGTCAGGGTTATGAACTGGGTGAGCCTCGTGACTCTCAAATATGATGCTCGTGTACACACATACATCGTTGTCTTTTATAAACGTGTTGCAGGACAATTTTATGCACGAAGATCCGTTACAGACGTTAACTTAGGAGCATATTTCTGCAGTAAACTTGATCCGGAATATTATCACACAAAATTTTTGTTACTTTTCCGGCGTTTTCTATTAAATACCGAATTTTTAACGATGTTAAAACTCTCGGTTGATAACCATCCGAAAGGGGTTAATAGCTTGTTATTATACGACTCGGAGCTCGGTACAAACGACGCTGTAGAACACCCTGCGAACGTGAAAGATGAAAGAAAAACACAGGAATCCGACTTTAAAGAGAAAGAAACTAGGACTGGAAAGATGAAGGTAACGTTAGCGTCCTTAACCGTGGCCCCCAATTTTACATTGACAAGCTTGAATGGTGAGTTGGCCTGTTTTTATCACCCAACTCGTTTTAAAAATCGATCACGCACGGTTAGTGTACCTCGCTGTAACAAAAAGTTTTCGGAAATCCCTTGCCTGACGATTCGTGATTCGCTTCTCCGTATACACATTGAAAAACTTATCACGTATACTGACAGTGTATTTCTTTGTGGTGAGTTTTAGGAAATCCTGTATATACTTAATCGGTGACTCATTTCTCCGTTTCCTCTTACGTGTGAAAATGTAAATGAACGTTTTTGTAATTCGGTAATAGAAGACATTCGAGTATAATTGAGAAGGCTGATGGGTGCTGATTAACGATGGGCATAGGTCGTTGATTAGGAAACGAACGTTGACAGATTAACGTAGTTCGTTAAAAGATATCGGCTTTAAAAATAAAATGGTCGATAAATCGAAACGATACGGTCAATTTGATACGTGATCCTCTTGGAGTATCACTATACGAGTACTGCAGCTGATAATATATATTTGAACGAAAGTAATAATATACTTTTAACGACGGTAATGAAATTTTTATGCTGGGAATCAGCCGGATTTAGGTACACGTGAGCTGGTCAGAATTTATGCACAGACTAGTTGAGCCACTGCACTTGACGAGGAAATTACTGTAACCAGTATAGCGACAAGGAGGAACTGTTGATGAGGGTATGGAGGGTAACAACGTGCGTAAATCAGAGTCCGAAACGCAGACTTTTCACCCAAAAGCGACAACAATTTGAATTTTACATTTCTGTGGAGTCATTAACGCGCTTGTCCCACGGCTTTATCGCCTGGTCAGAACATGTTTACTCACTTAATGAAGTCGTGTAGATCGTACCGACAACTACTACCACTACTGTCCTTTGTTTACTTTCAACGGACAATACGCGCCATTGTCAACGGATGCGGATATCCAGCCGGGGTCTAGAAACACCGGCTCCCCGCTCACCTTTGTCCAAATCCGAGACAATGGGGACCACCCAAAAGTCGAGACTCGAGATGACTCGAATCGATTGTTCATCGTCGTGTGCCTCGCGGAAGAATAATTTATGAATGAATATAAACGTCAGGACTTGCAGTGACTCGGTTAGGATCAGGCGAACCCTGCAGACACCATCGATTTGAAAATAACGAATCGTTCTACGGAAAAGCAAAGAAACAAAACATACGAATGAACAGGATGTCACGCACCGCGTTAACGCGTGGATCACGTACAACGCATGCGGTTATTTCAGCGTTAAAAGATGACTTCATCGGGCACGTACATGCTCCGGGTTTATAAAATCCGTACGCGGGGAGTATCTTTTCTCATTCGTTAGATTTATTACTGTCCTCATTCATTATGGACGAAGAGCCAAAGGCTCTGAATGTCAACTAGTGAATCAACGACCAAGAATTTTCTGACAGCACCATACAGTGCAGCTCGGAGCGAACAGCTCATCGAAAAGGCTTCAAGAAGGGGCGATGCGTTTTACCAACAGAAGAGACCTCGAGCTCTTCTCACTTTAAACAAACTGAACTAAAGTCGCCAAAAGTCTGAGAAAATTTTTTCTTGCCCCGCCACCCCTACCGGTCCAAAACGAAATTTGTCTTCTGAAAAGGTTTTTAGGGCGCGCATATCTCCATCAACGTCACCAGCTGACTAAGCACCCTTCCACCCCTGGGAGTTAGGAGGAACCTGGAAGAGGAACCAGAAAGAACCAGGAGGAACCCGCCGCGCACATCCAGCAAGTCTCACGTCGTCTCTTCTCTCAGATCTAAACGACCGAATGAAGAGTAATTGATAGCCGACTCCGATGCGTGCTGAGGGTTCACTCGATATATTTTAATTAACTTCTAGGTAATTCCTTACCTTCGTTACCTCTTATGCTTGCACCGGTTATGACTTTATCTCCCTGATATACCTGCGAGGGACCTACAGCCGTTTCCTCGTCCCCCGGGTCTTATGGAAATTAACAACCCGTGTAACGAGACAATAGCGATCCGGGCGTTCAACCCAACCGTGAACACACACTGGTATCGTATGGTGTGAAATACGCAGATGAGAGAAAATTTTCAGTCTCTTGCGCCGAGCTCCCCTCTTCTTTCGTTATACTCTCTCGGTGAAGAATGAAGAGATTCTTTTCTTGACGACCACGTCGACGCATCGATTTCACCTAACTCTGGTCATTAGCGTATAATGTCTTTTGTACATGAAGCATTACCTCTTGCGGCGGACGGACCCTTCGTCGCCTCGGTCGACGGAGCGCAAGAGTTTACGACATTTTTTACGATTCATTCTGCACAGAGCATATATTTGCTATCACTAAATTATCTTTGTTTTACATTCGAAGAGGCCGTGCAGTCAACGCCGAGTCACGTTATAAGAAAAGTGCTGTGATGTTAAATCGCTGTATTACGGATGTAGCAGGATACGCGGGCTCCAACGAGCGAGGGAAACGACATGCATCTCACGACTCGCGTGACAAGAACATTTTATTCAACTTAATTGTGACGTACGCGGGACGAGGAACTGGGTGTTCGTAGTTCGCATTATTGTAATGTAAGCAGTATTATGCGAGGTATTCGATAAAGGAAAGTGTCCGTTGATAAGAAATACGTTCGTTAGTGTATATACCTATATCTATGGCAGACCGAATCGTGAAGAAATTTCAAACCAACCAACAGACTTTGAGTTAATCTTTCGCAGCGCGTCCGACGCAGGTGTAACCATTGGGAGTTCCATAGGTCTTTTAAAAGGCAAGACGCGACCACAAAGGAGAAAAATCGAGCTAGAGAGAAAGTGAGAAAGGAATGAAACTAGGGAGAGAAAAAGGAGTAGGAGTAGGAGTAGGAAGAGGAAGAGGAAGAGGAAGGCAAAAAGAGAAGAAGAAAGAGATAAGAAGATGAAATTTAATGTAGGTCACGGGCTTGCGCGGAGCTCCAGCTGCCGGCTCTCGACGTACGTGATGCCTCTCGGTTTGCCTCGCGAAGAATGAACGGGGTGTTGTAAAACCTCGGGGAACGTAACCCGGTAACGCCGCGGATGAAGAGATGAAGATCTTCACCACAGCAAAGGGGGAGTGAGATGGAACCAGTATAACGTAGGGTAGTAGGTTGAGAGTCGGGGCACGCTGTGGCCAATCCAGTGTTGATAACCGCACAGGGCCCGAACATGGCATGCTAATGTCTCACCACACAATCTTGCCTCCTGACCCCGTAGCCCGCCGACGGAGACTCTACAGCCACTCGAGATTGGGCGACACCCTCTGAATATCAACAGGGAAGATATTACCGTCCAGAGTCTTCTCCGACTCCTGTTAAGATTTTTAACCGAAAAATCTGCAAGTTCTTTCCCACCACATAATTATTGGTTAAATGTTTAACCGGAAGAGAACATCGCTTAGTGACCTTCCCTCGCTTTGTCGAAATTGGCAGGAAGTAGTCGTAATAAAACGTCTTCCTGGTGAATACAGAGCATCGTTTATTCCGAAACGGAATTAAACGTTCTTCGTATGCGTGATGTGACGTTTTAACTTCGTCGAAATTTTTATTCGGACTTTTACTACCTGTCTAATTTCACAGTCAAGCCCCCCTGCGTTAGGCAGGTAATTGACGGTACAGCATCACCCAGAATGTCTCTTTTTCTAGCTTCAAACATCCAGAAGACGGAGCTTGACTAGTGCCGGCTACGCGCCGTCTAGTTTATGACGTTTTAACACGATCTTGCGATAATCAGAGGTCGGGGGTACCCCTTCGGGTCGTGGCCTCGTGGCCTCATACTCATTCGCTTACCTCGAAGCGCCTTCCAGAGTCACGCAAGCGGCGCTCGTCACGCGAACAAAACCCGGTGCTCAGGTAGCTGCAGGTAGCTTGAACCTTTCACCTTCTTTATTCAACTACTTGCACTGTCACTGCAGCAAAGAAAAAAAAGAGAGAAAAAAAAACATGTACATACCTATATACGTCATCTTTAAAGACCTGATGAGATGGTTTATTTGCCGCAGAAAAATTGTCTGCGGTTTATTCGCCTTTGTTGTGACACTGAAGAAAAGAACCGATGACATGTCTTCCAAATACTCGTAGCTCAGTTATTTGACGGACGGTAATGGTTGAGATACGTTTTCGGTGGAGACAAAGGAAAAACTTACCACAGTATCGTCAATCTGACAATTACAAAACTTTCCTAGCCATATAAGTGAGGGGAACAGTAAGGTAGTACTTCTTGGCCGAGTGCAGACGATGTCCCCTCCCTTAGAAAAGTGGGATATAACAATATCGCATCGACAAGGTACTGTCAAAAACAGAGACCGTCCAGAAAACCAACCCATCTCCTTTTCTGTACCCTCGACGGCAAATTGGCTGTTCGACTCGGAAACCAGTGGGTACTATTTCAACTACTATAGTAGATAGTACGCCGGGAGTACGTTCTATTGAAACCTACTAGGATTTAAAAGATGAAAATAGAAGAACAACGCAAAACGATATCCGATCAATACGTTTCTGTATGTATGTAGCTCTCGACTCTCGCGCGCTTATTGTGTTCGTCGGAAATGTAATGGGTGCTTGAAGTTATCCAGAATAAAACTGCTATGGTTTTATATACTTTTATTGGGCTAAAAACAGTCTGGAAAATATGGAAAAGCGTATTACAAATTGCAGCAGAAGACTGAACGTCATCCAGGATAACAAAGGGATTTTCTACCTACTGCAGCATACCATAAAAATTAAAAGAAGACGCCCACCATCCGGAGAAAACGTGCGGTAATAAAGAGAGGGGTCGGGTAATTTAGATGTAGGTACTGACGTCGAATGACCATTAGTGGACTTACGAGGTACTTGACCGGAAACGACCAAAGCAGCGCGTTGTCCGGTTGGGAGAGTCAGGTAGGAGCAGCGTTCAAATTAATCAGACTTTAGGATAATTCAACGATCGCCACGTGGAAAAGGTCGCGTGAAATTTCGACGCGTCCGCGAATGCCTTCGGCGCAATATAGCTTGCGGCCGGAAGTCTAGAATTTCGCGGAATCCGAGAATTCCGTTTGGATCAGAACTTGACCCACATAAGTCAGTATTACCGTGGCAGCCTGTCAAAATCAGAGAGATTTATTATGCTTCGAGTCTAAGCTTCCCCTCGCGAAAGCTAAAAAAATTCAGATGCACGTCGGGACGTACAATGTCGAACAACGATTTAAACCTGAATGCGGATAAATTTGTCCCCCAAAATATGTGAACAATAATGAATTGCACAGAAATTCTATAGTCCCGGAAAAGAAACCATCCTGGATCTGATAACGCTATTTCATAGCTAAAAAGCAGCGGACAAAAAAGCTCCGTCTCTTTCACCGACTCGAATCGCTTACACAAACGAAACTATTTTGCGGTACTTACAGTGTGCTGGAGGTAAGCGCTGCAGTGGGCCCTCAAATCCTCTCAAGACTTTTCGCTGGCCAAACCAGGACGTAGCTTGGATGAGCAAACACCTTTATAATGCCTAAAGGTACACGGGATGAATTTCTTAAAACCTAGCTGAGGTTAATATTTGAACGAAGTAAGCTCAAAGACCGATAAAGACGAAATCCACTTCTGGCTAAGGACCTGATCGTAGAATGAGACGCGCGGAAACTGAGGTGCTGTGAAGGATGAGCCGATAAATAAGTGAGATTTTTTGTTCTTTCGAGCCCTGGTGGCAGGGAAAAATCAAGAAATATCACCGGGGTTTCTCTATGAGTCTAGGCGGCAGTTCGCGACGCCCCTTCGGCTATTATTTTGTCGGTATCCTGTGGACCACCACCAAGCTAAGGAGATGAAGGAGGATGAGGAAGAGGACGGCGCACCGTTGACAAACGATTACGCGCCACCGCTCCCGCGAAAAGTAAGAAAACACTTGCGTTAAATCATAAAACCAGCCAAGGAACGCCCTGAGGCCTCTGTTCGCGGCTATCATCTCGAAAGAACACGACAGACTGTGTAACATCGGGGTTACCCACTTCTCTGATTTGACGCGAAATATTTGGGAGGAGAAATCGCTGTTAGACGTTATCTAAGTGGGATAAAAATTCCTCTTATAGCTCACTGAGTGGCCATGCCTGTCTCACTTTCCCTTTTTTCTTGCTCAAAAATGGTGCACTAATTTTTCGGTATCTAACAAAAAAATTATCTCTGACCTCCGCCGTCTCGGCCACCTTCTAATCCGAGTCCAGTAGCGCGGTCTTAGATCCTGAAATTGCGAGTAAATCGGGTTTTCGGGTCAGTAATTCATCCAGTAGGACCTCCCCGCTTCGGTAGTCTGAAAGAAAAGCGACTCCGACGAGGAGGTCCGAGGACCTCCGTTCTTCGCAGGCGACGGAAAGGTTAATTCAAGAACCAACGCTTGAGTGGTTCCCCGCATAAACAAGACGCGTGACTCGGGCCCCGTGCTTCGTGTGCCCTTATACCTTATATACCCTCTCTTTCTTGCTCAGTTAAGATACGCGCTCCACGCGCGACGCGTTACTCTTCTTACAGCTATACCTACGCAACTCTTTTTCCCCCCGGCCTCGGGCCAAAAGCTCACCCCGTGTCGCCGTTCGCTATCCCCTCGCTTACGCAACCCTCATAAAACGTCAATTTAAGACCTCAAAATTCCATGTGCAAACCGTCGTTTTTCCGTCCTCGATGCTCGCGGGAGAACAACGCAGGTAGACCGACTCAGTGGCTCACCGGGTTCGGGACTTTTACTCTTCTCAACTCCCTACCCCGGTTCAATCGGACTTGGCCACGCTCTCGCGTGGCATTTTTCGTCCGGCTTGTTTCACAAAATAAAGAGGAAACTGGAAAGGGGGATAAATTAATGATCCGACCGGCAGACGGTACCTGGAAAACGCTGGCGCATTTCTACCGTCGCGTCCCTCAGGTGTCGTTAGCGGACGAGCAGAAACCCCTTGCTGTATGTTAGTTTGCTCTGTTTACACCAGCCCGCAGCGGCGGTATATATAAGCTATATATTCTTTTTATTTACTTTACGTATACATATTTTCATATATATTATATATATATATATTTTTTTTTTCTTTTAACCTTTCTTCATCTTCTTCTTTCCATGAATTTTCTCTCCGCGGTGAAATAGAACCGATATGAGAAACTCTCTGGCTCTCTGACATTAGCTACCTGCGGCTACGAAACACTCTGCAGAGGAGAAGCGGCTTATATGTATATCTGCAGCCTATCACGAAATAGCGAGATGCTTCTGCGAAAATAAAATTCCTCAAATTCCTATCGTCACATCAGAAAAATATCTGGACGGTAGAAATAACGTTTGGCAGAAGGTTGTCACCCGACAACCCATCTCTACCCCGAGGGATTCAAATAAATTCCACGTTTTCTGGGAAAAATTCAAACGCTCTAGGCACGTTAGGCCACGTAAGAAGGAAAAGTCATCTCAACTATCTACTCCAAACTCCTTATTCCACCTGATACGACTTTCAATCAAAATCCTCCTATCGACAGGACCCGCAAGTATATATGATAGATGCCGTCTTCGTATGCACAGCCACGTAGCTATTCCCGCAATATTTCCGAAGGAAAGAAACAGTTTTTATTGCGATGCAAAATATATACCTATATGCGATGCAAAAATTTCATTTCGAATCAGTTTCTTTCAATATCGCTAGTCACTTAACTAACTCAAAGCCGATCGAAGTTGTGGTTCTTTAACGAGTATCGACATCCTCGTTACTAAAGATGCCGCTTGACTTGCCGCGTAATTGATTGCCGACCTAAATATTAACGGACTAACGTGGATTGACGCACCCACGCACGCGACACGCGACGCACAATTTCGCACGTGTGAAAGTTATCCGCGTTATTATTTCATCTTCAGTTCTTAGTTTCGTTTATATACAAGGAAATTGTTCGTTTCTCTATATCAGTGAGGGGGTAACTTTTTATTCGAAATAGAATTGATGTTCTTGATAATCGCGATTCCTTGTCTGATATTTATATTATCGAAGCATAACTGTAGCTACACTATAGTAGTATGAAGTTAAAATCTATGCCGCATTGCGTTCGCAGCTACGCAAGAGTCTATAACTTTTTATTTATAAGATAAAAGTTTTTATTTCAAGCTTACCTAGTTCCTTCCTTCTGCACCGGGTCCTTCTCAGCAGGTATCTATCTTTCTCTTTCTTTTTCTCTTTCTGTTACTCTCGCAATGTTCGTTCGTTCGTTCGTTCGTTCTCATCGCAGTTTTAGTTTGGTTGGACGGCCACTCGCGCATAACAAATGGTTCGCTGAAACTTTTCTTCCTCCCGGCATTCGCGTTCCTGTAAATTCGTTTGGAAAATGAATTGCAGATGAAGCGTTGTCTCCGAAACAAAGAGTGATTCGAGGAATCCCAATGAGTTATCGGCCCGTATAATTCACGATAAGAAAAACCCGAAACAGAACTGAAAGTAAAAGAACTCGAATATTTCCCTCGGGTAACAATAATTTACCTTATTCGGTATAAAAGGACCCAACCACCCTCGACAATTCTTTACCGAATATTTAAAGCGAATAAATATAAATATACGAGCAAAACATTATATATATATATATGTTCGTATGTATACATATATGTATATGTATGTACCTATATATTCACAAGTAAAACATCCAATTTATTCCTCATAAGTCATACAGCGCCGTGCACCAGGGGATGATTGAATAATCTTTTGGATGAATAAGAGCCTCTGATTCCGTCCTTTGATTTAGTGGCATTCCTTTCTGGAAACCTTTGTTACTTGTTAGTGACTTTTATCTGATTGCCCCCGGTCCTGATACATCTCGTTTTACAGAGGGCCCGCTATCGCGTTCCGACAGCCCGCAGCATCCAAGTTCGAACTTATTCGGATCTTCCCACCCCCTGGGACTGGCGTCGGGCTGGCCCACGATTGTTTTATCTCGCTTGAGCCGGAGACGCACGCATTCGTACTACCCAGACAACTTCTTTGTCAGGAGAGATCATTCTCACGACCACCCGCACCGAACGGAAGGCAAAAATTATCCACGAATGAGGAAAAGATAATTTTTTTTTTAGAATTTAGAATAAAATAACGAAAGTTTTGCTCGAATCGATAAATCGAATCCTGCGAAAGATGATTCGACGAAATATATTCGACTCGGTGTAAAAATGTAGAGGGGAAAAATGAACGAAAATTAATTATTGCAAAAAGTATGATATATTGCCCGTGTAGCTAGTATGTGGAAAGCGTGTACCTGTCAAACGGGTGTAGTTCTTCGATGATATTTACGAGACCGTCGCGTGAAGATAATCTGCCAGGTGGTATAAAAATGTTTACGTATATTTTTAGCTCCACAATTATCATTGCGTCACGGCTTATCGACTTGTGAAATCGTGACACGGTATAGGTATATAGGTATGTATATATACACCCTGCACCCTACCATACGATAATATAATTTGACGAGACATGAAACGAGCGAAACAGCTCAATAAAGTATCTGAATGACACAATTCGAGATAAATAACGATGAGAATGTTTATATTTTTATTACGCTTATCATCCACAGTATACCTACTTCAACCTCTCTTTTAAGAAACTTTCCGCGAGTAATAAGGCAGACGGATGCCCAATTTTGTAACAATTATCAACCCTATCAAAAAACTTTAGTCTTAAAGTTTGAAACTCTAAGTATTATCGCTTCGCAAGGTTTTGACCTGAAGTGCAACGTGACGTAAGAACGCCGACGTAGATTCCCCCGGCTTCATCGGATGGAATTAAGAAGAAAGCGAACGGAACATCGCGCGGAAAGGCATCGGTGAGCGATAGCCAAGGTTCGAGCAATGGACAGCACGATCAGTCTTCCATTATGCTTAAGTCGGGGGCGGCGGTGTGGTTGGCGTTATTGTCCCACCCCCGGCCTCGAGGCCCCATCAACTCGGCCGACAGCTAAGACGCTTCTTCTTGGCACCGCTACCACCACCACAACTACTACAGCTTCTTTTTCTTCAATCTTTTTTTCGGCTCTATTTTTGGTTTCTATTTTTTCTTCTTCTTCATCATGCCCCCGTAATTCGCCCCGGTTTACAGCTCGACTTAAATCTAGAAAAAAGTTAACATAATCTGATTGGTTCGTTTCGTTAATTGAATATCGAGGCCTGGCTGAGCGGTTCGAATTGATTGAACTCACCGGCTCAATTTTCCAAATCAGTTCGCACTCTGGCTCAAAGAGATTGGGCTATCTAAGTAAGCGTCGGAGGAGGAGGAGGAGGAGGAGGAGGAGGAGGAGTGGGAGAGGTGGATGGGGGTAGGTGACGTCACTTCGTTTTGATCCCGACCCACGATTCAGTGTCTTCGTCATTCGATTATCTTCGCTTTGCCGCGGAAAGGACTCGCGGAAATCCAGGCTCTTGGAATCTTGGCAGGCCTTTCATCCCTCGGTCTGCAAGCCCGGTGTAGCCAGGCACCGATGTTACCTCAAGCAAGAGACAGTATCGATTAACGACTGTCGCTTAAGACGACGTCAACCTTGACCCTGTTATTGGTATTTGAAAAATTCTCTTTTTTAAAACAAGATATAACTCAGAGACATTCTTTTCGTACCAACGTTAAGTCCACATACTCAACTATAAGACTTGAGTTATAATGCCCCCCGGTTATTTGCTGAAATTGCTCCACAATGATCAATTTTTCTAAACTCTAGGACAAAACATTTCAAACCCAACACACATTTTATGAGATAAACAAGCGAGAGGGAAAAGATACCATAACCAATGAAATTGCCGTAAATGCAACTTCATAAGGAGTGTTGTGTTTAGTTTTATTTTTTTTATTTTTCAATCTTACGGAATTTTTTCGATCTACCAACACAGAAGGAAAAATACTTTTTAGAATACTCGCATATTTCTATTCGCCGCACGAAGCTCGAATGATTCTCAGCTGTGGGTTGTATATATACAGGGATGAAAGTGGAGGGCACAGGTGCGTATAAAATATCTGTCATTTCTCCGCAAAAACCATCCACGACCAAATGAAGCCTTGGTGAAGGCTGGCAGCTGCGAGTAGATTTTTAAGATATTTTCAAGTATCTCGAATGAAATTCGTTTGAGATTTCAATACGTCAGTTTGAAGAACCTCTTTCAGATATCACCGAGTAATTGCTAAAGGCGTAACGTTTGCTTTAGAAACACAACGCATCGCGTACCTATTTTAATTAATTTCAGATAATTAATCCGGCATAAAGGTAGTGTGGTTAAAAGTTACTGTCCTTTACCCATCAAACTGATTAAGCGGGCAGGAAGGGTGATAAAAGCTTATCTTTCCGACATCGTAGAAATATGTCGTGCATTTCGGTAATTAGACCTCGCGTGCGATATCTTCGTGATGGAATTCATTGAAAAATGAGCACCCCATCACACCCTTATATCTATACTATAGGTTCAATCGACCTCCCACGGTCTTTGGTAGTCGATTTTCCACCTCCAAGTCCGATTTTTTTCTCTATTCAGTCTCTTATTTCTATCAATATAGTGTCAAAAGTCATATTGGTATGTACATTCTGGTAAATTAGATCAGAAAAGGTCAATGCCGTTATAAACGAATTTTACCAAAGGGATTATGCAGCTAGACTTGCATTGAGGACGCGCGACAGTAAGGGAGAATGATGAAACATTGACGGGTTGGGTTCGCTAATGTATCGATCGTTGATCGCGCCGTTGGGCGTCCCGTTCATGATCTATCGAATGCTGACCGCGACGCATATATCTCCATTACCTCAACCGCACCTAGTACACGCTAGTACACTCGGCGTCAAAAGCTCTGTCCTGTGAAAGGAGATTCCGGATGATTTTTTTTTTCATTTGCCAATTTGATGAGTCGGAAAATTTTACGGTTTCAAAACGTTCAAAATAGGGAATTGTGCATCAGCTGTGATTTTTTTTTTTTTTTTTGGCAAAGGACCATCGATTTTTACGGAAATTTCCTGACAGACTCTATGATTGATGATATGCAGGTATATATGTATACCTATGCTACGTATAAATCCGTACATACTTAGGGTACATAAAGAAGTAGCTTAGAATACGTTGACGTTTGATCAAACGGATTTTACCGGATGATAAATACATCGGCGTTATCCGACACGATAAAGTAAGAGTAGGAATACCTTTTTTTTCTCTCCTGCTTATTAAGTCTGTTTTTTTTTCCTCTATATACCATAGAGTGTATGCCTTACCCACTCTCTTTGTCGATAGTAGCGTTACGAAGAAATATAATGATGCCAGCTAATATCGAAGGCTACTTTAATTTATCTCATCATCGTAACCATTAATAACAGGGGTTTTCTTTGTTTCAGGTAAGTCAGCAGGGTTCCTACCGCGTGTACGCGTACCACGTGAGTTTTCCTAGTCATTAATCAACCTCGCTCTAAGGTAAAAAAAAAAAGAAATAGAATACTCGGTGGAAAATACCACGAGCCTCCGAAAGGAAATATCTTTCTAACCAGCCACCGCCTATCTCACCAATTCCAATCACTAATCTATCAAATCCAGAAGCCCAAGTAAGGAATCATTCATAATTACATACAGTTATAACGTTGCGTGGGTAAATACCTGTACAATACCTACGTACCTATACTTGCGCTTATTATACCTACCGAAGAAGCTTCGCCATAAGGAAATTCTAAATTACGCAACAGAATCTATCTGCATCTTGATAAGTGACAAGGATCGTTTGCTTCAAAGAACAATAGCGTGCAACATGACAAGACAATAAGCTTGAATACTTGATATAACGTGACGTGTTCAAAGAAATGACACCATCCTGTTGGAAGACATACCTATAAAGCTGCTTTGATCTTAGATATTTTTTTATCTGATCTCTGATAGTTCGGAAGAAAGATCTTTACGAGATGAACAGAGAACTATTCGATGCTGCAAGAAATTACTTGGATCAGAAATTTTCGTGCTAGAAAATTGTGGAAACTGCGAAGTAATTTTTTAGCTTATTCTTCAACTTTTTACAGCAAAAATTGACCGTGAAACGGTTTAGTTGTTTGTTTGCTGAGTACTCAAAGGCCGGTGAATCTCGATTTTGAGTTATAGTGGTTAATCATGAAAGGCTAGTCGATTTTTGTGTTAAATTTCGTGATTGGAAAATTATTTTGAGTCACACTAGCTCCTTGAAAAAATCCTCTCGTTCAAGATACAGCACGATCATTTCAAATTTGTAGTATCAGTTAAGATCCGGGATATCTACTTGTGCAAATACTTTGCTGAAAGTTATTCAGAAACGCCGTTAAACTCGGTGGTTGCGATGCGAGGCATAATTAGTACACAAAGTTTTGCTGGAAAGTTGGTTAGTTGGTTAGTTGGACCACGTTATGACGTTGCCTAGGTAGCAGCTGGAATCGCTCTCATTATCATTAGCCGACATTCCGATTCCCTGGCAACGTTTGTCCGCGGTTACGAACAAATAGTTTAGTTTCTCGGAGAGGTCTTCGTGGTTTATGTCCTAATGTAGGTATATTAATTTCCGGTTCCGTTCGCTATTCCATCTCGAACCAATCCTAATATCGAGTGATAAAACCATCGAATAAAATATCTAATATCGAACGAATCAATTCACAGAGACAGGCGGTCGAGGAATCAAATTATATTCAACTTCTCATCGCAGACGTAAGACATCGACAGAGTAGATCTTTCAATCAAAATGTCAGGTGATAATGTCTATCGATGGATCATGAATTTTGATATTCTCGCATCATGGGGATCTACGTTCAACATTCATATCGTTACCACTCGAAAGACAGGACAAATATCTCGTCACTGTTTCGATGAACAAATCAACAAATCAACAAACTTTGTAAAACTTTTTTGTTTTTTTTTCTATTCTTTTAACAATTCCAAAATACCGTAGTAACATTGAAATTTTGTTAATTAAATGTCTTCGACGATAGATTCAACCGATGTCAGCTTGTTTATAGCTAGATCCTGGTCTTCTGCACCTGGCGTCACCGGAATAAGCAGAAGAGTCGAGTTGGGGTTAGCGGAAGGGGCCGAGAGGTAGAATTGTGGAGGGACAGGACGGGCTAATTGGATGTCGAAGGCGCAATCTTGCGGTCTCCATTTGTCATTCGGTAGCACGGTATACCTTCCCTCCCAACTCGAAGCCTTTGGCAACCAGAACCACGATCAACCACGACTTCAATTCGGTTCACCTCTTTCACAATTCGATTTCGATCAATTTGTACGGGGGCCTTCCCTTTTGTTTTCGAACACGATAATGACGAGCTGAAAGAAATATTCGATTCTTTAGAAGACGGGATCGAGGTCGTGCACTTAACAATGAGCAAGTCAACGCGTCAGACCGAAAGAGAGACCCGAAGAAAATTAGTAATTTAATTTCACTCCAACTTCTTTCATTTCATATCACTATACTTCAAGTTAGCAATAGGATTTTTAAATTTAATAAGAAATAATAAAGGAAACGAAATAAACTCCGCAAATCCGTGTCGAGCAGGAGCATGTCACCCATTGTTCGTAACTTGGGAGTTATTATAAATAATACGCTTACTCGGAGCGCTCATATGCTGTGGGTCTCGAATAGAGTGCACTGGCTTCTCTGGCAATTGAGGTCGGGTAAGGAGTTCCTGTCTACCAACCTTCCCATCAAGCTCGTTCTCTCCGTGATTCTACCACAGTTAGACTTTTGCTTTGTTACATAAGTGCAACACTTGATATCAAACTCACCCTTTTATTTTCAATGTCAAGAAGTCCGAGCACATCTCTCAGTTTTACCACACTCTGGTTTTGGTCTTCATGCCAGCGAAGGGAAGATATGCCACCGACCAGTATGGCTATTCTACTTTCCACTATTCTGAAAAATAGAACTTTCCTCTTATCTAAAAGTTGTCAATCTGACACGGTTTGTAATACAATTTCATCATCACTGGAACGGTACGTTTCTATCTCTGTCGCTGTTCATTCAGCAGATTTTATTCGATGTTCTACACTGATCCAAATTGTAAATTATTCAGAGTCCTAGTTAAACAATTACTCGGCTCTTTGTAGGAAATGCAGGAAACGTGTATGTGCTAGGTATGTACCTACAGGTGTATATACTATGCGTATAACTGGAGGGTAAACTCGTGCCATGCCGAGACTAGCACGGAACAGTAGACTACTGTTCCGCATCTATCGCACTTGTGACGTCGAGGTTGTACACGTCGATACGACGCCACGCTGGTATTGTTTGCCCGAAAGACAACACCAGTAATTGTCTCCGTCCGCTCCGCCGTATAACCTAGTCCCGTTGGTCGGGTACAGGTACATCGATCTTCCGTCAAACCACGAGCCAATCAAAGGCCATGTTAATGTACCCTTGATACCTAATTTGCGGAATTTCGAAAGTCCGCATATTGCGGCTTGATTATCGGATGTTGGCTGCGGAAGAATGATGAAAGGAAATGAAATCAATCGAATATCTGCGTCCGTAGATAACTGACAGATTATTGGTTCCCACTTCTGTTCTTCATACAGTTTCCTTTTTTTTCTGAACGAGTGACTAATTGTTCGCACGCGATAAACGAGAGATAACGATAAATCTTCACGGAGATTGCAGCTGGGTAACGTTTTACCGCGAAGAAGTGCCATGTGGTAGCCACGTTTTGCCGTTGCAGTAGCTGGGGGGAACCAGAGACCGACCCAGAGAACCGGAGCAGCAACGCTACTAATTGCTCATTAGCTGGGTTCACAAGGATTCCTGAATGCGGTACCGGCTTTGCTTCCTCTCGTAAGAAAATGCCGGAGTTCCGTGATGCGCCCGATGGAGATGAATTTGTATCATCGATATAAGCAAGGAGATTGTAACAACCTCGTCAAAAGACAAAACTGTGAGAGAGGGAGCGATTGTAATTTTTATAACAAAGTTTAGCATCGTCCCAGAAGATCCGAAGTTTCCTTCATCTTAGAGATTTCAGAAGTCGAGTGAGCGAGAACGATGCCTGAGCGCATTGTCAACGGAATTATAGGCTTGCCTTATCACTTTATTCTAATGTTTGCTCATTTTCGTTATCCTTGTCCTTAGTCTCGCTCAGTTTCATCAACCGCTCGCCCCCGTCCTTGTCCCCTCTTCCAGCCCATGATTAATCGTTATAAATAAACGTCCTCAGGACTGCCTCGCGAAGGATTTCACCCAGAGCTGGGTGGTTATTTCTTGCCCCGAGTTGCCAGGAACACTAGAATTCACGGCGGCGCGAAGAAAGGCGAATTTATAGCCAGTGTCCCACGCGTGTATAATTTAGTGCTACTCCAGAGAATATTAGATAGATAGTAAGAATGTGTAATATCGTCACTTCGACGAGTTCATTGTCTCAAAAGACATTACGACATTGCGCAAAGTTTCCTACTTTCCTGCTTCAGCGTTTCCTTCTCCTCCTGTTGCCACGATCCTTACCAGAATCGAAATCCTTGAATCCTTGTCCGTAGATTCATTCGCAGCTTTCTCGCAATTCACTTCATTCAACGCCCAACATTTGACTTTATAAAACCCTGAGAGCTCGAACAAGATACTCGGTAGATGCTGGAAATACCTACAACGCTAGGTGAAAAATTTTCATGATTTCTAACGGAACGAGTAGTAAGCCGCGCCTTATAATCGGGAACTCGTCAGGGTGCTCAACATCTCGAGAACTAGGTCGAGACTCGGAGCGTTTCTTAATTAATTACCTTCTTCAGCTTCACTCGAGTTTCTCTTGGAGGCTCTGGCGTCAAAAGTATGAAGTGCGCGCGTGTTGTTAGTAGCTACCCTCGAATATCCACCCTCTGTAGGACACTGGAAAGACTTATCCGAGCGTAAAGAGTGGAAGTGTCTTCTTCTTCTATCTATCGCGAAGGGTAGTGGTAGCAGTAGCGAGTACGGCAAGGATGACGAGGACGCGGTGACTTGGGAAGCACGGGGCTCGTGAAATATATTGTTACGAGGAACAAGGATTAGATAATTAATGAGGCGAGGTTAAGTATCTTGGAGTAAGCGAGCACCGCGCTATTCTTACTCCCTCTCTTCTTGTTGTACCGAAAGCAAGAGGACCAAGACATTTCCTTAATGATGCCATACTACCATCCAACCTCTCCAAACTTTACTCAAACTCACCAGCTAAGACGAGCGGTTATTCGCCGGATTCTGATCTCTCGATTATTTTAGCTCCTAGCAGCGTTGATATTTCCAAAAATTCGACTCCGTAAATCTCGCTTCACAAGTATTTACCTACTACCGTACGCCTCGGCCATTCACGCGCCGCTTAACCCTTGGAAAAAAGTGAAAAACACTCAAAAGAAAAAAAAAAACTACATCATAAATTACGAAAAAGCGAGACAACGTAATAAGGGCGAGACAGGGGGGTAAGTGGACGCAAAATAAACGAGAAACACGAAGAACAAAGTGTTCTTGGGTGATTACAAAACTATCGAGTACATAGCGGGCTTGTGGCGGCAACAACTCCCAACGGGTCAACGGTGGGGGGCAATTAAAGCGTCTGAAGCCGCTAACGAGGATCACCTTGCCGGTCGATTCTCAACCCTATAGCCATTCCGACCCCTTTTAGCCTGGCAGATCTTGGGGGCCACTGATTGTTCAAAGAATTGTGTCTTCTTCATCCTGGTCAGAGCCTTGTCAAGTTTAATTTGATCGAAATGCGGCTGTATAGCTTTCGACGGATGTCTCCGGATCAGTTTTTTCGGTCTATAGCCGGGTGCCGTAGGTTGGTTTAGGAACAGGTGCTCGAAAGATGACATGCATGGTTCGAGATGATAGTTTCATTCATTGAATTCCCCGCTAATGGAGAACCGCGGTAATTAAAATTGTTCTGAAATACCAAATTATTATTAAACCCTTTAGGTATACAAAGGGACCGCGAAGTGTTTGGTTAGGTGGGCGTGTCAGATATTAAAACTTTCGAGAAGTCATTCAGCCCGCCTAGCCGGCTGGATGATGGTAGAATCTTAAGTGAAAAAAGCGAAGATGCTTCGCGTATAAGGTTATAAGTAAACGGGAAACGAACGCGCGAGTCCGGCTCCGACATACACCTGCTACTTTTTTTTTTTCTCAAAAAGTCTGAGATAATTGTTGAATACGAACTCACGAAGTTCTGGGTGAGCCACTCGGCTGCAGGGTGGCCTAGAAATTTTCTTCCAAGAAAAATCTCGTCCTAATTATCATGGGGAGTTTTAAATTGAATTAGAAGAAGAGTTACAGACACGCACGCGCGCTATACCAATACTAACATGTATAGTTTTCAAACGGAACTATAATGTCTCAATAAGCATTCCGATTCATGGTTCGAACTGCCTTCCACGGACGGAATGTATCCGTGTATTCGTCGGACAAACTGGTATAAATTCAGGGTAGGAGGAATGTTTTTGACAAATTACCTGGAACATCTCGGACGAGCATCGTCGCGTAGCCGGAATGCTTTGTATTTCGATGTCAACGAAGTTCGAACATAAAACTGTAGACAAATAATGGAGGGGATGATGGAATATATACAAATGGAAATTAAGTCGAGGACGATCCACCGCAGTGGTATTATTCACTAGCTCATATATACAAATTCGCCAGTATATTTCTATTCGCGTTATCTGGCTGCGGAGGAAAAGGTTAAAGCTTTACTGGATGAGTCGAGATCCTCCGGCCTCTTGCGCGGAGACAAAAGCCCGGATTATAAAAGATGGTTAATTATTAAAACTGCGTTAGCTGGTAATTAAATTCTCGGATCGAATATTTCTACACGTTTCTAATTAAAAATTATCCCAGGGGAAAAAAAAAAAAAAATACTAACCACCTATAGGCAACTTCCTTTAGAATTATGTATAGAAATATCTAGTTTTTATCATTATACTTATATACCTATACCAGCATCGTGAAGACCTGAATAAAACTCGCTGCAGATGATCGTTTGGTCAGCGTATATGAAACTGCGATGTGACTACGGGACTCTTCTTGAAATTCCGATGCGGGGGTCTCATTCAATATTGATTTGAATTCTTCACCGTTTTTAACCTAAGACTTCATCTCAGAATTCATTTTAGTTTTACATACCCCATCTCGTCGTCGTCGTCGTCGTCGTCTAGCCGCGTAATTCTTAAGCCATATAAACCCGTGAAATAAAATATATAATAACGATAAATAATACGAGAAAAATGTACGACGACCTACAGACAAAAGCTCTTCAACCATTTCCAAACATTTTCCAACCCTTACCCGGGCCTATTGTAAGCTGAGTTATTCTCTTCACATATAAGACGGTTAACATCAATTTACATACCAAAACCGCATACCGACCACCCCTCGCAAACTTTTCCGTACTCGAAAGTCTCTTTGCTTAACCTCTCCGATGTTGAACAAGTGCGTAGTCAATATACAGACCCAAATCCGTTCTACGAGCAAACGAGTTGGAAAAGAATAGCAAAAGTACTTCACGTACGGTTTAAACGTCAACTATTTTCCTTCAACACTTTGGACAATAGAACAGAATATATTGATTCTAAATCGCCGTTTTCATATTTGTAAAAAAAAATAAAAAATCTTTACCCATGGGAAAACCTCGTGCAAAGCTGTATGAGGCTCCGTAAGTGAGTCGTGCAAGATGCACTGTCACGGGGAGTCCTGATGGTGTGAGTTAATTGAAAAATGGTTAAGAACGCACTCGCCGAGTCTAGGGTAGGGTGTGTGTGACTATAATACACGCATTTCCGATAGAACGAGATATCCCGCGGGTCTATGAATAGAGTCAGCAGCTGCAGACTTTAAGCGGATCGAATAGCCATCCTACGAAGCGCTGTGTACTAATCTAATCCCTGTTTTTAGAGTAGAGAAAAAGAAACTTGCGGTGAGTTTGACAGCCGGGTAAAATGAAAATGAAAAGGCAACCGCAAAGCCGTCTTGTAGCACGAGCTATTACGATGAATTCAGAGTCAATGTAAATAATAATCTTGACAGGAAACCACATGAGATATAGGATCTGTTAATATTGATGTATGTACACCAAAAATACACGGTTGTAGTAGAGGCTCCTTACAGTATACCTTTGGCAACGATTTTCGAATGCAAATGTCTACAATAGAGAAATGAAACGCGACAGTTTGGCGTCGCCAAAACTCGCCAAGATTTGAGAGCACGGTTCTCCTCATCAGCATGCGAAAACTTTGTTATTTGTTTGAACACGTTAAATTATGCATGCACAATATGCCGTCGAGGACGAGGACGAGGACGAACGAGTATACTATACGTTGAGTTGGTAAAGGGCTAAGAGAACTATATATACGTATAGAAAAGGGGTGGTAGTGGTGGGGTTCGGTAGCCGCGCCGTCACAGTGAACGTGGCGGCGCGAAGGGGTGTCTATTCCGTGAGGTAATTGAAACAACAATAAAGTGTGAGCGAACAACAATGAACGTGCGTAATAACCCGGAGCTCTTTGCCGAGGCGTTTTGCGCCTACTACAAAATAAACGCGGGCGAGGCTTGGTGGAGAAGGAAAATTCTGCAAAGAGCAGCGGGATGTCTGTGCCCCGGCGCCAAGCGACGTGTTCCTGTCGCCCGGGGGGACGCACGGAAATATTATTAACATCAAGCCTTTTTCCATACCGGTGAATATCCGACTCGATACGCAATATACCTATACCTATACCTATACCGCTTCATCCTCGATGAATCCCATATACATATGAAAGAATGGTGACTACCCCCTGAAAGAGGCAAGCCTAACCCTGGCCTCGCGATTTTCGCGAAGGGGATTATTCGAATGGGCCCAGAGGCGGTTGGCTGTATACATTTATATGTATAAAGTCGCAGCCGGTCGTCTCTGCAGGCCCCTTCGTTATATTCAAGTAGAGTACAATGGCCGGGTTGATAAAATATTAAATACAATAATAACTAATCTCTGCAGGAAGTTTGCACACAATGGGGGCGAGGAGGGTTTTCCTTGACAGTGAGCTAGTCAATCGAAGCGGACCCATTGACAAGGGGGAGCCCATTGCCTACTGGCTCGAGCCGATTGTTTCTAGCTAGTCACGTGTGTATATGCGTGTGTACTGTGCATACACAGTATAAGGTACGAGGGTAGCTCCTGGTAAAGTGTTTTGCGTTTGTACGGGGTTCTCGGTTGGTCGCTTAGGGGTATTTCGCGGGTTGTAGCGTCGCAGGATGGAAGGGAAAAAAAGACACGAGAGAGGCCTCCAGAGAAGGAGTAATATACAACGAGCAACGGGGCAGCGAAAGGGTGCAGTAGGGAGATAAAACGACTCGTGGCAGCTGCCTTGCCGCCTATCCAAGGTACTTTATTTGCCCCATATAACTACTGACCTACATAACTATATATGTGTCTAGATTCATATCTAACTTTACGTATAGATGTCTATATGTGTGTATATATACCTATATATATATATATATGTAGGTACGTATATCTTGCGAATAGCGAAGGGCGAAGGGCGATGGGCGATGGGCGAGTCGAGTAGAGATTGTCATGAAAAATATCAAACTATCTCGAGAAGCCGGGGCGGCCCCGACAACGGAAATAATTGTCACCATCTCGCCGCGAAGGAATCCATTTGTTGCGGCATGCAATAACCATTGTTCCATCCCGTGAAACGACAAGGGCTTTCTACCCGTAGAGCCTAAAGCCTATATATACCGAATGGGTTCCATCCATTTCGAATACCACGAAAATGTGAGGAATTGTTAATTTCGTACCACCTACCAGGGACACATTATACCACCGCTGATACCCATGCAACCATGCGTTCTCCTTGCGGTCGACAGTCTTCACCACTCCTGTATATGCTCCCATATATACACTCCCTAACCCCTTGCTCTTCTACTGCAAACCTCACGAGGTATACGGTACGAGACATTTGCCACCAAGCAGTGCTGGTGCTGGTACCAGTACCAGTAGCACCAGCAGCACCACGAGTAGCACCAGACCCCGGCGTTATTACCGACGATAAATCGCCACCTTTAATAAGACCGCCCGCGTGCCACCCTACGCCGAGCTTCGCTCTGCCAGAACACTAGAGTGAAAACCGGAGAGAGAGAGAGAGAGGAAAGCGAGAGGGAACAAGACAGGAAGAGAACATTGGACTAAAGTCGACTTGGACATTGCACAGCCAATGCATACATGGAAAAAGAGTCATATGGTTTTTTTTGCTAGTGATTTGGCTGCGTCTGCGCGGTAGCTGATCTGGTCGGGTCCAGCTTCGTAGTCTGAAAGAATAAACTCGGGATTAACGGGGGGCGAGCATGGCGAGTGGGTATATTTTTGACGAGTCGTGTGAACCGTTTAAGCGCCAATCACCTGACACGCCTTGGTGAAACTCACCACTTGGGGTGTATTTTAAAGTCGAATAGAAATTCAAATTCAAATTCGTTTTGAATAGAACTGAGATTAGCGGTGATGCATTATTCCATTATGTACTACCGTAGCTGACACACATTTGCTCGCTAAGCTTTTTCCGATACGAGACATATGAGGCCGAGAACCGGCTGCAGGCGTGTCATATATATAATAACAGATTATTAAAGTAAAAAAGCCGGAGGTATACGGCCCAGTTTTTAAAAACGCCAAATAATAAAACTTGAACATTTTTTTGAGTTCAGGAGTTCGTAAGTCGAGAAGTAGGTAAGCATTGATCGAAATGTGTTTCTTTTTTTTTTTTTTTGAAAAAGGAAGATATCGACGTTAAATATTGTTGGGCAAACAAAGATGAGTGCAGGAGAACAACTTGGTGCCACTCCGTTCTCAACAGTTCTCAACACTTTTTGTTGCTTCATTATTTTTTTTTTTTTCGATTTTTTTCTTCTTCTTTCTTCCGCTCGGTATAAATTCCTGCGTGCTCGCTCACTCGTGATTTCCATGATCGGAACAGCAGGTGCATTTCCCACGACGAACCAGCGCACCGTGTACAAATATGCTAAGTGTAGTTGATGGGCAAGTTTGGTGGTAGATTCAAGCGTTTTCTACCTCTATCACAACACTCTACACAACGCCGGCCCTTCAGACTCAAAACTTGTCAGTCGACTATACACTCGGATCAGCAGGTTGTTCAATGGGGTAAAAACACCCAGAGCTAAGCGACAGCGAGAAATCAACCCGGTAATCTCTACATGTGATCTAAACAAGACAGAATGCCACTGCGGCCAGTTAGTCTACCTCAATAACATTAGGAAACTGGAAGTAATTCGTCTCCTGACTGAACTGAGTAACCGCGTGCAATGAAACTTAACGACATAGAGCTAAATTCTTCCTGAAAGACGTTAAATTTTGCACGGTCGATGAATCTTGTCCACTGTTAGCTATCTACCCGGTCGTTTAGCGGTTGTGATTCGTTTGTCATTCAAAGATCCTCCACTCGACTATATCTGGGTCTGCATTGCGGCAGGAACTTGCCAGAGCTTTGGTGAACTATAAATAACCAATAAAAAAAACAATGCTTCAGGCGTCACCAGATAAATAACGACAGCGGGATTTTTTAGCAGTCGCGTGACGCGACGCGACGCTCTAGTCATTCTCGGTATAATTGGGACGCGAGGAATTCTTGTGCCAGGTGGCACCTAATTGGTCCACAAAGAAACCCACGTGGGTGGCCTCACGCTAATTATGCATAAAGACTTTCGGCTCCGGCGACGGTACTCTTGCAGATCGCTAGACTGGGACAAACGCGACTTGTCCACCGAGGGGTAGACAGTCCTTTGCTTGTCTTCCAACATTACCATCGATGTCATCTAATGAAAACAGAACGACAGATCAATGCAGGTGGCTCCGGACGAATCCACGCATGGAGAGACACCAGCACCTGTATATCTTCGTTTCAATAATACTGAGACAGTTTAGAGGCAGTGTTTATTGTGCAACTGTCTCCTGTTATTCTTTCAAACCACACAAAGTTAGCATAATCGGAGAAACCGAGCCCCAAGATCTTGATTGCTGTACAAAATATCTAAGTAGTCTTAGCTGCTCTGTTTCCCTGCAGGTTACTATCCACTGTCACTGGATCAGTGACAGTACTCTGTTCGATTTCATTCCACGGCTGAATGTCACCTGAGCCAAATGCCATGAAGATCAACCAGGCTAGTATCTGAGCAATCGCGGTGATCCAAAAGATATTTCTCCAGGTATCGAAAGTGTGCTGAAAAGGAAACAACGTTGTGCTTTTTTCTGGTTATAATATTGACACACGTCTTTGGTCACGAGTGCGATATCGAGTTTGAAGCTCACCTCCTTTTTGGTGAAATAGCCAGTCAGGGCTGGAATAACAAATGCAGAAATAGTTCCAGGTGTGTTGGTGATTCCCATCAAAATTCCGGCAAAGTTTGGCGATAAGTCGTTCTGGTTGCAGAGGTGGCCAATGAAAATAATACCAGCAAGGACGATGCTCGTGCACAAGAGGATGGTAGTAGCCAATCTGTGACATCCGATGTAAGCGATGATCAATATGAGCACGAAGGTTGGAACGCAGCCTAGCGTAGAAAAGGGAACGCTTCATCGGCAACTTTGGACATGCGAAGGTTCAACGGAGTTGAAAATCACTCGGGATTTCGTATATTACTAACTCATAGTGACAGCGATTTTTCGTGCAGCCGTCATCCTCCAAAAACCTCGCCGTCTTCCCCAATCCAATAACTTACCGAGGCAGGGATTAACAATCGCGATAATCAAATAGGGAGCGCAGGTTATGCTTGAGTTCTAAAATTATTTACTCGACGAATAATTATCAACAATTAATCATCATCATTATTCAAACTTACCGTTAAAATGTTGAAACGGAGTATATTTTTCATGTAGAGCGGCACTGTGGTCAGTAAAAAATACCATGCGCTATTTCCAAGAGTATTTGTGAAAATCAACGCCCAAAATGGTACCGATGTGAACATTTCCTTCCACGGTATTTTCGGTTTATTAACCGCGAAAGGTTTTCGATGACCGTAGGCACTGCAAATGTATTCTCTTTCTTCCTCTGAAATGAGCTTCTGTGACTCGGGATTGTCGGCGAAAAAAAACAGGAACACTACGCACCAGATCAAAGGTAAAACTCCGTGTATATAGAAGACTGCCTCCCAGCCAAGTGAGTTCATGATAAAACCCGATGTAAGGATCGAGATCACGGTACCGAGAGATGTTCCAGCGTATATGATCGCTGCCCACATACTTTTCTCCTCATAAACTACCCATTTACCAATCAATACGTTCACTACCGGTAGATTTGAGGCGCTGACTAAACCGGTGAAAAAACGCAGTGTGTACAACGCGTTGAGGTGCATATTAGCGGCCAGTGGTACCAGTATGGTGGATACAGCGTTGGCGAAAACCGTGATCAGCAGAACCCATTTTGTATTAAATCTGTAAGCAATACGTCCCTAGAAATATTTGCATGAAACTATAACTTCATGTAACTGTTGAAATTTTTTTGAATCGGTTCACCCACCGATCTGCGCAATAACCACAGGGAAACATGCCAGCCAAGTATCCGGCAAAGTAAATGCTAATAACAAGCCCTTGTTCAATCGGCGTCCATTCGAAAGGTCCTTCACTGGTAATGGACTCCGATTTGTCATCATCGAACTCCGGACACTCTACTATCGAGGCTGCACCATCTGGTTTAGCTTTTTGTTTTGTCATACCTATGATTGCCGTTGCTATGTTCACTTTTAGGCCATAGATTATCATGTTAGCTGTACATAGCATGATGGCGAATGCGAAACGGACGTAACCTACTGCGGAAAAAAAATACAATATCCTATCATAAATACTGGATCTTGCGATGCTGCAGATCTGAACTTACCCATTATCGCGAGAAACTATTACGGTCAGATTAAAAATATCGTCAATGTGTCGTCACGTATGATCGCACGTCATCGCAGAGCAGGTAAGAATCGTCATTCATCTTATTTCCAAAATCTGTATGATCGGGTAGTCAGTTTTGCTATGATCGCGTCTACCTGGCGTTCGGAAAGAAGGTATCCCAACTTTTTACTTAATGGACAGATCACCCTCCAAAAAGGTATACAATCACACATATCTCGTAATTAGGGTCAACTCAGCCACGAAGAAGAGGCTACAGTAACCCGAAGACTGCAGGAATCTACATTTTTTTTTTTTACCGAAAAATTTACCACTGGACGATCCATCCTCCCTTGTAAGTGTCAATTGGGACATTTTCTGTACAAAGAAAGTACCAGCTATCGAAATCATGTGTTAATTGTATCTTTATGCATAAAATGTTCCAATTATTTCCAGCCTAACTGACTATAACTTCAGGAAGAGGATTCTCTCTTCTCGATAAATCTATCGTCCCGAATCGGAAATTACAACTGACATCTGACGAAACCCAAATATATCTCCGCGTATAACCATCTCGGATAAATATTAACCGACGTTTCAACATTGGAATATTTATCATCGTGCGGACGTCGACATGAAAATGATCTCAGGACGGTAACTGTGTACGTTATTTCGAAAATATTCAGTTAACAGTCAATACTCAACATTCAAAACGAGATATTCGATACTACGGAAATAATGGTCCACGCCTTTATTCAGGTTTAAAAAAATGGCTGTCTAGTCAATTACTCAGTCATTTCGAGATTGAAGAATGGTGAAAATTAACGATCGCTCCCAGACCAATTCCTCATATACATACTCATATATATTACATATACCTACACGTCGTGAGATATTCGGGTTGGAAATCCGTCCTATGCCACAAACTTTCGAATAAAAGAGTAGTACTGTCTTCAAAAAAGGGAACTACGTCATGTTCCACAGACGCGCTCGTGCTACAGCTTATCTAGAAAATTTTTTTGGAACAAATGCGTCCTAAAAATTGGTCTCTTTTCGTTACAGGCCATCTACAACAGACGAAATACGTAGTCAAAAGTAAAAGCAACAGTTTTTAAACGTCGTGAAAGGGTTACGTCGTTAGCACGCACTTAGGAACCACTCGGCCGAGTCCAGCCTACTACCTAGCCGCTGTCTGTTTAGTTAAGCCTCATTTTTTATTGTGAAAATTTTTATCCGGATTACTCGATAGGACAAAAGACTTGTGACTAATGATGCAACGTCATTCTTTTCAATTCAAGACTCTGGACTTGATGTACCGAGGGGAAATTGTACAGGGTGTCCCAGAACTGAATGTCCAAAATGAAAGGTGTCCTAGAGGAGGTCGAACTGAGTAAATTGCCCCCAAGAACATGGGGTCTGCGAAGTCGCGTTCGCGAGATATCACGAGTTAAAAAAAACGTATCGCTTTGCGCCGCCTCGACGCGGCGCAAAGCGATACTTTTTTTTAACTCGTGATATCTCGCGAACGCGACTTCGCAGACCCCATGTTCTTGGGGGCAATTTACTCAGTTCGACCTCCTCTAGGACACCTTTCATTTTGGACATTCAGTTCTGGGACACCCTGTATATCCACAAAACGACGATGGAGCCAGAAATTAAGCGGGAGATTTCAATTAATGAGATGCATAAAACGTAAACCCGTCCGCATAGGTATAGGTACTGTACGTCACATGAGAGCATTAGTTACGCAAAATCCATAGCGCCATTCAGCTCTGTCAAATTTTGTCACATAGCTATAGATACTCTGTCGATCTATATACCTATACCTACAGCGTCGATGTCTCGCCGTTCACCTCGTGATTTATCATCAATTTTTCACATATTTTTTGTTCATATTTTACCACGTGATCGAGTTTAAATTTGGTTAGCGAGTACGCGGTGACCAAATAGCACTTACCAACGATGAAATATACACGGGAAATATTTTACGCCGAATATACTTCTGCCTCACCGTCTTCTATGACAGTCCAAGAGTTGATATATAAGCCATTCTTTCGATCTAATTTATTATTCGGTTCTCTATGCATCATTGTGTGCCATGGACTGAAGAAAGGTGAAAAATAGTAGCTTTTTTCTCTATGCATCAACCACCGAGACAAAAAAATACGAATATTGGCAAAATTCTGAAGCAATTCGTGCATAAGCTGCAAGTAATGTGTAAAAATGATGAGATAACAAAGATTTGAAAGTACAACCATCCACGTCTTTATGTGTCCTGTACTTCTCTTTATTCATTATTCTTGTCTTCTTGAACTTTTTGTTCTTCTTCTGGGTAATACGACGACTAAATGTCATCCATTCTTCGCTTTCTACTTAGCCAGAAAAATATGTTAGATAATACCGCAACGAATTTAAAAATCAGTCTTCTTTTGGCTCTGCCGACGGTATAAGTTTCGACAATCGTATGGGACGTCTGACGGGTGCTATTATATCAATACTGAGACGTATAGCAGGGTAGTGTAGTGACGTGGGGATTATCAAAGGAGTCGAGACGGCGTCTAGCAACCTGCGGGTTTCGGACACGAAGGATATGATCCGCTTAATGTGTCCAGAGCTTAAGACTTGCGAGTATAATGAATGATACGGGGCTAAGCTGGACAGAGAAGCCCTGCCGAGTGACGGGCTTACATGCATATTGATGTCACGCGTGATATTAATACGTTGATGTCTCTTCGCTCGAACTTGTCCTAAACGCTTTGACGTTTACCGCCAGATTACCGCATCTCAAGGGATTGTTAAACTTCTTAACTTTTTCATTCCTCAATATCTCTCTCTCTCTTCTTCTCTCTGAAATTATCCAACTAAATTGTCACCACACTGTCAGTTTTACAAAATATACCCGAATATATCCCACCTACGTATCTGTACTTTCTTACCTGTAATACTTATGAATATAAATCTATATATCCGTAGATTTTGACCGCGTAAAACGAGGCGCGACGTGATCGTTCCGGGTTTCGTTAACGTTCACAAAGACCGCTGCCGGTATCAGAACCGTGCAGCTAAAGGGCCGAGCGATTCCTCTCGACCAAATAGGGATAATCGCTTTAGTCTATAAAGTGCTCCTACGCGTTGGCCACTCCTGGCTTGGGCACCGCGACCCATCTTCGACGACCTTATACTAAAAGAGCTGAGTGACACGTGTGTATGCGTGGTTTGATCACCTGTCTTATTAGGCCGTGAAATAGTAATTCTTTTATACCGAAACGTTTATCTCAGATTCGATTTGACGCGTGCTTTCCTTTCGTTATGTTCAGGCATTCCATTCCAAGTGAATAAAGTTACCGGAGGACGGTAATCGGTTGAGTAAAAATATTTTAGCTTCATAGTTTATGCTACGTTGGCTAGAATTGATAGACAGACAGAAAGACTCTGAGTAGTTTAGTACCGACGTCTCAGCGAGCACAGCGGTTGTAAATCTGTACCCACTCGAAAATTTCCGATGTCAGAGATGTAGAGAGAAACGGAGAGACGGCTGTACCTACGAGAAACGTCGCGTCAGGTAAACAGGAAAATTGCTTGCGCCCGCGCCACCTCGTCGTCTAATGCTTCGTCACGTCATCAGCTCGATCCTCCGTAACGAGGAGTCACAGAGCGGCTAACGAGACAAGCATCATCTCCCATAGGATCACGCAGCTTCCCAAAGGACGAGACGTGACGTAGCGCCAACTTCAAATCATAAATGTACTTACTTATGTTGGTGAGTCAGGTGCCTGGAGCCTTCATGTTTTGCGCCGTATTTCTCGCGCGTTAAACTTTGCTATATTTGTATACGTAGGTACCGTGTTTTAGGTAAGAAGCGACCGAAGCGACTTTCTGTCGGTCATCAATCACGTCTTTCGCGCTTTTTCTCTTCCCTTGCCCGGCCGCTTTTTCTCTCAGCTTTATAATGTCCTTTCCAAAAGATTTTTTTTTAAATAAATATAAAATTTGATAAAAATCCGACCCTCGAATCGGGCGCCGCGAAGTTATATATTTTTAAAACGCGTGTGAAACGTGCAAAAATACGCCAGTAAATATCCGCCAAGTTTGTCCCTCGCGATTCCAAAGTTCCGAAGGTATAGTCCCGCCGGTCCGGACCCGGGCGCGGGCGCGGGTACGGCCGCCACGCCGCACGTTGCAAATAAATGAGAAATTCGGGCGGAAGTGAGCGCGATAACTAAAAAGGGAGCATAAATTCTCACAAAGATATTAAATTCAGTGGAATTTTCTAAAGCTCAAAGAAAAAGACGAAAAAAAGAAAGGCAAGAAAGAAAAAACTGTAACAATAACTAACAACGCAGATTCTTGAGCGTGTCACGTGAGAAAGAGCTTATACAGAAATATTAAATGTCTAGGCGGAATCGACTATGTCTCAAATACGTTGATTACATTTTTAGAACTTTTACTATTCGTACGTTTTGCTACTTCTTCCACCTTGACGATGAGTTGTTCTCTGGCTTTCGCTCTCCTCACAGCATCAGATTAAGGACCACGAAGCGAGAAATCCCGGCTATGAAGATACGGGCATTTCAAAAAATCTAAAAAGGAATAAAAAGGGAAGACGACTCCGTACAGAAAAGAAGATTCTCGAGGCACGACTTCGCGAATTTGCTGACTCGCGTCATTTCGCAGAAGAAACGGGTTTATTTGCAGACTATACAATTACTGCAGCTCTCGAAAAAGTTGATAAGTAATAAGGTATAGCCGAAAGGGGGTCAAATAGTACCTGTATGATTTTATTTCAGTGGTGTAACGCGCTTTGCACAATTGCAATGATTTTTAAATCGCCCGGTTTTACAATCCGCGTAACAGATTTTTGGTGTTTGATTACAATTCCATAGCTGTATAGAGCGTAATCGGACTCCGTTGAACGAAACTTCTTGTCTTTCAGGTAGGGTACGGGATTGAAACCAGAGAAACTGGATACGTGAATTAAAAATGAGAACAACATACTCCCATGGGAAGCTTAATTATTATAATTATCACCCCGGCGTTAGTCGCGGGTTGTGCAACGCATCACGTACCTCGCAACGACTAGGTATAAACGCTTGTAGAAACGATGACAAAGAGCCATTAACAGTCAAATTCATAGGTATAATTAATTATGGTACTCTCAGTCAGCACATACGAACGCGTTGACACCTGTGGAACACCGTTTTCTCGCATTGTTCCATTCGTTCACGCGGTATCTCCGAACCCGGGTATATACTAAGGAGACCGTTCTCCGTCCAGGTTCCATGAGTGATGCATGGACCAGGAGATTTTTAACTCGTAAACCAAGCTTATACGCTCGTAAGAGACGCTTCCAACAAACGATACATGCTGTCAGTTGTATTTTAAGCGTAAAACCATAATCCTAAAGAATGGTTAAATGCCCATGTAGCATTGACCCGTGAAAACCGTTGTATAGGTACGCTTTTAAAGTTCCAAGTCGCACTTAAAGTTTCGAAGCGATTATACGCCGAAAAACAAGAAAAGAAAAAGATAAAATTAAACTGTTCAGCTCCCAAAGCGTTCGTTCCCAGAGTGATTAGCCTCTCGAACGCGAACGAGATAGCCTAATGATACGGTCAACGGTTACCGGCCATTTTCAAACAATCAATTTCGCACGGTACTTTATCGCATGCATCGTCGGAAAGTAGAACATTAGGCCAGTAGATTATAAAAAGATGTACATACATGCATGCGTTATGCGGATCTTACTCACTTGGTAACCGTCACTTAAGATCTCTCGATTGCCATCACGCTACACTATGATTATCTCCGCTCTGTCTCACCGTACGATTTTCTTAAGAAGCTTCACTTGCCAATGGAATGTTTATTACGCAAAAAGAAAAAAGGAAAAAAAAAATGCTGGAAGGGGAAACCGTTTGTAGACCTACTCTTTAAACAATCATCATATATTTACACAAAAATTATGACACGTTATGAAAAAGCTGATCATGCTTATATCAACCCACCCACCCACTGGGGAAATCCTGTAGAGACGTGGAATTGTACTTAAGATTTTCTCTTTGGCGTGTGACAGGGAACTGAGAGAGTTTTGATTCAACGTGAAGCGATGAGGTACTGCAGCAGGCATGTGTACATACTCATTAGCGTCGATGTGTATACATCAAACGACACGGCGAAGCGTGTGATGTTCGAAGGAAATTGAAAGCTCCCCTAGTCTCTAGATTGGCATCTCATCTTTTGGGGTAAACTTCCAGGTATACTGGGTCTCGAGAGTTACGTGTAACTTTATGTTCATTCGTGGGGGGGTTTATACTCGTATACTCGTGTGAGAAGAGGTCATGATAAAGATATAAAAGGAAGAGACGATTGATATGGTTTTTTTTGTTTTTTTTTTTTTTGCGGAGAGAAAGAAAAGCTGGACTTGTGACACCTAGATATATAAAAGTGGTGGTGCAGGTAAATGAAGACCCTTCAGGCAATTCCTAACGAGACGTCAGTCGGGCAGAAGGAGGTGATTACGAGATAGAAGTTGGGTGGAATTGCTGAAACAAATATAATTAAAGGTGTGCCTCTATTTATTACAACTGAACAAGGTTTTCTTCTGCTTCTCATTCTTCTACCAATTACTGGAGCGTCGGACCCAGCCTGGCTTATTATACGGTCGCGAAATGAAATTACAAGCTCCTGGGGCAGTTGGGGCAGGTTGTTTCTCTAGAACAGCAGTCTGCTATCAAATCCCTATGGTTAAATATTCTCGTGTATAGGTACGTGCAAGTATACATTTATTATACCCGCAAAATGTATAGCTATGTATATTCGGAGCATTTTGACCCAGAGAGAAAACAATATCGCTTTATGAGTCTGCGGTAGATACCGCTGCTCATGCCTGCAGATACTTCCACCCATTCTAGTATCTACCCACAATAGCTCCGCTATCAAATAGTTAGATAATATCTACTAATATATTCCATAAAGTATGGTAATACATTTAAATCTTTTACGGTATCGATATTTCAAAATTCTACACTTTATACTTACGAGATACAGGTGATTCCACAAAATATATACATATATACCGACTGTCAGGCTCCACTATACTTCTTAATCAGATTCCTAAAACATATTCAACAAGCTGAATTTTGATTTTTGGATGAGAGAAATGGTTTTTTTCGCAATATTCCCACTGCGGATTTTTTTTTTTAGGACAAGGAAAATAGTGGAAAGTGTGGTCGATTGGGACAGGGACCGAATGGCCTTTTTTTTTTTATCTAGGCTGGATTGGACTACTGTCTGTCTATCATTTGGTAGAGACTATAGAATTATAAATCACTCAATCATATACTGATTCGCTTTTGAACAATTTCACCGTCAAACCTTTATACGTGTAGAAATAAAAAAAAAAAAAAAAAACGGTCGTACGATCGCGATTAAACGGTTCATATATTTATACATGTGTACAAAATGTGTCCCAAGATCTTCAAGTATTTGGTTACGCCTGTTCTGATATTCTGACACACGATACGCGTCCACTGGAATGTAGGAGTTGGTTGAATCTTAGATTTATTGATAAAGGAGTCACGAATCGTTCAGGTATCTCCGAAGGTATAATACCGTAGGAAACTTTGGTTTGGATAGATTCTAAATTTGAAAGTAACTCCTATATATGTATACGAGTGAACGTTAGAGTATAATAATCATTGTGCGGATGAAACTTTAACCGCGATACTTATGCGGTCGTAGGTAAAAAGTTAAGACACCAAACGGCCATAATGTCCACGTTTCTTAATTTCTATGGACCGTCGGTTCATATTTCCGAGTTATTTAGTTGACGAAAGTTTAATCTAAGATCGTGAGTCCGGGGGGCTGAGATTATCGGAGGCGGTAGACCCGCGCTGCTCATTATTCACACCAAAGTTCTTTCCAATCTGACTCATGAATCTTATCAAAGCCTCATTAAATCTTACCAATCAGATACGAGCACGGCAGAGTACAATAAGCGGTTTGGGCTCGACTCGACGCTCGCGGGTAAAATACTGTAGCGGCAGATGCTCAACGCGAACAGGTACCGCACCTTGCTGCCTCTGCCTCTGCCTCTGCCTCTGCCTCTGCCTCTGCCTCTGCCTCTGCCTCTGCCTCGCGGCTAACTCCTCGTTATCTACAGCGAGGCTCGTGTGACTCTAGCCACAAGCCAACCTTACCCTTGCGTCAACCCCCTACGGGCGTCCGTCTTAAGTTATCTCTGCACGTTTATCCTTTATCCCATGTTCATCTGGCCTTTCTTCGTGATTCCGATCCACCCATGGTGTTCCATAACAAGCTTCGCAAACCTTTAAGTATATCTGCGGTGCGTATAATAAAAGTTCGATGGGCCATTTATACCCGAATGATTATCGAGAAATAGACAACTCTGCATTCAGATGACAGGTGCAATATCGAAGACTTTAGCCTTGCTGCGAATCGAAGGAAGGGCAGTTCGCGGCCCGCGCAGGTGCAGCTCGGCTGCTTGCATCGTACCCCGTCAAATACTAGGGAAAACATGTAAGAGGTAGTCTTGACTGCGGTATGCCTTTGTAGGGGATCAGGGAGGACGTTAATCCCGAGGAATCTCCTCGGATTGACAATCAAATCCACCGAGGCAATGGACACTAATGGATAACCCGGCCGTGTCCCGATCAAAATACCTTTCAATAATCCCCGTCCGAAATTGAGACCACTTTCGGTGACCCAAACTCGAAAGGTCCAACAAATATAACGGGCGAGATACCTGGTCCGAGATTGGTCCCACATTCGAGCCCATTACGCGTTAATGCCCGTGTAACCATGGGCCCAACAAGTCTCACTCGTGGAGCAGCTGTCACGACAGGTTCCTGGCCCGCAGGTTCTACAACCTGTCCCGAGAAAATAATTCATCCTTTAAAGTCAAGACGCGGCGGTTGAGGGTCAAACACTCGTCCGACCTTCGCGATCTTTTCAATTCCATAACGTTGGTATACGTATACGTATAAGAAATATGAAAAAGTTTAGCAATCGCACGTCAAAAGCTCATCGGCTGTGTGATATTAAATGTTACATACGAATTTCTGACGTATAATAGCGGAAGGGAACACGCTAACTTCTAGCAAAGAGAGAGGCTGAATTTATGTAGAGCACAAGCAATACGGTGAGCTTCATACATCACCCGTCGACCAACAAAACCTACCCCCTGCCAGTCTCTCGGTCCTTTTCATTCACGATTCACCCCTATCCTGCAGGATACGAACCTGCAGACGCGCCCGCGCCCGCGCCCGCGCATCGAGAGTGAGAAAGAGAGTGGAGAGAGTAGGCGAGAATGGAGGATGGAGAATGGGAGATGGGGTACGGGGTATGGGATCACGTTTCTTACTAGGAGGAAAATATAATCTCTGAACACGACAGCTCATAAATATGCCTGCTACGGGGCAAATCAATCAATGACTGTTTGCGTTCAATCATACAGAGCTAGAGGAGCGTCAAGAGTGGTAGTGCGTAAAAGTAAAGCCAGCGTCCCGCGTGGGAGAGTTTGATGTATAGTATGCAGTCTCTTTAAGAGACCTAATATCAACTGCATACCTCTGTCGAGAATTGGAAGGGGTCGTGCAGGGCGCAGAATGGAGTGTGATGAGAGCCCTTCGGGATAAATTCCATGATTCTTTATGCAACATAAGGAATTAGGAATAAAATAAAATAAAAATTGAGATCCTATTTTCAAAATTGTCAAAAATTGATACAAAAAATTCATCCGAAGATCCCAATGGCTTCCAGTCACATGAAAATCTGGCAAAGAGTAAGTTTTATGCAGCCTGGAATATCAGCGGTTATTCTAAGATAAAGTTTCGTGTCATATGAACCTGTCTCATGCAGTTGATCGTTCATAGTGTTGTCCTCTCCAATTACCTGTGCGTCGTTTAATACGTTTGATCTCGACACTATATGTAGCTTTGAGGTAGAATCCCTTTTGCCTTCTATCCCTCCCTATCGCCGTGTGAGTTTCCAACTCAAAGCTGTCTACGTAGATGTATGTACATTATACATATAGTAGTATATGCCTATAATACATATTATAAACATTGACTGGCTAAAATTGGAACCAAATAGCGTATCCAGTGTTGCTTTGAAGACAGTTTAGTAAGGTGTTGATTCGTAATTGGTGGTAGGTGTAGATATATCGAGATGCCGATATAATCGAACCACTCAAACCTTCTGGCATATCGGATGGACCATAACGATTTTAGTTGGAATAGTTTTACGGGCAAACCTCGTCATGGTGAAATTCAAGAACCCTTCGGAACCGTGAGATACGGGACACCGCGTTGGGTCTAAAGTACGTCGTGAACGGATGCGGTTGTCTTTACGGCCGAGTTCTCCAGCAGGGTGGACCTCGAGTGAGTAAGTGGAAAGACAATGGCCGGCCACGGTGCTACGTCTTAATGAGACTGAGCGCCCACAAATCTCTAGTTAACGAGTATCGCGCCTAGGGGTATATGGACCGGGAACTTTGCTCTTGGTCGGTATGTATTCTCAGACCGAACCGATCCTCACCAAAAAGGTTCGTGAACGAGGAGGGCGGAGACAAGGCGTACCTCGTGCCGATCGTGGGCAGGTGAGCAGGTGGTTACGACTCAGGTGAAACGAGGTGTGAACCTTTCAGATGGCCCGCGGGTTCACAACGCGAATCTATCAAATAAATTTTGCCAGTCTTCATCCGTTTTTCTTTCTCTTTTCTCTTCTCTTTCTTTCTTGCTTTTTTTTTTATTCTATTACTGAATCAAGTAAAATCAGAACAGAAACTTGTCAAATCTAAGGAATCACGTTAATTCCGAATATCCAGAAAGCCTAGCCCTCGTATACCCATCGCGGCTGGATCAAAAGCATAGACTATATATGGTACGGATAATTACATTCGCCGTGCTATCGGGTGAAAATAATAAGTTGGGCGCGCGTCAAGTAATTACGTTGTATCAGGTTCGTAAAGCCAGCTCCGCGAAGCACCCAACACATTAGAATCTAATAATACGTTATTATATTTCGGCGCGTCGACGAGTTAGCGCTTATACCTACTCGTTTCCAACGACGGATGAGCGACGCTAAGCGACCCAGACCGACGTCTAGGAAAGCTTGTTAGCGACTGAGAGGGAAGCTAACAATTACCTGGACCCTCCTCTTCTTATTGCCCAGCGATGAGAGGTAGAGCAACAGATTTAATCGATTTTAAATACCACCTACTATACTCGTAGCTATAGTTTTTAGATCGAACTCTTCGTCTGGCCAACATCGTACAGATTGCAATGAAAAAAAAAAAAAAAAGAAATGAAAAATTGCTAATAGTCAGACAGAATCAGTAATTTTTTTATTTAACTCTATGTCGTAGTTGTAGGAGTAGCTGAATTGAGTATATATACATATATGATAAGATACTGAATATATTTATAGACTGCACGCAGAGTATAGCAGCTAGAGGTAATTTGTAACGACTAGGAAACAAGAACGTGTAACACCTAGAAGCTAATTCTAGGTTAACTAGAAGCGGCCGTGTCGGAATGTAAGAAGTTTAAACTATACATAATATTTCGTGCCCGGTTGGCAGCATGTGGAATACTTAAACGGTGTGCTCTAATCTATGCAGGCTTTTGGAATTATTTATACCGAGTCAGGTAACGCTGTGATATTTAAGCGTGAAGTGTTTCTGGCATGCCTGTTTGCTGCCGGATTACAACTTGTGTTTTACCCGCAGCCCCGCGTAACTATCTAAACCGCCGAAGCAAACTCGGCATAGTTAGCATTTGATTACAATTAATTATGCTTCTAATTACTACAGAACAGAACAGAACGGAACTGTATTCAATCGCTTCAAAATCCCACCTCTCTATGTATGTGCAGGTAAATTTCGCATTAGTTATTCTTCGATGATCGCTTTGAAACTTCTGTGTCACGTAAACGTGACTCGAGTTACTCGTGAGGTAAATTTGATGAGAAAGAAAGAAAAAAAAATTTAAACAATTTTTACAGAAATGTACGAAAAATTTTTCAGGTCACCGGGGCAGGTAAGTATGTGCAATAAATAATGTACGCGAAAAGTTTTGTTTAGAATTTTGTTCTAGTTGACGTTGAGATCCGGAGAGGAACTACACCCACATCGTTCGGGCTTAAAACAAAAAATAAAATAAAATAAACGTAGAGGGTGAATAAATAAATACGAGGAGATAACTGCGCTACGGTCGCTTTACAATTTATTTACGAGTCACGACTTTGTGGAATACCTCGTCACAGTATTACAGACGAGCGTAGCGTTCTACGAGGCGAGGAATATTGTGACACGTCAAGTAAAATAAAAGATTTTTACTTGCGTTGGTAAAGCTCCCGTGAAGGAGGGGGATCCTGGAATACACAAAAAAGAGCTTCGCGTTCAACTGAATTTCATTGGTATATGGGGTACCTACATTCACCGCGGTTACTGCTTTCAATGATTTCTGTAACACGTACGAAATGCTTCAAAGAATATATAAAATATCACGAAAGAAAAGCACGATCTGCACTACATTCTTGTAAATTAGACAAAAATATTTGCGAAATATTTGCATAGCCATATGCTAATACATAAATTTTCAACAATCTTTCTAATTATTTTCTTTTTACTCTCACCGAGAAACCGTGACAACGTTTGACGACAAGGTTTTTCATCTATGTATAGGTATAAGTAGTCAAGTTGTGAAAATAACGGGAAAGCGGAAAAAACAAAATAGCGAGAAAAATCTCGCGGAACAGACCGTATACTGAGTGGTATTTCTTCGCGTTGCAGAGTGTTCCTTTTTCGAAAACTTTCCAGTCCCCGATACCGCGCACCAGAGATGCATGCATCGTGCGTTGTAACGGAAAAAGAGATAGACGAAGGGAAAAACAGAAAAGGCGTTTTTACACGACAGTATTCTGTTGCAGTACTGCTCCGACTCGGCAGCTTTCAATTGTCTACAGTAAGTTACACCCAGGTATAGAAAGGTATACGCGAGTAAACCATAGTTTTTCTTTTCCATATACGAAACGAAAAAGAAGCAACAATTTTTTTAATGGCGTCGCCTCACATCGCTAAACCGACAACCGATACGCCATGAATGTAGAATAAAAATACTAAAATGAAACTGAAATTTTTTTAATCAATACTTTTCCTACGGGATGATTTTGCTATCGCAACGTTTCGAGGAAGGCTTCCCTTAGTTTAGTCTAGAATCAAGTACATCCGTCATAATCAAGGCCCTACGAAGCTAGCTCCTTGGGGGTAATTTGCGGGATATCTGATTGAGGGGGTGAGCGATATCGGGATGGAAGTTTGCGACTCCGGAACGGCACCGGAAGATCCGATCCAAGATCTCACGTTGGGACCGGATATTAGCCAGTACAGCGGGAGTTCTTAGACAGGGAAATCAGAGGGTAGCCTCCGTGCAGTGGGACGGGTAAGTAATACGAGCGCAATGGAAGACGACTTGGTTGCTTTGCAATCTTGCTGACTATAATAGATAAGGCTAATTACTATTGTTTCTGTACACAATGGGCTTCCAGCTTGCCCCAACCTCTGACCTCCGATCTTAGACTTTCACCCTTTGACCTGCAATTCTGTTTAATATTTGCAACACCGCGAAAGTTTTACCCCTCAAGTATCCATAAGTCGTTAAGCCCAACGAATTGAGGGAGATTCCTATCAGAACGTTCTTTTTTCTTCTTCTTTTATATTCCTAATTCCTTCAATTTTCGAGGGTAACAATTCGAACGCTAAAGTCTATACAGAAGCCAGAATGGTTTACAATCACGTTATGCCATTCTATTCCCCATCTCCAACCGTCGGGGGTAGAAACGTCGAACTTTTCCCACCGTTATGAAAATTTACGGATTTTAAATGCCCAAGAAAAGGAGCATTAGAAGTTGGACCAAAAGTTTACCCTTCTTATCTTCTTTATGGTCGAGTACTAGGACGTAGAATAATGCGGTTATTTCGTTAAGATAGTGAGGATGAATTATGGAAACGAGCTGAACTGTATCAACCGGAATAGTCACAGAAAATGAAAAAAAAAAGGAATGAAAAAGAACGAAATCAGAAGATCTAGTCTTTTACTATACGATGATTAAAACGACTATAAATTCTCCAATTTTGAATCGCGCCACACGACGACATCGTGTCTAGAGGAGTAGCAAATTAAACTGTTTTGAGCAACGAGGGACTTTGGTGTCTAGTGCATCGTGAACTTCCAAGGAGATGAATGAGAATTGAGGTTGTGAGCATAACTAGTAGGTTAATTTGTCAAATGCCGACACTAAGCAGCTAACTTGAGCACGCTGATACCATAGCTCATCTCCCGAAGCTTGACGATTTAGATCCACCTACGAGTATTCCCGTGTTAACGACGCCCCTTAGACGTTGGAGGTAATAAAGCAGTACCAAAGACAGTACAGGTGTTGCTTGACGAAATTGGCAACGGCATATGTATGAACAGTGGTAGAGGAACTATCTACGAGTATGTGAATAGTGCAGCTAGAGTGGTTCTTTGTCGTTCATGGACTTGTGAACTACTTGCCAAGGGACTAGAGCGACGTCGATACTCCCAGGTGTAACTGTCACCCAAATTTTGCCGAATTCTCTCTATTACTCGTTTCGTCGCTTGTTTAGCTGCGGGATTGTCGACGCCGATTCGTGCCTGGTAATGGTCAGAAGTAGCGCTGCTAGAGCGGCATTTGGACACCAAAAGTAAGCCATGGACGTAGTTGAATTACACAGGCTGCTTGACTTCGAAGTGCCAAATTAGTAACAACGGCGCACGATGTTTCCTGTCCAATCTAAACAATTCGAGCATAAAGTTACTAACTTTACTTTGCATCCCGTCACACTGCTCCGAAACAAAGTTACTAGCCATTTCAAACCCGTTCGAAAATAGAAGATAGTATCAACCCGATGATCGGATGAACCGGTGCCCCCGGGGTCATGCGAATGGAAAAAAAAAAAAAAAAAAAAACTGGGCACATGGTACGATGACTTCGTAGTCGATGAACCAATTTAGATTATAGTCCTGATGGCTTTTCAAATATTGATATTCCATTTGAAAATAAATATTTTATGACTCGGGTAGGGTGATGATCTTTTCTGATTATTTGAAGAGTTAAGTTAATGATTTTCGAATCTGTACTGCATCAGGTCGAAATTAGCTGATACAGTTGTGTTTGTTTTTTTTTCGTAACGCGAAGAAATTTGGTGTCTCCGGAGGCGTCCGTGAGAACTTATAACCGCGGAAAGGAGCAACGCGCAAGAACTGAGAATTTTGAAGGATTTCTTTGTTCGATCGAAAAGTTGAAAATAAAATTTCGCATTGATCGCGGAACGCCCTTGTTATCTTGAGAAGTTGGTAGCTGCAGCATTCTGTGAAACAACTTCGACGCATTTCATTCGGTACTTTTCCCAGAAATTCCCGCAGGGAGTTACAGCAGCGGGGGGATTTAGTTGTATTTTATTCAGCTACTTTATTCCAGGACTTGTCACAGTTTTACATTTCCATCGGCTGGCAGCATCTGGCGCGCCGACGGCGCCGTGTATTTCTATGCTACGTAGTCGCTTTCCCCTTTTCTCTCCCTCTCTCTCTCTCTCACTGCGTACCTGGCGTAGGTTTTCTGCAGTTTCCCTCATGCCTTTCACCAAATGGAGGTACTTGCTTCAAGTCGGCTGCAGCCGCAACTTTTTGTATGCACATGTTGCTTCTTAATTTCGTAACTATCTAGCCTCTGAATCATTTTATTTGTTATCTGCTTTACTTTACTATATTTTTGTTTAATCATCATTGTTTATTTTATACTCAGCTAATTTTGTAATACTGACTGATACCTCTGTTCATTTATAATTATTTTTCTCATTGTATCTTTACTATGTTACTGCGCTTGAGGGGATACCATCCCAGAGCGCCTAATAAATGTCTCTCTCTCTCTCTCTCTCTTTCACCCCCGTTATTTCTCTCTCCTTCCTTCGTACTATATACTCTTCCCTTACCTACCTTTTCCACTCTGCTCGGTATCTTCATTACGCAGCTTTGTCGACGTTCAGTCGGCTCGCTTAATTCATCCAATTCACGCGATTTCTGACTTCCTTTACTGCATTCAGATTACAAAAAGTTACACAGACGGATGGAGGTCGCGTGGCTCTTGGACGATTGAAAACAACACTGAATCGATTTCATTTTATTTTATTTTCTTTTATTTCATCTCATTTTGCTGCAGATCATTCTGTCTCCTCTTTTTCGATAATACTTTCGATATTATTGCGGGAGAATTTACCCGCGCTTCTTTAATGGCCACGCGGTGTTCGGAACGGAATAAGAAAAAGGGATAAAAACGAGAAAGACGCCGGTCCATATATCATCCCTATCTATCGACGCCCCATCACTCTCGCTTTCAAGCGATTCCCACAGGCTGCATCTTGGGCCCCATCAGCAGCTTCTCTTCTTACGTCCGGTACCCCACCGACCAATACTTGCGTACCGCTATTTTCCGTCATATCGGACGCTTTTTATGCGCGCGGTTTAGTGCCGCTGGCCGGTGTCCATTTAGTGAACGTCGTTTGCCCTGCGGACTTACCAGTCGACGATTCAGTGTCACTGCCTTCGGCCTCACGTTAAGATCCCTGCGAAACGATAACAAGATATACGCTGTACCGGGTCAATCCTTCGAAACCCACCCACTGCCCAACGTTTCCTGTCCCTTTGCGTCTCACATTCTTCCTCTAAGATGTATTTCGTATAGCAAACCGAAATATCGTTTTACGAGGTACTTCCAGCATAAAAAAGCAGCCGCAGAAACGTTCTACGGAAATCGGCATTCATTGCTTTTGAATTCTAACAGGACAGAGATCCGAGAAGCAAACAGACCGTTTCAGTCTGAGCCGTTAAATCGTCCAGGGGATTCGCTCCTGCAGAAGGAAGGATTCTGGCTTTCGTGGTCGCTAAATGGATTGACTCGCATTACCATGCCACACCGAATACATCTCGACCTTTGGGTCGGCTCACCCGTCACAATCCTTAGCTGTCTTATTCATGTGTACCTATACCCACCGCGGAACTAGTCAAACAACATAGCACGACGCTTGAAGACCAGTACAAGTGAACCTGCCGCCATATACATCTTAAAATTTCTCTGCAGTTCAAACAATTCCGCTTTTTCTCTATTTCCTCTTTTCTCTTTCCACTACTTGCATCTGCGGTTTGCTTTGTCTCCTCCGGTTTTTTTTCTTCTTTTTTTCCTCCTCGCGGGGGTAGAGCATTTGCTTTTCTAGTAGGTATTATTGCGCGCGTGGCCTGCACGCGTTGTATGCACGTGCCTTTTGTCAGGACACCTTCATTCAGTGACCTTTTCTCGCTTATTAACTGCGACCGGGCTCCGTTTAGAATTTGGCCATTGTCCCTCGGGGCAAAGCAGAGTGCAGAGTGCTGAGTTAAAACAGGTGAGTTGTTAACGGGCCTTTAAGAGGCCCGATTCACATAATGGTGAACGTTGACGATAAGGATCCTGTGAAAACGCGAGTGACCTAGGACCGATAAAGGGTTCCACAAACGGGAGGGAGAAAAAATAAAACAGAAATTTGCACCAGCTCTTTGCTCTGGGGACCCGATCACCGGCATTTATCGCATAAATTATGACGCACCGTTGCACAGGGACCCAGTGGCAGGTAACGTGCCGATATCTAAATATATTCGAACACATTTTATCGACATGCCTCGTGCATTTATGCGACAACCGTGTCCAACCGGGTTCCGGTACCGCGGGGAACGAGAGAACCGATCTATGCCGCGACATTCGGACGTATAATATACACTGGGTTATAGATCTGGTACACGTACATAAGCGAGTTACGTCAGATAGATCGGAGTAATTATAATATTTACCACACAAACATACCCGTTGGACAGTGCGGTGCGCCGGAGCTATGGGCTCGATCCTCCACCACGAGGCGGTGCAATATTCATTGTGTTAGCGGGTGGTACCAACTGCGAAACACAGCCCGGTCGTTTAATATTTCAATGTTGCACCAAGGGACGTTCTCTGGGTTGTTAAATCCCACAGGATTACGGAAACAGCGATAGACGCGTATCGACGATCCGCTTTTCAATCGGAAAGTCCGGATGAAGAGTTCTCGCAATTTTTTACTATTTTATGGCGAGACCAATGCTGAATTCTCGACCTAATTCAGAGACCCTTCGACGGCCCCAGTGTTCGACGTTTACCGGAAGAATCGCGAAACTTAGAGGCACGTTGATAATAAGAAATAAAAATTTGTAGAAAAACCAACACCACACTTCGGGCAGGAAAATTAGTGGTGCTTGTTTTAATGTTCTGACTCTACCCGCCCTGTCTCAGTAGACGTGGCTGCTAACTCAGGATGAAAACTCTCGAAAACTCATTAGAGCATTGGGAATTCACTGGAAACGATTTTTCAACGAAAAAAAGAGACCCGCGACTCGTCGCCAAGAGTTAACCGTGGCTCACCATTTCTCATGAGGTCGTTTAAACGCTCGATTAGTTGCTTATTCATAACAATTTTTTTGTTTTTTCTAAACTCAAAAGTAACTGAACAGTCACCCGAGTGCTAGACTACCTGCTTCAGGAGGACTACGACCTCCTCATTCGTTTGCAAATGGAAAACATGGCACCCAGATACCTGTCACCAGTCATTTATCATTATTCAATCAATTTTCCCGGACCTGGTGCGATTGCAGTTTGATTAATTTCTCTCAAGCCAGCACAATATCAATCAACAATCTATCGCGACGTTTTTTTGAAACATACCAGTGATCACGGATGAACATGCAACGGTACGCGGATCGTCGTGCACTTAGGAACAAACTTTGCACTCTGGAACGTCGACGGTTTCAATGTATTCCGCGAAGCGCTGCAATGCAATTTCACAGTGAAATATCTCTATGTATATATTTTTACTGGCATATGCTAGATACCATCCCCAAGATACAACAGCGCCAAGTACCCGACCACCGTTCCACAATCAAATTAGCATCGCTCATATTATTTTTGTTTTATAGACGTACTCTATACCTAATCGAAACATGAGAAGGAGCTCTTTTATATCTTTGTCTGGACGTTTCTTCCGTTGAGTAATAACTGTCTGTCGCGTGGGACAGGTGAGGTAGGTCGTAATGGATATAATTGCAGGTAGCCAGAGGTTAAGTATTCCCAGATTAACGGTGGCTACTTCGCGTAATCTTATCCCGGGCAAGGTGGAAAGGATGTAGAGAGAATGGGATGTGGAAAGGATGTTGGGGCTGGCGTTTTGTAACGAGTAAGGCATCATTCCTCAACGTCAGGACAACACCCGAGTTCGCCCATTGTAATCGGGCTTATTTGTCAGCAGTGGTATCTCTGCTCAGTGGCCACTCGGGTGTACCGAGTCACCCCATCCCCATACCAGCCTGGGCTAACCAGGCTGACACCTATCTATACATTTTGGCCTACCCTGAGCAGTGGACCGGTTAACCCTAGCCAGTATCACCTAAGCAGGGTAATTTCCACCAAGCCGGTTTTGATATTTGATGTGTGGTGTAAAAACCTGTTCCCTGGTCAGAGGAAGAAAAAAAAGCCCCGTGCTGCTTTGTCGCATATGTACGAGATGGGGTATACGATACACACAGTTTTCATCCGCCCTCGTTGCTTTTGCCAGTTTGCTTGATGAATGATTGTTCCTATCTGGTGGCACGTTCACCAGTTGGAAATGTAAAAAAAAAGGAAAAAAAAAATAAAATAAAAAAAACGTTACATCACACGGAACTCTCTCATACGAGTGTGAGGTGACGCGAATTAGGGCCGCCTATAACCACGAGCATCACGTGACAAGTAACGTGTACAAATTGGAACGTTTCGAGGGCTTTTACGTCCAGGAATGATACGTAGGACGGCAGTTGTGCCAGTGGTTGATATTTCTACATTTTTTTCAAACGTGTCGAATATCGTAACATTTTTCTTTTTTTTTTTTTTTTTTCACAATGTAGGTGAACTTTTCTCTCAATTTTTTTGCTTTTTATTCCTTCTTTACAACTCATTGCTTGCTTTATTTCATCACTTCTGCATGACACGTATAATGTCTCTGTCTGAATGTGTATTTTATGTATGTATGTATGTACGTAGAAGTGTATACCCAGTTGCTTCGCTTTTGACTGAATAAGGGACGTTGTTTGCTTGTCCTGCAGGAAAATGATGTGTATACAAACGAATGAGAGAACGAGAGAGAACGTGAGACGTACGGTGGAAACAGTTTCCAAAGAACCGGAAGGACGTGCACCAGTTCCACCGCAATTATTTCATTTCAACCATTCGCTTTCAGGTCTTCTCCCTACCACTTGATATTTCCAAGTTCCAAGCGTGAATACATTATCTCTGTGTTCGGACTCAACATAAGTGTAACTAAAACGACGAGGCTCGTTACGCGGCGATGTACGCAGTCCCACTAACGAGAGCAAATTAGCTCTTGCTGCCGCTAGCCACTTTGCAGACACCTACGGGGCCGTGCAGGCGACCGTTAAGTGGTCGAGGATGCAAATTTGTTTTCTACCTTGGCCCATTTAGCCCACCGTTTTTCACTATGTGGTCCCAACGCTCTGCGAGTAGCTTTTACTACATCTAGCTATCGCGCGAGAAGTTTTTGTAATTGACCAAAACTGGTGAAGCGGATTCCTTTTTCCTTTTAATTACGTTTTCGACGAGTTAATATTTCCCTATCGTTATAATCAATCCTTGTTCTCGTTTGAAAGCTCGTTTTTAAATTTAATATAAATATTTCGAATTTCAGTCTTGATTAAACTGAAAACAAAGCCCCTTTATAGCTGCAGTGCAGAGAATCATAAAACGGTGTCGTTCGGAGTTTCAGAATTGAATCCCCCCCCACCCCGGTGTGTTATTTGACAACGTGTAACCCGCACGTATTTACAACGGCGTTATACGTCGGACATCGGGCTACCGTTGGACGTACGCGGCAAGTTCTTGGATTCTTTTGTCAGCAACCGGGTAGTGTTACGTCCTACCGCGGACAGTAATCGTGCACGCGCCCGAGGGTCTCGACGTCGGAGAATCCTGCCGTGAGAGCAGCCACGTAATCGGAGATACCGTTCACCGGGCTCTCAGCTAGTTCGGATTACCTGTAAGTGGGCGAGCAAAGGTTATCAAAGATTTAGCAAGTTGAGGTACGCCAGAATCAATTCCCAGCTATAGTTTCGCTTGAACTTTTTGTTCTGCACTTGTTTTTTTTTTTTTAGATATTTCAAGCCTTGCAAGTATTCACGATTGATTATTCAATCCACGATTAGTTTATTTCATTTCATGAAACGTGCGAGTTGATATTTACCTGTTCACAGTATAGCTGCTACCGTTCTGATAGTCGTGATTATAATTGGACCAATTTATAGCGCGGTTTCAAGCCATACGAACTGTTAGCTACCATCCGGTCGGTATACGGTTATGTATACAAATACAGGTTAGTGTATCGTAATCGCCTAGTTCACTGGCACTATCCGATGCCGCAAGGCTATTACCACGTCGATTTATTACAGGTGAAATGACTTGACGCGACGTAACTGATCAGTAGCTACGTTATTTGTTCAAATTTATCAAGACACGCGTTTGAGAAATGTATAGCTGAAGATTTTACTCATTTTCTTCTAATATATTTGATAAATTAACGAACTGATTATATTATCGGATACTTGTGATCGTCAAGCTGAAGAAAAAACGTCCGGATGACGAAGACGTCTCAATACATTTACTTAGTTTTTGCTCTAAGACGATATCACGTACCCTATACGACGATACGTTAGCCTCGACCTGATTGACAGATATACTCGCTTGACCTCTCGTTCTGCCTTTTTCCAGTCGTTGAGAAGAAATTGATAACCGTCTGGAAAGATTTATGCCGTGGCGCTCACTTCGTCTCTTCGTGTTCTTTCTTTTTCTATATCTTTTTCTCTTTTCGTTTCTCCATTTCGACCTCACACTCTCTACGTCTTTTTTAACCCTCAAAGGCAAGGTATCAATGGAACATTTCTCACAAACAGCTGGAATAACGTGGCTCCAAATTTTATGAGATACGAAAGTAGTTATATGCCTGCTTTTGAAACTGTGAAATCAGACAGAAAAAAGCAACAGCTATTAAAGAATACGAATCATTCGTTATATCAGTTTGGTTAAAATTCTCCAATTTACTCCCTTCTAACGTTTTGCTTTTGCTAGAAATGTTCAACGCTGCTTCAAACCTTTCCACAACTTGCATGGTAATCGTGTCTTGCTCACGACCATCCACCGACCTGTAAGACACCAACTTCTCGCGCCGAATTTTCTCACCGCAGACTCTCTCCGCGGTTGAGTCTTGGTCGTTTTACGGACGACGACATCAAGGCGTGGGCGTTGGTGACAGCTACACCATCGTCGTTCGCTCATGTTGGCCGGTATCCGTGGATGTTTTTTTTTTGGTTTATATCGTTTTTTACTTTTTTAGGTAATATAAATTTCCAACGGCACGGGCGGCGACAATCCAACACGAGAATGAAGCCACCTCTCTACTCTATACAAAATTCAAATAATCGAATAAATTAATTCATTACCTTACTGATTCTGTCGTAATTAAATCTGCGCGTACCTATATTACCATTTCTGAAATATTCTTACCATCACGTCTGCCTTTCACGCCTGGTGGTCGTAGGGCTTGAAATATTTTCGGAAATGAAAGGTGCGTGGGTTTTGAGCGACTAATTAACGTTTGTAACCTTCGAGGCGAACGAGTTCGTTATCTTGTAAGGATCTGGAAATTTACCGCCCTCGTAAAGACACCCGAGACCGCCGAAGGTTGGGCGAGGTTTTGGCCGGGGCTGCGGGTCAGAGGACCATCAGAGAACGCGACTCTCATCTTCATCGATACAAAGAGGAGCAGCGAAGAACCGTGTTTACGCTACAGGAACGGCGGTGGGGAGGAAACAGTGCCTTGAAGAGGCTCTGCAGAGGTTGGAAAGGAGTAACCCGAGACCTTCGAGAAGGAAGACCTCCCACGGTCCACCCTTTCCCTATTTCCCCTCTTTCGAGCGTCTGCTCTTAATCGGGCAAAGTAATTAGGAGAAAGAGAGAGAGAGAGAGAGAATTATGCGCTAAAAGAAATACTGCGATTGGGGTCTAGTGTGTTGAACGTTTTATTTTTTCCTACTGTTCACATCCCTTTTACTCGCCCTGAGTCTCTATATTTTTGCCGAGTAAGCTGCGAAAATAAATACAGCAGGTGAGGGAGGGCAGACGATAAAAGGTAAAAGGTGGTTTGCAAGCTCAGCACGTATATGACATTGGCGTTATAACTTGACAAACTCATAAAGACGGCGTGGCAGCAATTGACGAGATAGCGTACCTGCAGGGATACAGCGTAGTGGTAGGTACCTACCGACCTACCTACCTACCTACCTATCTACCTTGCTTGATAAAAGAAAGAGAAAGGTGAGTAGAAGAGATGAGTAGAAGAGATGAGTATATCTCTGAGGACAAAGAGAAGACAAAGAAGCTAGTTCCAATGCAATGTTTGTCACGTGAGGAAACTATTGCAGTTTCAGGTTGCGCTCTGCCGGAGCAGTTGACCGAAGACTTTATTGTCAGGATTGCACCTTCCCTTCTGTTTTCTTTCATTTTTATTAATTTATCTCTGTGACGTGTCGCGTTATTAGTTTGTCCGTTATACGTCATTTCGACGTAACGTTACCGCCACGAGTCGGCAAGGCTCCTCAGTCATCAAACCAAAGACTCTGACGACTATATTTCAATCGCGACTCCCTATAACACGTACAGTCAAATTTATTCTCGCCAAAAGACGACCCGACGTGGGAACAGACTGAATGGAAAACCGGGACTAGTTTTATCGTCCTCCTCTAGTCAATCCTCTGGACGGAAAAGGGCGGAGACGTTAAGCTAACGCATGGAAATTGTAAAGTGCATCTCCTGCTGCTTCAACGGTGCCTCGCTCGCTAGTATAGGACAACGAACGTACGATAATTCTACAAAGAGGAATAGAGTTGAAGTCGCACTCTGCAGACTTTAGAAGAAATCCTCGATCGGATAGAGTCAGAGACTGAGACTTAGACAGGAGTATGAGGATAAGAACGAGGATCCGTGTCGACTGCAAAGAGGAAAACTTTCATTCCTAAAACCGTCGCCAGTCATCCGAGTGAACCGTGAAAAAGGCCGCTTTGAAGGCACAACCAGGTGTGACTAAAGTTAGCTTAGATTCCAGTCAAAGTTCCGCACACAGCCAGTCGCAATTTCTTTGATTTCCAGCTTCGGGGATATACCTATATATCCCTTGACCTCAATGTACCCCAAGCGATTTCTGGTTCATCGATGAGACGCGGATTCCTCTTCATCTTAAATTTAATCACAGCTCTGAGCGCGTGATTAAGTGCTAATATAGGATCTGACGAATGGCGGAAAACCGAAAGCGAGACGATACCATAGCCCAGGCAAACGCCACGAGAGAGAAGGCGAGAGAGAGAATGGTGGACCTCAGATTTCCCAAGCGATTGTCTCGCAAAGTCTCGGAGAGTCTCGTCAGACCATTCATCGACGACGTGCTCTGACTACGCGGACTTCTTCGGCGACTCCCGTGGGCTGCAAGCCTCCCTTTACCTCTTACCTCTCTCCTCTCTTCGCGGCCCCTTTTATTCCGCCCTCGCTCCTCTTCTGAAAACCCGGCAGTAGCCTTGCGTGTGCTTTATTCGGTCCACCGTGAGCCTCGGTAGACGACCGTTCGAGGAACGACAGGGCTGCCAAGTACGCGATAACGTTGATTGAAAAAAGCTCACCTAGGTAGAATCCAATCCTAAAACCCTTTCTTCTCTGGTTGCCGTCTTGCCCGGCCGTGACCGTCCTGCTAAGCATCGCGACAACGAGCTTTTCAAGTATTCCCATTTTTCTGCACGCGAGCATAAAACTGATAAAACGAATAATCGAACCACCCCGCGAATCGAGAATTCGATATAGAAACAGGATTCTATCAGGCTAAATGCCTACCGAACGATACTCTGCTTTAATAATACATATCGATTCAGGAAGTTGCTTTCAAAGTGAACATTAAGGATATATTCATTTCTATATTTCTGGCCCTGGCGAATTCGGTACTTCGATTTCTCGGCCAGGCCGAGGGTTTAGGTCGCAAGGGGGTAATTATTCAACTGGCATCCCTCATGGCGAGAGAATAGTGCCGGAGAGCAAAAGTAAAGCAAGATGGGGAGGATTGATAAAGCAATGCAAAAAGACAGAGAGAGAGGGGGAGAGAGAGAAGAGAATTAAACGCGATTTGTCATTCGGTTGACAGGGAACTAGCCGTAGCTCCTAGTAACGAAACATTCTAATAATCATCGGTTAATTTCAATTTCACATGGACGTGGTGGAAATACGAATTACTGAACAATCTTCTCCATAGCCAAAAATCTCAAGAGCTATTCGAACATTTATGTTGCGATGAAATTGAAAAAATATCTGGTGAATCGTTCTCGGTAATCGCCTCGATTGTAATTCTGGTAGATTTACGATGAATCATTAGATCGATACTGTGAAAATATTTGTAATTGGTAAAGAGGAACCTTTAGTGTTTAAAACAGTTGAGCAGCGATCCGGAAGGCTAAGTTTAAATTTATATTTCGAAACGCTATTTAGTATGCGCGAGCCACGAGAGACCTGGGAGGTAGAAAGGCAATCGCTTGTTGGCTTGGCGTTCAACGGCGTGGGCTGCGAGGCTATTAGCTTAGATTTATAAAGCTGCGAAACAAAGAACCTGTAAATTGTGATCTTGGATTAGTATTCCGGTTAACGCCTGCTATTTCCACCCCTCACGCCCAATTTTAACAGCGAAAACTGCCTTAAGTATTCGCTATATACACTTTCATAGCCTTGCACATATAAATTTCATAGTTTTTTTCTTATTCTTTTTTTTTCACAGCCATTTGCTTGTTTATTTATCAATCTACTTCATTTCGACGAACCCCCCATTCGCAAATGATCGTCATATCTTTTTCGACGAAATATATCCGAGGCAAGCTCTGTAATAGATATTTTGCAAAGATCGATGTGTAGAGCATTTTTAGGACGTCGGACTCGACCCCAGCAGACATCAGACTGCGTATATAAAGATTTAATATAGAAACCGAACCGAGTATCAAGGAGGATGAATGAAATATAAGCCAGGAGCTTGCAGGGTATCGCGGCTGAGGTCCGCTATTAATGTCACCAACCCGAGGCTTGTCCGCGGACACCCGAATGGAGGGTGCATTCTTAATCAGGTGTCTCCCACCCCGGGAACCCTAATAGGATGAGATAAAATAGTATTTGAGGCGAACCTAAATCATTTCCTCAAACCCGGGTGAATAAATTGACGTCGTGGCATCGCTCGGGATCGTTACCTCCGAGGTTCACGGTACATATATTCAGTCTGTGGTATCGGTAGCCGCGTGTCTCCCGTCAGAAACTCGCTGATCACGAAGCCTGCGGAAGACTAGAACGCAGAAATCAATAACCGCTATTATTCCCAAATAATTAGAGCCTAATTAACAAATTCTATACTGAGCGTTGCCTAGTTGCTAGAATTAACCACCCTCATATTTGGCATCATAGGTTCGTGCAATTCCATAAATTCCGTGCGTGTATCGCCTCCCCCGTCTTTCTTCTATAGATACATACTATAGAGTTCAGCTGTGACGGGTTTGAAGCGAAAGCATGACATCGAGCATGGCTCGTTCATCCACTTAATCATTCTGTTTTTTTGCATGGGCATGAGTCATGTACGCCATACGTATATGTATAGCCAAAACGCCACATGCGCGGGGTTAGTAAAAGACGTGAAACAGACACTGTAAAGGTTGGCGTGCAATCGCCACGAAACGAACTTGGGAACGAATGAGGCGGGGTGGAAGCCAGTGCATGAAATTAAATATAAATTACAATTTTCGAGGGAGTTGTACGCGGGGTTGGTTTAAATCGAGTTTCCTTGTCTGCAGTGCAATACGATCGTAATTCTCGAAATTATTAGTTCTGACTTCTGTGTTCAAACATTGATCTTTGCTACTGAGAGTTTTTTTTTTTTTTTTTATTAGGTAGGTACTTCTGCAATAAAGATTAACATTTTTTTTTTATATGGATATTCAATAGCTCAACGACATCGTTTGCTTTTTCCGCTATTCTGAACTCGATGCGTTTGAATATAACCTCGATTTAATCGCACTACGCTCGAGTTCTCGCTTTCAATAGAAATTATGTCTGATGAAAATAACGGTAAAAAGTGAGTTTCAATTGCCTGGATTTTTAATTGGTGCTCGTTCGAACTTCCTGAAGATTGGCAGCTCGAGTACCCCGTAATGCATCCTTGTTAGGTTCACCACAGCCGCACTAAATTGGAGCTTGACCAACCGAAAGCCATTGTTTCCCTCATTGCAGGTAGAACCAGCTTTGCATTGAGTTTCCTAATTCTCACAGCTGGAGGACTTTAGGAAATAATTAATTGAAGGACTGACAACCGAATAGTGGTGGTTCTGTGGAAGGGTTTCAACGAAACAAAGCCCGATGGTAAAGTTATCTGTATGGTAATACGGCTCTAAACATAAAATAACAGCCAGAGAAACGTGACCTCTCCTGTCGCCCAATTTGCAGGGGCATATCTCTTTCGATAAATGAACGGGACCACCAAATTTTTCTTTAATCATCCAACTCGCTTCCCGAAACTTTGGCTTATGAGCTTCTCAATTAATATCACGAGTGACTGCCCTCGTACTGAACCGTTGCGAAGCGCAGTTCGATGCCCAAGCCTGCACGACTAAGAACCTCGTCTATATTCTGATATGAGCTTTAATATTGGAACGCCGTTAAGTGCTCGGTGGCCGATCGATATCTCCTTCTCTACGCCAGCCGGCAGCCTCATATGTTGCCCTGTTTCAAGTGGCCCGTTCTTCGCTCTTCGCTCTCGTACCTCTTACTCTCTCAGCTTGACGCTCTCGACTTGCGTGCGTGCGGGTCACAAAGTAGCCTAGACCTCCTCCACCTCCACCTCCTTCTCCTCCACCTTTTACCTTAAACACCATCTTAGCATGGCTCATTTAACACCTCATCCGCGATTTATAGTTCAACGCTTTATCGATTTCTAACGTGGCTCGTTCAACCGGAAGTTATTTCTACGGTATTAATTATCGAAACGGTGGATAGCGTGAAACAAGTACCGGGATTATAATCGAGAAAGTAAATAGATTTGTGAATTTCCACGTCGTATACTTTCCATAACGCCTTGAGTAAGTGCATTTATACGAATTTATGTAAAAAGTACTTTCAGTTTTTTTTCGAAATTTCACTAGCCTAAATCTGTAGCCAATTGTCGCATGGCAATATTATATGCCTCGTATGCGAGTTAGTTATTGAATAACCTTTCGAAAGAAAAGTTTTGGGGCTAGAAGAGCGCGAGGCAAAAAGTTTCACTCGAAATAAACTCGATGTTCAGTCACTCTTAGTTCCCCCAATTTTAGTCCCAAGTCTTTCGCACCTGCACCGCTCGAGTATTTTACACAAATTTGCAGATTCCGTACCGTTTACTCTTCTCCGAGATTCGAAAGACAATATACCGAATTCAAGTCTTCCCCAGCCTTATCGCGGGACTAGTGACAACTTGAAACAAGAAGCTGCAGGGCATCGACGGGACCTTGTTTGTGTGACGTTATATCGACTCTCGACTTCCCGATGGCAAATATATCCCATTTTTCCAGGGTCCCGAAGCACCCTGTAGTGGCATATATGGTCGTTATTTCCAAATGTTCTACCCACTCCACTTTCACCAATATATAGGTATATAATACGTACATACATACACAGAGAGAAAGAGAGAAAAGAGAGAGAAGGCATACTATATTTTCTTCATAATCTATCTGTATCAATTTATCTTAAGCGTATCGAATTGTGTCCGTGAGTGTCTTCTCCCTCTTACATTTTTCCCCTACTACCATCCGGCTCCTCGGTCCACCTCATCCGATTATTTTCCTCGCTCCATCAGATGTTTCCCTCTTGCTTTTCCTTTTCCTAGAAGCTCTCACCTCCCGCCATGCCCCCCCCTGACCCCCCTATCCGTACGACTGTATTTCCGTAAGTAATGTTTGCCAAGGAAACTTTACCCGTTCACAGAATTTCTTAGCTCGCTTGATATTTTCCGGCTTCTTTACCTCGCTCGCTTCATCGGTCAGCTACTACTTTACCTCCCTCTCGATTAGACCCGGTCAATTGATCTCGCAAAATAAAGAATAAAAAAATCCTGACGGAATTATACGATGGCTTCTATAGTCCGAAGAGTAAATTTTCAATTTAGGTATAGGTATGTCTTTCAAAATATTTTTCACCCCTGTATTTAATTTTCTCTGAATTACTTTGGACAATAACCCGCTCGATAGTCGATTGAGATATATTCTAACATAGTATATGGTAACAGGGGCTTAATGCTATTGTTATTATTACTATTGTTAGTATGGGCTTCCTGGTCTATACCGTACCGGTGCTAATTAGCACGCCAGATGGACAAGCCGTTTGTGGTATTGGCTTAGTTAGCCAATAAGTTCTGCTCGTATATTACAGAATTGGGGGTATGCCTGAGGGCGTCGAGACGTTGGAAGGGAATCGCGTTGCTTGTAAGGAATCAGCGTCAGAAATTACAGCGACAACAGGCGGTGGTGGTCGAAATCGGCACAAGGGTAGTTAAACAAGAGCCGGATGGAAAGGACGACAAGGGAATCGTGGGGACATGTTGAGAGAAAGCGATATCGACATTAGTCCTTCCAGAATCAATATTTTGGTTTAATTAGACGGCATTCCAATCGTCATTAAGGAGCAGCTGCTTGAAGGTCGGGCTGTTAGGACATTGTCGCGGCGTCGCGGCGTCGGGACGTTACGAGGGTTATACCGTGGGGGTTATATACGTCCGAAGTAGATGTGGCTTTGAAATAGTTTCCAGAACTAATTTACTCCTAGCAGAAATTAAATGACCAGACCAGGTATTCTTCATTTCGAGTTATTCACTGCTCGGCTTACCGGTCATCGCGTGGTCAGTCACGCCGCGAATATAATTCCACGGATCTTTTCTTTGCCTTTGAAAGAAAAAGAAATTTCTTGATTCAACATGTTTTCAAAGGCATTGGAAAATCTTCACCTGATTCTGTTTGCCCTTCGAACGAGCAAATATCCAGATTGGTTAATTTTGTTTCAGGTGATATTCCCGTTATCGCGCGACTCCGAGGAGGAGTAAAGCCCGAGGTACATGAGCGGAGGAAATGAACTACACGCAAGGTAAATTATAACGTTAAAAAATGTTTTTGAATTTTTTTCTTTAGTTGCTATTCAATCGTCTATGGTTCAATTAGGTCTGAACTCTACTCGTTCGGAATTGGACGGAGACTATTAGTGGTTCACAAATAGCTTTAGAAATCAGGTGGACGAATCGAATACCTCTGAAACCTCTGGACAAGTTCAGGAAGTTGTGTACGTGCTTAGACTCTAACTATCGAAAAGTGAACTTGGTGCAGTCATGCTCACAAGACACAATGAGCCTGTGAAAACGCGGAAATGACTATCGCTACTATTTGCAAATCCCAGAGATTTAGATCGAGGAAATTCGTCAACGAGTCAAACAATGGGAATGTCGGCAACTCAAATTAAAGAGCAAACTATTTCCGTTACGGTGTAGACGATGTAACTTTTATTATTCGATTTAGCTCAAAAACGGATGATTACATTTCGGATATCAGTTTCAGAACTTGGAGCATGAAATAGTCTAAGATCCAAAGTCAATTGAGAAGTAAATCATTTTTAATCATATCGTAATAAAAAATCACGCTCACAGAATGAGAGGGTGGAAGCCTGTTTCTTTGCCACAAACTCACAGCTCTTGACGAGAGAACGAGAAAAGGCACAACTTTTAATGGGAATAGTTGGCACCCCTTGGTCCAGGACGATATAGAATTAAACGATGATGGTAGATAACTGGACGATGGCCGTTTCCAAGTTTTATGCACTGCCACGAACTGACCACGGGAGTCCAGAAATGACCGGATCGGTGTGGGTGTCGATAGTTGGACGCTTTTATCTTTATGTGCACGATCGAGCTTCTATTTTCACCCTCGACGACGCGACGTCATGGCCAGTGTAGATCCCGGACTTTTATACATAATATATAACATCGATTTTCTACTGCGAGATCAACCGGGTTCTATATTACGAAATTCATGTACGATCGTTGAGCAAAGCACGTGATATCTTATATTTACCATCCATATAGGTATAGTAATACAAAGTGCTTTGACATGCGCGTATAGAAAGGCAACGACCCTTATGAATAGATGTTCTCATAATTAGAAATCAAACATTTTGAATTCCATATAATATACGGTATTCAGCCGGCTCTAAAATCCTTCGACTTTAATTAAACCCATTAAATACGATTCCGGTGCAGAGGCGACACGATATTCAATTAGCTTGAGAAATATCACCGCGCTTAACTAGACGATAATTACAGTGTTTGAAATTAATTCGATGTTGTAAAAACTCAATCTATTTTTAAAACCGGTTCATTTTTTTGTTTTTTTTTCTTTTTTTTTTCACTCGTGCGATTCCACGAGTGTAAATGAGAACTTGGTAACGCGGCTGTCGCGGAGGGAAATTCTGGGTTCATACACGGGGTAGTTGCTCGCCCCCCATTTCGTTTGCAGAAACGAGCAGGAACACGTAATATACTTTTGGATTAATTCAGGTAATTTCGAGTGTCATTTGGCGAAATTATTCCGTCGGTATATTATATTATTCCCGTCCATATATACACTCCCAGACACGTTCTATCCGCGTACACACCACCATCGCCGCACATATATCCTAGCAGATTCCTCCCCAGCCAGCAATGCTATCTCGCGTTCAACTTGCTATGACTGAATCTGCAATTATATCGCCGGGCATCGAGCAATTTAATAGCAGCCCAGCATTACACATTCACTGCATTAATGTACTGCAGCCATATTTTATCTCTCGTATTATATACCCACTTTTTCTTCCAGAATATATAATCAAGAGAGAAACAACATTTAATGACAACCGTATTTTCTATCAGATTCCAATAATTATTCCATCCATGTATAAGTATCGTGGGAAGAAAAAATCTTCGTATGTCTTTGATACGGGTACTTAGGGGTTACAGTTCCGTGCATAGTTCAATAATCTTGGGGTTAATTTGCGAGTAGTGCAGCGAACATTTCTGAGCATTCAAATGGTAATATCGTGAGGGGATGTCATTACGCGACAGAGATATTCAGCGTAATAGTTGAGCACTGGTAGTTGCAGAGGTGTAATCGGTGACACTTCATTGTTCAGCTACATGGTACTTGAATATGAACTGGGATTGAATTCTTATTTTCGTTTCGATGGTTTTTTTCATTCCTTATTATTGTTCGAATCTCTCAGTATAAGTTCTATAGAAATTTCAGACGAACTACACAATTAGGAATTATTAGGTAGGTCTCGCACAAAGGTTTGTTATCGCTGTCCTTTGTGAAAGGAAATTCCTTTGACGAAATGAAAATCTACTCAAACGACTGCCATGCCATGCCATGCCATGCCATGTCGATGTACAGTGTACATGTATAGTGACTTCAAATAAAAGCGAATATAATCAAACTCGCCGATTCGAAAAAAGAGAGAGAGATAGAGAAAGAAGACGGCGAAGGAGATTACCGACGAAGTCCCTACACGGTTTTGAACGCCCCCGCACGGATAAATGAAGAGTAAACCATATATCCCTCGGATAATCTCGAGTACATTTCCGCAGAAGTTCGAAGAATTTTCCAATATTCGTTCATTAAATCAGCGACGCACACATCCTCAAGATTTGTATAAATATGAGGCGTAATCTGATGACCCCTAGAGGGTGCCGGAGCGTCTCTACCTACGTTGTCCGCAGTGGAGCCATTGTTCCTTCGGTATAATTGAATTCCCAAGAGAAGCGCCCCGACGGCTCGACGCTCGGAGCCAACCGAAACCACGAGGCTAACCTCCCAGGGTACTACCTGGACTCTGATTTACCCCATTCATGGTGAATAATGTGATATCTTCTGCAGGGAACCCCACTTTGGCGAGGTCATCGTGTCCATGGGAGTTCAATGCCAGGGCAACATTTCCTTGGGCACCCTGGGACATCCTCCTAGGCCCGCCACGTCTCCTAACGCTCTTAGAGATTTGGGTTCAATTAAGTGTTTAGCGTTGTAGTCACCCGCAGCCATTACTCGGCGCTCAGCGCTATTCATGGTAAGTTTGAGCCTTGCCATAGCGAGTCTCCTTTCAGTCGACCCGCGCTTCCTTCACGCCAGTAAATGCTAAGCGACGTTGCTCGGGTTATGTTAGGGTTACGTCAGGTTGGATTAGGCCTAATTCCATTCCTCTTCTTGGTCAATACCCCCACGCTCCGTCAGACAACTCCCAGTCCCGCTTCAAGGAACAATAACGCGAGATGAGTCCTGGAGCTGTTACGTGATTGAAGGGAGAAAGGTATACCTAGATAATCAGGGCGTATAGCATTCCCCGAAGATCTTCTACGCCATCAAAAGTCTTGAGCGGACGCGTAAATGCAAAGTAGCCGGTGTGAAAAAGCAAGAGCTTGAGTACCCTCGTCGCGAAACATCGTAAAAAGGTCGTAAACGCACTTTGAGTCAACCCAGACCCAGGGATGTTGGATACGTCGTGGTCGTGTGTCGAGTTACCGTCTGGGAAAAGATGCATCTCGACCATTCTCGCCGTAATTATTCGCACAGGCAGCATGGGTAGACTCAGTATTCATAATTCTGCTGTCTCCGGGTTTGGTACTCGACACAACTTCCAGAACACCACAGCCGGGTATTAGGGGTGAAGTTGCACGCGACGAACACGCGCATGCGTATGCGTATGCGTCACACTGACCTTGAAAGTTCGGTTCTGTGAAAGTAACGCAATCCTTGGTCCTCACTGACTAAGGTCATTAGGAACTGTGCCTGTCTATTGTGATATTCTTAGCTAACTCAAAAAGCAATCGATCATTGTGCCGGTGTAGCATGTTGTTGTATGAAAAATCGCTTATCCCAAATACATTCAGATGGGCCAAACTGGACCTGACTAAATTCTTACCGATCTTATACCCTGGTCCAGTTTTCTCAAAAAAACCAGAACGGGAAATAAGAATTTGTAACACAATTGATTGATCGAGTCGGTGTCATTGTGAACGACACAACTGCAGACACTCAGAAATTCACTTTTTGGGATCTAGCAAATTGCACGACATTTAATATGGCCCGTCGATGTATTAGAGAATCGAATTACTTATGATTAATCATTGGGTCAAGCGCAACCGTCAAAGGGATTAGATCCAGTTGTTTGAAAGCTGCGTCTACGTACGTGGAGCCAGTCGGCGATCCCCGTGTACCACGTCGTGGACCTTGTGTCCGCCATGACTGATTACCGTGGCATTACAATTTGTCAATAACAATTGTGTCCGGCATAACTGCTGCGCAAACTGCAACTGATGGAAACATCGATTGTCCACGACACCCCGTTACACCGATGCTGCACTAGCTTGCCCCCTTCTTCCCCTAATCCCCTCATCCCACTTCTTCATCCCATACCCTTTGCCGTAGCACCGATAGCTGAAACTCCTGCGTGTAATAGCCGTCAAAAGTCTGCTGTCGACTGTCGTCAAAGGTAAATTTATCAGTGTACAACATACATGTACATTGTGTACATATGTGGATTTGGAAAGGGAAGAATTCCGTGCCTATACGTTACGGTAACGGTTGGTTGGATACCATCAGCCGGTTCAGAGTTTTGACCCTCTTGAATATAGCGTTAATTGGTCTACTTAGCGCCGCATAGACAGGTCTAGGCCTAGTCATCTACCTGCAAGATGATTACTTTCATTTAAAAGTTGAACATTTTCAACTATGGTAGAATACACCTGTGGCTTGCAGGAGGTTGATATCGATTGAAATTTGCGGTGTCTGTAGTATAAAATACTTCACGGTCTTAAGAGGGTTCAAGATCAAGACTTGCGCCATTCTTATAAAAAGAAATTCCTTGAGAACTCCATTCAGCCAGGTGCCTCAAACTTGAAAGTCAGATAATTTGAAACCTTAATTGAATCACTCCGGAAAGAGATACATCGAGAGTAGAAGAGAGCGAGAAAAAGAGAGTGGAAATGAAACGATAAAGAGAGAAATACGAGCAGATGAAAAAGTGCGAAAGGAAGATGCACAGGAACAGGAACAACGCGTGGAAGTCGAAACGAAGCGAACAATACCTTGAACGGGAATGTCTCCGCCTGGGGGAGAGCTAACAATGCCCGTTAGTTTGATTCGGTGGAGAACGGAAAGAGAACACAACGCATAGTATGCGACTCGACCGGGGCCAGCGAGGACCGTAGTACACTGTACCGCACCTTCTGTCCCGTTATCATTCGAATGGCGCCAGTCCTTGCCAACAGACAAACAGGCAGATAGACAGCCCGCGATGTGTTTTCCTCGATGGAAAATAGCACGGTTTGCAGTTTTAACGAGAGCTATGTCTATCGTGGACACTGGGATTCAGAATAATTGGACAGTTATACGTGTACCCTGGATCGAAAGACATACTGGGTTCAATTGAATTGTTAAATGAAGGCATTCTGCGTCGTCTCTCCATGCGGATTTCAGTTTTTTTCGTTTTCAAAATAATTCACTCCCTGTACGGATACGGAAATGGATAGAGAGAGAACGTGAAAAAACAAGAAAAAAAAGAGAGAGAACGATAAACCAGAAAGAGACACAGACACAGAGTGAATTGTATTCGATTAGCGAGACAATGCGCAATTACCAGATAAAATGGCGTCGCGCACAACAGACACGCGCGTGCAGGATGAACTCGGGCCACAACGGTAACGAGTTGCATTGTGCACTGCGTCGGTCTCTTGTTTTATTTGGCGCCAGAAAGGGCGGGAGGGGGCTTATTGTCTGTTCGGCCAGGGAACATTGAAAGTAATGGCGTCTCTCGATACGTTCTTAGCTTCGCTTTCCCAGGTTTTCTTCGTCCACAAATGCTACCCGACACAGGATGGTGATCAACGGGTCGCTTGCAGGACCTGCAGAACCATGGAAGAGACAGAGATAGCGAAAGGTAATTAAATTAGCTCCGAGAGTAAGCGCAGTTTGTCTTCGCCTTGAGTATCGGCGTCCTTCCAGTTACTCGACTCTCTTTGCAAAGCTCACTCTCAAAACCTCCCCTGAAAACGAAAATTGCTGTCGCAAGTCAAACCCTTCATTTTCTCTGATAAGAATGAAAACTGAAACAAACTATTAGCGAGGTGAAAAAATAACTACAAATGATAACACGTCGCTTTGAAGTATGATAAAAGTACGATCGGTACCGACAACGTCAAAAAGCCAGGATCTTATTATTTCGTTTTTTTTCTTACACCATAAAGCTTCTTGCGCAAGGCGTAACCAGATGTTGCACGTTCGGGCCAACAGTCCTTAACACCGAAGTCGGGGAGCTAATGCCAACCAGATGCGACGTCCGCGAAGTCTAGAAAGTCTAGGCGTGTTCGAGTGCCACTACCGAATTAACTCCATTCACTAAATTGTTCGCGCGTTATGCCGGATCACGCTCTGCCGAATCTGCACCCCATCGAAATTCTCTCTAACTCTTGTTGTAGTAAACGGAGATGACTGCACCAACAACGAGACGGGAAATAGGAAAATCCGTATTTTTATCCCGATGTATAAAATTGTTGAGCAAAGCTTGGAAAGGGAAAAGTTGTAGAAAGCGAACTAGGAAAACAGTGCAACGGTGAACAGGAAATAAAAAACCAACCCAGCTCTTATACGAGCTCCGCTGCAGAAGCACGCCTCTCCTATTCTAGCGGTCTCGAAGTTTTCATTGTCTGCAGGAGTTCTCCGACGTTACTGCACTTGTGTATATATAGATACATGTACCGTAGTACGTTATACGTACGTATGTACGTACGTACATACCTACGTGTATATATGGTAATGCTTATGAGTCTTACAATTAGTTAGTGTGTGACTATATTTCAAACTCCGGCGCGTATTCGAGAGCGCGTAGCTTAATAGGTATACTAACAAGAGTCGTCCCTCTTAAAGTTAACCCGTGTCCCTAACTCTCTACCAGCTCTGTCTCTTTCGGTTCTCGGTCTCTGGGAAGCAACCTGCTTCATTTTCTCGCTTTTCACGTGTCCGGGTTCCTGGTACGTGGCACTGTTCTCCGGCACCTTCTGCTAAGCCAAATCGTTACTCTTGCTCGCCGTTCATTACGGACTACGCACAAGCAAGGCACGCCGATGCGAAGTACCTACTCTCGTCCTTCAAGAACCCCTCGGCGCCACGCCGTGCTGACGAGAAGTTAGTGTTATTGCCCACATCGAGAGCATTCAGAACTGTCTCTCGAGCTCGGCCCTTAATTTGCTGAGAGCCCTACGTAGTAATCCTTGAAAAATTTAGAGCCGGATTTCTAACCAGCTCACGCTCCACGAGTTCGCGAGTTTTTGCCCGTTAGGTTATTTCGAGAATCAGTTTGGGCACACGTATATACTAACGACATACCCTACCTACGTAACCTGACGTCGAGCCTTCTGCAGCTCGTCATGTATAAAGTATAATGAATAAATGGTAGGTATAGAAATAATTCCATCAATTGTAAATCGTGAAATAATGAGAGAGAGAAAAAAGTTCTTCCTTAAGGAATAATAGTTTGAAGAAAACTAAATTAGAACTTGGGCTCGTTTCAGTCTTCTGTTCGTTTATACACGCTACTATATATCGATGTGTCTTAAGGCTGTTGGTATTTTAATACGATTCTCATTTCTACTATCATAAAATAGCCCACCCTCGCCTAACTTCCGACTAACCTCACCCTGCACAAACAGCCTAATACAACCTTGCCTGACCTTTCCTAGCCACTTGACCATTATTTACACCAACCCCTCTCTCCGTCTTCAGGGGAGATTATATCCAAGGTGGAAATAAATTGGCACGTGATTTTTAATTAGGACTCTGCTACGCGTTCGCCGAGCTATGTTTAGAATGGTTTTTAAGGAATCTTATTGCAGCTATAGATACCCTTTATTGCCCTCGTTCATATCTCTGTCACGAGAAAGATTTATACTATTCGTTTCAGAGTTTTGATTGCAGGTAAATTTGCAAACGATCGTTACAAGTCACGTAAGGCAAATGAAAATCTACAGTTCTTAGCTATTCAATATAGTTGAATACATCATTTTTTTCAAATATCATAAGATGGATTTGTTTATTTTACTTGGATCATGTTTTTTGTGCTAAACCATTCCCGTTCAAATCTTGAATATGCATCGAATCAGACGTTACAAATACGTAAGGAAACAGAAAATGCCGTTTATACAACGAAATTTGTTATCAGCCTAACTTCAGACGAGAATTTGATGTATTTTTATGAAACGATGAATGCTGGGAAAGCGCAATAATCCAATGACAATATCATAACATGTTGCTGCCTAATTTTCATCGAGGGAATAGAACTGGCTCACAGTCTGAAACCTGGATCAATTAACCGTGGGAAATCCTGTGTGTGTAACGAATTAACGAGGCGCTAAGTACGGAAACCAGGTCCGTCCATTAATACCATCAATATTTGAACATTGGCAAAACTCAGTGCGTCATTCCCATGAATCTGAAAGAAAAATAAAAACAAAACTATATTTCACTGTAATTTCGGGGTGCAAAAATACCCCGAGTTCGTACGCCAGGGCACAGTGAATTGTCGCAGGAAATGAGGTCCCAGTAACCTACATCCTTCGGTGGAGACCTCCGTTTCTAGTTATCGGAATCGCCCTAGAGCGCGTTCACCACTACATGAAATAACCTGCACCACGAAAAAAGACGTCCACATAGTCAACACGGTGATATCTACATGTATAAAATGCTTTATTCATGGAAACAAAGTCGTACGTTTAGCAAGGGGGGGTGAATTCGTCGAAATAGCCAGGCTGAATTTTACTCCAGAATTGTTTTCGATTCGAAAATAGAACCGGGTAGGAATCGGTGGAAGTTGATCGACCGGAAATGACGTAGATGTTTCTTAAGCGAGAACAAAATTCTCTTCATTCCTGCATGCGGTATATTTATTCGAACGGGATTTCAGTAAAACGTGAAAATCACTGACTGGCACTTTTCTAAAATAGTCGATAACTCCGGGGTGGAAAAAAACCGCTGTCAATTGTTCAAGACTTTGGGCGAATATAAGTTCATTCAGACGCGTAAAAATAGGCGAATGAAGCTCTTTATCGCTCTTCAGCTTCACCATGAACCGTTCTTTTCGTCTCCAACTGTAAAATATATAATTATAAAGGACCACACAAGCGGTAACACATGTGGACACGTGTCGAAGTTCAGACCGACTTTCCTGAGCCCCTCTTCGGTCGGTCGGTCCCAAAGACCGTTGCATATTTAACCGTAAATATTATTCCTCCTGAAGTGCCGGAAACCCGGTATCCCAGTTGTACCCACGTAAGGGTAGGTAGATGTAATAGTTTCAAACATTTTATTAATATTGTCGTGCAGCCATTGTTTTATTCATGAAGACAATTAGCTGGGCAGCTGGACGAACGACGACGGTTTCATAAAATTTATAAAACGTGGCTAATTTCACGCAGTCGGATTATAGACGTCTCATTGTGTCGCGGGGTAATTGAAATTACCAATGACGTACGGGAGCGGAGACAATATTCATACCACACAAGGATATCCGATGCAAACATTTTCATTAAGCGTTATTATAAATTCGTTCAATGCTCGGATATGTATCAAAGCCTTCCGTGTTCACAATGCAATTTAAAATGAAAGTAAGCTGTACTTTCTCTACTTCGTCTGTTTCATGAAACGAGCTTCACTTTACATCTCTGTCAATAAAAAGCTCTTTTAACCTTCTGAATTATGACAGCAATGTTAGGGTCTCCACGTTTAAATGGGAAATTGTTGTACCTGAAAAGATGGGTCGTTCGTAGCCAAGCAAAGTTAATTTGTGAAACTAGAGTGGGGTCCGGAGTGTACAAGATAGTGATGGTACGCCACGGAGAGAGCGAATGGAACAAACTTAATCTGTTCTGCGGGTGGTACAATGCGGGTCTCTCAAAAAGAGGTGCGTATAAGCGTGCGAAAGTATCTTGACGTGAAAAAAGCAGCATCAACTCTTATCCAAATGGCGTATCCAGTTTCACATACGTGTAGGAAATAAAGAGGCGGTGTCCGCTGGCAAAGCCCTTAAGAAAGAAAACATGCAGTTCGATATCGCGCACACGTCAGTGCTGATGCGGGCCCAAGAAACGCTGAACACTATTCTCAAAGAGATTTGCCAGGAAAATATATCCGTAGAAAAATCATGGCGACTGAACGAACGACACTACGGGGATCTCACTGGAAAAAACAAGGCGGAAACGGCCGAGAAATACGGTGAAGAACAGGTGAAAATTTGGAGAAGATCTTTCGACGTGCCACCACCACCGATGAAAAAGGACCACAAACACTATTCAGAAATTATTGACGATCCTATCTACAAGGATGGACCTTCCAAGAACGAATTTCCGATGAGCGAGTCCCTGAAAAATACGATAGAACGAACGCTGCCCTATTGGAATGGGATTATAGTTCCGCAGTTGAAGCAAGGACGGAAAATTATAATAGCTGCTCACGGGAATTCCTTGCGCGGTATCGTCAAGACTCTGGATGGTAAGTTCCTCAACGTTCGTATGTCCGCCTTCAAAGCGCAGGGGGTACAAAATATTCTTTGCGCGAACCAGTCGAGCCGAGTTATAAAGGGTGAATGGTACGTGCCTTGTTCGTAGATATTTCCAACGACGACATAATGAACTTGAATTTACCGACTGGAATCCCCTTTGTTTACGAGCTGGACGAGAATATAAAGCCAGTTGTCTCTATGAAGTTTCTTGGCGATGAAGCGACTGTGAAAAAGGCCATGGAAAAAGTCGAGAGCCAAGGAAAGGCCAAGAGATAAATGGATAGGAACTAATTAGCACAATACAAGTCAGTGCGAATAATAAAAAATTTTCAAATATCAAAGTAACATAACAAACTTATTGACCAAATCAATTTACAAACTTCGAAAGTAACAAACTTCTTCAAATCTCATGCAGAAGTTTGAATCTGACTTTTAAAAGACCGTGCGTAACGCTTTACCCACTTCAGTTAAGGGTCATTACCTCATTTCACAGACATATTGATAGATTGCTCTTGGCTACCCAGGGTCAAGCCTTTATGTAGAACGTCAGCAGCATTTGTTGCGATAGTCTCATAATTCTAAGGCACACCGTCGAGAAGACGGATGCGAGATTACGCCGAGTAACCTGAGTCTCTTTCCAGTACGCCCTCACTCACGTCTCACTTTTCCTAACCGTACAAAGTGACTTTGATGAAATTTTGACTCTGTTTTGTGGTTTAGTTAGAAGCTACATTCTCGAGGTTCGTAGTTTTGCGAATTCTTGAATTTCTCTTCAACCCTGTCGCAGAAACAACCCAGCAATGCAAAACCAGGTAGCAGAGCAGGGACTGGAGAAAAGAGTCTTATTACAATCGTTTACACGGCAAATATTGACCGACCAGACTGTCAGATGACCAACCCTTTCAGTGACTTCAAGAAAAACAAAACTGCTTCCAAGTTTTTTCACCGCTTCTGACGATACTGGGTGAAGCTGTGGAATGAGAAATTCTTGAGAAACTGATAAAATGAATTCGTGAAGGCTAATATTTCCGCGTTTTCCTACTTGGGGGAAGCTCAATTTTTTTTCAAGTCAACGGGAACGAAGCGAACGCGGTGTGGGTCAGGTATGCGAGGTGGATGAGGTTTTGCTTGACATTTTATTCAACCGTCAAAAGACGCAGCATCCTTCCGCATCGCGAACTTTCTTCAGGAATTCAAAGTGCCTCAATACTACTGTGAAAGCTTCCCCTCGGAATCAACCGACAGTGTGTTCTTCTATCTTTTTTTCTTCTCCCTTCTCTTTTTTTTTTTGCTTTTTTTTCTCTACTTGTCAGATCTCATTCGTCTTCCGTTTCCTGCCACAGTCTCGCCTATTCTTAACTTCTGGGTTACCGAAGTGAGATTTATTGGGATCATTGTTTCTTGAAAATAAAGTGCAGGTATTTTCTGATATTTTATAAATATATTCACAATAATGACGTGAGATGAAAAAATTTCCTCACAAGGCTATATCGGAGCACGGACAACCATCGCAGACTCATTTTTGATTGCAATTCGGTTTGATCGAATCGTTCGAATAGATTGCTCGTATCAGAACTCATAGGTGCACCAGACGAAAGAGACTGGTGAAGACGTTCTTGTAGGTATGTACCTACGTCAGGTATCTCGGGCGACGAGATTCTGAATCACTACGAGAACTTTGACAGGGAAAACCTTATATTGGAAAAATTTTTCCCTCTCTGAAAGGAAATATATTGAGCTTCCTATTTACGATTCTCTTTTTACTTACATTTATTTGTTTCCTTCGACTCCGCGAGTACTCTCTAAAATTCACGCAAAATTGGCCTAAATTAAGTAAAAATTGACTGAAATTTATTGTGAAACACAGACGTCGTATCACGTTAAATTTTAACGACAGGATGTTCCCCCTTTACCTTGCAATCACGTCACTAATTATTTAATTAACTGACCCTCCGAACGTGTAATCAAATGTAACGAGTCCTTGTTCCATCGAGCTTAAGCCTAAAAGAGAGCGAGAGAGGAGAAAGGGAGACAGGGAGAAAGACGTCCTAGATTTGGGAAAATTTTCGGGGTAGCTAAAACCTATTACGCACCGCTGTAGCCCGGAGTTTGCGAGGTTCGCTCGGAGGTTATACTTAGGTACGGTTAGGTACGGTTAGGTAAGGAGCATTACGAGATGATATTAGAGTCCCCTGATCCTATACTATCCGCTTAATAGATTCAGCGATATTATTGAATTAGCGCGGCTGAACGAAGCCCAGCTACTTCGGGGCGTTAAAGAGGGTCCAGGAGGGTTGAAGAGAGGTCTAGGAACGAGGGTGAGGCTGGAGGTAGGTGAAATCGAAATGCCCCACCGTTATTACCGATATGGATTTTTCACTTGCGCTTTTTCCCCAGCCCATTGACTCTCAATGGAATTTCCGTAGCTCGAACGAATGGAGCTGTAGATTAGGAAAAATTATGTCTATATACGCAATGGGGCTGGGGAGGGTAATCTTTCCCTCTAATTAAGGTAGAACTTGTTCGAAGTGAAAAATGTACTTCTCTCCCGGCGATTCACGTCCCAGTAAAAGAGAGCCAAGATTTTTTTTTCGCTTCGAAAAATGCCGAATAAATTTCAAAACTTTTTCATCGTTCACCTGAGATCACTCGGTTCCATCAGAAAAAAACTCGGCTGCATTTCAAGTACCACTCTCCCACTCTCGAGAGAAGGGGAGGCCAGCGTTCTACTACCCTGAAAACTTCCTGCCTAGCACGTACCGCTATTTTGTTTAGTATAATCGAGTAATTGCCTCCACTTCTTTTGTTCCGAGCCCTTCTTTTCTAACCAGTTAAAAAATTACCAGGCTTCTAGACGCGGGTAATCACAGTTTGCCTGCTGTTTTTACGGCTTGCTCTTCGCGCGTAATTCTAATACAAGTACAACGAGAAAGAAAACGAAAAGTTTTTCGCTTTTTGTGTTCTTTTTTTTTCACAAAGATAACCGTTACCGGTAACGCAGCGATAAATGTATAACAGTGGGGTACACGTGTTTGGACTGATAAAAGACGACTGGGGACTCTTTTCTCACTCTCTCTCTCTCTCTGTCTGGTTATCAGAAATGGAAGTCTATCGTTTTGCCAAGCCGAAAAGTTTTGGGACTTTCCTAAGGGAAAACAACTTGCTAATCACTGGCTCTGTTCCTCTGCCAATATTCACACGACTAAGGTAAGGGAGCCTGGGCAACAGGAGTGAATCCAGATTAGCAAGATGTCAGTCGCACCAGCAAGGCTGCACCTTATGCCTCTCAACAGCCCCTGAAAAGCTCCTACCGAAGACCCTTCGACCCGTCACTTAATAATCTCATCCGCTAAGTCCACGAGGCGTGTAAGTCGACTGGTTAAGACGCCAAGATTAGGCAAGAGATGTGGCCGGGAGCAACGTAAGACAAGGGTCACCGCATGAGAGGGTTGTGGGGTGAACGTAACGTTTCGTTTTCGGGATAGTAGTTGGTACTATGCTCAAGAGTTAGCTCGTCGACCGGGATTACAATATCCATAAGAGCAGGGCGGCTCCGTTGCCCGGAGGAGCAGGTTTCCCTTCTTCAAGACCCTGAGGACTTCTAATATTTGCCTTCCCCCCCGCCGAGGATGATATTACAGACGAATTGGTACGGCTAATAATTACCTTGCGTTGAAATCCCGTCTTTCCTTGCCACCCCCTCACCCCCTCACCCCCTCGCCCGGGAATCCCCTTCCCTCAACCCCTCACCCGCAATTTCGCGCCTCGCTGACTCAGTTGTCGATTGTTCCCCCCGCAACTCATGCGGTTCCACCTATACTCCATTTCTACATCAAAGAGGAGACAATAATTTCTGTTATTTGAGTTGAACTGTGAATTTATAACAAAAGCACCATACATTTGGTCGATATGAATATATAATAGTGTGCGTGAGAGAAAGGGGATATTTTTTTTTTATAAATCATTAAATAATTCGTACAGGTATATACCGACTTATTCTAATTACTGTACCAGTCCCTCGGGCGAACGCAGTTGGGTATTCCGTGTATGTATCAGGCGGACGGTCCGGGTTTGCCCGGGGAGTATACAATGCCAAGTATATCGTGGGAGCATCTAGATTGCCCATTAAAACCTGCTGAATGGAGTAATCTCTGCTCTCCCATTTCACATAAAACGGACAGCCAGAAGCCCCCTGTTTCCTGGACCCCCGTACCGACCCAACTCGTGGTATTTTTCGAAGCAAGGGTTGTTTTCAATTTCACCAGATTGTGTACGGCTGATACATACGTGTACGTGACGGGGTAGTGCACGTTCCCAGAGCGCTTTTTATTTCATTTGACAATAAAGATGTAGCCTTAATTGTTAGATAATATACGATATACATAGGTATATACGTATATAATATGTATTTTAAAAGAGTATACCACCAACAATGTTAAACGGGGCGAAGGAAATAATATTCTTTGTCCGGAGAAAGTTCCGTATATTTTATTGAATTTCTTGAATCGTGGCTAATGGGGGGTGGAGAGTGGGTATATTCATTAATATTTATAAATATATTGTCATGGACGGACGGGAACGGAAATAAAATTCAGTAATGAGCGCGGTTACCCGCGGGATCTTTGAGGACGTATTTATAGTTTATCAATACTTCTCATTAAATAAAGCTAAAGTCCGCGGGATACTGTCTGTGAGGGGAGAGAAGCGCATCCTATTAGTGTATTCATGAGATTTTCCACTCCCGGTAACCCCTGCTGGTTCACGTTAAAGCTACCTTGACATCATCCCCAGATCCCCGAGTTAAACAAAACTGTAATTAGTTATTTAATAAGAATAGCACTGATTAAATATGCAATAAGTGAGGATGGAAATCGAGCGTGAAATTGGCCAATTGCTTCAACAAGTCTACCGGTCGCTTTTAAAACTCGTTATCGTCCACTTGCATATAGACAGTGTCGTTAAAATTATCACCACCAAAAGACTTGTATACGAAAACAGGGGGTGTAATCGTTGTATTGAATTAACCCGAGCAAAAACGTAGTCCATGTAACTCGGCATAGCAGGAGAGATGAAGAATATTTACAAGGTAAACAATAGTACACCTGTAGAGACGGAATATTGCCTTTCTGAATCGCAGAAGCTTCATGAATCATGAAGAACGTTGGAAAATAATAACAGTAGTGATAATAATAAATTATTCTCATCGCGCAAGTTACAGTTGGTGAATCAGTGCGTGGCCAGGCTGTTTCAAAGACTTGGAGAAATGGAAAAAAAAAAAAAAAAAATGAGGGGTTGAATAAATGGGTGAAGAACTGGGACTGCAATAACTTTGACTAAAACCTTTGAAGAAGAAAGAAGTTGAATGAGAAATCTAATTAGACTTTCACCCCTTCTTGTCAAGATCAATCGGCTCTGCCCCCGCCTTCCCCATCTTGGCTTTCCTGTAGCCTGTAACCCGTAAAACTACCCCCAGGCGAAGGTGGCTGTAATCGAGTTTATTATTCGGCGAAACCGGTTGTTTTCATTTTATTTTATTCTCTGCACCAAGTCTTACGATGAACAAGGTTAGAGTGGGTACCCCGGTATGTTTCGTCGTGAAACGATCAAATTGAAAGGGAAATTAAACTTGAGCTAACTCAGAATTAGAGAGGAGAGAGGATGGCTGTCCATTTTTGTCAGCACGCGATCATCCCGCAGTTCGTTCAATAACGGGCATAAACAACTCTTATATATCACTTAACAACGAGAGCAATAAGAACAGCTCTCTATTCTATAAGGGTAGTATTGTTACGCGAATAATTAACTACCCAAATAATAATAAACTTATTTCTATAGTTTCAATTCTACGAATGGAGGGCGAGAGAGAGAGAGAGAAAGAGAGAATTACCTCAAGAATAGCCTTTCAGATGGTTTTAGTTGGGTGTAATTGTACTTGGTAAAGAGTCTCGTCTAGTCTAGTCTAGTCTAGTCTGCAATTAATACCATCCGGCTATATTGTTTCAAGCTTTCCATTGTTCTCGATTTATTTTCTTAAAACGGTATCTTGTACCCATACCTATACAGGTATCTGCATACTGCCTCTCTGCTTTTGAATTTGATTCCGGACTAAAATCTCTGCTATGTGAATTAACTGATGTGTGATTTTGTTTTTCAGTGATTAGTGCTTGAACAGATTTGACGGAAAAAAATTTGCCAGCCTATATGAATGGCTGTAAAGGTTGATAAAATTTTTTCATTTTTCTTTTGTCAGAATTGACGTTTTTGAGGTGCGCCCATGAGCTTCGCCGAAAAGTTTTCAACGACAAATTACGAGCAGGTCGTGTCGCGGTGAAGTGCTCCCCGCGGATCTCGGATGAATGTTACATGAACGGAGGACGACCCTCCTTCTCTTTCTCCTTTTCCATCTTGGTCTCTACTCTCTCGCGTAGTATCCTTAGCCTGTACCTCTTCATCTCCTCGGAGAATCTTTTCTGTCCTCGCTCTCAGCGAGTCTGAAATTATTACAAACAATGATTAAAAAAATCTGCATACATCGCTCCCAAGACGGCAGGAACTCGGGGAGGGAAAGACAGTAGTCCTTGCTATATCTGGTGCGCGCTTTTACCCTAGAAGCTAGGTTCGTAGGCCCTGCATCGCCTAGAGGCGAGAGATAGCGAAGCTACGAACTCATAATGAACAATTAATATGCAAACAGTGATTACTTAATTCCAAGTTAGGCAGCAGATTCTAATAGCCTATTTAGAAAACAGGATTCAGTTTTATCATTTTCTTTTTCTTTTTTTTTTCCATCAAGACGTTATACCAGGACGGAAAGTTATACCCCGCTGGTCGTACAAAAGTGACGTGATCCATCACCCTCGCCTATAATCTCATTTCGTTCATGTTTCAACGGTTTAACATTTACAGCTACCGCGCGAATTCTCGCCTTTACCTACATACAGTATATATACAGCTATAAAATTCTTTGGTCCGTGTAAATAATAACTCCTCATTGGAAAACTTTATTAGCATGAAATTCGAAGGATAGTACCGCCTTGGCAGGCGCGGAGCATCCCTTACTCGCTCCGACTCAACCGAAGCATACACTTTTTTACGGTCGATCGTATAAAACGCGCGTTTGTGGCAATTCCTGGTCATAAAAAATGATTATTGCACGGTACCTACTTTCGACGCGAGTCTGAATATATATATATTTTTTTTGTTTTCTCAAAATATCTCGTCTATCGAGACATGGAAGAGATGTTCGAATTAATTATTCCGTAGAGACGAAAATTTTAATGGTTTATTAAATACGCCCGGGGAGAAATTGGTTCCGTTATACTTTTTCTTTTTAATATCATTTTCGTTTAATTTTTCCTTCTTTTCTTTTATACTAGGATTAGTTCGTAGTCAAGTCAAGTCAAGGGCTCCGAGATGGGGGAAGCAATCGCAAAGCAATCTGGTGAATAATTTGGAATAAGAAGTTTTTGTCGTTTGCGAATTTCCGGAAATACAGCTACTCCTCTCCCGCTTATTTTCCTCTACGATTATCGCAAATTGGTTTGTGTTTTTTTCTTTATGGACCTGGTATTCGCTATCTACCCCGATCGATAAAGATATCTCGAATCGAGATCGTAAACTGCATCGGACAGGCAGATTCGGTTAGAACGCTACCGCGGAGCAGCTTTTCGGAAGGCAAAATATACACGCGGGTGGAAAAAGGAAAGAAGAGGACAGGAGAGATACCAGGCTCGCGTGCGATGCCTGTTAAATAACGCCACCCTTACTGACATCGAAGCCACCGCGAAACGGTTTACGCTGTTCGGAATCAAGAATCAACTTTACGACCGGAATAAAAAACATAAAGTCAAAGTCGGCGGGCGGTGAGACACTCTAACAAAAGTGTGAGCCACCGTCTCTCTTATTCTCTAAATCTCTGTCTCTCTTTCTCTCTCAAAGAAATTTCGAAAGTCTGTCTGCTGCTTTACGAAATGGCAAGAATGGCGCCCCGCGACTCCTTAAGACGTGGATACTAAAATGTAGCTACGTAAAATCGGGGCCGCCTCTGGCATCGGGAAAATATATCAGGTAATATCATCCCCGTTTTACGAGTCACGAAATGCACTCGGACTTACTGCATCCCAAGATTACTCATTGGATCCAGTCGGGGTATATATACCTACATACATAGGTTGTGTTGGCGTTCTATTTTCCTCGTTAGTTGTAAGCTAGTGTTTTAGAATTTCACCATATTCACCGCAAATTAACGTCGCTTCGTCATAAAAGGATGTTGGGATGTTGTTGGCTCCGGGCACCTGATGCATCGACTTCACCAACGCACGAAGCTTTATACGGGTAAAATTTTTTCCTATTTTCCCGCGGGTTTCCTTTGGCTTCCCTCGGTCATTGATTAAACTTCTAACCATTCCAGTTGCAGCTGCGTGGTTCAAAGCCTTTTGCATTTTTCCACGCTTCTACGCGATAGCTTTGAGCCATTGGTTGTACTCGCGAGTTAAAAACAAAAAAAAAAAAAAAAATCTCTGGGCGACACTTCAGCTAGAAAAAAAGGAAAAAAAAAAAATTATACCGATGTTGCGGGGGTTTCTAATTAAAATTTATAAGGTTGAATTTAAAGGTAAAGAAGAAACTATATATATATCTACGTGTACAAATTTTCACGCTTTTCGTTCTTCATCCCTGTCTAAATCAAGGGAGACTGAAGTGTCGAAAACTTTTGAATTCACTGCGGTTTTTATATTACAAAAAGAAAAAGATTGGTTCACACAACGTTTCGAGTTTATTTTCTGGTTATAAATTAATATTTTAAGTACTGGTTGGTAAGACCGTTACGCTATCAGCGTGGTCTGAGTCACCTTTAATTATTAACTATCTAATGACACGCACGAAACCCTCCTAAAGCAACGTTAAAAAGAGAAGGAGAGCAGAAAGAGAGGGATGTTACATACACATACATATAAATAGATAGAGTTATATGTGGAAACCCTAACAGGGTGCAACTGCAACCTCCCTCTTCAGAGTTAATCTTTCTATCGTATCTTTACGAGTTTTGAGATCGTAGATTAATTCTCGTGCGTGCGAAAAGTGTGTTTAAGTTGTGGGTAGTAGGTAGGTAAGTTATACTGTGTGAACACTGAACAGTTTTCTCTCTTCTTTTATTTTTTTCTTCATTTTTTATTCACTCATCCGCGGTAATGATACCTTTTTCACAAGTTCGCCAAAGTATACAGGTACGTACATACGTCGTTATTGCTATATTATTACTATTATCAGTTCACGCGAAATCCTATACACTTAGCTCGACAAAAAAAAAGAAAAATAACCGTGACTCAACGCGAGGAAATTCGAAGACAAACTTCACCTAGGCGCTAGCAAAGCTATTTACACGATCGAATTTCTCGTGAATTCCATAGTTTTCCAAGTATACGTATAGGTATATCTATACCTATATTCCTAAAACGAATATTACATATAATACAACATCGTATACGCTCCGGGCCCGACTCTTTATACAAATTGCGTAATTTATATTCGGCAAAGGGGATAGCAGTGGTATGGTAGCGATGGAAGGGCGCGAGGAGAAGGTAAAGGGATGCCCATCTCGCTATCCGATTCTATCTCGGGTACAATGTATCGTTCGTCCGTTACGAATGCACCACATTTTTTTTCAGGTTTTTCCGGCTGCTAAGATAGGGACGAGGAAAAAAAATACGAGCAATTTTTTTATCTGTTTTTTTTTCTTTCTGCTCTACCACCCTTACGAGGATGCATCCTAATATTGTTAACCTAGTTTCTATGTCGTAGAGAAAATTGCCATCCATAAGTTATTCTCGTCACGTAGATATAGAGAGAGATTCTCAATCGAAAAAGAATCTCCGTGATGGTAGGAGAGTGACCCTCGATATTTCCTTTTACTTACGTACCCCCTATATGCGCACTACAATTTTACTGAGCACTGTATCAACTACTTTCTACTAATCGTATGATATCGCACGTTTCCAGCTACTTACTTTGGTACGAGATGAATTCATCTCATCATATCATTGTGTCGTGTGCAAGATATCAATCGACTCGAACTTTTTTGTATATCTATGTACAAATTTACATGTCGGATTTTATAAGTGTAAAGAAAACCAAGTATGAATCTGATTACAATAAATTATGCGGTCAAATTGTATTTGTGTTAATATTTCAGCCATGGTACGTCACATAGCTACCCTTATATTATCATTATCAATTAGAGATGGCTAGGAGAGAGAAACTTCGCCAGGGATTATTAATTAACGAGGCAACGGAGCTGCAGTCCTCCTTGAATTCCTAGTAGAAGCGAGCGTCCAATGAATGTTATAATAATCAATTTAGATCCTCGATGCGGTTGATACGGTGATGAAATCCTTCGAAAAATACTGTCTCTATACTTCGACTACAATATACGGTATAGGTATATGTATACGAGTATGGAAATTAGTTGGGGTTGTACGGGCCTGTGGTGCAAGGATTAATACTCGGTGAGGTGGGAACGAAAGGGTTGTAAAACGATCCCGTCTATACCCTGCCAGGACGAGCTGTCCTCAACAACCCGTACACCCCGAATATTAAATCCAAAGCGTTGATATTACACGCCGTAAAACCGCACCTCCTCTAACTCCCTCGGTATCTCCCAAATCCTCATCATTTTCACGCTGTCAATCCCCTTGTCCATATTCTGAAGCCCCCACCACCCCGTTATCTGTATAGATACAGACTTAAGATCGCAATACTGGTTTTAATTTTGATACAAAAATATATGGACACGTGGAATTTTATGGTATCGAACTGAGCCCAGAAAAAGAAGGACAGTTTTTTAAGGAGCATGTAAAACCGGAAGTACTGACCGAATTATGTAAGTCTGTGTATTTATTTTCATGTTCTACGATTTCCGTCTTTCATTCGGGGATAAAAAAAAAAGAAGTATAAAAAAAGTAAACCAAAATGAAGAAGGATCAAGTTCTATTGTGGTAACCCCCCGGCATGAACACGAGCAAATAACGAAAAGCTACAGGGATTGTGAGTAACCAAAAAATGAAAAAAAAAAAAACAAAATAAAAACGGGGTCAAAGTTGCGGTGAATCCCCGTATCTATTTCGCTTTGATATCAGCAGAGGTTCTACTCGCGTCAGCGAGTGGCAGGTGCATTGTTACAATAATCCATCGACAACAGGGATCCCCAATTTATAAAACGGCAAATCGAATCAAGGCGAGAACAAAAAGCGAAAGAAAGAGAGAAAAAAAATCAAAAAAAATCGAAAGAAAAAAAAGAAAAAGAAATATACAAACAAAAAACAAACAGTGTCATCAATCACTCTTGGTCCGTCATTCTCCAGTGTGCGGAGGTAAAACACAACCAATGAAAAATGACCTGGAGGCAATTATGACGGGGTGCGAGGGAGCTAAAGCCGAGAGAGTGAGGTGAAGGTACAAACGGGTGAGGGCTGAAGAGAGAAACCATCAAATAGCACATCGTGGGGTAAAATCTGCGTATTCAACGCGATTTAGATTGCATAGTAATTGAAAACCCATGTTCTTGGTGCATGGTGGCTGGGCACTTTGGTATAACGGGGGTGTAGGGTGGAAGAGCGGCAGGGATATTGGCCGGATGATGTAACTAGGAGATGAGCGAAGGGGTGAGAGACGAGCTTTTGGTACCACGAGCAAAACAACTCGGGATTGTCTCGAATTAATACTCGAATCAACGCTAATTGATTAGTAGTTCCTCCCCTTCACCCCTTTTCCGGAGCCTCCCCGCCTCCCCATCTTCTCCCCACCTTCTATCATCTCCTCAATGTTCCACCCTCGACCCGAACAGACGTATTTTCACATCAAAGGCGGTAGTCGAATTACGGTACATGGTATATAGATCGAACAAAACAATCAACTGTAAATTAGAACCGTGTTGACCGTCGTTGATTGATGATTTTCTACAAAAGTCAAAGCGAGTTTTGCCCACGTAGACAGTAGCTGGCTGACTGGTTCAGTGAAGATGCGTTTGCTCTACACTCATCCACCTGACCCGTTCATCACTCGTATACACTACCTCATCTCCTCTCAATGAACCACCCTCGAATGTTTACTCATTACTCCGCGAACAGAATCCATCTGCGCGGACTCCATCCATTCTACAATGGTTCTCGATGATTTCGACTATTCCCCTAGGTCTCTTGTTTCGAAACTTGTTTTTAACGATAAAATTATCGGAGCAAGTTCCCGCGGTAAATTACTATTTATTTAACTACACACCTACCCCTGTCGATTATCTCCAATTTACCAATCAGCTGGAAAAGCTTTCCTATATTACGGAACAGCTTTAATGACTAATACTTGCATCAGACTAATTCGATCTTCGACTGAAATTATCTCGTTTATTAACGTTAAAGCGTTTACTGAATTAACAACGATAAGTAGAAACGCGTCTAGACCGCAAGGGATAAACCATGGGTGCAGGGTGTAACAACGACCAAGGAAATCTCGTCGCCAGACCTAAGTACTTCTGGCTTACCCATGGTAATGCAGAAATATGTCCACCGTTGGGTTTGTTTATGAATATATGTATGCCTGTGTGTGTATGTGGTCGGTATACAATACGAAGCAAAGTATATTCCAGGTGCGATACCAGCAACGTGTGACTTGCGATGAAAGGGGGCAACTGCAGTCCCGAGCTGCCATATAAACTTAATAACCAAGGAGCTATTTTATTAGAAGAACAACGACGTGTTTCGGGGACCAAGGAACGTCCTCCAGGTTACAACTCTCTGGCGTAACAATTCTGGGGACTTTTGATGGCGTTGAATATTAAATTTTCCCTACGTCTCAACATTTTATTGAATCATTGGCAACCGGTGAGCAGGATTTGGCCGTTGCTGCTATTTCGTTTTTCTTTTCTTATCAGAGCTTTTCTCCGGCGTGAGAAATAGAAATTGTTTTATGGATAATCGCGGATTTTACCTCAGAACGAAATAAGGTATTTAGTCAGGTGGAGTTGCGGCGTTGGATATAGAAGGAATTTCAACTTTCCAAAGAGAGAGAAAGAGCGACAGAGACGGTCGGGGGTGGTGGTGGTTGAGAAAGGTTCGGAAATTGCGAATTGTTCCTCCATCTCCAGCCTGCTTTAATTACTCCTTGATAACGTAGGTGTCTCCCGACTCGAATGCGGTTAGGTCGCGTTGTTAGCTTCGTACCAGTTTCACGAAGTCAGCGTTAATTGCCCCCGCAGAAACGCGAGGAAAACCTCCGTCGACCACCTCCTTTACTCCCCGTTCCCGTTACCCTTCCCATTCCCGTTCCCTTTCCCGTTACCGTTCCCGCAGCCTTTCCCTTCTCCGCGTACCGTAACTCACGCATAAATACATGAAATTACTTTCCCTTATTTAGGGGCTCGTTAGGCAGATCTACTGTTATTGCTGACAAACCGAAAGCTATACCGACGCTTCTGCCGGGATAATACGCAGCATTACCTGTCTCTAAGCCATATACCCTTCACCTGTCTACCATGAAGCTTTCGTTTATTATTTTTCAGGCCCGGGCAGGGGGTGGAAAGAGTAAAATGTGATACAGAGAATAAAGAAAAAAAAAAAAAATGTACATCGTTTCATTCGTCATAGTTCTGCTGTGCAGCACTTCTGATATTTCTAAGTGCGGATGTTTTCAAGAGAATCGTGCGGTACCAGGGCCTCGATGCATCTTCTCATGTTTGCCTAGCAGGCTTGAGCTTGACGCAAAACACTTGTGCACACATCCAACATATACACGAATGAAGGAAGTGGACAGAGAGGCCGTTGATGCTCCACCAGTCAGCCAGCCAGCCAACTCGTTGTCGTCGTCGTCGTCGTGGTCTTCTCCAAGGCATTCACTGAAGAGCAAAATTTTCTGCATCTCTGTCCCTCTTTTTCGTTCACTCTCTCTCTATCCAACACATGCCAGACTACAAGCCGCTGTGTATCCGCCAAGTGTTTGCTAAGTTGTGTCGCATTTAAGTTTTCACATTTCTTTTTTTTTTTTTCATCTTTTTTGCTGTGTGCGTGTGTTTTTTTTCCACCACTTAGCGGTGGTGTATAATTTATAAGTTAATTACGCGAGTTATTCACCGGAGTGTGTATTTACGGTATAAAGTGGAAAAGGAATAAAGAAATGAAGAAAGAGGGAGCGTAAAGGAAGTCTTGAGGGGCTCAGACCCAACCCGTAGGTGTATTTATACCTAGTTGAAAGAAAAAAAAAAACGAAAAAAAAAAAATTGCCAGACTCGTATCCTGAACCGAAGTAACGTAGAGACCACCGTGCGGAATTCGTACCAAGTCAGGATCTTGATTGGTGAACAGTTTAGAGTAACAAAGTGGCGTGCCACGGAGTCAAGGATGAAGGTGGCTGCGAGAAGGACGGACGTCCTTAAATCACTCTGAGGCAACCTCCGGAGGGCTCGTCGCCGAAGATTTAAAACAAGCGCGCCTCGCTAATGACCATTAACGCTCGCACGGGTGTCCCGTCAGGGTGGCCACCACCTTTCCGAATCCTCTCAAGCCGCCAGTTCGACCATACCACACAGATTTATGTTCCGGATATGATGCGGCCCATTCAGAACTCACAAATTTAAACTGCAACGAAAACTGCACGACCCGATTCTTCACTCACAGTCATCTTTTTATAGCACTGTCAGTCTTATTGTTATCCCGGCGCCGACTATGAATGCCAAACTATTTCACGATATGTGGATAAAACGATGTTATATAATGTCGTCTGTGCGACTCTTGGCTCGTTCTTCAATTGTAACCTATACGACACAAGTACTTTGGCTGCGTGGTAATTCATAGGAAATATTTATCTGATCTGATAAGTTAAGCTGTCGTCTCAATTGATCGGAATACCTATATGATAAGAAAAAAAGCCGAAAATTCTACTCGCGTGGGAGGGTTATCTCTCGACGAAGAAGAAGGTGGAGTATAGCAGGGATGAGGGGCGCACACAGATATCTATACTTTGGCAAAAGGATATGATGGGAGAAAATATTCCTCGCGATATAGGAACCGATCAAATTCCTTGAGGAAATTGTCCGTGATATTACGATGGCCGGGTCCTTCGAGACGCGCCCGGGCCATAAGCCAGCAGCTAGCCAAGCGCGTTGGTTATTGTCAATGGAGTTTTGCCCGGAGGCGTCAGGGCGTCCGCGGTTCAACGCTGCAGGGAGGAGAGTGGAGTTTGCGGTGAAATCACAGAGGCGATTCCGCTCCAACTATCGCATCGACGAATACGTGGTATTTGCGTGTACCAAGCGATATCGAGAAAATATACCAACCACTACGCTGCGAAACTATCGTCTATCGGGTGCTAAACGACGTACCTGAACAAATGTCGTGAAAAAAAATTCAAAAAATAAAAAACAAAAACGTCCCTTTGGACAACGATTTTACCGTCACGTTAATATCGAGCGTGCATATATTTTTCGCCGAAATAATTGCTCCTATAAGAAGAAAAAGGAAAAGATAAAAACGTAAAAAGGAAAGTTAAAACACGGAACGACTTTTTCACTGCAGTAAACCGAATTTGATCTCTGATTTTTTTTATATTTCCTCAGATGATTTCCTCAATTTTTCTTCATAGATGAAATGCGGAGCCGTAGTATGTACGGAATATGTTTTACAGTAAAAATTGCAATTTCGTGCCACTCGCTAGGCTCTCATCTTCCTCCTAGCGTATGGAAATTTTCTGCTTCTAAAACGGATTCTATACCGGTAAGTCTACACGGGAAGTAAAGTGCATTTGAAACACTCTGCTGCAGTCGTCGGTGTCGTGTAATCTAACGTGACCCTGCAGTCAGGAGCGTAGTCGAGCGTCGAAGTCGTAACGGAAGTCACTCCATTCCCCGGATGGATGCACGCTTGCATGGTATCGTCTCCGTAGCGTCGATAAACAATCGAAAAGATGCCGCTTCCCTTCATTTCTCAGTGCTCTTGTAAACAGACTAGCAGAGCGTAAGTTTCTATACTGTTATTTTACGGCAGTCCCTTTTCTGCCCCGCCACCTTTTCTTCTTCTTCTTCTTCTTCCTCCCCTTCATCCTCTCCATCATCTTCTTATTCTTATTCTTTCTCTATTTATCCGTATTTTACTTCAACTTTTAAAACCTCCGGAGATATTTACGTCTTGCATATTTTTGTTTAGTCTACTCACCCCGTTAACCATCCTGCGAAGGCGGTGCAAAAGACCCTCTGCTATACACACCGTGTTTTAAAATCGATATTAGATCTCTAGATTCAATGCTGCTGGCCTAGTTCCTACTTACAACCTGCGGATATTCCTTATCATAACATCGAATGCGACTCACGTGTGCATCTTATTCAACTAAAAGTTTCACCGCGGTGCAAACCCGGTACCATGGCTATACCAAGGAAATTTCAAATTTTCTACGAATACATGCGATATTCAACGCCCACAGAAAATCACATTGTCCACACCCGCGACTGCTGACTTCAGCTACGTTAACTAAACCATAAAAGTTCCACTTGGTTTCTGATTTTGAAAAATGTCGTCGTTTTCATTTCTTAGAAAATAATATCCATGTGCCATCGACGTCTTCGGACGTTCGTGATGACAACGATGGTCGTTAGCAGCTATAACATTGGCCTTTTGGCGGTAGTTTCAGTGAAAGCAGCGTTTCTTGTAGTAAGGTATAATGCAGATATCAATGTTTGCAGTGGGTAGTTCTAACTAGCTGAGCATATTTGCAAAGCGGATCCAGGTTATCCAGTGCGGGATTGCAGAAGTGGTAGAGGTATGGTACTGTGCCATCCGGGAATCAAATCAAGCCGTTCTCGACGATAATTCTTATCGCCGAGTGATGTTAAAACGAGTTAATCTACTCGTGGTTGAAGTCTGACCGCGATTCGTTGACAAAAGAAAGTTTTTCGGATCTAATTAAACCCCGAGACTTTGCGGTTAACAATGAATCTTGGTTAATATACGGAGAAGGGGTGGATGGATATAAAAACGAAGGCAGAAAATCTAATGCATAAATTATCATAACGTAGACTAGCTCGATTTCAAAGACCACGCGATAAACGCCAGGATCGTTGATTAAAGGAGATTAGGGAGGTAGTATAGCGAAGAAGCATCGACCACGAGGGTGCACTCGGTTGCATACACATAATTTCGTTGAAATTGCGTGTTTCGTATTTCATGGGGCAAGAGTGAATACATATATGTATATTATGTATATGTGTATTTCATCGCACGTACGCAGCGCGTTTGTAGCGAAAGGGTTTTCGGGGTGGGTCGGTTCTAACGAGTAGACACTTTGGTATAGCTACCCACTCCTGGTATATGGAAGCTGAAGCTGCTATACCGCGCGGTGAAATTCAACTTCTGGGCAAATACGGCCACGTGTTGTCAAACTAACCCTTCGTTCCCCCTTTCGGCCCCTCACCCGCCAAACACAACTCGAGCAGCAGTCCTGCTGCCGCTGTTTACTAGAATAATATTTACACCTGACTTATAAGTATCAACTGTTAAGCCACGTATTAAAGCGTTTATGTAATATCCCACCGACTCGACCCACGGGACCCGACGACCATTTCTCTACCTAGTGCTTTTACGAGCTGCTGTGCCGGTGCAAGTATCACGAAACGTATTAGATTGGTAAAAGGGTGCGAAGGACCGGAGACTGTCTCGAGGAGGCTCTGCGCGTTGAGAATAATCTGCCTAAGTAGATACAGGGTGGTACAAAATCGCCTGCATTCTGCTACGAGATAAAAAGACCTCGGCGAAGTTCTGGGCGAGTTCACTTTTCAGAACCGTAGAAAAAACTGTATATAGTTTCCTGATTTTCTCACGTGTCTATATTGATGATGACTATGGTATATTTATAAAATCACGTATCAACGAGGCAGAGAATTAAGGAGAAGTTTGCAATTGAAAACTTTTTGAATGCATCTTGATGTCTGCAGTACCCACTGGAACAAAGATGCTGCAAAGTACAATTCAATTAATATTATATTACCTCATCAATTAGTAGGCCCATTGGCTGTGCAGAAATAACAAGCAATAAAAGGAACGTCTGTCCCTTAATGAATGGGTAAAGTAATTGACTTCGTGAAACGAAGCTATGCGAGCACCAAGTCTGTGCAGATCCTTTCAAGACATATATACCTACCTACGTACAAGACACTTCGCTTTATTTCAGATATTTTTGTCCCCGCCAGTCGGACGTTTCTGGTCTTCTTCACGGCGACTTATTCCGACGAAGTGCACTTATCAGATCACTTATCAATGTTTGCTAATCGTTTCCCTAATATCCATCGAAGAAAGTGATCCCTCAATTTCTTTAGGGCCGCATGATCTTCTCGCAGCTAAAATGTTATTGCTTTTAATTCTACTATTTGCGAATATGATTGTCGGAGCAAATACAGACATGCCTTTTCTCGGCTTGTCCCTGACCCAACCGAGGGTTGAGCTGGATTGACGAACGACGCGACACTGGTGTCAAGCTTTGTCAAATTGCACCGTCACGTGCCTAGCTAAAATCAAACAACTGAACCCCACTGTCTAGAATTCGACTTGCAGGTTTTAATTTGTCTAGGTTCATGTTCATGTGATTCAAGCTCACTAGAATCACGAATAGCAGGCCCGATATGTATTTTTTTTTTTTTTTTTTTTTTCCACACGCTGATGCCATTATTTTTTAGCACCCGGTAGATACAGTGCAGAGAAAGAATCGTAGGGCTCTACAAGAGCAGGGAGCGGAGGGTTAGGATGTGTAATCAGCAACCCAATCTTAAGTTAAATGAGAGAAAGAGAGAGAGAGCCTGGCTCCCCTCCTGAAAGCTTTGAGCGACTGTCTGGCCGCGAGAAAGAAAGAGACGAAACGATGGATCGCAGGGGTAGACAAGGCATTGCGAGACATTGTCACCCCTCCAGAAATCTAAAGCCTCTTTGTCTTTGCTCGGTCGAGTGCGTGACTGCGTAGTGCAGGCTCTGTCGCCGGCACAGTAGACACGTATGTACGATGCTGAGGATTGCGAGGAGGCAGGGTCGTTAAACAAGTATACACATAAGAAGCGTTGTAACGGTGAATTATTTACAGCCAACACCCTGCCGCGGTCTCGAAAACCTATCCCTGTACTTTCCTTCTCTCGCTTTTATGATGCAACTTCGTATGTGTGGGTACGGGTGTGTATGTACTACGTGCACTTAACACATGACTCGAATCTAGTTAATACATTATATTTATGCAGTAGTATATAAGTGGGAGGAAGAATGACGAAGTACCATCGCTGCAGTTTGGTGGCAAAACTGGGCAATCGAAATACAAGGATGAAATTCTCAAATACGAACGTAATTCAGAACATTATTTCCCTTTATCTCACACCCCTCGGTTGTGACGGCTGCTGCATTAACATTCGTCGAAAATCGTGGCTAATCGCGGTCATACACAATGGAGTAATGCCGCTATAAAATTACATTGACACGGTACATTGGTGCCCACGGTACTTATTTTACAGCCGAAATAATGAAGCTCGTTGTATTTAAATGGCGTGTAAAGTGTGTAATTGCACGCGTCGCTTTATCCCCGTAATTTGACGCGTCGCTGGAGCACGGTCGATGGCCGATGGTAGCCTGCAGCCCCTGGATACTGGATACTGGATTCTGGTTTCTGGCTGTGGGTTACTGGTCGCTGATTACTTGGCTTCATTAGGGAACGACGTAGGAGCACACGGAGATAATCCTGCGGCGTCGCCTTGACCCCTGCAGGATTGACTTGGCTGGCTAAAAGCTGATTGAATTTTTGTCTCGTTTGCGTTTTGCCGCCAAATTTTAGCCACAGAAACAATGGAGTAACGCGCGAGTACTGGGTACCAAGAATATGAACTTCTCGGAGGTATTATGGAAGCGGAGGAAGAAGAGGAAACAGCAAGGAGACAACGAGCGTCGGGGGAAATCTTCCAAAATAAGAAGACTGGCTGCCGCTCGACTCCGGGTTTCTGGGTCTGGTTACCACCAAATCCTGGCCTCGTATTTGGCGAGATCGAATTCTCTTCTAACTTAAATCCGAGCAAATTTTTTTTTTTGCTTTTTACCCCGAATATGACTGTGTACGAAATTCGACACGAGGTATACTACATACCTACTTATTACAAGCTTTCATGATTTAATGCATTTCTGTAGATCCGCTGCACGTAGTTCAAGTACCACGGTCTCTTGACTAGCTTAGATCGGAGTAAATTAAATTCAGCAAAATCCCTGGAACTGGAAACTTTTTAAAGAGAGAATATTTCAGGATGTACCGAGTTCAGCCATGCGATCTAGGAAAAGGAATATCACTTTTAACCTCGTCTAGCTTTCAACCGCGACAAAAGTGTGCCAAGTGTTTCGTTGTACGAGCGTTCAAACTTCGCGTTCTCTAGCCGAGTAAAAATTTCAACCAAGATATTGCACGGCGTGGAATCAGGACAAGAATCAGAACTGAGAAGCGGCATGTGTGCCGCAGATTTTAGCTGTTTAAACTTTATTTTTCAATCCCAAATCCTTCACTACAGAGTCTCGCCCGTTCATAGTGGCAAAATATCGACACTGAAATTCAATGGATTGATTTACGCCCGTCGTAAGTCACGATTGACATCACTGACCCTCTTTCCTTTTCTCATACCTTTCCGATCCCTCCTGTCCCCGTATATTGTGCACTCGCTTTTTCTGGACGATTTCAGAACATAATCTTTTTTTTCTCAGTTCTGACGACGGAAGAAGGGGATATGAAAAATTGATCATAAATTAATCGTTCGCGTATATTAACTCGTGATTAGATCGACCTTTTACAATATAGTGATTTAATTAGCTGGATTAGTAATGGTTTTGTCGAAATTCTTGTTTCAATTATGTTCGCCTTTCCGCGTAGGGCAAAGGTGAACGCTCTGATAGAAATGATAGATTGACACTGGCCTGTAACGACAACGAATATAGAGCGAGCGTGCGATCCGTCATGCAATTAGCTGCAAACGTCATCGTTTGTAAGGAGTGGTTAGGTATAAATTAAATTATCAAAGGATAGGGTAACTACCCGCAACCAACAACCTGCAATCTACAACCTACCGAACTATGCGACTTCCCTTTACCAAGCACGAAAGCATAAATACCACATACCGGGTACAAACTATGACCATTTCACTCGGACTTCCCGACTACATGTATATAGGTATATAGATCTTTGCGTTAGGTGCACGAAGCTTACGTAATGCTGGCTAATTTTGAACACACGCAAACCCTTGCTATATAGTCCTACTTCTACTTACTGTTCAAGTAATTATACCCATAATTGTACCCCTTTCTCTTCATACAACAAATCGCACACCCCTAAAGTCCTGTATTTATGTACGTGTATAAATTAAGGGCATGCATGTTTTCTTGATCACTTTTTGATTTATTCCCATATGGTGCGAATGATGTATATAATTATTTTATCATTTGAAATGTTCAGGATTGGTGAGTCACACCGACGACACACCGACTGATAAATATCGGATCAGTCTGGACACGAGTAAAGCAATTTAGTAAAGGTGCAGCTCAGTAGTTAAGATGTCGATGACGAACGCAGCAGGGCGTAAACTCCCTCGTAAAATTCACTGCTGGACAAATGTGGGGTGCCTCTCTCTAGCCACCCTCCAATTTATCCATCTCAACTGACACAATCACCATAATATAACGTAGACGACTAATCAGTCGGAGTTTCATGGCGCGTTTACAATGCGGGAAATGTCCAAGTGGACAGAAAGTGCAGGTCATTAATTATTAATTGAATATATATATTGCGCAGCTAGGTATAAGCACACTTATACTTTAGTTATACAACGAAGACGTTCAACACTTTGTGATTATGTCTCAGACAAGTTTTACGCTCTTGTTATCGCAGTTGATTAGTCGCGGTGGAGGGCAGGCGTCCAAGTGTGACTCGATGACGTATATTATATGGGAATTTATTACATTTTCTGTCGAGTCAGTCGATACAGGCGCCACTAAAGACGGGGGCAACAATTTACCCTGGTATACGGGGTCATCCTTGCCTCATTAACGACATCCTTTCATTCCTTTAGTATTTTCCGCCATTTCTTCCGTTGCTACAGTCCCTTCCGGACCTCCGTTATCCCTCTCCTCACCGCCCGCGTTCTTTATCCGAGAATTGATGGCTCTTGCCTTATCGCACCGACTCCAACCCCGCGCGGCTTGGTTGTGGAAATTAATTGGTTCATTCTTACGAGCGAACGCTGAGCTCTTGACTATTGGTGAAAATTTGAAAAAAAAACAACGAAAAAAACTAGAATTAATTGGTACTGAACGAAATTGCGGTTACCAGAACTTTTCAATTCATCAAATAAAGTATGCAGGTACGTATACATACATACGTACAAAGAAGTATTCTATAATTGACTCATTAATTAATTACTTTTTCAAAAACTTCGTCGGATGTATAAATAGGGTCAAGCGAACGAGAGCTGGGTTCAAGAGCCGCCAGCGAGTTCAGAGAACATAAAGAAGAAACACATTCGTGCAAAGTTGCTTCCTCTATTTTCCTGACTTACTCGTTCGCTCGTTCAGCATGGATACCTGCACTGGTTCCTGGATGAAAAAAAATCCTTGTAAAATCAACGGGAACCGAAGCTCCCGCGCACTTTGCCCACCGACATCCATTTCATGGATCTGCCTGTCGACCGTTTCGTATAAATAGAGATGGGTAGATGCGTCTGTATTTGATGCAAGCAAATGCATGACTGAATCGTGCTCCGATGCATCTGCGCTCCTCCTCTACCCTCTCGACTCTTGCGTGTAGGTAGGTATGCATTAGTAGGTAGGTACAGGTAGGTACTTCGCAAATATTTGTTCAGCAATCATGGTGCAATGTCAGTGGGCACTAAATATGCACTTGGATAGAAGCCGGGCTAGACTGGAGGTTTCAGTGAGATTACATGTGTTTACCATTTACATCGGCGGCGATGCGATGTATTGGGAAGTGGATGAAGGTTTTGATCTCGAAGAACTCGAGAGGAGGGGGAGAAATCCGTTACTTTTTCAGGGCAAAGTCCCCGGGAGGATCGTTCGTGCACCAGAGAGAAACCACCAAGTTTTTCACATTTGCATGCCACGTAGCTTCCAGACTAGCTGTGACGCTAGGCTGGGGACTGGATATAGGTACAGAGACATTGAAATTCAGGGTGGAAAGTGAAAACGGATTCTTTGTTACCGCTTCCACGCGATGACGGAACGAACTCTCCTTCTCTCCCTATACCACCTACCGCTCTCGGTTGAGTACGACTCAACCTTCTCCACGGCTTTTGCTTCTCTCAGCGTTTACTTAGCTTTCGCACGTGAGCGGGTTTCACAGACGGATTGACAAGCCAGCAAGTGTTCGCATTGGTAAGACGGACGACGTGTCGTAAATATACATGCAGTATATGTGTATACCGGTACCTTTTTTTTTTGCTCTTCTTAAAAGTAACATTTTCTTTAATGTTGGCAACTTTTCTCTTTTTTTTCAATAATCCTACACAACTAGCATCTGACATTTCGTTCGCGTGTAGGCTCGCCTCCTAGTTCCTGGTTCCTGGTCGCCCATCCGGATCGGTCGAGTCAGCCAGGCGCGTAAGAGGACGAGGTGCTACGCCAGCACGCGTCCCGGAGTCGCCATGGTGACAAGTTGCCCGTTAGAGTCAGCTGCAGCCGTCGTCCGATTCCCTGGACGACGTTTCGCGCCCGATGATCAACGACCGAAAGATCGAGCCGCTTATATATCTCTGTCCGCGCGTCTCTCCGCGTCACTTCCGGTCCCTTGAATCCCGAAGTAGATATTCTCATTCGTGCAGAAAATAAGAATCTGGTGAGGAGACGCCAATCGTTAACTGCAGTCGCCATAATTATACATCGACAACCGGTCAAATTTCAAACGGAACAATTATTAACTATCGAATAACTTTACTCGGGGCTTTATAAAAACGATCGATAATAGCTATTATATGTATACTTTCTCGGGGCAGAAAATATGCGAGAAATGGGTCCTGGATCGAAATGGATGATTATACGGCAGTAATAAATCTTGCACGTTCCAGGCTTCGGGGTGGGTTGTCCGCGGAAAGCTGAAAGCTCCGATCGCGAGCTGGTTAAGGGTAAAAGAGGTTTGACCCACTCCACTGATATTGAGCCTGTGTATCGCATAGGTATAGTAACAAAGTAAAAACAGGGCGTGTTCGAGTCGCCCCACTGTTTATTAATTGAAAAATCATTACAAATACATTATTCAAACGTTATCGGGAATTCCGGCCGCATTTCGAAACCGTTTTTACGCCGACTGATGGCATAGCATAGCACCGCCAGAGCAAAAGACCGCAGTGGACGAGCGAGGAATTTTTGCCAGAGTTCTTCCTACATTTAGTAGACCCTAGGCGCGCAGAGAGGTCAGGAACGTGGTTTTTCTTCTTCAAGGTGATAGACACGAGGAATCAAACCTCGCCTTTAAATTTCCCAGGACGATAAGTCTTTCAGAATATTTTTTCCCACCGCTTATTCATGCAAGCCAACCGCTAAATGATGGATACGTTGAAGAAAGAACGGAAAATTGGCCCCCAGGACTCCGTGTAACCGCGGCTGCAGCAAATACACCGGCTACCAGCTTTTGGCAATAACGTTATATTTCTTTAAAACATGTAGAGATGGAAAAATGGCAATGGTGCCACAATGAAAAGTAATTATTGCTGCGGGTATAATTTTAGCCGTGATAGGTATAACTTCACATTACTTCTGCATTCGTGGATTATGGAACGACCGGGTTTTGAGTCACGTACAATTTGGGGCACGCTAGGCCAGCACTGAAAATTTAATAGTTCAATTATTCAACTGCAGCAAAAAAAAAAAAATCGGGTGCAAAGTCGTGACTTTAAACCAACGTTAATTCAATATTCGCATACATTATGAGGTGAAAATTGCGCCCTTGGAGTGCTGCTCATCACTGCACTAGACGTACGTTCCCTAAAATTTGGTTCCGTTCGAAATTTCCACTTTTTGTAAATTACTTGGAGTAGAAATAAAAAGAAATGATGCACCCACTAAGTGATCGCACTTGACCGTTACCCATTAACCATGAACAAAAAAAATCGAGGAAATATTCAACGTGTTCATCGACCAGGAATAAATACTTTAACTCGAGTCTTCGCTTAAATGACACGAGTGACATTTCGAGTGGAAAATAGGTTGGGAAACGCTGGTTGGCCAATGGTCAGTGCAAGGCCTTGTCCATCTGTCCCTCGAGGCTTGTGGCGACGTTAGTAGTACTGCAAGGGAAACGTCCGGCTCTATGTATGAGCCAAACTATATCTACTCGCCTATATGTAAATAGGGCAACACGCAGAAAGGGCAGCATTGTGCATGTAATTACATTAACTGACTAGAAGCCCGTCGTCACCCGAGCTTAAGCGCCTGGTAGCCATATGACAAGGGAAAAATATCTCTCTCTATTTTTTTTTTTTATCTGAATTTCTTTAAAACGAAAGAGATGTGTAACAGCGGGAAGCAAAAGTTGACACATTATCAATATTAACTATTGTGCTCGTGAATAGTAAAATGCTACACACGGACGTGTCGGACAGGTGATGATTGACGGGCTCATAAAAGGGAGCCGATTACGGCGATGTATCGATAAAAATGAATTAATAGGCACCTGGTGGTAACGGACTCCATTAACTACTGTAATTATCGTGTAGCTGAATCCGGGCTAGTTGACAGTTCCTATCGCCAATTGAACCGTGATTCGATTAATACCTGATTATAAAGAATACTAGCAATTCTAATTTCGTATCGATTAACTATCACGTTAATGAGCTAGTCAAACCTGGAGAGTGAAGAAAAATGAGTCGCTTGTAAAATGAAAATCTGTTAACGAACAGCGTTCAGTTAGCCGAAATTTATCTCGATATGAAGGTGGTATGTGTGGGCAGAGGCTTGAAGCATGAGTGAAAAGTGAAAAGCAAGAAGTCGACATCTGTTTAAAAGTGAGATCACGTTTGCTCGTTGATATCTGTATCCAGAGCTCTTCAATCAGCCATCAAACCGCTTTTATGGCTCCCTTAAAAGGCTATATATCGATAGTCGAGGCGGTCCGCCAGGAGTTTGGCGAGACGCACTCTGCCGATCACCAGATTAATGTTTGATCCAAACCGGAAACACGCAGTGGCGTAATCTCTCAGCTAGCTAGTTCCAAATCGTTGAATTAAAAAGAAGATAAAAGAAGAGAAACTTCTTTACCAATTCTGTTTTATCCAAAATAAATTTCACTCACTTTTTGGCATCAAATTTTTCTCGGCAGCGAGGCGAATCCCAATGTTATAGGGATTCAGACAAGTTAATTTTGACCAGTGCTATATATTTCTTAACCCTCCGGTTTACCCACCCTCTCCGGAGACCGTCGTAAAAAGCTGATTTTCCGCCCGAACCATGGAGACTAACGTAAGACTTTATACGATATCAAGTTCGAATCATTACGGTTACTATACTTTTACTCTGACGCTGAGATACGCAGCGATTCAATTGATCACGGACCTTTATACGTACAGGGGTAGATTTTTCTCACACAGGCACACGTTATATATTGGTACATCCCTTTGCCCCCTTTGCCCTCTTTGCTCTGTCTACCGTTCGAGCGTTACTCTGCTCCCGAGGGCTCCGGGGGAATCGAACATAAAAACGCTGTAAAATAAATTGAGCCACGGGAAGGACAATTTCATGATTACTGGAGCGACTCATTTGTTTTCTCGTAAAATCCGATACCTACCTGTTCCAAAGCTTGACGGTAAAAAAAAGAATCGAAAGCACCGACCTATCGCGTATCTCATTCTCTCTCGTTCTCTCGGCTGTCCGCTTTTGCACCGCTCTATAACTAAACTAAATTCAAATAGAGAAAGATAGAACAGTAGAAAATAAAATGAAAAATAAAATGAAGTAGAGAGAAAATTGTGGCCTCGATTTTGCGCGAGGCGATCTAATCGCTTCCCCCGATCTCACCCTAAACCGCCAAACCCAAACGTATACCGACCGGATTTTCATTATGAGATGATTTATGCGGTATAGAAGTGACGAAGCTAATAGCAGCTTCCATATCATGAATACTAAACGTCGAAAATTTACTTTGTGGTGGTGGCCGTCGCAGTTAGATCGTCGGTGTCGAAGATTCTTTTAATATCATGAGAAGAGTTTAATGGAATAGCTGCCTGCCAGATATTTGACGCCTGCGCAGAACCGAGCCAATTATTTAAAGCTACATTATTCAGATCGAATGAATACTAAAAAGAGCCAAGCCATTGTAATCATGCTGTCTGAAGAATTTTCGATGAAGCATCGTCGCCCATATTTCAGAGGCAAGTGTCTCACCAAACGGACTATTATCTTCCGTTACATCCCGCCAATTGACGCAAGACGTTCATTACCTACGAAAGGCACTAAATCATCCACTTTTCTCACAGATTTCTATATCCAAACCTCGAATTCCCTCTGAAGGAAGTTCCGCGAAGGAGAGCACGTGCGAAAAATTCCCTAAAGTGAAATCAGCAAATCATCTCGTGTTACACCCGAGGGCAAGTGCACGCTCTTTTTTTTTTCCTTTTTTTTATCCTCGTCGGTTTATCAAAGAGTTCTTGTAGTGTTTTTCCTTTTTTTTTTTTCGTTTTTTTACTCATTTTTTAGTTCTTCTCACTCTCCTTTTTTCTCTCCGCGGAAGATTGCCAAAGGCGCGGAACCTAATCAGGCCTGACCTTCATGCGTGATGCAAGTTTTCAACCTTGTCTATTCTCCGTCGTTTATTCAGTAGCCCTAAATCTCTTTTTCCCCCGATTTTATTTGTTTGCGTTAAAACGAGATAAAAAAAAAAAAAAAAACGAAAAATGTCTAACGGAAGAACTCCGACTAGGAATGTAAATGGATTCAACGAAGCTATATTCTTTTATCTCCTATCTTTTGCGAGGCGTTGATCGCGTCTATATGTAAACGTCTCTACCGATTTGATATACATTGCACTATGACGGTATCGCCACTATTCGCGTACTCTTATATACCGAAGATGCCGAGGTGAAACGACGACGGAAGATATAGTACTGAAAATAAATGCTGGAATATTGGATGTGATCGCGGGGGCGTTTGTCATTCGTTGAAATATTCATCAAATAGATCGGGACGCGTGGCGTTGGGTCTTGCAGCACGCAGATATCTCGCCGTTAAGTAGATACAGCCGTCTGTTGCCAGACATACCTACCGTGAGTTTGAGCGGGTCTTAATTTCACCGTTTCATACGCTCTGGGGTAAAACACTTCGATCAGCATTAATCCGTTTTCATTGCTTCTTATAAATTTATATTTTATTCGCAGAAGACGCTAGTGATAGCAGAAAATTCTTTTCTCTTTTTCAGGTAAGCCGAAAGATACGCCACGCAACCTGCAAAGCTGATCCGCTTTGTCCGACGACGATAATTGTTAGATTCGTCGGTGTAAGTATACCTACCAGCTGCTGGATGAATTTTTTGTATTCCCAAAATGGAAATAGATATGCGCGATAAACTGCGTACATCAAAAATCTTTAAGCAACATAGAAACCCGACCCTAACGCGTATAGAACCCTTGCCAGAAGCCAGGTTTGAGATTTGCATGGGTTTGAGTTTGAGAAGTAGTCGAGACGAGATAAGACAGTGCCCGGGGAAGCCCCGTCCATGGCCATGGTGGGAACTAGGGGATACGGGGAACGAGGAACCGGCGAATCCAGAGAGAAGGCGTGAATGCCAGCGTAGATAACTTGCCGGGGCCGGAAGCTCGGGCCTTGATAAGTGCGCCCCGCGAACTACCGACGCGATCTCTGTCGAGACGAGTCGATTGATGAGACAATGCGGCGCAACATCACGTGCGGCACATTTGGCCAGACACCCTCCTATACATCCACGTTCCCAAACCATTTCATAACAACCCAGCAACTCGAGAACTCCCAGCGTCTTTAAAACCCGGATTTTCGCACTCTTATATATACATCGTATATAGATATATATACTCGACGTCTTCATTCCGCAAATCGGGAAATATCGAGCTGAAAGCGAGATGAAAGATGAAAGAAGGAAAGAGGAAGAAAGGAGTCTCGTCGACTGGCGCCAGCAGAAACAACAATGTTATTATTCATTAGCGCGAAACAAACAGTTTTCCTCTTGCCCCGTTCTTCGCTTATACCTTCTTGGCACAGGCCGGTAGTTCGGAGCACATAGCTACCCCGTTCCTGGCAAGTAATCAATACGAGGCACCGTTATTACATCAATCATATTGTTTGGTTTTGGTTTGAAATCTGACGAGACCGAGAACTCCGATTGTATCTCGATTTTACCGAATAATAATCTGGCCCACCCCTCATATACCTCCTCAGAGAGTTTTCGCCCCGTATACATATATACGGAAGTCAATTAACGTTCGACGGTTAATTTCTAGACCAGATCAGAAAGGGGTGAAGCGATAAACGAGCCTCCCGGAAGCGCGGCAAGACGCGCTAAGAAATACGAAAACACGAAGGTGCAGAAAAACCGGAAAAGGGTGCCGGGCTCACGGTCAAAAAATTGAGAGAGAAAAAGGCAGCTGAAACTAGAGGCCCGGCCAGTAAAAGCCAAACGTTTTTTTATTCCACTTTAGATTTTTACGTCGTTCATCGCCGGCATATGATACGGCCAAGTGGCTAGACTCGTGTTTACCGATTTATAAAGTTGAATTTTCCGGTGGATTCGCGTACGATAGGTAAAAGACCTTTGAACTCTTTCCCGGAATTCCGCATTATTACCAAATATACCAATGTAGGTATATTCCACGTTACGTTGGTATTATAGCTACTGGTAAAATTAATTATTACCTCCAGTCGCGATTATATTTCAGTATACGGACAAAATAATTCGTTTTGGTTAGATTTTCTATATACCTATACCGGGAAGACCCTGGTACGGTATCGTTAATTACGAATTATTAATTAAGTTCCGTGAAAGTCGTGGGATCGCTCGGAGTTTCTTCGAGATGAGAAATCCCGGCCGGCCGGGCCTGTCGTTCGCGCGGTTCACTCCGTAATTAAGTATTTCTTGTAACTTTAAATAATTAAGTGTGGTCGCTTAATTGTCGAGGGTAAAACAAAGGCAGGATTCGGCGAAGAAGACCTGGACGAATTCAAACGAATCTAGACCTTCCAGAATTTAATATTACGCAATTTTCGCGTTTACTCGTTTTCCATTTTTAAAACCCCTCACACTCACCCCCCCCCCCCTGCCGCCGCTACTGCTGCTGCTGCTGCTGCTGCTGCACTTACCTCTCGACAAACGTCCGCTCTTTCTCTCTCCCTGAGAAGGCGCAAGTAGGCGAACAAGTACCGCTTTTAATTTACGTAAATTGCCGGTTCCTCGGAGCTAACTTTTATTACGAGAGAATAAAATTATTTCACCTCTGACAGCCTGGCACTAAAGCGTGCCACCGAATAGTTCTTCAGTGCGCAAACAAACTACTTTTACTAAGCTGAAGTATTCAGAGACCGAAAATAGGCTGCAGTCTCGTTTCTTGTACATGGCTAATTTATATTGCAGAATTGCATAGGGTTAGGACGATATCCGATAAATAATTATATCGTATTCTGTAAAGAAATTTGGCCAAAACGAATACCTGTATAGTGTACACCATGAACTACGTATAGAAATAAAAGCGAGGCCTGTAAAAAGGTATAGAATTATTTTTCTTTCCGTCAATTCATTAATCTTTTCGTGAGACCGTTGACGGATTCCTATACGTTTGACCTCGTGAAAGCTGTGCCTAAAAGAGGACCTTCGTTTCAGGGCATGTCGGTATAACCCGATAAAGGTCAGAATCCTATAACCTCTGAACAGAGAATTTGCCGCGCGAATCCCACCGCCCATCTACACCCTTCGTTGGGTTATACACGATCTTGTAATGATATTATATTAAACTCCACGCTGCCGTTACTTCAAAATTAAACAATTCAAAGGTGGATCAACGAGCCATAAACCAGTTTAATAATTCAATTAGCTTCGCCGAGCGCTCGACTGCTGCTAACGGTTGGTGTACTTCTATCGAGCATCCGCCTAGCCAAACCCGACATCCCGACTGATTAAATCCTTGTTACCAACGACGCTAAAATAAAGACCCTACTATCAGATCTCTTCCTATTTCTATTTCCCGTAACTTCACATTTCCAATGATCTTTTTCCCGGTCACGTACGACCAAATACGACCCATTTACGTTACGGAGAGACGGTTTCCAAAACCGGGGGTATTATTGGTACAAAGTACCCGCGTTAATTTTAACCAAAATATCAAATGAACTGATTTCATTCTAGAGAACTGACATAGAACAGATGAATCACCGATCTTTTAGCATAGCTTGACAGTACCAGCGGGGGGTATCGGGACAGCGAGTGACGGCCAGGACGAAAGCTAGAATGAGGATTTACATAAACCACCCATTAAGTCGTGGCTGGTTTATTGAAAGCAGCGGTGGCGTCGGTGGCGTTGGAAGGTGAGCCGAGGTGGAAATGGAGGTAGAGTTTGAGGTGAAGGTGGAGGTGGAGGTTGAAGGCGGATCGCTTAAAGGAAAGTAATAACGTTTGTCGAGCGAGGAGCTACCTCGCCTTTCTTGGCTGCTTGCGCGGTTAGACGAGGATGAGAAGGGACTCCTTCAGGGCAGAAAGGAATAGAGGGAGTGAAAGAGGGGAGCGGGAAAGGGGTACGAGAGATATTATTAGCGAGGACGTCTTCACTCGGGCGTGAACCCAGTTTCGCGACTGAATATACTAGCTTTGTAATTCTCCTCTCCCCTCGGCGGCGCCCATCGAGGATCCTTGTGTCCCGTTAAATTCGAAAGCCACGCGTCCCCACGTACGCGTTTAATTGTCTCTGAAATCAGTACCGACGACTTCAATCCGCCACATAATTGAGCCCCTAAAAGAATACATTTCCCTCACCTTTATAGGGAGAGAGATATAAAACAAATGAATATGAAAAAAAAATATATATAACATACGAAAACGCCGAAATTTTTCCGCTAGGTATCCTCCGGTTCCTCGTACCTCTAAACGCCTTTTTTACCCCCAAACTCCATAGCGATATAATATTTTCGGAGATTACCCCGAAGCCCATTAAGTGAGGAGGCAACGCGAAGCACGGCATGGAAAGAGAGGGTTGATACCACCCCACGCACACACCCACGCACACACACACATACGCACACGTATATAAGTATATAACTGTACGTAGAATGCTTGGTGCTTCACCGTTCTGAGGTGAGGGCGTAATTTACAATATATCAGGATCGTGTTAGCGAGCGCGGCTCGCATTCCGAGCACATCATTATTGCCAAAGCCGACCTGGTATAGTAAACGGGGTAGTATATCCAGTCCGACCTCAGCCTCAGCCGAAAGACCTTCGTCTGGTAAGCTTTTGCGTGGCTTCTGTGCCAGGGGTAAGTAGGTAGGAGGTAGGTAGCAGAGTTTGGTGAGGCGCAGAGATTCTCCCCTTTGGTTTCTGCCGTTGCGGGGAATACCCTGATCGGTGGGCTGACCGGTAGCGCGTGAATCCTAATTTCTTGTTTGATCGAAGTTTCTCTAAACTATGCCTACTACCGCGAACCAGGTTTATTGCCAGACAGACGTGCTCCTCCACAGCTTTGCGCTTGGATATCGTACCTTTGCCTCGTCTTAGATATTAAATTTCGTGGAAATGGAATCAGCGGATAGTTTATCAAGATTATATACATGTATACACCGAGAGGAATCTCTTGCGGAAAATTTTTGATCGAAAAATCAATTTCCGTTGATAAAATGAAAATAATGTAAATCTTTGGCCATTAATACAGCGTACGAAAATCTTAATGAGAATGAATGTCGACTGAAAATCTCTAACGACGTCGTCTCTTCTTTGAAGAGTGCGCGAGCAAGATTATATCCAAACGCAAGTCTGACGATAACGCAGGTAAGGAGCCGGGCGAAGGTCGTGTGGATTCGAGAGAAAACCCTGCCCCCGGCTGCAAAGTTCTGGAGGAAATACAGACATCAGTAAAGAGGGGTGAGTTTTGGTAAACGAAGATTTCCGGAGATAGACGGAGATCCCCGAGGAGAGAATGATGCGCGCGACGTACCCCGGATCAATACAAACCCCGACGTCGGGCCGTCGACCACCAACGTTAGGTCGACGAGGAGGTTGCCCACCAAGTCTGGACTCTGACTCGAACCTCTACCGGGATCATCTTAAGGTCTAACTCTAAGCCGTGGTGCGTCGATCCCGTACGCAACATTAACTCGCTTCAAATTCCACGTATCAAGTTGGAAGACGACAAAGCAGAGAACTTCATCAAGGGAAACTCGCAGTAGTTTCGGTGGGATGGGAACGTTAGACATACAGACTCTGGATCCGTTATTCTAGTTTCAATAATTCACTTTTTTCATGAAATCGGAACTCGTCTGAAACCTCGATGATTCCTTCAATGGGTAGCTCAACCCGCAGCTAATATGCCGAATCGGGATTAATCAAATCTTGAAAACTCGATCGTTCACTTGCGCTATCAAAACGAATAATAATTATGGGTAGGATGCGATAACGTTCCGGTGGACCACTTAACGAAGATATAGCAAAGGTACGGCGAACGCAGTGGCCATTCCGGCCAGGCGCTTCGGCCAACTTGTCCCATTTTGATAACGAAATGACAGGGGAGTAATTGCATGGCTGCAGAGTGCCCCGTCGTCCTTGTTTCGCCTCCCGAGAGCCACGACAAGAGACGGATAACGGCGACAGGGGCGAACCTCGTTCATCCGCCACTACCCCCATGGCTCAGTTACTCAAAGATTTATACAGAGAAAAAATCAGAAAAATTTTTGGAAAAAAAAGAAAGAGAATAATTATTCGATTAGTTTGATTTTGCGGCTGTAGAAAGTGCAGCAAAAACAAAAAAAAAAACGGGGGTAGGAAATGCGATAATTTTATTTGGCGAGACAGCAATTTCCAGTTACCGGATCTAATCCCTATTTCATCGCGTAAACGACGTCCCTCGTTCGTCTTCGTTCCCGTCCATGGCGACGGTGTGGGCCTCGGATGAAAGTCGGAGTTGAGTCGCAGTAAAATATAATTGGGTTTCGAGGATTATCCCGCGGGTGAGATAGATCTCCGTGCGACGGGTCCCGGTGTTCCCTGTTCCTTGCTCCCCAGGCCCATCCTAGCCCACCCCCAAAAAACCTCCCACCTTCTACCGACGACGAGTTGTGGTCCCGACTATAGTTGACAGTTTGCAGAACCACATTAACTCGACATATCCGAGTCCGGATATCAGTTTCATTTCTCCAAGGATTTCCTATGGGCATTCGCCAAATAGTGGAGCTGGACGACGAGACGAGTAATATTTTACAATCGCCGTTTCACTCGCGAACCTCTCTTCAAAACTCCAATCTCTAATGGCCTCGCGGATGGTCCGCTGACAAAAGATCCGACTGGGAACACGGCGCGGGACGGTGCGGTGGATGAAAGATACTGTGAAACGTAAATCCAACAGGCGAGAGGATTCCTTTTTCTCAATACCACGACGATTGAAAATGTGAAAAACTGTGAAGTTCTTTCTAGCAAAAGCGAACGAAGGGTCAGTAAATTGGCTTCGTTCGTTAGGCGGTTTTTTCTTTCCGTTTTTTTTTATTTTTCATTTTTTTTTTTTTCATCATTTTTCTTAACCCTAGATATTCCCCGTGACCCGTATATGGGACTGAAATTCAGAGCCGTTATTTTCTGTGAGAGAAAATCGTTTCCAAGTGTAGATTTTCAGCTGAGTCAAAAAGTGAAACTAGAGACCGTGGGAAGGGGTAGGATAAGAAACACTAATATTTCTTGCCTCAAAGAGCAGCGGAACAATTTTTAGTTCTTAGTTTTCTTTTTCCAGCCGTGTATACGTCGTCTGGATTGTTTCCATTTTCTTAAATTCTGAGTCAGCTCCAGTTACACAATACCAAGACCGCCTTGGTTTAGCGTTACTTTGATTTCGTGAGTTAAAAAATAAGCACGGTAATAGGAATTGAGAGGAAAAGAAGGAAAAAACACCGAAATTGAAGAAAATCTAATCTGACAAATACAGGCTAATTAATTACCGTGTCAAGAAACGAATGCACACAAGCGATAACGATGAAGTGTTAGGAAAATAAACGAAGGATAAACAAGCCTTAAACGGAAGACTTGGCTGTGACAAAGTTTCTCGATAAAATCGCGGCTGCAGAGCCACGTAATCTTCGATAAAATGGTGAGAAAATTGCGCGAACGAAGTTTTGAAAACAGAAATACGAGAAACGCAAGACAAGACAAACCAAACGACACGATACATAACGCAGCGCGGTTTACCAGCTGCGAACTGGATAACGGAGCTTTTCCCGCAGTGAAGAAGAGTTGGAGTATAGAGGGGGATGAGGACACGCGGAATAACCGGTGCATTGTGTATGAAGCTCGGCTAATGAGAATGGAAAGCCACAAGGAGGAAGCGAGGGATGGCATAGAGACAGAGAGATTTTAGGTAAGGGCTGCTACAGGGAAGGGAAGGAAAGGACGGGTAGAGAAGAGCGGGGAAAGTAAGGGAAGGGAACTTTAAGCAGTCACGGATGAAGATAAGCAGATAAAAGAAATGGTTTCGCTCCACGCCGAGTGAGCTCCAAAGACCGGGAGTACGAGAGAGAGAGAAAGATAAAGAGAAAAAAAGATAAAGAGCAAGTGCGACAGAAAAGGTGAGAAAAAAAATAGATAGTAGAAAGAGAAAGAGAAAGGAAGGAAGAGAGAGAGAGAGAGAGAGAAAGAGAGCTACAGCTCGGGCACGAGAGATACATCTTGAGCGGACGCGGGGGCGATGCGGAGTCTGATAGTGACAGACTGCCACGCGGCGGATATCCGCTCTGCCCAATCTACGACCGATTGACGAAAGGATAGCACGCGATTTTGCGACAGAATTACTGAGCCGAGCTTAAAGCGACAACGTTTCTCGGTCTGAGGTTATCTGGAGTTTCCTTTCCTCGCGATTATAGCGCATAAATGCAGCGAGAAAGAAACACCTGGTGTAAATTAACGTCGAAATACATTCGATTGAATTTTTGATAGCCTGAAACGGGAACCCTGATATAAAGCTCGAAACCCGATTTTAAGGAATTCGAGGTGAATTAACCGAGCGGAAATTAACTCCAGAGTCTGGTATTCACGTGCTTTATTCAGAGGAACGTTTGTACCTTTTGAAATATCGCGGATATTGAAGAGAGGCATCAGAAATCCTCAGGAAGCATGGTACGTATGAGTGAAGGGCTAACAATAGGCTGGATGAAGTAAGAATAAAAAGAAAAATTCAGCGCGACTCAATCCTCCCTTAGGTCGTAAAAAGGGAAATGTTATCTCGTACGAGAGCGGTGCTTGTCTGCTCGCCTGCTAGCCTAACTTTGATTGAGGCTGCACGTTGGGTATAATAAAAACAGGCAAACTCCGTTGTTCTAGTTGATCCTTTTTTTTTTCTTTTTCTTTTTATAGTAATTTACCACTTCTACAGACTATTTTCACCGACTTGAAAATCCCTTCGAAAAGCTACCCCGACACGCTGCTTATTCCCAGAATAGAATCTCTTTCACCTCTCGCGCCTCGAAGGTAAAACGATGATACCAAGATTCAGCAGTTTCTCTTTGTCTCCTACAATTAATGGACCCGACAGCATCACGCTTCGTTATGCCCGGAGACGTAGCACCGTTGGAAAGTGAAGCAGAGGCTGCTGCTCCCTGCCACATCCTTAACAAATTCCACTTTGCATCTACTACGCGGGGAAAATCGCAGATGGATATTATAACGTGTTGAATTAACGCATGCTCGCACCATATGTATGATACAAAAAAGAAAACAGAAGATAAAAATCTCTGACCGATCGATGAACGACATTTATCATCGTTGACGACGTTGACTAGCGTCTCCGCGTCTTATTTCCGCTCTCGATTTCCCAGATTCTGGAAGGGCCGTCGCTTCAAAGAGCGAGAAAAAGAGGTAGAGGCCTTCTCCGAGACGGTCGTTCTGCTGCAATCAGATCCAACCCCCCGTAGCTACGTCATATCTGTCGCAAAATCGACAATCCTTATACCAACTTTATTCGATGGCTGCCTCCGCGTTCCTTCCTTACAGGTTATTTGGGAATTCCGGCCCAGACGGCAATCGCAGTAAGAAAAGAAGAGGAAAAGAATAAAGAAAGATACGTTGGTGGAGGTCGAACTCTTTGTGCAAGACACCGAGATCCGGTCGGTTTGACGCAAGGCTTTATTCTGCATCGGAAGTCTGCGTGACACGTCTCCATCTTGAAGTATTGTTCAATTACGGAATTGTCATTCAGATTATAACAGCGATGGTTGGTCATGGCGTTATTTTTTAGCTCAGGATCTATTCCGGGTTTCCTAAAATAATTTTACGGTGATTTTCACTCGAGGCAAGTAGTGAAACGAAAGGAAATGAATAATAAAAGAAAATGTTCGTTAATAATTAGCCGGGATTTGATAATATACAACTTGTACGACTTCGCTGGCATCGGTTTTCCTCTCCCCCCGCAAAGTCTGACTACAGTGAAACCGTGAAAATAATTTATTCGAAAAGTTTGACGGCCGATCTATACGGCTGCTAGCAGAGGGAAGAAAATCAAGAGAAAATCCTTCCCATGCAAATTCAATGTTTCGAAACGCGGTGTATAATTAAACAAATGAAACCCGTCCACGTAACCGAAAACTCTCTCGTCTCATTCTCCGATCAGTTTCCAAAGTTTTAAAGTGAAGTTCGTTGTCTCCGAAAGGCGCATACACCGATTCGAGAAGATTCGTCTCCTGAGATAAGAGTGGCATACCAGCAAGATCAACACCGCGTGGACCGGAAGTAGTAGACCGGCATCTCTACCCACGCGTAGACTACATTGAGAAAGTTGGAACTCGACTGTCAAAGTCAAACGAACGACTATCTCGCTCTCGCTCTGTCTTTCCTTTCGTAACCAAGTTCCTCGTTTGGCATATTTATTACACCATGTCTTTCGTGAAACATTCCCAGCTCTATCCAATTTAAACTCGCTAAATTTATAGAATTCACCTCGTCTCTCACGATCTGCAATGCTATTACTTTTACAACGAAAATGATACTTTGTCTATTATAATATACAATCGCACAATTCCCTCAAAGAAATAGTTCTCTCAAAGAAAGGTTGAGGGTCGAGTGTCATTAGAAAGTGTCATTCAAAATTAAAATTCAAAAACGTGGCACGATCATGTGAATATGAGTCGTTGAAGCTGGCCGTTGTCCAATGTCCGATAGTGCCAACGATGAATACCTGATCCTCCTTCACCGCGTGAGTCTGTAGCCTTGCCCGATGCGGGATAAAAAGAATTATTAAAAGGCGTCCTCGTCGCGAATTATTTAACGTTGCGACGATCAACCAGATCCTCTCTAAGGATCAAAGGGAATTCCGGGTGGCGACCGAGCAAAATATTAACGTTTTCGCTTGGTGTGGTCCGCGAATGTGGGCTAATTAGTAATTACATTTGGGTTGAATTTAATTACAACACACCAAGGCATAATGTTATCGTCTGTAGCGTTTCTCTCCTCACTTATAACACTCGCACACCTTTGTATAGAGTGGTTGAACGGAAGTGGGTAGGTAGACCAAAGTAAGACTAGTAGCTCGATTTTCGATCGATATTCAAATACCCGCGCACATGGGTATATATACGGGGCAGGAAACCTTATCTAAAAATAACAACAATCCCTTCAATGGCCATTACGTCAAAATACTGAAACCAGTCTCACGATTGCTTAGAGTACAAACAAGTCTACAAACGGCATAATAATTGTCTGATCAAATAGACTAAACGTTCGTTGATATCATCTTCTGCCAAAAGTTGCGAACGATAAACATGGTTTGAATGTTTAAATCGAGCTTTAATTAGGAACTGATTTATTGTCAGGGAAAGTTAATACCCGTACTTTATGCATGTGTATGTCTGTGCTTTTTTTATTCCGTTCAGTTTAATTACATCGACATGCGACATACGACAAGATAGAAGATAGTGCCCCGATGGCGTACGTACGCTATGGTTATATAAACGGCGGTTTGGCCAAGCAGAGAGGCAGAGTATCTCCTCGTACTAAAATTTTAGCGAGCAATTAGAAGGATATGAAGTCCGTGAAAATTCAGAGGTACAACAGTGAATAATTTGGACAAACGACCACCGAACATGTAACAAACCCACGATAAATAACGAGGCTGACCACGTGAAGCTAATCGTTTCATTACCCGAAGAGGGAGAGCGTGTTTGAAACGTTAACTCATGCGTCTCGGTGGTTATTCGCATACGTTTTATCCTCATACTTTGATTGAAACGTATGTTTTTCTTATTCATACTTTGACTGGTTATCATTCGTCAGAAAAATCAATCGGTAACAATCCATCGCCTTATTCCCTTCTCTCAGTATTTCTGAATCAATATGATTATTCATTCCTCACACCGTAGAGGAACAACCAATCGAATTAACACGCAGCACTACCACGTACCGCAATCGCACTGATCCTATGACTCTGGTAGATCTAAAGCCAAGGGAGCATAGTCTGCGGTAGCCTAGACTGGCATTAGTGGAATTACCACCATAGCGTGTATTACGAAAAGAAAATCCGGTGTCCATGGTTGGGCCCAATCAGAACTACAAATAGGAATTAGTGTTGAGCCATGTGCAAACAATGCCGAACGATTGATTGACTTTTTGCCCTCACCGTCGTATTTATGTACCAACACATGTGTACAAATACCTATAATGTATATATAGCTATGTATGTATACGTATTATGTGCGGGGGCTGGAAGGTCTGGGGATCACGACGGCCTATTGGGACGTAGACGGGGCGCGATAATCCTAGAGAGAATTGAGATCATAGACTCAACAGACTTTCGAAGGTTTTCGACGTATAAAAAAAAAGGAAAGAAAAGTTTCACCAAAATTCGTTGGGAATTCAAGACTAGTTCTCCGGCTGGAGTTTTACAACGAAAGTATCTTCGAAGAATTCAATTAAGGCATGCCTATGCTACACGCCCCTGTCATCCGTTCTTTCGTCGAGGTCCGCGTTATCTAGGAACCGGGTATTCCATGACTCGTCAGATTTCACAGACTTCTATATAACTCTCTCAACGCAGCGACACACACGTGCTTGTCCATTATCGACTCTAAACCCGAATACAAGCCCAACCTATTTCCGCGTGCGTCAACGCGCCCCTCTATCTGGAGATGTCAAATGTATTTTATTTCTTTTTTTTTTCTTTTCTCCTCTCAGAATGAATCGAACCCGCCTTATTCTGTGGTAGAAAAATGTTCTTCATCCACTTTCAGTAATGATTCAATCAAAGAGAATCAATCCTGAAAACCAACCAGACCTCCGCTGCTTGTATTTCGGGTCACCAAAATTCATGTACGGTCATACATTCTCCAAGGAAGCTGTTAGCAATGGATGGCTCCATAGGGAATACGACTCTGGTTGATCTTACGCGGACGAGCTGGCTGTATAGAATCACCTTTGACTTTGTCTAGTCTTGAGATCCTCGACACCCGGGATATCTCCACTGATCTAAGCTATCTCTTTTCGCTCTGGAGTCAGGATACCTGGTTTGGGGACTCGGTGCTGCTTTTCACACTACAATCTTCTCCATTTATAGTCTTTGGTCGTCGCGATACTGCAGCAACTAGAGAAGCAGTACCACCATGCCGGTAACTTGGTACTATATACTTGCCAAGACAGACCAAGCAGGGGCCCACTCACTTAGTTCTACTTCGCAAACTTGTCCCTATCTATTACAATTCGGTACAGTGTCCGCGGTACAGAAGAGGTACGGACGTGTAATACGAGGACTTCCGGGAAATTGCGTTCTGGTATTATTAGCAGGATGACCGGATTGTAAAGTATTAAGTAAGAGCGGTAACTTAATAGCACGGTTTCCGGATGAACGCGACCGCCACTACATGGTCGAACGTTCTTGTCCGATGAGACGAGGGTGTTTTCAATATTCGTTACCGAGTAGAAATTTTTGGTAAAACCGTAGCTAATTGTGGGCCAAATGATTAGGGTGGCCCCTGCAGGTTTTCGTATCTTCGAGAGTCTCCTGTGCGCGAAATGTCATGGAATATTTTATGGCCCCGTTCCTCGTCTAGCTTCTATCCAGGATCCGCCTACGTAGGTAGGTTACATCCATTCGATTCTATCAGAAATCCACCGCTGAATTTCCCCTTATAGTGTTTCTCGAATAGCGCCAAAGCGCCAAACCCGACACCCGCTTCCCACCCTGCCCTTCACCTATGTATTCCAAGTTTCCTGGTTCCCGATTCTCTATTCCCCGTCTCCCGTGTTCTGTTTTCTATACCTCTAGCTGCCGTTTGAATCGATAAGCGACTACCGAGCCCTCACCGTCGGCTCCATCGGTATCCATTGAGACTTGAGAGAATTTGATTAAAGGATTCGATTAATGTTTAGCATCGCATTTTCTTTTATGAAGTTCAAAGGCCTCCCCATCCACGCCTTCCTCACTCATCACTTCATACCTCTCTCTACTCTGTGTCTGTCCTTTGCTTCATACCATCATCGCTTTCTTAAGTGAATTTTCACACGCCTTCGCGGCTGCCTCGGTGTTCATGTCTGCCTGTCTGCCTCAGGCTCTGTTTCAATGTCGCCAACATACACACGTGCGAATGTAGAAGCTCTTTCCACCCTCTTCGGGATTGAAGGCTACATTCTTTTCCCTCCTTGTAAAACAAGGGAACGTCTTCGTGACGTTTTTTTTAAAACGATCACACCGACTTCTCGATGAACGTTGCGCCTGGATCATCTGGCCCGTTTAACTGGACCAGTTTCGTGATTATTTCGTAGAGCTATGTCGACTCTACATCCCTTTATCCTTTAACCCTGGCCCTCCGCTTGCCGAGTATCACCTGGCATTTGTGCTTTGTTAACAAGGATTTTCCCTGGCGCCGAATCCTGCGCCCTACCTCTTTCCGTCCTTCCTTCCTTCTAACGGCGCGGGCGTCTCGCAACGTTTCCTAAACTTTCGACATTACCATATTCCACGCATCGGTGTTAACGCCCTTTGTCGAAAGGAATTATTTCGCGGTACCCCTCGTAATCCACTGTCTTCGTATACCGCCGTGAACTCTTTGAACTGAACCAGCTGAAGGTCTGGTCGACTATTAATTAGTTTACTATTGTATGACATTCGGATTAGAATTTACCGAAACATTTCTTATAGCTACACTTTTCCCCTGAATATTACCTACAAATCGGGTTTTATTCCACCGAAGTGTTCGTCAGTACTAAAAATCTGAAAACATTCTTTGCAATATCACCTCGCGCGAAGGTCTACAAACGTGAATTCACGTACGCATGATCTTTGCGACGTGAATTGTATAACTTGTTTCAAAGCAGCCACGTGCACAGCGTCTATCAAGCAAAATATCTGAACACGAAGGTCACGAATTTAGTTATGAGCGTGGATACAGCATATCGATATACAGTGTAATTCAGGAGTGTCCTAGAACGTACGTGAGGTTATAGATACACAGATATGTCTCTCGTATGCAGGACCAGCACAATTACCCATTGTCTGATACAGCAATTTATGTAGGTAGCTAGTCGGTAACTAACAGTCAGTAGATGCAGTACTAAATTGCCTGGCTACCTCCTGCGCCTTAGACCGTGGGGATAATCTACGAGAATATCACCGAACGAAACTACGTTTCGAGAATAGGGTGCGGTGGAAATCTTGTCTCTGTGGAAGCAACCGTATCAATCTTGGTCCCGCGGCCTCATCCAACCCATGAAATAATATAAATTACACGTAGCTACGGGTTAGTTCTGCAAACTCATCATGACGATTTGTTTCTTTTTTAACATCTCACTGAGCTTTGTGCTAATGGAGCGTATATTATTTGTTCAACTTCTCCGTTTACCGGGTTCATATAAACTCGTATAAATTCACCTTTCACCTTCACTGCAGAACGGTCTTTTGTTTTCGATTCAATGAGCTCAGCGAAAACCACGGAGTTATAGTAATCGATCTGCGATACTTCTACGTCTTATTTTACCACATATATACAGGTTAAAACGTTCCCCATGGGATTTCCGGTTAAATATATTCCCGGGTTATTTCGCGTTGCAATTTTTACACACACCTACCTCAAAAGTTTTAGTTGTAATATATATTCTGAAATTTCAGTGACAATATATCGTTTAAATATTCCTAGTAGCTCGAGGATTTCTCGGAGCTTATGATCTACATTTTTAAGGAGTTCACCTTGGATTAAACCTGAACGGAGCCTCGCGTGCGTAATAATCCCAGGTGCTTGTAGCCGTAGCCACAGTTACGACTAGGGATTTTGCTTACGCAATTCGACCGACCCAAAGCTAAAGGAATAACTTACCTGCAACCGTAGCGAGGGTATATTTTGAGCAGTTTTAGACTAGAATATTTATCATTGCTTTAAACCTGAAGTAACCTTGTGAAAAAAATTAATCATAAAAGCGGAAAGCAAAGAAAGAGCGAACAAAAAAAAAAAAGAATCGCCAAGAAATAAAAACTAGGGTGTTTAATGAGGACTCAATCGAGTTAACGGAGAAATAAACTCCAGTGACGAATTATTCTCTTGAAAGGATATGACGAGACGCGAAGGATGCAGGAGTGCAACGAATTGTATCACGGCTTCATCATGGCTTCCTATGAGAACACCATGGCGTGCAATTTGCGCCAGCTTCTCGGCCTGAAACAACGTCTAGTTGCATGTAGCTACGGTGAGTTGATGAGGTAGTGCGCTGGGTTCAGAAATAAGACACCAAAGAGCGTTGTAATCAGTCCTCTTACTAATTAATTAACCAATTTCTGAGAGGGATGGGTATTGCGCCCGCTATTCCCGCTCTGCAGAGAGACTGAGCTGGATAGTGAAAGAGAGAGGCTCCACTATCGATGCTCGAGTTGCAGTTTACAAGTTTCTCCATAGAGGAAACTCCTGCGTTCCCAAGAAGGCCGTCCTGGAAGAGCCGGGTCGAGGGAAGGAAACCAACGCTACTCTCACCCACAACTATAACGTAAAACCACCACCTCTACTCTAGACAACCACCAAGAGGTTAGAGATCTCGCTTGTTACCGTACCAAAGCTGCACGCTTAGACCGCCGATATACATTCGCAGTTAGCTAGGCTATCATTCAATGTTAAACGGTTCGTAAGCTCGGCTAGGTAATCCAAGCATCGATTAAACTCGGGTTAGCCTTACGAAGGTATTTAATGTCTCGAATTAACATCACAGTTCCATCGAGTTGTTCAACGTTCGATCATTATTGGTTACTTATATTACATTATCAACTACGACACAGAATTATCAGAACTCTGTACGTTCATAATTTTCGCAAATTACACAGCTCTGATTGAAATTGCCAGTCAGCATTTGCTACGACTTTTACGATTTTCTGTTTCCAACTATTCGAGCAAGTTGATGAACTGGTATGAAGGAATGGAGTTTTTTTTTTTTAGTTAGTTTGGACTGTACTCGTTAGTAAATAAAATGTTAAACTGGTTTGATAGTGGTCGTAGCATGGGGCTAATCTGACGTAAATTTCAGAATGGAGCTGATCCAAGTCGAAGTTTGTGTGTCATGAACAATCCAAGGGAAAGAAATTTCTAGGCTTAATGAAGCCGATATTTCAGGCTTCGGGTGGGCCTGCGTCTTGGGTCATAAAGATTGAGCCATAAAGTGGGCTTTGACGCGATAAAGAGTGTTAAAGTTGCACAACGAATCGAAACATCGAGGCAATATTTACGATCCATTTATCTATTTGAACAAGTGATAGGAAGACAGGCAACCTAATATCATTACATCGTTCAGGGAGGAGGAGCAAATGAACGCAGGGCAACGCAAGCAGAGTATAAACGTCGGGGAATACGGAGGGTGGGCCAGTGGTGCACCAGGTTCATGCCTGGGAAACATTATCCATCGAGGGTTTTCCCCCCTTGAGCGCCTTTTTTCTTTTCCTTGTTCTTCTTCCTCCTCTTCTTCCTTTTATTCTTTCTTTTTCCCTTTTCTTTTTTTTTCTTTTTCTCCTTTCTTCCACCTTGCTTTACTCCGGCGATGAAGGTAAACGCGGTTACCTAAACACCCTCCTACCGCCCCAAAGCTCCCCGTTATTATTTCAAGCTAATACAGTTATCACGTCTTGCTTTTTACGCCGACGATCGCCCGAAAAGCGGTTCTCACAGCTCGTATAAGATGTTTTCTCAGGCGTTGCTGCTTTTTAGGCAGGTTTTAAACGGGGCCATGTCTACTTTGTGTATACGTGCACCAGGGAGCGGGTCGTTACCAGGATCATATCGAGTCATAATTTGTTGGCATTTACGAGGCAAGGGGGTATATTGAATAATTTATCTATCCCGGGAGATAACGCCCTATAAAAACACCGTTTCACGATCACTTTCTCACTACAATTATTATACTTATAATAATATACACACCAATGGCTGGCTCGGAGTTATAGAGGATTGAGACACCTTTTCAGAAAATAAATGTCAAAACCACGTACACATACCACCGACTACGCGGGTATAAATTTATGCCTTTTAATTTTGAACGGATGACAAGAAGAAAAAAAAGTCATCGGTCCTATATACCTATATACGATCGATGTTTCAAAAGTAAGAAAATTTTATGGAAACTATCTACCATTCTTCACAAAGTGAACTGAACCAATATCATTCTTGCTGTATTATTCAGTTCCATGAGACCGGAGGAAAGACAAGCTTACAGAAATAAAAAGATAACATTGAAAATCTCATAAAAGTTCCCATTTTACAGTTAAGTTCTAAAGGTAAATGTGCATACAAGACATTCCTAAAGGAAATTCCAACCGGAATGAATGTCATTTATAATACTACACCGTCCCGGAGGGAGCAGTGCAAGAGTATAAAGGACATGGATACAATTTCAAATACCATGACCTTCAATTCCTCCTTATTAAAATATTCAAAATTCGTGTATTTTCAGTAAGTAGTATCTAGTTTACGAACGTAGAGAATGCGTTTAGCTTCTTCGCACAGCCGTTTGTAAGTCGGAAAAGACCTTTCTTCGATACATCGAGGCCTGGGCTCGTACCAAACCTTTGAAACAAGCTTTTGAGCATCTAATGGATACAAACGGTCATTTCGTTTTCGGATATTTATATCCGCGACATATGCATCTCTAGGTAAACACACAGGTATGCAGATAGATATTATCCAGTAACACGTGCATTGTTGGACAAGAGGTCGAAGCACCAGAGCTAGCTCGTGCGAGACTACGCTATCGGCGGGGTAGGTATTTGAGAGACGGATTTACATAAATCTATAAAGTCAACGTTATTTCCCAGCGAAGCAGTAATCTGTAGATTAGACGCACGTGTCTCGTCGTGTGTATCTAAAGGACCTGCGTAAATAGAGTTAACGCGTGTCAGGCCGGTGTCCTTCCTCCGCGTATCCACATCGCCGTTCGGGTTACCCCAAGAATAGTTTTTAAAGGGTATATCTAAAGCGATAACCCCTCGTCCTCGTTGATAGAGTTATCTTGATGTATATGTATATATATATATATATATATATATATATATATATATATATTTTTTTTTTTCTCTCTTTTCGATCCACAGCCTCGTATATTGTCAAGCCTAACGCGCTTCACCCCGCCTTATCAGCACATGGTCTAATAGAATATGCTAACGCTCAAGTGCGCACATCAATCCGGACTGATATGTGTCAGGTTAAAAGTTTAACCAGTGCGATCGTGTGACTACACTTTTAATGCTCAATTTTTCTAGCGATAAATTTATCAAGCTCTGAGATCCTGTTATAGCCGAGTATATTCGGCTCTCTTATATAGTACTCCGGAGATCTGGTTAACGCGTCTACACTCTTTCCGGGCGCTCGTAAACCTCTCACACTCTCAGGCAACGGCTAATTAAAATTAAGTTCATTTCCATTCTAACTTTTTACCCTCGAAAGTAGAGAAACAAATAAAAACTGAAAGAAGAAAAAAAGATATATATATATTAGGGTGGTCCTTATTTTGGATATTTTTGATTTTTTTTCCACGATCCCCCTAAATCGGTTCTAAATAAATAAAAAGAAATTCCTGCCAAATTGGAGCTCGATATTTCAATTTTAACCTGGCCCCCCCGGCAGTCAAAGTTTTATACGGGAAAATACGTGTATTTTAGACTGTCAATTGTTTGAACATTTTTCCAACCTAGTGAAAATTAATATAAAAATTCGAGATAAGGCACAAATATTCCTCATAGTATAAGGTATGATTGAAGTAGTATATCAAATTTTTACATCCGTAATTTCTGGAGTTATGATCTATATAAATATCAATTTGATATTCATAAAAAAATGAATAAATAGAAAAAAAAAAATTTGATATACTTCTACAACTATACCTTATACTATGGGGAATATTTGTGCAGAATTTCAAATTTTTGTATCAATTTTTACTAGGTTGGAAAAATGTTCAAACAATTGACAGTCTAAAATACACGTATTTTCCCGTTTAAAACTTTGACTGCCGGGGGGGCCAGGTTAAAATTGAAATATCGAGCTCCAATTTGGCAGGAATTTCTTTTTATTTATTTAGAACCGATTTAGGGGGATCGTGGAAAAAAAATCAAAAATATCCAAAATAAGGACCACCCTAATATATATTATGAGGTTTGACCGCCATCCGGAGACGCTGTGCCGGCTAGGGTGCCCTTGGGATTTGAAGAATATTCAAAAAGTAATTTTCTAAAAATAAAATATGCGCCTTGTTATAGGTTGGCCGTTCTTCCACTACGGTGTTCAATTTATAACGTCAATAATTACTGACTATTACGTAGTAAAACCAAACAGCCTCCGATTAGAATCATTATGAAACTACTGCGAAAGTACTCATGTAACATGCGAAACCGTTTCATTCGATAATATGAATTTGTTGGTTTGATGCCTACATATGCGGCCGATAATTAATAATGCTGCTGGATATTACTGAGCAATGAACTCTACGCTTTCAAAACTCCAAATACTTGCACTCAGTCTTCGACCACCACTACCTCTCTTAACAATGTGCAATTTTTGAAAATAAAAAGAAGATACATAAAACAAGATGCTCTAAATCGTATGATTCACATTCTTGTTTTTTTTTTCAAAATTTTTTTGCATCCATAACCAGCTTCGGTATACAAATCGAGATATTATACGGTTTGGTGAATGTGAAAATGCTTCTGAGTGTTACTTTGTCCTGTGTACAAAATACGTGTACATACATCTAGCAAAACTATATGGATTAGAAAGCGTAACTGACCCTGGCAAGCGTGTTTTGTTGCGGACCGACTAAGATCGATATGTGTTTAACTATATGTCCGTCTGCGTAAACGGCGGCTGTAAACCATCAGAATACCTTCTACATCGCGGTTGGTTTGTTCAGCCTAAGCGTAAGAGCACTATGATTTTACCTTAAACACCCGTTCATCTGAGTAGGTACATACGCGCACACATATGTATATTTATGTATGTATCCGAAGGCTGGCATTAGCTTGAGCATTGAAACGTGGACAGACATTACGTCTATTCATACAGAACAGCCGCAGATATCCACCCTCAACCTATCCTCTGACAGTGGCAAACATCGGAAGGCACTCGCTCAAAGCAGGAGAAAATTACTCTACTGGACGTCACCGAGCGTACTATCGATTCCCGTATCCATCGAACCATAGCGTAGGCATGTACACTGTACACTTGAATGCGAGTCAGGGAAATAGAAAGAGAAGAAAAAGCGCTGAAAGGTGATAAAGGGAATAGATGTAGTAATAGAAGAATAGAGAGGCAGAGCAACTTAATTGACTTTTCTAATTGCGAGTAATTATGACGCAAAGTAGCACTGTCAAACGTAATTAGCTCTCGCACACTTATAGTCCGGGGTATGCACCGTCGTCATCTGTTGTCCAAATGCGTTTTCTGAAATGTCTAGGAAAACTGCGGTACTTTCACATATTTTTCTAGTTTCAGAACTACCATGCCTACCTAGGTACTCGCGGTCATCATAAAACAGCTCTCATCCTAGTGTCGACCCGCCTGATTGCCTCCTGGCTAATTCACGAGGGTCTGGAATAGGGCACGAGAGATAGCAAAAGGTAGAGAGTGAGATAGGAGCTTGGTAGACTGTAGAACCGAGGCTGTGGGCCCTCCGGTCAGGTGAAGCAAACGTATATCGACCTGAAAGAACCACCACCTACGGGACTTCCGGAGTTCACCCACTTGACTCACGAGGTCGCTGGGTAAAAAAAATTCCTCCCGACTTGCGACGCCGTTTAAAATGATTGTGGGTCAGGCGCACAGCGCTGGTCCATCAGAAGATTAGACTCTGAAGAGGATAGCCGCGGAAACCGAGAAGACAAAAGACAGAAAAGGGTCCGAACTGTGACACGAGACTTAAATGGATTGACGTCAATCAGTCGATGCGTTCGTCCGGGGTCGGGGAAGATTGTCACCACTAAACATACAGCCCGATCATCCATCGCAGAATCGTAGAAACCCTTAGTATATATTCCAAGTGTTCAAATTCAGGAAGTTTTCTGCACTTTCCTGCAATTTCCTACACCGTTTCAGAAACGTCACTTCAACTTCTACTGTAAACGTCGTATTTCCAATATAAGCAGAAGTTTAACCCATATATTCCGCTCGCTAAGGGCTTCTATTGATCACTCAGCGTAAAGTAATTCACTTTATTTTTGTGTGCTATCCGTGGTAAGTATAGCTATTCTCAAAACGGATAAGCATACCGTCGAATATGTTACAAATTGGTCAGGTTTTTTCCCTGACAATCGGGAAAACTCGGAAAATGTTCAATATTTGATGAGTAGAGTAGCTCGTACTGAGTAAGAAAAATATTTATATCAATAGCAAGTGATGTAGGGCTCATTCAGAATATCGATAACGTTTTCCTGTTACAGGATATTAGCAAGGAATACGTTTGTTCAGGCTATTTTCAGGATAGCTATGACTCAGTACTTATCGAAGATCATGATCATTTTTCAAGTGATTCATCGTGAGACAGAAATCGAACGATTTTAACGCACTGCTGTCCCGACACTTTGATGCTTTCGAGCTGCTTATCTGCGCTTTTGTAACTGTGATTTTTATCATTTTTCATGAATTCCATCCGCAGTAACTCCCGTAACCTAATTATAAAATCGCTAAGCTGGTTAAGCGTTAAAACCCAGTAAGTTTATTTAGCTTGGGGCGTTTATAGGGGGAGAGAGCGTAAACAGCGAGAGCAAAACTGAGAGAGATCGTGACGAGAGTGAGAGAGCGAGATAGCGAGAGAGTAATTCGGTTAGCCATGAGTTCAGTTCCGCGTACGCCAGGGTTGATACATCGCGTCCATTAACGGTATGCACGATCAAACCTAATTATAATGTATCTCTCCCCTATCCACATCCCCTTCTTTCAGCCCCTCCTGCCTCGCTCACCCAGGGACAAGGCGGGCACAACCTCCATTCGTGGGATTACAGTTCGCGGTTCGATTATTATCGGAGCAGGTAGCCTGGCTTTCAGCAAGTCCAACGGGTTCAATCGACTGTCGGCGAGAAAATACCAGCATGAAGTATGGTGGGAGCCGGTTCGAGCTTTTGTCCCGCTACGTCTTTGGAAGGTTTTGCGGAACATCAATAAAAGATAATAGTTAGAAGCGATAGTATCTTCCACGAAGAAGCCAGAGCTTCGATTATATGTATTCTGTGTACTTTATTATTATCATTCTTTGTTGGTCGGTGAGTTTCTGGGATTATTCTGCCTCCATAAGCGCCAAATAATATCTAGAAATTTATAATTCGGTTAAAATTAATTCAATTTCACGCAACGGGAGATTCTGTGCGCATGGTTTACCAAAAGCGTTAACTGAGAAATTGGTGGGTAAGGGCTGAAAATTCTGCAGACGCGGGTGTCAGATTCGAAAACTCGCAACATCTGGCAAAATGTTTGTTGCTTACGGTGTCTAAGACCTCCCAGAGGAGTAATTAGCGGCCGTCACACTCTCCGCGGGAGGCAATACGCTCGGTATCATATTTCTTCGTCTTCTTTTTCGGGGCCGGGCGGTACAACGGAGAGCGAAAATTCTTGCAGGGGAATCGCACGTGAATCTGTCAATCGACGGATGCGCGGGGAAACGGGATGGACTACGGGCACCGCCCTATATACGACCCGAGGGTTCTTGCACCGGAAACAAATCCCCACACCCCGGAAGTCTCGCTTTTCTTCTGTTTGTCCAAGTGCGTTACGTTTCGTGCGTGCGTGGTTTTGACGTGCCCCCCTAACCCCCCGTTGGGTTAGGGTTGTTTTGCTTTGTACCCTCCTTGTGACCGACGTTACGGAACCTCGAGCCACAGCTTATTTACAGCTCTTGGATCAGCCCCAAAATCACCCGGAACAACGAGACGCGTTACATATTATTTCTGAAGTCAATTAGGTGACAAGCCTAGTCTTCCTTTCTCGACACACAATGGATAGCCCGGCCATTAGCCTACAGGACAAAAGTAACGCTACTCTCGCAATTCACGAAAGCCCTGTAACGTATACGAGGATTTCGTCAAAATTTAAGTATCGAGTCGATCAATTATAGAAAAAAACTGAATTCTGTTTCAGGGAAGGGACGGCTCTACCCAGCCTACAGCCTCAGTGGCAGTGAAGGCGAAGAAAACTCTCCGAGTCTTCGCGGCGGTCGTGCTTACCCACAAAATAATCATCCGATTAGCAATCAAGCTCAACATAATCACTACAATTCAAGCCAGCATAAACAGCGAGCATATCAGCATCCTCTTTTCCACGTACCAGGAAGCGGAGCTGGGCTCAGTGACACCCCGACCTCGGGCAACGCTTCTGACGAAACTCTAACCGACAGTGAGCTCACCAATCTCGCCAGGGACTCGACTCTGCTCGTTCATAACGGTCAGTGATACTTTTAGCATAAATTCTTGGATTTTAGCTCATTATTGAAACACCTCAGACTGAAGATTTTCGGTAAATATCACTTCGACGATCTGATTCAACGTTCCGGCAAACGAGAATATGAATATAATATTTCATTTATTCGCGAGCAATGAGTCAAGGGCTGTCAAAATCGGTAAATCGCAATAACGGAAAATCGTGTCTCTGCATTACTCAAAGGTGATGGATAGCGGTGGCGTATCCGCCAAGGTGGGTCCCCGTCGTACGAACGTTAGTTCGAGCAAAGGCACACCAAAGCGTCAAGATGACGTATCACCTCGGTAGGTACGGTAGGTCGTGTTCGTCTTGGTTCCCCCGGTGTCCCAGGTCCTCAAATATACTCAGTGCCTGTCTTATCACCCCTCATCAGGGTCAGGAGTTGTCCGTACGTTGCGATAAAAGCGTACCAGAATTTTTCGCCGATCACCAAGATTTGCTGACGCGTGTTCGGAGAGGGCTGTTCATTCTTTTTTTTTCCCTTCTCTTTTTCTTTCTTTCTTTCTCTTTCGCACGGCTTTTGTACAACCTTACTTTAACTTTTGCTGAAGAGGTTAAGAGCTTTTGCGGGAGAGCAAGAGAGCTAGAGAAGTGCGAAAGTTAGTGAGAAGAGTTCCCTGCGTACAATAGATTACGATCAACCCAATAGCTATCGTTCCGGGTCCTCTAAAAACTCTTTATAAATCGGTGCTCGAAAAAAAAAAAAAAAAAATTCTCTAGTGATTTTCGATTCTTCGAGGGTGTTGAACGTTCGTTCAGCCGTTAGGAGTGCTGCACACTGGTATTACTGGAAAATTCATGGATTCAATGCTGCCCGTCTTTTATCGAGGCTCGATGCACCAACCGCGTCTAAATGCAGAGACCGATTCCCATTGTCGAACCCAACCATCATCCATCATACGGGTCCATTCTTATTTGAGCAAATATCCCCGGTGGCGAAACACATCCTGAACAATGATTAGGTCATTCTTTCGTTCACCCTCCGTCTCCACCCTAGTCTGGATGAACAAGTAATTACCCAGAAATCTGCATGACACTAGAAATCGCATGATTCTAGTAGTGCATCGGTCGAATCGTTGCGTCCTGCAGCGTATTAGCCCAGCGTTTCCCTACAAAGCTGCACAGTATACCGGATGGCATTTAATAACCGCGTCTTCAATCATCTTCTGGGCGTAGGGATATCGCGGCGGGAACTCCAACGGGGATTACGCCATTAGCATTAATATCGTCATCGAGGGATTTTTGTATTAGCTACGCCTTCGCGTGACGAATTCACCAACGCGATGCTTAAGGACGGCGATATACCTTCCTACACCTATCTTGAGCTCGAAGCTGCGTAATGAGACGGAAGTAATACGCCGCCTTCCTCTCGAACGGATTCCTATGTTGGTCATGGTTCGGGTGAACGCTGGTTGGTATGCAGGCAATATTCATTCATGAATCGATCCTAGGTATCCCTGTTTGACTATCTAGAGAAAATCTCTGAAGTATAATCGACAAAAATTATCAAGAAATTGAACTAGCTGCGATAGCGATTTCCAAAGGACTTGCAATTTGCGTGGCAAAGGAAGATCGAGGTGATAACTTTCACGGTGCACATAAAATTCCCGGTTATAGCTCAGCTTAGTTACAGCACCCTTTTCCAGAATATCTTTCTCCTAGCCAAGGACTATGACCTACTTTTCGCAGTATTCTTGATCAGAAATCTTGGCCCCTGTGAAAAAGGGAAATAGAAGTCGATCGAAAAACGAGAGAAAACAAAATTTTCGGAACTCAAGAAGTCGTATTGTCGGCCTAAGCTTTCCCTACACGCAATATAAGGCGGGGTATATGAGAGACGGGTTATGGGGATGTTGGGCGAAATAGACGCTTCGAGAGCACTCGAGGAATTCGCGGTGGTCAACCAGGGTAGCGAAGGTGGTCACTGAAGCTTAGAAATGTGCAGATGGGATGGAACGGTACTCCCTGATTCGGAAGGGAAAAAGGAAATAGGGGGCAGCGCAGAACAACAATATCATAAAAAATTCTAGACCACGCTGTACGCAGTTCAGCATAAAGTAATAATTATGATTTTGTGCATTGAACGCGACAACTTGCCGAACATAGGTAACGCCACAGCGGTTAATTAGAGACAGCCACAGAGCCCGTTCTCTGGTTCGTCTTCTTTCTCCATTTCACGGCCACTCAAAGCTCCTTCTCTCGTTATACCGCAAACTATAACGACCTTTGTTACAGAGGATGAACGCCATCGTCCAGTCTCGACAATGGAGACCCTTTCAAGTTGTCCGCACCACGTTCACGTGGCAAATTTCACTCACCTTCAGCACCAGCCCCGGTCGTCTTGACACCGAAATATAACGACGATATTCGAACACAATAAAGTCTATCGAGAACTAGACAGCCCACTGAATTCTACATCAGTCAATATCGATAAAACGTTGGCCTACTTTGGCGATTCAATAAGTTATACGTACAAGCACAGATCGTTGGAGGTTAGTACTCTTGAGAATAGAGAAGGTTCCCCATAATTAATCCTCCAATGAAATTATTCAATGGCTTGATTGCTTCTGGCATATGAATGTACCCGGTGTGCACCTTCTTTGGATACCTAATTGCCGAGGATTGTAATAACTGTAATAACAACTTAGCGTCTTACGTATTCCGAGGTAAGAGATAGCTGTTGAAAAATAAATACTTATATCTACGTTCATTTCGCCGTATACGATTATTGATCCGGTATGAAAGACCTAGTTTTAGGTCCGAAAATACCTTCGCTCTATATGGAAGATGTTTAACAGAGTACTATTCATGAAAATTTGCATATTAAACGCTAACGGGAAAATGCAATTTATCCATCTGTATAACCATGCTAGTATGTCGCAGCTGTAGACTGCAATAACTAATATATAACGATCAATATTTGACACATGAAAATGCCTTACGTATCTTGAGAGAGCAATTAGTCAACTTAGAGTACGATGTAGATTCTATTCGTATCTCAAGTCGATTGTCTTACTTGCAATTATGAGTGATATTAGTAGTCGATCTGAATTAATCCGATTCTACAGACGTCTTAGCACGCGCTTAATCCATTTCTAGATTTTCAATACGATAATGCACCGCTAATTTCACGTGTGAATGAGTCTGACATTTCATATGACATTAGAATGTTTGATTTTTATCGGTAGAGTATAGAAAATTGGAGGAAATGTAAATTGGATGAGAGGAAATCTAAAATAATTTCACGCACGACCACTTTTAAAGAGGGAACCGGAGTGCAGATGGAATTTGGTCTAGCTCGTTTATCTTTGCCTTCGGATACTCGGCTCAGGAACATAAATAACAAAAGAAATCGATACATATTTTCGTAAGCCTCGGTCCCTTGTGTCTCCTTTCCCTTCTCACCTCTCGCCTCTTTCCCCCCTGCTGCCTCTCCGCCCCCTTCGCATTCTGTTTTGCGCCCAATTTGCGGCCCATCATCGCTACGGAAGAAGCAATTTCTAACTTAAATGAAACTCCCTCTTCCTCCTGCATCTACCTCTCTCTCCAGTGTCGATCGGCTAACATCCCCAGCATCCAAGACGAACCCTTTTGCCAGGAGTAGCCGGAGGTATTCCGCAGACTTCGACGGGGTGGTACCGTAGCTTCAACTTCTATACAACCCATTTTCGAAACCACTCTTGTCAACTTATAGATCGAGGGAGTATCAAACGTAAAAGATTGGAAAGCTTTTTCTTTCTATAAAAAAAAAACTTTCATATCTCAAAAGTCTGATAGACGAACATCAGATCTCGATATAGCGAAAAACATTAATCTTTTGTGTGAGTAAATATTTTATAGGTAACAGTGTCGAGAGCGTTCCAGAATGCAATGACATTTGTTACACTTCGTAGATTTTCCCGTTAACCGAGGATGAAGAGGATTGTAAGCTTGTCGAACTCGACAGTTCGACCGAGTGATTATGCTCGCTGTGATGCCCGGGATTAGTTTGTCTTTAGATAACCGAATCAGCAAGGGTTTACTGTATTTAATGAAACTATTACCGCGCATTGATTGCTAAACTTGGTAGCTGAGGAGATTATGGAAGTTCGTCTTAGTTTGTAGGCAATCTCAAAGTTGTGCGAAGCCTCATTGGCTCGCTTTGTCGACGAGACATTTCGATCTTAATCATTATGGGGAAGGGTGAGCGGCAAAGTCTGCCCGACCTTTTTGCCAAAATCCTTATTACACCAGCGTTTACATATTATCATGAGACGTCGCTTCAACGATCCTCAAATATCATCCCCATACAATGCGAGATCTGAATCCCACCCATAGGGTATAACGACTTTTCCCTTGTTGGTAATCCGCTGCTCTACCCCCGCGTAGTTTCAACACTACCTACAACCATAGGGTTTATATACTGAAGGAACGGCCGGTCAGAGAACTCGGAACCATTTTAAACCTGGTTCTCCCTGGAGGGACGCTTGGCTAAGCTTAAGAGTTTGTGGTCGGTCAAGCTCGGATAACGGCCTATAACGGTCTATAACGTGAGCATTAGCTCGATTCTTGGATAGAAGTGATCTGGGGTGATGCCACAGTCGGGATGAAGAGGTGGTGGTTTATAGGTCGAGAGAGAAGTCGAGAAAAAGAAGTAGAACAGAAATGGCGGAGAAAGAGTCAAGAGGCGTTAAGAGGTCAGAGTACAAGCGACCCACGGCAACTCCATTGACGTATGTAGCACATGGGTGGTTTACTCCAGTCCTACATCGCTACCCCCGTTGCTAGCCGGCCGCTTACTCACTTACTTTTCCTTTTAAACCCAGCTATAGCGATATCGCTTCCATTTATGTTAACGTGTGTCAGGTGTGCACTGAACAGCTTTACGGAGCGAGAACCCTACCACATTTTACACCACGGAAATTTTTCACCTGCAGACTGGGAAAGTGGTACACTTATGATACAGCTGGGTATGGTTCATTTTTTCTCTCCTCTCACAGCACCAGGCTAATTACAGGGCGCCTTTCAAGGATTCTCTGAATAGTGTGAAGAAAAAATGATTAACACCAATGTCCAGATTGAAGATACTGTTGAGCGGTATACCTAATTTCGTATTCTGATTGATAAAAGAATTTTTTTTTAATATATATAGGCATAGATTTGCACCATGAAAGGAATAGTTACTTTTTGGCGGGATATTGATACACATGAATAACTTTGGGCTGACTTAGTTTACTCAGTCATTCGTACGAGGGGTTACGATCCCTGGTGGCCACCCGCATGTTTATGTATGTCCACCTGATTGCGAAAGAAGACGGCAGTTTGTCTGTGATGTCGATGGGCCGAGGGATGCAGCGGTCGAATAGCCACCGTCCACGTGGCCGCTCTACGGGCCTCAGAACTTTGATTCCCGAGGGAAAGAAGACACCTTACGTCTGATTTGGGTCCCGGAAACTTTGTCTTTTCACCTCGACCCTGCCGGCGGTGTCCTGGCCACCCTGCACCTCCTGGCCTCATCCTCTACTTGTTTACGAATTACCCTCTCATTTCCATCCTTTTGTCATTCCCTGCGGACGGAATTTAATTTCCATGTTTTCGAAGAAACAAACTTTACCGCTTTTTATAAGGACGTAAAAAAAAAGAAATAATCGTCTCGAAGAGCCCCCTGGCTACCTGAAAATTTCTTTTGAAAATAAAAATAAATTCTAGTTATAGGTACGGCTCGATCCTGCCGAGCAAGACCTGCTTCCCCTGCTTTCAATTTTGAGAATATTGTATACACCTCGTGTCATTTTATTCATACTTAGCCGCAGGCCTCGTATCTTTCCACTGAAATTAACTCGCTGTACGTATGTATGTATATACATACGTGGAGGTAAATAAGACTTTGGAATTCGTTCGTTTGGACACATCGGGTCAGTGGTTTTCTTTTTTCTTCAAATATTGATACCGTGGCGAGTGGCTTTTTTTTCCGAGTCGTAGAGTCGCCGAGAAACAGGAGGCTGCGAGAGGGACGAGTTCTGGTCCGCGACGATGAGGAGACGAAGCTTTTCTGAGTGACTCTGTTCAATCGGGACGGTGAGGACCAGGGTCCGCAAACAATGGTTAAAGTTTCGAATGAAAGAATTCAGTGAGCGAAAAAGACGCGGCGGAATGTAATTTGTTGCTCGAGAGACAATGGAGACGCGAACCACGAAAGACAAGGGACTAAGGGGGCACAGACGGGAGACCAAGACGCAGGATTTTCTATACCAAGCTATCTCCCACGCGTTCAAGAAACAATTTCGTTTCTCCGTATATACGTTCGTTGAATCGCGACTTTGAAGTTTTCTAATCCGACCTCGAACGCATTCCACTCGTAGCTCTAGCAGTAATTCAACCTTTATCTCAAAAGTCGTACGATTCGTTTGAGAACGACCAGCTCCAAGTTCAACTTCAGATTTTCCGTTCGTTCAAGGAAACTGCAAGGTAGAGGGCGAGCTAGCGACAACCCTGCACGTCCGACCGGAGACACAAGCCGGTTTCAATCTCATTCTGTTTTCAGAACCTCGAGCAAATACTTTATACGTCACGAGAAGCCACGGCCTCGGCATGCTTGACTTCGTGCCCACGCAAATATTTATTTACTAGTTCGCGCCAAGAAAACACTCGAATAAGTCCATCTTCTGAAAGAAATATAACCTGCTGCCATACCACCGTTGCTGATGCTGCTGCTGCATGCACCTTCCGCATACGAAAATATTTTCATCATTCGAAATATTCTTGACAGAAGAATTAGAATCCCCGATCAAATATAAGACAAAATTTTAGTGAATTTAGAATTATACTTAGAATTTCACAAATTACTTCGATGTACTACATCATTGATTTCTCGTTTTCAGAGATCTTAGGTTTCCTCCCTATTCCTCCCGTCCCTTCCTCAAAGCAGATTAAGTACGGAAAACTACCGAAAAGAAAGAAACTGAGTTTTAAAATTTAGTTTGCGTCTTAAATTGGCAAGACGGAGTGAAGCGAGTGAGGCGGTAAGATAGGGGCCCGGGTTTTTCTTCGGCTTTGCCTTTGCCTCACTTCGTCTGCCTCTCTTTTTATATACATGTATATATATACAATATATATCTCTAGCTGCAACCTACATGCGGGCTAAAAACCAATCTTTTAATCTCTTCTCGTCTCCAGACGATTGCCTCTCTTATCCCTCGTTTTATATAGATTTCACATTTGCTTCATTCACTGAACCCCATAAAAGAAAAAAAAAAAGAAAAAAAAAAAATTATATAAATTTTCAAGAGATGTGGAAATTTTTCATCCATAGATTACTCAATACAGTAGTTTGCACGATTTTTTGACGTGGGGTAAAAAAATAAAGCTTTCAATACCATTCAGGAAACTAACACGAAGTATGCTCCTTTACTGATTTCTCCTTTTCTTTCTGTCATTTTTTATTCATTTATTTCGTTCTTCTTTTTCGTCTTGGGACAAGATTGTAGAAACAATTCATTGCTTGTATTTTTTGGAACCAGTTCTCCCGAGTAAATATCGTGACTCGGTATACTGTTTACGATATGCATCCAGAACACGTTCGAGATCTGGTACGACGGTTGAAGTTGAGCGTACGCGGATGTGAACCAGGCTGTGTCGCAGTGGTACTGGGAATGAGGAGGAGAAGTAGGAAGAGGAAGAGGAGGAGATATCAATGCCACTGATTACAATACTTCCGCACGACAAGCTTCGGCTGCGGAATTTCAGAACCTAACGCGCGTTTATTACGTGAACCAACCGGAAACTCCAATTTACATGTTGCGCTTAGGTACAGGAGTAGGTGGGTAAGGGCGGAGATACGTGGTTATAAGAATACAATTCGCCATCACTTAATATTGCCAGGGTACCGGGTAATCGCGTTATCAAGCGTATTTTAGCAACCGCGGGGAGAGCTGGAAAGGGAAAGAGAAAAGAGAAAAAAGAAAAGAAGCGAAAGGCGGAAAATGAAAATATGAAGATAATCATTCTCATCTCAAATGAACAAATAAACAGAACAAGGCTTGACCATCCACGCGCATATTTATCACTGCTTGATAAACGCGGTCATATCATGCACAACCGCTTGCCCGCTAAGCGAGCAGAAACGCTCTACTTGTTATAATTATGCCAGTCGACGTAGAAATGTAAACGCGCGTTTTAATCCATGCTAGGGGTAAAAAGAGAGAGAAAAAGAGAAAGAGGAGGGGAACGGGAACGGGAACGGGGGAAAAAATGGAGTGAGAGACGGAAAAAGAATAAATGAGATACATAGGGAGAGACTCCCAGCTTTCTCTCGCTGGTCGCTTCTCTCCCGCACACAACACACGTAGGTACCTACCCCAACCGGGGGATGAAGCTCTGGCCTGCGAACAGTCAGTGAAATTAAACGGAGTACCGTCCTTCCCGTTCCTCACCCCTACAGCCACCTCTTTGCCAGCCGCGCCAGCCCCGTGGTCCGCTAGACTATAAACTTCAGGAGTTTATTGTTTCCCGCGCGCCAAGTAATTTAAAACGTCGACCAAACCATGGCGGCAGTGGTGACTAGGGGTGTTCGCGGACGCGTGGCTACGGAGGACCTCTTCGCACCGTCGTTTTGCCCTACTCATGGTTTGGCTTTTCGCTCACTTCCCTCCTAGAGTATAGGACGTTTCACCCCAAGGTTTGTCCCCTTATACTCTTCGGAGTATTGGAACATATGCGAGTATTGAGGGAGTTTTCGGAAGTGGAACGGTCCCAGCATACGCTCAAAAATTCACAAAGCGATGAGTTTTATTTTCATGAATGTAACATAATCGGTTGTCTGTTTTCGAATAATTCGCAAAACGATTAGTTTTCTTTAATTTTCTATCAAGTAAAGAGATTACAACGTAGCGGATATTGCTTCGAATAAAAGAGTTGATCATTTTACCGGAGAGGGTCAACCTTATTCCGAAATGAGAATTCCTTTTAGGCGAGCCCGATCATTCCGGGTTTATTATTCCGAGTAGTCCCTCGACCAAGTGGATATATACACACACCTAGAGGCATATAGAGAAACGAGAAAACGGTAAGCGAACAACAACAAGAAGAAGAACTTGGAGATGGCTCTCCAACCCTTTCCCACTTTCTTACGACTCGCCTCCCGCTGGGCCTCCTACATTGTTACTTTAATTCTGGGCCTTTGATAGCGATATTTCATTTTGAGGTATGGCAAGGCCCAACCGGGTTATTAGTACGGTGATGCCCGCCGGATGATGGGATAACCCCCCCTACCTTCGATATGGTACCGACGTACGCCTACGCGTCGCCATATTTTTTATTATGTCAGACTTCGACCCGAATGATAGGGTACCGGGGGTAAGGGCATGGACACGTGTATGTGTGCCCGTAAATGTATCTATATACCTACCCACATATACCAACGTACGATATACACGTATGTGGGCACGTGTGCTTGATTCTCGTCGAGTTCTTTTCAATTCCGATAACAATCTCGACTTACTTTTATTCCTCTTACTCGCTTTTGTGACCCCGCCGCATTATTCCTAACTTTATTTTCAAGCTGAACAATCGCGAGGTTGATACTGGAAGTTGTTAGACCGGCAAATATATCGGGTCTGGATATATCCGTACGGAGCCAAAAATCTTCTATTGATTATTCGACCTTCTCTTCGACAGTCTTCTCATTATATTAATACACCTACCTACCTTATACGTACACTCTCCGGGCCGAACTACCCACCGATCCTGCCTCCTTATTATCAAAGATACAAAAGCGAGCCCAGGACCTCGGCAGGTGAAATAAATTGTATTTCCCCTGAACACAACCCATACACTCGGTCGTCCAGCCCCTGGGGCGCGCGCATAAACCACGCGATGAGGTGACTCTTCAGTCTTTGCTCCCACATTAACTAGCTATAAATTATACGCGGTCTCTGGGTGGCCTCGAGCAATCTCCGGCTATCATGTACCACAAAAAACAACGAGTTCGATTATCCCCAGCGAGTAAATGGCCGAGTATATCTGTGTACCTATAGCCGGGCGAATTGTAGTAAAAAATTCATAGAAGCGGTATAAATATATCTACATTCTTACCATCTCTTAGACCATAATACCGAATCTTCACTTTGTACAGTCGCATCGTACGTATGAACTTATTAGGTAAATAATACTATCTCTGAGTATATACACAGCTATAGTACGTCGGAGGTAATAATCCTGATAAATCTTAGGTAATATACAAAAATAATGAGCACTGACAACGGAGCTGATAGAGCTTATACTATTTACGAAACGAGTCTTCATAGATCTCGCGAGCGACTAATTAAATATAAAATGCCTTCCTATTAAGAAAGAGGACTCCGAATGGTGCAGGCGACTCCCTGTGAGGCTGACTGGCAATTATAAATCCTCGATTAATGATCATATCCTACGATGACCTTTCGCCTGCTAAACTAACCTGTTCTCCAAGACTCTTGACCTGATCAAACTATATCATCAGCATTGTAACGTGTGACGTTAAAACTTTGCGCGCATCTTGTTATGCGAGTTGAAACTTTGTAGATAAATTGCAGTTTTCCCTGTACGTCATAAGTAGCGTTGTACATATATATATCTATAAGTAGGTATGTTGCATTAAATTAGTTTGCAAGAGATTTGAAATATTCGAATACCCGGGTATAACAACAAGAACTCGTAATAATTTGATACGACGCAAATTGTCGGGTTACCTTTGCATGTAGAACCTGCAGTTACGTGGATAACTAATGTATGCTACTATATGCATGTAGGTCGGATACACGCCTCGAACGTATAGACACGGTGAAGGCATTGACTGTGAAATAATGAAAATTTATGACCACTTCCCTGTCGTTCCTCTTTGGCATGCAACCCCCAATGCGCCATCCCCTTCGGTGGGAGGTAAAGCCAGACTTCTTCCTCGCGAGGGATGGAAAAGGACTGTTAAAGGGGTAAAGGAAAACGACGGCAAGAGTCGGCAGGGTGGTAGGTAATTTGTAGAGCTTTGAGGGGAGCCCTGCTGCAGGCAAGTCTCACAGGCACGAAAGTCGCACGAAGTTAGATACTACAACAATTAGCTGCCTCGACACGATCGCGGAAATTTACTACTTGATCATTTTTATGTGACGTCAGTTTTATATCTAGTGTTGATAAATTTGTGTATTCGAATGCGAAGTGCAAAGGCTGTGATAGGAATTCGAATAACATTTCCCATTTTTTTGAATAACACACCAATTTCATTAACAAAATAATAATAATAATAATAATAAGCCGTTGGTACTTGACATTTCAATCGTACAGAATCTCATCACGCAGATTACGAGAAACGTTCAATAATCTGAAAAGGCTCGGAGGGGTGGAGACGTGTACTTGCTTACTTACACAGTTATGCAAACATGTTTATATTAAAGGAGGAATCGATGTTATACTTTGAATATATATTTTGATATTTCATTAAGTTGTGGAAATTCAAAGTGTGTGTAAAGTGCGGGTAACGGGCGTTAGATATTGAAATTCACTACAATCAGGTTCATCGCAGAGCGAATTCTGTATATACATATATAATTTAAGCCAGACTTTGAATCTCTCTAACCCTCTAACCCAACTCTACCAACCCTATATACTAACCTTTCCTAACCTAGCCGAGCCAAGCTGATCCAAACCGACCCAAGTCGAGCCAAGCCGAACCCTTGAACAGTCAGTTTATCACCGAGGACGTTAATTGATAAAACAACCCCGATATAATTTATGTGTAAATCGAGTTAGGCAAGGGTTTTCGTTATTTATATGCCCAATTTGGTGGAATTTGGTGGTACGATGGAAAATTCTGAGGCGTTAATTAGGCAAGATTAATCTTTAATCTACCGTTCATAATTTGTTCGTTGTTTCCTCCTCACGGGACACAATTTTCATATATACAAACTTATATATACCTACCTATACACTTACTTTGCATAACTCGATTTCATTCACTGTTTTTACTGCGATCAAAAAAAATGCCCAATACCGCAAATCATCTCGATTGATACGATCCGCTTGTAATAGTTGCTCCGTGAATATCATTCGGTAAAATTCATACCCCAATCGATAATAAAATAAAAGTTACAGACTCTATCGGCGTGGACTTCGAAACCGTGAGACTATTGTAGATGCGTGGCGTGAGCAAACGCGTATCCCTTATGCGATGCGGAAGGCCCACGCATCGGTGAAAATTAATTAACGCCACCTAAGAAAACACGGTCGAGGGATATTCTGTGACCAGGTGTAATTTGTTCGTACCTTATACCTACCTATAACGAGCAGGTAGTTGGTAAACATCGAGCAACCTTTTCGGCACGACTGCTTCCGCAGACCCCGGTGGGTAGGTATAGTGGAGGTTCTAAACCTGCAGTGCATTCCACGCACGTGCGTGCCCCCCTCTGTGCCTCGTCAGCCCCCCTAGTACCACAACTTTCCCCGTTCCCTTTTAGCCCTTAAAGTCGCGTGGGTGGAATGGACCTGACTTCCTACGCCCCCGACTCCGACGTTCAGTCACCTTCTCTTCTTAGTGGGCACGGGACTGGGCGTCAAATTATGTCGACTTTTATGATGTCCTAGCTGCGCTCTCTCACCCTCGTCAAATGCAAGATGCGACCCGACGCGACGCGACGCGAGACACAAGGGGGGACTTGGTTTGTCCGCGCGTGTCTCATGATGCCGGATAATAACTGCCTTAGCTCTTCTCTAACTATGACGTACACGAATGACAAGTACTCGTTGAAGAGGCGAGAGAACAACGAATAATTTAATGATCTAGGAAACGCTGTCGCTGCAGTAAGATCTTGACATGCCGTTCAAATGCCATAATTCCATGAGAAATCAGGTAAATTTAACAAGGATTAAGGGAAATGAATGAAATTTCTATTTCATTGGAGTGAATACCGTCGTTAACTTATATTCATAGCTGTTGTATCTGTATCAACCCCTTTTAGAGACATTTTTTTTTTTTTTAGAGTGATAGATTGCAGTCGAAATGACGTTGAACTGTTGAATCATTTGGATCGAGACCACGCGAGGATACTAGGTGTCTATATTTTTTTTCTATAGAATCCTTGAGAGAATTCTAGACGAAAAGAACTCAGGACGATTTAGAACAGATGAAATATGAAAGACGCTAAGAATTTCTTAGAAGGTAATTAAAATGTAAGATAAAAAAATCAAAAAAAAAAAACGAGTTTGAAAGAAGCGGGATTCCAGTGCATCTGAGTAAATAAAGGCAGTACAATTACCATTCAACTCGTATAAAATTAAGTATACAATAGCGAGGTGATACACTCGCGGTATTTCTTCCTCGGAGGATAAATTGGGTCGGTGAAAATTTACATTTCCATTATGACTGCAGTAGAGCAGATGGAACGAATAGAAGAAACGTAACAAATGAAAGAAATTACTCCTCGTTCGTCACGTGGGCGCGAACTCTACGAATTCTAAGACTTCGTTAGAACTGCATATCTCGATCTCGTCGTACTACCTTCAAGTCTGCAGCTCAGAGAAAGATCATACGAAGTGATCCTCCAAGATTTCGATTAAAAAATCTTCCGGCGCTAAATCGGTATGCGTAGGTTTCAGAATTCCAACGGGATTGTATTTGCATTTAAATATTTGTCAAAGAATAACCCGATCGTTTCAGATTCCTTATCGAACAAGGTGGAGGAAAAAATTGAAATTGATTTCTTGTAGGATCTGATGAAGAAAGAGTATGAAGAGAAAAACTAGTGCGATAATTTTCTAACCGTTTGAAAATGAAGAAGATGAATTTATTCCAAGTCTGAGTAATTTACTTTCTCGCAAACGAATTGGAATTTTCAATTCCTTAATCTTTAATCGGATCAAGTTCTTAAGAGTGTCGCATTTGTTAATTTAGTCTAAGTTAATTTTATGCATTGAATGCACGCAGCGGAAAGGCTCTAACGATGCTAATTAACGCTAAACTCCTTTGAACTGCATATAAAACCGGAACCGGATGTTTCTGTCATCAGTTACGTCATTCCCTTCCCCCGCGCGACAACCACCAGCCGCAAGTATCATACGCGGTAGTATACCTCCGCTTATCAGATGGCCACCATGACTCAGCACCCGGTCACCATTTAAACCGTACCGTAGGGAGTTGCTCCCTACATTGCGTGCAAACGTTCATCGCGTATTACCAAAAAAAAATTTTGCAACCGAGAGAGCAAAGTCGACTATCGAATATTGGCAAAAAAAAATTTCAACGTACATGTGGAGTAAAAAATTCAAGTAGAAATGAAATCCTAGGAATCAAAACCAGCAGTTTTGGTTTTTTTTTTCTTTCGTTTCTTATCTTGGAAAAAAAATATGTATAAACTATAGAAAATCGGTCAAAGTCCGGATGAAAAATAAAATCCCAAATCGCATTGAAACCGAGAATTATAACGCCCTGGCCCAAGGCGTAGGTTTTGGAAGCGAGATACCGGCTGGGAAGTGATAGTGGCAGGATGATGCCACACCTGGACATGACAGTCGTCAAGAGCACAATCTCCGTCGGAGTCTACTCTGTCCGGTGACAGGGTGGCCTTGCGTTTGTTAGATTGTGTCTACGTCATCGGGAAACAGAGTTGCTTACATAGACGTCCGTGTCATCTGCAGCTAGACATCGCCACTGTATGTTATAGTCTGAGCACAAACTGACCGGGTCTAAGGGACGTCTCTTCCTTTCTACGATTAGAAACCCCCGGTGAGTTGAAAATGATTGCCTTTAATTGACCCTTGACCCTTGTAGTATAGCTGGAATCGAACGCGTCGACACTTTCTCACGAAAGCATTCGAACGTCCCCTGCCTTTACTGACCGCTCCCAATCCGAACCCAGTAACGTAATTATTCACCACGAGGGTAATAGTAAAATGTATAATTTCTTGGCTTCCGGAACTCAGGGGTTGTTCATCTTGAAGATATTTTTGGAGGGATGAATCCAGAAGCTACACTATCCGTATTATCCAGCATTAATGAACTCGGTCGATCTTGAGGTCGCGGTCGGAGAAGCTTCTAATAAATAGATGATCATCGCGATAGATTTAGTTTGACAGAGAATCGGGGATAGGTAAGAGGGAGTAATGAATATGTGATGTGACAGTGAAACATGCCGCGATTATTCAATGGCCGTTCGCCTCGGCCAAGACTTGGTATAGAACTCAATACTCTGGTAGATATAGACCGATGCGAACTCGTAGCCCGGACACGCAAAACACTGACTGTGATTTCACCCTAATTGGTTCTTACGTTCCGTCATGTCAGGACAACAAATAACCCGTATGAATATTTCATGTGAGTCAGCCGGTGTGCCTGTCGTCTTATCTTTACCCTTATCGAGTGTAGGGGAACACTGCGATCAAAAGAGGTAATAAGGTGAACCTTGTCACCGGCGGAAGGGGTGCTGAGGGAAAAATATCGTAGGTAGGTATAACAATGAATTTCTGATCATCTTCCGTTTTTAAATTCAAACGCAGACGAGAACGAGCCGATAGATTAACAGAGAAAGCTCTCACGACTAACAGAACTGCCAAAGAAAATAATACCGCAAATTTCTTATACGAGTCCGTTTTAGGATTCTTCTTAGCGTGTCGATGGAAATCTAAGTGATATAATAATTTATGTTTAAATTGCATTATAGTTTGCGAATGAGGATAATTTGATATATATGTCTAGACATTGAACGTTGGGAGCTCTGCCAAACAGGGTTGACGTGACGTGGGTGATATCGATCGACGTTGAAAGGGGTAAAAATATTTTTACATAAATTCTTAGCTTTCATTTGCTCAAACTTACACGTGGAATGTACTGTTCGTGTACTCGGAGTCCCTCTGACGTAAAATTCACGCGTTTCTCGTCGAGCTGCACCTAATAGTGACTGACAAATGATCAGTGAGGAAAAACGATGCCGTATAATGGTTCTACTTTTTGGTTAACGTCGAGGGCTCCGGTTGCTGAAATTTGAGAAACCACAAACTCTGCAACAGAGCGTAAACGCACGTAAACACAATTACCGTGATGTAGGGATCTGCTGACGTCGCCTGTTACATCAACCATGCTAAAGCTACTGCATTTCGCTTCAGCGTAGAAACGGGCACACGCGTTTAATAATCACCCAAACTCAGCAGAGATTTTCAAACACGGAGGGTAAAAATGACCGTTACATTATACTATATTAAAAAAAAAAATCTATACACAGTTATATTTTTTTTTTTAGACCGCAAAGAATTTTCTCCAAATTTGCCTGCAGTGTTTTACAAACTCTTTCCACCCTGGAAGAACAATTAAGATTTTACGATGGATTATACCTGGTGAAACTGCAGTGATTTATGGGTTTTGAAAAGTCATTGTTAACCAACGTTTTCAACTGAATCGAGAACTCCGCGCGGACAGAACCATTCGCTGTGGTTAGCAAACAGTGATGCACGGTCAACCTGGTTTGCGCCAGTTGGCTGAAGCAAAACGGGGAGCCTGTGCATCACATTAATTAATTTCCAGCAAAACCATTGATTTGATGGCAACGCCCGCGTCCACTCTTCGCCAAGGATCACGTGAACTAATATCAACTGAGACCTATGAGCCTCGGGGTGATCCAGGTATCACCGTACTGGGTCAGTCGAAAGTTTCCGCTGGAATACGTTGTTACGTGCTGAAATATGCAGAAGTACAAAAAAAAGCACAAAATTTTAAACCCGAACTCCTATTTTTAGACAAAATTTGACGAAAAATCGTTATTGTGTCCAATGCATATATATAGGCATACGACGTTGGTAACAGTACTACCTCGGACAGAGAGGAGCGAGCGTGCAGAAGCACCGTTTCGTTGTGAGAGAAAAACTTTTTCGAAACTAACTGAAATCTATATTTACGAATCGATTCGTTTATCGAGGGCGTTCGGAGTCCGAGGGGCGTGATGTTTGGATTCAATTGATGAAACGACGAAATAACGTGGTGCCGGGTGCCGCTAGGTAGGTATATATATGTGGAAACAGTGGATACCAAAACTGGTATAAATTTAGCGCGTCGTTCAACAATAATGTGACAAAGGCGAACGATTTATCAGTTGGAAACCGATTGTTTGCGACAAAAAAAATGATCATACATTGAATTTACCTGCAGAGTAGGTATTTTTGGCAAATCGTACCTACGTCCGGTCGTTCTTCAGTGACTGCTTGTCTCTGTCGGCCAATAATCATATTTAACAGAATTTAACCAGCGATTTGTGTCTACATCCCCGTCGCCCATGGCTCCATCCTTTTGGTCGAGCTATGATGAATTTCCGATTTCCGATTTCACCATGGAAATCGCTGCTGTGAGAGATACTTTAAATGTGGCTTGATTTACCTTCGCTTCGTATTGCTCTATTACTGCGCTTATCAGAAAAAAAACTATAGAGCTCTGGGGCGGGAAGTTAAACCGCTTGATTATATGACTTGAAATTTGAAAAATGAATAAACTTTGATGTTTCATGTCTATAGTTTTAATTTGAAGTGTTTTAGTTTGGTTTGGTCTGAACGATTGTTTGAACTAGGTAAAAGCCTGGATTCAGATTTGGTAATAGGTATAATTGCAGCTGAGCGTGGGAAGTTTTGATTAACAAAATAACCACCGGGTGAGTTATACCCGATAATCTACCTAAATTTTATATTAATTGGCCGTCAATATGTTTACGAATAAATATTTCGCCGTACCGTATTCGCCCTGTTCGAGGAACAAAGGTATTTAATTTTGGTGGTGGTTGAGTAAGCTCCATAAGCGTTCAACAAACAACGGAAATAAAATTAATAACGACTGTTTGCCGATGTGTTAATATCGAAGGAAAATACAGCTCTGTAAATACACCTTGAAATTTAATTCTCTTCTCTTGAACGGCGCGCGCAAGAAAACCAACAAAAGCGAGATACCTCCGAGCAGCGAAGGACGAAGGTTTAAGGAAGAGGAGCTTCAACCGTTGTCTTCTGATTCTTGCTTTTATAAGCTTTGTTTATCTTCCTCGGAGCGGACGTTTTACAATTGCGTTGAGTGCGAAGCCACTGCGATTCTTAAAACAAGAGAATTAAAACCTTCCTCCAGCATCTCTCAATTCATCCGTATGCCCGACTAATCGCAAATCTCCATTTACAATTCCCATTAATTCCTGAGTGATTAAAAAGTTGAATAAATAAAAACTGAGGAAAAAATAAACTTCAAACTAACTACGTACACCGTATATATATACCTACACAATACGACACGACGTTATTTTACTACACTCATCAAAAGATAAGAGGGTACTAAAACTCTGACAAAGTTATTTATGCGTTCGTAACTTACAGCCGGGTTAGTGACTGAGCGTGACATTTTTTTTGTAGTTTCTTTTAATCCTCTATGTTTTGAGCCGGCTTTCCAGTCTATCCGAAGACCGTAACCCCCGGGGGTTGAAGAGGGCAAAAAAATAGAAGGACTAGGAAAGGCATGGGGAAAAGATACGGCCTCCTTTCTCCGGTCATTAAAACTCGAAAGAATGTCGCGTGCAGGATTGAAAAGATCGATTGAAAACGAAAAATAATAGCTGTTTTGATTCTCATTGTCAGACCAATTTCTACCCTCCACTGCACCTAAGCATACCTATGCATCCATCCTTCGTAATAATAAGAGAGAGAAAAAAATATATACACATATAAAAATTTATATGTACCACGGGTCGCGCCCTCCGCATATTATTTATGCATACACTATTCTATTATTTTCCACCTAACGCACTGGAGTTCATTTTCATCCTTGTTGGCATACGGGGGTGGTCCATTGGGACCTCCGCGGGGGTCCGGACCTCACATCTCGTTCAAAAGGCCCCGCGTCTGACCCCGTATCGGACCTGCCCACTGCGACAGGTATATTTTTTACCAACGAAAACGAGCGGTGCATAATCCGGGCGTAAACTTATGCATGTAACAATTGGTAATAACGTCATAAATTTCCTATAAGGTGACAGGGTCGAAGTTTACGACAATTATTCTAACCTTTTTCGAGCCTCGAGGTGCAGTTTAATTAAAATACAAATCGACTATATGGATACAAACGATTATTATTAAATCGAATACCTTTGAACAGCATTTTATCGAATGAAGTTACACCTGATCTGATGTATGTAAGTATATGTAATATTCCGACATAGATGCGATCGGGTGCAAGGGGTGATTCGGTTGCGGTTCAGCATCGAGCAGTGCGCTCGGTCTATCAAAAGAATGTCCTCTTTGACGGTTGGCCCCTGCGAGATGTGGTGCGGAAGATGAAGGGGTCGAAGAACGTTCTCTGAGGAGGTAAAGCACGCGGAAGTAACACTTCTGGCGCACCTTGGCTCGTCTATACGAAGACATTCCTTCGCGTGTCTCTCCCATTCGCTTTCGCATCGCGGAGAAGGGCGACGTACGTACGATCGAAAGCCAAGATTGAAGGCTAAGATATTTTGCGCAATTAATACGAAACAGAAATCGTCTAGTTTAGTTCCAAAATTCATTCATCGGTACATAAAAATAAAATGAGCGAGACACTGATTCCAAATTTAATCAAAGCCAGAGCGAATTCTCTAACCTGTACGTTGAGATGAACTGAAAAAATATTGTATCGCTAATACGAATGCATAGCTAATAATTTTACGCATGTATATCAGAATATGTAGATTTTGAAATTTGTAAACCCGGTGAGAGAAGGGCGAGGCTTTCGGGCAGTTTGTGAATATACGTTACACGTATACGCGGAACGGTAAGGAATCTAGCTAGCGCTTGTCATTAGCATCTCTGCATCCCTGCCGGGCATCTAGCAGGGCCTAGAACATAGCATAGTAGAGATCTGAACTAAACTAACAACTCTGCCAACTCACTCGTCTCCCATACAGTATACATGGGAGATGTTTTTCTTTCAGAGCTACCTGACCGCCCTGCACTGCTCTTCCCTATCACAGTCTATTCACTGAGTCAGTCTTGAAAAATTTATATCTCGGTAACGAGGAGCGGGATTGCCTTGCCGTTGTAGTTCCGTATTTTTTTCTTTTTTTTTTGTTTTCTTTTCATTTTTTATTTTGTCTTCACATATGCTATTTTCTGTTACTTTTACTCTTCATTCGCAGTTTCAAAATTCAGTATCTTTTATACCATTTTATCCCTACTCACGAAAAATGAGGAAAGATAAAGCAACGATATATCTGCAGTGGTTCAAACTTTAGCTAAACTCGTGAAGTGAAAGTAATTCGCATTCACATCGTCCCAACAAATTTAACAAATTCATTTTGATATAGAAATTTAATTTTTTTGGTTTTCATTTTGGCAGGGATCACTTTTGAACGGGTTAACTTTAGAGGTCACTGTCACCTCGTGCGTCTCGTATGTAGTACGCGGTTTTATCCGATTACTACGCGTAATCAGAGAGAGCGAACGAAATTACGAAGCGATTTTGCGAACGTCCCCGCAGCTACGGGCTCTACCCTAAACCGTTTCCGTTTTCCTGCGGAGCGGACTTTGGCTCACCTTGCCGCTTCCGGAGGGGGTGGTGTAAAGCATTTGTTAACGAGGAGGGCTTGTTGTGCAAATTAACGAGTACCACGGCAGCCATGGCCGACGTTCATCAAGGCTTTGGCGGATGAAATATCAAATAAGTTATATCGCTTCCACGATCTCCGTGTATTCAATGAAAACAAAAATCATTCCAATGTTAAATAAAAAAAAAAAAAATTGCAAACTCAGATCCTGTTTGGACGTTGTTCAACGGAAGCAGGTCGGACCTTAAGCCCAATAAAGCAACGCCCTTTTGTTACTCTTGCTATTCTACTCGATATTTTTTTATTTTTTTCATTTTTGGTTTTTTTGCACGAAATTGGAACGCATAGAATGACACAACTCTCCGATAAGAAAATCCTCAGAATCTGATTCCTAGGCACGAAGAAACATCCAGGCGAATCTAAAAGTCTAAACAAGAAGCCCCTCCACTTCCATCAAATTTCCTAGGCGGAGTATTACAACCCCAATAAACCATGATCTTCCAGCCCAAAATATTTCTATCCCTGAAGCACACAGTTAAATTTCTAAAATATTTTTATATGTATCGTTTCTGAAACTATATTACTATCGGCTTAGTATCGATGACGGAAGTCTGTTTCCCGACTGAAGACAATTTTCGAGGGCTTAAGTATCTGAGTAAAATTTAAAACCGTCTTTGTATTCAAGCTTAAGCATAAAACTGAGAACAAGCATAATTATCCGGGTAACCCACCCCGCGCTTGGCTAATTCAAGCGCCTACTCAACGATTGTCGTTAAAACTTATACAGCGAGCTAATCTTGATGAAATCCAACTCACAGTCGCAGAGCCAAGTCTTCCGAAGAAAAAAAAAATAAAATAAAATAGCAAAGGGGACGGACTTTTTATTGACTGTACATAAACACCGGCTTAGCCCTCTCCTCGATCCAGGATCAATTTGTGAAACTTTGTCATTAATTTTCCATCGGTATAAGAAAACTTCAGGGTTCGTCACTCCGTTGAGCAACAGCTAAAGCAAAATACTTTTCCAAACAATATAACACCATCATTTCTTCGTCTTTAACGCGAACTAGTAAAACGAGGGATGATACTCTTACCGGGTATAATATGCTGGTCAATGTACTGACGTATACATATGAATAAATATATTACGATATAAATCTATAATTATCTTATCAACGTGGACACAAAACCTGTGTTGCAGGCTAGTGTCGTTCTGGGATCAGCCTGCAGGGCACATATCCAGGCTTTTTGACCTCTTAATAGAATAATGTGTCCGTCTGTCTGTCCGTCTGCCTGTCTGTCTGTCTGTCTGTCTGTCGAGTCGAGGTGAGCCCGTAAGCCATGTTCTGTGAGTGACGTTAACGTAGCACATTGCCAGAATGTTTATCGCCCTACCATGGGTGGATAATTAAGCGAGTTTATGGACAGTTGCCTTATATGTGTCAACTTAATTTATCGTACAAATTATTACAATGGCCCTTAGATAATGACGGTAAAATAGCGGGTGAAAGTAACTTCGCAACTTGATGGTCTCGATGCTCAATGAAGACAAAATGTTAATTTAAAATAAATTAATTAATAATTATCAATTGGATTCAAAGATCAATCGGTTAATATCGTTTTTCGGAGTTTACAAGAGGATCATTATTTCCGAATTTTTTTGTGACAGAAAGGTTTCTCTAGTTATTCGTTCGATCATTCTTTTTTTACCTAAATAGACAATCACGTGCATCGAATGTTGTATAAATGTAATTATGATTTTCATATCTATCGTGATAAAGGTGACGGGTGTCGGGGTAATTTGACGTGGAGATAATGACGGCGAGTGGGAATCGCTATGAAGTAAAGGGATTTCATTAGGAAATCCCTGCCTCTTAAAACCCTCTTACCATTTTCCCTCAGGAATAAATAATCAATCGTTCCATCCTCAAAGTTTGGACAAGGAGCTGAGTTTAATCGTTAGGCTGAAAACTTTTATATTTTCATTCTGCTGAATCGGGTAGCTCCCCTTTTTCGTGTTTGCCAAATGAGCGATCTAAAATTTGCCAACTCATGGGGTTTGGCCCTTTAAATTTTTCGCAGAATTACTGGTCACGGAAAACAAAAAATCGTACCTGTTCTGTCTATACCTGAAAGGAGGAAAAGTCAAGTGCAACGATGCCTTATAAGGCGACTTTGGCCATTGTGGCACACCTATACCTATACTACAATTTTTCACGGCCTTGTGCGCCTGATGTTCTGGCGTCTTTCCATTTTAATCGTAGTACGATACGAGTTTTATAAGGACATTGAAGCAGGTGGTGCACCTGGCTGTCTTGTAATGGGAAAAGGCGATTCATATATTTTTAGAAAATGATATTATCCCGTATTCCTGGCCATATTTGCAGCGACTGAGGTATTCATCTTTTAGCAGAATCGAGTGAGCTGCTGAATTGGATAGTGGTTACTATAAATGGAGTCTAAAAATTGCACTTTGAATCAGAGTTTTACGATTGTTGAACAGTCAGAGAATGGGCAGGCGAATCAATTGACCAAAGTTGGAAGCAATTGATTTTCTATCTTTACTTATGAGCAGCAGATTGAAGGCTGGATCGATATTTCAACTATAACGAGTACTACTGTTTTATTAGCGCCTCCTCTGATCTCGTACTTCAAACACGCTTCTCCTTCGCCCGTGTGAATATTTATCAAGGCCGTTACGCGCGCTTGTTTTTTGCCACCATTGATCATTGAGTATTGGCATTTACGTCGATTAAGTAGCACCTGGCCAATCTCTTTGTTGTTGCGTACCTAGAACGCGTTACCTTTTGCACGTCACTCTTCGAGTAAACGGGTTCTACACTTTCACCGAGTCAAGACCCCTGCACCAAACGTTTAATAGCTTCTAAATTGAGCCTTAGCTAGCGAAAGCGATAAGGTAAAACGCGAGGTAATTGAACTGGAAAATTGAAAAGTACGACAATTTCGACGCGGTCATCGTCTAGTTATAAATCTGCTTCTACATTCCTGCGATATAAAAAATGAAGAGAATTTTCAGAATCGAATTATGGTAGACGAATGTATATGAAATATCGTAGAAGAGTACGGAGTAAGTACGAGTAATTTATCCGCTAACTCTCGCGAGTGGAGTATTATAACTGATAGTAAATGGCAAGTAATTGATAAATTGGTCAGCGAGGAGAATTGGCCAGTCGTCTGATAAAAATTAGAACACAGATAAATATCATGGACAAGAGCTGGCATTCCTTGGTATAGAAGCTGCAGACGTCGAGTACAAAGAAGAAGTGCCCCGCGGGGCTAACTGGTCGATTATTAATTGACAAGTTTGCTTTTCGTCATTAGAGCTAAAAAGCGCTGGGAAAACTTTGTCAAGGAACTTTTATATTGGTTACCTTTCCGAGGAGGCTGCAGGGTTAAGTCTTTGTCTCCGGTATATAAACTTCTGAATCAGCTCCTTGACCTTAACCCTGTAGGTGGAACCCATTATTTTTTATGTACTCGTATTTTTTTCCCATTTTTTTGTTATTTTTTTTTTTTGGTTTTCAGTGACACGAAAGGCTTAAGAATAATTGCAATTAAGAGTAAACCAAGAACCTGGGCTACACATTATTCGCGAGAAAATTTTTTATCTCTTTGGTAAATATAAATAAATCCAAGCTCATACATTCCCTGGAAAATGTAGCAGCTACGTTATTCAGCACGTTATGCCGAACACAAGGCGTTATTATTCGTGTGCGGTTTTCACGTTTGCTTTGTAGCCACCGAGGGTTTATGTGTTCTACGTTATCTCACGCCTTCCCGCTGCCACACCGCTACTCGACCACACAATATTCTCCTCTACCTTATGAGAAACTGTGCTTATAGTTAGTCCGTATATGTACAGTTGGATATATGTTCGCATATATCAACAGACGCGTATTAGGGTGCAGGTCCAAAAACACGTGCTTCTGATTTTCAGCGTAGACCAGACAATAAAATGAATGAATCAAAGTGGGTACGTAAAAATTGAGCCGAATCTGAACATGAAATAACTGATAATGAAGCACAGATCGTCTAAAAAACTCGAAAAATTTGTCCAAAATGTAGCAGAAACATAACGAGTATCGTGAACATCGTAACATTCCATTCGAATATTAACTGGGCGCGTTTTACTTTTTCGAAAAATCAAAGTTCAGGGTTTGAGATTCTTTCTTGAATATCCCGATACACGTGTGTATGTATGTATGTATGTACATAGATGAAATTCTACTCCTTGGCTTACGTCTACAGAACTTAACTACTTTTGTCTTATCGAAGTCGAAATGCCCTCAAACGGGATCTGGGAAACCGATTGAAACCGGGAGCCACCGCTTAACGTGGGTAAGTGTTGCCGGCATGATCGAAAGACTACCTTTTTCCCATCTAAAGAACGCGGCGGTAACCGTAAGATTCGTTTTAATGGTCGAACAAAGATAAGTAACACTTTTCTCTCAAATGATCTTGCTCGCACGGAGCACTATATACAACACAGTCTTCCTGCACAAAGGGTAAAGCGATATCTAAGAAGGAAAGCACCACTACCTTCTCCCACCAATATCATCATTTATTCCAGGCACCAGGCACCTTTACACACGGGTCTTCAAAGCCTTCTTCGCAAGATAACCCTGCACCAACCCTAGACAAGATAGTGCTGGAGTACTAGCGCTAGACTTGCGGTAGAAAAAAGCACCTCGAGCTCCGTAACAATCGGTTATAATCGTCTTCTCTGATCCTCGCTTTAAATACTTCCTCTTTATCTAGTCACGTAGGTACACATACAAATGTTGTGTTTTGCATAGAAACCTAAATCGTAGATGAGGTGTGTAGCGTATAGTATTTGCTGTAGAAATATGAAAGTCGAGTTGAATGCTGATCTGAATAAAGAGGGAGAGCGAATCTTTAACGACGAATATCTGATCCCAGCCGCAATTCACTTTTATTTGGGACAAGCCGTGCCTCACGATGAGCCTATAAATTTGAAGAACTCTTCCAGCATATCGTTATATTCCCTCATTCATCTTGGCATGCTTGCCTGAACGTGATATCGCGCAAAGTCGTCGACATTCTTTGCTCTGTGGTTCCGAGCTCTGAGCTCCCGGTTCCTGCAGGCTCTCGGTATAATTCCTCGTTCTACGAGCTTTTCTCTTTTCTCTATTTTTACATAGCTAGATATTCTTTGGCTGTGATATTCCATCTTTTTCCGCGAATAAAACAGACCGTTTTTTTTACGCGAATGGTAGTCATCCCTCAATGCTGTGACCGAAATTTGATCCTCCCACCCCGTGTCGTCCATGAAAACTCGAAAACCTTTCCCTCTTATCGTTTCGGTTTATAGTAGATTTCTTCTACGATCTATACGCCCTTCTCCATTGTTACTTTCGACCAGCCGATTTTACAGGCTCAATTCTAGCCTCCAATATCTCGAGAAAAAAAAGGAGATTCTTATCAACGCTCCCGAGATTCTACAAAAATTCCAATACCATCACAGGCTAGTGATTTTTTCGGATCAGCGCTTAGACGCATGCTGTAAGTACAGATGGAGGATCCGTGTATTGAAAGAGAAAAAAAAATTCAAAATCCATCGATACAGTTATTTGAATAAAAAATTGCGAATGAACGGCATATAATGCTAAGTTGATAACTGGGTATGATTTCACCCTCTCTTATACATCCCTGCCACGAGCATGCGGTGAGACGCGTTACATACAGCCGTTGGGTATTTACGTTGGCCTATCTTCAAACTAGCACCTAGCACACCTTCGTGCGCAGCTACAAGCTAAAATCGGATGTACGTAGCTGAAGGATCCGCGACGCCTCGTGTGCTTGGCTGGGCGTTAATTTAACGAGAAATTACTCGAAGCTCAGATCACATGACGCATAGTCGCAAGCTCATTGTCAGAGCTGGGTCTTTGACGAGGTAGTATCGGCCGAGGAATGCACTTAGAGGATGAATTTAAGAATTTTTGTTTGATGCCCCGAGCAACGCATCACCATCTTCTCTCGATCAACCGTACTCCGCGATCCTAGTAAAGGCATAGAGAGAGAGAGAGAGAGAGAGGGAGAGCCTCGCTGACGCTAGTAATCCATCACGAAGCTGTCTATACCAGCTTCGAAACAGCCTGCCCCGGGGCTAAACCAATCCATGCATTTCATTCCCGTTCGCTTCACTCAGGGCTGACGCTATTTTTCATCGTACGGCTGCATCGTCATTTTCTGATACGGCTTCGCGTATTCAACCATCTCGGTTCGCGGCTTCCAAGTCTATAACCGTGACAAGTATTCGACTTCGATATAGACCTTCTTTATCTCTTAATGGAGGATGAATATCGCGAACGATATTCGCCCGGCTTTTAGTGTTTGGAAAATTCATTTTTTTTTTTTCGTTTCGTTGATGAATATCGCTCGCTAAAGTCTGAACACCGAACAGCCCTTGTACAACTAGTGTTTATAGTTGTCAGCCGGTTTTTCGCTCACTAAATGAAGAGGCGAGGGAAATACAGGCGGGCACCTACTTCCTAATATTTTTTTTACCCGAATCATGTAATTAAATTTCAAGGGATACCGGGGCCGAGTCAGGGTGGAAGTAAATGAGCAGCTAGACTGGCTCGCGGCATTGGCACTGTACGGTCTCCGGTGTTTCGTGCGTGTGTAACGTTGACTAAAACCCCCCCGTAACCCCCCCTCCCCCCGTTCCCCTACCGTACGAATGTGCCCGCGTCAAGGGCTCAATTAGCGAGCGATAACGAACGCTCAAGAGTAAACACAACAGGGGACTAACCCTGCCAACGCCAAGCCAGGGCTTTCATATTTGTGCTTGGCTGCTGCGATGGCGACCTCTCTCTCTTCTCTTCTCCTCTCTTCTCTCGTCTCCTCTTCTCTCCTCTCTCCACTCTTCCATTCTCTTCTTCTCTTTCCTCTCTTTCCTCACGTCTATCCCGTGTTTCTGCCCTGGGTAAAGCTCGACGCGGGTATAATTGTTGCCAACGTAGAGCCAGCACCGAACAAGTGCCACGCGGAAACATACATCGCGTGTTTTAGTATTTTGGAAAATTCTTATCACCCGGCGTGGATTAAAGCAGAAAACGTGACTAATCTGGTGCCGAGGACGTTGCAGAAGACACGGCTCGCTCCTCAGCATCACTTCGTGTTACATACGCAGAGCTTAACAGCGATTAGACTTGTTTTATCTGCCCCGGGAGACGTGTAGAAAAATATATAGTTTCGAATGATATCGTAAGGAAAATCTTTTGATAAGAATTGATACCTTTCTCGGGAACTATTATACTGTACATATGAAAGGTTTTTCTCTGGACTGGTAAGGATTTTTTTGCCACCCTTTATAAATTGTGCATATAGCGGAAGGTTTTAACGGGGCGTTTGCAGTGACTATACGCGATCATAACCGTTCTTCTCGCTTTTGCAGCTCAGGGAGAAAAGCGATGAGAAAAGAGTTTGTCGACTTGGTCAGACGGTGGGTGAACTCGTTAGGAAAAGAAATAAACATGGCGTAGTTCGGCGGGTAGCCAGCCAACCAGCCAGCCAGCCAGCCAGCCAGCCAGCTGGTGCGCAGATTTTTATTTTAATGAGTACGAACCACGGCTGGACGCTCCCGGTTCTGTGCAGTCCCTTCATCCTTACCTTTACAACCCGCCATATTCAAAGCGAACCAAGTTTAACGCGACACTGGTTTGAAAATGTGAAAAACATGAGAGAAACGGATCTAGAAATGAACAAGGACATAGAAAAGGAAACCGAATAATTTTTGCTAATTAAAAATAATGAAAAATCAATATGTAACTTTGTATAAAATTGTGGATACACGTTGCTGCCCGATACTTGGAGCTCTGCAGAGGCTCCGGTCCACTCGACCCCAACGGCCAGTTAAGAGGTCGCGACGACGAGACTCTGTAAACCAAACCACAAGCCTATAACCCTCCTCTTTGCCGGTGGCTGCTGCAGTGAATTTAACGATAGCCAGGGATAAAACCCCTCGTGGCTTTGAAGTTTAACAATTTCCACATTTTCTCATCCCCTGTATATATACCCGTCCTCGACTTTCTTCTCCTTCTCCTCGTCAGCGCCCCTCTAAAGCACTTCCCAGCTCCCTATCTTCTCTTTCTGGCTGATCGTAAGACGTGACGCAGCTTCGCTGAGCTGAGGCCGATATACTCCGGGCCTACACACCTTTCGATACATAAACATTTCCACCGAGTACAATAGCTGCCTGCACTACTCTCCACTCCGATGCTATAACATGAGGCTAAATCGAAACGCGAGCTACGGAGGCGTGTCGAAACTAATGCACGCACCCCCCTGAAACAAGCTATGCCGAAGGTGATGTGCGAGGCACACAAACAGCTAGGGGAGAACTCGAAAACTTTCTTTGTGTCCGTAAAGTATAGGCATTATACCCACCTACTTATCTTGGATATGGTAACTAGTTGATAGTTCCTTTGCGTGGTAGGAGGCACTCGATAAATTGCGCATTTGATCAAAACATACTTTACCATTAGCATGAGACAATTTGTCAAACATCACTAATCGAGGATCAAGAACGGAGAAAACTGTACCAACACTTTATATGCATAGAAATAATAAAAATTATTCCCGCGTTGGTGTTTCCGCGAGTCGTTAGCGTAGCCGTAACCCTCACCTTCTCATTCTTCTAATTGTAAAGCTAAGAAGCGTGGGGTGAGGAATTAGCTAAATTAACCCTACAGCTATAAGCCGCGTACTTCACCGGGTTTCTTGCGCAGTTGAGGCTACAACAGTGGTGTCGTTGTCCTAGTATAGTAGTAAAGCTATCTGTTAGACGGTACGTAGAGTTTGTGCTTTAGAAGCCTAGGAGTGCAGAGAGGGGTCTAAGGCGTTGCATCCCAAAGCCTGGCGCAGCTGTAACATTCTCAGGAGTTTGAGGGCAGCTTGTAGAGGGCGATCAACTAGAGTATGGCAAAGAGGTTGCCGGCATAAGAGAAACGGAAAGGGAAAGACGATGGGAGGGAAGGGAAGGGCTGGTGTGGAAAGAGCAGCACAAGGGGACACAAAATTGAAATGACGAAAGCGGATCATCCTACAAGGGAAAGGGGATGGGGATGGGGACGGGTCCAAAGCTGCGTATCTACCTTGCCGCCTGGTGGATTACCACGCGTCCTGTATGTGAGAAAAATTATTTAACGCGTTACCTTTTTACGGTAGAACTGGTCTCCGGGCTCTGCCCGTGGCCTGTATCGAGAAAATATGTAGAGCCATAAAAATGCATCCAAAGAATTAACACAATCATTATTATTCTCAAGCTATGAATGTATACCTGTATGGATTACACACAGTAGGAAAATATCAAGCCAGAGTACTCCCATAATAATAAACTAAATCCATTAGAGCCAGTGCGATATAGAGGTGGTAGGGAACTGGAGCATCAAAAGTTTGCGTTGCGAGCGAAATGGAACTTACATCCCTCGGGAGACCGTAAAACTACAAACAGGAATGTTGCGACGTGCAGATAGTCAATTTTCACTCGAGTTATCGGTGTTGGGGTGGTAAATCTTCGAGTGCCTTAGAAGGTATATATGTATGTGTCTTGCAGCAACTTTCTGACTATTATGTTATATTTTTAGGACGTCGCAACACGTTGTATATAAAAAAAAAAAAAAAATTGATAACCATTTAGGGGTGGATTTTTTATTTTTCAACTCGTCTCTCTTTTAACGCCTCGATTAATATTAATACGAGAAACTGAAACAGCTGTTCATCCCGTACGTGCAAACTGTGAGGTCCGCAGTGATGCCCATGGCGTATTTTCCGAGGGAAAAAATTAAAAAAAAAAAAACCAAAAAACCGCTTAATAACACGTCCCGTTAGGAAGCTGCTTTCCCCTATCCAAATCACTGGAATGTAAGGAGATAAAAAAGCGAGCTGTACCTCGCGAAAACATCTTTTAATTCTGGAACGCGAGGGGTGAGGAGAAAAATGAATTTCTTTATTTGTTTTCTCTTTTATTTTTTTGGATCTTTTTGTTCAACCTGATTAAATTCTCGCTGGCTAATTAATGACCGGCGTAATACATCCATCCCTCCATACTCTTTCGATATATCTAAAAATTCACACCGTAAGTTCAGTGTATAACTCCAGGCTGCAGAGATCTGGACAAAGATAACGAACCATCAAACACCACCTGAAAACCCGCACGGTCCTAAAGCACCACTGAACTTTTAAACCCGTCGAATACTTGTTTCTTAATTCAAAGGGATCCTCGAGACCCTATTGAGACGTACACACATGTCAAGCTCAAGACCCACTAAATTCTTGAACAATTCTGAAGGCACCCGCTCGTTTATTTCGCTCCTCGTCGTAACGCAGGTGAAAGAAGAGGGTTAAGCCTAGTCACCTGTAGATCACAAATGTAAATGATCAAGGAATCAGGCTGCTTTATCTCGGACTACGAGCTTGAATATAAAACAGGACCCCCAACACTCCGTCCGGGTTTGTATGTAGGTGCACAGCAGTCCTGAGCGTAACCGCAGTCTGTGTCGACGGTTACCGTTCCCTCGCGATCCGATCAGGGTGGTTCCTGCACCGGTCTCTCGTCGTGTTTCTTGATCCTCTGGCTATTCCACAGTCGATGTTCACCTTTCGTGTACAAAGTTCAGATAAGATCACCAATTATTCCTAGAGATGGGTTTTTGGTCTTAGCAAAGGCCTGTCAATTACGAGTGTCGGGGGGCCTCGACCGGTCCATGAGCATGAGAAATGATCTTCAATCTCTCTATCTCTCGGTGGAAACGGCGGATGAGTTCTCGAGTCAAAATAAAGGGTTGAAGTAACCAGTGCATTACATATTGATGGATCTATTTACGGGGCGTGGTTGAGGTCAGTTACCATACGATCTTCACATTTAATGTATTCGTTGCTTAAGCCTAAGAGACGAACATGAGCTTGGCGCCTTAAAAAATCTGTATGGGTATGTACGTCAATCGCTAATCAGCTTGAGAACCGAGACTCCGTAAACGAGTGTTACCGTCGTCGACCGACTCCTCGCTCAGAGCGTATAATTACGTACGCACACAAGGGAAAACCAGCCGTACCATACTGTCCTCTGTTACCCTCGCTGGTACATAGCCAACCCCTTGGTGCCGCCATAGCTCCACACCGCACCGCACGACGCAGCCACAACCGCCAAACATTTACATTTCTTGTTACCAGCTCCCTTTCTACCTCCCACTAAAATGTCCCTTCCGAAAATACGCTTCGCCGATTTATTGAAACGTGCCAACCGATTAGCATATCTCTCCTCGCGTTTGCTTCCACATTTAAATATACTTTGTACACTCCGAGTTGGTACCTATGTATGTGTGTATTTACCGTGTTTCTTCGGTTCAGGGTTGGCTTTTGACGATGTCCACGAGCCTATTTATATATGTATAATAGACGCGGAAGAGGAAAGAGAATTCCAAAGCGGATTGTAGATCTCGGGATATAGGTACTTGCGGATATCGAGGGACTCCGATCGGAGCGAGGTTAAAGTTTAATCGTGTTTGAGCTTCGATGGGACTAGATTTGATAACGCATCGTTAAACATGGGTACGAGGACGGGTAACGCACGAGGAAGAGCCTCCGTAAGCCTCTAGACACCCCTAAATTCTCTGTAACAGCTCTGTATGCACGTATACGGTATATAGTTTGTTAGTAGCACCACGATGACGCCGCCGCAGTCGGTGCTGATTGCTGATTATTCACAGACGCTAGAATATACACAGACAACCTGGCGCAGCGGCCGGGCAGGATGTGCGCGCCCACGAATGAATCCATGATATATACGACCATCATACGTACAGCACACAACAAGGCGTATGTACGCAAATGCGTATGCACAGGGCCGACGCGACCCTCGCTGCCGAAACTGTTAATATTTCATCAATTCACAGCAACGCTGATTGAGCCACAAAGACTTGTTGGGACGATTTAAAAGGTTTGCTTTTTGTCTGGCTGTATTGATTACGAACGTACTTTTTTTTTTTTACAATTATTATCATCGTCTCTTTCCCTATAACGATTCTATGGGCATTCGTATACGATCACATTAACGTGGGAGAGGTATTAACTGACAAATTTTTCGACTTTCCCTCAAGCGGTGTGTTAAGGGATCAGAAAATTGCCGTCACTAATCCTCTGGGTGCTTCTCCGTACTAATTTACCTTTAGAGTGCTGAATTAATATATACTGTAGGATCGTACAAGTCGTTAAACTGCATTCTTAGAATGTTCTCTGCACGAGCCCATGTCGGTCTGTTTGAAAATCTGAAATATAGATTTTTTTTCTTCCTCTTCTTTTCACGTGATTCAAGAAAGTGTGCAGCCGTTCGACTCCGACTAAGCGCATTGACACGTTTTCGAAAGTTTTTTTTCCGTTGTCGGAATCGACGACATCGAAAACTAATTACTATTCCTTACCATATCGCGATTTGCATTTGCTGGTCGTTAGGTTTAAAGGTCCGTAGAGAAAATTGTTAAAGTTGTCTCGTTACCGCGGTTCGTATAAAGAACAAACCAACGTCAATGGCACGCCGGGTATACACGGTCTTCCAAACCTGAGGCAAGAAATATTATTTATCACAACGACAAACGTTACAAGCGCCGGTTACTCGCTTGTTGACACGCCGGAAGGTGGTGAAAGGTACTTTAGGACGAACCAGTTACTGGTCTATAATTCCATTAACTCAAGATCCAAGCCCCAACCGCTTCGCAGTATCGATTCCAGACCTCGTGGAGAAGGCTAAGAAAATGGGTCAATTCTGAACGATTTTTAATACATTTCTCTATCCCCACTACGTAGACTATTAGATAGAAAAAAGTGGTTGGTAACATTTCCCAATTCAACTGATTAACGCTGATGAGAATGCATCGCTAAAAAACTCATCGCAACCACTTCGCGTGAGGCTTCTTTTCAAAACCCATTTAACGAATTTGTATTTTTGCTCTGTTCCAGGTGAGTGTCGAATCCGCCTACCTCGTTGTCCGGACAAAACGCAATGGGCAACGCGCAATTGGTGTAGCGGTAAGATAAATAAATCTAGTTTTAGATCTGATATAAGAAAGTCACTTGACCAGACGCAGAGCCGCGTCGAAGTAAAAGACGAAGAGAACAGTCTCGAATCACGAATCGATTTTCTAAATCCCTTAAGACGGGCATCCCCGTCTGTAGGTATAAGTTAAGCGCTACGGAAACAACCCCTCATCGTTTGATACCCGAATATCCCATAAACATCTTTCGCAGAATTAATGCGGGTTTTGATATCGGCTTTTATCAAGTTCCTACTCAAAGTATGAAATTATTAGCCAGGAACGTACTCAGGTGTTCTAATGTAAATAACGTATCGTAGAATGTTTTTCTGTGTGGGTGGATGCGTTTACCTGGGTAAGTATTACGTGCGTACACATATACAATGAGTGTGGCGGATGGGAAATACCGACGAATGCATTATTCAGCGTAGTCTTCCTGCCCCACGCAGCGTATCCACCTTTCCCCTTTACCTCATCCGACGATCCGCCTATGGTAACGTCTTCCCTGTGGTTGTCGGCTCACATCGTATCCCGCGAGATTTACCAACTATACCGATTCCAGCTAGACAATCAGGTCTATTTGTTAAGGAGGTCCTCAGTTTGTCCTGGCTCGTTTGTCACTGCGCACTGGTTTCTCTTTCAATGCTGATTTTTCAACCCCTAGTTACAACCTAACCCAGCAGACCATACCACCGAGTGATGAAACGTCGTTAGTTAACTGGATTTAAAAAAAATAACTTTGACAAGCGACGAGACTCGGTGATCAGTCACGACGGGGGGGAGGCTGAAATCAGCGATCGAATCAATTATCGAAAACTCCGGTAATACACGGACCAGACTGCATAAGGCGGGCAGATATACTCACCAATGTATCCGGGACTGATGGAATACTCTAGTAATCCTCAAATAATGACGCGCTTTGACAGGGTAAAAAAAAATACGCAGATTTACCTGTACAAATAGAGAGAGAGATGAAAACAGAGGAGAGATAAAGTGTGAGGTAACTTTTTCTACGATTATAATGTGTAAAGGTGTTTGGTGGGTTTGTACAGATGACGTATTGTACACTATGAACCGTGATACTCTGTTCATTGACTGTCGATTGAAAACCAACTGCGTGTATTTTTTTTCGGGTTGAACCAAGGAACTCGAATGGCTTAAGGCTATACGATTCGAGACGCGTTGGCGACTAGGTTACTTGGTATTCTGTGGGAGCGTCGCGATGCCCTAGCACACGCCAACTATCCGCCGCCAGTCCCTCGACTAACTGAGTTTATTTCGCCCATCACCAAGCAAATATTTGCGATAACTTAAAACCAAACCTAGCCCCCGCAATTTCCAAAGTTCTCAGTGTACAGAAAAAAAAGGTTTATAAAATAAAGTGAAAAAAAAAAATCACCGCAAATTGCGACTGCAGCAACTTACTCCTCTACCATGATGGGATGGGAAAGTCTCTACCCCAACGTTTCTGCGATGTATCGCTTCGGTCTATCGGGAACCGTAAGTCAAACTTCTACTTTCACGTATCATCTTCGTAATGCTTGGCAAACATTCTTTATCGGGAACATTCCGTTTTGAATAACAAAAAAAGAAATGAAAAAAGAGTGAAGAACAGTAAAATATCTCCGCTGCAATCGATCTAACTGCAATTTCTTGTACCGTTTTTTATTTTATTATCAAGTGGTGTTTCGATGAATATAGGTATTTCATTGAGTAGAGTCTCTATCTGTAATATTCCGAGATTATCCACATTTCCGTGCTTATATACGCTTTCAAATTGTAGTATATCGTTATTCGTAGGGATTTGGGGGCGGTACAGTTGGGTTGGTATAAGAGAACATGAGCCCGGTGAACGAGTACTAGTTATTGCATCCGCTCCCGCTGTGTGTGCTTACCTAGTTAGTAGTTTTTAATTAGCATGTATTTACGTAATTTCAAACCCACTTAGCAAGTAACTGGGTGGCGAAGCCGGGAGAAAGAGGCTCGCTCTAGACCAGGCTGCGATAAACATTCAAGTTTGCTCAACTTCCCGAGTCTCTTCGAGGATCGCGGCAACCCCCAACCTACCACCTACCACTACCTTCACCCATCTATACCCTATCTTTCCACCAACCAGTAGATGCCTTCCCACAGCTTCGCCTCGCCGCTACGATCAGGGTATCTGAACTTTCCAAGTACTTTCGGCTTAAAGGGCTGCTCCCCCATTCCAGGATAGGTATGAGGTGTAAGTATGAGTGCGGCAAGGCCCCCTCGCGATCGAAACTACGAAATTCCAGCACTATATCGGCGACTACCGTGCCCCGCAACGTTCGTATTAAACTTTCTTATAGTTTCTTTCGGATCCGCGTGAAAATGGAGGATAATCTCTCGTTCCCGCGGAGAGCTTTTACGGGTTGTTATTTTCCACGCTTTTCTAAAATGGAGTGTAAGTTTGCCTGTAAATTAATCGGGATATAATTACGTGGCTACCAAGTTTCCAAAATTATATTCGCACTCGCGTATAGAAACTTTGCAACGTACTTCTCTATATGGCATGGACATGCATAACTACTCGCGACTTTGGAAGAGAAGAGACCACACCACACGACACGACACGGCTTCTATTTCACGCGAGAGGCGGTGCTATTTGATGACCGTATGTTGGGTATGGTAAGTAAACCCGGTCTCGCTAAGTGGCTATACCAACCCACTGTAGTTACTCTGCCTTAGGAGGGCACGCAGCTTTCCCAGAGTCATTAAATGCCGAGTTAGTACGACACGCTGACTCCTAAGACTAACTTCTATGCGTACGATGAAGAGAATGAGACAAAAACGGAGAGAGAAAGCGAGCGAAACAGTGGAACTAATTCTAAATCTGTTATCACCAAACTAAACTAATGGCGTAAGTGGCAATGGTCACGTACACTTTTGAATTATCAAAAACTTGAACCAAAATTTGATGAACAATGTTGAAAAAATAAGATGTGGGTAGAAATAATTTCAGTCACGTTAAGACTAGAGGGAAAAAGACACCCTGCAGGGTACTCTCTTTACGAGAGTTGCATGTAGTTTGAATCATAAATTCATCTCTCCTTTGGTAGTTATATCAGCTCGAGCTACTCCCAACTCATGGAATTCCGTGCTCTTCTTTCTCTTTGTCTTCCTCTACCTTCTCGTCCTTCTGCTTCTCGTTCTCTTTCTCTTTCTCTTTCTGTTTCTGCCCGGTTCTCATTCTTCTGTCGACTGCATTTGTTCCTTGGTAGATATTCCGTTTTATCGAACGAACTGGGTGCTCGTTCCCTTTTTCCTTTCTGGTTGCCTACAACCAACGAACGGAAGAGGCCTTGCGCGTCCCTTTGCACGTATACGCACACGCTCCTCCGCCTCTTTCCTTCATTTCTCCGTCCGAGACATCGTTTTATTCCGCGTCTCGAATTTCAGACGTTATTATTCACCCTTCCGCGCACCCTCTACCCCCAGACCCGGATCTTGGCCTTTCCTTTACCGTTGGTAGAACCCTCTGAAAGAAGTTCTATCCGCAACCTATCCATACCAACTCCGAGCTTACTTCATCTCGTTTCTTTTTCTCCACTATAAAGCCTCGAAATTTTGCTTCAGCTCCCTCAAACCGACAATGAAGACGCTTTGCCACTTATAGAAGACGATCGACTTCTATATACCAGAATATGTATATACTTTTATCCCCGAGTCTCAAAGTAAGGCTTCGAAACTCCAGGATATATCTCTTTGCCTGCAACCGTTCACAAAACTTATACAAATTTATTCAATACCTATATTGTCACCGATGTGAAAAGACAAACTATAGCAGTCATATAATACACGTAGGTATAGGGTAACAAGGCGCAACGTTCACAAATGCAATGTCCGGTAATTTCTTTTGTTCCATTTCCAATTGATCCGGGCGTATTTCGGGCTCAACCTTTCCTTTGTTGTCGAAGCAAGGAGGACTTGAGGAAAGGAGCTTACTGGCCTCCGGGACTTTAATATCTACGAGCATCGGCAGCGCCTCGCCCTTTTTTCCGTTTCTGGATACTCGGAAGTTCGTAATCACGGGTTACGTATCGTATACTCTAATACGAGGACGACACACTAGTCACGAATATCTACTGAACGTGGACGGAATGACGGATCCAATCGGACCCTTCATCTCACCTGTCACATTTGTAACACCGCGTCGCACCTGGGAGGCTGATTACGTCCGACTCTAATATTCAACCGTTTGTTTATCTGATCCGCTTCTGTAACTACCTACACTTGCCATGAGAGGCTACCGGTCCTCAAGCGATACGCTGGATAGACGAAGACGTCCTACAACCAACACCCAACACCCTGGGCATCCCATCGACCCGAGGTGACAGAGAGATCGCCTCTGGGGTTCTGGCGTCTTGACTGCTACCAGATCGTAGTTAGCTACAACGAATGGACGCCGAATGAATCACGTGTACCAATTAAGGATCAGTCTAGGGATACGGTGTGACGCCCGAAGGGGCTTTTCCTTGTCAATCTCCTAACAGAAAAAGAAAAGGAGGCGAGACACTATCGGCGCATATCGGTAGCCAAGTGATTTTTAATGATTCTGATACCATCCTTTGAGAAAGGATTTTGAAGCATCGAAACTTGGATTTGAAACGGGTGTAAAATATGCTAGGAATCGGATTCCTCTTCATCTAGAACATTCAAGGGTCTGACCATGGACTCCAAAAACTTGTCAGTACTGAATTGGTTCATTTTTTTGTTTTCCAGAAAAGCTCAGTTTCTATGTCTGGGTAGTCTTGCAGGATTCAAGGACCCGATGTACACTTGGCTTAATTATTCTCGACCCCGGTTTATGCGTCAGCGTCGTTTTGACACTCCTCCTCAAACGTTGCTCCAAAAATGTTCAGTTTGAATTTGAAGCTCGCAATTTACGGTCGACTCAATCGATTCGGAATACGTGATATCTCATCGGGTGAAACGGGGAGAAAAAACCTGGTGATAAAAAACGATGAGAATTAGTATCAGGTCGTCCATCGTGTGACCATTCGAAATTCGAATTTTTGACGATAGCCTTGTCCCATAGAGTTGCATCTCTTCGGGGTGAGCCGACAGGCGAACGGAGGCTTTAGGGGTGTAGAACGACGATTTAGGGGTTGAAAAGGGGGGGACTGCGGCGGCGACGGTGGTGACGACGACGCTGACGGTGGCCGCGGTAGCGACAGCAGCGACGGCGCAATGGCGGCCATATTAAATAGCGCATGCGCTACGGTGTTGTTCAGCTGTGAGTCGGGTCGAATGCGAAGGCAATCCTCAGTGCACCGCCTGCTGCCTCAGGGCAACGTCCGTCGTGTTTCCAGCTCGTTAAAGAAACCACCACCCTTAAAGGAAGCTTTCCTGTCGTTGACGTGCCAGTGTGAAAAAAAAATCAAAAAAAATCTTTCGGGACGTTTCATCCCTCGTCTTTTTTTCTTTTCTTTTATTCAAAAGTATAATCGCTGTTACCTCGCCGATTTCTACTATTGGAAAAGAAAAAAAAAAAGATCAAAAAATTTATCATTTCGTCGAAACGATTTCGACCTGCAAGCTCGAGGAACAACTGGACCAAACTTCTTCCCGATACGCAGGACCAGTGTTCTAGTGTAACTTCTGTCTGTGCGACGACGAAAAGTGCCCTGGGATAATAATCATTGTATCGTTACAGTAGAATATTTTGGTAACTTTTTTTTTTTAGTTTTTTTTTTTGGTCTCATCTTTACATTCAGTGGCTCCATAGCGGGCGATCATGGTGCTGCTCTAAGTGTCGTTAAGTGCTTTTTGTGCAATGAAAGCGCCTAGAGGCATCCCGATCTTAGCAGTGGACCAATGTACCAACAAGGTACGTGACTTGATCCCTTCGGTGTATGAGAAAAGAACAAAAAAAAAAAAAATAAATAATAATTTTTATACAGTTTTCACTACGTTGTGCTACGCCCCACCCCATGCAACCCTTACTTTTTCATACCTCACTTAACTCTTTCTACCTGCAGCCTTCGCCTATCATTCTAAAGCCGCTCCTCTGTTATTAAGGACCACCCGCGCGCACCCTCCCACCTCGCCAAGCCCCTGGTAATCCGTAAATTAATACCTTCTTGTCTTACGCGAGTTCCAAAGGTGGTAATTATTTATTTCTTCTAATGGGTACTTTATACTAAAGAATAGTGAAATGGTTTATGAAACGATATAGTTTTCGGTACGGTTTTAGTCGGTATACAGATATTTGGAATATTTCAAATTTTCAATCGATCGATACGCGTCGAAGAGGGGATGCTGCGGATTTGTTTCCCTCAAATATTTTGCCAATTTTCAAACGAACGATCGAGTATCGGTATGCAAATTGAATACCGACGCATCTCCGCCACCTCTTCCTACTCTGCATTCGGTATAAGAGTTCCAAGTGCGAATATCGGCGTTCAATGAAAGATGCACTATGCACGTTGCACTCTGGCGTATACACGTATGGTAGACGGGGTGGGGGACGTCCGGTGACTCCGAAAATACACCCAGTGCGCTAATAAAGCCAGTGACGTGCTGTTTAAGCAGTTACTGCAGGTCCACTGGGGTAGGTACAAAAGAACACCAGAAATAGAGATCCGTAAGAAAATAAACTAAGGCCCCATACGTACGTGAAGTTGAAGAATTTTAATGAAAACAAATGCAACTTGTATTCTTTTCTCTCTCTCTCTCTTAATACAATGAACACAGGTTCCATACATATGCACCATACACCAATGCACCAAAGGCTCCAAAAATAGCAACGCGAAAATAATGACACATGAAACTGTGGGACTCGTCTTCAAGTCAGACATTAAACGTATTCCTTTGGGAGGGAGGAACTTCGAGGGAGAAAATGGAAACGATGAGAAAAGAAAAAAAAAATAGAAGAAGTTTCTTAACACGGTTGAAATCTTTGGTCCTGAAGACACGGTGACAGATGTTTGTTCGTCTGTTCATAAATTTAGCTATTGGATCACTTTTAATCAAATTTTTAGGTAAAGAATAACGAATGATAGGTATAACCACCTCCGTCCATATATTTGGACGACAAATATCGAAATCACGTAGCTAGATTATTAGAATCAATCATGCGAGCGGAATGTTATTACAATTCATGAACCGGGTGTCGAACGTGGAATCGACTTGGTAAAATCATCAATCACAGTAGGCAGTTGAAACGTTGAACCTATCGCAACGAATAACTAGATTGACTTTGGTTAGTCGTCCACCTATTAAAAATACTTAACTCGATGCTTTGTGAGAAGTTCATCGACCCGGTCAGACACGAATCGCGACTCTATGTAAATAATCTCACCCCACCCGCCCTCGACTGTCGTAATAATGTAAGTCTAGCTTCGACCGCTTCCTACCTAACCAAAGGCTGCAGATCGAACCTCGCGATATATACAGGGTGTTCGTATTCATAATCATGAAGCTCGAAGACAAGCTTCATCGCTTTCTAATTGAAATAAAACGAAGAAATTTTCCGGAAATATTTATACAGAGGATTTGTCATTTTGTTATTATCCTAATCCAGACAGTCCGGACAGTTTTAGATTTAAGAAATGATTCGCAAAAGGATATCGAGATAATATCCATTCGAAATTTCTTTGTCAGCAGGAACATTGAAATATGGGATAAATGTGTTCTTCTGTGCTTATCCCTGTGCACAGAGTGCCATTGTGTTGTCTTAAAGCACTTCTGGCCAAAGTCCAAGTCTTGACTACGAGCTAATAACTGCAGCGCGAAAGGATATCTACAAATTTTTTTTTTTTTCTCTCTCTTTTTTTTCACTTTCTATTCTCTCTCTTTCTCTCTCCATTCGACAATATGGTGGGTACCAAAGCTTTTCATAAGCAAAAGTATAATACTTGGCCGTAAATTGCTCAGCTGCTGGTGAAGTCTGTGATAAAAATGGTACAGCGCAAGAAAGAAAAAAAAAAAAACAATTGACCTGAAAGTCAGTATTTGCAGGGTTAATTACCTTTTACAGTGTACAGAATAAAAACACGTCAAATATTTATAAATCAACAGTCTTTCAAACTCTTTGACAAAATTGTTTTTTGACACTGTATATAGGTATGTATATACCTATATATATAGCCTTATACGTGCTCATAGGTGTAAATACATCGTAACGCTGCGCAATATTAGGTAGAAAATAAATAACCAAGTTGCCTTTGAGAATCGATGAAGCGGTTCCCGTTTACTCTTCAAGGGAAAACTGGCTCTCGAGTAAAGGAAAAAATTAGGGCGGTGGATAACCGATTTTTACCGTCATCGGTTCGATTGATTTTCTCCAAGCCCAGAGGTATAAGCTGCCCAATATTATATTGGGCGTTTCGTGGAGCATATACGTATTTTATTTTGCTACGTTAAACAATTCTTGGTGAACTAATGATGAAACTCGTTAGAAAAAAAAGGTCGTACGTTGATTAAATTTTCCTTTGATAAATTCTCCTGACCCAATTTTGTTGGACCTAGTTGTTCCTTTTTTCTTGTTATTTTTTCATTTTTTTTTTCTCTTCTTTGCGATCTTGTATACCGTCCACGTGTCTATACCTATCACGCCGTAACGTGATTTTCTCTATTGATTTTTCACTAACAAAAGGTGAGGGATGAACTGTCTCACGTTACCCTAAGACTATATTTTTTGCCTCTCTGTTCGATAAAAAAAAAAAAATATCGGATTAGGCCGATAGACGAGACTCACATGAACTTCAACACAACTGAATGTTTAACGAAACGATGAAGTAACAATATATGCCTGGTACGTACAACCAGACGCGAGTATTTCAAAACGTAATCAAAATAATAGCAAAGCTCACGCCTAGCTTCAATAAAGTAAAAACAGGGAATACTGTGAAAGCGACAGACGACGACGAGGGCGTCGCGCGCTGCGGATCTCAGGTTTCCAGAGAGTAGGAAAGCTCTTTGTTTCTACACTTTAATTTGTTAAAAGCTTGGAATAGCTGCAGAGAAATCACGACGACACGACATGACACTAGACGAATATATCCAGCGTGAGGTAAATTTGTAGAAGAGTCCGTTTAACCTCCTCGGTAACAAAACCAATGCATTTTCCTGCTAGTATAAGCATCACTAAGTCAACGGCAAGAAACTACCAGCCGAGGAACACTCGAAACGAATAAAATGTCTACGAATCTACTTTCAAGTCTATACCCGGAAGAAATACAAAACCATCGATCATTCGAATAAAAACAAGATGATCCAGTAATCCTGATCACGATATTAAATAATGAACCTTTTACCTAAGATCCGTGACTCTTTACTCTTTACTCCGCATCGTTTGACTTCGATTTAAACCTTGAGTATAAAGTCTGGTGTGTCGGAAGTCGGGTATAAAAGCTCGTCCAAGACTCCAGTCTGCGAAGCTCCGGAATTCGTAAACTAAATACGATGTAGAGCTTCTTTAACAAAAGCGCTGCACACAATCGTTGCCCACCATTACTCCACTATGCTTTTCTTATGCAATGATAAAAAAAAAAACCCTTCAAGATGAATCAGAAATTCACTAGCCTATTCAAAGCGGTTCTAACCGCACCCTTACCCGGTCTGTGCGTGATAGAGCTGATAGGCATTATCGAGGCCATGGAGGTCGGATGTCACGGCGCACACAGGCCAACCGAACAGCAGCAAAGGCCAGAGCCTGACATCCCAGGGCGCGCCACGCTGTGCCACGCAATGTGCTGTGCAGTGTTTGCTACCGGCCCTATAGGCCCTATGCCGTTACGTACGAGAGAGATAGTCGCTTCTTCTTTCGTCCTTCTCACACTCTGGCCCTTCTATCTCTGCACAATGTATAGGAGTGACCATGACACGGTAGACGGCCTAAACTGTACCCAGACCGGCCAAAGCCTACTAAAGCTTGTGACGTATGTGTATCACAGTACGTATACGTATTTGTGTAGTGTTTTCCTTCTCTCACTTTTTCGGTGTTTCTTTCTGTTTCTGTTTCTCTGTCTTTTTTTTTCTATATATCCACCCTACGCGCCCCTGGCTCTCAGGCTTAATCCTAAGCCCGTAGAACGTTATCGAGTAATCGTACAGGATTTAACGAATCGACGATTAATTACCCCAGGCTGATTCAACTGCTCAGATTCTATCGCTTCTCAAGATGGAAAAGGCCACGATCCTAGCCAACCCGCGCGATGTTTTTATTAGTTTTGTAACCATCTGATAAACAATTCTCGATTACAAGTGGTTTTTTTTTTCTCACACATTTAATTCAGGGAATGACCAATCTCTATGAATGATCCAATTACACAGATCAAAACCTTGACTTTTTATATCAATTGCTCTGAATTTCACACAGTTTGTTTATTTATTTATTTTTTTGTTAAAGTAGACGACGTAATCACTCGTATAGATAGCGACTCCCTAGCGTGTGACGAGATCGTATGTCATTAGCCTGCAGCGAGCTGATTATAAAGTTTGGTAAATCACTTCCTCGAGCGATTAAATCGCGTTTTAGAATCTATAATCCAGTGATATCCCCAACCGAAACGGGGAATAGGAAGATGGAAATTTACGACATACTTCAACGTAATCTTGAGTCCACGGTCTATGGTAATGCCCATCCTAGTTGCGCGTGAAATTTCTCCCAGGACAGCGGTAAAACGGACTCCACCAGGATGCGAGAACCAAGTTGAGAAAATCCTTGGTAATGGCGTCGACGCGCTGCACAAGGGGCCATCCCCCATGACTATCCTGCAGATATTGTTTCAGGACATGAAATTGCCTATGGGTGAAAAGCTCTTCCACTCGCTATGTGCAATAAGACGATACTGCCCCTAACGCATTCCGAAGGACATAAATATCGGTAGATAAATCCTGTGTAGATATTCGTGGATTAGAGAAGCGAGGGAGAGTAGGCAGCATTAATATCAGGATTTATAACAATAATTTTGTATGTAGGGGATATGAGGCGATTTAGTTCTGTCTCTTGATTTCCAGATTTCTGCAGAAACCGGAGAAATAACTGTAGAAAAGTTCTGTCGAGGTAAATATTTTAATATAAAAATTACGCGGGCTAAGAATAGCGACAAAATGTGAACTGGAATTGAGGCTAAAGTATATCGTGTAAATAAGGTAGGTTGAAAAAATGTACGGGGAGTTTCGGAATGAAGAGTTCAAAGGGACGCGTACCAACCTACCCACCTACGCCCTCGAGGGAAACGCGTTTGGGGCACTTTTCGCGGTTACAATCGAAATCCCGACGTGTTGAAGTGAGATTAACGTAGATCCCTGAACCGGAAATAGTAGCTAAAGATGAGGGAAATAGAGAGGAGATTATAATACCGTGAGTAAAGTACGTGGGTGATAAGTTGGAGAGTTTTGGCACGGACAAGCGAGGAGATACCGCGAAATTGCTAATCTGAGTTCTATAAAGATCGAGTTAATTAGCCTACGGAATACCCTGTTCAGAGAAAACCGTAATGGAAATTTCCTCACCATTTGCATATTCATCTCGAACCCTTGATACCCGATGTGGGAGTGACGAAACGAGCTAAACCTCTGGGACAACCTAGTCCGTCGATATTTCTTTCTCGAGTTCTCGCTTGACCAACGTTACATTATCAATTTTTTACGTCAACTTTTATTGAATTTTTTGAAGAAATCTTGTGAAGTATTTAGACAGGTGTAACCCGGTTCAGTCTGTACGAAGAAACGATCAGAGTCGTGCCGACTGCCGGGCATTAATTACGAACTTATGACTGATTCATGGGTGACGAATCAATAGCAGGAAGTTGAAATCGCTGAAACTGTTGTCCCATGAAAAGTGACGAGATGTTGAATAATGCATCCAGGTCGACGACTGCCGGAGCTCGAGAGCAAAGAGCACGGACACATATCCCGGGGTTGGTCATGAAACCGACACGGAGCTAAACCGCGAACTAAATCTCCGCGATTCTCACCACGATGCGACGTGATCGAGATTTGAAAGGTCAATTTTTACCCCCTCATTTTTTTTGTAATTTTTTTCTATTCAATTCTCGTCTTACTTATTGTGGAGTAGAAGTAGTGACGTAGAATAATTGTTACTCTTCGCGTGGTGAGCAAGGCTTGCGTGGGCGGAGGTCAGAGGTTACCAGGATAACCCACGCCGCCAGCCAACCCTTGCAGCCGTACCAGAATTTGATATGGGATACAAATAGCGTACATTCGCGTGCACGGTGAATGTACACGCGAAATAATATCGTGGTTAGAATTAAAGCTACCTAACACAAATGCAAGTTGAAATAAATGAAAAAAAAACAAATGAAATGAAAAACGGAGTTTATCAATTCAAATAACCGCGAAACACGACTCGTTAATAAATTATTAACATTAAATAAACAATTGTATTAGAAAATTCGTGAATATAATAATTCACGTTGTTCGGTTGTTAATTTTCAATTAGCGTGTGTACTGGCGGGAATTTTTCCGTCTGTACATGGTATATTATTATAAAATTTTTATCATCACGATAATTAATGAGAATTAGCAAACCCACGTAAACCTCTATTATATATAAAATAAATTATAGCCATATGCATAAGGTATAGGTAGTTGCTTTTAGTTGCTTTTAGTTCGCTCAACATATACATATATCGTGCGTGCAGTTTCCGGACATATGAATTAATTTTTCCATTCAACGAACAAAAATATCTGGCCGGCCTCACCTCAGAGGAAATAATAACAGAAAATAAAAAATAAAGATCGACCAGTTTTTAACGCAAAAGCTGATCCGCTGCCGCGTTCGTTGTTTCAAAATGTTGAAATTTTTGTCTCGGTGACTTTGCAATTATTTCCATTTCTATCGATTAAACCCGCAGACGACGTTCATTGACGGAGGTGAGTTTCAAATATGTATGAAAAAAAATGAAAATAAAATAAAATGAAAAGGAGAGGAGAGAAGGGGATATAGATGCCGATCCTGGCGTCGCCATGACTCACGCCAATCCGTTAAAAGTGGGCATTAAAAAGTTTTCACCGCTAATCAATCCCTCGAACTCTAACAATTCGGAGTTTCAGAATTTTTTTCTTTTTCTTTTTTTTTTTTCTTTTTTCTTTCCTTCTACCTACCCCGAAGCTTTTAGCGATGGGAATAAATTCGGATAGAATATATTTTCGATGAGTTTTCTTCTCATTAATGATTTGGGGATTTGAATAAAATAAGACTAAAAAAAAGGGGGAAATTTGTTTTCTAAAAATTTGATCCGACTAAGTAGTGGTTCAGTGTTTTCGCTACTTACGAGTATTAAGTGGCTCAATCTCTTGTTTGCGATTCGCGGGGCGCGGAGGGAATTGATTTGGTCCGTTGGCCAGGGACGAGATTGGAGGGTCGGAGAATCGTTGGATTTCACAGGGTGCCCCTAAGGTTCGTTAGTGACTTTATAATAATGAGGGGCGGGCGGCGATTGCGTTGGGAATACTGTGGGATTGGAAAAATGAAATCGTCCCTAATCAGTGATCCTTCGAGCGTTGAACAAAGCCGCGAAATTGGTTCGTCCGCGATTCCTAACGGCATAAGATTTTGCCGCAAAAATCCTCTCCCTAAACGTCTGCATATACCAAAAAAAGCGTCTATTTTGATGTACGAAATCCAAGATGCGGGGTTTGTTTCACGACGAATCGCCAAAGCTCATTCAAAAATCGCGCAACGACTTGTACGTGGCAAATGCAGTATGCAGAGAGAATAGTTAATTTGAAATCGTGAGTCCACTTTCTCGTTTAGGTAACTCGGGTCAATGTTTTGGTTTGCGGCTCAACTGGTTTAATGGATATTTCTGCATGAGGCAAGGGTGAACACCGTCAGCAGGTGGGTGGGTGGGGGTATAAGGGTGTGTTTTGAAGCGTGACCCGGTCGAAGTGCGCGTCCAGGTTTGCCGGGGGTGAGCTTAGCTACGGTCACGGAACATCGACGCGGCCACGAGTCCTAAACCTAAGCCCAAACCTAGAGCTTTGCCCTCCCGCGGAAAGAGCGACCCGCGCTGTAAACCTAATCCTGGATGGGATTTGCTAATCCAGGGTTGCGGAGTCGGTCATTATTTGGTGTCGCGCTGTCCCCAGGGTGCGGAGGATAGAACCTTCTCCTAGGACGCCACGTGGTGCTCTTATCCGCCAATGTATCACCGCCCCTGCTACACCCTTTCCAAGATATTTCCGTCTTCCTCCCTCTCTAGCTCTCTGCCCTCGCCGAGAATAAGTAAATCGTGGTTTCGAGCATAATCTTTGAAACGTCGCTTCGTTCGAAGCATGACTTTGAACGGGAGAAGATAATTTCGTGATAAAAATTCCGATGAAATTATAGTGGTAAAAGTAAGCTCCGTACAAATGAATAAAGTTGGATATTTTTTCGAAAGGTAGGGATGTGCAAGGGATGGAGCTGGGAACACATTGTACGTACAGCCATGGTGTGTAGCCCATCCCCTAAAAGCGCGTGGAGCCGGTAGGAACGTTGTAAATTAGACTTGGCCTGGTTTAGGTCTGGCTGGCACCCCCCTAAACCTTCGTAAACCACCCTGAACCACCCTGAATCCGCCTGAACCATTCCGAGTACCTCAACCCCCTATGGAGGGGGCAGAAACTAAACTCTGCTCTTATACCATTTTCGCAAAGCGTTTCGCGTTCCGGATAAAGAACGCGCCTAATCCAAGAGATTACAAATATTTCCGGGCGTATAAGTTACGAGGGCGATATTCAGCCCGACATAACTGAAAAGAAAAAGAAGAAACATAAGAAAAAAAATAGTAATAATAATAATAATCGAAAAGAGAATGAGAAGGCGAGGAAATAATGTCGCTTTTCTTAAGAAAATGAAAGATTTTGCATACATTTATTATTATTTCTCTCATTTCAAATTTATTCACATCATTATAACAAGAGGAGGAAAATTTTGGGTATAGGTAATAGAAAATAAATGAATATATAGAAAAAACTTTGCGGGTTAGTATCTGTGTACGTTAGACGTAGGTACTATATCCGAGGAGGAATCTTTCTTAACCGCGAACACTCCACGTATGGATTTTGTCGTCAAGACTCAAGAGTCAGAAGGGAAATCCCAGAACTCCTAAGGGCTGTACAGCCGCCGTAACTTTCCCTACATCGTTGGAACCGGGGCACGCGCAGCACCCATCGTATAGGCATGGCCTCCCCACGGTGCGATACATAAATAACGATATCGGTGTTTCGACGAAGACCTCCTCCTACTACCCCTCAGTTATCGTACCGACGATGATATAGCTACTACGAACGCCTACACTGGTATGTACGTACACCGGTGTGCCGCGGGATTCCTGATCGATAACCGCGAGAACTTGAAAGGCCTGAAGGACCCGGATCAGGATTTAAGGACGTATGTGGGCCCCGAGGGTTCGGTGGAACGTTAGGACGTAGGGCTGCTTCCGTAAGAAAAAAAATCTGGAACCCTGCAGGGGTTGAGAATTGCTGGGTTCTGGCAGTCCTCATCCTTCACCGTCGAACATAGTGGCATATAATATTTCGGAGGTCATGGGTGCGACGTACGCGGCTGATGGGGTTCATCTCGTTCGAGCCATTGCAACTTCATAAATAATGCAACTCGAGGAAGCTGCCCTAGGTTCGATAACCAGGGCCTACCCTTGTTCAGTTTTTTTCTTTTTGTTTTTTTTATCTTCTACTTTCCGTTTTTTATCGTTGAAAAGAAATGTCCTGCACAATACACGGCTATATACGTTCGATATTGACTGACGATCGTAAACCGCGTTGAACTTCTGATGAGAGGTTCAACGCGGCACAAGAGAGGCACAATTTCTCTTCTTTTTCTGTCTCTCGCTCTTCGAGTTGGGTTAAATCGCGATTACGTAATTGAGGTTTTTGGAAAAACTGTAACTTAGAAACTACAGCTGACCGCATCGTGAAAGAAACTTTAGATATTGGTGTGTCTTAATTACGAAGTTGAGTTACAGTTAGGAAAGAGACTTGATATACGCGCTATGGATTGACTTACTTAACCACGATGGAAGTGAACAAAATAAATGAAAAAAAAAAAAAAAATGAACAAAAAAAACAAAAGAAATTTTTTAAAAATGTGGTGCAAGAGATAAATTCTACACCGTTGAGCTTTGAAATCCTTTTTAATACACGGGCGATGCTTGGTAAAACTTTACTATATGATTCCACGTACTATATACCTATGTATAGGTATGTGTATGTATCTATATATGAGTCTGAATCTACGCTGCACATACCTACATACATACACCTATACCCATACCCATTCCTATTCTACTGTTGCGTTGAATTTAATTACTGGAAGTAGTAAAATATGAATGCCATTCGCTGGCTGTGCAGGTAGAGCTAGACGCTCGATGTTGCGGGGGTGGCGAGAGCCAGAGCGAAGGAGGAAAATGGGGTGCAACTTCTACCAGAGCCAGTAATAATACGGGTCGATCGATAGAAGGCGGATGGCAGATGTAGCGTGTGTAGCCACGGATGAGTCTAGTTTTAAATTTTAATTTCTGTAAGGAGGTTTGGATTAAAGCGAACAATCGGAAAAAGGTCTACCTTGATTTTAGCGGATAATTAAACAATTTGGGTGAGAAATTGCCTCGAGATATTTGCCAGTCTTGAATATAGCGTGAAAATAAACGGCGTATGGGATCGCCGAATAAACCGTCGTAATTTATAGCGAGGAATTGAGATTGCATTTAGATACTCACTCTTAGCATTTTACAAAGCAGAGAAAATCGGATTTAATGCTTTTTGAATCCCGTTTCGAAGTACCAGACCTCGTAGAGGCGGAGAGATGACGTGAACTCGGATCAAAATTCGTATGAGTAGGTATAAAAGTCTTCAGCTCACGTCCTTGAAGTCGTCGTTAACCCTTTGACCTAGTAGCGAAATCCGGTGTACCAGGGGACGAGGAAAATGTCGGCACGGGTCAGCGGTTGCCATGGATACGAAGCGGGAATCAAATTCTAGGACTTCGGGGATAACGAAGAGTCTCTCATGGCTATTGGGAAACACAGAGCCAGACCACAGTCTCGGGATTTAGTTTCTTTACCGTGTTCCTATTCAGTCCCCAGGTTTCTAGTCTGTCAAATTCAGTCTCCCGGCCTTCAAACGCACCGCGAACCACGTGGCGACAAACCGTTGCCAAAGACAGGCCAACTCCCTCCCGTCCTTCAACGTGGACCAAAGATAACAAATCCTAAAACGTGACTGCCGGGGCTGAGGCCCATAATCGTCATCTTGAAAATACACGAGCTCGCCGTTGCAGGAGATGTTTTTTCAACTGCCCAGATTTCCGTTACCCATTAAAGAAAAATATTTAAAAATCAAGGGTCCCTAATTTTTGTTGAATTTTTTTTCTTTTTTTACCTCCTCTCTGACCGGAAACATGGAAATCTGTTTTTATTGATCGTACATCCTGCGAGGTGTACTCAAGTGTTGAAGATGAGTCGGAAATTTGGATATTGAACTGGTGAAAGTGATCGTAGACACGCTAGGGTTTATTGAACGGTGAATTTTTCTAGTCCAAAACCTCTAAGGCGTGATTCACTTCTAGGTAAATTGTCGAGCGCGTAAAATCTCCGGGAAAAAGTATAAGCTTCTAAATCCGTCGTTTTAATTCCGAAAGACTACTGCCAGGGGCGTTTTCTCCCTTAAGCGAGCCCCCTTGAAAAAGCGACGCCACAGACGAGAAACATACTTTCAGTGTCGCGGCCTTCCAGTATCAGGGTCAGTTTTTTGCTTGCCAGAGGCCTCGTCTGTTTTAATGGGATTTAAGTGTTCCCTCCGAAGGTTCTTATCTTTCGGCTTTTTTTTCCCGGCCCTTTTACACTCGCTAACTCTCTCCTTCTCTCTCTTATTTTCCATCTTTCTTTATCCCTCTCAAGGTAGGTATGCCCACCCACGAGTCTCGCGCGTCGTTCCTTAAATTACCACAAAGCGGATCGTTATTTATATTCCTACGAGAATACGTTCCACGTTCAGACGCAAAATTATCACAGAATTCCGAATTCCCTGCAGCCTAACCAAAAGCCGTCTAAAGGCGCGACGAATACAGCTTAACGCAACGCTGATTCTGAAGTTTAGTCGAATTCGAGATACGTCTCAAAGACTTCGGTCTCTGTGCCTATAGACACGAAACGTGATTATCGTGCTGTACAATTGTCCTCAATTTGATCGCGTTTTGCGTTTACCTCATCGTCTAAAATCTCGGTATTTGTGCCGAGCTTTGCCTCCTCGCCTTTGCCCGAAATAAAATCAATCTCCTCTGACCATCGAGATGGAAACTTTGGTATTTACAAAATCCGTGATCTTAATAGACTAATATTACCTCGCTTATGCCTGTCACTCTCGTTGTCAAAGAAATTCGCTAAACCGGCAGTGGCAGACCTTTATATGTATACCGGCTTATATTCTCGCTGAATAAGCAACAGTCTGTCATAAGAAATAATACGAATAATACCCACCTTGGACCTCGTATACCGGCTCAAAAACGCCCAGCATTAATGTCAGAAAACCGATGATGACGCTTTTGCAACCCTCCATATCCTGAACCCGGACAGCTGGCTAGCAGGTCAAGGTTGATGGACAATGAAGCCCTGCGAAATAGAAAAATATTCTAAAATAGATCGCCCCCTTTCTTGAGGGTCCATTTTTTCAACTTAGACAAATTTCTGATTTTGATAAATAATTTCGTGCAGCGGTTTTGAGTGACTGAAGTGAAATTTGTAATAAGGATCTCTTTTCAATGAGGTAATTCTTTTTTCAATCCCATTTTTATTTCCTCCACTATACCAATATTAGAACAATACATTTCCCCGTGCATATGCATGCAACGGCTCGGTAATTCCGCGCATCTGCGCGAAAGGGTCGATCGCTTAGCTAAACGGGGGCGAAATGAGGGTTGGTAATTTGAAGACCGGTTGACCAACTATACAGACTGTATTTGATGGAAGACAGGTGATGGGCGAGCCCTTCTAAGTCAAATAATAGGAGTAACGAATATAGTAGACGATGGAAAGCTCCGCCAGGTACGGAAATATATATACCGAGGGTAAGGGTATAGGGATTGAATTATTACACAGCCGAATGATGAAATTAACGATTCATTCTATCTTATCAATCGATCAATCGTATAGAATGATAAAAAAAAAAAAAAAACAGAATTCTTCAACAGTTTTGTTTTATGTTACCGTCTTTATCTGCATTATAACTACTGTCATAAAGTTTCTTTGGTCTGTTCTTAAACTGCCTGTTACTACCGACTGAAAACTACGACTATGTGGTATAATTCTCAAGATTAAAGCTAGTGAATGTGATACGGGATAGGCCCGGGTCATTTTACATTATAAAATTGTATATATGGCTATTCGAAACTTGAGAAGATTAAAAATTAACATAAATCAACAATTTGGTGATATTAACGTTTTTTTTTTTTAAATTGCTGGATATTGAACGTCAAGATTGTTTGCTTGTCGATCTTACAGCTATCTACCCGATTGACGAGCAGCTTGACAAAAAAAATACGTAATTTGAAACCCATTAATACTGCATCGAAATATCTACGATAATCCTCCTGTGATGTGGAAACTAGATAAAATAAAAAGCTTATTGCAGAAAGGGACCCAAGTACTGTTGGGATCCGTGATTTGATAAAAACTGTTGGAATAGTCGTGGAATAATCGAATTCCTACCTGCAATAGGCTGTTGAATAACTTTCTTGCCCGGCTAGTGCACCGTATATTAATATTTAATTTACGAACGCGTGGGTAATTCGTTTAACTCTGTGACGTGGTAAAGTAGGAAAACGTACAAGAACTTTGGAGGCCTTCACCGTGCGGAAAATGGCATTTCTTGCATGAAAAACGTTCCCTGTTTATCGCGGCACGTTTACGTTATCTGAACACCGGTACGTTGGCCAACCGTCTGGTAATTACGGATCCTCGTACGTCATGTATTTCGCAAGCTCCAACCAGAAAAGCTGAAATATGCGAAATCAGATAGAGCTTCTTCATTTCCTAGTCCATATTTTCGATGTTGCTGCTGCAGGGGGGAGAGTGATTATAAATTTAGTCACGACCCAACGACCCGACCCCACGCACACATCCTCGGTCCATTTATAATGTATTATGTATGTAGATATGTATGCCTACGTAGGTATATAGGTATATGTATATATGGGTAAACGTGCATACATTGGTAACCTGTGCTTTTCATTAAGTCAACAGTTCGGTCCTACATATGTAAATATAAACGTGAACTAATGTATCCAACTAACCATATACCTATCTACTGTTCAATACTTCATCGAGGCTGTCCTGTCTTCTCTGGAGAAATATCAACCGCCGTACCGCATCACATGTATAAACATTTTGAAACAGAACCCCAGAGAGGTAGTCCCGCATGTTGTGTAGCCTGAAAAAAAATCAGTCACAGAACGTCAAAGGGAAAACCGTGGCTAATCTGATCAGAATAAGTCATCTGCTCCTCCCGGGTCTAAAAACACCGCTTCAACCGCCATTGAAGATTCGTCGTCGTTCCTGCCACTGCTGCTGATGCTGATGCTGCCGCTGGTGCATGTGGCCGTACACGTTCTACTCTGGTAATGAATTCCCTGCAGAGGACCGATCCTAAGCGATAAGAAACGCACGTGCCGACTTTGGGGTAAAAAAAAAAAAAACGTTCCCTTGAGAAAAACGGACGTTTTATCATCTTCATTCCCGTCACGATCTATTGTTAAGACTCATCAAAATCCTTCTGCAAACAATGTACAGCATACGTATAATTGGATTCAAAAATATAACCGTAATATGAAGCATGAAAAAAAAATTTTTCAAGCACCAACATCCATCTGTCAAGAGTCTGTTTCAGCGAAGAGGAACTCCATTTCACTTCAGTGTCGTTAAAAGTTTTAATTTTTCAGTGGATTCACGAGCCTGAAAATTTCTATACGTTTTATAGGCAGACACATGTATAAATGTATAGTATAGTCGGTGAGTAGGTATATTTGAGACATTATAAAGTGTATCTGGCGGCAAAGATAGGGATGCACACGTGGCGGGTATCGTGTAAGCTATCTGTCTCGCTGTCGTTGTTTTTAAAGCTACTCAGTGAAGTCGAGTAGCCGGGAGGCAGGCGTACGCCTTGTGAACTTGGTTGACTGATGCGAGAAAGGCGCAAAGATCTTGTATAAAGATGCTGCCCAAAGTTTTCTAGGTAACGAGCTCGAGTTTGGAAGAAAAAAAAAATTATATATATTATCAAACGAAGTCTGAAGTCGGCTATTACAGAAGAGAATATCCTAGACCTAGACGTATTAAAGTCACTAAGGTGGCTCGGACGGGCCTAATTACCAAAAAATGCGTTAATTAACCACGCGTGTAATTTCTTCCAGTCCTTTTTAAACCCCAAGAATTTCTTTCGACACTTATACTGTCCCTCGCCATAAGATGAACTCTTAATTTTTATGGCCAAAGCTGTTGCTCTCTGGCCACACAATTATGTACATACGTTGGTTTTTCCCTATTTCTTTACCACGTCCTCAAATTTTGGTTGGTAATTTTTTCTTTCTTTCTTTCTTTTCATCACAGAAATTATCATAACCTGCTTTGCGCCAGATATAACTTGATATGAATAATTATTTCCATATCTTCCGTAAAGATCAACGAGTTCAACAAGGATTATTTCCACGCGTTAATTCGCTGGTCCGGCAACGGGGTCAGGGGTGACGAAACCACGTTCTATACTTGGTGCAAAACGTATATGTAGGATACTTGGTACAATAAATTTTTTTTTACACTCCATAATACGACTATGGGCGGATAAGAGAAGGAGAAAAGAAGAACTAGAACGATATTCTAAGGTCTATTTTAAGACCGCATCATCTTTTCACGGGAATATAATTCTTTATACTCGTTGCCTGCAGACGACGAGGACCGACCCTCGCAAGCAGGCCTGTAATTGAGCCCAATTATTCCATTAAGCTGATATTTAGGCGTTGCTAAGTTGCGCGCTAACTTTAAAATTGAACGATGTTTCTAAACTCCCAAATCTTGTTAGGCACGGCCTGATAAGACGCGTCACTCCCGGTGGAGTGATTTCGTAATCACGGATTCGCTTTTTTTTTTTTTTTTTAATAACCTAATGTCTGAAGCCTGAATATTCCCCCAATATTCAAACAATACAGATATTTAGACGAACGAGTTGGATATCGTATATTGAATGAAGATAATCCAAATAAAATTAGATAGATTTTTGATAATTAGGTAGAGCCTTTTATGATGAAATTACTAAGTCTAGATCCTCCCTTGCTTCCAACGTTCTATTACTTCAAAGTTTTGTATTATGATACGGCTGAAGTTAGTATATAGAAGTGAAATTATCAAAGCAAAGAAGCGTTTCTAGTGCGGGTATAATATACGGTAGGTAGGTAGGTAGGTATAAGGTTGGTGTGTAGTTATACGAAGAGGATAGAAATATATGCTATAGGTGCACGTTTGATATTACAGAAGCCATGTATGTAAGTATAGGAGGGTTATTGATCTAGCGAAGTAGTACCTACCCCTGCATATTTCACGAAGATGATAGAAGCCGGAATATTTTCTATATCATATTTATGTATCCCGATCTGGTACAGGTGATAATGACGGTTGAACGTAGGGTATATATAAATTGCTGCCTATTAATTCAGACGCAATTTAACGCTGCCTAGTTTCTCCTAAAGACCTAAGCGTCCGCCACGCCCTTGTCTTTTTAACAACTGGTTTAACCCGCGGTATCTACCCTCAAGTTTTCTCATTAATATTTTACGGTCACTTCCTTCGACACAATTTCACCGGGAAACCGACTGATCCCTAGCCTTAAATCTTTGATTCAACGTTATTCGCCGAGGCCGGTTTTAATCTTTTAAACTTTGGGGAACTAAATTTCATTTATTTACTCTACCGAACAACGGTAGTACAGCTGGAGAAGATGTCTCTTCGATTTATCGAAACAGGTATAATTAACAAAATTAACAAAAAGCTCCTCAACGGAGAACAAAAAGAAAACCAACCACCCTCCCCGAACATGTATATATTTTTCTCGCGTGTTTTTGACCTTTCCAATTTTCTCGTGCAACTTGATCTTCGAACCAGATCTAAGCCTGGGTGATAAGTGGGCACTGAAAAAAATGTTGCGTGTCGTGTAGCCCGAGACTTAGCGATTAATAGTACCACAGGTTACTTTTTGACTCCCCCTCCCTATGTATGTATATATATACATATATACATATCACGCGGTGTAACAGTGTGCGCAATACCTCGAACTCTATGGTATCGGTAACGTTATATATATATGAGATTGTAAATGTATTTATTAGAGCTTATTTACACGTCTAAGATTACCGAGGTGAAGCTTTTTTTAATAGCCAACTACCGACGATGTCGAACAAATCTGTTCGGAGCATCGGAGTCACTGGTCGTCTACGTGCCTGAAACTTTTATACATATATAATGAGTGTAATGGGTCGTCAGCTTCCGTCAAAGGAGTTTTTCTATTTTTCACCGTAAATAAAGAGGTGAAAAATACTAGAGAATACTTTTCGAAGGAAGCAATGAAAGTATAAATACCTAGTTACGAGTTTTCTCGGAACAAGAGGGAGAGTCTTACGAGCACGTACATACGTATGTGTACAGCTTCTATTCCTTAGGTTTCGTGTTTCTGCGGCTGGTACTGCTCTCCTTTCTCACTGCTGGATTTCGTTAACACTAAAGACCGAACACTAGATCTTTGTGCAGCCATAAGAGAGGGGCCTTCGTTAGAAACAAAAAAAAAAAGAAAAGATATCAAAACTCGCACACATATGGAGAAAGAATATTTTTCAGAATAGAACAAGAATCCCAGTTCTTTTAACCTAAACATTTTTGACAAGGCAGTCTTATTCTTCACGGAAATTCATCTCTCATCATTCAATACCATATCATACGTCGTATACCTTTCATAGAATATGGTGATGATGGGTCTCCAAAAATCTCTCTCTTCCAATTTCACGTATATTATTTTTTACGCACATGCCATCGTCGCGTATCTTTATTCGTGGCTACTGACGGGACAAGGGTGAAGATTTTTAGTATGTTTCTGTAAAAGTCCGGCTATGATATTGGAAAGTTTATCTCGAATGGAAGGCAGGGTTGTAAACTGTGCATCTGGATTTCCATTCAATAAAGGGATGCAATGATTCAGATAGGCAGGCCTTCGAAAAGGTGCAATAAATAGGGCAGAAACGTGACCCGCATGTTTCTAGATGCTCAGGTTGGTTATATATCCTCAGAGACTGGTGGATCCTACAGGACTAGGGGCCTAGGATGGGGTAGCAGAAGTATCAGGAGAGAGAAAATATGATCGGAATAAATTCCCTTGTTTGTTCGAAGGCGAGAGAAATTGGTAGGGACTACCCCGACCGGTCATATTCGATCGGTTGGGTTAGGTTAAGCCAACCGACCAAGAAGTCGATATGTAAAATCGAAGCCACATAAATTTTCAGGCGAATATAAATAAAAAAATTTATCCGAACGAACCCGAGGTATCAGATAGTTGACGAAACTTTGACCCCGGTCAAGAAATTAAAATAAAATAAAAAAATAGAAAAACTGTGATTAGTACAGAGCGAGAGAGATAGAGAGAGATAGAGAGAGGGAGAGAGACAAAAAGTGAATGAAAAACCAGCTCTGTAATTTCATATCTGCATCCACATCTGCAATGTGATATTTATTTTTTATCAATCCATCTGATCTCATCAGATTAGCGAAATTCAATCAAACCACGCGATTCATCAAACCGTACGATCTGGAAGAAATTGAGGGAGAAAATTAAATAAATCGAGAACCAACCCTCGCACCCTGCCATCATGCGTACCGTGTATATCTGTAAGCATATTACTATACGGTCTGCTAGACCCTCTCCAAAATAGTTGGTAAAAATTGTTCTGAGTCGTTCGTCGTGACATGCTTCTCGATAGAGATGAAAATAACTGAAAAAATTCACCGCTCTAAGGTCCGCAACTGCAATGCGGAAAATGGTCAACTAGGTACAACTGGTTTATACACAGGGTTGTGTGGTCGGCGCACACACGTATCTGCAAGTCTCTGCGATAGTGAGTATTCCCACGGCGACCATAACGCTCGGTAACGTATATATCGTCGGTGAATGGTAGAGCCGAAATATTGCGATAAGCTCTACAGACTTCGAGATCTCTGCTGATAATCAGAGTGAATGGGATACCCGGGCGCTTCAATCAAGCCAAACCCACGCAGTCTATATCCCGTCCTGATATTAATTCGGGACTAGCCTTGCATTGACAGATGTCAACGCATGTATAAATATATATATGGTAGGAAAAACTAAATCCGCATTTCAATTAGCGATGAGAAAATCGATGATTGATTAACAGATAAGTTTCTTATATATCCAAGATAAAGGGTCGAACGAATACGCGACCCTTCCGAATTCGAATTGTATTTGTATGTTCCAGTTGACCGCCTTTAATTTTACTCGGTCAAATATATATGATCCATCTGATAAATGACAACAATTACTCAGTGAGAAACGAGGCTCGGGGCTTCGCATATGTCTAGAAAATGGGGTTGGCTCTAAACCCCTTATTGTGCGGGACATGGGAACTGGTTTTTTGGCACGATGTCCCTTCCACGTCGTAGATTAAACCTACTCCCCGAGCATGGGCAGTTTTCATGATCCCTGTCAAGCTTTTCCGAATGCAGTTTTTCCCCGTTTTTGATTTCCCCGAACAGCGAAGGGTCTCCTTCTCGGATCGTCACGGGCGGAAGTCGTTACCTCATACCTGCAATACGCGAGCTCCAATTAACCCTAATTTATTCGTTGTCTACGGACGAACACGGGCTAGTCACGCTACGGTTTCCTTTAGATTTAAGATTAGGAACACAGGCTGCGCACACCCTTGGCAACCTCTTGAAAACTGTGAATATAGAAACGGAACAAAAAAAAAGATGAAATTTATCGTTAGAAGTATAGCTGCGGTTTACTTTACTTCACTTTATCTTTACTTTTCTTTACTTTACTGTAGGGAATTGCCAGCGAAATGAAATTTCGACGCGGGTTAACCGCGCCCTAATCATTAGAGCATCGGAAACTGATTACGCCGAGGGGTGACCTGCAGGGAGATTTTAGGGCAGGACAAAAAGGGGTGGAGGGGAGTTAATCCGTGGGTGGAATGAAAGAGTCACCCTTATTGTTGGACGAGGCTATTCATTTGACGCATTATCCGTTAGGATCACGGCCCGTTCAGATCCGTCTATAATTTACTGCCGATCACGAAGTATACGGTACCTTCCTACTCGCGACGTTAGATCCATTTTTGATCGATAAAAGAGGCAGGTATTATTATTAGCCGTAGGTAACTACCCGCCTACGTTAAATAATATAGAGAGAGAGAGAGAGGAAGAGAAATATATAGAAATGTATATAATAGATCTATGCTTCTAAGTACAGGAGAAAAGATTTTTCGGGGGCAAATCGTGTGTTATACGACGGGGTGGTCGTTTATACCTCGCCAAATCCGTTCCATTATATGAATAGGAACCGATGTATACGTAGATCGGTATGTATCTTTTTGTCGATCAATGAGCTTTGAACGCGTCGATTCAATTCCCTGGCTCGAATAAAATTTATTCTATTATTGTAGCGGAAGCTTTTTCAACATATACCTATATCCATTCTCCTCAACCCCTTGCGAATTTATAGCCGAACCAATCGGGGGTTTGCACATTTCAGAGCAAACATTCTAGGAACGTATTATCAATAATATACGGAAAGCTTTTGATAATTAAGTTAAAACGGACTAATAAGCTAATAAGCTCATTTGCATTACACCTATAACGTCCGAAAATTATCAGCTTGTTAAACGTGATTTATTTGGTATGTTGAAAACGGCGGCTAGATTAGTAATTGAAACATATTACAGAACTGTTGTGATTAGTTATCGGTAATTTTATGCCTGAAGAAAAATATACATACCTATGTATATGTAGCCCATTGTCGTCTGTATAATCGGAAAGGTTTTTGACCCAGATATTTTCCTCGATGAGGTATTTAGATGAAGACTAACGGAAACAAAACAAAGAGCAGACACGAGGAGGGTGCAAAGTGCAGGTTGGAGGGTTTGGGTGAGCCTGCCACCCGAGTAAAGTGGAAATAAGGGAGGAACGAGGAACGAGGAACGAGGGAAGGAGGAAAGAGGGATTGGAACTCTTGGTCCAATCTCTGTCCAATCTCAGGCATCTAGGCGCGACCCTACAGACAGCCGGGTGAACGTAGTTAACCTTGTTACTAACAGATCGATACGATACTATCCTCTACTGAACTCTGTACTCTATACTATAAGCCGCAAAATATATGTATACTACATCAACGGGTAGTCGATGTATCGGAGCAAGATGAAGGGATTATAAGTGCACGAAGTGACTCGTGGAATTCCTTGCTCTCGCGCACATGACGCCGAGATTAGAATATCGATCCTTAATTACAAAGGAGATAACCATTTTCCGTGAAAAAAAAAAAATAAAAATAGATGTGAAACATTCAATGAAACATAGGATTTCACTTCGTATACGTACCTGAAAAGAGAAGTGGGAAAAATAAATATGACGATTTATAACGTCCTGAATAACCCCTTTTAATGGAATTTGAAATTTCTTGAAAATGTTTCAACGTTATTTCGAAAGTAGTCACACACCAAAAAGTATCCCCACAAAACCTGATTAGGTAAACCAAATTTCCCAGCATTCTCGACGAGGAATGAGGTCCCCAAGGAATTTTGGTTTGTTCCTTCTTGCCCGGAGTCGTTAAGCTTGATTAATGAGTCCAAAGATATCGAACCTCCCCGGCCCTTGGCACTTGACAAACTGGACGTGAATTAAACGCATTTGTATTGGTTTATCCACTCGAATACCATCACGTATAATAAACACATGCATACATCAGGGAAACTCTGTTTCTATATAAGTATATCAATAAGTGGCGATGAGTTACGATCGCTCTTAAGCTTCGAGAGCACCGAGACTCGTTACAGACGATCTTTGCTTATCGATACAAGAGCAAAAAAAAATAGTAAAACCCTCGATTTTCTCCCTCACTCTCTTCGTCTATCTTTGTCTATTACCCTCTCGTGCGATAATTAACGAGAGGGTCTGGCTGACCGTATAAATAGATTTGAATGAATAGTCAGGACACAAATTGATCGGCGCCAGGAATATCGACTGTCAGCCTCGCCGGATGAAACACAGATTGGTCGTTCACCTGTCACAGATAAACCTAACACGGACAGAAACTCGTGTATAGGCTATTACTATTACATGTCCTAGTGGAACTGTTGGTCTGGGCGTTATGATCGTTTCGAATTATAAATTTATAAATTGTTTCGAAGCCTGTAGAAACTCTCGGAGTCGTAATGCAACATAAATGTACACGGTAAACGTTTCATCAATTATTCTTACAACTGACAATGATTCTGTGAACAAAAATATGGACTATATCATTTTTACTCTGCCTTGATCGTTGTATAGTTAACTCGATTATTTTTGCATACAGTTTAACGGTATTGGGCTACGTGATTTTTTCGATAAATTATTATATATGTATAGGTATTCGAATTTGCGAGTTACGTCGAAATAAAGTTACGTCAGGTACCTACTACGTGCAGATTTGTTATCCGCTTGGATATACCTCTAGAGGATTGTTATAATCACGTTTTCAAACAATCGTACCATAAATATATATATTTTTTGTCCCCCCCATATACATTCGTTCGTAAACGAAAGACCTATGACTGTTCATTATTATTTATTGTATTTCATTTTTACCAATTTATTTATTGATTTGTCTCGTTTTTGGGGGCGATCATATATTTTCTTAGAAATTCTTGTTTGTTGTAACCTATAGAGTCTAGACTCTATGATATAAAACATCGACGACACTGGACGTATAAAGGTTGGATTGTTTCGTTTTCTCTCGTATTATCATCGCAGAATGTCTTTTTTTGCGAGAAATGTTTGCCCTTTTTCCGTTGATATTATTTATTTATAACTTATCGTACGATGTTTCCATTCCTGTACGGTAAAGATACTTTTAAAACTCTCTTTTATGGTCTAATTAGATACATGACCAGTCCTTCCTGACTTTGCTTACGGCGTTCCGAGAGCAGGTATCTCTTTAATTTGTGCCTCACGTTACTTTACGACAGAAAATAAATGTACAATTTCTTCTTCTTTTTTTTTTTTTTTGGAAACGCTCAACGTTTCCGGGTTGAACTTTATGAATAATACTTATTTGTCATATATATCCTGATGATATAATTTTACCGATACCTACCGTTGCAGCATCATTCTACCATCTGTTGTATTAAACTCTAAATAACAATAGCCATTTTAAACTTTAATGACATCGCTTCAAAGTGTTATAATTTAAGCTCGTTTCACACGATTACCATACATTTGTATAATTACTACAATTTCTGGTGCCTATGCCGGTTTTGTTTACGTAATTATAATAAATCTCCATAAACCATTCCGCAATTGAAAATGTGTATCGTTATGTTGGAGTCACGCGCAGCCTAGCTATAAACTTTCCGAGTCATTATATGTATATGTATATATATTAATTCGTGTTACTGAAATTAAAATGGTCAATTATCAAGATCACAAGGTTTTACATATTTTAATTCATCCAATCCTGATGAATAATTACACCTGTACTCGACCCACTTACTCATATACTTTTCTGTTTTCAGGTGAGTCTCTATTCGGCCCTATATACAACGAAAAAGAGTTATCCAACATTGTGAGTATTTATTATGTACCAAAAATAAAGTTCTGCAGACTTAGAGCTGTAGAAGTAAGATAATAAACCGTAGCTTCCGCTGTTAAAAGGAATACTTCGTTAGTATTCGCCGCGATATATACTCGGGCTGAAAAGTTTACTGCAGCGTTTTCGAAGATATAAATATCCGATGATAGAAAAAAAAAAAAAGAAAACAAAAAAAAAAAAGATTCCAATTTTCGTAGCTCGAAAGCTGCGAGTATAATATACCTATATCGATATCACTTTCATTGATAAAACTTGAAACTATTTCTAAATAAATAACCGAATATAAGTTTGCATCGTAAAAAAAAAAAAAAAATTTCAATCATGGATATTGCGACTCCTGAAAAAGTCCTGGCCACGCGCGGGATGATGCAAAGAGACTTTGAGGGCAGTGACTTACTCAGTCAGTCAGGCACTCGAGACTACCCCACCTTCTGGGGGTCTCGTTGCAACGCAACCCCGTGTCCCACGGGAATTTTCCTTCCTCACTTTTTTTATTTCCTTTTTTTTTTTTTTCTATTCCTCGACCTGGGCATTGCAGTACGGCAGTACTTGCCAGTGGTTGCAGGAGGAGTGGTTGATATTTTATATTAACCGCATCTCGCCAGCCAGCGAGCCTGCAGCCCCACACGTTGTTATCGTTATAATAATAAGACGGTGAAAAGCGTGAGGAAAAAAAAAGTATAAACTGACTGCGAAAAGCAAAGAATAAGGATAAGAATATATAAGAACAAAAAGAATACGAATGAAGAAACAAAAGAAAAATAAAATAAAATAAAATAACTACGGAGAACGGATCTCGCGAGGGGCAAGAAAATGAGCCAGAGTAAGCGGACGGAGCAGTTTCAGAAATGAGTTTTCGCAAATAGTGTTAAGCGGAATAAATGTCCCGTTTTCTCTCTTTCTCTGCCGTATTTTTCGTCGCGGGATCTACCCTCCTTTTTTGTCTTTTCGTTTTTTTTTTTTTTGTTATTTTTTTTTTTTTTTCTTTTTTACACCCCTGGAAAAGACATCGCGAGCGCTCATGCCGCATAGCGTAACATCGCATCGTATAGTCGAACCACCCAACGAACACCCTCGCCCGCACCCAACCCTCAGTACACCCTGTCTGCCCACCGAAGCAACCGCGAGGCGCTATCTAAATTACATTTCAAAGAAAAGCGTTATTTATTTGTAGCTTGGGGGCATAAATTTTGTAATCAAGGCCAGTTCGTTCCCTTTGCTTGCTTTCTCGCTTTGACTTTGCTTATTTTACTCCATTTTTATATTTATTTTTTACGTTATCTCTGGTTGGTTTCACTTCGCCGAGTAAAGTATGTTAACAATTTTTTATTTTTTTGTTTTCTCTCTCTTCACAATCTCATTATTATCACCCTTATACGAAATCTGAATTAAACTAGGGTACAATAATTTTGTATAAATTTTAATAAATATATGTATATATATATATATATACAAAGAGTTAATTTATAATTTTTACGAAATATATGGTCAACGTCAGAGTCGGGAAACGGCGAGAAAAGGAAAGAGTGAATTAAAAAGCAAAGTCAAATTGCACAGATATCAGCTAAACGATTTTAATTTGATTTTGTTTTTTTGTGTTGGTTCTTTTTATTTATTTTTCACTTCCTTAATTACTCCGACAATTGAATTCAATGTAATTACAACACTGCGTATACACGCGAGTCGAGAATAAAAGGAAAACGGTTTGCCACTTGGCTGGCGAAAAGAAATTAAAAAAATACACCATTCCAGATTCTAGGAATTTGCGGAATTTTATATACCGAGAATACAGATTCTATTTCTCGTCTGGTTTTATACCGATTTAATGAAAGGGAGAAAGAAAAATTGAAAGAATAAGAAAAAAAAAAAACAAAAAACAACCCTAAGCGACCGTAAAACCGGAAGACGCGCGGTCTCTGCTTCCGGAAACCGGAACTGAAACAGGAATTGGATCGTTATTTCATTTCGGCTCGAACGACGACCGCCGCTTCGAACTCCTTGAGGGATCTCGACTAACCCCCACCTCCACCTCCAACTCCAACCTCAACCTCTGTAGCTCCAGATGCACAGCGAGGTCGAGGAACACCCGGAGTGTTTCGTTATTTCCGCGTCTCTACGGCTACAGTACCCGAGCCTTCGGTTGAAAGAAGCGAATGCGGACCGCGCCCTCGCCCTCGTTCTCGTTTTCGTCGTCGCCCTCACCCTAGCCGTTCTTTCACTCTCTGCTGGTTCGCCCTTTCCTCCCGTTTCTCCCTTTCCTACTTTTCCTGCTTTCCTACACTCTCTCGGGGAGGGTTGGCATTCTAATGCCCTGAGGTCCTCTCTCGCCCTCTCTTCGCTCACCCTTGCCTGTTTTTTTTTTTTTTTTCCTTTCCTTTCCTTTTCTTTTTTTATTTTTCCTTTTTTTCTTGGCAAAGGCCGAAGGGAAACCCTCCCCCCTGCGGAGAGGCGATAGCCGCCTTGAGAGAAACTTTTTTCATACGCAAGTAAATTCGATCGGACAACCGTAGCCGATGCAAGCTGAGAAAATATATCTTGAATGCGTAGAGGGGTCGAGGGAGAAGCGGGGGTTTCTCTACTCCCATGCTGCGAAAAACTTTGCATGCGTAGATTAGGTACACCTACTATATACATATACAAGCATCAATATTTTTATATACCTATACCCATCCACGTCTAGTTTATTGATAACAATTTTTATGACCTCATTCTCGCCTCCTCCCATAATCTCTTCTCTTCTCAATATATAATCTCTTGCACAGCTTTGCTTTCAATTTCCTTTACCCCGGGTTTGAACGATCGAGAGCTAGCCCATCATCACCTTTCGTCTATTCGCGAAGCCGGAAAACTCTTCCTTCATGGGCAAGATGATAAAAAAAAAAGAAAGAAAAAAAGGGGAAAGAAAAAAGAAAAGAACTGAAAAAATCGACTAGCATCTCAGCTCATGTATGTATGTATCTACGGTGGGGTATAGGCGCTCCCATCGGAGAGTACGACTTTGGCTTCGATTCAGACTTGGAACGTGGCCCGAGGCGGCTTATTCCAGGATCCAATCAAAATCGAGTCGATCGGGATTTAAGCGGCCCTTTCGCGTCCCGCGGGTGCCGCTACCTTCAAGGACGGTCCAAGGACGTCTAAAGGAGTTTTCTAAAAGGGCGCTGGGGCGGAGGGGGTAAGAGGAGGATAATTGGCGACGTGATTCACGGGATGATAATTGAACCTATCTTATATTCACCTAAACCTACCTGTACTATACCTATGTACAAGAAGGAAAATAGCATTTGGCCTTCGCAGCTTTCGTACCTCATTAAAAGAAACAGCTCACTGCAGGCTGTAAGCGCAGGATTTAACGAACTGCACAACCTTTTCCTACCACCACCCCCGCAGAGAACCCAATGCAACGAACTCTCACTGTTATACGCTCTAAATAAAAGCCGTCTGACGAGTAGATAGGCAGGTAGGTAGGTAGATATACATACATACATACATACATACATACGTACCAGACTTTCATTTGCCTGCAGTGATTCCAATTTGTACTGAAATAGTTAAGCCAGACTTGGAGGGAAGGAGAAAAAAAAATTTGCTTACGTTACAAAAATCAGTTTCCTGTTTTTTCTTCTTTTTTTTTGCTTTTCTTTACAGTCAGAGTGCAAATTTATTTCACAAATTTACCACGTCATACGTCACTGGGAATTCTACAGTATAACGGGGTTCTGTGTAGAGTAGATTACTGCTTGGCATAGCACCGCAGGGTGCGGGAGTATGGAGGGTTTTCGCTCACTCCTACATCAGCGCGCGCCCTCTCTGCAACCCTACTCAACTCTCTCTCTCTCTCTCTCTTTATCTCTCTCTCTCCCTCTCTCTCTCTTCTCGTTCAATACTCGCCTTCCCGGCCTCCCTTCGGTCATTCCTGCCTTCCTTTGTCGAGTTTCTCCGCAGGGCCGTGGGTAAAGCGTGAGAAAAACGGCCCTGACATCTTGGCTATGAGGTTGGAATATTTTTGGTTTTTTTTTTCTTCCTTTTTTTTGCCTTTTTTTTAATATCGATCCTATCATCACTCCGTATTTTTATACGGATATTTACTTGTACGTAGCAGCACGTGACGGAGGATTTTTGAGACTGACGATTAGCGCAGGATGACGAATAAGCAAATTAAACAATTAATTATTCTTTCTCGACATGTAAAATTCGTTGGTGGTGATTCAAATCAAGATGGGATATGTGTGAGAGAGAACTGGATAAATGAAAGAGAATGAAGAAAAACGAATGAAAAAAGAATTAAGAAAAAAAAAAAAAACTCTTTAATTACCGGAGTTTAGATTATGGAGGTTCGACAAATTTCTCAGCTCGAGAGTTTCGACCTAATTTACAACTGGGAATTATTAGTTTGCCAAGTTTCAACGCCTTACCTATATAACGCTCGGTCTCGTTCTACCTTATAGACGTATATACGTACACCTATACCTATGCCCTATAACTATATACCTGACTCAACCATATCGCGAATTTTCATCACAACGGTACCTATTCTTGCCCCAAGAACAAACGACAGCAGTCCAGCCGTTTAAAATCTGATGAAATATTATAGTTTTAGTCCGCGAACGTTTTACAGAGGAAATACGTGAGTGGTAGTTTCCGCGAATGAGATGGAAAAGGAAAGAAGAAAAAAAAATTCTAACTGTAATCACGATAAAGTAAAGCCTAAAGTCCCCCGGCAAATGGAAGGTCTGAAACGCGGAAACGTCGCAGCTCTCACGATAAAAGGGCTATATAGAGATGGCCGCTCGACTCGCCGTAAGTAGACCCTGGATATAAATAGTCACATGCCATGTTAATACATACATATGTAGCCTCATGTATAGGCACATAGATATTTTTATATACAGGGTGTCCCAGAATTAAATGTCCAAAATGAAAGGTGTCCTAGAGGAGGTCGAACCGAGTAAATTGACCCGAAGAACATGGGGTCTGCGAAGTCGCGTTCGCGAGATATCACAAGTTAAAAAAAAAGTATCGCTTTGCGCCGCGGCGAGGCGGCGCAAAGCGATACTTTTTTTTAACTTGTGATATCTCGCGAACGCGACTTCGCAGACCCCATGTTCTTCGGGTCAATTTACTCGGTTCGACCTCCTCTAGGACACCTTTCATTTTGGACATTTACTTCTGGGACACCCTGTAGGTATAATACCAAAAGGCGAATTATAATACCAAAGGCAAATTTCCGTCAACCCTCGATCGTTCTTTACGAAATCTCTTTTTCTGATATCGTAAGATTTTACCCCTTTTTCTAATTCTTTCTGAGTTTGCAGAGTTTCAGTCTAAGCTTTTTATCGAATTTTTTTTTCGAGCTTTTTTCATTCACACCGCGATATATACTTATTCGTCTCTTTGCGTAAGACAGTAGCAAAGGTACATACCTGAAAATTCTGAAATTTCACGTATTTTAGAAAATATGAAAATAAAATTCCACTCAGGTTTTTGGTGCGCATGATTTATCGTTACCCAACCGGGGCTATAAAGTTGTCAGCGATATCGCATCGCCTCGTTGTGTGGTGAACATAGATTTGTGCCAGTTTTTTCTGTCTTTTTGTTTTTTTATTTTTTATTTCGTATATTTCGTTTCAGTTTTTCTTCCGTCGGCACTTTTTCCGATCGCATTTCTTTTCCTGCCTTGGTTTTTATCGCTGCTACCTATTCCTACAACCGTCCGGCGTTATTGGTATTGGTTCCGGCCGCTGAACAGGGCGGATGGTAATTGGGTGAGAAAAAATGGACAAAAAAAAATCGAAGAAGTAGAGTTGAAAAAAAACAAAATCTATGAATAAATGAAAGAAAAGAAAAAAATGAGTGAGAGATTATTTTATATATGCATATGAAAACGCGTATACCGAACCTACGACGCAGTCTCCGATATTATCTTGGCCCAGTTTTCCATCCGACGAAAGGGTACTTTCACGAGACAGCGAATATTCTCGTTATTAATATCGTAAAATCTGAAATACCTACCTCCCGCAAAGTGTTCAAATAAAACCGTGTTTGCCCGTGTACCGTGTCAACGTCCGTATTGTACCGTGATTGCGAGCTTTTCTCGTTTTATGTATCGCACGCTGTCTCTTTCTCCGTTATTCTCTCATATATATAGTATATATACCAACGGATGACCAGGTAGAATCAGGAATGCTTTTATTAGTTTTTTTAAATTGCAATACCTCGATTCTATCGTCTGCAATGTTCATCCGGCCAACTGCCCGGGATTAAAGTTCTCTCGAAAATCTCACAGAGTATAATAGTCCTTCATAGTATTTGACGAAACGTCAATCCTTCACCACTTGCCATTTACCCCACGTAAATGAGGTTGGCAGGCGTTCAAATTGTTACTGTCGAACCGGATAAAACAATTTCGATTAAAAAAAAAAAAATCCTCTGATTTTGATGGAGAAAAACCAGAGAGAGAGAGAGGTGAAAAGTTACAAAAAATAAACGCGAAGAGTATATCAAAAAATGAAAATCTTTCCAAGCTTCTTTGCACTGGCCATACGAGGATCGTTGGTCCGCATTTCGGTTCACTTATCCGTCTGAAATTCGCCGTCCTCTTTCTTCAGGCTAAGAACCTCATGTATAAGACCATCTCGGAGAGAGAGAAAAAGATAGAAACCGACATAGACTCCTAAGCGGATGGCCGGGTGACGTGACTGTTGCTGACAATTACCTCTAATGCGCTACACTGTCAGGCTGCAGTGGCGAGTTGAGCTCGGCTCAGGCGAGCTTGTAACCCTATATATATATACTATATAGAGCGTAGGTTACTTTGCTCACTCACTTACTCGCTTACTTACTTACTTACTTACCTACTTACTTACTTACTTAGCGAGACCATCTTGCCTCGTCGGTTTAGGCTCTCACTTCTCGATGTACCTGTCTATATATAGACACCTGCTTTTTCTGAACGTGCACAGAGGAGGTGTTTCTCTGAGTGCGACAAAAATAAATAAGATATATGTATAGACAAGCACCTGACTCGTCATGGAGAAAATTGAAAAGCACCACCAACGGGGGACGCGACGTTTCAATCGCGAAGTCAAATCCTGACGAGCCACGACCCAGTCTACACGTTTTATTGTACATACATACCTACCTTGACAAATATTTTAGGAGCGAATGAACCGCTGCCACATGCATATTTTTGTGGAGGGATGTGTCCCTTTAAGCAACTCGCACAAGAACTAGACAGCCGGAGATATGAGTCGCCGGTTTTAACTAAGGTAGATTGTGACTAATTACACCCTTGGCGACAGCCCCGGTCCTACAGTCGCAACTTGGTTAAACTAAAATTTGGGACAATCGTGAGTTTCGAGGCTTCGCTGCGAGGTCTTAGTACCCATGACTACGAGAAAGAGAAAGAGAGAAAGAGAGAGAGAGAGAGTGGGAGAATAGTACACCACTGAGGAGTAGTAAGGGTGTAACACCTGGTTACACATACACTAACTTCACCCAGCTACATACTGCGCGAGTTCGACAAACTCGCCTTGTAATAACCCCAATGTCTTTGCCCAAGTATGAACAACCGGCGTCGAGTTTATGCACCTTGTGATCATGTCGCGAGATATACGATTCCGCTATCCCCCAGCCCTGCCCTGCCCTCGAAAGCCATGAAATCAAGTCGACGTTGGGAATATGGAGAGACAGATGAATTTGATACCTCTCTATTTATTGATATCAGAATATTTGACAGACGATATTAAGTGAAAAAAAAAAATTGAATTTTCAGGGCCCTTAGCTACTAAAAACGGAGGAACGAGTTGAGTAAAAAAATAAAAGAGAGATATATATGTATTGCTCAATATTATCTCGCGGTCTATTCTCCCCCTTTTTATTTACTTTTCATCCTAAATCGTGCCCTTCTTTCTTTCTTATTTCCGGGCGAAATAAACTCGTGATTTAAAGCAGCTAAAAAAAAAAAGGATCTTTATTTCGCTCGCAGAACCGAGTTTCGCGGTGAAGACGGGCCGAGGCTTGATTAATGGTAGTTAGTTTTATTCGCTCGCCAGTTGCCCAAGGACCAACCCCAGCCCGTGTTTTAGTAACCTTTATCTTCTATAGCGAGAAAGCGAGTACCTGTTTCCTTATTTCTACCCTTCTTTTCATCCGCGTTTTCGCTTCGTTGGAAAAGGTTGTCAAAATCGTGACGACATTTGAAGGAGAGGAGAGAAAACAAAGTGGCAATGTATAACGCGTATCCATATGACATTTCTATCAAGATAAGTACCTACGATCAATCGATCAGACAGTCGCAGAAGAAAAAAAAAATAATTAGGTCTAGTACTGAAATAACGATAATCTCTCACACCAGCTGCAGCTTCTTAGCAGCTTCAATATCTCGATCTTTATTCGAGTACATCGACACGAGTAACCTAGCCAAGTTTATACCTATATGCATAATTCTCAAATTCTCGTACTGACACGACAATGCGGTGGGTTGAATGCGTTTCAACGTAGATACACCGCGACTGTGGGATGGAATTGATCGCGTGCAATTCTTATACCAACGGGATTCGCTATTCTACAGCTTCTCGGGAAAAATAAAGGACATAAGGCTGGCATCCTTTCCCGCAATATTACCACAAAAAGCTCGTATTTCTCTGAATAAGACCTGGGTCTATCGCGGCTCGGCCTCGACGCCTACGTCGGGCTCATCCTTCTTTTACCCGGACGTAGAACTACGCGATACTTATCTCCGGGTTGCCAAGCGGTATAGAGAATTCGAATCAGAATTGGAAGGGATCCAGAACGAGTTTATTAGCCAACTACGGAAAACGGTTCCTGCAGCTAACAACAAGATTTATTTTTTATCGTTTCAGAAAACAAAGGCTAATCAAGAATCGTGGAAAATTTGTGTACACTTTGTAGTTCGCTTTTTTCGCACATTCGGAAGAAAAAAAAAAAAAAAACGAGGCGGAGAGCACAGTTTTTCCAGAGATATGGAAATTCTTCGTGCCCCTCGTCTCGATGTAAAATCCTGTAAATATCAGATCTTTTTATCGCGAGAATTTCAGTAAACCGACATCTTATATCTGTCAAAACGTCAAGATTCGTTGGAATTAGAGAGTCATTTTCGACCGAAACCGATACTTCTCTTATACCACCAAAGGTGATCAAAAGTATAAACGAAAGAACAAATCGTAAGATTAATTTCAGTCATTATCACCGGTGTATAACCGAGTGTAACTTAACCGTTGGGTAAAAATTTGTTTTAGCCTTTTGCCAACGCGCGCTTTTTCTTTCCCGATAAAACGACTTCCGGTGGAGGACTAATCTCTCCGTGAACAAGTAACGATTACGTGGTGCAACCCCTGCGTATACATACAAGTACGAACGGGGCGGGCTATATAGAGAGTAGCTGGTATCTCAGATTAAGAGGGGTGCGTTTTTTTGCGCTACGAAGATCGCGTGACCCGCGCAAACAGGGGTTGCCGCGGGGTCGTTCAATACAGAAGATAATTTAGCAGCTTGTAGGAACGTCAAGCCAAGGAGTCTACGTCGTGGTACTGGGCGAGGAATTCACCTGTTTATTTTCGAGTTAACCCGTCGTTATCCACCTTCCCCGCGGTCAAGGGGCGAAAACCAATACACGTCACGCAGTTACTTAGGTATATGTTTATATACATTTTTCAATCATCCTAATTGTCACGTTTGTTCAATGAAACTGAAATTGTGACGATATAGCTTCTCTGTAATATGCCTGAATAGCGAGAAAAAAGAATATAAAGAACTTGAGATTATACTCGCATAGCGTATATAGTCTGTATGCAGTGTGTGCTCTAGATAAACTTGAGGAATTGTAGTAGTTATTCATATTTTACCGGAGATTATAACTTTGGGTTAGTAATTAACCATAGCGAGCTGCTAAGAACGTAGATTAACCAACTTTTCTCTCGCAGCTGCACGGCTCGCGACGACGCGAAAGAGGGAAGAAACCGTTTTCACGTGCAAACGGGGGAAAAGAATTGAAGTGGAACTGGGTCAATGTGCCGGGGAAAGGCAAGAGGAATGTGAGAGATGAAAAAAACGTAAAAATGAAAAGCTTGGGGAAGAGGAAGAAAAAAAAATTAAAAAAAAAAAAACCCGCACCGAAAAAATTTTACCAACTTGATTGCGTTTTAAGGAAGACTTTAATCAACCGCTCCTACGCTAGGCTCCCTTAAATATCTTCTTAAAGCTTACGCTTTCGTATAAAAAAAAAATAAACCTAAACCAAAACCAAGATCAAGATCACTGCAGCAATTTCATTTCCAAAACTGTTTCAAACATCTTTATTTATATTTTACCACGTAACAAAGAGATTTTCATAACTTACTCAACCTCTCTCTCGATTTTCGTCTATTTAATTCAATTTTTTCAATAACTGCATCAACTATCCAAGGTGTGAAGATAATCCTCTATATATCGCAAGGGTTGTGAAAAGTAGAAAGAAGGTTCGAAGAAAGTTGGATAAAAATATGAAAATGTAAGAGAGCATGAGGAATATTATCAGATGTATGTATAGTTACATAAATATATGTATATACGTAGCTGCGGAAAGTTAGCTAAGGCAGAATTCCGTTGAAGAATCCCATCTTTCGCAGTATATACTATACACATACATATGTATATACAAAACACGGTAACTCCGATATGCAAATAGTATCGTACGCCAGAGGTTGGCATGTCCAGAGTTCGTGTCCCATTTCGATTCGACGAGCATCAGAAAAGTACCTACCTACGTTATACCTGCTACAGTAAAGGCAGCGGAGTGATATGACTTTTATCCTATTTATCGTATAGAGAGCAGAATAATACAGACATAGACATACGTATTTGGGTTAGATCAGACGGTACATGGATCTAGCGATGCTATTTCAACTCTGACGGATAAACAAATAATAAATAAATAACCAATATCTTCTAAGATTCCGTCGTTTGTCAAATAAACGATCGGATGTGAGGTAGCTGGATCATTAAATATTCTAATTGACGTCTTTCCCGGTTCGTCTTCTCCGTTTTTTCCCTATCTTTTTTTTTTCCTCTCTTTCTTTTTCGTGAAAGAAATACGTGAACGATTGGGACCTTGTTCGATACTCAAAATGCGATACTGCAGGAGTAAATTTATTATATAAGATCGTAGAAAAAATTGTTCCATTGTCAGGGCACTATGATAAATAGGAAAAATGTATCCAATTCTTAGGAATAAAATTCGAAACCGGTAAGGATATAAGAAGAAGAGTTGTTTACCGCCCATATAGAACCTGAGGTAAAAAAAACAGATCCTCGTCCCCCGATCCGGAATAAAAGCTTGCTGGATATAGTTGAAAGAAGAAAATTTCTCGTCTAGTTCTACGGAGCGAAAAACACGGCTGGCTGTAGAATTCTCGAAGACAAACTTCCACCGAGAAAATGGGCACGAAGTTTATCCTTCCGAGGGCGCTGGTAGTCGATTGGGGTAGCTTTTGGTGGAACGGGTGGTAAAGGGGTGGAAGGACGTAGGGGCGGGAAAGGCGGAAGACGGTGGAAGGGGGGGTAAAAGCGCGTCTAGTAGAGGTTTCTCAGTTTTAATCAAGTCCGCGCAGAGAAACCAACAACAAACACCGCACCAGCAGCTAACAACACACGAAATATCCTAACATTACAAAAGTTACGCAACATTCTTAATTAGGCCTAGAATGGGGATAATTAAAACAATTCGGTGGCGAGGCGCTACAACTGGCCGTTCTAATTAATGACGCCTATTAGCAAACGTTCCTTGTTAAGCCTGAATTTTACTCGTATATCCATTATTCGCGTGCAAAGTACTTGCCCGGTGAGTAATTCGGGCACCCTTAAAAATGTTAATTTCGTCGGTCGGTCGTCTCGGAAAATACCTTCCATCCAGGTACCTATACCTACCTGCCTACCTGACTACCTACCCAGCTATCGCGACCGTTTTAATACTTCAGAAAACGCGTTTTCTTTTTCCTTCCTCTTCTACCTTTTTGGCGTTTTTCTTATTTCTTTTATCATCTCGTTTTTATCCGGGTATAGTTATTACATGACGTGTTGAAAACGCTCATAGCGTTTCGATTTGACAGAACGAACTTTCTCCTTTCGAAATTTGATTGAAAAGGAAGAAAGAAAACGAAAAAGGGGAACAAAAAAAAAATAAATAAATAAAGAAAATGAAAGTCTTCTCAGGATTGAAAGTCAAAGCTAGATGGACTACAGTAGATACTTTCTTGTTTGTATCGTCATTTTTACTCGGAGAAAGAACTTCCAAGAGAAAAAAAAAAATGAAAAATTAATGCAAAAAAGCTCGAGTTGTTTGAATTTTAAAATAACATTCGCTTCTTTCTGGCCTTGTGAAAATGACGGTGAACTCGTATTGGGACGCGTGGAAAACTTTGAAAAATTACAGATTTTTTCCTCACATCTTTGACAGCCGCAAAGCTTCGACCCAAGTCTGACGAATTAAAAAACGAAAAACCGTGCATCATAGGAAAAGATGTTGCTTGCGGACAGGCCACCTCGTCGCCGCGAGGAAAGTCAAGAATCCCGCGCCCTCGAGAACTCACAGAAAGCAGTTCTATTAAGAGCTTTCCGTGCCAGTGGTATTTCGAAGTTAGGTACTCTTTTTAAATTCCGATTCGCCAACCCCCTTCGCGCCGTCTCCCTATATGCCAACCCCAAACGTAGGCCGGAACAAAATTTCTGAATAGAAATAAGGATAAAAAAAAAGACTAATCGCAAACATATTAGGTATATTTTCCGGATATTGAATATGTGAAGAGGAGCTAAGCGGTGTAGAACCAGTTTCACTTTATCGAGGAATTGGATTAACAGTTTAAGCATGAAAATCGATTCTAACGATTCTCCTTCAATTATTTTATAACGATTCCCTTATTTCATTATTCAATTAAACTAAGTGGTTCTTTAGTTCAATTATATTAACATATGATCACGGTTTGCTGATTCACGAATACCCAGTTTTTTGATTCCTCGTTACGATATGGTTTCAAATATTACAGTATATTCATTATTATCACTAACTTCGCTAGGAGTATCCGATTTTTCTACACATAAATACACTCTGCAATATATCTTCAGCAGCTTCCTGGCTGCCCTTACTTTTTGCTGAACTTTTTCTCCGTCCAAAGTCTAGACAATGGCGTTATCTACCAACCGAGGTGACCAAGAAAAGTGATAAAAGTAAGAGAAGGCAGCGCATCGTCCGGACAGGGCACTCGCGAGACTGATAGGCTCAAAATCCCAGCCACGTTCGTACTCCTGAAAGTGGCGAATGTCTTTTCTGACATTCCCCAGAGCCTTGTTACCCCACTTTCAAAGATTCTCGAGTCGAATTCGACTGGTGTAACCCCGAAAATAAAAAAGCATGTAACTTGAAGGCAACCTCAGGTTTATTTCTAGCTTAACTTTCAGAGCTGCGAGAGGGTGGTTCACCCTCTCCGCATCGACTGCGGGAACTTTATTCATTGCAGAGTCACCAGCTCTTCAAGACAGTCATTGGCAAACCGTGATCGAATTCAAAGCAAATTGATTCCGCTCGTCAGATCAGCTGATTGCATCATCGCGGTGAACGGGAAACCCTAATACTAATCTCGCGCCGGATATGCATCGAGCTATCAGACCAGGAAACTAATGGTAATGATTTTCCGGCAGAACAGGAGATTCGTTTGCTTATTATAGCTCGTTGATAATAAACTGGAGATGTGCTATGAAGCGGAAATTCCCGCAGCTCTCTACAGAGAAAAAGCACTGAACTTATCGTTGGAAAATATATCGGAGAAGCTGCGAAGCGAGATATTACGAATCATTCATTTATCCGCATGACTAATGGCCGGTACACTTCGACCCTGGCTCATGTTGAAAGCGATAAAGTACATAGATCGTAAAATTCTGGAAAGGTGAATGTATCGCGTCGAACGAACGGAATAGATCAAAGGAAATGATCATCAATGGTGGAATACCAACACTCGCGGTTTCCCTGCTTTTCTAGATCCACTATTTGCGATTCAAGCCCGCATATACAGACTCCAAGAACTACAACCAGTGGCCGTTAGTATCGTGTTGCTATTATTTTATATCCTCGGTGTATATCACTCTGGCTTTGAACTGCCTGACACTCATCATTCTGTTAATTATGCACATTAGTCTGACCGACCATGACAGACCGTGATTTTTAGTCGGTTGCCAAATGTAGCGTGACGTATGGTTCGTCTTTTATTTCTGCTGCTTTTTTTTTTTTTCATTTTTCAACATGTTTCAAAATGCTTTATTTCCATCACAGCTATGGGTCTGAATATTTCAGGCTTGATTTGTCCCGTAAATTTACTCGTATAACGGGTACATGTGAGGCTAATTCTATGAGATTTTTGTAAACATCAAACGTTCGTTTGACGAGCGAGATATATGAAATGGGTGTTATTCAGATGTGGAATATTTGTCGTTATTTACCTACCTATACCGTATACAGGTATAATGTACATATAGGTATATGTATATAACATCGAATCCTCCCTCGGATCGAAATGATTTATTAACAACAACGAGATAACGAACGTTTCTGGCCATTGTTGAAAATTCGAGTTCTGTTCTTTGAACGCGTTTTATCAGCCCAATCAGGAAATGAGGCAACCTAGACCCAGCCCAGCGATACAAATTGATTGTATTTCGACAGCGTAGCGAGTGAACAATAACTTTTGAACCCACCTCCAACCCCCGTTCCCACCCCCATCCCCAACACACTCGCCGGTGGAATGATAAAGCGTTATTCACAACGATGCAAGGGTTTTGGTCACCGCAGTGCATCACAAACCCCCTCCATGACTCCATGACTCCAGCATCCGTTTTAATTCTAAATCATTTGATCACCGCGTACGCCATAGGCATTGAATCAAACCGTTCGACACGACGCGACGGTTTGGTCCATACCGGAGGAAACATGCGTGGTTGGATACACGAACTAACACAAGCTCACACGTGGAGCAGAAATTAATCAAAACCGAGTGACGAGGAACGTTATATATCCACATCTATGCATATACACACATATTATATTCTGGTGTATATAATATATGTTCGACGTGTGTATGTGTGTGTGTGTGTGTGTACCAGATGTTGGCGCACGTCGAACGCAGCCATCATAGAATGCAATAACTCGAAAACCTCGACGATTTGAAGTAGGTTAATCTTGTCGGTTGTTCTCGAGTTCGTAGGTCAAAGGACAACGGGGTGTGCTTTCAAATGAGATTCCTGAGATTCGATCAAATTGTTGGTACTGCCTTGTGGCTTCAGAAACTAAGAGGGCTCTGGAAACTGGAGGAAAGTTTTCATCACTGATTGCACAAAGGAAGAGCTGCCTATTTCCGATCTCGCATTCGCAAACTCTCGTTTCCGGGAAGGAGGGATATATTCTATAGCTATGCAACGACCAATCTAGACACTCACATGCATAATTCATATCATATACCTATGGCACACGAGGAGAGCACTTCTGGCTCTAATATTATCAACTTTTTTTACTTGGAAATATCATTTTTAACTAACAGCTGTCAATACTTCATCGAACAATGACGACAAATCATCGTTTCCAATTCACCCCATTTAATATTCGCGTTATAGTGGATTTTTATCGCCAATCTGATCGTATATATATACAAAATGGATTTCCTGGCTACCGAATTGTGCCTATCAAATATCTTGGCCTCGATCTAGCTGACCACGCGTCTGCATTACGTCTCGTATCTCCACGTCCCCCCGCACGCAGTATATGACCGGTAACTCAGACCAGGAGGTGGTCCGTAACGTAGGGCAGTACTCTGTCCTCCCCTAACATAGGGTAGCGTTTTGGTTGCCGATCAATATCGCCGCTTATTTGGCGTCGATATAGCCTCGTTTAATTTCCTATAACGTCAGCAAGCCATCCGAGGATCAGTGGTTTTCATTCGTGAGCTCATCTATCCGTGCTGGTTCTTCCCCAAGGGAAAACCCTGAGCCCTAAACCCTGAACGGGCAACCCTCCCATCTTCGGATTCGCAGAGTCTATTACCTCTCTGTGATACATTCCGTTTGAATCTGGGGTGCATACCGTGCGCGTGAAGAAACTTGGTAGTTATCGATTATTTTCGAACGTTGTTGGTTTTTTTTTTCTTTCCCCATTTCCATAAAACTCGGTACGTTAAATCGTCTTTGTCGCAAATCCACCCCAGCCGGATCAGAGAGCGAGATTGTGGCCGAGGTGCATCGACTGGGTAGTGTAAGTTGGATGCATCCGAGTGTGACCCCTTACGTGACCCAGTCGTCCGTGTTACTACGATATACCTACGTATACTGTGTTAGAGAGTTTCAGGGAAAATTTATACATTCAGTTTGTGGAGTGTGGGCAAATCTACGCGCGATATTCTCAAGGGTGTTCACGAGGGAGAGGCACGTCGTACCTACTCTCGGCTACCTTCGCCTTTCGTAACTAACCTAATACCCGCTTCGAAGGGTTTATCTTTGCCCCTTGATTGACTCTAGACTCTCGAGGATTTAGGCACGTTTGATTGAAGAAAGCAAAGGCGTATTATTCGGTTTAGTCAAGTTTTACATCGATCTACCTATGTATAAGTATATTCAATCCTACGAACGTATACAAAATATAAAAACGTCCACCTTATACCTAACGTAGAATACAAAATGCCTCTATCCACCATACACGGCATTCTCGTAACTGTTATATAATAGACGAGTAAAAGTTTATTTAAGGTCGATGCATCCACCGGCAATTAAACACGCAGACATGTGTTTCCTTGGCGTATGCTGCAGCAGGGTATAATATTGTACACATTATAATCATACAGTTGCGCTTGTGTATACATATATGTATATCTTTGGTATAATTATATACGTTTACTTAGGCTGTTGCACATCGATGTTTACTGGCTTATGTCGCTAGACCTTAGACCTATAACCTAACCCTAACCCTAACCCCAACCCCAACCCTAACCCCAACCTAAGTAGAGTTACGCTTAGGTATATATGAGAGAGTAAAATGGAGTTTACGTAGTCAACGTAGTGGGGCTGTCGATGATCATTAGGCAAGATCAATAGTTTACTTGGTAGAAGCTACGTGACTTGGCCAAGGTTTAGTGCCGTTACAGAACTGAAGTTCTTGCGCCTGAGCCACGAGCGAACGGCTGAAGGATTGCGCCATTACGAAACGCAGACAATCAGTGCGGGACAAATGAGAGGAATACTGATGCGCTAGCGCGAGTCAAGCCGCGCCGCGTCGTCCGAGAAAAAAGTTCCTCGGGTCATTTGCATCCGGGGTAAAAGAGAGAAGGAGGACAAAGAAATATAAATTAGGTACGGGCCGATGGGACTTTCAATTCGGAACCACCCCCCATCCTCATCTTTATATTATACTTCTACTTTTCAGTTTTTATTCAACCGATGAAATTAGTGTGACTCGACACCCGTATATATACCGGAGAAATAATAACCCATAACTTTTGACCGCGGAGGAAGTCCTCCCTCGTTAGTGGCTTCCGTGGAAAATTTTTATTTACAGTCTTAGGTATCATTATTATATTATTTATACATTTCACAAAGGGGATCTTTTTTCTCCTCCATTTTTTTATTACTTCACTGGATATAGGTATATCGTATCGGGGTCTTAAATTAACATGCTTTTTCCTCCTTTACATTTGGTAAACCGCGCGTACGATTTCTTTTCTCTTTCTTTTTTTCCTTCCTCTCTTTTTTTTCTTTTTTTTTCTCGTGAACGGAAGGCAATCAGCAGCTTTAGTTCGCGTCGTAAATTCGAAAGACTTCGAAGGCGGAAGTTGCTCTACGGCAAGGCTTGCAGACTGACGCGTAACGGACAGAGTTAGCTTAGTTTCCGGCGTGCCCTCGCTGAGGGACGAAGAAAGAAAGGGCTCGTGGCTCACTGGCTAAGAATCATCACCATGATGCGATGTAGTTTGCACGCCACCTCAAACTCGAACGAGCACGCCAACCCGAACGAAAACACGCAACCCTTAGGCTCCACGCTAGATCCCAGCCTCGCTTCGCGCTCTTCTTTACTCGGATTATACCTTCCTCGTGTAGGTTGACAAAATGCCTGGCCATATCAAGAAATCAGTTCCACCCCCGGCCAACGCTACGCCCCGAGGGAAACGCGACCGTTTCCGTGACCCGTACGTAGCTGTATTATAATACATGTACACCTATGGTATACGCGTACTACGTATACGTTAGCCTGAGACCCGTAACTTGGCCACACGGACACTGACACCTCGGAAACTTTGTGGTTAGTTTAAAACTCGAAAGAGATGGAAGCCAGTGAGAAACTCGTTGGCGGCGATATAAATTTCGAACGTTACACTTTACTCGTACGTAGGTACGTAACATATATGAGGTGTAAGAGAAAAGACGTTAATTATTCCGCGGTAAGAAATAAGATCGAGTATCACGATGAAAGAAAAAAAAAAAAAGAAACTCAGATTAATGAATAATTAATACTGTATGAGAAAAGAGGTTCTAAGCCATCGTGCAGGCCCTGCAATTTTATTTTTTTTTCTCAAGGCGAGAGAACGTCAAGTTTGCGAAAAAGAATTAACACTTGTACAACCGGAGATTGGGAGTAACTCGGGCGAAAACGAAAGTCCATAAATTCGTAAAGAACGAACGAGAGACTGTTCGATGGTGGACCCAGGGACCAGCACCAGTTCGAGTATTGGCAAAACGGATAGTTAATTTATTTCAGACATCGATATTCACAGCGCGACGGTCTGCAAGGGGTGCGCGGAGGGTCAGCTAGATTAACAGTCCACGGCACTAATAAATATAAAAGGCCCGGCTGCCCCTTCTGTCCTCCCCCACACAACCTTCTCTTCTGCGGGACTAACACTGCCCAGCTGACCACTGTGCCACCCACTCCCATGTGATTAAGGGTTTCAATTTATCGGGTGCGTGTCCCGCGATATCCGCGAGGAACTCGTTTCTACTTTCAGTCTGTTATTTATTTCCTATTCGATGTGATATTTATTAGATTAGAATTGATTAGGTATTGGCTTTCATTTTTTATTGTTCTTTTTCTGTGTTTCATTTATTTTTTCGTTTTCTCGTATTTATTGGACAAATTTTTTCATCCTCTTATATCTCCGTATAGGTAAAGTCGAAAATTGCTTCCCTTGAGGGACGAGCAAAAGGAGAGAAAAATAATCGCTGAGAAATGGGTAAAAGATAAATGGAAGTAGCACAGTTTTATTTTATTTATTTATTTTTTTTTTTTCGAGTAAATTGAAACGATGAATTTATTCGAGAGATTTAAATTGGCTGCGGGTGGCGGAGAAGTTTGTCCTTGACAACCTTTTAATGCTACTACTTCGTCAAAGTGGTGGAAATTGCCGGAAATGTATATATATGTATGTATATATATATATTACATAAGAATTGGGTCGTAAGGGTGCAGGAAATAAAAGTATAAAAACAGAACGAAGAAAGATATCGCGCGCCGGTGCGACGGGGGTGGAAAAAAGATAAAAACTTACTGCGAAAATTCAGAGGGTCTTCAGCTTTTCTTCGCGCCTGTGCAGTGAAAATGGAAAATAGGCACCTCCCGCCCGCTGCCTGCTGATGTTTCGACGAGCTACGTAAATTTCTAGCTGTACATATATATATATATATGTATTTTATATATATATATACATATACACCTAGTATGTATAAATGTATGTATACGGGAAACCCGCAGCGCCTTTTACAAGGAAAGAGCAGGAGGAAAAGCAAGAGCAAGAGACAGAGTTTGAGTCAAGAGACAGAAGGAAGCCTGCGTGGTTTAGATAGGAATACAATTTCGCGAATTTACATTTTAGCGAATTTACAATTTGATTAGGGTAGAATACGTCGCTCTTTACTCCACCGCCTTGTTTCCACGCCGTTTTCAATTTCGGAATCCACGCTAGTTAAAGACAGAGAAAAAGATATATATATATACATATATAAAAAACAAAAAGAGGGAGGGGAATGATTTCAAGCGATTAAGAATCCCTTCGAGGCAGTATTTTTTATATTTCTTATCTTATTTTGTATTTTGTATTTTTTTTCTTCTCATATTCCTATTTTTCCTTTAACCCGACCAAATGCTCTTACTGTACCTCTTTAATTTATTAATTTACCAAACTGAACTTGATCTCCTTGGTCTGTGAGTCTCATAAAAAGCTGAAAGGCCGTGTGCTGCAGGCTTTATCGTGGAACTGCATATACTGCAGAAGCATGGCGAGCTAAAAGCGGTTTTAATTTCCGGCGTGAACACTGTTATAGTAGCGTCTACGCGTTTATATACCAGACTTCAACCGTATTTCTATATACAGTCAAACAAAATACCACGGTAATACCTCGTTACACACTGTCTCGTTCGAAAAAATTACGATCACGTTTAACCCCGGCGAGAAGGAAACAAACAAGAAAAAAAAAAAAAAAAAAGCGAAAACCCACTCACAGTCACTCCGCTGTCGACTCGAATTTATACATCCCTCCATATTCTTAATTCTTCGAGAAATCAGGAAAAAAATACTGAAAGAAAATCCTTAAAAAGTATCCCAGGAGAAGAGAAAAACCTCCTCGCGTTCCGTTAGCCAAATAAAAGATGTAACAGGAATCCGAGGTGAATTTTGTCAGCTTCTTACACGTTACAAAAAAAAAAAAGACTTGTAAAACAAAATGTGTTACTCACTTTGGTACCTAGATGAAACGATTCAAAATAACGCAAAGATATGACAATTTTATTCCCGTTTGAGAACCATTGCTACTAAAGAGCTGGCGACGGGGGTGATAGCTGGGTATAACTAGGGGGTGGCAGTGGCGGGAAGTTAGGAGGGTTTCGCGAGATGGAAACAGGGGGTTCTGCGGGGAAGTTGGTCGGTCGGACGTCTTGCTGACTCTGCTCTGCTCAGCCCGCTTCGACGGCCAGCAAACCGAGTTCCTCGTCTCCCGGGGATTCACGTAATCCTCTCTATCATTTCGCGGCAATATAAAAAGAGTACTTATACTATTTCAATTATAGGAAGCTTGACTCGTTCTCTTCCTATTTCTCTTTCCTCTCTTCTTAACTCCGCGGGAGCTAAAGCTGATCCAAAATTCTATCTTTACTTTATATTTCTTCCAGTGTAGACCAGCGTAATTTCAATCTTCGAGTATCATTTGATCTCCTTTTGTCTCTGAACGGAAAAAGGCGATTTCGAATTGGAAACAAAAAATAAAAAAAATTACATCTTGTACCTGTAACACGTTTCCAAATATACGAGACCGAGAAATCAATACTCGGCGAGCGAAGGGGCTAACCCCTTCTCATAGCGTGAAGAAAAACTTCGTTTAATTAACGTCTTATTATTTATGGTCAGACGCTAAATGCAGCCCCGTCGGTGATAAAATTCGAAACTATGTACATACGTATGTATGTATGTAGATATACAGAGGCTCTGAGTGTACGTCTACACGTGGAAAAAAGGTCGTCGCTTCTTCCGCGACGACCGCGCCGCGATGCTTTATGGTTAATCAACGTAAAACCTCTCCATCTCTCCTACGACCAGTCAGTCCCTAGGCTTAATCTAGGTAGCAGGATTACATCGAACGTGTCAAACTCCAATTTGTAACCGTCCACGAAGTGTCTGAAAAAAAAAAAATTCGAACAAATGGCCATTTTTTTGCCATTTTTCTACTAAGAAATTCGAGTAGGTTCAATCCGAGGTATATAGGCATGTAGGTATAGTTATATAGCTTCTATCCAGCAACATTCGTCTTCATTTGCGTGATCGTGACCATTTCGACACGTACTTTCATCTATATCTATATATTTATTTATTTCTAGACTATAAGATGAGGGCGAGGGAATAAAGGGGAATAAAGGGGATGAAAGGGATTCTGAGGCTGCAGTTGCACTTTCGGAAGAACTTACCAACGCCGCATCCCAAATCCCCTATTCTCCACAACCCCTGCGCCACTCTATACCACCTTAGAACTCTCACGATACGTGATGTACCTCACTCGGGAAACTATACTGACGAATAACTTAGTTTATACAGTCGAAGAGCTGCTAACTGTGCGATTATTTTAACTCCAACCTTTACCTCTGTACGCTTTGTGCGTTACCTGAATTTTGATGGTCAGAAAAACACCAATCATCGTTATTTTAATGATAGCGAAGCGTAGCGTTGACTGTATCCGTATTTTCAGTGGAGTGTGAAAATGTAGAGATTTTGTACTTCCAAACTTTGGTCTGCAGATCTAACGACGAAGACGAATTCTTCGTTCTTTCATTTATTTCTGTTTTTATTCAATATTTTTTGCCGAGCTTTTCCTCTCTGCTGGAAGAATTAGCTTCGCTATAAACGGAACAATTACAGCAACGAGACTTTAGAGCAGTGCAGAGTAGGTATAGGTAACGTACACCATGTACAGATGTCGTCTAAAACAGCCAGAGGATAACATCTAAACTACAGAAAACATAATAAGCGAGTGTAGAGAATAGAGAGTGGACGTTGCATCCGGTCAATCTCCTGCAGTCCGAACAGACAATCTAGCTTCCGTCACATAATTAGTTACTATCAAAGTGGGAAATAAACTGATATGCAAGAGCACCAAAGGCCTTTGAACAGCACCTACGCTAAACGCCTATTCCGCGTACATGGATAGATATACATAGGTATATACAATGGTGAATAATTCACGGAAACAGAAGCCGAGAATAACTAACTTTATACGTTTGGTGTACGGTTGTATTGCAAGTTCTCGTGGAAGTCAGTATAGTTATATAACAGAGCAAAAGTAAGCACGCTTAAACTTTTTAAGAACAGAAGCTAGAAATTCTCAACGTTAACAATAAACCGGTTGCCTTGTATAGAAAGTTATAATTCATGTATACCACTCGTACCATTATATCTATACTACGTACGAATTAATCCTTGTTCGATAATCTGAACGATACAGATATAGACATTCGTGCATAAATTATATCCAGCCTATTCCGAGTCTGTTAATAATCCAATACCGTGTAAAGACATGACTTTTCTTTTCCTATCTTGTTTAATGCGAATCCCTGGTGCTTGCAGGCCCCTTCTTCTACCTCGAGTAACTGATGCACTTATCCCTTCGAACTCTATCTGTGATTAAAATCGGTTTAAGAATCAGTACCTGGATTATAGCGATAACTATTTCATACTTTTAACTTTCTATTAAGTTTTTTTCTCTATAGACTTGATATTGCGAACGTTGCAAAAAATCTGAGGAAGAAGAAACCTTTGATTCATTACGTCAGAGTTATTTCTCGTCTGCGTAATAAAAGAGTCGCTGACCACTGATGATTGGATTATTTTTTCCTCATTTCCTTTCTTATATGAATCTCAGGCTATTTTTAAACGCGTTGTCACTCGTTTTATGGTACATACACGATTACACGGACGAAGATGAATAATCAGCTACCAAAAACTGAGAGCTTTATCGGTGGCAACAGAATTGTTATCCACTTCCGGTATAACGTGGTCAGGATGCAAATTGCTCCTCAAATTTTGTTATCCATGAATGCAGACAGTGACGATAAGAGTTTACTCACAATGACTCGCATTCATTTTAGTATATAATAATAATAATAATTATAAATATATCTCTGTACAGAACTGGCGAGACGAAATAAAGCTTTCAGCATCAGTGCAAGACGAACAGCGTACATACCCTAAGTGGATTAAAATTCTGCAGTGATTAAATCTTCACAAAAGACTCTCTGTCGATTTATACATATATATAGGTATGGCAGTTCGTGTAAATAATTTCTTGATTTATTATATACGTGTCTTTATATACGGTTGACTCGAATCCCGAGCGAGTAACGGTATTATTTATTATAGTTATAACTGATTATAAACTTTTCTCATAATATTATCATCTTTTAAACCGCAAATTTCTTGCGTGAATATACATATACCATACCGAGATAGCGTCATTTTCCGACCCAACGAGCTGCTCTGCAGCTCTAGTGTGGTCAAGTGTGCCGCTCAAAGGTCACTCACAGACCACATACCTACCCTTCCTACCTCACGTACTAAAACAAACAGTCTTGAAAGATAACTAACCGAGACGGGTAACCACAGTGGTCAGATGACTGGTTCGCCGTGTCCTTGTGGTTTATTGAATAAACCAAGCGTAAAGAGCCAGTTTTTTCTATCGATAGAAGAAAAAAAACCGAATGAAAAAAAAAAGACAAAAAATTTGAGTAACGCGTACTTCCGGGCCGGAATGATTGAATTTTTCAAGCATATCGCAGCCTACCCGCATTCGTACGGATTTGATACGCGTTTAATCAACCGTTTATAATTAATACTGTTCGACTAATTCGTATGTTTGTGTTCGTCTGACCAGAGCCGCGATAAAAGTTGATAAAACGAAGAAAAAGAAAAAAAAAAAAACTATAGAAAAATCATCGTTCATATGTGTTCGTGGCCCTTAATAACGATGTAGACATTTAAATATCGTAAGTATACACTTATAATCTGTTGCATCAATGAAATCGTTGAGTTATGATGTTGCCGTGAACTCGCAGGACCGTTCCCACCGTGTAGGTAATATTTATCTCACATTTTCCCGTGACGCGGCATACCCCATGAACGTTCACGCGCCATTGCATAATTAACCGCACTAATAGCTTGGGTATTAATTATTCAGAGATACGCGTTTCATACGGGTTACATTGAGAGGTTTTCACACAGATTACCATGCGCGGCGACAGGGGGGAAATTAAATCTTTCCAAGACGTGCTTAATTTTGTCAGAATCACTCCTGCATCGGGTATAGGTATAATATAGCATGTTTTAGAAGATTCTTATAATTTCTCAATTTTCAAAACGCTCCTATAAATTCCACCGACTCATTTCCAACGTCTCGAAAAATAGTTTCTTTAAGTATAACTTGAAGACTCTTACAAATTCGTAATTCTTCGCATAGTTTTCAAAATTTACACTCAAAATTAGTTCAACGTCTCGACAAAGTCCTGAGTATAACGTTATGCGCTTATGACTACTTTACCTATTATATCTAGACGGATTATCTGTTAACGCACGACTGGGTTTTATTTCAGCGTGCGCATAAGCACATTGCACCGCATCATCATCATCATAGGGATATCGCATAGCTTGGTCTAGCCGTAAACCCTTGGCTTATTAAACCACCGCTAATTATATTTCAATATACGCCCAGGCGCGGCCATGGCCACCCTACCTTCCACCCTTACGCCAGCTTCCTCGACGATGAGGTGCGGTGAGTCCCCTCTCTGCACCAGCTATCCCAAGTACCAGGGTGGTCGGATCTCAGCGCGTTTGAGTAATTAATTAATAGTTTAATTAATATGTTGCTTGCGGGATATTAAATGTCGCTGGCTGATCCTCTCAGCGCGTAATTAGTTTTCGTCTTACCTGCAACGCGAGACGTTGAATTACAAGGCTCGGAGTTCTTTAAGCGTCCCGATAATCGGCAACAATTTTATCATCCGTTCACTCTGTGATCGGTACCTTCGTTTTTTTTTTTTTTTTTAATTTTTTTAATAAGCATGCGTCGTTTCCTAATGTACGGGAAAAAGTCTTGAAGAAATTTTTAATTATGGAAACCGTTATATCTCTACTGATTCATCGGGAATTTGTTTTCCCCGAGAATTATACCGAGAAGTCCGAAAGAGATGAGGAGTTTGGAGTTGGCGGGTTATGGGTGGCGGACGTAGTCGGGCTATTATTAACATTTTTATTTAAATTCCTATTCATTCATATTCTATTGTTTTCTTCGTAATTCCTGATTAATTCCCCTTCGTTATTCATCTCTCCATCGCTATTCATCCCGGAAGTTTATTACCCTCTGAATATCCTTATATATTCCATGCCTCTACGGTTCTTATTTTTATACGTTTTTTTTTTTTCAACTCGAAGCTGTTTATTTCGTCTCCGTAACGCACGTGCAGCTACTCATCCAAAAATCAAATATTAATAGGTAGGTATATCAATTCATTTTTAACCAATATCATCTCTCTGAAAGCCCTCTGTAATCTAGCTAAGATATTACGCATAATATTATCCAGATAAGCCGTTTGATCCACGTCCCTCATCTTCGTAGGGCTGCGTCCTGAAGAATCTTTTCCTCCTTAGATCCTCGTTCGCACTTCGTACTTCAACCCATCCCCAAAATCTCGAGCTGTATATATATCTCGTTGCCTTTTCTCCTTGGCAATTCTACGAAGCGACAAATTCCTCGTTTAACTTAACCGTGAATTTCTCTTGCGAAATTGATCGAAATTACGATATTGTGAGGCAGCTCTCACAGTCGTCGAAACCCAACCAAGATGGCTAATCTCTTCTCGGTATAAAGAAGCGCTGAAGCGATTTTGCAATCTTGACACAATTTACGATTGGAGTACGATATTTTGTTTCCAAGTATTATAATATTGTACACACTTCGTCATTTGTATTTGAGGTCGTAAAAAATTTAGCCAAATCGCTTCGACGGAATTTAAACGGAATATTTACAATCCCATTTACTGATATGTATCATCGACTCTTCCGCGAACGAATTAGAACGCTATAATTTAAAATTATAACAAAAAGAAAAAAAAGAAACGTATTACGACGATATATCTTCACCGTTAATTTTCGCAATCCATGCGTTATGGTTACTGACAATTAGCCTGACTTTGAACACGCGTATATCGCCCCGGTTGATCTCCAACCTCACCATGAGTACAGCTATAACGTGTACGGAATAACTCCCGGTCGTTTCTACAAAGAGATTCTGATGAGTAAATATCGTGATGATTCTATAATTCTCAGTCCTATCGTCGGAATTGTTAACGAGTTTATCGGTATTTTATATTGATGAAGTTCAACGAGGAAAATGTCGGCAAAAACGTAATCAAAATTTCAGAAGAATTCGAACCAAACGTATAGGAATAATAACAGAAAAAAAAATAGATTATGGGAATAATGAAGACAAGAGAGAAGATGCCTGTACTAATTAACAAAGTATATACGAGTGACTGCAGAGACCAAAATTGCGACCAAACGGACAGTTAAAGGCCGCCCAAGAATTCAACCCGTTAAACATTCCTAATTTTCACCAAACTGGTCTAACCGAGTTAGAGTATCTAGTCCGCAATTAGGTAAACACCTCGTCGAGTGTTTTATTGGCAAAAATTTCTATCTCTGGACTGAAGGTTACGAACGCTGTTACCGCAGGAGGTTGAGAAAGTTTTAGTACCTAATATCTAACCTGCAGAAATTGTTAGATATTCGTCAGATGTCGGTATACATACCTACGTCACCCTAACACCTATGGATGTATATATCTCTAAAATACAAATAGAAACACGAGAACAAATATGACAGGGCAGGTGCACCATCGGTGGTACAGAATCATCTAACCCACAGCTGCGCGTATGCCTACAGTCGCGCGGTCGTGATGGATTGAACCGCGTAGGCATATTCCATCGTAGTAATAGAAGTGTGCCGCATAATTTCATATCTAACAAAATTAATGTAAATTTTTGAAATACGTTCAATTTTTGTATCCCAGAGATTGAAGACAAAATTTCAATCAAACGACGTAGAAAATAGAAAGAAAAAGAAATGAAAAACATCAAAAAAACAAGCTTCATAAAATTTCAAGAGTCAATTCTGATGTACAGAAATTATTTGATGATTTTAACCCAGATTTCAACACATCGATTAAACTCACTTGATTACGTCTATTTCGTTTCCCCCTGAAGTCTGCGTGATGCAAATGCTTTGAATTATTACCGTTATGATTATTTTATCATCAAATGATTTTCATCATAGCAAAAATGGCTAAAAATCGTTCATAGGATATGCTTTGAAAAAAAGTTCCAAAAATTGCCCAGCGACTGAATAACCTGCAGATAATACAACGTAATTTGTCTAATAATTTCTACTCGTTGGTTGACTTTGATCTCGTTGAAGGTATATGAAAAAAAAAACGTTGTACGTATATTATACGTACGCCCAGCGAGTTGTGTTAGAAAATCGAAACCGGCTACAGATCCAAGTAATACGTAGATCATACGAGTACACGTACCCACGTACATACATATCCACGTACCGATACCTTGCGCAAAATCAGCCGTGAAGCTCATTCGACCAGAGTAAACGATAACGAGCGATAACTAGTGATTTTCTGATTGACGCTGGCTGCACACTGGGTGCTAACGGACCCGTTTATACTCCCGTGACACGCGCGAGCTTTTGCCACGATGCGTGGATCTGACAGGAGCCTATGCCTCTACGTATTCGCTCGCGTATGTATAATACTAACACACGTGTCAGCTGGGGAAGAGAACGCCGCGCCGGTTTAAGCTGTTCGTTTGGGGTGCGGGTTCTTGTCAAATATTTACTCGGTTAATGGATGATTTTTGACCAGCTGACCCCGAACGAGTATTGCTGAAATCTAAACTCTCGAAAAACAGTCACCGAATCCGAAGAATATTTTAGTATCAATTTCGGGGATTCACGGATCATTCTGACAGCGATAACTCGGGGATATTATTACGACCGAGACACGGGCCTGTGCTATATTACCTACCTCTGCAATAGGGAAAAGGTTAATTAGCACGGGTATACACGCGATTAACCACGACAGCTGACGTGAGTCACTGAAAAAGTTGTCTGGCAGACATGTGGATATGGCAATTGCCAAATGAACGACCTGCAGCCTTCGGGTTTAGGTAGAAAATAAATCTACCGATATCTGATTCACATCGCCTGTTATACCTGCAGTGTACTCGTCGCGAGAAACGACTCTGATACCGTATAAAATCCAGGTGCAGTAAAAAATGCGAAGTAAAATAAATGATAAAATGGCGCAAGAAGAAGGAGAAATAAAAAAAAAAAAAAAAAAGCTCGACAGTAAAGCCTTTAATTTAGTTCTCGCGACTCGATTCAACGGCGAATTGGTGCGTCGATGCAGTATGTATGTACACTACAACCAAATACTCCGCGATACATGGAGAGAATCACAGGACGGGTGTATCGATGGCGTAGAAAAGCAGACGAGTGGTGGACTCTGGGGACGTTGAGTCATCCCTTCTCTATACCGAGCAGTAGATATACATAAAGGGTTGCACGCGTGATATACAACCGTGTTTATTGCGTACTATTTGCTCCTCTCTTCCCCATCAACTTGGACACAATACGCAATAATGTATAGTATCGGCCTGTGTACCGAGAGAGAGAAAGAAACCGAAAGCGTGAGAGAGAGAGGAGAGTGTGTATTAGTCTGGAAGCAAATTGCAATAAAACTAAAGTCGTTATTGCTGTTGTTGTCGAAGAAGTAAGACGAGGCTCGAGTACTTATAGCCCAGTCGCCAGAGCAAAAAAGAAAGTTAGCTAACAAAATTTAGAGGAGCTTTAATTTTTTGACAAGAGAAATATTTTTGGAATCCGAGTGATACCAATCAAAAGTGTGACCAATTGCGACGTAGAGCCCCGATCCCAATCGACCACACTTTTCTTAGCGCTTGACCACACTTTACTCTCATAAATACCGGGCTCCGGAATACTTCTCTCATTCAAAAATCGAAAACTCCTTTAAATTTTGTAAACTAAAATTATCAGGCGACTGGACTATTAGTCTTGAATGTTTTACCTCTATTTTTACCGTTCGCAATTAAGTCCACGGAATGAGTTCTAATCCGCAGTTTATACAGAGCACGTTATACCTCGTGAAGTAAGTATTGCTTTCGTGTTAAAGGGCTGTGGTTCATGTAAAGTCCGAGGGAACCACTTTGCCGATAATAGTCGAGTCAGAGAGATAAGGGTGAGCTGTGTGACTCGCCGTTGTCTAGTCAGTCGATATTACTTTAAATTCGTTTTAGTATTTAAGCGAGTAACTGCAGTCGAGAATTCTTCTCTTCTTATCTGCAACACTCGATGAGCCATAGAATGTCCGGAATTTAAAACCCGTACTTAAATGGATGGGTCGTTAAAAGTAAGGGGATCTATACGAACTACGGTAATTATAATGCACTTTTATAGAAAGCCTTGCGGGAAATCTACTTTCGAAATATCTCTCCTATATACGACGTGTAGAAATAAAATGAATAATTTTCATTAAGAAACTTTAAAGACAGATTATTAGCTGTAATTAGGTATGTCACTTAGATAACGAACCGCGCAAAGTATCCTTTGTCCATAAAGAATGAAACAAAAAATGATAACAACTTGCTCCTAAAAAATGCACGAGGGACAACAAATGATAATGGAGCCAAACGAAAGGTTTGCCTGCAGTGATTACAGGCCTCAAGCCTTTAGCCACAGATAATGCTACTATAATATGGCTAACAATGAGAAAAACTTAAAGGTAATATTATCAGCTTCAATATTAAAGTATCGCGTTAACAATGCAGCGGATAAACGTATGTATGTACAACGTAAAATGATATTAGAGACTACGGAGTTATATACGTGAGGAGAAATAGATTTTCTCAATACATATAGGTATAACTATATATAGGAGAGAAGGTAGGTACTTTTATCTTCTATGAAGGAATAAAAGTAGAGAGATACGGAAAGTAGCGAATTTATATATATATATATATCTATATACATATATATGTATAGCGAAGTGAAACCGCAAATAATATTTTAGAAAAAAACTTGGATGGTTGGCTGAATAATTCATGCGACATCGGTCTTCTGGTCTTTATTTATTATCCCCCTCGTTCGCATTTGTTGCCACTGCAGTAACCGCCGCGGCACGGCGGTTGCGGATAGTATGGTATACGTATGTAACATACACGTGCATACACGTATGATACGCATACATGAACCGTTCCGTTATTTCAGAGATTTCGAACCTCGATTTTTGTTCACCGACTCGAACAGACGTCGACTTCCGCTTCGACTTTACACTGGTGTCATAAATTTCAAGTATTATAGTTGCGATATATACGCTTTACAATAGGGTTCGACGTCGTCTACATGCGATACAGCAACTTGTTCGATGATCTGTGTTCTATGACCCGTAAATCCACTTCTATGTATGAAGTGCATTATTTCTTCTTATTCCTTCTTATTTGATTCTTTAGTTTTATCTCATTCGCGCTAACAGCTTCCTACTTTATATAAAGCTGAAGAAACAACAATCGTCTCGTATATTTCGTCAGCTATAAAGGTTTATGAAAAATGAGGAAAGAACAAAAAATTTAATCCACTGCAATCCATTTGTTTATAAAAAAGGAAACAAATTTATGCACATTCTATACCTGCATCCATGATCTCCAGCATTCGGTACACGTTGATCTAATCTGGAGTTCGATTTACGGACACGTCGCTCTTAAATCAATCAAAAGTATATTTTATACGTGCCCTGGAGCAGCGTTCGGATGATGTAGCCGATCCCGAGTTGGATTGTAACATTTACCCACTGCCACGGTATCGAGTTGTGTAAACAGAACAATGCAAAAAAAAAATGGATGGGTATAACGCCGCGGGAAATAAAGAATCTAGGGAATTGGGTCGAAACTGATAAAAAGAATATAAAAAAAAAAAAAATTCTAAAAAAGCTAAAACCCTATCGGCAATTAAACCACGATGTAAACCAAATCCTGATTCAGCCTCCAGAAACGATACACATCGAAACTTTATAAACGTTTTGTTGGACGTGAAAACTCCAGTTATATACTGTCTGTGTCATACATATCACAATCGAGCTATACATATAGACTTTTGCCGGAAATGTATATATCAGTGATAAATAATTTTGTCGCGGTTTGTTGTTAACCGCGAAAATATTTAGCCGAAAATTTTCACCACCGTTCCCGCGTGTCCCTGCACTGTACGTATATAGGTATATATGTATACAATAAACGGGATTGAATTATCCACTGTTATAGCCACGGATTATATTGTGGTCAGCCAATCCCGAGTGCTTTGATTGCGTGACTCTTTACATGAACGGTGGAAACTGGACTCATCACTGCAATATCATATTTAATAACCATGGTACCTACACAGCTTTAGGCATTATCCATAACGTAATCCTCTACCTTTTACAATTCATCAGTTTTCCGTTGTACCCTGTGATAAAAATTTTCTCTATTTCAAAACGGTCCTTAACGTACGACTTCCCAGAACGTCTGTGATTGATAGACTCTCGCAACTGCACTCGGAGTATTTCGCTCTATAAGTTGATGTATACACGTATGCATGTGTAGATATAACACTCGAGGGTTGTGATACGTATGTGTGACGAGTGCGTCACGTGGGTTCAATAAGAAGAAGTTAATGACGTCGCAACAGACGGGAATTATCTGTTCAATAAGGGACGTGCAGATTACACCTAGGGAGGGTAGATCAGCTAGACTCGTATAATACGATAGGGTAGTTCTAGTCCCTAGTTTCTATATCGAGGGATCCAAAGCTTCTGCTAACTAAATCTAATCCGAATTCTTTCCATTTTTACAACGACAACCGCGTAGGTAGCTATATTTGTACAACAAATTGATCACTGTTTGCAACCTTTTCATTTTGCGGTCTAAGTAATCCCCAATTACTTTAAAATAGTGGCCATACATTGGTCCGACGTCGATTTGTCTCGAATCAAATCCCGAATAGTTGATCGAAATTTTTTTCTCGGAGGTTTAAATAACCGCGAAGAGTATAGGTACACATGAACTTATATAGGGCACGTACGTTAGCGGCTAGGTGATCGAGTTTTTTTTTTTTAATTTATCAGTCCCGGGTAAAATTCTGTACAGAGAAGCAGAGGGATCGATATATGTACGTTATTCATTCGTTCAGTTTCGGTAAAGTGCAATTGAAAAAATTCCTATCAATCATCGGCAATTTATCTATTTTATTGGTATAGGTAGGTATAGTATATAGCAACTATAGCGATTGCCGCTTGGTTTTGAACAGGAATGCAAATTTCATTCGGCACATTTCGAATTTCAGGTAGGTAGGTAGGTAGGTACACATACATCGGATCTATCGATTAGTTTGAAACCCGACTACAGATAGCAAAGCTTAATAATTTTTTTCAAACGCAAAACTCCGCGCCACTGAACCTAGCTACTGCAGTAAAATCTGCATATGCAGTTGCCCCTCGGCTTTTCGTGGTTATTTGTTCTTTTTTTTTTTTGCTTTTTTCTTCTTCTGTCGCTTTTAACCGAAAGCAAAAAATTATTCGAAGGGAGACTTTTCTCCTGACAATTGATTAGTCACAATGTCATACGAAAATCCCATAAACTAGCCTTTAATCATATTCATACGTTGGAGAAAATCCACTGAAAGCATATACGACCTAAGTGAGTCACCTCATCCAACTCCCGAGAGATATACGACCCTTCTTTTCCATCGTGGCCACTGATCAGTGCCTAGGGAACTGAGACAACTGGAGGAATAGCGAATTCGCCGAGCCTGTCGTCATGTCGCCGATTTCTCCCTTCGGATTTTGTAATGAAATATCACACCGTACCCTGCACCTACATGTGAAATTGACGGGAATAAAGAGTCGAGTGATAAGAGACTCGCTGCTGGAGGATGATGAATGGTCTGTCGCGTTCGTAGTATAATTTTTTTTTTTTTTTTCCCTTCTGAACAAAAAGGAACAACTCTAATTGTGATTTTATGCATGAAACAATAAATTGGACTGAGAATAACGAAAGCTATGAAAACTAATTTTTGATTCAAACTATGATTGACCACGGTACGAATTAGAATACTATAAGTTTTGCGTGCTCTCAATTAGGTTAGTAAACTTTTTTTTGGTGTTTCTTTTTTTTTTTAACTTTGTTTTTTACTTCTTGCCAATTCCGTTTTATCACGCAGCGGGCGAACAGCGGTCGTGCCGTGACCAAGATGGGAAGGTCTGTCCGGAATCACAATTAGTACCTATACCTATACCTACCCACCTACCTACCTGCTGGCCTACCCACCCAATCGTAAATTGATATCGAATAATTTTACCTCGTGAAATCACAGGCCTTACTAAAAAGAAGAAGAAAAAAAAGCAAAAACAGTCTAGACAATTGAAACGTGATCCATTCCTTTTATCAACTTCAAGTGAGAATAACGAAAACGTGGAAATTTCATGAAAGGTAAAAAAAATGATGATAATAATAACAGAAAATACCTAAAAACCCATGGAACGAATATTTTTCCATATACCTATGCTTGTAGTATGGGGATTCAAATTAACCCATTGTTGTGCCTGCCAATGCGATGTAGATATAAGCGTAGGTATCAATAAGCAATCAAGTATTACGCTTGGTACGTATATACGTTCGAAAAATCAGTATTGATCTGATTGATTCCGTGCGATCGTAGATACGGGTATTCATAAATTGTGATATAGAGAAAAAAAAAAAAAAAAGAAAAAAAGATAAAGAAAAATTCTTCATACATACGTGAGTGAATATCCGTTGAAATATATGACGGTATATATCTAGAAGGTATATATAACGTGTAGCACGTAGAACGCAACTCGCACGTAGAAATTCTATGGTAATACGTTCGCTGTAGCCAACAAAGAAAAACATTTCGGAATCCGCCGCAGGGATTCGAATTTTTTATATCACCTCAGTCAAACCCCCCACCCCTTCTCCACCTTAGCGTGTCTCTTGGGGGGTTTAAATTTTAAGAGAACGTGAACAATATTCTGGTCGATTCGGCGGAGGCCCACTTTCTACCTTTCTTACTCACAAAAATCCACGAATTTATCTCCAAGTATATAGGCATAGCTGAAATCCAAAATATGACGATTTTCCTATACCTAAAAATTCCTCAGCCGATGTAAACCCGCAAAGATAATAATTACCCTCCTCTTAATCTGTTTCAGGTATGTAACTGCACAGTCTTGGTGACAAACTTCTGTTAAACAATCGTCATAAATATATTAAGCCATAACTGATGAGTGAGTAAATATTAATACACGATATCTGAACTACTAAAATCTGCCTCTATGATTACCAGTACGACGATAAGCCTGGCTTACGCGTTCGTTTAACTGGTCGTTAACATTGTATTCGTCTATATGACGGAGGTTTGTAGCAGGCGATAAATCCTACTGGTCAACTGTCTATATTATTATCATTGTATGAATAGTGTGTCCAAAGTCGGAAAACGCGTGACACGGACAAAACGACCCTTTCTAGTCTGAAAAAAGAAGAAAAAAAAAAAAAAAAAAAAAATTTGAAGCGCGAAAGGGGCAGAGCGTTTCTGTAAAGAAAAGTATATTTCGTTGAAAGCATTTTCCCGTAAAGAGTACAGCCCTATATCTCCAGTAGTGTAAGTGAGCCAAAGTGTCTCTTGAAAACCCAAACAACAAATCGAATTTTTTTTTCCGTCCGTTTTATTCCCGCGTTTTCTGAGCCGTCTTTAAGCCTCCAAGAAAGGCTCGATACTTGGTGTAGCTATACAGCTATTAAAGTACGCGAGATGGACATCCGGTACTGCAGGGAACTCGTCCGAGATGGAGAGGCAAAGAAATAAAGAAAAATGCCGGAGACAACGATATTCTGGGAGGATAGAAATGTCCTCGTAAAAATATGGCGCACAAAGCATAAAAGTTAATCGACGATTAACTTCGTCACCAGGAGTTGTACTCCTGGGGATGTCGCGTCTTATTTCTCTTATTTTTTAACGCCGCCTTTTTCGCGTTGGTAAAGTTACTTAACGGGGTTCATTTTTTTTTTTTTTTTTACTTCTTTCTTTCTTTTCTCCTTCTCTTTTTTCTTCTCTTTCATCTCATCCTATCTTTTTTACCCGAAAATTCACCCCCCGACGTTATCGAATTAAAATACTGAATTATAACAAAGATTTGATTTCCGTTTCGACATTATATGGCAGTCCGATGCGTTTTTTACCTGAACCTATACATACAGACGTACATATACATACGAACATATAAGCTGTACTGTTTTGGCGTGATTGGAAAACTCGTAAAATCCAGAATAGCTGTACTAAAAAAGATAGAACCAAACTACGTCCACTGAGATGCAGCGGGGGTAGTAAAGAAAAAAATACACCGATTGCCTCGGATATAGTGAACGACGCACGCTATTCTACAGATATTGGATCCCTGATGGACGTGTCGTGTCCATACGTCATCCTGACTAGCATACCCCGCCGATCTACCGTTCAGTAAAGTTCCAAGATCATTTTTCACCGGTTGACGTTGATGGTTTCCGATATCTAGGCAATAGATACGCACCCCGTAAACAATTCTATGCAAAGGCAAACCGCGCGTACGATCTATGGCTTTGCGTTCACAATCACCGGCGGATGGGGGGACTATATAGTCCAAGTCGCGGTCAATTTCTCGAATTTTAAACCAGTCGTTTCTTCTCTGTCTTCCTTTCTCTCTTTTTTTCATGATTATTATCAGGTCCTACTATTTTTCGATCAATTTTTTCGGCTCACTTTTCGTCCGATTTATGATCCCCTAAATTTCTCGTCATCCGGGTTGTTTGCTTTGTGTTAAACATTGTCCTAAGACGATCTAAATCCTAGTCCCCTAATATCGTCGACCGATCAGGGCAGCGTTTGAGCCTATGAAAACACGCCGCCTCATCCACTGGGCAATTCCAACGGGGTTATGCGCTGCTAGAGACTTTGTTTATGCGTTAACGCTTTCAATATTCGTACATCGACGCCTCTAACGCGCGTTGTAATTAGTGAATAAAAAGCTTTACCGATACCGCGGGTACGAAATTGAATAGTAAATCGTGAAAATAGAGACGCCTATGTCTGTATATAATACGTATATAGATGTATGTGTATTGAAATCCCAGACGGGAGATCGAATACAATATATATCCTGTGAAATTTATAATTACGTCAGAAAATTACCGATAATCTCTCGTCAAAGTTTGGTCATCAATGACGTTTGGCAGGGAAATTTTTCAACAAATTTACCTATAATCGATTAGTTTATACCATAACATAGATTGATAATTTAATAAATCGGTATATAAAATTATCGAGTCATTATAACAGTGCCAATAATTAAACGGAAGTAGGTCGGTATCCCAGAAACTCGGTTATTTCCTATTTATAAAATATAATATAGCTTAATTACAGAATTTTAGCTGTAGGTACATGAGATTAAAAAAAATAAAATTCCGTTCTCCGAAATTCAGGTAAAACCGTTAATTAAAACGAAGGTTTAGTGACGGGGAGGGGGAGGGAGAAAATAAAAAAGAAAACTGACTCGTTGATAAATTTTCTAATTTTTTCAATTACATATTATTGATAACATTCTCTGACTGACTGAAGAATTCACGCGGACTCATACATCGTTTGCGATACTGTATCAACGGAAAAGCTCATTTCGATAAAATAGAAAAAATATCTTTTCTCTATCCTCAATATTTATGCAATTATATAGATACGTGTACTCGTAGCTTACATATAGAAATTTCACACTCTTATCGAGATATTTACCAGCTGGTTTTGCCGACCTATTAAACTATTACGTAATCGTATAGATCATCTAGCCGAGCGAAAATGCATGTAAGCATATTTTATGCAACATATATGAATTGCGAAAAGATGATTGTATTCATTTTATAACGATGACTCACTTTGGCTATCAATCTGTTCGATTGCACACGTTATAGAGGTCAGGAGAAGAATGTATGATAAAAAAAAAAACACTATATATTATAAGAAGGAATGTGATTCAGGTATAAGATTTTATACCGCGTAGTAGATATTATAAACTTGTGAAAAAAAAAATTCATATTCTCTAGGAAATATTTGATATGACTTCTTCCGACGATTCGCCCCATCTGTAAATTCTCCTAAAATATATTTCCTTTCCTTCGAGATATAAATGCATTTGTATACATATACGAGTACGTAGAGCTATGAAATGGGGTGGTTGCAATTCCTCACGTTTCGTTGAGTCGTTGTGCTGGCAGTCACCTGTCGCCAACATCCGCACCGCGTCTATTCCCGCCTCGGTAACGTTTCTATACAGTATACAGGGTAGAGGAGAAATATAAAAATGAGAGGGAAAGGAAAAGGGAAAAGGAAAGGAAGAAGAAGAAAAAATGGTTCAATATTCCACTTAAGTAGAGCGCACGAGTCTGGCGCTCCGGAAGAGAGGCTTACTTCATCGTAGGGCAGAAGGGTCTTCGTAGAGCTTGCATCATACAATGCTCGCTAATCCTACGGTCGACACTTTCAGTTGAGCCGAGACACGCCCGAATCTCGAGACGAGAATGGACGATCCAGGAAAAGGAGGAACCGGAAAGAATTTTCGTACCCGGACACGCGCACCAAGATTTTGAATTTTTTTCTATTAAATCGTATTCAAAAAGACGCGGGATCGACGGTCGATTTGGACCTTAGTTCAGGATTTTTTTTTCATGAATATTTCTGTTCATTTATCACTGAAATATAATGATCGAAATTTACTCGCTGAATCCACATCCCCCAAAAAAATTGTCTACGCCCAAGTATATAAGACTGGGATTTTTACGGAGCCAAAATCTTGAGGAGAGCAAAATTGCCTCTCAAATCCAAACCCTCAAAGATCCGGTCCTTAATTTTACTCGACATTCTTTGCAGCTACGTAAAAATTAACCCTCCGAAACTTTCCCGAGAAAGACGACGACGAGTGACCGAGGGGAAAATTGAGAGGGAAGTAGAAAGGATGTAAGAGGGGATAATTAAAATTGACATTGCGTCCTTCAACCCGTGGTACAACTTCCGGCAAATTGAAGAGCCGGTTTAGATATGTTCCATATAATACATATTCGTTGAAACGTCACGTGTGTATACCTACGCGTGGATATTATGTGCTTATTGTAAATAGAATAAAGTTTAGTTTTACGGTGTGGGTGAGATATAAGCTGAGATAGGAGGAGGACTCGAGGGTTTGAAATTGTGGGGGTAAGTAAGGGGGTGAGTCGTCCTGAGAAATGTTGCTGATAAAACATACGAGAATAAGTTTCGCGAAAGTTGAGGCCTCCGGAACGGGAATGCGAGGAAACTCGGCGAAAGCCTGCTGCCCAAGAGTGCTAAGCCCACGTTGCTTTTTGTATGTATCCCGCGCGCTTCGCCTGGTGCTGCGTTTGACTCCTTTTCAAAGTTTAACCGTGCCTTATATCGCAATGTAAATCTAAATTCACCTCACTCACGTTCTACCCCCTAAAGCTAGGGCGTCGAGTTTAGATTCGTTAACCCTCTATTCCAAGAGTTCTCGTTTTTCGCATAAAACTTGTAAATGTGTCATCGTGATAAACAACCTCGTGAATTTTATAACTAGGTACAATATCTTATACCTATATGTATATACCTATACATGAATAACTATACAAAATCACGAAACAATAATGTGATAAAATTAAATTGAATTTTTTTCTTAATGCTGAATTTAACGTGCAACTTAATTTCTGACTAAACTTTATTCAACTAAAACATGTTTCTAAGCTTTGGCTTGATAATTCCGAGCGCATAGCTACGCCAAAAGTTTGTACTGAAAGCCATGTCACTGTGGACTCAACTTCAAAACTACTACGTGAATTATACGTTGGTATAGGTACATACATATAACGCCTATGTATGTATGTACGTACATACGTACGTATGCATCCCCCTTGGCCACGCTTTTAACGCACATCGCACATCGTCGCACGCTAATGACCAGACACATTGGGAATCGAATTCGGACTTTGCACGCTCAGTTCTGTGTACATACTGATCCAGCTGCATAGCCTGGCGCCGGTTCGCGCTTCATTCATACGTCCAATTATCGTTGAATATGGATTTCAGGGCTTTCTATGCCTAGTACTCCACCCCTGCAATCAATTTTTTCATTTTCGTTTCGGTTGTCTTTTTATCTCCGACGAGAAACACTTTTGATTCATTCGCCAGCCTTCAGAGACTACCTACATTATCGAGCTTGAAAATCTGCACAAGGTGTATGAACCTAATTTCAAAAAGAGAAGAATCTCCACAGTCATTGGAATCGATTTTTCATTTTCTATACGAAGATGATAACGTCTGAAAAAAAAAATGGTTATTATTCCTCGTGTAAAGATGCACATTTATACCTATAACTCTTCATTTTATGGTGAAAAATTTTCAGACTTCGACAAAGACGTTTTGTTTCCCGCCAATCTGTTAGGTGTAGAAAATCCCCGATCGTATTTGGGATTCCAAGGCTTCAAATCAATTTCTTCTTGTCGAGGGTCGGCGATGGATGCGTCGCGAACTTCCCATGAATAATGGAGAACGTTTCTCAAAATCCCACGTGACGTACGTGGTTATTAGATGCTCGGAGATTCTGTTTAAAGTTGTATCGAAAGTTGGTTGGTGAAAAATTGTAATAATGCAAAATAAGGGAGGGATTCCTGCGGCGCGGAAATTCGTTCAACTCTGCGCAACCTTCGTATTTTTCAACGTTGAACAATGTGTGTTGTATAGGGTGAAAGCGACAGGTACATATACATACGTGCATATATACGTTGATTGACGATTGTCGAAACCGGAGCATCACGGTTAATAAAAAATAAATACGAACAATAATTTTGTCCGCATTTCCAGGGCCCGTGCGTACGGGTATATAACTGGAAAAATGATATATAAAAATTGAAACATAACATGTGAAAAAATAATGAAAAAAAAAAAAAACAGAATATTCCCTAAAATGAAAATATTTGTGACGTGAGAAGTTTCCACGTGAAATACGCGAGACGCTGAACTATAGCCTTTGTGATTGCCAATACATGGTGGAAATTGGTTCGAAAATTCGCGCGAATATAAAATGTATTGGCAATCAGATTTACTTCTCCTGCAACACCGAGGCGCATAGGTCGCGAGATATTCTGTGAACGAGGATGCCGAAGCTCAACGTTGAGGTGTGAATAAAGATTCTTTACCTTTTCTAAAATCATGAGTATTTCAAGGCAATCGACCTGATCACCCTTCAGACTATAAAAAAAAAAAAAAAAAAAAATCAACAATCTCCCGATATAAGCTTGAAACAGAAATTCGTTTGTAACACGAGATTATAGTCGACGCCTCGCACACGCACACACATGCGTATTATATCGTTTTTTTTTTTTTGTTTCAAGCACGTTTTAAAACCATCCACCGTTGTATTTTAACCTTTAACACGTCACTCTGAACTCTAAACTCATCAGCTATTCGGCAGCCTGGGAATTCTAAAACTAGACGACTCGGTTCGACTAATTTCAGAATCCTGCATCCGCGTGTATGCCTATCTACACATACTCGACCCTTCATGGGGTAGCCTATTTTCAAAAAAAAAAAAAAATAGTCTGTAAAGCGTGGGTACCATTAATCGAGTAGAGAGGCAGAAGTTGGTAGACGTCTAAAAAAAAAACACTCAAATTTTCACTCTACCTGAAAAACCGATCGCAGACAGGGCTTAGAATCCATTAAATGATAACTCTAAAAACTTTTGAAACGTTTTGAAAATTCATGTTTCTCTTTTCCCCGAATGGATCAACGAACTTTGACAATTGATTATAATTAATTCTGCGTGTCTGCAGGTCATTCTAAAAATATAACAAGAAAATTGTAAATCTTTTCTTTTTTTTTTTTGATTTCTTTCTTGTCGTCTTTTGAACGGATTGATCGATCACGATCGCCTCTATCATATGGCGTGATTAATTTCAGGTCACTTTTCTTTTATCATGAAAATAACTAGACCGATATAGTAGCCGATGAATATTAAAAACTTCACTATCACCGTAGGAGCAGTCTCCGCTATCGCCGAACTTGAGACAAGTTTAATAGAAAAATATCGTGTCTCGTTGATGGCGAGTTATCATGCAAGGAAGATATTTTTAACCAGGATTTTTCCCTATCAACCCTGCCTACTATAACCGTGTAGAACTTTTCGAGGCTGGTCGAAGCTACGAGAACGAAAACGAGAAAAAAAAAAAAAAAAAGGTTTTCAAGGACGTTCGCAGAACATTTTTTTTTTTTTTGTCTCCCTTTTTTTTACAAATACATGTAATTTCCCGCCCTTATTTTTCATCCACGTTAACCCGGGGAAAAAGGGTGCACTGCAGAGTACCGGGCCGCCAGCGAAGCACTCCTTTGTTCTAGCATTAGTTAGTTTCATTAATGTAATTCCCGTGTACGCGATGAGAGGCGGGTGGGTATTTACTTGGTTTCCTTTTTGGCGATCTATTGTCGAGCTTTGTGCCCCCGCCTCGTTCTCTCATTGTCCTGTCCATTGTCAGCGACTGACTTCACTGAAACCCTGTGCCCGTTGTGGGGAAAGCAGTATGTGTAGGTATGTATGTAGTACCATGATGATGATGGCACTTCTGACGGTGTACCAGCTACTGCACCCAAATTACATGTCCTATAGGAAGCCACTCATCCCTCGATCACGAATTGTTTCCCTCGAAATCAGAAACACATAATACCGAATAATAACCCTAATAAAAAAAAACGTCCAAAAGAAGAAAGTCAAGCTTTTTTCTTTGGTTAACATCAATAATATATTGGACAAAAGTGTTTACATGATTTTAAAGAAAAACTGGTAGAACGTAGGCTTCTCATTCTTATTCGAGATGTTTTTTTTTTTTTTTCCTGAAGAAACGAGGGATATATGTACGGTATCACATTCAGAGATATTTTTTTGTATTGAAAAGGGCGAAGAATATTTCAAGATTGACCCACGAGTAGCTTTAAAACGATGGGAAGAACACGGAGAACAAGAGGAGGGATCTTGAATCGAAGTATAACTTTGTCACGCGGATTGCTTTTTGCCCGGGCGAATGCTCTCGCTCCTTTTACCCGGGCCACACACAGAGTCGATAGATAAGCTCTTGCCTTTTGACAACCACACACGTTACTTCCATCCTCGTTCGATGACCGAGGAAAGTATAAAACGGCTGTCCTCTCTTTTACTCGGTCCTTTCCTCTGCAGACGGGTCCTACCTGCCCCTAGCAGTCTATCTCTTTTTCTCTTTTCCGATTCCACATTTTTCTCCTTTCCCTTTTCTATCTATCTCTCACTCACTCTCTCTCTCTCTTTCTCTCTCAATCTCTTTCTCCGACTCCCCACGGTCGACTGATATCGCTCGTCAGTGAATTCAGAATCTACTTTGAGAAATCCGGAGATTCCACTTCAGCCTTTTACGGATCAGGTCCGAATAAGGGAATACGTAATCAAATGTTCCACCTCAAACGTTCCGTTCTTAGTCCAGAAGCGACGAGCTGACGCCGCAGCTCGCAAACCATTTTTTAAAGAGATATCAATTCTTACCGTTCAGAGATTGCCGAACTTATAGAAACTCATCTAGTCATCTGCTTTACGACTTCCGTCGCATTTGCAAACGGACTACTTGGTATACCTGGGTAATGTCAGCCGTTGATTAAGACCGTTCGTCAACCCCTGAAGAAATCTGTATAGCGACATAAATGCAACCGGAAGTTAAAATAGTCTGGAATTTTCGCCAACTACAATCTTACATCTTCGTCCTCATCGTTGGCGCCAAGACTGCGATTCTTTTTACCTTCCCGGTGAAGAATTCAAGGGGGTGGGGAGAGGCCCGGGGGATTTGAAACACGAGGATAGGGTGGAGCAGAGAGACGGAGCTGAGGGAACATCGATCGATGGTGAACCAGTGAGAGAGGGTGGAACGAGGGAGGCAGCCTTATGACACGCAGGGCTGCTTCCCAAAACCCATTCATTTATCGCATCACGGCTCGCGGCCCTTATTTGTTCCGAACTTTTCGACGGCGTAGTCAGAGTTAGGGACGAGTTAGGTGCCCCTTTCCTTTCCCCCTTCCTTCACCTCTCATCCCTCTCGCCCCTCCGTCCACCCACCTTGGCTTAGTCGTTGATTAGATTTCCTTTTTATGAGGAATTTACGCCCCTTACTATAGAACCGCTTTGCCCGCTCACCGCATGGTTTATCCTCGTGGTTCTAATCTTTATTATGCATAAGCTGCACAAGTAGCCCTTCCGTATTTGTTTTTGTTCACTGGACCGGGGATATTAATTGATAAAACCTTGTTTGCCAAATAGCCTAACGACTGTAATGGAATAATATGTGAATCGACTGTAACCTATAAGGACAAAGAAACTGACTGCAGTTGAGTAGTTTTATACCTCATGGTTGTCCCGGACGCCCCCAACATCTGCATTTATGCAAATAAGAATAATTATTTATCTTATGAAACGGAACGAATTGCTCCGGCACCAAGAGTCTTTCATTAGCATAATGAATGGGCCAATTAGGAAACCAAACAGCACGCGCTATTTAAAAATCTCAAAGCGTTGATCCGTCCGCTTTGTAAGCACGGAGCTTATAAATCTTACGAAACGTTACGGGCCGCTGGGAGTCGCGGGTTTCTGTCCCTTTTACCAACCCATATACGAAAGGGGCGACGATGATGGGAGAGTAAAATTAGGCGGAGCGCGGAGGTATAAGGTGAGGCGGACTAGTATCGCAAATGAGGAAAACGCGAAATGTGGTATACACATACATACGGGAGTCTCAACCAGAAGCCCTTCGTTTCCTGTCGCTAGCATTATTTCATTAAAAAGTCATTGATAACGACATAACGTTACGTCACGTCGAGGGAGACGACGTACTCCACGGCACGCGCGTAATGCAATATTCACCACCGGATGTCCTCTTGCGGTGGCTTCACCTACTTAAATGGCATCCGACGCAAGTGGTAGGTATATAGTACTCTGGCGCCACATGTGTGACAACTTTTTTCACTTTCTATCTTTTTTTTTTTTTTGTTCTCTGTTTCTCTGTTTCTTGACTACCCAAATAATTTACCTGGGTTTATTATGCGCGACTAATTAACCTTCAGCCTTCACCCTTTTAGTATAGGTCTTCCCTAATTCCTGTCCAAAGAAGACTGTAGCATTTATCTATAATTTTGTTTGCTCGAAAACGAGGGACGGCAGTAGAGAGCAAAGAGCAAAGCCTCACGGCACCGGGCGCCCGAATATTCTGATATAAAAAAAAAATAAAAAAAACTTCGTATTCAATTATCAACCCTTTAACGTACGGCGAAGGATGAACAGTGAACGGTTAACAGTGAACAGTGTTACGTCGTGTCGAATGACAACTGCACAGCGCCCTATTTACAGCTTGTTTCTGTAAATAGCTAATGGTGGAGCACAGCCCGGCTAACATTCTCGCGGTGTCGTATTTCACCGCACAGAACCCTAAACCCACCACCACGGTTTAAGCCCAACTCGTACGAGCCCAGCCACCCTGTATTCCACAAAACAAATTTGTTCGAACGCCTCTGTAGCTCGAATAATTATCGTCCCTCGTTTAAACCCAATTCGTCGCGATCAATCGAGCCATTTTCTCGAATCCCATACCATCGACCTATATACAGCAATTTTCGTTTTGGGTAATACGCTTTTTTTACATATATATTTAATGATATTTATGTTATACGCAGTACATGGAACTACGCGATCGATCGAAATTCTAAATAACTAGCAGATGTTTCTCGGGACGGTTCATACAAATCCGGCAACAAGATAGCACCCCAGATGGAAGTACCTGAAAGAGCGAGAGCGTGAGCAAAAGAGAAAGAGGAAAAGCCCAGAATCAACAACACAGAGACGGGCCAGCCACTCTGAAAGGGTCGTTTGCATAATGTGAATTATTACAAATGCCAGGTACCCTTGCGACCCCGTGAGACATCAAAGAGATCAAATTCTACGATTTCGAAAATCGGACGTTGAGCTTTCAGCACAGATAAAGAGGAAGAGAGAAAGAGAGATAGAGTCTTCAGCAGATTGAAATCAAAGCAGATATATACGCACTCGTATCCCTACGTATAACTTTTCGAGGGTTTAATACGCGTATGTAACGGAGCTAAAAAGTATCAGTTTCGTTGGGTTGGCGGTTATTTTTTATTTCATTTTTTTGTTTTGTGCTTACATCACGTTACTGGCCTGTATCGCGTGTTTCTAAGCCGGTGTAAAATCGATAATTCTTACCGTCCGTGTCCTGGAGCAAAACTCACGGAGCACCCAGCTCACAAAGACGAGTACTAAAACGGGGGAAAGGGGGACAACGACGGGAAAAAAAATTCAAAAAAATTTTTTAAGTTTTTTTTTTTAAATATGTTCAAAAAGGACAAAAAAATCACTCTGAACGCCTTCAGTCACGGTTGCTAAGCACCCATTGCCAGGCACTTCTCCGAGAGGTAAGCTCCTAAGAACAGGCCACACAGGGAGCATTCTTCCATTTCGTTCCTATAAAGATCCTTAAAGAGCGGCTACGAAGCCATCGACGAGCTTCATAAAAGAGCCTTCGATTATGGTCTACTTAGGAGTGCTTAGGCAGAGGAAAATCCCAAGCTAAACTCCGTCTTCTACAATTACACCGGACGCTCTCAAGTGCGCGACGGCGAAGCTATAGGCGTCGCGATGCCTTGGGGTAACGAGATTAGCGACTGACCTGAAATAAAGAACGAGATTGGGAGAAAGAAAAAAAAAATATAATGAATTATATATGAGAAAAAAAAACATAGAAAGAGAGAAAAAGAGAAGAAGAGGGCGTATGTTGGGGTAGGCAATGCCGAATAACCGACCCACCGACCGACAAACACTGCAGGAAGAGGAGGATGGATAGACAAGGAGGCTTTGTCCGTCACTCAGTTTGACATTCGATGCCTGCCGTCGACATCGGGACCTTCTGCCTCTCTCGCTACCTCCATTTCCTATGCCATTTCTGTACCTCGTCCGGTCTCATACCTGAACACGTATGCGTTAGTGTATATTTACGATATATGTATATGTATCGAGGATGAGTGACTGTAATCCATGAAAGGGTGAAAAGAATTTCCTCTCCGTTTATCATATACAGTTAAATATACATTACATCAACGTTATATGTCATTTGGCATGGTTATTCGCTGTTTTCATTTGTTCATTCGGTCCGTTTTCTGGGTAAATTATTCCTTTTTTTTTTGTAAATTTTCGATAAGCATCATATGGCAATTTGTTTGGATAATTAAACCGCTGGGGAAAAAAGCGAGTTTGGAAAAACAAATGAAAAACAAAAAAAAAACCATATTGTTTGCCAATATTGTTTGAGGGTAAAAGAAAATTAATTCTATACGTTATTTGAAATTTGAAAAATTTTTAACTCTCCGTTCGACCTAGTTAACTCTCACCCGAGGCAAACGCGTTCTTCTCAAACCTCACTTTGAGGTATAGAGCGAGTAAAACGGTTTACCTTCGTCAACGCCAAGCAACGAGGGTGCGTAACTATCAAACTTCGCGGCTTTGCGACGCTCCACACTCCTGAAGACGATGTTTTCTTTTTCTTATTTTTTTATTTTTTTTTTTTTTTTTAACTTTCGTATACATCTTTCTTTTTTTTTTCTTGTTCCCTCGAAGGAAGTGACGCGTGCGAAATTTCCTCCTATATACTAGAGACGAGATTGCTCTTCCAGCCCTAAAAAAGCCGTCAACGCTAGCTGAGCGAGGGCAGAATGAAGAAAAGTAAAAATAAAAATAAAAATGCGGAATATACTATAATAAGGGCGAGGAAACCCGAACTTCGACCGGTCAGAGTTCAATTAAAAGTCCTTTTAGCTCGGCGCTTTTGCTCCCCTACGTATAATCGTCCACTTTGGCACCGCATCTACCACTATCGTACTTCATTTCCGCAACGATGAACACGGCATCTTTGCGAATTACCATTCAGTAAATACTAGCTGGTCACTATATTCACCCGTTACCCCATCGTTCGGTGAAAACATTTCCATTTCAATGTCAATAAAATGGGGCTTAATCTACCATGAATTCCTCTTCAAGTCTGCAGTAATGTACTATACAGCGTATAGTAGAGCCAACAGTTAACAACGATGAACCGTAAGCCATCGGACTATCATCTCGTGGTATACGATAAAGCTTGGCCAAAAACGTACACTGCAACCTCAAAGCTCAGAGCTCAGGCCTAATGGAATGAGTAAGCGAATTAGACTAGATAGATGATCGTTCGAATCGTTGCACCAAATAATCTGAGGGCTCCATCAGCGGCGGTCAGTAGTCGATATCAAAGGGCTAGGAATAATCGTAAAGACCTTACCAACCACGGGGATATAAACTTGGGCCGCAGAGATGTTGACCTCACAGGACGACCCATTGTCCGTAAGGCTACCGAGCTCATGGTTGTCAATAAAATTCATTAACCCCGGAATCATTACCGTGGGTAACCATATGCACCCTCGCTAATCAAGACGGATCCCCGCGGGATATATCTTCATGAGGAATTATAGTGGATAATTTTTATCCGAAGAAGAATATGAAAGGTTTGGTAAAACCAAACTGAAATTCAGGGTTTTTTTTTCATTCTTTCAAGTATAAGAATCAGCGATCGTTAATCATTCGTCTTCTCTGAAATGCCAGCTTTTTCTAATTTGTTATTTTTTGCATTGCATTTCATGAGGTGTAGAAAGGGAGAGATGATAAATGATAAATTGATCTCTGTTTGTCGCACCGTTAAAATTTGTCTCAACTGTGCTTAATTATATATACCTATATACTGGCAAGCCTGCACCTTTGGGGTAGTGAAAACGTGATGTTAGACCCTCAGCATATGGGAGAGTATCATTAATCTCAGGAAGGAATGATCAAGCTGCCCGAACTCGATCGCGACGATATTAAAACTCCAATAAATCAGCTGATACTTCTAGGCCGAGGACACCCCTTGCTCAGACTTTCGTCTATAATCTATATATTCCCTTATCCTTATGAATAGCTTAGAGATATTACCATCGCCCTGCAGAGAGAACGGGTACAGTAGGTGTCACGTAAATCGTAAGAACATGGTTCCATGACTCATACCGACTAACCATTAACCGAGTTCACTGCACATATACCTTCCTTCTAACCCATGGAAACTATTATTTTCTTCCATTAGTTATCAGCCACGCTATCGGTGCATAATTAATTCTTCTCACGTTGCCGAGTCATCATCCTACTCTAAATGCTTCTTGAATCGGGGCTTGAGTGTTTTTTTTTTTATTTTCGAAAATCAATTGAATTGCACTGAAAATTGATGTTTTTTCAATTTATAATATTATTCTATTCTTCTTTGGCATCAATGTGAAATCTCTCTACCCTTTTTCGACGATAGTGAGAAGAAAAAAAATATATAGGTATATGCAGAAAAGACTGCCATCGAATATTACGCGGGAGTGTTTTAATCTGGAGGCAATCGGGGGGCGTCGTTGCCTACTTTAGACAACTATTCGAGGGCTGTAGTGGTATATTGCAGAGAGAGGGAGTGTTTCGATACACCGTTTGCTAACCCCCCAAAGATTGATGGTGACAGTCGACAAGGGGACTTGCAAGTCATTGGTTTATAGCGAGAGGAGAAAAGTTTAAGTTTACGAGGTATAGCTTTGGTTATCCCGCTCCAGCCATTAAGCCCAACCCTCATAATATACGCTTCGATTACGCGAATATCGGTGAATTTTATTCAACGCGTGTATATAATGCTTGCCTGTATATTGATATTGTATAAAACAGTGAAAAAGTGTGTAAATTTTCACTCGACATCTAATTATTCCTTTTTTTTTTTTTTCTTCTATCTGTTTATGTTACAGGTACGTGTATTCGATCGATTCGGCCAATTCGATCAGGCCCGTAATATTACCCGTGAATTCGAGCGTAAACCCCTAGTACCCAAATTAAATGGAGATAAAGAAATAAAGGACGAAAATTGAAAAATTAAAAATGAAAAAAAAAAAGGAGAAGAATCAAAGTAACGGTTACTAAAAGCGCCAATTAGGCTCGATTAAAAATTCCGTAATTGCTCCGCGAGACGAACGTCAATCGGTGAAGATTAGAGTCAATTAGATCGAATAATAAGCGAAAAGAAAAAAAAAAAAAAAAAAGGAAGAGATTAAAATTATATTATTATGTACCGTGAAAACTCGAACGTACATACATACCTACATACCTCCTATATATACATACACCCAATCAAAATAAATACCGGGTTAAATAAGAAAAAAATTCATAACTAAACCAACGTATGGTAACATACGGCAGGCGAGACGAGGCAAGGGCATAAGAACCTGGGCCCCAGAGGCCCTGAGCTGCGGAGCAACCTGCTGTGCAGGGCCCAACATCTGTCTCGTATTAACCCTACCCTAGCCCACACCTCACGTGCGATGCCCAACCTGTTTTTTTTTGTTTACAAATTAGGCCAATAAAAACCGAGATTTGTACTGGATGAAAATGGGCAACGAATTATATACGTATACCTACACTATTAAATGACATAAGGTACGTCATTTGGTCGGTTGCAAGGGATTGCGCATTGTAATCGTTGGCTGTTGTCCGGAAGAATTTTTCTCAACCACAACCGGAAGAGCGATGGTATGCTGGAATTAGAAAATGAATAGAAAATACACAAGAGGGGACGTGCTTGTATTATTATAGTGTAGGCAAAGTACCGCGGTCCTCTCTTTCTCACGATAAACTCACCTCAGTCGTTCGATAAGGTTCGCGCGGGGCCATGCCTCCCATTACCTCGTTACACGTCGAGTAAGAATGGAAAATTGCAAGATTACACTTAATGGGCCGCATAGTCAAAGCGTATTGCATAGGGAATACCTTATTCTAGTTAATGCATGCTCCGAAACATCCGTAATAAGATATGCCTACCCATACATATACCTTCCGAGATTTTATACCAAAGTAGGAGAAACTCTAGTGGCATTAAAATGCGATTTTAAGACCCTCTCAGAAGTAAGAGTAACGTCCTTCGTGGAACAGCTGAGATAACGGACAGCCCGGTAATCGCCGATCGCTAATCGCAAATAACGCTTCAGGGCTATTACAAATGGGAAGAATAAATTCTTTGACGGATAGATAATGGGAAAATTTGGCGTGTTTATTTAACCATGAAATACCTTAACGCCAGGGGGTATGCTATTAGCAGGTGACAGCCGACAGACCCGTTTCACGGTTATCGATCCCTTGTTTATTTTACCAATTTTCTACCGCCTGGGTAAATATCACTGGCTAAGATACTCCTGCGCAGGTCTTAAATTTTTCCCCAAGGAAAGGAGAGAAAAAAAAAAAAAACGGAGAAGGAGAAGGAGAAAAATTTCATGGATTCTGACACAGACCTGCGTTACGGCTTATAGGTGGACATAGCCAGGGAAACGTGCCGCAGGAGTATCCGTCAAGCCGAGTGAATCTGCGAACGAAAACAGTTGCCTTAAAAAAAATACGAACAAAAAACTAAAGGAGTATAAAAAGTATAAAAAAAAAAAAAAAAAATCCTCACGCAGCACGATACCTCTGACCGCCCTAGGCCATGACCATTGTCCGAACCCGGGAGAGCCACCCTGGTGACGGGTGTTTCGGTTTCGAAATGCAAATCCATCGCAGAGGACAATGGCGCGCACGAGGATACCTCCCGTCGTGGGTGGCTCGCTGCAGATAGAAAGATAACTACTTCAGACCCTTGGCGGCGAGTTAGACCCGTCCTCTTCGTCGAGGTGTGCGCCCCACGTGTCAAACTAAGTTTGAAAAAGAGGGAAAAAAAAATAAAAAATTGTTACTATAGCACAGCTTGGGGGCTTAATTCCATATCGATAAAATTCGCCACGTGGTTTCTGTTTAACTCGACGTTTAGATACATAGAAACTAATAATTTTGCATCGAACCTATATCGTGAACGACTAGAGTTACTAGAATTCTAAGCTCATGGTCTGGCCAAGGAGCTCTCGCTAGATCATTCTTCCGGGTCGTATAAGCGAGAGAAAGAGCTCGCTAGCTCGATGCCAATTACGGGCTAGTGAACTCTTCCGTCGATAAAAGACTTGTAAGCAATTTCTATGCGCGCCGAGAGGGTCATTGGCCAAGGGCCAATTGGCGAGAAGATCCCTTGCGTCTGGTGCTCGAATCGAGGATCCGTTTGAACCGAGGACAGGTGTCTCTGGACCTCTAAGCAGCGAGCTTTCGGATAAAATTTTTGAAAGAAATTTTCAACATTTTTGACACTCGTTGAAGCACACTTTCACAATTTAGATATTATGAAAGAAGGGCAGTTTATTCAGGGCGGTAGTGCACACCCCTCTCCGGGGAAGCTCGCAGATTTCTCGAGGGTCCGGCCCGTGTCCCGCGATACCAATCAGACCTGCCATCGATCACCGAGAGTCGGCTAAAGAATCTCGGACAACTAAACGAAGCAAAGTTAAACGCGAAACGTCAACTTCAGGGACTCGGGGTTTTGCGTTAAGTAACCCTCCGATAAAAGAGCGCTCGTATCATCCCCTTTTACCAAAACTAAGTATATAGGGTTTATTTTCGATAAAATTGTCAGCAAGAGATTAGAGAACGATATATAAAATGATACGTAATTTTCGGCACGTAAGCTTCATTTTCGTTGTCCACTTACGGCTATATTCAATAACAACAATTGATATTATATGTATAGCCTAATATCAATAATTCTATCGATTCTCTACAAGCTCCCGAATTCAAGAGGTATTAATATAAATATATACCTGAATAGCGGAACCTCGATCGTTTTGAATTGCCAAACAAAATTTTGGCAATTAGGTTTTTTTTTCAATTTTTTTTACGTTCGTTTCAGAGCTGAAAAAAATGTTACTATTCATTCGTTGTAAAATTTTACCATACGTCAGTATTACCAGCTGTGCCAAAATCAAATTTTATCCATTTTGTTTGTTTTTCTGTTTTTTTTTTTTTTATTCTTTTTTTTTCTTTCACGGTGAATTTACGACGTAGATTTTTCTCCCGCAATACTGCAGGGAGCGGTGTAATTTTTTTCTGAACAAAATCGTACGGGGGTGGTAAAAGAGAAAATTGCAAAAAGCACCGTCAACACTGTCAGCACTTAGAACAGATATTAGAACGAATCTGATATTAAATTTCGACGAATGTTCTGCAGGTAAAAAATGTCGAATCATGCAGAAAAAGTGACCCACATAGGTATGCGCCCGGTCGTGGAATATCGTTGTACGTTTGAAATTTCGAATATCGTAGGTGTGATAAACTGTAGAATTATAAAATTACCTCACGATCTAAGTCGAATAACAAGGATTCACGAAGTTGTTAACATCTTTCGCGTGTGGAGAGGTGACTCGTATCAACTAGCATGGACCGAAGCAATTCGTTTTAAGAATTCGTGTCGCGTTGATGATGACTTGTGATTTAAACAGCCAGTTATCCGCCCAATCCTGTCGTAAAATAACGGCCATCGCCGTTACGACTTAATTACTGTAATGAAATCAACCGCCTAGAATCTTTCTGCCAACGGACGTGACTACGGGGTCGCAGACGAACAAGATCAGACCTTAATTCTAACATCGCTATAACATAAATTGGTAAGATAACAATGAGCAGAATTAGGACAGGCTCAGGAACTGAGTAGATTGAAAAAAAGTCATGCAAATACTCGTCCCTTTAATACAATATTTTTAAGGGTAAAAAAAAATTCAATCCAGATTCCAGACTGGCAAAAAAATTGACTGTAACGTTTGATTCGAAAGCAGCAGATACCTGATTGAGAAATATATTAGCTAGATACATTTTTTTGTGAATGGTTCAAATGTCAATAAGATTTTGACGGTTCGTTGGCCCTCGGAAGTTGGACACAAGGACTACTTCGTAAAGTGATTACTTAGCCGATGTTCTATCTTCGAGGAGAGGCGTCCTGTCGTTCAATTAGAGAGTAGGGACTAATTAGGCACTAAAGTCTTGTAAGAAAAAAAGCAGTTTCGACGAATCTCGAGGTGAATTTGTTCTCGGTTCGGATCGGTTTGGTTCAGAGCTTTTTTCACCAGCTCAGCCTCTCCAATTACCTAGAACCCAGCTTTGCCAAGACAAATACGAAGCCCGCGTTTCACAATCCGAGACCCGAACGCTCCGTCTCGCCTCGCATTGCCTTGCGACTACCAAAGGGTATTAATATCGCTCTTTCAAAACCCCTTGTATAATTGCAAAGTCTACCTATACTAAATCGAGCCTCGTTCTCGCCGAACAAATTACCAATGAATTTCGATTAATCCAAGCGCTTGTCGGAGGTGCGACGCACGGAATACAAATGCTTCGGCAACCCCTCGACGACGCGACGACGCCCCGACGCCTCCAACGCCGCGAAGGCCTCCTCCATCGCCACCGCCGAGGGTGCTTGGCTCCCTAAGCCCTTCCACTGTCAATCTCTCCTCGGAGAAAACGCCTGGTATTAACACATGCCTACGCACACGTCGAATATAATTCATCTCGCCAATATCCAAATATATTAGAGGGAACCAAATCCCATGTGAATAGCTCCCTAAATTCCTAAACAAAATTCCCAAATCTGCTCGAGATATCCCGGCTATATCGATTGCAATTATTTCTCCATAAAAATCGAATCGTCATAATCGTAAATCCGTATATATATATATATATTTCTATGAAAACCGAGTTACATTATTCTGTTCATTCAACTCTCGCCATTAAAATTTTATTTACTAAGTCTGTCAGTTACAGCATCAATTATTGACAAGGATTGACACTAGCGACGATACCACGAGCGGTTATTGGATTATAGAAAATTTTCATTAAAGCTCTGCCTGTTGTGTAGACAGATCGATGATCCGTGCCGTTATGTACTCGTATATCTACATCTTCGCTAAACTGTCGTTATAAAAATTAAGTGAAACACAGTTATAGTTCTGTTCTTCACGAGTGCAACGTTCTACGATTAGTTCTTCTTAAATGAAGTTGTTAGATTCGTGGAAGTGATTAATCGTGCTGACTAAAGGATCAATTGACCAACAGGAACGAATCTTCCGGCTACCATCTAAACGAACTACTTTAATAAATTTAACGAGCTATGTATATGACTCGCGGGACAGCCTAGCTTAAGCGAGTTACTTCTTCGCTAAATTCTTCACTACGTTGATTTTACGGAGCAAAAAAAGAAAAATTACACCGGATATTATCGGAGCCTGCAAAATCCCCTTAATTTTTTTCGACATTCCCACTTCACGGTTTGAGCCTTAAAAATCGTGACGAAAATCTCGATTGCACTCCGCCCTGCTGCAGCAACCGTATATAGACAGAAATTACTAAGTCAAAGTCAAGGCAGTTCCATTAGACGAATAAAAAAAAAAACGATTTACGCAAACGTAACCAAACTACACGGTGTCCAGATCGAAAGTGTACTTAATTTGAATCAGGCTTTTAGCTGCGCTGTCGATTCGTGAGAAAATGAACTCATAAATGTTGAAATAGATTGAATAAAATGTGCGAAGTAATGCAAGAGTTCCGATCAAGAAATATTGTAGCTCGAAAAAGCTCGCTAATTAAATTTGGTCCTACCTTGACACACATTTTTCTCTTAAGCTGAACCGCGGAATTTATTTTTTTCTCTTCTTTGTGAAATTTTCATTCTTTTTTTTTTGTAATTTAACTCACGTAGCACACCCTGTATCTAACTATACGTACGTAGGTCGGTATGTAGGTATGTACCTAAGTTATCGATCGTCGCGAGGCGTTGTAGGAAGCAAAGCTTCGCGCGCCTGTGAAGAGACTTCGCGACGCAAAGGACCTCTCTAAGTCTAGAATTATAGTGTTTGATCCAATAGAGCTACGGTTGTAGTAATTACTCGAAATTCTTTCCGCTGAATGAAAGAAGAACAAGGCAAAACCAGGAACTCAAGAGTCGTTTGAACTAAAGAACAAATAAGCTGTGGCTTGTAGGGTTTTACCTCATGCGACTACCTGCGTCGTTTACTGCTCTCTGCATTATACTTTTGAACCTTTGTGTCTTGGATTTTTGTTATATATCTCAGACCTTTACAGTTTTTCATGATCATTTTACTGTTTTTTTTATTCTTGGACTCATCTATTTAGTGAGTATCCGTGACGAAAGCGTTTTTCGATTCAAATGGGCTTCCGATGTTTGTAAATTGTTTATTTAAAGATAAATGATCAAACGATTTCGGAGAGGGCATTACGAGAGGAAGAGCTGATACAACGAGAGAATGAGAGAGAGAGAGAGTAATTATAACAAAAGTTGTATTTATATTGAGAGGCGCAGTGTTTTCGCAGAACCTAAACCCGTAGGCAGACGTAAAAGGGACAGACGGCAAGGCAAGGCTCGGCTCAGGGGCGCTGCAGGGGTAGCCGCACACTCCGCATTGACAAAACATCTGATTATTCCCTGAAGACTTCAAACATCCCTTAAGCAAACTGAAGAGTCCCGTAATACTGCGTTTCCCCTCCGAACATTCAAAGGTGGATTGTTGATTTTCTTTTCACGAATGCAGAAAGGGAAACAAGATGAATAAAATTCTCAAGTGGTGCCACGGATTGGGACTGTTCAAGCGACGAAGGGAAGCCTAAGGGATGGTTGGCGGATCGACATCCTCTCTAATTGCTTCTATAAAATTGTCAAACTATGCCTCGCAATTTTTGCGTTTATATTTTTTCATTTTTTTATTTTCTTCTCAACGATTAAGCAATTCCCGAGTCCTGCTTCTTGAGAGGGTTGTCAGTAGAGGCTGGGTAGGGCAGGGTTGGTTCCGCGGTCAGTGCGGTCAATACCAGCTGAAGGAGTCGTGCGTGCTGATACTGGCGTATTTTGGAGAGGGCGAAAGTCTGGAGTGTCCCTAGAAGTCAATATAACAGAAAAGCTACGGCTAAGGTTAGCCGGGCGGTGCCTTGCGCCAAGTCAAACAAAGGAATCCATTTTTCGACGAAATCTTTGTTATTCGTTCGTCTGTCCGCATAGCTTCTCACCACTCGACTCTCTCGATGTCTCCAAACTCCGGAGCCCAAACGTGAGAAAAAAAAAGATAGCCTTGACGAGGAATGGGGGATAGAAGAGGTAGCGGAGGTCACCGATTCGAGAAAAACGCCTTACGGACAGAATAATCATCGCGTGTTTAAATGCAATTTCATATTAAAATATTTCTACACACGCGCGTGCACGGACAACAGTCGCATTTAATTTAAAAATGAATCGCCGCAGCCAGAAATTTTTGCCACTTTATTGTAAAATCGCGGCATCACAACGCTATCTTTAACTCCATAACGGAAGACGTCGCTTAGTTCGCGGTGCTTGAGGCTGAGCGAACTCCCGACATGCAGTTACGACCGCGGAGCGATGCAGCAACGCGCTCGCGACCACCTTGTCGCTGAAACCTCGGAGATGAGACACGAGCTGCACGAGCACGGAGCATAAAAGATCATAAACCTCCGGTGAAGCGTTCTTAAGAGGCTCTTAAAACTGTCGCAACGAACCACAACCGGTCATATTTCTTGGCTAAGACATATCAAAGCGTTCCTAAACTCGCTCCGCCAACGCTGCTCCAGAGGAAAAAACTTTCAGTAGAAAAAAAATAAAATAAAATCAGTATCGGCTAGTAGAATCCACTAAACAATCTTTATATATTTACAAATAAACTAGACCAAGGAGCATAGCGCATCTCTCTACTCCAACCAACCAAAGAAAGGCAAAAATAAAAATAAAATACTAATACTGTACTCAGGGACAATGACCTTTTCATGTTTACTCGTCAAAGTGGTTATACACATTTAGTCTGGGAAAATAACGCAGCGCCAAAGTGTTACGACGTCTCCTAAAGCTCACATAGTCGGAACATTCCAACCTACCTATACGTGAAAATAAATGATCATATATAGACACCGGAGAGACAACGAATATCCTCTGTTCCGGATATAAGAATGGAAATATTTTGTCCTTAAGATATAAAGAAAACTGTCTCCAAAAATGAGTTGATTGCTGTTGGGAATGGTTTGAGGTCACCAGGTGAGCGGCGGGTAACACAGGTGTGCTCTTTTCGCAGGGCTTGCAGGAACAGCGAACCGGAGGATCGATCAAAGTGCTCGCTAAAGTATTTATGAGAATTGCAGAGAGCGAGTAGCGAGGTAGAATCTACGAATCGAGGTTATAACATCAGAGTTATATAGTCAGAGATTTTTCAAAACTTGCAGGAGAATATAAATTTCAAACCAAATGGCGAATCTTTTTTCTATTAAACTTTCAACATTTGGAAGAAAGTCAAATTCAAATGTCGTATTAAAAGCCCCCCTCGATCGAATGTAGTAAGAACAAAATTAGGGCCTGTATAAAGCGAGTGTGAATCGCGTCCCTCTCGCAAAACATCATCATCGTTTATCTCTAAAAAGAAGTGGAGGGAAAAAAGAAAGAAAGAAAGAAAGAGAAAAAAGAAAAAATACATACAGTAAATGTTTACAGTTTTTCGTTGAATCCATTAGCACCCCAGGCTCAGGAGGGTTGGATTTGTTCGGGTAAACGCAAACACTTCCGTAACAACACACGGCCGAAATACTCCTGCCTCGTTTTTCGCGGCTGCTGCAGGGCTGTGCGAAACTGCGATGAAAGAAAAGCGTAACGCAATGCGCTAAAACGTTACAACAATGTGTACAAGGTTTAGATTATACCTGAGTCGAGTTTCTCCTGCTCGCTACAGGAGAAGAAAAAGAAAAAAATATTTTATTACACGTATACATGGGTATGGTACATGTAACCCAGCTCCTACGCAACTGACAAATGTCCCCGTAATAGGGCCGATTGTTCGTTGTCTGGGCAATTTGAGTGGCAGCCTGGTAATTTTCAACCTTTCCCCCCCATTCACTTCTAGACGGGTAGTCTAAAACACCGAGAGAAAACCTGACTCCCCCTATTTTTCTATTTTTTATGTAATAACGTTGTATATGCAGACGGTTCGTTGTAGGAAGGAAATAAGGGTTGTTTTTTCGTCTGGCTTTTGAATTCGACGCGTACGTATATATGCAATAGGTACATACGTACATGCATATACATATATACGTACCTCGTGTGCCGTATGTCGGTTAGGGGGAAATAATAAGGGAAAGGTTACTATAGGTACGTTTTTATATTATATCAATGTGTGTATGCGTTTAGGTGTATATTGCGCATGTAGCAAAACGTGGTGGCTGAATCCGTGTACATAGTTGTATTATGGTTTCGGTCCGTGGCCGTATATGGGAGACGAGTCCCCTAAGCGCATTAGGTAATCATCGGGGACACGAGGGGTCCAGAAAGTTGAAAGGCCCTCCGCCGACATCAATCAAAAGGGGCCTGATTATAGTTCGGGGCTATTGGTGAACTCTGTACATCCGAAACGGTAGTCTAAACTGGTCCTCTACTGCAGTCACCCGCGCTAAATGTTTAATTCGTCTTTATTTGTGTTATATATATGTATATATATATAAACATATACATGTATATACGAAGCTTTAGTTTTCTCTCTCAAATCCATTATCATATCTCTCCGACGGTTTGTAAACGTGTCAACGTATCAGACCGGCATCAAAGGGGCGAGTAACTACAAAATGCCTCTTCACGTCATCCGGCAGACCCTTAAAACTGGCAGATACAGTTACAAGGCATCATCAAACCGGTAAAAACGTCGATTGAAAGCCATGAAGTGGCCCGCCATACCGTCCACTCAATTCAAAGCTTTTTTTCCCAAGCGTTCAACGAGTCGTTTATAACACTTCCTAAGATCAGTTAGCATCGGAGAAAAGCTATAAAATTTCTTGCCACGTGCTGGCCAGATATCCGAACCCACGAACAACGTCCATTTGTATATGTATAGTACATGCTGTACGGATTACACGTGAAAAACGACGCTTTTCCTCTTTCCTTTTTTTTTTCATTTACGTTCCTTCTTTCTTCTTTCGTTTTCTCTTTCCTTACCCGTAGCGAGACACGCAGATTGCTCCGTCCCGCGAACGTGCTCTCGCATCAAGTAATACTCGAAAAGGTTTACGCAACGGGCGACCGAAAAATCTGGCCATTCCGTCGCCACATGGAGGCATGGACTTATTAGCATAATCATTCGGGACTGGCGTCCACGTTTGGGATCACCAGACCTTTTCGCCCCCTCAGGCTCTGAGTCAGATGGCGCCCGGACAAATCCTGCCTGCAAGGACTCTGGGCTTGGAGAGAACAGTTTGCCGTTTCGATCCTTGAATTACGAACAAGCGGAAGAATACGAGAGGGAAAGGAAAAGGCATAATATTTTACGACTTGCTACCGTAGCGAGAGCTGTAGAAAGCTTTCGGGCAACTCTATATAATATCTTTGTGTATATATATATAGTATATACCTACATCTGATTTATCTATTAAGTTCTTTGATCCCGAGTCTGGTAAATATCATTATAACAAATCTACACGTCCGACCGTTTCCGCATATATATCCGAGAGCTTAATTTCAAAAATTTAAAGACTTCTATGTATGTATGTAACCTATTCACCCCAGAAACTCGGACTATCCTTATAATTTGACTGTGAATTCTCTCATATTTTATTCCACCACTTATACATACCTTAGCGTAGCTTGCTCCAGGCTTTTACGCAATTAACACGGAGCGTGCTCGTATTACTAGTTTTTAATTACCGGTAATTGCCCTGTGTCCTTATCTGCAGGGACACATCTTTGCCTCGTAACCCGAGGCTGTGCTGGTACCTACACTTCATTGGGTAACGGCGTCGTCCTAAGCCGGGACGTCAGGACAAGCCACGCCACGCGACGCCCAGGCACGGGTATATTCCGTACAAACATATACCTTCGCACACACACACACACACACTCGTAGATGCGGATTCATACATATGTACAACAGTGTAACTAAAAGTCTATATGTATGTATATATGTAGATTCTAGACGATCGTACACGCTTGGGTAACGCCAGGGCGACCCTAGCCGAACCCTCGAGACGAAACGGGCTATCCCCTTTAATTTATTGCAGGGCACTGGGTACAGGGTTCTGAGTTCGATCGATAAAGCAAAGTCCAAATAGTTTTTGATTCCTAGGCTTCGACGCAAAGCACGTATCACGTAACAGCTCAGAAAACAATATCTAAATAAGAGAGGAAGTTCATTTTCTTTGTTGTAAAAAAAAACGACGACTCTTCAATTCACACTTCCCTACCACTGCAGTGAGGAGTTGCATTCAAAACTGAGGTGGTAGCGTTTGAATATGCATAGGGTTGATACTCGTCGACGGAAGCGTAGGAACGCGTTGGGGTTGGACAACGAAGACAGTGAGTAAGGCTAAAAGCTCGTGTAGAAGGATGGCCGGAAGTCTAGCCTCGAGGCTCAAGATAAGCGACAACAAACCGTCTCGCAGTACCAAGGAACTCCCTATCCACACACCGAGGCGTAGGTACTAAAGTCCTAGGAAACCTGCAATAGGGGACTCAAGGAGTAGCCTGGTGTGATACCATCTCGGCGAGTACAGCTTGCTCTAAGAATTACAACGGTATATGTCCACCGTCGAAAGTGCAGTGCGGAAATGACGCTAATACAGTATTTAGTAGCTAGCGGTTGGGTAAACGAGCTTCACGGGCTACCTACAATGGCATCAAAGGTTTCGCAAGGGCGAACTTACCCTTACGTACACACCTACGCATAGTTGCGGGTGGCTGAATAATTCGTGTGAATTTTGGGTAAAAACAAGTAGGGGGTAGGTTGCTTGACGTGAAAAAACTAAAATGAAAATACTGACTCACCGCAAGCGACGTTACTAGGCTTAGAATCGTGAGTCACTTTGTCGCAGACGTAGCTCATGGGCATGATAACGTTTAACAATTTTTTTCTTTTTGGTAGGTATATACTAGGTGTGTAAGATACAGACTAGGTAGACATGCAGATCTTCTCTACGAGCCGGAAAACTATCCGGTTTAAGGTTTAGGGTTGAAAACCCACCGCTTATCGCGAATACTCTAACCTAATGCTTATACTCCGACAAAGGAACCAAGAATTCTAGGAGAGCTGCTCCCATGGGTCGATGATATCTTTCCACCAAGGGTTGATGGTCTCTCATGCTAGGTTGTAGTTGGCAGTGATGCCTCACGTATATCCAATCCACATAGACGTATAATATACGTAGACGACCGACGTGTCGTTGTATTAAGATAAAGTGTAGGTACCTGAAGACGTATATATAGGATATATTCCGGAATTGTATAGCTTTTCGGTTGAACGCGAAGTATAACTCTGACAAAGCAAGCGGTGCAATTTTTTACTTTTTTTTTTTTTCTTCATACCTTCTTCTTGATCTTTTTCAAACGTCTGCGCAAAAGTCCGACGACAGATGATAATATAAAAAAGAAATGAAGAGAAAGAAAGAAAAAAAAAAATCTTTGGGACAAGCTCGATTTTAGGTCTGATATACTTGTTGAATGGACCCTGATCGCGAATGGGTTTCACCCACTAGGGTGGATAGCGTAGGGTGTTCAAGGTAAAGGAAAGGGATGCCAAGGGGAAAAAGTTTCTCATCTGAGATTGGAAAACGTCTGGGATTACGAAAAAAGGTTAAGTCGGATTCCGTATCGGCCAGATGGCAGGCGGAGCTCGAGGTGTGCCGTGGCCGGCCGGCATCGTCCTACAATATTCTGGATGCTGGATGAACTGGCCAGGGTTATCCAGGAGGCACCGCATCCAACAAGGGGAGACGTTGCGTGTCCTAATTTTACCTTCAGATACGTAGTTATATACACACATACCTATATACAGGAAATCGGAGCACATAATAGACTTTGTAAACTGTGGAAACCTTGCGGAGTTAGAAGAAGCTGTATTTCGTACGAAAACTAGATAAAACTGAAATCCTAGCTTCCTAAAGTTCGTTTGGGTACATTTGCCCTCAGCTTTTTCACTGCCTCGCGAAACTCCGATAAGATCTTTCAAAAGTCGCTGGGTTCAAGCCCAACGGACAATCTAATCATATGGGCATATCACTCCAGCCATGTCATTCCCGGGACAGATCGAAGGGTTAACGATAATCGAACAAGGTAATTTTTGATAAAGAACAAAAAAATATTTTACGATAGAAAAAAAAAGATAAAGAAAGCATGGCGATGCCCGGTACGATGTATCATCAGGGCGCAGTTCTCTGGAGATTTTTTTGTGTATATAAGGTCATATTTTTTTTTTTGTTTTTCGTACCCTTCGTATATACTGCTACGGTTTTACGTCCGTCATATGGCTCTCAACTTATTATAATTCCCTGAGCTGGCGGTGGCTGGCTGGCTGGCCGGCTGGTTGAAGAATATATTTTTTTTTGCTAACCCCATAGTGTTTTTACTCCATTAAAAGTTAATGGTTTAGTCGTTAGAAATCTAGAACCATTACGAGACAACTGGATAAACAGTCTGGATACTTTTGTTGTTATTTCGCTATATCTCTGGCGTGCATATGAATCCGCGTTTGGCTAATGAGAGATAGGGAAAGTGAGAGAGAATGATAAGGAGAAGGAAGAAGGTACTGCTTGTAATACGAGAATAAGACGTCTCTCCGAACAGGACTGCATATCGTTGGCAATAAAAGAAACTATAAAAGAAGAGAAAAAAAATCATTCCAAGTCCACTTTGACAAGGGATTACGTTTCATAAAGTATAAATTACGTGAAACCTGGGCACCCACGACGCGGACAAACCGACCGACCGAACAGTCATCGCCAAGAGCGGTACTGCAATTTACGATGCTATCATCCATGTGTATGCAGATGCGATGGCCCCTCTGGGCTCGTCTTCCTCCAGCCCATACCCCAGCTCGCACACAACTTGAACCCCCGCATTGAGACCCTCGCTAGTTTTATTGGCTTAACTCAGTATTTTACAACCGATAGTGGATTAAGGGATTAGATCTCTTCGCGGTGGCATGATATTGAGACATAAACTACGAAAGATATGACGATTTTAAAACAGAAAAATAAAGAGAAAAAGCTACACGCCTACGGGAGCTGTTGGGTAAAGCACAAGGGTTGAGGAGTATAAAAAATCATAAAAAATAAAAAAAAGGTACGGCCCATTCAAGCTCATAATCTGTACAATTGTAAATCACACGATTAACAGACGTATATCTGTACACCTGCTCGGTAAGAAAAAACCAAATTTCTTTCTCCGAAATCTCCATCTTCAACCCCTAAGACTACGTATCAAACCACCTACCGTAAAAATAGTTGAAAATTAACTCAAGTTTCGTAATCCTATACTAGCCATGTCCGTTTTGAACTTATTTAGCGATCTTCAGCTAAACACCGAACACTCTCACGATACTCTGATCGTGGGAGTCTTTTCTCACTCCTTAGGACTCGGAGGCTCCGAAGGCCTTAGGCCTCGGCAGGTATGTGCGGGGGAGGAGTTGAGGGACGGTAAAACGTCGGGGGGATGAGCAGAGAGAAACCCTTTGGGAGATCGACGGTAAAAGGCTATATGCGGCAGTCGCATCCAGAGCAAACGCTCCTGTCGAGTATACGTATTAATGCATGCATGCATGCATGCATGTGTGCAATGCCACACGTATGCGTCACATTGTGCATAGATGCGGCGGTGGGTGCTTGACTATACTCAGAAACGACGACCGGCTGTTGTCTTCCCCCACCAGGACCTATAGTGTGTAGAGAAAACTACTTCCCTTTACTCCGCACCTCTCAGGCCCTGAAGCCCTCAGTCAGTCGCTTCGGAGTCATCGTGATCACAGGCAATCCTCAGTCTCTCGCCGGCCGCGCAAGCGTAAGGCGTTTTTAGGTCCCGTAGGCGATCGGGTAGAACGAATTTCATCCCTTCCCCTAAAACCGAGTTTTCGGTTCCGTAGGGGAGTCAGTCGTGTATAGTGAGCCAGTTGTTGTTGGGTAGTGGAGGCGAGAAGAACGGTCAAATTTTACGGACCCTCTTTTTTTTTTATTCCGTCACGACATTTTATCGACGGATTTTTTTTTTTATTTTTAGTTTTGAAATTTTTTCAAGATTTTAGTTGCTCCAAAAACTAGTGTGTGATCGTGTGGAAATTGATATTCGTCGTCAAACAGTGATATGGTTTTTATTGAGGAAACGTCAATTTTTTTTATCAAAAACGTGAAAATCCATGGTGAAAAGTGCTCGCACAGTTTTCTATTTCAATTTTTTTACCATTGTTGAAAATATATGTGATAATTTACATACCATACATGATTTTCGAAAATATTTTCGAATTCAAGTGTCTTGACGGATCAACATCATCATGACGTTCAAAACTACCCCCAATGTTCAAACGGTGAAAAGTGTACTTTAATTTCATTTTGTGAACATACTCGACGAAATTTTGGGAAAAAATAACAATTTTATGGAATTTTGGAGTCAAAACTGAAAACAGTCAAGAAAAAATTTCAGATATGTCGAACCTGGTACGACAATAATTTTTTCTGCAAATCGGAGTTCGGAGTTAACGCAGCGGAAGTACCGATCTCCAATGTAAAAGAAGTTTTTTCGTTAAATTTTTTTTTTTTTTTCCATCCTTCTCTTTTTGGTTTCAAAACCGTGGAGCATAACGAAAGAGAAAAGTAATCTCGATCAAAGTTTAGTCGAGCGACAAGATAGGAAAGCTTGGGGAAAAGCGGTTGCAGGGAGTAGGATGGTTCGGTGATAAATTTAACGATTTCACGACGACGTTCATTCCTCGGCCCTCTCGCAAGCTCAAAATCTCTCTAGATGTGCGATCCCACAGCGCTTCTGGATCTCGTCCCTCGTAAAGGATTACTCGGGAGACCCGGCATGGATTACAACGAGTACGCGTACTGCTACGGTCCCGGTGGTGTTCCTGGTGGTCGAGGTTAGTTTCCAGATTTTGGGTTTGAAAATGTCCCCTGTTGTTGTCCGTGTCACGCAACTTGATTCCTTCCTCCGCACCCGTAAGCCGCCCACAACAAATTCAAAGCTTTCTTCGGCTTACGGAAGCACCGATGGGAATTAAACGGTATAACCAATGTACGGTACATGACTGAAAACAAAAAATTCCTCATACAACTGAACTTTAATCCCTCGGTTAAAACTTGGAGGAAAAAAAAAACCAAAAACTTTCAATCAGGAGACACCGGATACGGTTCTCCAAGCTGCGAAAGCTCTTTCAGCTCCAGAATTTTGTCTGGAAATCTTTCGACCGAAAGCATCACGCGATATTTAATTATGCAAATTTGATACTGTATGTGGTGTCAGAGGAGTAAACGCAGTAGTGGTGCAAGTCATATTTTTCAAAGGGGGTTTTGTATAGGTTCTTGTTTGTGAAACGGGTTGCAGTGGCATCACCGTTCCTTAGTCGCCTTGCAAGTTTCAGGTTTCGCTATGAAGTATAAGACGCGATCGCGTCTGGGGGTTCGTGCAGTAGCTGTTGTAACGGTCTGATAAAGGACTGGGCATTTGGAAATGTCAAGGTGATAAATTCCCCGCGATAATACGCACGGCTTTTCTACCCGGGTTTATATACCGATATATAGTAGATACGTACATATAATAACGAAAATACCCGACCGGTCACCGCAAGCCCAAGCACATACAAGTAGAAATGCAACTGCAGTGAGAGCCACCTGCAGAATTTTGATTCCGAATGAAATAACTCCAAAACCATTTCATCCGATCTAATCTAGATACTCGTATTTAGCAAACCACTATCTTCGGTGCCACTACTTACCGGGGTAACGAGGCTCGGGATGAGCAGCATAGAGCGACACGTTCCTAAAGCCCTTCTTGATTTAGGCGCCGACACATTCGGGTGAAATTAACGTCTCGTAATAACGGCGAAGATACTGTGAAGGAATGGTTAGAGGAGGGTGCAGGGAGAGTAAGCGTTGCGAAGGGTGCCTCGGGCGTACTAACTATTACTTGAACCTTGCTTTAATTCTCATTAACGGCACGTGCTATGCCGCGTTCCTCTCCCGGTTATTGATTGTATAAGTCCGATGGTAAGGTCCGATGTTGCGACTCCGGGTCTAATTGCAGGCGAAGTACTATCGCCGGTCCCTGCTGGGTTATCCCGGGACGTTGTTCCGGAACCCGGGAGGACGACCCTATACCGAAAAGCAACCCTCGTCCACGCCAAGACAAACTCGTCTCTTACCGTCCTTCGCCAATATCCATAAACTGACAAACGCGTTTATATCTATGAAAGACCGTTTCGCTTACAAGATTAACGCCTTTTGATAAGTATAAGACAATATTGATCCCCAAGTAACGAATTAGTCTTCGAAAGGATATTTTTTTGAGGAATTTTCGATCAACCATTTCGTTTTTTTTTCATACGTTGGATTTTGTCCCAGAAAATTGTTGAACAAGTAGAAAATCTTCGTCAGTTGCAGAACTTTTTAGAAGTAAACTGATTCTTCGAGTTATTTTCTTCAAGGTAGAAAATACAGTTCGATTATCTGATCGTAGCGGTTTCTTTCTTGAATAAGTAGAGACCAAAGAATCTAAAATATGAGTTCTGACCAAGTCTTGAAACCAAAATTGCTTTTACTTTGCGGCAAAACTATGAGAAGCGATGGCTCACAAATCCTGACTTTTATCTGATTATACTTTTAAAGAAAACTACACTAAATTAGTATGATAAGATTGAGTTAAAGAAAAATTCTTTCGGGTCAGACCATGGTCATTTGAAAATGGTCATTTTTATTCATTCATCTAAAGAACAGAAGAACTTTTTCTAACGACGTAAGTTTGAACAACCTGAAATAAATTCCAAAAATGTTACTCTCCGAATTTGGTGGTCCTCCAACATCGCGCAGTTCTCTAATTGGGACCTAATCCGAAGGCGTCGTTGGTCGGGGTAATTAATTGTGCCGCGATTACAGCCACGTAAGAGTCGTTCGCGTCTAGTTTTACTTTATTCCCTCCGGCAAAGCTCGTGCGAAACGGTATAAAAAAAAAAAAAAAAAAAGAAAACGTCACGAAATATATCTAACCGTACGATCGCTAGAGTCACGTGGGTGTCGGCACGCAATCATAAGCCTTGGATCTGCTGCAGAGTACTTAGCGATTGTGGAACTCGAAGAGTTTGAACTCTTTGAAACCGGTTCAAAGCCGCGTGGGCATCCTCGAACTACTGGTTACCTTTCACTCTTTCCAGGTGACAAAGCTATTGCCGAAGGCAAGTTTTACGTAACTTAATACTTCCGGACGAAACATCTGTTGCGCAAAAAAAAAAGAAAGAGGAAAAAAAAAAAATTGATTATATGGAATCTCTTAAACGTTATGACCTAGTGACGGCTTATGCCGTGTTACGAATCGCTAATCATTTTTACCCTGTTGTTGCTAGTCAACGTAGGAGCAGCTGCGTGCTACTCTCATAAAGGAAATCAGTCGACTGTATGTACAGTATATACGTATATACGTATACGGAATAGTGAGACTTCGCGCTAAAGAAGCTTGTTCAGTTATCCACTCACCCCAGGAGTTTCAATTTTGTACACGAGAAACCCTTTTCCCTTTCTTGGCGTCATCGAGACACTCAAAGGTGATGCTAAACTTCACGCTCCAAGTTCTGTAAGGTCAGATTGGATCGTTACACGCTTGTGCAGCGTGTACCTAGTACATATCAGCTATGTGTATATGGCTGGGTATGTAACTATCTATCTCTGGTGGCTCACACCTACAAGTACATAGGTAAGATCACGGCCGGGACGTTCTAAGCTTAGCAGTAAAGAAACCCCCCAACCCCCAGCCACTCCACTTCCAATTAAAACCGTTTCACCCTTCTCGTTTCTCCCTGGGTTTTCTCATTTTTCAACATTTCCCTCCGAGCTGAGACGCGAGATACTCTCCTCGGCCACTTTTGCGTTGTAATTTTCTAACTAGATATAATACGCGCGTAGTTAAACGAGGTAAGCAATTGTAACCTCCTAGATTATGGCTTAATCTGATCGCACGGGAAGTTGCTTGCCCATTTATGTCCTTATGAAGAGGCAACTTTCTACCCCTGGCCAAAAACCTCTTGATTCCAGGTGGAGTGGCTCCTAGACCTACCAACGTTTGCCTGAATCTTGGTGCTTAGGAAGAAAAAAAAGAGAGAGAAGAAGAGACAGGCTTGCTTACCAAACCTTCGCTAATAAATTCCATTAGCCACGGCCTCTTGGACCCCGTAAGATCCTTGAATGATATTGTGTTACGCGTTTGGCATCCCATTTCTATAGAGTTCCAAGGCGCCCCCATTGAACGCCGCCTAGATGTCTAGGTATCTATCTATAGGAGTTTCTTCTCCACTCTCTAGGACATGTGGGTATAGGTATATGTATACCTATGTTATATACGTGCCTCTATACTTCCACATTACGTACCGCTCGTCCCAAAATCTCATTCAGGATTTTAGCCCGCGTGGCTCAACGACCTGTGCATAATTCGATTCACCGATTCGTCTCCGTGTACATACCTATACCATCCTTTGTCAAGTATAAGGGAGAACCTTATTCCAACCGTACAAGGATCACCGGTCCTTCGAGTACCGTGGAGGACACACGGCGTATCCTGGACACCCGTACCTCCCCGTTACCTGAAGAATAAAAAGCTGGTCTTACGTTGCACGTTGCATAGAATGGTAACACAATACATTTTCTGGCCCCACCATTAACAACAATAACTACACCCGACTGGCTCCTTTTTTCCTTTCTTTTATCGAGTGCTCAGGATCGGCCAAGATCCACTGGCCAAGCTTAGGATACGATTTAAAACCATCTTCAGGATAGAATTATGCTTTTGACTTTCCACGGTAATTTACCATTTTTATATTCGAATTTTAGAGTGAGTATAAATATGGTTTTTTGAGGAACTCATATACCAGGGAAGGGGTTTGTTTAAACTTTTCGAAACAGGCTTATATAATGTACCTGTGGATGCCATGGTACTTTGGGAAAAGAGAGAAAGAGAGAGAAAGGTTTTGGAAAATAGGGATATAACGTGATCCGGGGAGTCTCGTGAGGCTGCATGAAAAGTTATCAAGAACTTTGATCGTAAAAAAAAGGTTAAGTGCACTTCATGGCTCCCGAAAAAAAAGCAAAGAGAAAAAAAAAGGAACGGCGCGCAAACACACGCCGAAGACGAATGGCGAAACGACCTAGACTCTCTTCGTTCGTTCGTTCGTCGTAGGAATTGCTGAGGATGGATAAAGGGGGATAAACGACGATAAAGAAATATAATGCCAAGAGATGAGCACGCGATTAAGCGAGATTGAGAAAGTCTTTGTCAACACACAGACCCAACTTTTACTTTTTTTCTTCATCTTCTATATATAGGCTCTTCGGATCCGCACAAGTATTCCAAGATTTTCGTAAGACCCTTATTCGAGTATCGTCAGATCGCTGGGCCGACCAACAACCATTTTCATCTCTCTTATTACAATAATGATAATAATATTAATAACAATTACCCCCAAGGCGAAAGTGATATCCCTTCCCCTTTTCAGTATCGAAAATTATTACCACCAGGTACTCAAGGCTATGTTACTTTTGTTACAGGGTGTCTATTGGACAACGTCGCACCACGGGGCCCGCCCGATGTGCCCCCCCGTAATCCTACAATGAGCCGACTGAACGGAAGACTACCCGGGAGCCACGCCACTAGTGATCACGAACGCGATCCTGACTTGGAGCCATCCTGCCTTGTGCGAACACCGTCTGGAAATTTTTACAACATACCAAGTGAGTTTATTCGCTTATAATTCTTGGTCATTTTGATAATGAACCGTACTTGAATACATTTTCTTCTTCTTTCGGTTTTTTTCTTTTTTTTTTTTTGTATCATGAAAGAGCGTCTCATTTTAATAGATTTAATGGACGGGTGATACTCGGAGGGACAAAGAGACAGAAAGAACGAAAGTTGAGTGACACTCGAAGAAACAAAGAGACAGAAATAAAGAAAGACAGGGGGCCAGGGTTGGGTATAACTCAAGGGGGAAGGAAGTCGAAAAAATGTCCCATTTTCATGTTAATCTTATCTATTTGCAAGCTCTCCGTTAACAGGTAGAGAGAAAAAAAATTATATGGGCTGTTTGGAAAAGTTGAAAAATTCCTGTTGGATCTTCTTACGGTATTTATCAAGGGTCTTGCGAGGCTTATCTTAGCTAAGGGGGGTTCTCGAGGGGATCTGGATAAACAGTTTTTGGGGTATTAGTCACATGTCACGTGTCACATGACTCAGGTATATTTCGTGGATAGACTGTTACAAGGGCTGCAGTGAAACTCATGGTTTCTCCTTAAAAATTTAGGGTCAAGCTCGGGTCGAGTACGGGGCGAAATAAACCCCCGGACACTTTCCGGATAGAGAGAGTATCAATTACTTACTTTCCTCCACCGCTACGAAGAGTCGTTGGTTTTACCTCAAGAGTTGGGTAGGAAGTTAAGAACTTTACGAGAACGTTAAAACTAGGCGCCATGATACTGACCGCCGCTCCTTGAAGTCCTGTGCAGCAGCAGCAGCTAAACCCTCGAAATTTAACAGACCCTTTGCAGATGGGTTCAGTTTTCACTGTTTCCATTTTCTCTGTTCCAAAAAAAAAAGGAAACTTCGAAAGCGTGGGACAGCTCTCTGCTTTGTTGACCCTGCAGGCTCAGGTTAGATGATTTATGACAGTCGTTCCTGGTGGTTCACAACGCTCGTAAAATCTTCAAGTCCTGACTTCTGAAGGCTCGTTACGCTAATATGATCGATGATTGATCGGCGATTGATCGACGCCAGTAGCGGGTCGTACTCCGGAGTTCTGAATTTTTTATACCACTAACTTAAGGCAGATTGCCGGAGTGATATTACCCGGTAAACTTTTCTTACTTTATCGGTAAACCAGCTGAGCGAGATAGTATATACCCGTGCCCGTGCAGTAACTGAACTAGCTAAGCTTATTTCTAACGAACCATCAACTATCTAACAGAGTTATACGTTATTAGGATAATAGCTCTTCACCCTTGCACTCCCACGAGCCGTTACCCTCCCCATAATTCGTTTCCAAAGCGTATCCCGAGAGTTCGAGGAGTTTTAACGGTCTGAAAACCAAAGGGAATATGGATATCTATACTAAACGCTATAATCACTAAGAACGAGATATAGAGAACCGGGCTCGCAATTAAGGGCTCAGAAAACTGTGGACTTCCCACGCCCTCGATATGCCCAATGGAAGTTGAAACAGGTAACAGGTAACCGCCAGGAGACAGCAGGTAACGGATAAAGGTAAAAAGGGTGAGCGAAAGCTCCTCCATAAGACAAAGCCTCCACATATTGACCGTTCGATGTTACCTCGCCGCAGTATCTTATACCCTCTCGGTAATTACATAGGCAGGTAAATAAGTACGTTCTACACTTGCAGCAGGCTAGCCTATGGCAGAGGGAGGAATCCCCAGGTTCTCCCGCGCCTTTTTAAATTCTGTACAGGAGTTTGACTCTCATATGTTTATATCTCTATGCGTATACGTGTACGGATAACGTATTTTCGTTGAGGTTGAGAGAGTGCAGTTCGGTTTCTTGAAATTCAACCCGCGCACGGTGAATCATATACTTATCGATTCAACATGGGGCGTCTTTGCGTATCAGGTGTAGGCGGTGGCTATGCCTTGGTTAAAGCCCTTGGTGATGGTCGTTCCTCGCAAGAAACATCGCCGCGACGTTAGCGAGCCTCGTAGCGTGTCTCGCATGCCAGGGATATTAGTTCGACACGCAAGAAAACCCGCGGCCAACCCGAAACTCACCCGCTCTACCACTACTTAGTCTTATAATTAATTCCTTTCCATTTTTAGGATCGATGAATTTACTAAAGGTAATAACAACTACCCGTGAATCGAGTTTCACCCTATTCTATACTCTTCTACATACCTCGAAATACAAATTAATATTCGCTCTATGAGTGTTCTTGCAGAGTACGCAATTGACTTGATACTCCAGCGAGATCAAATTCTAGTTTCCCACCGTTCTTCAGTCAGACAGTACGACCAATACTTCGGGGAAGACGTAATCTGAAAATCCTATCTTTTTAGGTGTCTTCTTTAATTCTGTTATTCTCTCTATTATCAACGCCGTCTGATCTCCCTTTGCAAACTGATGTAACCGTACACTGTAACTTCTCTATTTTCAATACTGTACTACATACGTAGGTATGAACAGTCTTACTGAGAAAGCAGGACGTGTATTTGCTGACTTGATAAAACTGCCGACTAACCACTATTCTTTCCTTATTCTATTTGCAGAGATACCGAAGAATGAATACAACAACAAGAACCAATCGACAGGAAACAGCCCTATAAAAGTCGAACTGCAAAACAACATGGACAGGTAAACCCTACAGATTATTACCTCGTTTATAATCACTAAATTTACCGTCGAGACTGACTACTCGAATTTGATGAGAACTTTTAATGCTGAGAAATGAGCCGGTCTGACAAGCCTCAACGACATTTGTGTGTTGCCGAAAAAAAAAAAAAAATGTTCAAAAACATGTCCTACGATTCCAGAGTTCTGACTGGACTTGACAATGGTCATGAATCATCAGCTTCTCGAGTGGTAGGTTAAATAGGCTGAATGAGTCAACGTTAGTGAATGGCAATTGTCACTTTTGGAGTCGAATAACGTTTCCCGCGTACCTATAACCGTTCCTTTGACAAAAGTATCGTTCCCGGTTTTCCTAAGAGAGTTTCGAGAATGCGGTCAGTCCGTAAGTTTGAAAGAATCCGGGACGTCGTCGAGTCGTGTATCGGGGACGTTGTAACAAAGTACACAATATATCTCCGTTCTGTGTTCTCTATTCGACTTTATACACGCTCGAGGTCTAGGGGAGTGTTCCCGGCACAGAAATTGTTTGTACTACTTGAAGGCCGTCAGTGAAGTGGTCTGGCTTTGATCATCTTTATTGCGTCGCTGCTCTGAAAATAAAACAAACGGACCTTCTTTCGCTGAGAATATGACTATCTCGTTTAAATATTTTCGTTAAACTTTCGTAACCTCAAGTTTCGGCTTCTAGCATGTAGTACCTAACACGACCAACTCACCGGAATATATGCGGTAATACATTTTTTAGCTCGTATGCAAACTCTGTTCAGGAAATACAAATTCATTTCATTTTTAGCTCAAATTGTTCCGATCCCTTCGCGATGCTAACACAGGCCCAAAAATTTTCATTCACGCAACCGTTGAACAATTATATTTTCATATTTGTAGAGTAACGCTACCCTACGGCCACGGCCCATCAATGATTCCGATGAGGAGGCAAAGCATCAGATGTCAACTTCGTAAAGGCATCGATTGGTGCAGTTGGAAACTGATTGCCATCGTCGTTATCATGCTCTCCCTTTGCCTGACAGCAGCCCTCACCTATGTTGCAGGTAATGATAAAGTGACAGGAATATCAACGGCGATAATCTGGGTAGTATGGGATGGAAATTAACCGTTTAAACGAATTTGATTACAGCATCGAACATGGTGAACTGGAACCAAGGCACAAAAGCGTGTACCGTTCTTGTGGGGGAGAATACAGACTCAAAACCAGCTAGCACAGAGGCGAATAAAACGTCGTCCAGCAGACCCAGACAGCAATCTACATCAGGAGGTAATAATTCAGATAATGTTTACATCCGCAAGCGTAGAGATACACCTAACCAGCATGACCCAGTGTTGCACCAAACCTCCCAAGCCTCCGAAACGTCTACAGAAATGTCAAAACTTGACGATTTGGTTTATAGTCCCGATCTTGACGTCGGGTCTACGAATACGCCCGAGATATCAGCGGATAAAACGTTGCATGAGGATATAAGTAAAAGTGTGCATGCTGAGCTAAGTGGGCATGAAAATGAACAGGTTAGTGGTGCTCCGTCAAGTTCTGTGCCGAAATTGGAGCTTATTCCATACTCAGGATCATCAACTGTCGACCCAGCGCTTTATGTTAATGTCTCTAGCTCTACTAACTCTTCTACTCTAAATCGTGTGAACTTTACGTCATCTATCAATCCTCTTCTTAAAACTTCTTCAGATTATGTTAGTGTCTTGGTTGAGGGTTCGTCTGAAATTGATGAACCTTCTTCTACGGTCGAAAGCTTGCCTATGACGAGTCTGGATTCGGTATTAGATACAAAAAATATGTCACCAGACTATATCGGAGATGTTATAACTCAAGATACATTATCTGTGCACGAAAATGGCTATTCTAGCACGGAATTACTCGTACAGGATGAAATAATTGAACACAGTTCGAACGACGATAGTAATCGGACTACGTTGGAAACATTTGATCAATCAAAACTGCCTCAGAAGCCTGAAATAGTATCTGAACTTTCCGCGGGAGTAACGAAAAATATTTCCTCGAATGTGACGTTTGATGTTATGAATACTAAGAATAGCAGCTATTCGGAGGGTATCGATGTACCAAGAATAGATTATCCGGTATCTCCCAACGTTAACGTTAACGATAACGATAACGATAACGATAGTTCTAGGATAAATTTCGGTAAACCATCGGGGAAAAACAAAACCGAAAATTTGGACTTTCTTGCAGAAGATCACGTAGAAGATAACTCTAGCTCGAACAGTAAACATATAGATTCCAGTAACGGTAGTTTATTGTTTGGTAATGATAACACCGAGTCTGTAAATATTGCTTCGATCCACTCGGATACTGAGGCAAGTGGCGAAGTTCCCCCCGTCGCGTTACCGTTAGTAGTAAATCGGATATACGACGTAAATTCTGGCGAAAAGTTAGAAGAAGAAATCACGGAGTCAAAATCAACCGCTGTAATCGAAGGAACGACAGCATTCGATGAATCGGGGGCTGAAAAAACCGCTGATCAGAATCGTACAATAATTAGTAACAATGACAAGATCTTGACCCCGTCCAACGAGCAGTTAAATCAATCTGAGGGACTGAAATCCACCGGTGTGATCAAGGAAACACGAGAATTGTCCCGCGAAGATTCTTCCGCGGAATTTGGTGCTGGTCAAATTTTATCCCACAATATAAGCTCGGAAAGATCTGAGGAGTTACAGAGAGATTATCCGGTGTTTACTTTCGGCCAAGACGAAGTGGAAATCATAAAATTGACGGATCAGCATATAGGTATTACCATGAAATCCGAAGAGGCTTATATACCGGATCAAGGCGTGATAGCTGCGCCAGATTTGGCGACTAATGAAGTAAAAAATGAGGAAGGATCGGGGGAGAGTCCCGAGACACCAGAAATGAAACTCAAGGAGAATTTGCAGATCGTGAATGCCGGAGGTGAGCAATTCGCGGATAAATTTGCAGATAAGTTTGGACAAACGGAGGCTAATCCGGATACGAATGGAACACGTGATTGTGATGACGAAGACAACAGTGTTCAACTCGAGATGTTTAGCCAGGGGTCAGACTCGTCTAACAATAACTGCAATGATTCGTTGCATGATAAGCATGAAACGTCAAAAGCCATTAACGCAAGTTCGGTATCATCTAACACAAATGTCATTCCTGAACATCCACTAACGCATCAAGTACACGTTATAGAAGTGCCTCGAGGCACAGAATCGCAACGGCAATCACGACGAGTGCTTGTAAATGTGACAATTGCTACAGAAGAGTTTGACGAGCAGTCAGATTCTTCGAAAAAAGTTTCACGCCCGTTGTATATGTTATCCGTGTCTGTACCGACCGATGGCCAAACTAACAATTTTCCCGGAATTAACATCAGCCCCGTACAGTTACCTGTGCAAAATTCAATGCCAAGCATGACGGACAACCCACATGTCGTAGTGCCCGATGAAAGTACCACTCGAATACCACCTCCGCCCCAACCCCCGACGTCACCGCCTCCAAGTTGGGGTGGTGAATGCGAATGTTCATGTCCTTGCATGGAATCTGATGAAAAGGACAACTTTTCAGACGGATTGACCGCTTCGGAAGAGGCTTTGCTTCCTGACACTGAGAATGACAGCCTCAATTCTTCTTACGAAGATACTGACTTATTTAACAGTTCGGAAGATTACAATCAAACAAATAATAATTCGTCTGAAATACATGATTTGGAAGGTAAATTAAAAACCGAGGAGTCAACGACAGAATCTTGGTTAAGTAGTTCGGATTTGATCGATACGGAGTCGACCACTTACTCTTCGGAGATGATGACGACTGAAGGTTATTGGTGTTCTGGGACAACGCCACTTCCCCCAGAGCCTATTATACTGATCCTTGAAGGTGAGGCCTTGTTTTCTATACTTCTATTCTTTTTTTTTCTCTTGTCTTTCTCTCTATCGCTTTTGCTAACAATGCTTCTTTGCTTGCTCTATCGCACCGTCACACAAACAGCACTCTTTCTTTTCTGGTACTTTGAGTTGCGATTAGTAGAGACGTGAATTTGATTAACATCATAAATGTGCTAGTGGTAGAATTAGATTGACGGTATTCGTAAATAGAACATCAGTAGTTAGTGGTAAAGGTCGAATAGAACTATTGTTTTTCATTCAAACCATTTTTTCAGGAACTCATAAAATGTGTCGTGTATAGTTTAATTAATTGTGTCCATTTAATGTTACATAATACTTGGTAGTAAATTGAATGAAATTAATTACATCCCATTCTATTTCATACGATTTTTAAATCGATCTCAAAATAATAGATCAATATGATCAGAGCTTAGCGGTTTAATAGATGTTACCATAGATCAACTAATACGAATAATAAACAGTTTCATGATAATCGTATTATACCAATCAGATATTTAATAATACAAACTGCTAATTCGCATAGCGTTCGAGCTAAGCTGGGAGTGCTAAATCATTTCCTTTTGTCATTCTTTAATTCCAGTCGCCAAAGATCCCTGGATAAGATCACGTTATTCGAAAAAAAAAAAAGTTGGAATTTTTTTTGAATCAACTTTTCTTACTGAATAATTACAAGTTTAATACATCCTACCATAATTAACATTCACTCGAGAGACCCATGATATTTAATTAAGCAATAAATTATTATTCATCGCTGATGATGCATAATACATCCAGGCAACGCTGTCTTATCCAGGAAAAAAAAAAGAAAATTGGCGTCTGATTTAAATCACGATATTCTAAAATTCGTGGAATTATTTTAGGTGCAAGAACATTCCCTGCTCGATCATTTCCACCGGACGGTACAACGTTTGCTCAAGTTGCCCTCGGCCAACGACTAAGTAAAGAAATTCCACCGTACAGTTATTGGAACATGCAATTTTACCAATCGGAAGCTGCCTACGTTCGTTTTGACTACAACATACCTAGAGGAGCGAGCATTGGAGTTTATGCAAGGCGAAACGCTCTTCCTACACACACGCAATACGATCTATTAGAAGTTCTGAGCGGCTTCAAGGCGCGCACATCTCGGGCATCACATGTTAGTGTCATTGTATGTCCTCGTGTCTTCTCATATTATATCATTAAATTCTTTCTTATCTAATTATCTCATAGAATATGTCACTACTATAAAATCGTGAACGAATATAGTCCGAAGTAGTTTTCTTCGTGTGAAATTCACACGTTGCTGTACTTCCGCAATTCCTAATTATGACTGTACTAAATTTCAGCAACCCTCGATCAAAAAGGAAGCAACACACTACATGGAACCCGGCCATTGGTTTTTATCTCTTTACAATGACGACGGTGATCCACAAGAAGTAGCATTCATAGCTGTAGTGGCAGAAGACATGACACACAACTGTCCGAACGGATGCAGTGGAAAAGGTGAATGCCTGCTCGGACATTGCCAATGCAATCCTGGCTTTGGAGGAGAAGATTGCAGCGATAGTGTGTGCCCAGTATTATGCAGCCAACGTGGCGAATATATCAACGGAGAGTGTCAATGTAATCCTGGATGGAAGGGTAAAGAGTGTTCTTTACGCCACGACGAATGTGAAGTTCCGGACTGCAATGGTCACGGACACTGTACCAACGGTAAATGCAATTGCGTGCGTGGCTATAAAGGAAAGTTTTGCGAAGAGGTAGACTGCCCACATCCAACTTGTTCGGGTCATGGATTTTGTGCCGAAGGTACATGCATTTGCAAAAAGGGATGGAAAGGTGCTGACTGCAGTCAGATGGACAAAGAAGCTTTACAGTGTTTGCCCGACTGCAGTGGACATGGCAATTTCGATTTAGAGACGCAGACTTGTTTGTGCGAACCGATGTGGTCTGGCGACGATTGTTCCAAAGGTAAAAAAAACCATTTACTGTTACAAAATATGAAGGTAAATAATAAACGCGAAATTAGTTCGTCTCGATCGACCATTACAGATATTCGCGTGAAGAAAAATTTTTTCACACTTTTTTCTTTCATTTTTCAGAATTGTGTGACCTGGACTGTGGACCGCATGGTCATTGCGTAGACAACGCTTGCGACTGCGTGCCTGGGTGGTCCGGTGAACTGTGCAACATGAAACAATGTGATCCACGCTGCAACGAACATGGACAATGTAAAAACGGTACATGTCTTTGTGTTACCGGCTGGAATGGAAAGCACTGCACGATGGAAGGATGTCCAAACTCATGCTCTGGACATGGTCAATGTAGAGTGAACGGAGATGCTCAATGGGAATGCCGATGCTATGATGGATGGGATGGAACAGATTGCAGTGTTTTGCTGGAACAAAACTGTAGCGACAGCCGAGATAATGACAAAGGTACACACTCTACGATGTTCATTAATCAAATTATTATCAATCTTATCGAAGGAATTGTATTTGATTATCTTTCCGGAGTTGGAAGCGATTTTTCAGAAGAATTTGAGTTAATTTCTTGATTTTTTTTCGTTTCTTAGATGGCCTGGTCGATTGCGAGGACCCTGAATGCTGCGCTAATCATCATTGCCGAGATAGTCAGCTCTGCGTTTCTGCTCCTAAACCGATCGACATCCTCCTACGGAAACAACCCCCGGCAATAACCGCGTCGTTCTTCGAAAGGATGAAGTTTTTGATCGACGAAGGTAGTCTGCAGAACTACGCTCGCCAGGAGACCTTCAACGAAAGGTACGTTGAGAATTTCCATTTACCGTAAAACACGATCATTACAAACAAACACTAACACTGTGTGACCACTGTCTGTCCCAAAAATCAGTGTTGCGTGCAGTGAGAGTTTTTCCCCCCCTTTATAGGTTTATTACATATATACATTTATACTTATATATTACATGAAATATATATAAATATATATATATTTATCTCGTCATCCTTCCTATACATTATGATACTCTATGCGTTGTTGTGACCCGTGTGAAATCACATCCCAACAGTTTTGTACATATGTTTGTATGTACGTGTGCGCGAGCGTGTGCCTTGCACCTCTCTCTTGTCCGTCCGAGTGACGCTTGCGTGAATGTGTGAGTCCATGTTAACCATATTAAGCTTACGCCCATGCTCTATAGAAGAATAGGGGAGTTAACATTGATAGAAAGATAGTAAAAAATGACAATAAAAAGAAAAAAAGATCAAATAGAAAAGGGATTATAGATCGTCGTTCTTTGAACACCTAAATTCGACGTTAATATTCACATTGCATTGGTGTAACTAAAATTTTAACTGGGCTCTGTTTTATCCGTGCTGCTGGGTCAGTGTGTTCTGGAATCACTTCAACACAAGGTAAGAAATATGTACGGCAACAACGAAAAGATAAGTTAGTAGCGTATAAAACGGTAGCTGCTGAAAATAATTTTCTGCATAATATTATAATATCTTGTATTTATAATATATACATATATATGTATGTAAATATATATGTATATATTATAGATCCGTCATTTATATGTGTGTGTGTTTGCAAAATATATTGTTATACTTTTTAATCACGACGGCAGCGGCGGCGCAATTATATTCATAGCTGATTATACACCCGAATATGCCTATACTGCAGATTTTCAAATCACTAGCTCATTTGCCATCACACTATTTGTTGCATGGTTGAGTTTCCTTATTATTCCTACATTGTGTTTCGTGCCTTTTTGGTTACGCTTCCAACTTTGTGTTATTTGTACGTGTTTGTCCTAGGTTTAAGATTATCAGCAAACTTATTAAATTTAATTCTAATCTTATTGAATTATATTAATATACAATCATCGCACGTAATCGACGTCTAAATTTTATCATACGTCTTTACAAATTATCCATGATATCGTTAATCAACTTCTCTCACCATTGAAAAAAAAAAAAAAATTACATCTCCCATCTATTATCAATAAAAACTGCCTAGACACGTTTTTTTGCAGTGCAGAAATACGAACTATAAATTCTGAATCCAATTACAAATTCTATTTGTAAAAAAGCATAAAATATCGTAAAAATAGTCGTAGATAGATTAGAATAGAAGATAGAATCGCTTATTTATAGTTTCCATTCGAGCACAACCAGATATTGTAGACGTAAATTTTGTTAGTTAGATAAAATCATCAAATCACAGTTTAGCTAATAGAATCTTTTCCCCCAACAGCCGATCTGCTGTTGTACGTGGTCGAGTCGTTACCGCTCTTGATACTGGACTCATGGGTGTCCGAGTGAGCACTAGCACTCCCCTTGAAGGATTTACCCTTACACGAGACGATGGATGGTTCGATTTACTCGTAAACGGAGGAGGAGCTGTCACCCTACAGTTTGGAAGATCGCCTTTCAAACCACAAAGCCATATCGTGTTCGTTCCATGGAACGAGGTAAGATATGCGCTATTGTCGCTATATATTCTTCAGTAATTTTTTGCCAAAACAATGGAAACAGCGGTCGCTGCTGAAATTGATTTTGGCACAAGTACCGAGTGAACTACAATCGAATTTTTTTTTCATATTTATTTACAGGTCATCATCATTGACAAAATTGTTATGAGTACAACGGACGAAAAACCACTTTCCCATATTCCTCATGCTTGCGCGGCTCATGACTACGATTTGATGAAACCGGTCGTACTTGCAACGTGGAAACATGGATTCCAGGGAGCCTGTCCAGACAAAAGTGCAATTCTAGCTGAGTCGCAAGTTATCCAAGAAAGTCTTCAAATACCTGGGACTGGTCTGAACCTCGTTTATCACAGTTCAAGAGCTGCCGGATACCTGTCGACTATTCAGCTTCAGTTAACGCCAGAGACAATTCCGTCATCCCTCAATCTGATTCACTTGAGAATCACGATTGAAGGTATTTTGTTTGAAAAAACATTCGAAGCTGATCCAGTAATAAAATTCACGTATGCATGGAACCGGCTCAACGTATATCGCCAACGTGTTTACGGAGTTACCACAGCCATGGTCAAAGTTGGATACGAATACATCGACTGCAAAGATGTCATATGGGATGTACAAACTACTAAACTAAGCGGACACGACATGTCGATATCCGAAGTTGGTGGCTGGAACTTGGACATTCATCACAGATACAACTTTCACGAAGGAATATTGCAGAAGGGCGATGGGTCAAACATTTACTTGAAACACAAACCGCGAGTTATTTTAACCTCGATGGGAGACGGACATCAAAGACCTTTGGACTGCTTCGAATGCGATGGTCAAGCTTCAAAGCAACGATTACTCGCTCCAGTTGCACTTGCAACAGCACCGGACGGCTCAATTTTCGTAGGCGACTTCAATCTCGTTAGGAAAATCTTGGTAGATGGGAACGTGAAGACTGTTGTCCGACTAAAGTGAGTTTTACCTTATTTGCGAAAATTTCTCTTACCGTTTTACGCAAAATATCAATTGTTACACGTTAATTTCGTTCTTTTTTTGCAGCGCTACGAGGGTCTCTTACCGCTATCACATAGCGCTCAGTCCGCTGGACGGTGTCCTCTACATTTCGGATCCAGAATCTCATCAAATAATCCGTGTCCGTGATACGAATGATTATTCCGATCCAGATCACAATTGGGAAACAGTTGTCGGTTCCGGTGAACGATGTCTTCCGGGCGACGAGGCGCATTGCGGAGATGGTGCATTGGCGCGTGATGCCAAACTAGCCTATCCAAAAGGTGTTGCTGTCTCGGCAGACAACGTTCTGTACTTCGCTGACGGTACGAATATAAGAATGGTCGATAGAGACGGTATAATAACGACCGTGATTGGTAATCACATGCACAAATCTCACTGGAAGCCGATACCATGTGAGGGAACGCTTAACGTCGAAGAAGTTCATCTAAGATGGCCAACAGAACTGGCTATTAATCCTCTGGACAATTCTTTACACATGATCGACGATCATATGGTTCTTCAACTGGCTCCTGACGGTCGTGTAAAAGTTGTTGCTGGACGTCCACTCCACTGTGCATCACCTTCCTCCACTTTTGACACCGAATTAGCGACCCATGCAACACTGGTAATGCCACAAAGCATAGCTTTTGGTCCTGCCGGTGACTTGTACATCGCGGAAAGTGACTCGCAACGGATAAATCGGGTTCGGGTGATCGGTACTGACGGGAAGATATCTCCGTACGCTGGGGCCGAATCTAAATGCAACTGTCTTGAACGTGGATGTGACTGTTTTGAGGCCGATCATTACTTGGCATCCAGTTCAAAGTTCAATACGATATCAGCCGTGGCAGTTTCCCCGGATGGTATCGTGCACATTGGTGATCAAGCTAATTACAGAATTCGATCTGTAATGGCGAGTATACCGGACGCTAGTGGAGCAAGAGAGTATGAAATCTACTCACCAGATACTCAGGAAATTTATGTGTTCAATAGATTCGGACAGCATATCGCGACCAAGAATATTCTGACTGGAGAAACGAATTACTTGTTTGCTTACAACGTGAATACAAGCAATGGAAAATTGAGCACAGTGACGGACGCTGCTGGTAACAAGGTGTTTTTACTCCGGGATTATTCGAGCCAGGTGAATTCTATAGAAAATACTAAAGGCCAGAAGTGTAGACTCAGAATGTCGAGGATGAAAATGCTCCACGAACTCAGCACGCCCGATAATTACAACGTAACTTTTGACTACCACGGACCGACCGGATTGTTGAAAACTAAACTAGACAGTACCGGGAGAAGTTATGTCTATAATTACGATGAATTCGGAAGATTAACATCCGCCGTTACGCCAACTGGAAAAGTTATCAGTCTGACATTTGACCTGAGTGTCAAAGGCGCGACTGTCAAGGTTGGGCAAAATAATAGAAAGCCTGTTTCAATGCTGATCAAGGGCTCCTCGGTAGTGACTAAAGTCGGAGAAGCAGAACAGAGAACCATTGTTCTCGGCGATGGTAGTGTCGGCCGAGTTACTCCTTGGTTACATACAGTCAGTACCGATACTGTCCCGTATTCAATTCTGGCCGAGATTGAACCGTTGCTTGGGGAAAGCTATCCAGTACCGGCAAAACAAAGAACTGAAATTGCCGGCGACTTGGCGAACCGATTCGAGTGGAGGTACTTCTTGAGGAGAGTCCAGGGTAACAAAAACCGAGGAAATGCTAAAGCAGTGGCTCAAGTTGGAAGGAAACTTCGCATTAATGGGGAAAATCTTCTTTCCCTCGAATACGACAGAGAGTCAAACACCGTTGCCGTGTTCATGGACGATCGTGTCGAGCTTCTAAACGTCAGTTACGACAGCACAGCTAGGCCAATAAAATGGGGACCGAGAAATGGAATTTTTGCCGGAGTCGATCTGAAGTACGATAGATTTAGCAGATTGACCAGCTGGACCTGGGGTGACATCAGTGAGACCTACGATTTTGACAGAGCCGGTAGATTGTACGAAATAAAATACAGCGATGGGACGTCGATGATATACGCATTCAAAGACATGTTCAGCAGTTTGCCTTTGAAAGTTACCACGCCTCGAGGCAGCGATTATCTTCTTCAATACGACGAGGCCGGAGCTCTTCAGTCTTTAACTACACCCAGAGGACACATCCATGCTTTCTCTCTACAGACTTCACTCGGCTTTTACAAGTACCAATATTATTCACCGATGAACAGACATCCTTACGAAATTTTGTACAATGATGATGGACAAATATTGGCCAAAGTCTACCCTCATCAGAGCGGAAAAGTTGCTTACGTCTACGACCACACAGGAAAACTTGAAACTACCCTAGCAGGTTGGTCCAATTATTGAATAAATGCTCTTCAAATTTGTGTCTTTGTTAACTGCTGATTTTTCTAAAGTTTCTTCGTTTTTTTGTTTTTCTTTGGAATAGTACTAATCATTTTTTTTTTCATTTCTCATTAGGATTGTCCTCCATTCATTACACGTATCAAGAAGCCACGAGTTTGGTCCGCAGTATCGATGTTAACGAACCGAACTTCGAGATGCGTTTAGAGTACAAGTACCATGCCGGTATTGTGAAGGATGAGAAAATCAAATTTGGTAGCAAGAGTGGTATGGACAACGCGCATTACAGATTCCAATATGATGGTAACGCTCGTATTTCCGGTCTCGAAGTAGACATTAATGGAAAAGAATTGCCCCAACTGCGTATCAAGTATAATCAGAATCTTGGATTATTGGAGGGAGTAAGCGACCTGAGAATCTACAGAAATACATTCAACAGATCCGTGATGCAAGACACTAGCAAACAATTCTTCACGATAACAGACTACGACGATCACGGTAGAATAAAAACTGTTCTGATGAACATAAGGTCGCTGGACGTATTCAGAATGGAGTTGGAATACGACAATCGGAATCGTATTAAAATGCGCAAGTTTAACATCGGCAGAGAGTCGATGTTGGACAAGATAACTTACAACGCTGACGGACATGTCTTAGAGGTAGCCGATACCGACAACAACTGGCAATACGGTTACGACGAGAATGGAAATATCGTTGGAGTTACAGAACAGAACGAGAAAATAACTCTGGGATACGACAGCGGTGATCGTGTAGTTCAATACGGGGATGTCGAATTCAACTCTTACGACGGACGAGGCTTCGTTGTCAGACGCGGAGAGCACAAGTACAGATACAACTCGAGAGGGCAGCTTATCCACGCCTTTGAACATGACAAATTTCAGATATGGTACTTTTACGACGATCGTGGAAGATTGGTAGCGTGGAACGATGACCGGGGTAATATCACGCAATATTTCTACGCCAATCCGAGAACGCCGGACCTCATTACCCACGTACATTTCCCCAAGTCATCAAAGACGTTCAGGTTCCTGTACGACGCCAGAGATTTTCTAATCACGGTAGAAACATCGGAACAAAGATTCTACGTTGCTTCCGATCAGAATGGTTCCCCGTTGGCGTTATTCGACACTAATGGAAATCTCATAAAAGAAATGGGGCGAACACCGTTCGGTAAAATCATCAAAGATACTAACCCGGACTTTTATCTTCCGATCGATTTTCACGGCGGATTATTAGATCCTAATACGAGATTGGTTTATCTAAACAAACGTCTGTACGATCCGGCAGTTGGACAATGGATGACACCGGCTTGGGAACAAATGGCAAATGAACTGACGACTCCAACGGATATATTTATCTACAGATTCCGTAACAACGATCCTATCAACAACAAACAGAGCGTCGAATACATGACAGATTTATCAAGCTGGTTGATGCTCTACGGTTACGACATCTCGGCAATGCTAGGTTCCGAGTACACGAAGGAAATGGTGTATCAACCAAGCGCGACTATCACATCACCTCAATTAACACCAGAATTTGGTGTGATGTCAGGCTTACAGTGCATCGTGAATAGAGTTCACGAAAAATTCTCTGACTTGGGTTTCGTCCCTAAACCGCTTCTGAAACTTGAACCAAAGACTCGAAATCTTCTGCCCCGAGTAGCTCACAGAAGAGCAGTATTCGGGGAAGGTGTTCTCGTATCGAGAGTGGGTGGCCGAGCATTGGTCAGCGTTGTTGATGGTGTGAACAGCGTTGTTCAAGATGTAGTAACGTCGGTTTTCAACAGTTCCTTCTTCTTGCCGTTACATTTTAGTGTCCACGATCAGGATGTGTTTTACTTCGTTAAGGACAACGCTTTGAAGATACGCGATGATATGGAGGAGCTTCGTCGCCTCGGGGGAATGTTCAACGTTTCTACCCACGAAACGACAGAGCACGGTGCTGGAACTTGGAAAGAGTTGAGACTGCATAATCCGGACGCTGCAGTGGTTATAAAATACGGTGCAGATCCGGAACAGGAAAGACACAGAATATTGAAGCACGCTCATAAGAGGGCGGTTGAAAGAGCATGGGAAATTGAAAAGCAATTAGTTGCAGCTGGTTTTCAAGGACGTGGCGATTGGACGGAAGAAGAGAAAGAAGAATTGATAAATCACGGAGACGTCGACGGCTACGAGGGTGTGGATATTCACAGTGTACATAGGTATCCACAGCTAGCCGATGATCCAGGAAACGTAGCGTTTACCAGAGACACAAAACGTAAGAGACGAAAGAGTGGTAACAGACGTAACAGAATTCACAGGCATGACTCGTGATTTAATAAATTTTAATTAAAACATTTACCTATATCAAACGCAATGTGTGAAGTATATAAATAATTTAAAAAAAAATTAAAAAAAATAAACACCACATTGTGATATGTCCATGGTAACGTTTAGAAATAAAACAATCAAAACAAAGACTTATAAAAAATAAACTAAAGTGAAATAAAAGGAAAATGCAAAGTTTAAAAAAAAAAAAAGAGAGAAAAAAAATATTAATAATAATAATAATAATCTATCTCTTTGCTGTGGGGAAAATCCTCGACTTAATAAAATGAGACGATCACTGAGACTCGTGTAACATATTATTATTTTATTTGTATCGAACTTGTTGGTGCCATATATTATTATTATTATCTTATTAATCTTATGATTATTATTATTATTATCACTATTATTATTATTATATTTAAAAAAAAAGAATAATCTATGAAGTGTCAAAATTAAACTAGTCGCAAGTAATGAAATGATGAATATAAAGCTTGTTACGGGGTGATTATTTTATAAAATGAACAAACTGCGTATAATATGGCTAATTATGAATAAGCTTGTACTTTATAGAATGATGCTGTGCAGGTGTAGTATGGATTAAAAAAAAAATTAATATTAATACTGTGGACTATGATAAATGTGTGAATAATATAAACTATTGTTCAGTATACATAATAATAATAATAATAATAATAATAATAATAATAATAATAATAATAATAATAATAATAATAATAATAATAATAATAATAATAATAATAATAATAATAATAATAATAATAATAATAATAGAAAATCATTTCTAATTAACAGGAAAAAAAAAGTAATTGATAGTGATAAACAAGTAATGATGCTCTCCTATCGATATATAATGTGTCTGTGTGAGTGCATGTATATGTTGCGTGCCATGGCCAATTGACTTTCGTAAGGGAAAAAGAACAAAAACGAAAGAAAGAAGCATAAACGTATAATACAAAAATCAAGAACAACAAAAATTAATAAATAAAAAAAACACGCAACATTGATGGGTTTATAACAGGGTCTATGACACATACAAAAACTTATATATTTCCAACTTTTTGAGGTCTCTAATTTGACTTATAACTGGATACCATGCAATTAACTGTATAATTGATTGTATAAGGGGATACAGATTATAGTGATAAATAATCCGCATTACGGGAAAAAAAAAACATTGTGTACGCAGCACGTGCAGAAGTCACCGCAGTAACGATGCTATCTATATATACATTATATAATTGATAATTATTAATGTTAAGAACATAAAAAAAAAAAAAACAAAAAAAATACGACAGATATTTTTAACAAGGCAGAAAAAAAAATTGAAGAAAAAAAAACAGTCAAGCTGGTGTAAATATACATATATGATGACTAATGTAAAATGTAGATATAATATAACGATGGTAAGTTCAATTTGAAATCTTGGAAATGCTTTTTTATATACACCAATTGTAGAGCCACAAATAGTAAAAAAAAAAAAAAAAAGAGAGAGAGAGGGATACGGAAGTCCACTAATTAAATCGATAAATTCAACAAAAAAAAAAAATAAAAAATGAAAATTTTCACGCGACAAATGAAATGACGAAAATGATAAATAATATACTAGTCCAAATGCATATTATACAGGTACAACGTGTATGGCCTACTACTCCGAAAGTTGCCGCGTAAACGTTCAGCATAATTCATTCATGTTCAGAAAGTAGGATATAATAAAAAAAATGTACCGGTATATAACGTAGGTATATAGGTACAATACATTATTGATTAATAAATTGCATAACGTAAAGTTTCTCGATATATAGACTCCTGTAAATAGTATAATAGATATAACGGTAAAAAAATTGTACCTAGCTCGTAAGCTAGCGATAAAAAATATCCATAAACGTAAAAAGTAAACTACCCCTAAACAATATTGAAAAAAACAAAAAATTAAATTAAAGGAAAAAAAAAAATAATAATAATAATGTCCAAAATGAATTATAAATATCCCCCCCCCCCCCCCCCCCCCGCCTATCTTTCTACTAAAAAAAATGAAAAAAAAAAAAAATTATTTTTTGAATTGTGTCGTCAAAATCCTATAACAAGTCTAAAGAAAAGAAAAAAAAGTGAAAAAAAAAAGCAAAAAAAAAAAAATTTACCCCTTGTAACAATAATGAAGAAAAAAAAAAAAATTAATACTAAATAAAGAAAAAAAAAAAATTGTCGGTGTTTAATATTGGAAATAGATCAAACTTCAAACGTTTGTATCAAAGTAATCGATAGAAAGTAATAAATAGGGATGCAGCGAGCCAACGTGCGAGCCGTCGCTCCACCGTTGTGTTCTCATAGGTGTAACTAAATACATAATCATAATGCAACATACCTAGTTGACATAAGTTGACAGTAAAATGTGCAAGTAATTTAAACTGCTATATGCTGTACATATCTATTGTGTATAGCCACACTCAATACTTCAATAGTCTGTCTTCTCCTGTATACTTTCGTTGCGTTAATATCTTATTTGATTTACGGCTCATTATCAATATATACATGTACAGGAGTACATAATTATATGCATAATATTTGCTGAATTTGCAACAAAAAAAAATTGAAAAAAAAAAAATCAATTAACTCAAATTCCTGTTCAATGGAATCAATTCATTATTCATTCGTTAGTTCATCTCCGTAAATTTTGGGTTGCCAATATAAATGAAAAAATAGGAGACTGCAAGATTGGAAATTTATTCAACTGGTTTTTTTTATTTATTTATTTAATTGATTAATTTTAATTTTTTTTTTTTCGATTTTAACATCAGCTCGTCAAATAAGATATTGATGTAAATATTCTCTGTTCACTCTATATATCCGTAAAACTCTATGATATTGTGCTATAAGGAGATTTGCTAGAATGTTAATAGGGAAAAAAAAATAATAATAATAATAATAACTGGCTGATCGATTGCAGGATAAGTGCATTTTCAAACAGACGCATAATCAGAATAATAATAATTTACTCAAAACGATACGTAAAACGATAGTTATATGAATACTTACGCTTATTATCATTTGAACTCGTGGATATATATGTAATTATATATATATATATATATATATTATTATATATTTTTTTTTTTGGTTCCTTTTTTTTTATAATAATTGAGAACCTAAGCCGTCGCAAATGTTAATCATTATATTGGGAGAGGTGATATTTAATACTGTTGCTAAACGTGACAAAGAAAAGCAATACTTTGTAACACTATCGTGTATGTCTTAAAAGAGAAACAAAATAATATAAATTAATATATTTAATTGTGTATCGATAATTATTGTGAACGGTCATGTGTTTTAGACAAAAAGAAAAAAAAAAAAAAAACGCATAAATATGACGCGCCTGTCATTTTTTTTTTTTTTAATTTTTTTCTCTTGTTCTTTTCTATGTTCAAAAAAAAATTAAAGAAAAAAAAGAAGAAAAAAAAAACGGGCAATATCTATATATATTATAATGTATAAGCTGCGTCTGAGAAATTTTGTATATAATAATTAATTATATTTTGCTCTGTTAATGTTGTGGATTCTAAACAATTAAAAAAAAAAAAAAAAAAAAAAGAAAAAAAAATGCGATAAATGTTCGTAGAGAAAACCACTGTGCATGATATGGATCAGAAGCGATATTAATGTTGGTTTAATCAAACCTACATTATTCACGATAGTAGCTACACATCTCATAAACTGTTACCCTACCCCGAGAAAACACCCACTTTACTTTAATAAAGAAATATTGTTTTCACCTTTCCTACCTATACCATGCCCATCTTTACCCAACAAAACTAAATCCAGAATACTCCAACGTGTGCAATGATTTAATATATAATATTTATTATAATACTAATTGTCATTGCACAGGTCGGAGTTTATTATACGCATACTAAAAATTTTATATTATTTAAATGTAAATATTTATTATTATGTAAATATTCTTATATACACAAGTTTATTTTACACTACAATATTATATTATTATGTAATATTTAATATAAGAAACATATTCTATACTCTTACACTATAAGTACTCAATAAATATATCTATAAAATTCCCCAGTGTTTGTGAATGTCTACCTAAAACCCTATCCTTATTTTCCCGTCATATTTGTAGCGTCTCGATAAAACCCGATCATGTATTATACATACCTACCTGTATTTACGTCCAAAATTTATTAAGAATTAATATATCATCGGACGTATCTACAAAATTCTGTAAATAATTGTATATGAGAAGAAAACTACCCTTTTGCATATTCAACATCTCTTTTTGCAAAATTGACTTTTTTATGTAATTATTTTAATATCCTTTAAATAGAATTCTTGATGCTATACAATATATACATATGAATCTGATTTGATTCATTTCCCAAAATTACCAGAAGCAATTACGTCGTGATTACGTAGCTATATGCATGTTATACAGCTGGTCAAATCACAAAAATATAATTAAGCCGGAGAATTTTCATTTCGATAAGAAGAAAAAAATAATAATGATAATACGCACCGAGGAAACCGACAGAGTCGATGATCTCAATATTGAAATCAAGTAAGTATAAATAGCGGATAATATTTCTGATAAGTAATTAAATCAAAGAAAGTTGATTTTTTTTCTTTTTTTTTTTATCAATTTGCAAGATTGTGGACGCAAGGAAAGGGATCTATCTATGTAGTTAAATCAGACGAAATTCTCAGCTTTCGAGTATATTTATAGTTTCTTTTTTTTTTCTTCAATTCCCATTCACACTATACATCTAAGATTCTGATAATCAAATATGATTAAACAAATATAACGTACCAATTAATACGTAGAATGCTGAAAGTTTAATATACAAATTATCCATGTTAAAAATACGGAATTATTTAATCCAAGGAAATTTAATTAACTAATAAATTCTAAAATCTGCATCCAATATAATCGTGCATTTTATATCATTCTTGGGTACAGTTTCATTTAATTTGGTGGGAAGTTATCACATCGATTACTCACGAGCGCACGAAAATAATAGTAATGAGAATTATCATTAAGTCTGAGTAATTATATAAATAAAAACAAAAAATAAAAATAATATCATCCAGGCTGATATACCTATACCTATAATAATGATCAAAGACTGAAATCATAAACAATATTTTTCACCTAAAATATCAGGGGTCTATAAAAATAGGAAAACCACAAAAAATTTTCGTACTTATTATAATACGAAGAGATAATTAAATTGTGGAATTGTTAATCGTTGAGATTCAAAATATTTAAATCGTTGAATAAAATAGTTAAATAAGTTTTCTACCCCTATTCAAATATTACTCACCAAAAGTTAAAACTATAGGTATAATTATTAGCCCAAGTTTATAGGATTATTCTGTATCAGATGTTTATAGCCTGCAGTGGTTCCGTATTTTTCATTGTCGATCTCAAGATTTTCTCATACTCTGTAAAAACAATGAATATTTGAACGGAAACATTGCGACTATATTTTCACTCGGAAATTATACCGTTTAGATTATGTAATGATGTTGACTATTGATCACATTTTCCCATCCCTTAATAAATTTAAAGAAAAATCTAATAATTTAGTATCACTTTCTTAATAACGAGTAAATAAACCTGATATCTGTTATTCACTGCTAAGAATAAAGTAAAAAAAAAATATCTATCATGGTACCACGTATAACTACAGTAAAGTGATGTAAAGAATTTATTTTTATAGAATGAGAATACTGCATTGAAGTTTATTTTTACAATAATTATTAGAAAATCAATAATGTAGACAATAATTAATTTACAAATAACAAATTACTTATCAGGACATATATTTACACATTTCTTTGTTGACATCGTGTTATGAAACGTTCAATTACGTATGTATGTATGTATGTACCTAGCTGGTGTGCATTTAATTCTTCTAGCACAGCCGACAAGTGAGTTATACAAATATACAAGCAGCATTGTCTCACAGCATAGAATTGTCGCTAATATATATTTAGTTAAAGTTATTACGTGGCAAGAAATCTTAAAAGCACTCAAGAGGTCATTCATAATATGATACAGAATCTGAATAATATGTTTCCTCAAAAAATGCGATAAGATTTTCTTTTATTTCTTATTCACGTACTTAGACTGACTTTTTTTTATACCTATCTCACCTGGCGATAGGTATTTCCAGAAGTAAGAATGCGTTACCAATAAATTGTAGGCACAAATTTTCTCTTATAGAACAATAAATAGAATTGTTCCTTTTTTCCGAATATAATAATACTAGATAATTAGCCTGTTATATAGGTATTATCTCGAATTTCGCATTTCTCCGTGGTCCATACTTAGTTATATAATTCATTATTTATTATGTTGAAACGTTTTTTTTTTTTTTTTTTTAACATATCTAACAAGCCTACGGCTTTTGTAAAGTACAAAATTGTACAATTAGTGAAATTGCATTTAGACTAGCTACGTATTTAACTGGCTACTCAAATTTCATCATTATGTAATTAAAAGATAGTCAGCGAGGCATGGCCAGTAGAAATTCACCGATGGACAATAATAATTTGTATTCTTTATTTATTTTTTGAATTATTTTACTAAATATTATAGTTATATTTCTAAATATTACCTGACTAATCTGTTCGGTTTTGTTGTTTTTTTTTTACTCGATCTGATCAATGATTGCTGATAATATTATAATATTGCTACAAAACTCATCACGTAACATAATTAATTTACTCATTTTTCAGGAATGATAAGCTATATCTAATCATTAGTCGTTGATAATATATCCCTGAAGTTGTTATGAACAATAGAATAAAGAAATGAAATGGTGTATCACAACAGTGATAAATAAACTTCAGCCGATTACTAAATAAACCTGCAATGAATTATAACTTCCGAATACGTAGAATAACGAGCAAAACATCCAATTCCTTACAACCATGGAAGTGATAAAATTATCTGAACAGCTGTTATTTTTTTTCACATTAAATTTGAACAACTTCGATTCTGAATAAAAAGTAAGTTGAAAATTATTCCAGTACACAGGCTATTGCGATAACAGGATTGAAAATACATGATTATACCTCAATGAAGATTGTTACTCGAAAATACCAATTAGATTAAAATGATTTCACTGTGAAGATTAAATACGACTAACAATTATATATACAAACGTATAAACACAGTGTTATTTAGGAATATATGAATATGTTTACGTTCAAACCGGGTGAAACACTTGGGAATATTGTCGTCGTATAGAATTCGGGCGGAAAACACACCGAAAAGACAACGTTACTTACTCGAGGCCTAAAGCCCAGTTTATTCCTTGAACTAGGAACAAGATTAAAGGCTGCCAAGCCACTAACCATCTGATCCAGTCTAATAATTGACCATACAAAACATGCGGCCGCTCCCACCTTTGGAAAATTTAGTTAAGGTACTTTATAAGTTTTTAGTATCAACTAGCTCGATTTTTTAAATCATTATTATCAATTTTTGGCAAATTTTGACCATTAGATTAATACAATATTTGATATTTTCAATTTCAAAAAAGGATACGGACTACAAAACATCTTTTTAAGGTCAACTTTCTCCTTGCAGTAGGGACACGTTTGCTTCTTTCCAACGATACACCATCCTCTGATACAGAACTCGTGAAATACATGTTCGCAGCTTAATTTATACGTGTTTTCTATCACTCCTTCTTCGTTTTCTGATACCAATAGTCTATTACCACACACTGCACACACCCCAGGCTCGAGAGTTCTCGTAGGCATACTGCCCGGCGTGTAATACTGTGGACAAAATGAGAATCGGAAATATTTAGATGATGTAAATTGTACAGATGTGCCTCAAATATTGAAATGCTATGAATTTTCTGGAACTTTGGAGTAGCATTAGATAAATTAATACTTATTAGTAATCACAGTGTTCAGAAAAATTGAATAGGCCTTGTTTCTAAAGGTAAGAGAAAAATTGAACAGAGATTTATGACAGACTTTTTGAATTCCATGGGCAACTTGATATATTTATGAAATATTTACTGGGCACTGACCCCAATGTGAGATGCCATTTTGTCAGCACAAATTTCTGCAATATCTCTGCCTAATACACCGAAATATAAACCGTAGAATACGAATAGTAATCCACAGTCCATCCATATGTGGGGTTTGACGTCAAAAATTAAATTAAAGCCAAAGAATGTGGCCAACATTATAACGTAGCCAATAATGCCCAAAGTGTAGCTCAATTTGTAGATAAAATAGAACCATTTGTATACTAATCTGAAAATGAAAATGTTTCAGTGCTTATTATTATTATCAGAGATTACCGCAATGGTATAAACGCTTAAATTTATAATGAGATATTTTAAATTCATAAAATTGGAACTATTCACGTTTTTCTTGAATAAGAGATGAAAAAATAAACTGAAGATTGTTCGATTTAGCATACTGACCTAGGTGTAGTGCCTTGAATCGGTCTCTGCAAGGCTTTCCTAACTATGAGCCATGTTATACATGAGAATACTTGCCATAAAAATATAAATCGCCACCACTGATTTCTTATGCATAATACAAACGGTATTACCCACATAGCAAGTAACGTTACCATCTGTAAAAAATGAATAAATAAATAACAATACAAGTAACATCAGGTCTCTTTGGATTGGAATCAAGTTTATATTGTTTTAAGTCTCAGTTCATAAAATTTTTTCTATACCTCTGCATAATTTCATTGAATAGGACTCAGAATTGAACATTAGAGTACATGATGAGATTAATAATTGGTAAAAATTATAAAATAAAACCATTTGATTCGAACCATAATTGAAATCTGTGATTTGAATCACTGGAACTCCAGGACATTGCTTATTCTTATCTGAATAAAAAAAAATCTTGTTCATTAGTTTAAATATTAGTTTCTTATACCTGATAAGATTTGTAATGTCTTTTCTTCCACTCAACCAGGACAACCTGAGCGATTATCAAAGTGACCAGCAAAATAAGCAACATTTCTGCATGCATAGATTCGTGCCCTCGATGTTTCTCGTGCATTTTTATATGTTCCACCCTGTGAGAGCAAGTAAATTTATTGATAATTTATAGAATAAGTTTTGTCGTTTTACTTTAATTAAAATTAATCACTTGATTCATTATTATTAAAAATTGACGAATATATAAATATTGTACAGTAATAAATAGAAATAAATTTCTAACATGTTCATTTATAATTAATAAATTAAATTTACCTCCATTTTTCTTCTGGGGTGAGTTCGGCCTCGCTCTAAAAGATGAAAGAACTTTAAATATCGTATTTGAATTGGATGAAATAATTTAAACAGCAACACCCCGGATATTGTCATAATTAGTCGAGTTTCTTATCAAGTTAGTGATAGCAGCTGTAGTCTCCTTAACGTAATAATTTATTAACGCATTACTTATGTAGGCATCCAAGTTTCACGGTTTTAGGTTATATTTTAATTGAATAATGATTTGGCATTAACGGTAACTTAAACTAATAATTATTTTGCTTTTATATCGTACCTTGTTTGGCATCACGTGGATATCCATTATTTAATATTTACTTATCTTACACTATAGGTAATCAGCATTCAACAAAATGTCATAATGCAGCCGACTAAACACACACGTATACCAATGACCCATTCACATTCGTACATCGAATCCATTACGTGGGCGCTTGCACAGGCAAGATGTGCAAACAGAGAGTAGACATAACCTGGATGACGTATGAATCATACAATAAAATATCTTTGATGAATTGAGAGGGGCAGGTTCAGTAAATAATTAATTCCCTTAAAACTACTATTTTTATTTATTTCATTACGATCTACATATCAATAACAGTGTTGATCGTACATAACTATTATATTTTAAACATAACAAGTTATACCGGCATTCGGTGACAAAACATCATAAAATATGCACAAAATGAACGAATTAATTCAAATATTATGGATAATTTTTATACGGACATTTATTATTTGTAATACAAATATTTCGACATTCAATCATATGATAAGGAAGTACTTTTCAATTATTGAAAATTCATGTCAGATTCCCTTAGAGCGCCAAATACCGTGACGAGTACATCGGAATTAACGAATCCGATACGTCGATTGACCAATGTGAATTGGACTGCTGTTAATGTTGGAAATGAATGGTCGCATATAAACGCAGCCAATGATCGTGTGAGTTCGGTATTAGTCGATTAAAGTCGGAGATAAACCACGCCCATAAATGACCGCCAGCGGCAGAGAGGGAAGCTGGTAATTTGCCGTGGAGCAGCAATATGAGCGCTCGTAGAGTTTCTTGAGAAAATTTGTAAACGTGATAAAATTTGTCCACAGTTAAGAGTCGTAGTAGAGTGTAATTCGTCGCGTACGGGAGTTCAGTGTGTGTCTGTGGGAATAATTGGCCTGTACACGTGGATGCTTTTTGGTTAGTTCTTGTTTTTCTACCAGGATACTACTACTTTGGTTCTTCGTAATACAACAGGGATTACTTTTGGTGAGTAATAAGAAACTAGACAGTCACGTTACCCGTGACTTCTTTAACATTATGTATCTATTCTCGTACCAATCGATCACCCGAATTTATTTACTTATCACGTGAAAGTGAGGCGAGAATTTTCGTACGACGTTTACCACCTGCTTCCTACCACCACAGGCGTACATCTGTATTTACGAAAGTTATGTTTTGCTTCTTATTTTTTCTCTTCCTCTTTCTCTATGGTATTTTATACGACTATGCTCTACTATTCCTGGTATATTTACGCGATTTATATACAGCCTATTCTTTAACCCGAGAAATAAACTTTCAATTATTTAAACACCGTACGAGAGAGAGATCGGAGAATATTTTTGTTCTCCCGCATTTTTATACCCACCTATTTTTATCCGTGACTTTTAGAGCCGGTCCGGCGACCTAACAGGTAGTTTTCTTACCAAGATGAATTTTAGTCCGCGTACGTATATGTAACAGGCTGGTTGACGATAAAATCCTGTATTTGACAACGTGGGACCGTAATTTTCACGTAAAAGGTGAAAAAAAAGATTTTTTTTTTTATTCCATTTCAAACGTTTGTGTATATTTTTAAACGTTCAAAATCTGATGCTCGTGAATAAGTACATTAAAAAATAAAATCTACAACATCGCGTAATATGTGACAAATATGTATGTGACATACATGGACGTACGAAGTATATATCGCGTCTTCGTTCATTCAACTTCTACGCCGGTTGCGGATACTGTAAACAAGATTAGCTGTTCAGCTAAAAAAAACTGTTACGAGAATCACGGACCATATAGGTATATATGTATACGTATATAATAGCTAAATCATTCCAACGTTGGGAATAAGTCTTCAGAGACGGTATCCAACCGAGCAGATAATCATTAGTGGTATCTCGTATTATAAGATATTTGTAACAAGTCACTGAACTTGTTATGTCGGTACATATCCTACTACGAGTAGCTAGCGATGCTGCGAGCCGTGGAGCGAGACATGTAATTTTTAACTGGCATTTGTCCAACCGAGTTTAGACTTGAGACCGAAGAGAAGAGAAGAGAAGAGAAACGAGAGAAAAGACACAGATCTCGCTATTTGATATCAACATCAAGACACGATCTTTATTTGCTTATATATACCTCGTGTTCGAACTGTAGCCGCGAAAGTCAAATGTCACATCATTTATTAATATCATTCATAATATTGTTATGATTTTTTCTATTAGATTAGTCAGATACAAAGAACGGAATGACGGTGTGATTATAATGTCTGTATAGCGTGTAACGCTAGAGTAAATTGAAAAATAGTAGCATTCATGTATCCAGAAAATTGATGAGAAAATTCAATCCCATTTGCCCAAAAAGAGAGCGATTGAAAAAAAAACGAATTTCACAATTGAGAAATTACATCTACAGATTCAAATTCTTCGAAGACACTGAATGTGTCCGGAATTCGTTTGTTTTTTGGAGTAGGTACTCGTCGTTAGAGCCTACGTATATATAGATAAACGGCGATAAGATAAATTCCAGAAGAATTATGACCGCGAAGTGCAAAGAAATTTTTGACAGTTTGTAGATGGTATGAAAAATAAGACTTTGAAATAGAATGAATTTGAATTAATTATTATTCTCTTCTGTCGCAGCTAGTTTACGACGGCGAAAGTATAATACCTAATAGGTAGAGTAAAAGAGATTGTAAACGAAAAAAAGACAATGAATCAATCTTATGCCTCGATTCCTCGGCTTTCGTTTTCCCATTGATCCAATAATTGTTATGTTCTTTGTAAAAGTAGTTCAGGAACTTTATTACCTATTCCTAACTAACCAAATGGCCTATCATTATAATGTCTCGTTGATAAAAGTACCGTTTTTATTATATTCTTGATTCAAATAGTCATTGTCGTCGTTTACTCTCTCGATTCATTTTTTTTTTTTTTTTTCGTTTGTCTTTTTTTTATTCATTCATTACATACCTCAGTGGCTACCGTCCACTGAATTTAACGAGCCACCGGTCTTCTATGTAGACGAATAGTGTTGTTACACTCGCCGGAAACAACGGAAACTATTCTTCACGCAGCGATGTTATATGGATGGAAATTCACATTACAAAAATAAAAATCGTAATGTTATATTGTCGCAACTATTTTTCAATTAATTTCATATACGTTTATAAAATGACTGCAAATCGCTATAATAGGTGATCAATTTTTTTTTTTCTTTTTCTTTCTTAATTTCCTAATTTTAGTAGGGCACAAGGTGTTTCTGTTCAGTATGTATCTCCCTTTAAGAACTATTAGCTAACAGCTGTGCGGGAACACAGGCTACGTTTCTTTTTAACAAAAAGAAGTAGAAAAGAAGAAAATGGAAATTGAAAAGGAAAAGAAAAGAACAAAAAACAATCAGCATCAAAGTATTCGAAGATTTCATACTGAAAAAGTTTTATGTAAAAAGTTTTTTTTCTTTTTTTCCTGGAATATAAATAGGTATATAAGGCGAATAAGAATAAATGATTGCTTGAAAAAGAATTGGGGGAGTTTAAAGCTCACAGAAATGTATATATATATATATAGGTATACATGTATAGACATGTATAAGATAATATAATCCGTATAATTGTGTGTTGAGAAAAAAGTCAGCTGTGTATATATATATGAGGTGAGGACTTTGAAAAGTAGGTTAATTGAAATTATATCGTATATATATATTAGCTAGTTGCAGCTATTCACATCGAACGTGTCCAATCAAAATGACAAATAGATGAATAGACGCACGAACTAATTTTCGAATTTATTCAACTCTGGCATACTGCCAATAATTATTCGATATGAAATAAGCATTTGAAAAGTAGATAGGATGGAAGGTGTATAATCTATATATGATTCATGAATGTATGCAAGTAAGTAATGCATCATCGCATCACGGTTTTCGATTTCAATTGTTTCCTGTTTTCTCATCGGGTTTTGTGAAATAAAATACCATACCGATTATTCTTCTCGTCCGCGTGTTCTATTGCCGAAAATAAGTTCGATATGTGAAGTTTTTCCCCCTGTTTAAAAAAAAAATTTTTCTTTCTTCGTTTTTCTTTTTCGTCGTTTCTCTTTTCTTCTAACAAACAAACAGCCTTTCGTCTGACTGCTCCCGCCTACCTACCTACCTACCTACCTGCCTGCATCAGCCTTCCGATGCATTATGCATGAATACGTTCTCTGCTTATTTCATACACACGTCGATTCGCTGATATGTATAGTATATCGGCAAACCGAGTAGATCAGTAAATACATACACAGCTAGATATACGTGCATACAGGTAGAAAGGAGAACAAGCTCTGAAGACTGGTTTCTCTATTTTCTAACGTTTGAGTTTTTTTTTTGCTTTTTGTTCAATTTTTTTTTGTTTTTTGATTTCTTGTTTCTTTCGCGTGATTATTTATGCACTAGAATAGGGCAGACTGATGACATCGATCGATTAACAACGATATCGTCATTTTCTTATTCATTTAAAAACATGCCTTTAGGCCTGAACAATCGTTATACGTATCTCTCTTACGAATTCATCATGATTTCATAAGATAAACCGCACCACACCTAAAGAGAAGGATTAATATTCATTGCGAAGGTACCGCGGTACGGTGGAAACTGGTAGCTTTTATAGCCGTGACGGGAGGCATAACATTTTGCGTTTTGACCCTCGTCGTCAAGGGATGTCGCCCCCTTCGAGCGTAATTACTTTAAAGCTATGTGTACTAGTCGTTAGCATATACTGCATTATGCATTAGCGATACTGAAATTCAATTTAATCCCAAAATCGTGAACGGAGGAATTCGGGAAATTAACTACTTTCGCTGTACATACATATATCGTTGATACACGTTTCATATCACAGTTGATAATCGAAAAATAACATATGTATGTATTCAATATAGAATGTTGCGAAATAATCGATGAATCAAATCTTACCATTCTCACCATTTCTTTCATTTTTTGTTTATTTATTTTTTTCAAAATAATCAGTGAATCTGTACCGCCACGAAATTTCTACAACCCTTCCACACTTGATACTTCCTTGAAAAGGAAAAAAAAAAAAAAAAACACATCGATATAGTATATCTGGTCGTATACACAGCAATGTTAACATTCAGCCATCGTCTTTCGTTAACACCGGAGTATAATCTATTGCCAATGACACATAAATAGCTACTTATCGCACACTTATAAGTACATTATCAGTACTCGCGTGTTTTTTCAATCGCTGATATCGCTCGTTCATTATTTCCGTTGAGGAAGAAAAAAAAAAATTATCGTTTCTGTATATCTCTGCAAAGTCTCTTTAAAAATTAAAATTCAATAATAAAAATAATAATGATAATAAATTGCGAGGGTGTAAAAACATATGTGAGTCGGTGTAGACGTACAGCGGTGTCGCGGCATATATCCCTCGGTCTAGACGCGCATCATTCATGAAGTGGTTTCCACCACAAAGTAGAGATGTAAATTGTAAGTGTGCATAGGAAAAGCCGCAGCAGCAGTAACAGCAGCATATACTGCAGCATGAGTTTCCGAATAGTGAAAGGTATACATTTTTCAACGCCCGCATATCGGTTATGGCCTTTTCATAGTCGGAAATGTAGTCTAGAGAGTCTAGACGATTCTCTTTAAGGGATAAAATGAGGGTGGTGAAATTTTAACGAGACATTTCTCGTGCGGCTTGCTCGCCTGCTTGCTTTTAACACCTCGGTAGTATGGGTACGTAAGTATATAATGTACGTTATGTTGTTGCACTCAATATTAATCGATAGCTATCTGCAGGTATCGTATAACATGGTATCGCAGAATCTTCTTCTTTTTGTCTTTCAGCATCATTTAGTTATTTTTTCTTTCTCTTTTCAATACAATAATAGGTATATAAAAGCTAACGGTTTTTTTTTTTATATTTTTATTTTTGCCCACGGTATATATATATAGTATATTCTTCGTTATCAGTAGTACGAGTAGATAATTAACGCCGAGAATGAGTCACCGCGTTGACAATGTCAAAATAAATATTCATAGCGATAAGTATATGGTATATATATATAAATATTTCGTTGTTACGTGACGCGAATTTGACGTACCTAATCAAGTTAGAAAAAAACATATAAAAATCAGAAAAAAAAAAATATCGCAATTTGGTAAACTTACGTAAAAATACGTATGTACATACGTACGGTGTTTCCTTTTTCGTCGCGTCGTAGGATGAAGTATAAACGAAGTTACGCAGCTACCCCACCGGAAATAACGATTCCTGTTCGCATACTGCGAGATCCGAAGGTTGCCCGAAGGCTTAAAACCTACAATTCTTCCTTTCACCTGAGAAAGGAGTAGTTTATTGCTGTCCTCGAACGCGACTAGTAACTTCCCGCGGTAATTGACGGAAGGAGAGTATAGGTAGACCACTCTTGAACACGCGGTTTCAGATTCCCGTTTTCATTTTCGCAGAATTTTCATACAATACACGTAGTCTATGAATACATTGAATTCAATACCTATGAAATTATTTTCGAAGGTGAAAAATTATACGTGGAAAAAAAAACGAAAAACAAGGAAAATGAAAAAATCTTATATAGAATTATATCGCAGCGAAACAGCTGTACATATTTTACTCTTCATAATTCACTCTGCGATATTACGCGGCCAGTATTCTGCACATTCCGCATCTCTTCGTAAGGAATTGATGAAATATTTTGCCGCAAAGATGATATAGCGGTATATATATGTATATATAACGATGTGCTGATCAAAGGAATGATCATTATCGAAACTCCAGTAGTATAGCGTGTACATATAGTTTCATAACTCCCTGGATTTCATTATTTCTATACATATTCGACGCGGATATTTTCATGGACTTCGTCGCTATATCCGAGACGTGTATTATTAACACTCGGAGAGTATATCAACGTTAATTAATATTATGTGAGAAGAGATGGTTAGCAAAATTCCAGTAATAAACGATTTTTTTTTTTTTTTTTTTTTTTTTTAATTTATTAAAAATAAAAACATATATATACCTACTACACATAAAATGAAAGAAAAAAAAAATGACCTGAAACTGCGTGTTAAATCCAGAATGACGAAAAAAAAAATTTCGGAGTCCGAATTCGTGATGTAGAACGCGCGTTAGATAAATTCCTAAACTGGTGTATAATACATTTGCGATTTCGCACAAAATCTTCCACGGTTTAGTTTCATCTGTATAATAGAACTAAACCCCGGGGGCGTGTTAAATTTAATTTTAATTACTTTAAGCATTTAGGGGTGTTCACAGGTCAGTGGTGTTATCCATACAGAGAGCTTAAATTATCTCTTATCTCGGCACCGGCCACTTTAGATAAGCTGGACGGCTGTATCACGTATGCTATATAATTACCATGCAAAGCACATTGTTGAAAAAAAAAAAAAGAAAAAAAAGTCCTGTGTCTATCTCGACGATACTAATTTTCCGAGTAATTTTCGATATATGTATTTCATTTTTGAACAAACTCTTATATTTATTGTATGAACAAAAATATTTCAAACCTGTATTTTACCTGCTTGACAATCTTGAGTTAATCGATCAAGCGAATCACAGGAATAAATTCTATCATATATTTATATTTATAATTACTGTTGTAGTCTGTGACGCGATCAAGATTTGAAAATAATTCCCTCGTGTTTAATAACAACAATGTGTATCGTTATTTTGTACAGTCAGCTGAATTTCTCGGCATAATATGGCAGCATGCAGTTTTGTATATAACTATATAATTAAAACCCCTGCACGTATGTAACATACGTATACAAGTGCTGTAGGGCGGAACAGCAATTAACGATGACAATAAGAAGCATTCTCGATAATAAAATGACGTAGCCTGATGAACAGTAAACTGATAAAATATCGATAAACCTTTATCAAAGTTTATAAAATAATTCCTCCAAGGTTTATCATTATCTAAAATACCAAGACTATAATACTAGACAAGGCTTATAATATGAATTATTACAAACGTGGGCATTATAAGTATATAGCTTAAAATTGAATGTCGATAAATGTATAAAATTCACCAAAGATTTTTCGTTTTTTGTACGTACAGTAGCAGTTTATTTATTTTTTTTCTATTTTTGTTTCATCTTCTCAAGATGAGAACAGAGACTTTTTAAAGCGCAGCTAAGAATAAAACAAAAACGGGTACTCGACGCGCAGGTATAATATGTATAGATAAATGAGAAACCTGAGATGATGAGAGAGGAGATGAAAAAGCAAAATAAGAACAAAGGTCAAAGGTTAGACTGCGGTGGAACCGTTAGGAATTTGTCCGAGACAGGGATCGCACATATATGTATATATAGATATATAGCGAAATATATTTAACGTCTTACGATGCTATTGCTGCTGCTGTTGCTCACGGTGGTGATGTGCTCATAGAGTACTGCTTCCACTCCGCTTGTACATACTTACATATATTAAATTTGTCCATCATTCCAAACATCATCTCAAACACCTTACCTGACTTTACCTTGCTTGGCTTGTCGGTCTTTCAAACTCATTCTCTCGCCTACTGTTCATATTCTTGTTTTCCAATTTTCGCAAATCTCTCGGGTTATTCAAGATTCAAGAAATATCTTCCGCCGAAATTAGTTAGAAAAAAAAAAAGAATCGTTGAATAAATTTTCCTTATAAGCTGAGAATGAAAAATTCGACAAAAATTATGTGGATTTTTTTTTTTTGAGTTTTATATCTGAAAAATTCATTCCATCTTGATTTTTTTTTTTTGGAAGATATAATATTGATGATAATATTAATTTGTTTGGTTAACGTTGCTACAGTCAGCAGCCCGACTGCCGACCTTGGAAATAAGTACGTCGTATATAGGTGTGACATTCGAGCTAACTAATCGACCTGTAACTTGTGCAGATAGTTACGTAACTGGTGCAAACTTGCGTAATATAGTTGGTGGTGCGATGTGTCGACCGACATATTTGCCGGTAACACTTTTCCAGTTGATATACTTAACTCAAATATATATACATGTAGAGTGCATGCCCCTGTTACACAAGGGTTTCACTATACCCGTACACCTACGCGTATGTAAATGTATGTACATACGTGTATGTAATATATTTTACCCTCGCGATTCACCCGCGGCACAAAAAACTAACACAAATATACAATAGTATACAAATGTAAATACAAATACAAATACAAACACGGTCGTCACCTCGATTTATCCAACTGTTGTCAAGCCGAGTATATATCTCCACAGTTTGGAATGATCCAGGAGAATTTTTACCCACCTACGTTACAATATATATTATATCTGGTGCAAAAACCGTTCGCCAAGTACATTAATGTGATACTTCCCACAAAAATAGTTTGCAGCCATTTAATCTACAAAAGTATTGAAACCAATGGACGTTACCAAGTACAAATAAATTTGCTCCCAATTAACTTCTGAATGTGATCCAGTCTTAGTTTTCGGTAGGAATTTACGATTCGATATATATAATGTGGGTAACACGTAATAAAATGCGACATACGAACTCACAAGAAAAGATCAATCAAAATTAAAATTAGGAAAAAACAAAGAAAAGAAAAAAAAATTTGGAGGTAGTGGTACTTGGCGGGCATTTATATTTTCTTCTAATTTTCACAAAAATGCCCGCCAAGTACCACTACCTCCAAATTTTTTTTTCTTTTCTTTGTTTTTTCCTAATTTTAATTTTGATTGATCTTTTCTTGTGAGTTCGTATGTCGCATTTTATTACGTGTTACCCACATTATATATATCGAATCGTAAATTCCTACCGAAAACTAAGACTGGATCACATTCAGAAGTTAATTGGGAGCAAATTTATTTGTACTTGGTAACGTCCATTGGTTTCAATACTTTTGTAGATCAAATGGCTGCAAACTATTTTTGTGGGAAGTATCACATTAATGTACTTGGCGAACGGTTTTTGCACCAGAGGTGCTTTTGGGGGGGGATTTCATTACTTTTTGTACCATCTCGATTCGTACTTAGTCTTGTTCATGATGAATTGTATACATTTTGATCCTCTAAAAATTGGTTCAAGGTTTAAAAAAGGTTTGTGGCACTTGATAAGAGTACGTATGAATTTTTATGGATTTTTATTAAAAACGTTCAGACGTTAGCAGCTGATCCGATATATGCGGAAATCGACAATATCCGTGTTTCAATTTAGCATAACTCGAAAACTATACATCTCACAAAAAATGTTAGGTATAAAAAAGTTTCAGTTTGAAGTGATGACTAGGCGATGGCAGACAAAAAAATATGGGGGTTCCGGAAAGTTGAAAGAAAATTATAATTATATATAAAATTAGTTTTGAAAATTTCTCAACAACCATACGTTTTTTATTGCTCAAAATTTCAGAGAATATTCCTTTATAGTGTAAAAAGAATGGGTATAAATTTTATCGTGGTGCTAGATTTCGTCTAGGAGATATGAATTTTTTACCGAATTCATTTCGAACCAAAAATACAACTTTTTCAGCACTCTGCGAAATTGAAGGAATGAAAGTACAGATTATAAAGTTCTGTTTATTTAACGGTTTTTAAAGATTTTATCAGTCGATACGAAGTCCTTGTGATACAAAGTTTTTGTTGTTGGTTTTTTTTCGAAATAAATTCAGTAAAAGATTCATATCTTCTAAGCTAAAACTGGCTCCATAATAAAATTTATGCACGTGCTTCTTACACTAAGGTACCGAAGGGTAATCAGGCCTAGAGTATAATGAAGCCTATCTCAAAAATACTGGACTTACAATAGTGTGAATGTATTAGTTATTAAAGGGAACATAAAAAATGAAAATTCACAGCTAACACCAATCCCGTATAAACTATATCCTTAATACTTCTTATCACATTATTATTAGAAAAGTGCGGATAATAAGGCCTATGTGCATCGCATAGTAAAGCCTGTTCCTTCTTCAAAGTCAATCTTGTTTGGAAATATCATTCTTGTACAAATGATATACCTAATATAAGTATAAATTGATGAGTGCTTACACTTTAAATCTAATTAGAAAATTATTCATAATGGTTTCATGGTTTTCCGAAAAGATGAAAAAGGCTTAGGCCTTGAGAAACAACCCAGGCCTTGTTAAGCATTATTTTTTTTATATTATAATCAAAATTACGAGGCATAAAGACATATTATTCATTGAAATGTATGTTTGAAATTATAAGAAGCAACACTTGCCACCTTCATGAGATAATTATCTTTAAGTAAAAATGATATAAAGCAATTTGAAATAAGGTGGGCCTTATATGCCTCAAGTGCATTAAATAGAAGAATATTCTCTGAAACTTTTAACCCCAAAAGACGTGGTTATTGAGAAATTTTTAACACTAATTGTAGTATAATTTTTTTTTCAACTTTACGGAACCGCCAATATTTTTTGTATGTCATCACTTTGAAGTTTACTTCAGGCTGAAACTTTTTTATACTTCGCATTTTTTTGTATGATGTATATAGTTTTCGAGTTATACTCAATTAAAACTCGATCCACGACGCTCGCTGTTTGAAACGTACAAATTTCCTCATTCATCTATGGGAAATCCATGGGAAATTTCGCTATAATCTTTTCTCCGTGTAAAATCGCCACATAGGCCGTAGAGCTCTCATGCGGGTATAGAGACTCGACCGAATCCCGCGCCGCGCGTTAAAAATTTTTCTTAATGTACTTGGCGCGAGACTCTTGATTTAAAAATTTCCCGCCTGATAGGCTACTTGGGGGTTATACGCGCGCCACGGCGTGGCTACTTCGTTCCGAGCGGTACTGGCAACACTGCTGGATGGCGACGACGACGACGATGGAGACGGAGAGGACGAAAATTCTTGATCGAATTGAGCATTTCGGTAAATCGGAATATTATATCTCAGCTCTCCGTCCACCGATTGCATAAAAATTGGGCTTAAATGAAAGCTATTTGAAGCCATATTCGGAGATAAATATTTGAATCTCGTGTGTAACTCGAGTCAGAAAATATAAGGATAATACAATCGCCGTATAGGCTGTAGAGCTCTCATGCGGGTATAGAGACTCGGGTCGAGTCTCGCGCCGTGCGTTAAAAATTCTTTTTAATGTACTTGGCGCGAGACTCTACCGAGTCTCTTGATTATATTATGTGTGTTTGCCTGAGGCGAATAGATTTCGATATCGCACCTTTCTTCATACTAAGTCTGGGAAAACAATTTCAGTTTAACAAAACACCGTACAGGATTGTATCGTATCGTATCGAGTCGCTTTGCGAAATAACAATTTTTTAATCCCGCAGCAATTTATATATGCGGGATTTCGTTATCGATATCGACATCTCATACACATGTGTAACTAATTATTCACCAAGAATTGATTCTGCGAATATATTTAGCATTTTTTTATTTATTCGTACAACAAACTAAACCTATGGCAATATGCTGGGTATATTTCTCGTCTTTCTTTATTTCGTTACTTTCCTTTCCGAGCTTTTCCTTTTTTCGTTGTTTCTTTCGGCTTGATTCTTCTTATTGACCGCAGGCGCAGCTCTGATGTTCCTAATTCTTGACGTTTGGGTCACGACAAATCGGACTTTGTTCGTTGGCGTATACTTAGCTCCGTTTCACCTTGGGGTAGGATCGATATTAGTTCCTTTGCTGTTGAATTCAATAGGTCATAGACCATCCAAGGGCACCTAGAGAGACGATGGAACCTATTTTTTCAAACTTTCTTTTTCTCATCATATTACATCATCGAATAGGTTCGATCCTAATTTACTCCCACGGTTTGAGAGATGAAAATCCTGTCAAATTTCCACAAAAATACTATAAAACAAAAAACAGAAACAAGAAAATCCATTCGCATCGGTAAAAATGTAATTTGTAGTATGAAACTCCAAGTATTTGTCTCTTTCAGAAAACTATAAGTCTTCCCACCGCTGTATATATATAGGTTGTAAAAATAGTTTTCGAACCAGACAAGAGTCAGGACAGGACATTTATCCATCCGCCACCCTTCTTTCCATTCCTTTCTCATCCCGTACCGTAGGTACATACTACATACGTATGTAACATACATAGAACTGATGCAGTCTAAAACTTTGAAGGTCCGTCACGCTCTCTGTGCTCAAAAATAACACCGAATGAAATTCTTTCGCCTCGGAATTCTTTCTGCTCGTTTTTTTCTTTATTTTATTTTTTTTTTCGTTCTTTTACTCATCTTCACCTACGGTGATATGGGAATAGTATTGGTTCCGGTCGACAAGTCGGTTTTGCTAATTTCAACGAATCTGTACGTTTTGATCGAGCCTCTAGAAACCGAAAACAGATTTTTCGAAAGATGTCTGTCTGCCCGACAAACTCATGAAAAAATCTCTGAAATTCACAGGACCTTATAACTAAATGATGGGCCTGAAAAATTGCCATGTCTCGTTTAATTTGAACTTCCGGTTTTACCGGAAATTAATCGATTTTAGATGTTTTACCGACAAACCTATACTTTTTCCTCTTTATCATCCTTCTAAAATGAAAGATTATGTTCTTCCGAGTTGAGTAATTCATTTTAGAAAAATATTTTGTACAAATTTTTTTTTTCAACTCTAATTTCTAATTTTGATTTCTTTTTAGTTTGTCATTACTTTTTTATACTGTTTTTTCTACTGACAAACCTAGATATACCTACTTTTTCCTTTTTGATGAAAAGTATTCCCAAAAAAAATAAAATCTGTTTTTTCCGCTTGTTTTATTCAATTTTATTTTTTTCACTCATTTTTATCATATTTTGTGGCTTTTTTTACGCCGGAAATATCTACGGCTTTTTGTGGGTGAAGTCCTGTTTTTTCCTCGATCAGCCTATACAACAACAGATCATGACTAATGAGTCATAATTTATTTGTTCTACATATTAACGTATATGGAAAATATCTTATAACGAATATGTGACATAAAATTTCCGCTGTGATGCGTGCAGTAATAATAATAATAATAATTTAATTCTCAGTCATTTTTCACTCATGTCATCCAGCCTCTGTCATCTCGAGTGTAAAAATTGTTTATATATGAATTTGCAAAAAGCGGTAATTAACGAGCAAGACTCGACTTCGAGGGATTTTCAAGGCCAGTAATTTCACGCGTTTTTATTATCAATTTTATGATTATATTTGAGTGTTGGATATATGTGATCGATTATAGCAGCTGGATTAAACTTCATAATATTCCGCACGCTAAATATACTATATTTCCGAAATTTGTTAAATCTTGATCAAAATTTCTCCGCGCTGCTGTAGATTTGACAAATTTTTATAAACTATAATATCGTTATGGACGTATGTACGTATACATCATTTCAATATGTTTTGTGATTCATAAAATTCGATTTACTGCAGCCAATAAACGAAAACTGGATATTATAATAAACGGTTTTCATTTTCCCTTGCGATTTGATACTTTTTCGCATATTTATTACGCGAAAATTCGCGCTGTGAATAATTAACAATCAACGTTTCCAACGCCGTCTAATAAATCACGTTGGCAATTTCATCCACCTGCGGTTATATGTACATATATATATATATATATATAGGTATACACACGTGTATTATGGTTTCTGGCGTATTCTGCATACGCAGATATTGTACCACAAAGGGTTAGTTTCGCACAGAGGAAATATATGCAGTACTTTGGCGAACATGTTGAAATTAATTCGTTTTTTCTTCATGAAAAAGGCAAAAAAAAAGAATCAATGATCGCAATTCAGTTTGATTTATTTTTAGATGATATACTCTACTTATCTTCGAATGAAATTATTAGTTCAGAAATAATTCAGTCAAAACTAAACCTCTCGTCTCGATCTCCGGTCGCGGAAATAAACGTGAAAATCCGATGGATTTCCGTCTGTATATCGCTGATTATTAGGTACACATCTACGACGCGACTAGTAATAAGACGGAATAAAAAATGAAAACTACACGTCTTCGTTCTAGCAGCTATTACGAAGATGAAATCGATCCCTGATCTCGCATGTCGGAACAAATTTACCGCGAATTCACTAATACTAAAAATTGATTACCAGCATGAGGCCGAATTAAGTAATATATATGGTATATAGCCGGTAATTCGGAGGCCATAATTTATTTCCCCTATTTACCGCATATACGTTGGAAAAAAATTCTAACCTCCTCCCGCTGCACATACTTATTTCGCAGATTTATAGGGAAAAAAAAAAACGAAAAAAAAAAAAATGGTTTTACCCTCCGAAATTGTTTTTAGTCACGCTTGGATCCGCTTCTCATTAATACCACAGTATGTATGCCCATGCAGCTAGACAAAGCTCCAATTACCTTATACATCTCGTACCTACCACCCAACCGCGCAGATATATTCATTCATTTTATAACCGTATTGAAAAGAACGAGATTGCCACCGTGTTGAATAGATTTTTCACTGATTACCCGCTGCACTCCTCATTATACACACTCCACCATCGTAATTCTAAGGGAAAAAATCCCGTTCTTTCTAGTTCGTGGGTGGTATTAAAATGTCATATAATCATGACAGCGTACTGGGATGCGGGCCCGGTATTATATTTGGGTGTAAGATATAATGGCCGGGTATGGGTGGAATTAAGCTGTGGATCTATGCCTATGGCTGGAAGAGATCCGATTCCATCCATGTCAAAATTTATACCTTTTTATGATGTAATGTGCAGAGCTGGGTATAGAAGTTTCGAATTTTAAAAGTTCCTTATACCGGTAAAAATTCCAAATTTTATTATATTACCGAATCACAGTTTTTGAAAAGGGTAGTATATATATTTTCCTCCGAAAGTTTGCATCGTCGTAATAAAAAACTTCAAATCGAAAGACATCGAAGCTTCAAAATTCCGAAAGCTAATTAACAATCCGAAAGAGACCTAAACTCCGAAACTTGAAATTAACGCAAGAAGCGTCGTGCCCCCTCATTAAATTTTCGGATTCTTGGAATTTCGGAGTCTTGGACTTTCTGAGTTTCGAACTGTCTGCATTCCGATCTTTCTAAATTTTAATTTTCTGGTGTTGAACGTTTTTTTTTGAAAATTCGACGTATTAAATGAACCCGTAAAACTTTTAAAATTCCCAAATTCAACCCGGCCCGCTGATTACCTGTCTCAATGATTGTTAGATGTACATATACGTACAGCGGGGTGTATACTGGCCATGGCATGATAAACGGCCTGCTAGGTCAGAGATTTATGTATAACATCTGCGGTAGGCGCAGAAGCTAATGTGAGGCAGTTCCTATACTACTCTGTCATCGATTTTGAGCATCATTGACCCCAATTATGGGTCGAGACAATCTGATATTACGAATCGATGATCCACTGCACGTATGAAGGTATATCCAACCCTGAACTGATAATAATTGGCCAAAATTAAATCGTTTGAATCGAATGGGACTATCTTTTTTTTATTCTCAAGTATATTACTCGATTGGTCAATTTGCGGGAATAATAATTGACTCGTATGAAGAATAATTAAAATAATCGATCAAAATCGATGGGAAAATTTGGTTTCATTTATATTCGATGAATGTGGAAAAATCTTAAAAATCAGTAAAGAATATATATATAGATTTTTTAAATTCATATTCGGATCACGTTCTACCTTTTACCCAACAGGAAACAACGGCGCGTGTATCTTTTGTATTAAGAACCTGTTCCTGACACTGTAATAGAGACAAAGAGTTGTAAAAAGACACTTCTTCGCTACTGTCTAGGCCAAAGAAAAAAACAAAAAAAAAAAAACGAAAGAAAAGTAAAACAGAAAAAAAAAAAAACTGGTGGGAACCTCAAAATGCACAATTAAAAAAAAAAAAAAAATACAGAAAAAAAAGACCGGTTTCCTCTAGACAAAAGTCTTCTCCCACTTACGTACTTCGGAAATGCGCGTGTAGGAATCCGTGGGGACGTGTATAACGGTCAAGAGTAAAAGAAAAGTCAGAAACCATCGTCTATCAGAAAAAAAAAAAAAAATGGCACTATCTTTTTTTTTTCAATTCTTTTTTATTATCCTCGGCTAAATTCCCTTTTTATCTATACAGCGATAAGTTCAAAGAGGTTTTTACTTCCTCTGGCTACCGTGTATGGGGGTACCCTTCCTCGTTCAGGGTGGCCTTCTAAACCTCTGAAGAAGGCAACGCCATCAACCATTTTCCCTTTTAAGGATACAGAGCCGCCTCGTATCTGACGGTCAGCATCTGATGGTCATCTCTTATTGTCAGCGCCCTAAGGTCTATAGCCATTGGTGGTCGTATAATAGACGCGTTTCTATCTACAGGTGCAGCAACCCTAAGGCAACTAGAATTTTTTACATTCATTTTGTTTATATATTCGTTTTTTCCAGTCTCATCTCGAAGTTGAACTGAAGACTCAATATTCTTCTAGCTAGTTTTTGGAAATTCATGACAACTATTGCCTAATTAAAAAAAAAGAAAAAAAAACTGCATAGATTTTCACCATTTCCTTACAGATTTTTGTTGCACTGCAACTGTTCGCGGATCGTATATATAATTACTGCATTTTAGTTGGGTAGATAGGTATGCACGAGCAGGATTGTGGGTATAGTATAAAAACACTCTGCTCTAAGAAATGGTAATAAAAGGCGTAATAAAACGGTGTAATAATACGCCAAGGCATATAACCTGTGCAGCTATATCTAAGTTGAAAAAATATACCGCAAACCTGTGATAACACGGACCCAACTGGGAAAACAAAACTGTTATACATATAGGTATGTGAAAAGCAGAGATCTCTACCGGGTGTCCCAGAACTAAATGTCCAAAATGAAAGGTGGCCTAGAGGAGGTCGAACCGAGTAAATTGGCCCGAAGAACATGGGGTCTGCGAAGTCGCGTTCGCGAGATATCACAAGTTAAAAAAAAAGTATCGCTTTGCGCCGCCTCGACGCGGCGCAAAGCGATACTTTTTTTTTAACTTGTGATATCTCGCGAACGCGACTTCGCAGACCCCGTGTTCTTCGGGCCAATTTACTCGGTTCGACCTCCTCTAGGCCACCTTTCATTTTGGACATTTAGTTCTGGGACACCCTGTATATAGATATTTACATATTATATAGCATCACAAGGGGTCAGTATAGCAAAATAGTTAAATACCTACTCAGACACAATAATTTTTTTTTTTGCTAGTAACAATTCTCCAATCTGTCCACAAGTTTGTACATCCAGAGCGAATTTCTTTTCCTCATCCTTGCAGTTTTTTTTTTTTTTTTTTTTGCCAATCGCATATTCGCGTATGTAAATTCGGGTGACAATTTCTATAACTTGATTTATAAAGTTTCGTTCGGTTCAGATTTTCCGTGAAATAATTAATATGATCGGTGAAATTTTTGGTAAACTCTGCAGCGTTAAAACTGGATGAGAAAGAAAGAGTTTGCATAGATATACTTAGAATGGTTTTAAGAGTGCCTGCACACGGGATATTCTGTTTATGAATGTAATTAAGACGCCAGACACCAGCTACGTCACCTATAATCGTTTAATTCAACCGCCCAGCGTAGCTCTTAACCGTTTATCCTCATTATTCTCTTCTCTCGCTCGCGTTATAAAAATTTTTTCGCGATGGAATATAGCGGCAGCAGCTGTGAGCAAAATAAAAGGGAGATTTGAAACAGAAATCGTCATTCTGCCTGTACTCCAGACAGGCTTTGTTCAAACACCCTACATAATTCCTCAGCAAATGGACCGTTAAAAAATGTAAAATGGAAAGGAAAAGTGGTAATCATTCGAAAAGAAATGATCGCGAAAATAGGGGTTGATAGAGGCCGACCTTTTAAATCTCTGACGTATTAAGTATCCGAAATATCGACCGCGTCCTGTACCGTAAAAAATATTCATCAGATCCGCAGTTTTACAAAAAAAAAAAAAAAAAAAAAAAGAAAAGGCGGAAGAGACATTCAGAAACAAAAAAAAAAAATCTCGTTGAATATGAAAATCTAGTTTTAATAAAAAAAACTTGTCAAAAAATTTTTGTGATTCGGTATTTCCGCGATTAGAACTATGTAGGTCTACGAACTGTGTATATTCGTTCGTTGGTTCGTTGGTTGGTTCATTCGTTGGTTCGTCGTAGTGTTCAGCTGCGCCCTGAGAGCCTGGGGCATATAGAACCGGTCCCTCTCGCTCGGGAGAGCGCCAACCTGTGCGTAGATGTCCGATAGGAAGGATAGGCCTTTCGTCGCGCACATCTGGGTACGTACATATACGAGACCCCGACCTTCGTGGGAACTCGCCCGCGACAGGGAACTGGAATTACGCTATTACTTTATTTTTTTTCTGTATATATGTACACCTATATACATATTTTATTCCGTTTCTCTACCCATCCTGACATTTTTTTTTTTTTTTTATCCATTCCTTTAACAAATATATCAATAAGTAGACAATTTTATACACCCACGCGAATTTCATTACGTAATTGTATTACGGTGCGTTAGAAAATTGAATGAATCATTTTCGGTACGGTGCTGCAGATTTCGCGTGACGTCATTCAGCAGAATATATAAACCGCTGAAAAACGAACATATAAGTATATTTTGTTCTTTTTTTTTTTTTCTTCTTTCATTTTGACTTTGTTTCGGCAAAATTGACTTACACACGTAATTATTTCCCACGGTATTTCTTCCTTCGTCGTTTGTTTTTAAATAAAACGATGCTTCGGTGATACGTGTATGTGATCCAAAGGTAAAAATTGTGGAATAAATTACGTCACTCGAAAGAAGCGACTTGAATTCATTTAATATCAACTTTCACAGAAAGTTTCGTGTGTTTTCTCTGCTGCTCAGTTGCAGCAGCTACATACATCAGCAGCAACAGCATATAGGGATACTTTTATACCATATCACCATTTCTGTTTCCCGTGCACCGTAGTTCATATACATATACATGGTATATGTGAGAGTATTATACTTATTACAGGTATATATGATGTACACAGTAGAAATTCCTAACAATTTGAACAATGGTTGAAATATTTCCGGAAATCACGATCCTCACGCAAATTATAACTGTACAATACACGCAAGCTGTACAATCCATAAATAGGAAGAGTCGGATTTTTTGCCATTTTTTTTTTTGTCTTCTTCTTTCTTTCTTTCTTTCTTTTTTTTTTTTAGAGAGTGAAAATGTAGAATTTCATTCAATTTCTTCGTATTCGGATGCCTCATAAATTTTCTATTTCTAATCCTCGACCGATCCCCTATAGGTAAACCATCGCCGGTTAATGGTTATACAACCTGCTGCAATATAATCGTCTTATCTCAATTATACAATTCAATGTCATCAAAATATGGCATATATAAATATGCAGGATAAGTTGCGAAGGCGTACAGTGCGGAGGCTGCGTTGAGCAAATATCTATAATTATATAGTTATCCGCGATAATGATCTTTGTATCGTAATCGTATTATCTTCGTACGATTTATAATCCGTGGGATATTGGGATTTGAAAATATGATATCCGGTTGAGCAAACAAAATATACGTAGAGAGAAGATCAATTATCTATATTAGATAACGTTTTTAATCCATTCTTTGATTAATCTTTTTTATACGATACGAATGTAAGGGTTTGATTATTGATTTTATTTTTATTTTTATAGCAGATATTTCTTTTCCTTTTTTTATCAGGTGAGTTTAAGGTCCATTGTCTGAATCAAGGCGAGGCTCTTAACCTGCCCTAATATTTTATGCGTTAGACTGTATATACGACGTAAGCGGGAAATTTTAACTCTGGATTAAAAATTCTGATCTCTTTTTGTTTTTGGTATTTTTACTTTTTTTTTTTAACGTTATTTTCCATTTTTTTACTTATTTTCACGGCTTATACGTGTATATATAGGAGGTAGGATACACGAAAGTTTGGGGTATTAGATTTCCTTAGTGCTTTTCCGAACACCACGTGTTATTTTAAAATTTCAGGAACGACGTTGTGACTTGAAATGATAAAATTGGATCGCCGAACCCTTTGCCCCAAACCTAAAGTTAATTTTGAAGATTTTATTTCGGGAGTTTCTCTTAGACTGGAATATTCCAGTATACGTACGTCTCTTTCTCCTTTTCTCACTCTCACTCTCTTCTACATATATGAGAAAACTTCACCTCTTGATTGAATACTGGATAGATAATAAAAAAAACACTCGAGATTAGATATACGTACATAGCTATTATACTGCGTTGACATGTGCTACATTACTTCTCTCGCCTCATATACGTACAGTTAATTATACTTAATAATAACTATTATTATTATACTCTATAGGCATTTAGATGAAATCTCTTTTTCACACAGCTTCACGTCAAATATGTTCAAAATTTACTTTCTTTCGCACTTTTAATTCATAAATATTAAATTTAAAAATCATTCCGTGTATGTAAATTTCGGTGGAATTAATTTAAATTAATGCGGCGATAATCTATGCGCGATTGGCAAAACTGGGTTTGATTATATTTCTAAGCTTCTCGATTACGGGTATTGAATTAATTTGGCAAATCTGTATCTTGACGTTGAACATTATCTCAGAAAATTTAATCATCGTCTAAGTCTTAGACTCTAAGACACAAATTCTCAATCATTTCATATATTCATTTTTTTTTTTTTTTCTGTTTTCAGGTGAGTAACATCAACTTGAAATTTCATTCTGCGTCCTCTTTTATGTCGGATAAAAACGAAGTTATCGAGAAAACCTGGTATACTTATACATCCGGTAAGTCGAGTCAGCATTTTTTCTTCTTTTTTATTCAATTTTTTATTTTTTTTTTCTTCGTCGCCGAGGTTCTGAAAACTTGACAAAAATTATCCCTCGGTGATACACGAGAAAAGATAAATATACGAAGACACGGAACCGTTTATTTTGAATCGCTTATACGACACGCCAAATCTCTTTCTATTATACAGATATTACATAGAAAATTTTCATCCCCGCTCATCTCCGTAGCAAAAAAAAAAAACGAAAAAAAAAAAGAAAAATCAATTTGGCAATCTAAGCAAAAAAAAAAAAAACTTCGCCTGTACCAGATGATTGATAGCGGTTGAAATTTTGCAAACAATACTACGATCATACCACAGCCGTCTAAACATATACATATATGTCGTATTATATATAATATAAATGTATAAGAACGGATAAATAGTAACTGCGATAGCCGAGTCGAGTGGTTACATCGTTTATCACGTCTCCTCACACTCCCGACTGCTCTTGATAAAATTGGTATATATTATACGTAGGTAGAACCGCCTCGGGACTCTTTTATTTATTCTCGTTTTCCCCTTTGCGGTCCCTCGTCTCATAAATATTCATAAAATACTCTTTGGCTCGTCTGTATCCATTCACTTTACCTCAAAGGACAAGATCTTACGTCCTTATCGTTTGGATGGAGACAAATTTTCAAATTACTCAAAACGTCGGTTCCGACTTGCAGCTTCGCTCGTCACTTATATAAAGCGGTCCAAAAAATCCGAAATGGTTTAAGGAAAAAAAAAAAAAATCTTTAGGAAACAAATTTTCGTAAAATTGGTACTAGCTCGATATCTATATATATAAATCGTTGAAATTTAGTCTCAAATCTGGAGAACCATATTGATTAACTCCGCAGCTTTAGCCGTAGTACGTGACTTCGTGTCAAAAGGAGATTTTCTAAGGGTATTAGAATATAAATGGAACCCGATTATACACGCGTTCCGGATTGTCTATTTCTATACACTTTTATAGTTTGCTCGGATCATTTTTTGCATGTACATACATTATACGTATATATACAGTTTATATTATACCGAGGAAGTAACAGCGTAGGTACACATCCTAATTAACCTAATCAGGCCAAGTTTGCATAAATTAAATGTACTCGCTCGACTGACTGACTGACTGACTGACTGACTGACTACTCGTTGAAATCCGATATACCTACCTAGGCGTGTATAGTTCATTGAAACATACGCCTCTCACTTGACTGTAATTTACGTATAGTCAAATCGAGATAGACATTCACCTGGAAATAATTCGGGGCTGCATTTTTTTATTTTTTATTTCGGGCGGGGGGGGGGGAGTGTAAATCTCGATTTTCGGGAAAATCTCGCCATTGCGTTCGCCGCCATCTTGATTTTAAGGTGAATTTTTTTGTTTTTTCAAAATAACTCGCTTATTTACAAGTTTAGAGCGAAAATGGTAGAATCCAAAGTTGTTGGAAATTTGATTTCCCGATACTTTGGTGATTATCACTTTTACCCTAGGATTGATATTTGCAGAGTTAGACTGCAAATAGGGGTGGATTTTTATTTTTTTTTGCATTATCTCGGTTATTATCAAGTTTACCGTGAAAATGGTAAGGGACCATCAGGTAGGGAATTTTATTTCCTACAACTTTGGTCATTACCATTTTTACCCTAGGATCGATATTTGCAGAGTTGGACTGCAAATAGGGGTGGATTTTTTTTTGTTTTTTTGCCTAATCTCGCTTATTATCAAGTTTACCGTAAAAATGGTAAGGGAGAATCAGGTAGGGAATGTTATTTCCTACAACTTTGGCTATTTTTATGTCTATCTCGACTGGACTAGTATATTCATGAAATAAGTTGGAAAAGAACAACAGGAGTGAAAAAAAGAGAGACAGTTTTATAATGTAGAGCGTTTTTTTTTTTTTTTTTGCAAATCTTTAAATAGGCAATTGCTCCCTATAATAAACCAGGAAGTTCTTGTCGTCCGATTGAATTTGTGATTTGCGAATAACGGCATTAAAATCAGCTTTATAAGGCTTCCTTTCGACCGGCAACCGCCCACTTACTCACCTACCTAGCTCATCTATTCACTGACCCTTGAACCCGCGGTAAACCCTTAAACCCTTTCACAGCGAGAGTAAGAACCCTGCGGGCTCGCGAGCGTATACGGTCTTAGATATCGCCGTCCATGATCAATAAAGTCAAGGAAATCTTGCCTATAATTTAACCGCAATTTCTATGTGTGTATGTGTGTGTATAGGTTCGTGTGGGAAATCTTATAGCATGTGTAGGAAATTGCATATATATAAAACTATACAGCTTCGAACAACCAATCACATATGAATGTTGTACATATGTATACCTCGGTGCAGATCTCTTGAAACACGTTTCCTATTCTTCTTGTTCTTCTTCTTCTTCTTCTTCTTCTTCTGCTTCTTCCCATGATGCTGAATTTAAACGGGAACAAGGTTTTCCTTTTCGTGCGAACAATCATTCAATTTCAACAGAATAGATCTATGTACAGTAAGGTATAGGTGTACAACGGTCACCGGATGTTGCACTCGCAGCTACATCCTTTATCTATATGTATAGGTATAATATATATCCTGCAAAGAGAATTGTACCATAATGTAATATGTACTTCGATTTTTTGTTTTCAATTTCCTAAAATTTTTACCAAGCAGTGGGTACGATTCGAACGAAAAAAAAAAAACAAAAATTATCAGACTAATTATTGCGTAAATAATCATTTTTTTTTCAATATTTTCGGAAACGTAATTCAACACCCAAAACTCGAATTCCAATTTCGGTAAATAATAACGAATGTCTGAATTGGAATTAACCCGCAAAATCCTCGAGAATAATTAGAAGTTAAAAGCAAACTGTGTATCAAGTGGTATTTTACAATCAAACAAGCTTAGCTACAATTATCTTCGTATTAACTGGAATATCACTTTCTGGGTTAACGAGTCAGCCTAAAGTCTGGAGGGACAACTAACTAACTGACTAACCGACTAATTAACCAACCGTTTGTCTCTCTGATTCCCGCGAGGCAATGCGTGTGCACGACTCTATAAAGTGAAACATTATTTTTTTATTTTTTTCTCATTTTTTATTACACACCGGATTGTGTGAAATAAAACTCCCGTAGGTATCGTGTTCGTATGTATGTATATACTTGAGCAGTTGCATTAGGATTTACCTAATTAGATTGTCAACGCGAAATTAAGCGCGTGTAGAAGATAATCTGCTCCACATGTATGTACTATAGTTTACCGTCATCAGATTTTAGAGGGTATAAAGTGTCAAAAATTTGCTTTAAAAAAATCCTCCAATATATTGTTCGCATTTGAAGTACGATTTTTTTTTTTTTTTTCGTTCTTGTTTCCCCTCTCTTTTTTCACCCGAGAAATTTCATACCGACAGATGAATTTTCACCCGCAATTCAACGCCGGGTCATCGTTACGCAAAGTAATTAAAAAAAATAAATAAAAAGAAGTAATGATACAAAGTGCAAAGAAAAAAAAATCTCAACGGTATATAGAATCGCGATGTATTGATTTTCGCCTTTCATCCATCATTCGTTCCATCGGTATGTATATATTATATATATACCTAGATATATATATAAAACCCATATTACGTCTGCTGACTGAAAGAAATACGAGCCGTGAATTGCAAACCTCATCCCCCCACTCTGAGTCAGGAGTTTTCTAATGACCCCTGTAATAAAATTAAACGGATCATCTTATCCCAGTTTTAACACCTCGATTATCCGATTTCACAAAATAAAAGAAGAAAAAAAGAAAAACAGATAAAAGTAGAACAAATAAAGAACGAACCGATTTTGTTTATTTGACTAGAAAAAAATTAGAAAAAAAAGAAGTGAAAAAACGCATTTACTGTGCCACAGACCACATCCCTATGTACATATAATATTTAAATGAAAAAAATATCATAACATAATAACCGATACATTATCGTGGTTGGGAGATAGTTGTATAGTTGTTCGGTGTACAAAGCGGGGTCAGCGCTGTACCGAGACTTCTAGTTCGCCACGGACCTGCTTACTTATGGTAACGAAGTTGTTAGGCTTCGGATAAGCTCCGAACGTGTATGTAGCGTGTCGTAGTTAGAAATTTTACTGTACTACATATATTATGTACCCATATACCGATACTTTTTAAATAGATACGAACGAGAAAGGTATGTGTCTATAATGTACTCTTTTTTTCTTTTTTATTCTCTTTTTTTTTCCCTCGTTTTTCCCTTACTTTTTCTTCCTCTTATTCTCTTGTATTAAGTTCGTAGTCCCAAAGTATAATGTTTTTGTACTTTCCTAGACTGCAGAATAGTAAGCTAGAATAATATACCCAGCGATTCACGTTCAGCGGATTCATAAGCATTTGCAGAAAACTGTGGGGAATCCAGCTAAGGTAATTTCGTATTATATACACCAAAAAAGAAAAATCAATTTGAAATTGAAAAACTGCAATTCCATGCGGCCTGTGCTATACACAAATTTCACGCAAATGTTTGACGTATGTAACCTATAAATATCGCACATAAGAAATCGAATGTGCGAGTTGAATTGAATCAGGAGCGAAAGCTGTCCTTTATAAGAAATAAATATAAATTAAATAATCGAAATTCTCACCGCGAATTATACGTGCGAGGGATTCCAAAATAGATACAATTTTTTTTTGTTGCGAATACTGTATCGCAAAGTTTATACATGGTCAAACTGCAAATTAAACGAAAGTAGTTCAATTTTCTTTTCATTATTTAACATGCAGTTTGGAACTTCAACGAATGTCGATTTAGCTCTTACTTTCTTTCTCTTTTTGTTTAAATTTTTTTTTTTTTTTTTTTTTCGCGAATCGATTGGTTGAAGACTGACTTCTATCCCCGATTTCTCCTCCCTGACAGTCTTCTTTCGAAATCATATGGACCATAGAATTAAGTGAATTTCAATTCGATAGCGAACGAGATTGACAGGAAGGGAAATTCCTTTGCAGAAATCCAATATGTGGAAAAGCGGCAGCGGTCAATAGAATACAGGAATATATAGAACTAGGTTGGAAAACGCAATCATAATGCTGTGCTTTACGGGTAATGACTTTTTGATCGAAATAGCTCCAGCTGCTGCGCGACCTGCGTCAATACATTTCGATTCCATAACTATTTGACTATTATTATTAGCATTGGAAATCCAAATATCTATATTCAATCGATCGAAATATGATAAACGAACGCATACATATAATAGATACGCGTATGTAATTTTCCAGATAGAGATAAGCCGCGCGGGTACATCTAAAACATCCGTTAATTAATTAACTCTACGTCATTATGGTAGGAATCTATTACAGTGACTCTCGTAAAAGTTAATCGAATTAGGAACGGGGAATGGATCTGTTAGAAAGTCTTATAAATGCAGCCTAATTCTACTACAGACACGTCTCTGCAGCTGAGGTATTTTAATTCATTTTGCAAAGTTGCAGTATTATGAACAGGTATATATATATCCCCTGCTGCGCTTTGGAGCTTATACAGGTACATGTATCTATATGCGCTTGCGAATTGGAATAAAGAACAAACAACAAACAAATAAGAATAAACCGTTATTTTGAACAGCTGTTATTCTTTATCCCTGTAAGCAAGGATTTCTTTGAACATGATTTATTTCGTATTATATATATATTACTGTTATATTATTATTTATTATACCTTTCAATCATTTAGCAGCGGTTAATATTATTATATATACTGTACTCGCACGAAAGTAGATGGACGATCGTTTATACTGTGCAATTCTTACATTATACCTGACTATACCGATACTCATCGTCGATTATAATTATTCATCGAGTAGGTAATATTCTCCCATAGCATTAATGATAATATTGAATTATACGTGCAGGCCTACCGCATATATTATCAGGTAATTGTTACAGTTATATGTACCTCGCAATTATCGCATAATTCTATTTTTTTCAGCTTGCTTCAATTATTCTTTAAGCTTACCAAAATTTGATGCTTCAACGGATTTACTTAAAAAGATAAAGAGACGTTTTTGTTCGCTAATTAAATCAGCTCTCGATTTCGATTTGCATATTATATTATTATTGTATAATTTTGATGGGACGTTTTTGAGAATCGCAGATGGTAATTCTTCCAATCAGATAACATAAATTCTCAATATCTGCTACATGAATCGATGTATTTAATCACGTATAGTTTCATTCGCGATCTAAAGCCAGATATCCGGATCTCAGTTTGCACTGGCTTCAGTTATGCAGCAGACACGCGGTTAGAAAGTAGTTTGGTGATCTGGGATCGTTTATATGGAAGTAGAATGGTTGAGAGTTGGCTGGTGCAGCCCACGTGACAACAGGTGTCGATGCGGATGGTTCTACGTTTGTTTCAAAAATAAGAAATCTCAGTCGAATGACAAAAATTATTCAACTAATATACAATCAACATAATCTCGAAGATCTAAGTCTAAATAAATCTCTAAATTTGAACGAATGTTTTTGCTCCGAAAAGGGTCAGAAAATTTACCAAGATTATAGGGTGAGGAAGGAAGTAAACTTTTTCGGTTACGTTATGTTATGTTTGTCCTTTTCATTTCGTAACATTTCGTAAATTTGTGTCAGAATAGGACGTGAGTCGTTTTTTTCTCGAGTGTCGTATATAAAGTCGATTGGTAAAGTTCTAGAAACTAAGTCCCTGCCGTGTTAAAACTTTCATGTTTCATATATTATATCTGCGAACCGCCACTCCATCTAAATATATTCATATACGTTGTTATATGTATCAAATTTATTCTGTATATTATGTAAAACGAATTTTAACAGCTCTTTAGGTATTTGACTCATTCTCTTTCAATTGCTGCATTTCAAATCGTTTTAATATTCCGTCAGAGCAATGAGAATAATAAATTTCATTAAGCGATCGGATAAGATTCTAAAGAAATTTCGATATCGTGACAGAATAATTAATACCAGTCTTAAACTGTGCTAAAAATAAAGGAAAAAAAGAAATAATGATATCATATACAAGTAAAAATAATTACCGTAATGTTACAACGACGAGAGAGAGAGAGAGAGAGAGAGAGAGAGAAAGGCCTGGTAAAATTTTGAATACATTGAATACCCGGAGGAATCTGATAAATTAATTGATCTCGTTGAGTATCTCTCAGCAGCCTCCACTCGACGACGTTATACTCCGTGATTCAATGAGTCAACGTTCTTAATTAAAACGCGAATTATCTCGTCGTGTACAAAGGTTAAAAGTATATTATCGGTGTTGTTGCTCTGCAGCGATGATCGAACGCGGAAACAGGTAGAAAAAGAAGTAGAAAGAAAGAAAACAATCTCTTTGAAAATTGAAGAGATTTTCAGCTCAGATTTTTTTTTCTTTTTTTTTTTTTTACGTACTTTAATACGTGACGTTGGTATTGGTCTACGTACCTCTACCTACACTTTTCGCGTAAAATTATTCCGAGAGATTCTTATCCGTATAACAGCACGGAATTCTAAACTCGCTTTATCAATTTAGGGAACAGGCTCTCACGTCTAGACTGACGTCGCGATAATGAAAGAAAAATACCACCTGATATCTTGTAGGTAAAGAATTTTTCAAAACGAAAACCTGATGTAGTGGTAGTGGGCCTAATTATAGGCAAGTCTAATAAAGATATGAAAAAATGGAAGGTAGTATTTTTTTATTATTTGCGGTTGTTTAGTATATACAGGGTGTCCCAGAACTAAATGTCCAAAATGAAAGGTGGCCTAGAGGAGGTCGAACCGAGTAAATTGGCCCGAAGAACACGGGGTCTGCGAAGTCGCGTTCGCGAGATATCACGAGTTAAAAAAAAGTATCGCTTTGCGCCGCCTCGACGCGGCGCAAAGCGATACTTTTTTTTAACTCGTGATATCTCGCGAACGCGACTTCGCAGACCCCGTGTTCTTCGGGCCAATTTACTCGGTTCGACCTCCTCTAGGCCACCTTTCATTTTGGACATTTAGTTCTGGGACACCCTGTATATTGTATGTCGAAGTTCAATGCTTGGCAAAGATTTGGGATCAAAGTTCTCATCATTTTTATTTTCTCCAATGTGTAAACAATTAAGTAATATTATATACTACACCGTACTATCCTATTATATTATTCTCATTCTTCTTCTTGCCACGCCCGATGGTTGCTTCAATTAATCGTTCGAGGGCGTTAACCCTTTCGTTATAATTGGCTACAGCTAACAAGGAACGAAGTAAAGTTAGTTGTGGAAGCGTAACAATGATTATTACACTATATTACTACACTATGTAACAAAGTACAGTATAACGGTACCTTATACTGCCTTTTCTTTCCTCTGCACTTTATCTGAAAGAACCGATCTCGAAATTGTCGTATCAAATAATCGTTTTCTTTTTTTTTTTTTTTTTTCCTTTTTCGTCTCATTGCTAATTATTGTATCCACATATTCTATTTACACACCTCGTTACTTGCGTGACGCAAACCACTTTACTCCGCAGCAAATTATTTTCGTCTTTTTCATATACAGTCTTGGGATATACGTATATACTTATGTATATATGATTAGATAAGGGTATTAATTTTTGTTTACATAATGTAAACATGCGTAGGCGTGGAGTGACGTGCAATTTAATTTTTTATTATCATCATTCAATTATTACATTATATTGCGGATACCCAGGTGTACATCTACTTATATACTTAGGCATGTTCACAACTTTAGCGTTTTTTTCCTCGATTCTTTTTATTCTGATAAAATCTTGAGTTTTAATCGGCGGATTCAGTTTTGCGTTGAATTTATTAAATCTGCACGATATCTCGAGATTAAGAAATTTTAAGAATCTCTCTCTCTCTTTTTTCATGTTGAATCGTAACAGATCGTGAAAACTTTTTCTTAAAATCTGAAATTCATGAACAGCGTTATTTCTCGTAGGATTTTCAAAGACGAAAATCTGAAGAATAGTAAAAAAGGGAGCAGGTATGTACCTATGCGCTCTACCTGCATCTCTAAGGTATGGGCTCCGAAAAATCACGACAATCCAATAATTTCCCCTAAAAAATCCGGTCGAACGAGTTTCTCAGTGTACAGGGCAGGCCCGGCAGCAAATGCAACAGCGACGACGATCAGGTTCAGATCTTCAGACTTTGGTAGAAGAAGATGGCTGATCGCATACCTATAAACGGACACGTATATATACACGTATCTGATATATACTCAACTTAAACACACGTGAGATATATCCCCTACCTGTAAACACTTATAGTGGCGTTTGTTAGCGCACACTATAACACACAGTTCCGCGTCAGCAGTCCAACGTTTCTATACTTCGTAGTATGGAATCAGTCTGGTTCCTCCATTCGCTCGAAGCGTTTCTAGTCTCCGGCTAGTATTACTCTGGTATTTATAAACCCGCGAGGATTTGTGAGAGTTTTTACCGGTTTGTTATAAATTGGTTGACTATATGTATGAGCCTGGGAATATTTTAAAATTTGTGAACATCTGTGATAATCGAAAGTGGAGTAACAAATATTAACAAAAAAAAAAAAAAATAGTTATCGTGGATTTTTGTGATCTACTGCAGTGAAGCTTGCGGGGAACGCGTTTCTACCAAAACACAGTCGTCATGTCCTTCCAAGGTAAAATATTTTTGCCCCCCCTAAACTCGAATCAAAAATATGTTCATTTTTGAGAAAAGAGTTCATCCGATTTACAAACGGACATTCACTCCTCAGATCGATTTAGATATCAATTGAGATAACGAGATTAATGATTCTTAGAAAATCGGTTTATGAGACGAGTTTCGTTCGTTAATTTTTTAAGGATTTTTTGTTTTATCATTGGTCGAAGCTGGCAAAGTATAAATAAGAGAAGCTATACTTATCAAGTTCATTTTAATAACTGTTAGTCCAGTTAGTCGAGATTTCACGGTTTGACCGGCCTTTTCATGCCAACGTGAAGTATTCCTCGGCACGGTTTTACAGGCCTTAGTTCATTTCTGAATAAGTTTACCAGCAGCTAGTCTTATAGCGGCTCCTCGATCATCGTATTATAAACACCGTTATATGATTTAAAGTGCCGGATTTTATAGTATATAAAAAAAAATAAAAAAATTGATCTGATGTCAGCATCTCCGGTCTCGATTTTTCGACGTTGTATCTACCATATAACCAACGAGCCAATATAATAACGTAATTATGTACGTTAATTAGCCGATCTTGATTAATTAAATTCTATAATTTAAATTGAAAAAAAAAAGAGAAGAAAATAAAAAAATGGAAAACAAAAAAATTTTTTATTGGAGTTTCCCTCGAATTAACCGCCACTTAACTTTACCAGGATTTTGCTTGCCTTTACCTATATATATTAACTCTTCAAGGATTTTTAAACCTTTGTTAATTATTTTATAGAAAAAAAAAAAAATTTTCAGCCCCTTTTAATTGGCACACTAATTGCAAGAGTAGGTATACGATACGTAGGTCGGATGCATGCAAGACTGGGTATTTACGCCCGTTATATACCTACGTAGGCATATTATACTATGAATACATCCTGCGGTCGCTAGTTTACCCGTAATACTTGCATTCCCTAGGGATATACTGGCCTAGGATTTGTACGAGCTTTCTTGCCGCTGGTAATTCAGTCGAGTGGATTCGCTCTGCTAGAGTATTTTGCTGCTGCAGCATTTACATGGCTAGAAAAGAAGCTCGCGGCAGAATCTTTAATAGTATAGGTGCAAGTATAAACCACTGGATGAAAAAAAATTATCGAGGATAAATAACGGTCTTGAATCAATTTTTTAGTCGTTAATGAAAATTTAACGATTTTTCTTGGTTTTTCTTAATTTGAAAAAAAAAAATATAATTTTTTTTTTGGTGGTTATTACTTATATCCGATGATTGAATTTTTGTTCCCTGGTAATTTCGAACCGCGACCTCGTTATACGTTATAATATAAACTGTATCTGTCTGTGGTCGTAAAACAACGGGTGTAAAATAAATGAAGAAAGAAAGAAAGAAAAATAGATATAAAAGAAAGAGGAAAGAATAATGATTTCATAGTCCGCTGCATGCTGCATTGCAGCTAAGGTTCGAGACAATACAAATGCAGTTGTAAACCAACCCGCGAAACGACCTTGAAGATATTTATAAACTTGCTTATATAAATATTCATCAGTATAGATATGTGGTATATTTGAACGTTTAATATCCTGGGGGTTAGGGGATTGCGGTTGGTTGAAGAGGAGGGCAAGGGAGGGGAGGAGAGCACAGCACGATTATACAAACGAAGGGGATTAGAAGATAATTGAAATTAACAGCACAGTGTGATTCGCGATAAACCTTGAATGACCAACGCTAACCCAATCAATGTTCGTACGTCCTCTGCTTTATACTACATCTACATATATGGGGTCTTCAATTATATTTCGCTCAAAAGAATCGTAACGGTGTACATGAATATTTTAATAGAAATTTTAACGAATGAATTTCATCTGGATTAATTCTTGTATAATTAAAATTTTTCTTTCTTCTTTTTCTGAATTCATTATTTACACAAATTGAAATGGACAATTTGAATATAAAAAAAAAAAATTGTATAAAATTCCTGTACGTTCAATCCTCTTTTTTTTTTTTTTGCACTCTGTTCGCTAACATTTCACGACCACCTGTTTCGCCGCAGGTAGCTTCATTTCCAATACCACCGCGGCATCAAATATTTACACAATTTAAAAATTTATCATACGAACCCTTTTTCCAGAAAGTTTTGAGCTTACAGAAAATTTAATGACAAGGTTACAATTTAAAAAAAAAAAAATTTCTTTTAACTCTTGTGCTATTCAAGGTTTTTCTGTGATAGGTATCTCACGGAAAAAGTTATACTTGGGTATATATACGTATGAACAGCTATTTCAGCATTTCCGGAGCTAATTATTCCCTCGTAAACTTGAAAATTATTCTCGATTTATTATACGGCATATAGTGCACGGATTTCTTGAAATAAATTCAAACGATCAGATGTTCTTATACATTGAATAGATTATTGCTATCCGATTGAAATTCGAATCTACGTGGAAACGATTCAATTAAAACGTCCCATTTTTTTTTTCTTTTCTATTTTTTTTGTTTGTCGCGTTCTCTATATCTTCGTGGAGGACAATTGCTGGTTCATTGGCATACAAATAACCAAATCAGTGAATGGTAAATTCCGATATACCAACCTCATCGTATAACGAACGACCTTTACCGAATTTATGATAATTACGAAACGAAAAACAAAAAATCTCTGAAGCGGTGATTATTACACAAGACGTAGAGTAGATACGAGGCAGTAATTCGAAAGTCAATGGAAACTCTGAAATTCCTGTACAAACTGGACGTCATAAATTGCCTAAATCAACTCAACGTTAATTTTATTCTTTATTTTTAACAATTTTTTTTTTTTTTTTCTTCTCTCTTAACATTCAGGTATTATTTTATTCACACGCATTTCTAAACTCCATGAATAAACTGTAAATTGAAATTGAATTCTTTTAAAGTGAATTCGCTATGATTAAATCTGGCATATACGTTATAACGTTTAATATCGTACATTCAAACTACATAATTCAATTTCAATTCCAATCTTGCTCTCATCGAGTATAAAGGAGTTTTGCTCCAGTCCGTGATCGTTTGATAGAAATACACTATTTTTAAATGCAATTTTCGAGCTTCTTTTGACACATTGGAGTTCAGCTCGCCGGTTTATGGGTTTAGCCCTTTAAATTATTGTGCAGTTTTATTCACGTCGTTTAGTCTGCTTGAGTTCTATGTACGTACCTTTTCCCTACGTGACCTGAAATGCAACGAAAACATTGTTGAGGTCCATTGTACTGCGCATTGTGTCCCGTCTTTGCCGCGAGCCGGACTACTACTGAGCTTTGAATTATTCACACTTTACTTTTAAAGAGTTACCTGACTGTTGTGAAGCAGAAAACCCAACAGCTGAGTGTTGTACTTGGGGAAAAGAAAAAAAAAAATTTTTCGTTGCTCATTTTATTTTATTTTTTAATCGGAGCTTTAAGCTCTTCATTATTTCTCAATTCTTATGTCTAGTACGCGAAATTATGCTAAATTCAAACATTTTCTCTTTCCGATTTCATGAGAACGATAATACTTTGCTGTAACTTTTTAAAAAATTTTTTTATTAAAACAAAAAATAATAAAACGATAAGGATAACGAAATTTTATCAATTTTCGAAGTATTTTCTTACCGACTTTGCTCTTATTTCTCTTCTCCACTTTATATCCCCTTGGGGAAGTGAAAAATTTGCAAGAATGACAACACGGTGGATACAGGCGAGTCTTTGCAGCGATATAAGCGTAGTCGGTTATGGAAAGGATGAAATTCCGTACCCCTTAGCTTAGCTTGTGATTCGAAGGTATAAGGCAGTAAGTAGTACTTCGCACAAAGAAACTTTTCTCGCAAACGACGACTCTATATATATGTATATACATAAGAAAAAATCCTTGGCTTATATACATATATATACCGGCAGTAAGACGAATTCCCACGCGGACGAAAGATGATGATGAATACTTCAATAACCCTCCGAAACTCTCGACATACAAAGGCAGCAATTTTAACTTTCATCTTTACGAAAATAATCTCGAAACTTTTGTAAGTGACGAAGGAAATATCTTATCATCTCGCTGAGAAAATCCAAAAGATTGACATCGCATGAAAGAGATTTAAGAAAAAAAATGTTGAAATTGATTAGGTCCTTGAAGTTCAGTTGTTGTATAATTTTTTCGATTTTTTGAAGGCCTCTGTATGTAAAGTTGAGGACTCGAAGTTACAATGTGGAGATAATTAAAAATCGAATTATTATAGTCATCTTTAAGTAATTATATCAAATTTTGAGTTGCATTGCATTGCAGTGCATTGCATTTTCTTTTACTTTTTTTTTGGTGCTTAAACTTGCTTAGATACTGGAATTGCAATTTATATACGTCGAGTCGTCGAGGTCTAAACAATTTCGCTAGCACTCTCAAAGTCTCTAATTATAATTCCACGCATCCCGTAACCCAAAAATTTAATCATTTCGCCTATTAAATTTCTCATCGTGGACGAATTTCGACGTGTGAGGGGGGAAAAAAAGGAAACAAAAAACAAAATACAAATTACAGAAAATTTTAACGATATAAATTCATGGTTTTTTTTTTAACTTTTCTGAATGACGTATATTTTCACTCCTTTCGAAATGAAATTCATAAATTATAAATTAGCATAGGTATAACACTCCGAAAATTGTAGTTATACCTATATACCCATCCCACCTATATCACGCGAAAAATATATTCGGAGAAAAACATTTACATAATAACTGTAGAATATTTCGTTGTACAGTTTTGCCAGGGCACTTTTTCAGAAGAAAAAGAAGAAGAAAAAAATCTACTTTGCATTTTTTTTCGTAAGTTCGTACCACCCCAGCGCGAATAGGGAAGAATTTTACTCGCCACAAACCAACACCGCGATTTATCGGAAAGATATATACTCTCGCTCGAATGTGAGCGATATATTTACGCAAATTACGCCCACGTAGAGCTTACTGGTACTTTTAGATTTCAGAACCGAGATTTTTACCTCTCGTATCTCTCGACACTGACTTGTACAAGATTTGCGTGACTAGATTTGACCTATACCTACCCGCACGGCCAAAGAATGAGTACAGAGTTTTATGGGAGGGAGGGAGCTAATGGAATTAATTTTTATTCTTGAAAAAATTTCTGCCAAAAAAAGTTGACGAAAAGTTTTCAGCCTTCGCAATACTCTGACGATTAAAACAGAACGTAATACATAACCGAGAAATTATAGTTAGAAAATCACTAATTTTCACAAAAGCTTTATACCTACTTCTGGAAGTGTCTACCTTCCATAAAAAGAAAGATTTTTATCATAATAATGATCGCGTTCACCATCAGCATTATTTTATCTCAACTTTTGAAACTTTCGCCATTCTCTCTTATATATACCATTTATAGACGTACGGGTGTTATTACTTTGTGTTCTAGATCCTATCGACACCTGTACCTTATACCTATACCTACCTCAGATTTAATCTCGGTCTAATACTTTTGTTACGGCGAGGTCAAAGTTTTGCCGGAAGTAAGTTATTGGCAATATTTTATCGACACGAAGAAGCATGAAAAAAATTCATGACTACCAATTTTACCCAATTTTTACTTTCGTATGTTTGGAAATAATATCCGCGACTCACTGGCGTGGGTGGATATTCAAATTTATGATATTCAACACGACTGCCAGACGTCAATAAGAATCATGCCTTCTTCTTCTTCTTCGTCTTGTTCTTCTTCTTGTTCTTCTTCTTCCTCAAAGAAATGAGCAAAGCAAAAGCTTTTACCTGGTTAGGTACTCTGGTGTTAAGAAAATTTGCATGCTTTCAATTAAATTGGATAAAAACTTTAGTCGTACCGTCCGCGTCTTGACTTTAAACTTTGAACTGAGTGGAAGGACAACCATGGTTAACTTTGTCAGGTTATAGGTATGTTAAAAGAAATGAACAATTTTTACGGAAAAAGTTTATTCGGCGACAGTCAGAATTTTACTTCATTTATATTTCCCCTACCTCCTATAATATAATATCCCAAAGTATCTTTTACCGCGATTTCAGCTTTTCACGGTCCGTATAAAATACCCTCCCGTCGTTTTTCCGAAGAGGAAAGGATTAACCCTTGTGTGTACAATATACCTACCCAATTTTCTCGCCGGTTTCTCCTGCAGGCCGAACTTTTACGAGGTAGTAAACTTAATCAAGAGATTACGATGTTTCCTTTTCCTGCAAAGCTCCCAACCTGGAATCGCTATAAAAATTAATTACCCTTATCTTCACTACGCGACACTGTGATTCCTGATTAAAGCAAAATTTCAGATTTATTCCTATTTTCTAGTTTTATTTTTCCCGCGTTATCTTAATCGAGATAAATATATGTTTCGTAAGCTTCGAGCACACGCGAAATTATTCACCCTGCTATACGCTCGGGATAAATGGGGTAGTTTATATACGACGTAATAAATCTTGTATCACTTCAAGCTCTAATCTCAAAGCTAGTTTATCTTCTCTATACTCGTATATATATATATTTTTTTTTTCAAGTTTCACCGCGGAAGTGAGGGACTTTGTTGGTATAATCTATATTCTATCCCGTATACGAGCTACAAGGTAAAACTACCCTCGTCTCAACTTTCGCATAAGTCTATAGACTGTGGGTATAGAGAAGAGAGTAGTGCGTGAATGAATGCGAGCGTCTTGAAAGGTCTTCGACAGGAAGGGTTAAGTCTGGACTTTAGAATATGATGTAGGGCTTAGAGGACAGAGTGGAAAGGTTAAACCCGCACATTCAAGTCTGCCCCTAGGCTTGATGTATCAGTACATACTTCCTGATCCTCAAAGAATGCAGTCTAAGGTTTTCTTTTCTGAGTCATTTTTCTTGTCGATTACAAATAACCGTTCGTATTTTATTCTACATCTTTTTTTAATTTGAAGACTCGATGGCGCTAATTGGAATCTCTTTAAGAAAGTTTCTGAATACGTGAAAAGAAAAGAAACAAAAAACAGAAATTTCTGAATCCATTCAGCGATCGATTGAATTCGTATATGTACACGATTCGTAACTGTATACAACGTCACATACATTATGAAACGAATTCTTCCAGCTTATACATTAACTACCACGAAATGGGCGCTCTACTTTACTACTGGCGTAAAATGAGCTGACATTTTTTTTCTCTTCCTCTCTTTTTTTTTCTTCTTCTTTACTCTTGTTGTATGTATGTATGTATGTACATACATACGTACCTTCAGCTACGACGCGATGCAACCCAGATTTTAAACATTGACGAGGTTGCTCTGCAGAACCGAGAGTGGTTAATTAGAGTACCTAGGTATCACACCTCGGAAGGTCGAGAGTTCTATACGACTCGGGGAGTAGAATATTAACGAAAAATTATTCATCATGGGGAGGAATAATATGCGGTAATAAACTTGACTTTCGTTATTATTTCTACACAGTTACATCCAAGAATAATTCCCTCTCCAACACATTTACACACAGAAAGTGGGGTTTTTTTTTTTCTTTGCTTCTCATATCAAGATAATACATAGTCTTGACATTGCCATTTTTTTTCTTTCTTTTATATATTCAAACCGTTAATTCGTTGAATTTTTTATACGTATAATGATACGATATACCCCGATATTAGCAGGTGTGTAATTTTTATCCCCGCGAACAGCTATCATCAATCTATCAGTTGTCGATATAAAATGAGATCGCAGAGTTCAATGTAAGACATAATTATTGATTAAGCTGTAATGTATTTTGTATAACAGAGAGCTTCGATAGTATCATTCGAGATTCAGAAACGTTAAATATAGTTCCTAGTCCTATCGATCGCATTGTGTATTTTAAACGAACGTAACAGTTATCATTGCTAATTAATATTCTCTTTCTAGGCCTAGAATAGTTCGATTATATTATCATCCTATAAATTGACAGAATATAGACAGTCGAGTGCATTTACTAGTCTACTAAAACTGGTGCATAGTGATATTATCTAGATTGTTTTAATTTCATTGACGTGCAGATTTAATTACTGTGATTTATCGATTGAGATAACAGTTTTTTTTATCGTCACTGTAATACCTACATTTACCGTTCTGATATAAATATACAAATGGATATAGGTATAACTGTTCTTAAGGGGGGATTAATTTGATGAATAATTTGAACATTTTATGGAATAAAATAAAATAACGTGAAGTATGTAACGGGATAATTATATATATTCGGGTGTATACATATTTTCTTGTCCTATAAATGCAGAACCTGAAATAACAGAAAAAAAAATATATGCATATAGATATATTTTCCAAGTTTTATGAATGTCTAGAAAAAGCCCGTTGTTGCCAGCTTTGTAACCCTTACACTGGGTATTCGCTATTGTTTCTATATCTGTTTTCATCTTTTGTATTTCGGGTATGAATTGCACGACCTAGATTACTCTGGTTGAAGGCCAGCTTGATTACAGAAAATATCACTCCTTTAACAGCTGATTAAAGATCGATAACAGGTAAATATATGTATATGTAATAAGTGGCGAAACGCCTGAGGTACGATGTTTTGTCTTAAGCCTCGCGTTGATTGCTTGCTTACTGATAACTGCAATCATTTCAGACTATTTTAAGCCTCTCTCTCATCACGATCTCATGTCAAAATTGTGCTTCTAGATTTCAGAAACTTCAACAATTTTCACTCCAAAAATTTCTTTGTTAAAAGTTTTTCTTTTTTTTTTTTTTCTTTCTGAATCAAGTTGTAAAAATTTGGTTTTATTTTTCTATCTTCCAAATACTATATCTGTACGCGTGTGAGACCGTTATTTCGGAACGGGTGATGATGTAGTACTTTCTCTTTTGGGGCAACGATCCGTGATATACAGTTAAGGTAATTGAATTATACAACAATTAAGACATACTCAGTTAATATGTATATATACGTACGATAGATGCGAAGCCTAGACGTATATAGATTCGTGGATAGACATAATTAAAATTATAAATTGTAAATTCAGGTTAAAACGAACGGGTTTTTAGTTGGAAAAATCTTCTCAAGAGGAAGTATCCCACTCAACAGACCTTGGCTAATTAAAACCTTGCAATTAAGACTCAATAAATTATTTCCCCACCGGCTAATAATTTCTCGTATAAAAATTTACCGTATTAAAATATCGAGATCGAATTTGTAAAAAAAAACAAGATAAATCGAAAATACGTTATTATTCCAAATACACCGGGTGACAAAGAATTTCAAAATTCATTACCGTTGTTATTCATACGAATATATATATTATTAATAGACAGACATAGTCGATGGGTATGTGTGCCTGCACACGGCTATCGAGGATAATGCCACGTGCCTATCATGATTCTAGTCACGCGTTCATTATACTCGCACCGCACGCATACAGGGTAGCTTATAGTGAACCTTGGAAATGATGCACCCTGCAGGGAATTGCTTCGTGGTCATTCCTTCATTCAATGAAGAATAAATTACCTTCTCTATACGTAGGTATGTGATACGTGTTGCAGATTTTTTTGAAAAAAGAGTGAACAATGAGATAAAAATTGACACGAGTGTTTCTCAGGTATTGCAACACATTCAATGCAAAAATAGAGAAGAGCATACAGAATTACATCAACTATAACTGCCGATGGTTGATTTTCTGTGCCAAATTTTTGTATTTGCGTAAAATTTTTCTTTGGAGATCGGCTTCGCGGTTTCTAGGATTTTTAGTTTACGTCATTTCTACGCGTGGGCGTAAATGTGTAGATGCGGTATATTATACGGACAGGTATGCAAGACGACCTTGTCTTGTCTTGCGCCTTGCCTGTTTTACCTTGGCTTGGTCAAGCCTCTCGCACCTTCTTCGGTGATTGGAAAGCTCGACGATTGCCCAGTCGCACGTTATGAAAATTTATAACACGGGTGTAAAAAAAAAAATTCGAGTCGAGAATATATGTATACCTATATTCCGCGATCGGTTGATCGGTTAACCCGTCGCGTATATATTTTAATAACGACCTTGTACAAACGCGTATTCCCAAATAATAAATATACTTCGTTATCGATTCTTCTCTCTCTCTCTCTACTCGAGTAAATATTCGTAAAAATAATTTTCGAATTTTCGATAAATTTGACGAAATAATTAAGAATGCTAAAAAAAAAAATTGCAATGTTTCGACCTGCTGCAGAATCGATCATATCGCGTCGTCGTTTTATCTGTCATTGGGTTAGTTTGATACTGCCCTTGAGTATGGAACTATTTGATAACGAATTGAGTCAAGGATTAACCTGACGACGATTATTATCGTTTGAAATGCGCGAAATGATATCATCGTGCGAAGTTCATATGTCTGCTATCATCTGCCAATATAGATCAATTGTATTACGTGTCAAAGATATTCGGAAAAAGTACTTCTAAGATATGCTAAATACAAATTAAAACTAATCCTGGTATATAATTATTATTACCTCTGACTAACATTCGTCAATTAACCGTGTAAGTACTTGAGAGAAACTTGAGATTAGGCTTCGGCGTATACGCGTATGTAAAGCGAAGCGAAGCAGACGGAATAGAAACGAATATTAAACGCAACTAATCGCGGTCTCACGTCTGCGTTTTAATCTCATACCTGTAATATGATTTCTACGGGTTATCCGTATCTGTATATATATTGTATGGAAATTTGTGAATACTGCAGGAATACGTGTATTATACCGCATGGAATTATATACGCTGCACTTCTTGCTTCTATACAGTGGAAAGCAACTTTACTTAGTATTTATTCGAAATTCCGTCGCCTCAATCTTACCTAGATAGATATACACGGATAGATATCTCAGCAGGTATAGGTATACGATACATCGCACTCCTTTCTCGTCTTACATCTAGCAGAAAGCAAAGTGTAATTGTACGGCATTTTCCGTATATATTGCCTCTATACTATATTGGAAAGTGTGACCGAATCGTTTGAGGATGAAAATTTTTATTTTTATATATAAAATTGATGTTCTTTCCTGTTGTAATTCTTTCCTCTCATCTCTCATGCTTTCGCGTCGTTTCGCGGTAAACTCGGTGTACCTAATATCCTCGTTCTATTTGTTGAAACCACTTGTGTCAATACTTGCGCATTCATGCGGCTGTTTCACGTAGAATTTTTAAGGTTTTAAATCCGCATAATACGCGGGTATTATATCCGAGGATATTATAGTCGCCTTATTTTCACATATTTACGACTTTCTCAACCGTGAGGGAGGATGAAGAGGAGTAGGAGGAGAAGAAACGACTTCTGCTTTATAGCCGTACGTTGAGACAAGGACGTTTCTTGGCACCGGAATCTAGAACTTGGAATGCCGTTATGAAAGTATCTCAAGCCAAGAAACTCCAGGGATAGAAAGAGAGTATCTACTGGTACTGCTCATGCTGCAGCCGAGAGTGATAAAACAAGATCCCTTTTACCTAGGTGGAGGGAAAACTATTTCTCATACTATATATATCATTTGTAGCCAACACAGCTCCTTATCTACGAACCTTCAGTCTCTCCTCCTCATCATTCTTTCTCACACATCAAATTCTGACCACTTATTATAATTGCACATTTAAGCCAGGCATGCGTAACGCTATACGCGATGCACACTAATGTATATACTCGTAAAACTGAGGTTGAGGTTGAGGTCGAGTTCACTTTCGATTTCGATGCGTATGAGAATGATACCTATTATACTCGCCGAGTCACTGTCTCAATTATTGTTGACATATCTATAAGTTCTATTATCGTTATAATTATTTTCGCCGTTAGATATTCGAAAATTTTTAGCCTCAGCTGAGCTCACTTCTCTGTGGATATACGTACGTATACATTAAGATTCTTAATGCAGAATTCGCGAGGGTTAGCTCTTAAACCTTCAATTACGAAAATCCGCTTGAGTGTTTCCACGCAGGTTATACATTACCGTTTTAATACGAAATTTCTATAATGCAAGTAAAAAAGGGAAGAAAACTTCTTCTCACCTTTTACGTGACGAATCTTTGATCTGAATTTATTTCAGAGCAAGAAAGTACAACGAAAGGAGGTGTAAAAATATGTTTCTACGATTTTTCTTCATCGCTGATGCATATTACACTAGATCTTTCAATTCTTTTTAGCCCACTGAAAATTAGATTCTATTCTTCACACAAATATGAATCAATTTTCAATGTCCTAGTTACAAGCACGTCTCTGCACGTATAGGTACACAACTCTGCGTCTAATGTAGTTACTAGGAGAACAATTAGCTGCAATTGCTCGTTAGTTCAACGGCTACATTCTTCGACATCATTCGTATGCGATGAAGCAGCTCCTGCAGCATCGGGTATAAATACGACGTCGGGAACCGACTTTTAATCGTACACTTAAGTGCAACTCCAGTCTTGCAATCAAACGGTTGTAAAGTAACAACATATGAATTTTGTTTCGGATTTAAGAAGTCCTGTAATGAATGTCATTGTGTGGCTATGTGAATGAAATAATATATAGGAGAGATGTAGACAATTTTGCGGTATTGGTGAAGAATGTATACCAAATAAAAAGTAAATTGCATTTGCTCGAAGAACCTCAAACACATAAAGTTCTGTCAACCGTGCGTTTTTCTCTCGAACATGACTTGAAACGGCTTCGGAAATTGGGCCAATCGATGCGGGTATAAGCTTTTGCCGATCAACTCTCACAGGCCGGAAGTAAATCTCGTTTGTCAGGATTACTCAAAACTCTTCAATTCTTATTGGTGGTATATGTATTTGAAATGTCGGGTCGATTGCGGCGACGTGATTTTTCTTTCGGAGTATAAAATCCCTTCCATTCTCAATTATTTAATTATTTATTTATTTATTTATTTTTTCTCTTTCTTTCTTTCCAGGAGGGAGGGGCTACTTACTTTAGGTTAGGATGTCACATCACAGCGACGACAACATGCTGATAGCAACGTCGGACTCATTTTGGGAACCGGGGAATTATAAACGTACAACAAAACGTATCGAAGATGGTCACAAACTTTGCGACAGTTTGATAGCGTTGGTACAAGAGAGAGCAGAGATAGAGAAAAATTATGCAAAAGCTCTTAAAAGTTGGTCAAAAAATTGGAATGACAAAATCGAAAAGGGTCCTGAGTATGGGACGACAGAAGCCGCGTGGAAAGGGGTCCTCGTTGAGTCCGACAGATTGTGCGATCTACATTTACGGGTCAAAGACAACTTGTGCAACGACATCATACAGCAGGTCAAGACGTGGCAAAAAGACACATACCACAAGGTATGGGATTAATTTTTAGACATTTTCAAAATTTAAGAAAACAATCAAAGAAAAAAAAAATACTAAAAACGAAAAAAATTAATTTAAAAAATCTGTTCATACGCGTGGCTCGGTTTTAGTCGATGATCACCCTCAAAGAACGAAAGGAAATGGAAGATTCATTCAAGAAGGCTCAAAAACCGTGGGCAAAATTACTTCAAAAAGTTGAAAAGGCCAAGTCCGAATATCACAATAGTTGTAAAACGGAAAGGACCGCAGCTAACATGGAACGAAATGCTTCGGCTGACAGTTCGCTCTCACCTGACCAGGTAGTTTATATACATTTTTCTAATTATCTACTGGCGCATATTCGTTCGTTGCTCGTTTTCAAAACGCAGCTAAAAATTGCTGCTGATAACAACCCAAATATATATATATATATATATATATATATATATATATATATATATATATATATATATATATATATATATATATATATATATATATATATATATATATATATATATATATATATATATATATATATATATATATATATATATATATATATATATATATATATATATATATATATATATATATATATATATATATATATATATATATATATATATATATATATATATATATATATATATATATATATATATATATATATATATATATATATATATATATATATATATATATATATATATATATATATATATATATATATACATATACGGTATAGAACTTATAAGAAAATGCAATTTACTAATGCTTAAATAAAAAAACTAAGCGCAAAAATAAATTGTCAATAAATAAAACGAAAGATGTTTCCCAAGAAAATTTTTTTTTAACAATCTTAACCTTTTTTTTTTTTTATTTTTCTTCGGTTCAATTCGAATATTCTGAGCATCCAAAAAAATGTTATTTCGTAATTTAACAAAATTTTTGCACCGAGTAGCGAATATGAGAATAAACTGCGTTCGAAATGAAGCGATATTATATTTGCTGTAATATATTGTTAACAAAAATCGCGCCCATCACAAATTAGTGTGCATCTGTAACGCACATAAATGTATTATATGCAAATATATAATGCAACATAGACACATCTGCAGTTGTTTTAGTAATAATTATTTTCAGATGGCCCGAGGCTCAGAAAACGTATGTCAATCGTGTGTTATATTTATAAAAAAAAATATATATCTCAATGCATGTTTACAGTGTTATACGAGTTCTGTTGTTTCGTGTTAATTATGTGTTAACCCGTGTGTTATTCATAGTGCGTGTGTATCTTCATTTCTGTAGAATATATATTTATAACGGAAAATTATCTAATTTGAATGATTAGTATATAAGAGTCTACAATGCCTTAGGATTGATAAAAAGAAATTTGATGAAAAAAAAATTTTTTTAATTTTTTTGCTTGTTATAAACAAATTTTCTAATTTGTTTATTAAACTAACTTTCTTTCTATTCTCTTCAAATTAATTCAAGTCTATATTACAAGAGCCCATTCATCCATTTGAATTAAAAAGAAAAAAATAGAAGAAAAAAGGGCTTTGTTCCTATTGCTCTCTATCTTTCAAACAGGCTTTGTTCCTATTGCTCTCTATCTTTCAATGTTAAAATACTCTTTCAATTGACGAGGACGTTTAATTCAGTTAAATCTCCGTCCCTAAAGGCTATAACGACATTTTTAGATGACACAATGTGGATGTGGTGCATGGGGCCTCAGATTGCGAAAGTGTCTTAGGAATACTAAGATAGGAGACGTTGAGCTTGTATGTATATAATGTCGCATGCTGCATGGTTTAATTGATTTTTTTCTTTTCATATTACAGAAAGCTCTGTTGGTAAGCAGTATTACGTTCTTATTTCTCAAATCTTATCACATATTTCATTTTTATTCATTTTTTCTTCTTTTTTTTTCATTCTGTTTCGTATTTGTTCTTCGGAAGCACGTTCAACTCATATGCATTTGATTGTAGAATTATTTTTTCATTAACTAGTATCTAGTTTTTTCTTTTCTTTTTTTAACTATAATTCGATTTCCATTGCACAATCCATCGTAGATCTTGCAACTTATTAGGCACAATTGATAGTCCTTCACATTACCTATTTGCATAAACGTTGCAATTTCACTTTCAACGTTTTATCTACTTGTAAAATATTTTTTTTTTTCATGTTTGTTTTTTCAATTAATGATATTTGGGTATGAAATTTTAATTTTTTTTTTTTTGGAGTAGAGTTGAAATTTAATCGGTGAAAATGTAACGTTACAATGTCTATCATAGAATGAAATATAATTTAAAATTTCACCATCTGCAGAGAACGTGCGTGGTACATGCCTAGTTCGAGTTATATTAGAACATTGTAATGTGTTTTGTTCAATATTCTAGTGAAATAAATATATTTTTTATTTGTACTTTTTTTCTATCTTTTCTCCTTTGTTTGTCAGGTAAAGAAGATGCAAGATCGTGTACAGAAAACTAAGGAAGAAGTACAAAAGTCTAAGGAAAAATACGAAGCATCGTTATTAGAAATAAATCAGTATAATCCAAAATATATGGAAGATATGACACAAGTATTCGAAAAATGTCAAGAGATGGAAGCCCAACGACTACAATTCTTCAAGGATGTTTTATTCGGAATACACAAATGCCTTAACATATCACAGGATCCGGTGTAATTTTTAATTTTTTTTTTAAACATCTTACGTTAAAAGAAAGAAACAAAGAAAAAAAATTACCCGAACTTATAGTTTGAGAGTTCATCTAATTTGAATAAATCATTTAAAATCGTTTATCTATTTTTCTATTTTCTCCATTATAGACCACATATTCGATTTTCAGACTTCCACAAATATATGAGGAATTCTATCACACAATCAACAATGCTGCACATGAGAAGGACTTGAAGTGGTGGTCGAATAATCACGGTGTAAACATGGCTATGAATTGGCCCCAATTTGAGGTACGTGAATAATAATTAAATTTTTATTCAAAAATCATATCGATCCCTTTTTTTGCTCGCATGTTTCTATAATTGCTCATTGTTCGAACTTTTGATTATTTGATTAATTTTGTTTTTTCTTATCTTCAATTACATAGTTTACATATGTGTGAATTCGATCGTATATGTATAATTTATGATAAATCAAGCATTGTATTGAATTTAATATACTGCTATTTAATTTAATATATTTCATCATTACAATAATTTCCTACGATATATCGGTCATGTTTGAAAAACCTTTTATCAATGTTTATTATTATAGTGATATTAATACTCATAGTTAAATCCCGTCTGCATTTTGTAATAGTTGACTTGAAGTCCGGTGGTCAATTTATTTTTGATTTTATAATATTTCTGTTCCTTATTTCTCATTTTGACAACAAAAAAAAAATTCTTTTTACTCTTTAATTCCCATTAATATATCATAATCAACCCCATTGTAAATTAATTCGCACTTGTAAGAATTTATAAAAAAAAAGCAAAAAAAAAAGAAGCATATTTATAACAGACTATAGTTGCATCGCTGCGTATTTATAGTTTAGAGACTTGAAATTTTGGAATGCATGCATGTGATTGTGTGGGTGTTGCTATTATGCAGGATTATACGGAGGAGTTTCGTGACATCACCAAAGGATCTAAATCGAAGGAGGCATTACCTGCTGGATCCATCACTCTCATCAATCAGCGCCCTGTTGGTGAAGATCTGCCTGTAAATTTTTTTATTTATTTACCTCAATTCTCATTCCAACAAATAATACTATTCATGTTTATACATTCTTTTCTTTTCTTTTTTTTTTCTTTATATTTTCATTTCCTTGACAGAAAAAGATCCTATTATTTGGCTCGATACCTGATTCATATATTTAGAAAAATTCAATTGTTATTCAAATTTGTTGAAAAAACATTAATTAATTAATTATAATCCCAAAGACAGGAGTGTTTGCTGGCTGATCAAGATTTGAATAAAAAAATTCTCCCACTATTAGTTGAAGAAAAAGAACTACTACTATTTCATACAGTATTTAAGTAAAATTAATAGCATTTGTTATTCACTGTCTTTTGAAGATTGATATTGAACCGTTGCATCAAGTGCATGATTTCAGTAGTATAATTAATGTTAAATAAATGCTGATAATCAAATCCCTAAGGCTGATGTAATTTTTTATTCACATATGTATATATTTTTTTTCTTTTGGTTACTCTGATGAATATAAACACATCTTTTTCATATGCATAATACAATTAGGATATTTGATATGCTGTGCATACTTATTCACCTTCTGACTTGGAATCTTCATTCATCATTTACATTCAGTATTGACATAATGTTTAGAATTCTTGAGTAAAAAAGAAGATGAACTTATAATTACTCACATTTATCACTAATTCATTTTGAAAACAGGAATTCCCACCAGTCAACCATAAGGCCAGAGCCAAACCAGCTGGACGGGTAATACCAACAGACGCACCACTCCCAGATACAAAGACGGACACCATAAACTCGAGCAAACAGACCTCGGAGAAGAACAACCATGAAACCAACACAGTGAACAGGACCGCAACCATTACGTAAGTTAATATAAAATTGATTTATCTTTCATTTGCATATTTTCTCTTCAAATTATCCAATGTTCTATCGATGAAGTTGTATAAATACAACTACAATACAATTAAATAGATTGCAGATTCAATTATACCAGATTACATTCAGGGTTTAAATCCGTTTGAATCTTATAAGAGGAGCTGCTTCGATATCATAATTTTTTTATTCACATTTCTCAGCACCTTTTCGAATGAATAAACATCTCTGTCTTGTATCATAATATAGAGGATTAAGATAATCTTTTAAATAGGAATGGAACAAGTGCGAAGCAAGAATCTAATCCATTTGAAGAAGAAGAATGGGATGAAGATGGCGGTGAGCCTCTAGTCGACAATGGAGAACCTGGAGTTCCTGTCAGAGCATTATATGATTACGAAGGTGCCGAGGCAGACGAATTAAGCTTTAAACAAGGTGAATCTCTCGTGAAAGAAATTGGTTTTTGAAAAAAACCAAATAATTTATTTCCGTTACTGAATGTCAATTGCGTTTACAGGTGAAGTATTTGAAAAACTGGAAGATGAGGATGAACAAGGTTGGTGCAAGGGTAGAAAGGATGGAAGAGTTGGACTGTATCCTGCTAATTACGTAGACCTGGTGTCTCAGTAATCTAGAAGTTACACCGAATCAACTTATTAATAATTTAGTCATTATAATGGCTAAATAACCACTGAATGTTCGTTAGATTGGCAATGGCGACAAAGACAGATGGAGAATATTGGCATTTTTATGCATTTTGTAAAGTTTTGAAACAAATAGAAGAGGGAGCTTCGGAATTTTTATCAATTGTTTGAAATTATAAAATGAGATGTGTAAAATTCCTTAGACCAAAAGATTCTTTATATTTTATATGAAAAAAAAAAAAAAAAAAAAAAAAAAAAATCAATATTTGAATTTTTAATTTCTGTCCTAACACCAGCAGGCTTGGTCATATTCAAACTAACACTGCAGTAATATTGACAAAAACGTTTGTTTTGTCTCGATATTTTTTATTTTTGCCACCAGACTCGTTGAAAGAAGGAAAGTTTTAAACAATTTTTTTGTTTCCCTTGAGCTAAGCTAGTAAGAATCCATTTGCTGGTTGTAAAAAATACGATGATGATGTGTGTATGCCAATTCTAGGTTCTTAAAAATAAAAATAAAAAATGTACAGTCATACATTTCGTGACTTATTCTTATTAATATTATTATTATTATTATTATTATTATTATTATTGTTATAATTAAGGACGTTTTGGCAGAAGTAATGAGAATTATATTTAATTTATTGTTATTAAAAAATATTGAAATCTAATGTCTATCTAAATGGTGTCATTGTAAATAATATTATTAAAACTATAGCAATACATCAGATATATCTATTCTATCCATAACGAAATATATATTTGAAATTTACTAAAGCAAAGAAGGTAATCAATGGAGTACACAATCGTTTAATCGCCAGTACTAAGTAAACGTCCAAACATTAATGATGATTGAAAAATGAAAGGTCTGGTCAAGTTAGTTTCAGATGTTGAAAGATAATTTGTTTACATATTTTCTTACCCTGAACTAAAGAGAGAAAAGTATCGAAAAACTTTTCTCATTTATTCTGATAACCAGTGTATACTTCTTGCTGATGGAAATGATTCAGTATGAAGAAAAAAATGCGTAGAAATACTGCATTTTTTTGTAGAATTTGTTGATATTTCAACTTTCTCAGGATATTCAGTTGAACTACGAAGCGTTTTTACGATTTTGAACATTGAATTACTTTCATAAATTTCGACTTATGATAAGAATAAAATTTACGGTATCAACGTACTTGATAATTTTTCAATTTTTGATTTTTTTTTTTTTGTTTTTTGATTTAATAGAAAAAGTACGAGCTCGTATGATGAAATAAACATTGAAAATTTTGAAGAAAATGTGGGTAAATTGAAACTTTACTCGGTTTAATCGTATGTATATAGGAATCTGTATGCCTAAAAGTAAATTACGTAATCATCTTAAACCAGCTGTAAGTAATTAGTTCTGGGTGATAATGAGATATAGTTGTGAAATTTTCTTGCTGATGAAAAATGCAAAATGACCAAAACTTATATCACTAAAAATGAAAATATTCAATAACTTTGATTGATTTGTGTTAGTCATTATCGTTCCGTCTGTACGACGCATATAGTTGCCAAATATTAGAGATACAGATACAAGAAAAAATAAAATAAAATAAAAAAAAATCTTCAATTGTACGACGAGAACGAAGTACGCATTATAATACACAATATTTATGTAAATAAAAAGTAGAAAGCAATAGGATTTCTGATGTAGCTCGCGACTGATTTATTTAAACGCTCATTTCGGTAGATCACCAAAATTGTATTGTCAGTAAAGAATATGATTCCATAAAGTTGTTATGTAGGCTCTAGTTTGTGTATAAAATTTATTATAATGTATATCTAATAAATGACCTATATAAAATATATATATTTTTAAAAATAACTATACTGTCTTAAGTAAGTAAGATGATGAGTCATAAAAGTATTATGAAAAATGTTGCATGATGAAACAAAATTTTGCAATGATACATAATTTATGTTACTTAACACAACTGCTTTACAGAACTGGGGAAAAGATTTCAAATGGAAGATATCGAAAAGTTTAGATTAGTACGAATATATGTATGTTTGAATCATAATGACAAAATCTTATTTATATATTTTTTTATTACAAGTAGAAATAACATTAATAATTCGTCGTGATTAGTTTAATAAAGTACTCTCTGACATGGAATCGATAATTTCTCGATCAGTGACTAAAAACTTTACATTTATAGCTGTTGTATTTTCAATATCTCAAATCCAGTTTTATATTGAAATTGGACATCCGCGATCATACAAATTTTGTACAATATAATTATTTCTTCCTCAAAAAAATAACTTCTATTTACAAGAACATCATAGTTATTTTGTCATACAGAACGGTTTTTTTTTCAACTATCAGCATTACACAGAGTCTTAATATTTCTTCGTGAAGTATATTAACGATAATTCTATGAATGACAAATCATAGCATTTGTAATTTTTTACAATTCATCAATACTATAAGCATATGCAAAATATTATTTAATAACGATGATCACATTTGTAACAAAGTATGTACAGTTGACAAGGTGGAAAAGAGACGGTTATTTCTCTTTGGATAATTTGATAATCGATAAACGTTAGATCAAAGTTCTGATGAAAAAAAATTTTATTTGAACATTAAAGGCACAGAGTTGTAACTATTTTTTTTTTTATTAGCCTTCATGTTCATAATACAATTAAATAATTCTCATAAAGATAACATCAACTTTGCACATTGGATTAATTCACAACAGTTAAACGTACTGCGACGACAACTAAAATGAAATAAATAGAACAAAGACGTAACTAAGCAATATCAAAATCATACAATGTTTTGTATGTACATTGATATCTTGTGACTACCTTATCAAGAAAAAAAAAAAACCACATTGTAGTATACAAAAGACCGTTTCATGCATAGATGAGAATTTGGCAATTTGGAATCTCATTATTGGTGATATATTGAACTGGTGACAAAAGATATGATTTAATTATTAATGACTGGCGACGTGTATTTGAAGGTCTTCAAGACTTAGAAAAGGTTTCTCACATAAGAAACAAACGTGAGCATTACTGTTATGTACGTCAAGATGTTCAGAGAGATCTTCTTCAGTCTCAAATGCCTCTTCGCATATGGAGCAAAAAAATTCTGCCTCAGTTTTTATTACCCCGGTAGATTCTTTTTGCCACTCTTCTATAGCAAGTTCTTCTTCGTGAGCTTGCATGTGCAATGTTAGTATTATTTCTGAATCAAATTCCTTAGCACATTGTATGCACTTAAAAATTTCATCTGTCTCTTTGTTATGGTCACTATCGTTAGATATATTTATAAGATTTGGATTATCGTCTTTATCATCACACAGATGTTTCTCCAAATGACTTTCAAGTGCATCTTCAGTTTCTAACGTATCTCCGCAAATTGCACATTGATACTGTTCTTTACCCGAACTAACATCATCTTCGCTAATGTCATTGCAATGTTGTTGCAGATGATCCTTCAGTATTTCTTCGTCTGTAAATTTCTTGTCACAAACAAAGCAGGTGTATTCTTCTTTAGATATAATTTTTTCTTTTTCACTATGTTCGGTGGTCGTCGTATTAGAGTCAGCTGCATGTTGAGCAATTACTCCTTGTGTACTGGTAACGTCTGTGACTTTTTTGCCGCTTTGACCGCGCTCAATACTATCAATATTGAACTCTGATTCGTCATGAGTTTCCAGATGAGAGACTAGCATTTTCTCTGTCCTGAAAGTCGAATTGCAAACGTAACATTTATGGAATTTCGTTGATCTACAGGTATGAACTCTGACTAATCTCGCATCGACAATCTCGTGGCATCGTTTACATCGCATCATACGTGGCTTTTTGGATTTTGATACCACCTCAGATATCAGAGCAGGCTTGTGAGTCTTTTCATGTTCTTCTTTTTCATCCAAACTAGCAAATGTTTGATCGCAAATACTACACAAATGTTTACATGGATTCAATTCCTCCAACTTGATGCTTTGATTCTCATAACTCTTAGAAAACATAACTCTCTTAGTTGCTGGTTTATCAGTTACAGGCTGCAGAGGTATACTTTTAGTCGTAGTATCACATTCTACAGTTTCACAAACCGGCTTTTCAACTCGTCGAAGATTCAAATCTTTAGAAAGCCCTTTTCGTATTGCATAAAGAACTTGTTCCGACAATGATAGTTTTTTCCGACCCTTAGGATCAGATAACTTTTTTACTAATAGCTTGTTTGTTTTTGCTGCCTCAGTCATCAATTTTAAATTATTTTTATAGACTCTTGGAGTAGAAGTTACTATTTGATCTTCTGAAGTTACAGTGTCATCAGAATCTAGATTCATTAGATTAAATGTACGATATTCCACAGGAGAATCAGTCTGTCTTTTTTTTGAAATTGTATTTTGATCTTCGTTGTCTTCATCGTTTGATTTTTGATACTCCATCAAAGGTATATTATTTATTTTATACCTTTTTCTCACCTTACCCAAATCTAATCTCATTAATAAAACTTTAGGTTGAAATATTTTTGATTTCATCGCTGCTTTGACAAAAGCTGGTGAAAAGGTTGATACCTTTTGATTACGAAACGTCCTGACCTTAGTCAGAGGAGTTTTTCTCAGTTTTGATGAAGTTTCAATGTTTTTTCTGATAGCTGTTTCAACTATTGCTTTAAGCTGTTGATCCAATGTTTGGAAAGAATCTTTCGGCTTAGTTTGTGGTGTATCAACATCTCGCGGCATATCTTTGTTAGACAGTTTGTTCTTCATGTCTTTTTCAACAAAAGCAGCCAATTCGGCTTGAACTTTTTGTAAAGCTTCTAATTCTGTACCCTCAACTTCAATATTTAAGCATCTTTCAACATTCCGCTTTTCATCCCCCTCATCTACTGATTTTGGGTTTATTCTTCTCAGTTGTACAGCGTCGATGATATCTGTGTTACGTTCCTGGCTATTTTCGTCAGCTGAGTTCAGGCCGTTTGGATCTTTAGAAGAATTTTGGAGATCAGTTTTATTCAGATAATGGGGTTCCGAAAGTACCAATGTTGACGTAACAATGTAAGTAGCATCTCCAACATCTATTTCGGATCTTATTGGTTGTGGATTAAAAACTGATTCCAGATCTGTTAGACCTTCATTATTTTGGTCTTGCATTACCAATCCCAAACTAGCAGATGCTGATAATGAATTTATACTATGTTCCTTCAAAGTAGATTCTTTCGAAAAGCAACTACTCTCCTTTTTATCCAAAGTTTCTTCCTCTTCATCTATATTTTGGATGCCATTTCCTATATCCACAGAGTTTGATAAACTCTTTATTTCATTACTTGGAACTTTATCAACAATAAGTTTTTTCTGAGATCTTGTTTTATGTTTATTTGCCTCTGCGTCTGTATGGGGAATCAAAATAGAATCGCTATCATATTTGAAACCGTATTCCCCTTTCATATCAGTTTCTAAATTCTTCAATGCTTTAACCAGTCTTTTTTGTTTCTCAACTTCTTTATCCGCATTTGTTTTAGCCCGCGCTTTTTGTACCGGTGATAATTTCGACTCGTTATCTGAAATTATAGAGTCAGTATCAGAACCGTTTCCGCCGGTGGCAGCTAAAAGAGCTTTCTTACGTGCCACCCAACGTTTTGTTAATGCTTTTCGTCTTGCCGTTGCTTTACTACGTCTTGCGCCAAAGTGTTTAATTCTCATTGGAATTAATGAAAGTTTTCGTTGCTGTTCTAAACCTTCCGATTTAAGTTCCATCTTGTTAATATTATCACCTTCTTCATCTTTAGCCAGTAAATTTGAAGCTGATGTTTCCTGCTGTTTTTGCTGTTCAGAACTTTCTTTCAAGTTCGAAACTGTCCAATCATCATCAGGTATGGTTATGTCCTTTACGGTAGATTCAGCAACGATAGGTTCAACGTTAGTTATCTCTAGTAATTGTCTTGAAGGCTTTTCATCCTGTTTAGATTTTTTCTGTAATTGAAACAAGTTGTTGTATCTAATCAGGCAAATTTTCATTATTATAAAACAAGGGTTTCTTTACTAGATAAAATAACACACCTTAATTTAAAAATTTATCACTATCCGTCATAATATTACTCACCGTTATTCCACTTTCCGATAAACTTTCTCCGCTGCTTGCTTGTGATTCGTCATGTTTTCTTTTCGGATTATTTGTCTCTGGCTACAAAATACGATAAATATTAAGTAAAAATATAGATATATTTTTGATTGCTTTCGTTTTTTTTTTTTTTTGTTTTTTTTTTTCTTCTAATTTATCAAAAATGTTACGTTAGACTCTGCAATGATCAAGTTATCATTGGCATTGTTGATCAATTTTTTAGGTTATATACAAAACGGGAATCTGATGTGTCGGTCAGAAAAACTGTATAACATTGTTTAAATAAATGTAATATACGTACAGTCAGGTTGTTTGTTTCAGTTGGTTCCAAATGGGCGAATAGTATCTGGTTTGATTTTAGGAATTGTTCCTTGAATTCGCTCCACATATCCAATTTGTACATACAGACGTGGCAGATTTTATTTGGGAGATCTTCATCTTCTTTTATCTGTATTCAATGTGAATATTTTATTTATAAATTGTTCGAAAATTAATTATGCATGTATACATACGTATAGCATATGAAATTGATGTACTTTCGTATAAATAAATACAAACATACAACGATAGAGGTACACTTGGTTATGTTCTCGACCTTATCAAGTAGTATATCGTCGAAAAGATAACTCATACAACCCTCATCTCCGAGACAAATACGACACTTAGTTTCTACGTCAATAATTTTTTGTTTATTTGACATTCTGCAGTGATATTATGTGAATATTGTAAACGTGCGTGCAATTCCTTGATTTGACTCAACTGAAAAAACACTCAAGTTAATGGCGACGGCGATCTGTAACAACTTTAACAAGGGACCTTTCAATTCTACTAGATGGCGCTAACATCTGTTCTCTGTTGGCTAGAAATCGAACTAAGTCTCAGACATTACAGGTTAGATTGGGTTAGACTAGGTCAAGGTTACTAAGAATTCAATACAGACATAATCTTTAATATATTATTTTATTCAATCTCATGACAACCAATCCTACAATAGAAATGGAATTTATAAAATAATCGGAAAACAAACATTGATCAAATTTACTATCCACATAATCAGTAATCAAATCATAGACTTGATGAAATGTTCAATTTCGACTCATCGAATGTCTCGAATAAAATAGTAACCGGCGAATTTGAAATTCTACAATAAATGGCAACGATAATAATATCATTTTAGTGAAATGATATTATTTAAGATCAGACGTGAAAATAAATGTTAGAAATTTCGAGAAAATAGATCCAGCAAAAAATAAACGACGAAAATGGAACGTGTCAGCTGGTGGATGAATGACACGCGGTTCCAGAATATTCCAGACTTCGAGCATATATACCTGGAGGGAGCAGGACTGCTGAAAAGCGAGAAGACGGAGAGGGAAACAATAGAAGGATACACACTCTCTCTAGCGCGTTTGGTACAGGACTGTCTGGTCACGTGGATCAAATTTTCTGACCAATCAGGTCTTCGAAGATAGAGAGAGGGTATCCTGCGCCTCAGTCTGTCTCTACTACATCTTCCACTTATGGGGAAAGATAGACCGTGCTCCCTCCAGGTATATATGCTCGAAGATTCCAGACCACTCGAGCTATCCAATCACCGCGCAGTCTCATAGAATTTTGTAGCTCAGCTATTGGTCAGTTTTCGATTGGCGTTTAGCAGAAAGCGTTCTACTCTCTACCTTCCTGAGGTTCCTGCCGTGTGCGACTTTGCCGTGTGCAACCGTAAATGCGCCACATTATTAAGTGACTATTTCGAAGTAATTTAACGTATATAATACTTGTTTTAAGTGAATAAATCATTGCCGAACGTGCAGGGATATAAAAACCATTCAATTTAGCCATGGCTGCTATGTCTGTGATTGGTATCGACTTTGGTAATGAGAGCTGTTATGTGGCCGTAGCCAGAGCGGGCGGCATTGAGACGATCGCCAACGATTACAGCTTGAGAAGTACACCGTAAGTTTTAAAAATTTTCTAAAGTAACTCTTCAATATTTAATCTTCAAACTATAAACGCACGCTCGACTGCCACACGTCATTAACTCATCCTCATTTTTGCCAACTCATATGGCTTTCCGGGATACCCTAATCCCCAACATACATACATACATACATACATACATACATACAACTAGCATACATACGCGATTTCGTTTTACAATCAAATGTGATACTAGATAAATACTAATCAATTATCGAGCGTTGGACAGACGTTTAGGAAAAACTTGTATCGAACCGTTACATTGCGGCGATCGATCGATCGAAAAATTAATACATATGTATACATATTATGTACATGTATAATAAATTGATTTGAAAAGGCAGGTTAATTAACACGACTTAATTATTAACACAGTCATCGTCGTTGATCGAAACTGAAACTTCTACTAAATTTCGAAACGAAAATACTCCGCCCGTCTTGAAGCTGCGTCACTCTTCTTATCTGTCAGATCGTTATTTGCAATATAAAATTTTTATTCTTTTTCCTTAAATTTTTTTTCCCCCTTTTTTACCCACACTTTTCCATATTTGGAAACCCTGATTTTGAAGTGATTCATACACACAGGCCGTTTACCTTGTGTCTATTTCTTATCCAAAAATATCAGTTCACAACACATCTCTATACCATTTAAGGATCGTGATTTAGTATATTAAATATACCTAAGTTGTATGTATAGTATAAATGTATACATTCCTAAACGGATAAAACGTTATTCATCGGCGAAATTGTGAATAATTCAACAAATTTCGATCGATACTCTATATGTCTTTATAATTTCACAATCTTTACTATTTACGAATCAGAGAAAAATCGAATTTTACCAATTTCTATTGTTTAAAAATGTATAATCTCTGAAAAAAACAAGATAAACATAAATAAAAATGTCCACACATCGCTTTTCCGAAAATGATGCAGCGATTTTACACTTGCCTCGGATGTTTAGAATATTCCAGAACCTGCCACATTATCTTCTATACACGTTAAAAGCCAATTGATCAGTCTTTTAACTCTATAAAACCCACTATTAGCTGTATTTTGTTAGCTATAGCTACAATCTCTGACATGGTATACTTTGTTCAATAATACAAATGAACGGATATTATCTATGAGTCAACGGATCACTTTCTAGGATAAATAATCACTTCCAGCACACATGTTCTGTTTATTTTATGCATATTTTCTTTGTTTTCTACACGCAAACACATTCAGCTAAGCATAAGTACTATAGTTGAATAATTTGATAAATCACATAGTTACTTTACTATTGTCGTTTTCTTTTTTTTTTTTTATTTTTCTTTAGATCATGCGTTGCCTTCAGCGGGAAAAATCGAATCCTTGGTGTTGCGGCGAAGAATCAACAGGTAACCAATATGAAGAATACAATTTCTGGTTTCAAACGACTTTTGGGTAGGAAATACAATGATCCGCAAGTACAACGCGAGCTTAAAACCGTTGGTTACAAAACGTCCCAGCAACCAGACGGCAGTATTGGAATTCACGTATGTATAACGACCTCAAGATGATTAACTTTCTCCTTAAAATATAGTATATAAAAGTCTATCTACACCGGGCATTATGCCAGGCTCCACACGTTTCTGGAATCACAGATCTTATTTATATCTTATTAGACAACTCGGTATTCCATGACTCAGATTAAACATGTGGAAGAGTTTGGGCGATGCTAAATTTGGCGAAAAGTAACTTTTGAGCACTCTCTTCTTCCTTGTTCTTCCTTTTTAAAAATATTATTGAAAATTTATCACTCATTTTTTCACCCTCTTTAATCATTAGGTACACTACTTGGGCGAGGATCATGTATTTACACCGGAACAAGTAACAGGGATGTTGTTTACAAAGTTGAAAGACATTTCTGAGACTGCTTTACAAACCGCTGTTAATGATTGTGTCATATCTGTACCGTCTTACTTCACTCAAGCCGAGCGTCAAGCATTGTTAGATGCTGCACGGATTGCTGGTCTAAACGTTTTACGTTTATTCAATGAAACAACGGCCACTGCTTTATGCTATGGTATCTATAAGCAAGATTTACCAGCCCCCGAAGCTGCACCAAGAAATGTTGTTTTCGTGGATTGTGGATATGCCAGTCTACAAGTGTCCGTATGCGCATTTCATAAGGGAAAACTCAAGGTCAGCAATAGGAGTTTAATTTTGAGAATGAATTTTGTAGAAAAAACTGATGAAGAGATAGAAATGTTTCAGCTAACTGTGTGAATATTAAAAATTTCAGATGCTGGCAAGCGCTGCGGACTCTCAGTTAGGCGGTAGAGAAATAGATTCTATATTAGCAGAGCATTTTTGTAAGGAGTTTCAAACTCGTTACAAGGTTGACGCCCATACAAATCCTCGTGCCTATTTGCGACTACTTGCTGAGGTTGAAAAACTTAAGAAACAAATGTCTGCTAATTCCACAAACCTTCCTCTTAACATCGAGTGTTTTATGGATGAAAAAGACGTTCATGGAGACTTGAAACGCGCTGATATGGAAAGCATGTGCGCTCATTTATTCAGACGTGTTGAAGCTACACTTACACAGTGCTTCGTTGATTCTAGTAAGTAGATTTCATCACTTGCTATCTCATGTACCTATATTAATATGGTACTCAATCAGCTTTATCTTCTTATAATACTTATTTGAGAAGGATCATTGCTTATTTTCATTGAAGAGAAGGGTTTTTTTTTTACGTTTCAGATAATATTTGTCTGAAATTAATGAACAAAGAAAGAGTCAAAATATTAACGAAACGGCTGTTTAAAATTAGTGTATTATTAAAATTACAGAGCTAAAGCTAGAGGACATTCACTCAGTGGAAATTGCTGGTGGTTCCAGCAGAGTGCCGGCTATAAAACGTTTGATAGAAGAGGTGTTTGGTCGAGGTACATCCACAACTCTTAACCAAGACGAGTCAGTAGCTAGAGGTTGCGCTTTGCAATGTGCAATGCTTAGCCCTGCTGTTCGTGTTCGTGAATTTGCAGTGACTGACATACAACCCTACCCTCTGAAACTAACATGGAATGCTACTGCTGGTGAAGAGGGGTAAGTAATGAAAATGAATCCTTCTTGCAATCACTTCTAGAGCAACAAAAAAAATATTTAAATCAATAAAACTTTATACTTTTATAATTTATTCATTCGCGTTAATTTCTTTAGGGAAATGGAAGTCTTTGAAAGAAACCATCCAGTTCCATTCTCAAAGATGCTGACCTTCTATAGAGCTGAACCATTCTCTCTGACTGCAAGTTATTCAACACTACCATCGACTTACCCAAACGCACATGTTGGTAAGTTTCGGTTATTTTCCATTCTGTTTTTGAAGTTATTCACGTTCGCAGAATTAAACTTTACTTTGAGCAAGTGGGAAAAAATAATATTGTTTGCAATTTTCAGGCACATTTTTGATTAAGAATGTGAAGCCAACACCAGAAGGTGAATCATCAAAGGTTAAGGTAAAGGTACGAGTAAATCTGAACGGAATCCTGACAGTAGCATCCGCTTCACTTGTTGAAAAACGTGAACCAACTCAGCAAGAAAAAGAGGAGGAAGAAAAGCAGCAGCAGAAAGAAAACAACATGGACACTGATCAACAACAAGCTGATCCTAAGAGAGGGATTGATAAACCAGACCAAGAGGCTCAAGCAAATGAACCACCAGCTCCTGAGGTATGATCAGCCAATTTTCAAATTTTTATTTATCAACAAAATCATGCAGCGGAATAATTAGTCCAAATATGCTGGCCCGATGCAATGTTTCAAGTACAACATGCATTTATCATTTAGTGCATGATGTTTCTGTTGAAGGGGATTCGTACGGAGTGTAAATAAGTAAATATATTGCGGTGATTTATTTCTGTGGGATCTTTAGAAGTCTTACGAAAATTATTGTCGTCTAACGAGTCTAGTTTATTAACTGCACTACAAAAAAGACTAAAATCTACTAATCATAGAGCTACTAGTATGCCAATTAAGATAATTATTGACTACTTTTATTCCCTGACAAAGGATTAGAAGCAATAAAAGAATTTTACACGAAGCAGTAACTAATTGTAACATGATACTGGTTTTTAGGGTATTGCATTTGTATCATTTCACTTGATTAGAGTAGATTTAACAATTAAACTATTAAATAAAACCATGCAATCAGGATTCATCTGCATGATTATGTGAGTTTGTTGTGGTTTAGGTGAGTGCGGATAAGAGACGGCGGAATTCTGATGCGGAAGATGGCAGTAGGGGGGTGAAGGGGCCCTCCTATTCCTCAAGGATTCTCTCTTGGCTCAGCTCGGTATGCGACACTCTCTCTACTTGGACCCATACGCATACCTATATTCACAGACCAGATACACGCTGGGTTTTTCAGTTCAGTCCATTTTTGCTACATTTTTATTTCAATTGTTAAGATATTCTCATTTCTAAATTTTTCAATACACTCGAGACAAGTAGGTACCAGGTTGAGAAAAAGCTGTTTTTCAGGTAGGACTAACCAATTGGTGATAGAACACCACTAATCGTGATAATTTACCTATATATATCTTTGAATTACATATACATTTACCAATTATTAGCCATTTGAATGTAAATTTTCTATTGTGCAAAATCCTGGAAAGAATATTAGAGAAATTAATTAAATTGATGTAATAATATAACGCCGCATAACGTGTCTTGCCAATGAATATGGGTCCAAGATACAGCTGTGTCACACCATGTTGTCTGTCTTTTAATATAAAGATATCAACGAGTGAAGAGCAATTTCTAATATCGAATTATTACTCTTAGGTTTTAATTCGTTTATCTAAAGACAGGCAAAATGGCTTAGTTTTCCATTCACGCTGCGTCTCTCCGCCCATCTACTTGTCCCGTGTGGATGCGATATATTTTTTATAACATTAATTGTTTCCTAATGTTTTAAAACAAGACAAAAAAGAAAAATTATCTTCGATGCGTGATAGAGAGAAATAGAGACCAGCATGTGTGAATGGAAAGCTGTCCGAGTAAATGAGTTTTCCCTACCTCGCTCTCTTACCATCCTTATACCTGCTCACACTTTATATACTTTGATTTTAGTCTTTTAGGTTTCATACATTTAGTGTGATGCACTTGGTCTTGTTGAATTGAAACTGTTAATGCTACATCAATTTCATTTAACAAACTTGACTAATTATTTACATAGGTCATCCATTTGTCTGAAATTTCTTTGCCATTTTTGGACTAATTGTTTCTTTCAGGGAGATGATAAAAACGAAGATGGTAAAGGAAAGAAAAAGGGGGTTCCAGTTCGCACTGTTGATCTTCCAGTTGAAGTCAATACCAGCGGACTTTCGCAAAGAGATCTCGATGCCGCGATTGAAAAAGAAGTATGTGATAAATACGTAAAACTTCAATCCTTTACCAATTATTTTCTTAGCATTATTCAACTAGTTTAAGTTAAATGAAATTATTCACTCTACTTTGTCAAATAGTGCAAGATGATTGCTGAAGACAGGCAAGAGAAGGAACGTATTGATGTACGTAACGCACTCGAGGAATACGTTTACGAATTGAGAGCCAAGTTAACTGACGAAGATCAGCTCTCCACTTTTGTTACTGACAAAGATAGGGAAGCTCTTTGCCGAACTTTGGATGAAACTGAGAATTGGCTGTACGAGGAAGGAGAGGAATGCCATCGACAAGTTTATTCAGATCGTCTTACTCGTCTGAAGGTATAGATCGATTTTGAATGAACGAAAATCGATGAATGGCTCATGTACTTGATATTATTTGACAAATAAATTCTTATTACAGTCACAAGGTGAACCGATACGAGACAGGAGAGTGGAATTTGAAGGAAGGAGCCATGCAATTGAAGAACTGGCTGGTGCACTCCAAATCTCAAAGAAAGGATTGGACCAAATTAGACAGAGTGCTGTGGCAGGCGGACGAGACGAAGGAAAATATTCTCATCTGACTGAGGAAGAGATCAGAAAAGTTGAGAAAGCAGTAGAAGAGAAATGGGCATGGCTAGAAGAAAAACGAGCAGCTCTATCCGCGACTCTACGCACGCAGCAGCCACCTGTAACTGTTGCACAAATTCGAGCAGAGAAACAGGTGAGTCTAAACGTTTGGATAATATGGGAGTAGTTATCTATAATTCATTTCAAATTTTGTTTATTGGACTTATACTTGTTATTCCATATGTATAGGCTTCGGACAGCAAATTTTGTTTATTTGACTTATACTTGTTGTTCCATATGTATAGGCTTTGGACAGCAAATTTTGTTAATTTGACTTATACTTGTTATTCCATATGTATAGGCTTTGGACAGCATTGTTTTGCCTATTCTTAACAAACCAAAACCGAAGGCTGAGCCACCAAAAGAAGAGAAATCAAAGGATAAAGCAGGAGATGATCAGAAAACAAATCAGAATAGTCAAGGAGATGGTCATAGCCAGAATAATCAACAGCATCAACCTAACGATGATAAAATGGATGTAGAATAGCGATGAAATTGTCAGACCTAATTATTAACAATTACGCGTATTTTCATAATATCAAATCAAACAAGATACAATATTAGTAATTAAATGCTATACCATCATCCTCATTATTGAGGTAGTCATTGTCATTCTGTCACTTAAGCGCCTCACGTCGTACCGAATACGTCATTTGCTGTTTCTTGAATAACTATTTAATTAAACAATTAAATTACCATATTTCTTTTAAACGCGAAGGATTCGAGTATAATGAACACTTGAAAAAAGAAAACTATACTTAACAGCTACTTTTAATAACTGTGTAATTTACACAGATACGATTTGCTGTTTAATTTCATTTACTTAATGCATAAATTCTCTGTTTTTACTAAAAAAATTTATGATTTAAGTTTGCTTGTATAATGATAAAGTTATTCGATACGATTTTTACGCTGTTCAAGATACTCTGGTGGTAATCCTATTTATCAAAATGGAAAATCTTTGCGATAGTTAACTAGTTCCTTGATTATCGGGTTTTTTTTTTCTTCGTTTCTTTGAAGGTCCGCATGGGATACGATAGTGCCCTAATTATACCAATAGTAGAAACTATTTATGCTTTTTTAGTAAAAGCGTATAAAGGGGAAAAATTGAAATAGTTTTAGTAACTAAATTATGATAGAGGAAGTATCGCTGGCGACTTATGTGTTTAATAATATCTCTAATATTCATTCCACCGTTCCCTGGCCTGTAGTCAGACACCGTCGCATTAATAAACATTGCATTTACGTTACTTGAATAAATTAATATTTGAAAAATCCAAATGCAAGAATTTGTACCTATTTGAATATGCACCGTGGCATAAATAATAATTATCAATCATGATAAAATTAATAAGATACAATAATAGCTATTCACTATGCATGTATTTTACTCATGTATTTGAATCGTGTCGAATCACACTGTTATAAAGAAAAATTAAATTTATAATATCTAATTGAACAAATTAGGTGTAACAGTAGGTCTGCAAGGTTGTATATAATCGCTAAGTAAATTATATGTGTTTGCATTTATTTTTATTGGATTTTTGTTTTTTTTTTCTGTATTTCTCAATACAACACATTATTACTATGGATCCTAACGTTACGAAGTGTAACGGTACGACTTCCTTTAACGAATTTCATCTCTTGGAAATCTAAATTCCAACAGTATTTTTTTTTTTTTCTTTTTTTTTTTTTTTGCCTTTTTTCTCATATTTAAGATTGGGCAGTTTTTTTTCTGTTCCATTTTACTCTGCGTAAATTAAATGCACTGTTCTCTATATTATATCCTGATGTGATTATTTATGCTAAGTAACTGAATAAAGAATTGAAAAAAATACAAAAAATACAAATTATAATAAATATTAGCCCCATGAGCACAATATCAATATTATAGAATCTTTAGAAGTACTTTCCAATCTCACTAGTAATTTCCATTCTTTATTTCTAATGTCAATAAGTTATAGGTGTATAAAAAGAAATTCAGTACCGTATTCAACTTTGCATGTACGATCTTTAGATAAGTACTGAATTTGTACGTCGACGGCGAGATGCGATACCATTTGGCACCCCGTGAGCGGAACAAGCCATATGCAGGGGGGAGTATACCTAGAGATCAGACCTGGACATAGTTAGCCCCTTATCTGCTAGTAATTAATTAATTGTCTTTGCAATCTTTTGTTGGTGAATGATGGACCATTTTCACAAAGACAAATTGGATATTTTCCCAATAATCGCAGAGAAAAACAAACAAAAAAATGCAATCTGGATATCTCCTTCTCTTTTCTGAGGCTTATCCTTTCATCAGAGGTAGCCTAATTCTTGTTCATTTTTCTTGGATTAGGGACAATGCTTTGTGTTTTAGAGGCCCGTAGTTTAAAGAATTTTGTTTCTGGCCTTGTCCCTTTATACCAAGTCCACAGGTAAGTATTTTTCTTGATATTGGGCTTGTGTCTTTCTTTTTTGAATTTTTTGAAATTTTAAGTCGAAAATTGCTGCTAGTATCAGGAGAACATCTGACCGGAGGAGGTGTGCTGAAATTTTTAGCCGTAAAAACCGACAGCGTATAGGCATAAGCAGGCATGCATTCGTATAGATGTGTCTCGATGCCATGCCTCATTCGCTTACGAGATATAAGGAATTTCTGAAATGGAAAACTTTCCAAACTCACCCGGGTGAGTTCGGAGTAATCATATTGAATCTCGTAAACGTAACTCTCATGTGAGCTCTGATGCCTCTTTGAGGGCCACTGAGGCTCTGACCCTCCGTTCAGTTTCCTATAGGCAAACGTTAGTCAAGAGTGGGGGAAGCGGGGTTCCAGAGTATATCAGCTACGAGTCGTTCATCAGCGTTGCAGCGTGCAACACCACGCCTGACGTCAGAGATTTCATGCTCGCTGCTCCATCTGTGGAGCAGACTTTGGAACATCAGCGCCGTTCAGTTTCCTATAGGCAAACATTAGTCAAGAGTGGGGAAGCGGGGTTCCAGAGTATATCAGCTACGAGTCGTTCATCAGCGTTGCAGCGTGCAACACCACGCCTGACGTCAGAGATTTGAGTTCTGTTTAATGCTCGCTGCGCCATCTGTGGAGCAGACTTTGGAACATCAGCGCCGTTCAGTTTCCTATAGGCAAACATTAGTCAAGAGTGGGGAAAGCGGGGTTCCAGAATATATCAGCTGCCAGTCGTTCATCAGCGTTGCAGCGTACAACACCACGTCTGACGTCAGAGATTTGAGTTCTGTTTAATGCTCGCTGCGCCATCTGTGGAGCAGACTTTGGATGATGTACTACTCTTACCGACAATCATGCCATATACCGATTGAACGGGCCAAAGCAGTTTGTCCCTTCGACCGCGAGATGGCGATACCATTTTAGACTCCGTTGGTGGGGAGAGCAGCGACCTTGAAATTGATCAACTGCACCTGCTGTAGCAGGGTCAATGCACTCAGTGGCCCCCGTGGCGTCAAAGAGTTCGCATGGGGGTTGTGTTAATGAGATTTAAAATGAAGACTCCGAACTGATATTTATTCATGTATTTATTTAAACCGGATTACATAGTAACAGTCCAACATAATACTGTATTCTGCAGAGATGCACCGCATCTGTACGCCGTCCGGCCACTTAATCCTAACCTGAAACAAAATACATATTACGAAAGATATTAATTTGCAGCGTTTCAATGGCATTGTTCTTGTACATCGATTATTCTTATATAATTTTACATCAATAATTTGTAGATTTTGATTTTATTATTGTTCATATAATAAAAATAATAATAATGATTTTTATTTAAGTGCATAAACATATACAATGCTGATATTTCATATACATTTTTAAAATAGTTGCATTGCAATGTATTATTAGTAGTATGTAATACAATTATAATTTATATATTGAGATGACCTGTATCTCAAAAAGCAAATAAAGAGACTCGATCAAATGCAATGGGTACATATTTATTAGTTGTCTTTTTGCAAATTTTTTCCAGTCCTAGTCGACCGCACTTTTCCAACTCGCCCAGTTCCAATCGACTGCGTTTCTTAGCTCGCCCAGTCCTTTGAAATTTTAAGTCGACAAATTGCTGCTGGTATCAGGAGAACATCTGACCGGAGGAGGTGTGCTGAAATTTTTGGCAGAAAAAATCGAGAGCGTATACATGAGTAAGCATGCATTCGTATAGATGTGTCTATGCATGTCTTATTCGCTTACGAAATAAGGAATTTCTGAAATGGAAAACTTTCCAAACGCACCCAGTCGCACTTGAGCGCGTTTTCAAACTCACCCAGGTATTAGGAGAACATCTGATCCGAGGAGGTATGCTGAAATTTTTGTCGGAAAACCCCCTTGAGTGTATGCCTAAGCAAGGCATGCCGTCGTATAAATGTGTCTCTCTGCATGTCTCATTCACTTACGAAATTAAGAAATTTCTGAAATTTTAAGTCAAAAAATTGCTTCTGGGATCAGGAGAACATCTGACCCGAGGAGGTGTGTTGAAATTTTTGGCGGGAAAACCCCCTGAGTGTATGTCTAAGCAAGCATGCATTCGTATAGATGCGACTCTCTCTCTCTCTCTCTCTCTCTCTCTCTCTGCATGTCTCATTCGCTTACGAAGTTTAGAATTTTTGAAATTTTCAAGTCGAAAAATTGCTGCTGGTATCAGGAGAACATCTGACCCGAGGAGGTGTGCTGAAATTTTTGGCGGGAAAACCCCCTGAGTGTATGTATAAGCAAGCATGCATTCGTACAGATGTGACTCTCTCTCTCTCTCTGCATGTCTCATTCGCTTACGAAATTTATAATTTTTGAACTTTTAAGTCAAAAAATTGCTCCTGGTATCAGGAGAACATCTGACCCGAGGCGGTGTGCTGAAATTTTTGGCGGGAAAACCCCCTGAGTGTATGTCTAAGCAAGCATGCATTCGTATAGATGTGGTTCTCTCTCTCTCTCTCTCTCTGCATGTCTCATTCGCTTACGAAATTTGGAATTTCTGAAATTTTTAAGTCGAAAAATTGCTCCTGGTATCAGGAGAACATCTGACCCGAGGAGGTGTGCTGAAATTTTTGGCGGGAAAACCCCCTGAGTGTATGTCTAAGCAAGCATGTATTCGTATAGACGTGTCTCTCTGCATGTCTCATTCGCCTACGATGTATAGAATTTTGGAAATTTTAAGTCGAAAATTGCTCCTGGTATCAGGAGAACATCTGACCCGAGGAGGTGTGCTGAAATTTTTGGCGGGAAAACCCCCTGAGTGTATGTCTAAGCAAGCATGCATTCGTATAGATGTGGTTCTCTCTCTCTCTCTCTCTGCATGTCTCATTCGCTTACGAAATTTGGAATTTCTGAAATTTTTAAGTCGAAAAATTGCTCCTGGTATCAGGAGAACATCTGACCCGAGGAGGTGTGCTGAAATTTTTGGCGGGAAAACCCCCTGAGTGTATGTCTAAGCAAGCATGTATTCGTATAGACGTGTCTCTCTGCATGTCTCATTCGCCTACGATGTATAGAATTTTGGAAATTTTAAGTCGAAAATTGCTCCTGGTATCAGGAGAACATCTGACCCGAGGAGGTGTGCTGAAATTTTTGGCGGGAAAAACAAACGCCGTACATACAAGCATGCATGCAGTTGTATAGCTGTATGACTTTATGCGAGTCTCTGTATGCTTAAGTTATTCGAATTTTTCGAAATGTTGAGTCGAAAACTGCTCTCGGTATCAGAAAAACATCTGACCTGAGGAGGTGTGCTGAAATTTTTGGCGGGAAAAATTGGGCACCTTATTGCATGCAACCTTATCATTAGGCTCAGCTGGTTTTTCGATTTAAAATTGCTGTACATCGAAAAATTACGCCGCGTTTTCCTACGATTATTATAATTCACTTACCTCATTCAATACCTGAAATAAAGAGCGACAGGAGGGGGGGGAGTGGAAAATAAAGAAGTAATTAATTATAGGTATATCTGAGAATTTATTGCTGCAGCATCGATACAATATTTCTTATTGTCAATGTATGTAGTACATACAAAATGTAGTTATTTCTGATAAGTAAATACACATATCTATACGCATCGCAAATTATCGAGTATATTTTTGTTTTCTTACTGAACTGAACGGTGGCCTTATTTTTCTGGACGCTTCTGGGCGGTTGCAAGGTCTGCTGTGCCCTAAGTTCGCGCTGATAATAATAAGCAATTCTCTATAATAACTTAAAAAAAAATTGTTCGTTCTTTATTATAAACAAAAAGATACATGAAACCAGTTCAACAATATAATTAAATTGTAAAAATTGAGTTCAGGAATGCTACGTAATACGTTCATATTATGCATATATTTAATTTACAATTCAGTTTAGCGCACAAAATTGTTCAAAAAAAAAAATTTAAACAAGTAGTATATAAAGCCTAATTGGTTTCTACAGTTATTAAATCGAATGGTAACCATTATTTTGTTCCTGTTTTTTGGTATTAGAATAAAATTTCTTTAATTTCACATGTTTATTAACAACATACCTATTTATGTCATTGCACCGAATGCAAGACCAAATGTGCGCCACGGTAAATGCTGTAACTCGAACTTGATAAGAGTTGTTTCCCGCTTATTATTGACTGGTGATTTTATCTTAAGGGCAATAAAACCCATAATACAAATTCTGAATAATTTCGAGTTCCAGTTCACTTCTGCCAGCTATTATTATTACATACGGAACATGACGCAAAGTGATATTTCTCTGCGCCAAGAGCCAAATACTTAAATAAACTGAACTAGTCTATCTTCGCTTGTGTTTTAGGCTGACTGTCGAAGTACGCTCTGTATATGAATGCTCCTAAAGCAACGTGCAGCACAAGGATAGAAACTGCTGCTGCGTATACGTTGCTCGGAATATGATCCAAGTTCAAAAGTCCTGGAAATATACATATGAATTACTTATAACGATACATCTTATTTATTGAACAAAATTTTTCCTCCATATTATGCAAAAATATTATATAAGTATTTGTTAGGTTTCTGTTTCTGAATAGATGAAATATTTGAAAGGAGCTGCATTTTCGATTGCAAAAACTGTAGTTATCGATTATATTTTATTTTTAAGATATTTGACGCTACATCAGTCTCTGGATAAACGGAAGTAAAATATGTGGTAAAAAATTGTCATAGCTTACCGTCAAAAATGAATATTTTTGAAGCGAAAAAGGAAACTACCGGCATGACGATTATAACAATGCAGTGAAAAAATACTGTTTTGAAAACCAGTAATTCGGTGTTTTCCTGCAATCAAATAGTACACAAATAAATAACAGTTTTAGTTTGTATTTAATAAAGTCCTCAACATGATGCATAACGTAAGAAATTTTTTAATTTTTCACTCACACTTTTGTTCGACATTTTCGAGTCTATTATTAACTTCCTTACGTATACGGCCAAATTTTCAATTTTCAATTAAAACATTCACACCTGATACCGAAATGTAGGTGTGTCAGTGTATTATATCATTCCATTCACCGAGTACATAATATACTATCTATCTTCGTTCCCAGCTCGACCTAACAACCAACTTAAGTAATCCTAACCTTTCACCAACGAACATAACCTGACTAGCTTATCGTTAGCGGTACATTCATTTTTAAGGTTTACGATATTTATTTTTATTGTTGAACATTGTTGATGACCTGATATAAGGACTGGCAGGAAGATGATTACATTCATCAATGATTTATATAGTACAGTTTTATTGCAGTTACAAATATACAATAATATAAATTAAGGTTTCGCATCAACTTATACGGTTCGGTGCGAATGACGGCTGTAATATTTGATAATATTCTATTTTGAGCAAAAAATTTTTTAAAATTAAACAACATCATGAGCTCAGAGTACCGACGAGTGCCACGATTGGTTCCTTCGGTCAACTTTTCTGACATACGAATTTATAGATTCAAATTCGAAATCGGAAACGGCATAATTACTCTTTCTGAACAAAATTTTGCATGCCGAATATTTCTCAAAGCGTTGCAATTTGTTTGAATTAACGAGAAAATTACTAATAGAAAAAATCTGCTGCTATTTTACCGGAAAGAACTTTAATGATTAAAATAAAAGATTGAGCAGTAAATAGCGCGTAAATGATTTTCCGAACGGTAAAAATATTGACCCCTTTGGAAGAGTCGGGGCACTGGTGCTTGGCGGTTGGTTTGCGAGAAAGTCTCGGGTTTGTAGAGGGGGTAGAGTTAGATTTTAGGATGCGGCGCGTGTTTGTGCGACCGCCGCTGTCCCGTTGTCGTGAGGTAGCAACGGTGCAAACAAGTTCTACACGTTGCTTGTGCGGTGTGTTTTTTCTCTGTTTATTATTATAAAAAATATCCGAATATCAAGTAAATGATGGCTGTTAGCGAGGCAATGTACGGTATGACAGCATACGTATCGTCAAGTGCATACTACGGTTTTGTACCGCAAAATAATCACAATAATCAGCCGGGAGTAAATTTCGATAGTAGTAGCTGGGACGTGAACATTAATATGAAACCAGCAAGTAACGGAAACAGCCAACTCGCTGGTGGTGCAATGGAAACCGATGACGACAGCCATGACGTTGATCTCGTAAATAACTATTGCGTGATTCCAGAGGCTTTGCGCAGGATTAATCCGGCTGTTTACCATTCCAATTATTTGGACGGTGACAACAATACGATGCCGGGATTCGTCGGCGCCCTCGATCGGCAATCGTGTCAAGATGCCGGGCGGCGTCGTAACCGGAAACGCAACAATGACGGCGAACTGATGCCCGTTGAACCGGATCAATTGAAAAGATTACGAAAAGGTATAACTTTTGGATATCCATATTATTTAAAATTCAACATGTGGCGCGCGGATACGGTGATAATTACGAACGATAATTATTCTATGTATGTATGTACACGTATTTTTATATATCTATTCCTTATTATATACGTAAATATTCTATATAATATACATATATTATAAATTTCTTTCATATACAAATCCTTTTGTTAAGCAAATACATCATTTAATTTCAGCCGAATTATTTAAGGTTTCCGATCTCTTTGGTAGCATGGAGTGTGTTATTTTGTTTTCCAGGAACAAAGAGTGTCGTTGAAATAATATAAGTATATATATTTGGCTAAAAATATCGCTGATGCGAGATATTTTTGCATGTTTCCATAAACGGCTTGTTGAAGTACATTATTAAAAATTCACCGTTTAGAAAAACAAAAGAACAAAAAATATCGCTGAATAGTGAATGAATGAATGAATCGATTGATCGCATAACGAGATTTCACCTTACGACTCTCCAACAGTCTTTATAAAAGTTATTATTATTATTATTTTTATTAAACTGATGATCATGATCAACGGAATGAATCGAACGAGACGAAGATAATTTGAGAGCCTTCCGATCCTTTGTGACTACACCTTACCTCTCTAATCAATAGTAGAGTAAAGCACCCAAGTTGCTCTACTCATCGAATGAGCCAAGTAACTAAAATAAAGTCGTTTAATACATCATTAATTTTTATTAGAAAAAAAAAAAATTTAAAAAAAAAAAAAAACAAACTTGATATTCATTTCTTTTACATTTTACACAATAAATTTCAATTCTATATTGCATTAATTCATAATAATTATAGAGTATACAGTAACCATATCAAGATATTGTACATACGTAATTGTAAAACTGATAAAATTCATTGAAATTTAATTATTATACAAGTTTTTCAAACAAGACCTTGAATATAGAATTAATTATTCGTTAAAATTTTTGCTTCATCTCACACGATGTCACGTTAATTAATCGTATTTATTGTTATTACAAATAACGAGAAAAAAATTTACAAAAAAAAACAGAATTTCTTTTATTTTTGTTTCCACTTATTTTTTCTTTTTCGTTTTTTTGAAATGAAAAATATAAATTAAGCGCTCAATAAGAGAGTATTTCTTTTCAGAGGTAGTGGTAACGGCGGCACTTACCATGGTAGAGGATTCGCAAAAGATGGTGGATTGGCCAAGGTGTGTGATAAGTCGCCACGACTGTGCATAAATAGAGGAAAATATTTCGTCCAGGATGAGGATGAAGAGAGAGAGGTGGAAAGGGAGGAGGAGGAAGAAGAATTAGCTACGGTTCAGAGCTGCTGCTGGGCAGCAGGTAACCATAGTTCTCTAGTTAATGACGATGATAAATATAAAGATAAAGATTTATTATTAAATGGCAATTTAAAGTTGAGGAGAGATTTAGTAAACGATTTAGAGTATGAAAAAATGTTGTTAGAAACTCACGGGTGCTCGGCTTACCATCATCAGCTATTTCAATCAGAATATGGAATTGCAGAATCCGAATTTTAGACTTTACATATGAACACTCAACGTTCAATTGTTCAACAATTTCTTATTCATATATTTTTCCTACCATTTTAACCGTTTGCAATTGATATTTAATATTAAGTGACAAATTATATGTATGTATTAAATGAATAAATATTTACTTTTCTATGTAACAGATATTATACTGTTTCGTGTAATCTCATTTATCCATCTACAATTAGTCTTAAATAATACCTTTCTTATTGTTTTCCATTATAAATAACTTCAATCAGTATACAATATTCATCGTTAAGTACTCTCGGTAATGAGTAATGGAAAGAAATATCGAGAAAAGAAGACTAATTTTTTGTAACAACCACAACACAGTTAGCAGAGGTCGGAAGCCACGTCACAAAACATCAATAGCTTCTAAGCTACAGTTACATAGTTTTTTTTTTTTTTTTTTCTTACCTAGTTCCTCGAATTTCAGGCAAAATAATTCTGGTATATTATAATGGAGAACTCGAGTCTTGCGAAAGTTCTCAGGCCTTATTCCTTTTCCTCTTAGACAATAGGCATGGGATTGTTATTGAGAATAAAAAGTTTAGCAGCACCAAAGTCATGGGATGAATGTGGATAGAAATTAGGCTGAAAGTTTAGATTTCAAGCAGATTCGTTTGCCTGATGATATAGCCGAGTAGGAACTCTATCAAGTCCTATATCTTCGCTTCTTTCTCCCTCATCTTCGAAAGATTCCATTTCCGCGACCAAATCTGCTATCAAAGCACTAGCCGAAGCTGTTGATGTATCTCCACCTTCCTCAATGCCATGATCTTCATTGGCAATCTATTCCAATGATCCAGTTTTAGTAGGGTAGAAATAAAATAAGGTAACAAAATAAATATTATAGGGTAGAAAATACAATAGGGTAGAAAATAAAACTACTGGTAATTAGTGAAATTATGTAGCAATGAAGAAATTTACCTGGTGATTGTGAGATGCTTCGGGTCGAGATTGATCAGCTTCTGCTAAGTCTTCATTATAGCCAGGAGTGACAGAAACTGATGTACTAATTTCTACCTCTTCAGCTTGAAATCCTCCCTGTAAGATGTAAGGTCGTTGATGCTTTACTCCAGATAATAATGTCCATTAGAAATGGACTAAATAAGTTTTTCAGAAGTTAAGATCAACAGAAAGAAAATACTTTTAATAATAAAGAAAATAAATAAATAAAAGAATTTAACATCTTTTATTAAGAGATTCACTGTTTATAAGTCATAATTATTGTTTCGGCTAACATAATGCGGCTCAAATTGTTTCACTGGGTATAACTCGTGTTTAATTCTAAGTTCTCATTTATTCTTACCACATTTTCGAATACTGGTATTACTGGCAATAACGGTAGAGGCAGAGGCAGTGGTGGCGGAGGTAACGGAGGTGGGGGTAGCGATGAAGTTCCAACTGCTTGACTCACCGCATTTGTTCCTGCATTGTTCAGAGTTCCTGTATCAGAATCTTCATCGCTTGATTGACAACTCTCACTAGCTGTCTGATCAGTAGTTTCATTTTGTAGCCAGCCAACCTGATTGATAAAAAAAAATACATTTCCAAACATTAAAATTTCAATAAAAGTATTAGTAATTATACTATAATTATTACCAAGGGATTGTTTGGCGAATGTGAGTCCCGCAAAGCTCTTAGAGAACGTAATAAACGGGGACGCAATCTGTGATCTTCACAAATCATCGTCACTTCTCTCAACACTCGAACAAGATAGCCAGGTCTTGAGGTGTTTACAGTTACCAGCGAAGCGACTGCTTCACTCATCTCATCGCTAGATCAGGATAATTAGGATTGAAGTACAATTCAATTGTATAACTTTAACGTTTTCTGTATATGTTATATCAGTAGCTTTGGTAACGTATTCAGAAAATAGGCAGCATTGAATGTTAGATTATTTGTTAAAACAAAAATCTCACCTTAGTTGACGCAGGCAAACCTGACCGTCGTTATTTGCAGGTATTAATCTAGCACAAGCAGACTGTGGTTCATCAAAAAAGTTATCTACATGCTGAGATGTTTGTTGTTGATTCGTATCGTTGGCCAATACATTGCTAAGGCTGCTTCTTGAATGGACAGCTTCTTGTTGCTGGAAATTAGACTGCATCTGGAGATTTTGGGGATACTGTGTCTCCGCAGTTAACAATGTTGGTAATGACAAATTCTCCAATCCGTGTTCTCGATTACGCTTGTCTTTTCTTGATCTAAATTAAACGTCATTAAATATGAGAGATTTTTTTCCAAGTTCTAGTAGGTTTAAATTCAAAATTTCCACTTATTGGCCCTAAAACTCAGTAGTTTTGATTTTAGATAATAAAACTATGCATACGTTAATCCAGAGTTGTTTCCTCCACCGGATGTGGTACTTGGAGCGGAAGACACAGTATTTGTAGCTGGGGTGCTAGGAGTTGTGTGCGGATTCCGATCCGACGCAGTCTTTCCATTCACCGACAACAAGTTCTGCCTTGAGTAACTGAAAGGGAACAATCGCCAAACCCAAATCTCATGCGTAAAACATTAATTTTTTATAATCTGTTATTTAAGAATATTTATGGTAAGTATAGACTGGGTCGTTTGATTAAAATCTCCCATACAGATGGTTACTAATTTAGTGATTGAACTAAATGATCGAATCGTGTTAAAAAAAAAACCTTGATAGATGTTGCTCGGAGTTGTTGTAGCATTTACTGATATGCAGAAAAAAAAACCTATAGAGAACACAGTAAATGCAGTAGTTTTGACGAATACGTTTAAAATGTTAGTGATTAGGTAAAAAGCCAAAGTAAAACACTCTGATTAGAATTTGAATAAAACTAGGCAATAGGTAAAATATAAACCTACCTAAAACCCTTTACAATTGAATAATTTTCAATAGTCAGTAAACATAAAGCAAAGCTTTTGAAAAAACAATTTGATTTCAGCAAGGGTAAAAGAGTAAATAGAACAGTAGACGAAAAAGAATGCAGAGAAAAGGGATTTATTATATCATTCAAGTCAAAGAATTACAATATATTTAAATTTTTACTATCAAATTCGAGACAGTTTCACTAAGTTGCAAGTTTTGTAAATCAATTTGATACATAAATATTGAGATAAAATCGTTAAACAGAATATATCGTTTGATAATAACTAAATAATAAATTAAAAAGATTCTTTTCCTCGAAAACACTCAACTACTAACTAAGATTCGTATTTCAAGGGGGTGACTAACTTACAAAGGATCCTAGATAAATAAAACTCTAATATTGTATTCAGAAGAACGAAAATTAAATAATAAAAATTATTTATATACACAAATACATAAACCAAATCAACATCTATTTTTTATATATATATACTCGCAGCCAGATTATCGAAAGTTTAGATATGATGAGTGTTTATAAATGAAATAAAAATTCATTGATAAACCTTAATTCAATAGATGAAAAACAGCGAGAATGATTGAAACTGAGCGATTTAATTCAGTTCCATTCTAACATGGATATTAATGACTATACTCTATGAACCTGCATAAATATTTCTCGAATTACCTTCTAAAGTTGTCCCAATAGTTGTTGGCTCTATTCCCAGGTGGAACTTGGTTGTTCAATTGCTGTTGCTGTTGGTGCGGAGGATTGGGTACAGGAACTTGTACAGGTGTAGGTAGAGCGACAAGATTAGGTAGCGAAGAGCTAGGAGGTAAAGTTGTGTCCAATGAGCTGCCGTTATGATGTACAGCCCTGGTCAAATTCGAATACTCTTCTGTGTTTCCCACATTGTTATAATTGTTGTTGGTTCGTAACTGCTGCTGTTGGATTTGTTGCGGTTGTCGCAACTGAACTTGTAGCTGAACAATAGCTGCTCTCATAGATTGCAACTCTCGCTGTTGAGCCCATAACAATTGACAACATTGTTGCATGGTCATCCCCATCATTTGTAGTTGTTGAGCTTGCGAGCCCAATAATAGCTGGCGATAATATTCAGCTGTACCCACCACTCCTGCTAAACAGTATTTATTCCGTCGATTCTTAATTGTGCAATATAATAAAATGCTTATTTTTTCATTGTTTAAAGGATGACGGGGAAATAGACGAATTTTTAAGCTCACCTTGGGGAGGCTGATCGACGATTCCAACTGGCGGAGGTACTCCCCACCAATTTCCGTTCAACGTAGTCATATTTGCGTTCGCTCCAACGTCTAATAAATTTTCTGACGTTGATACGCCGTCCACGCTTTGGTCGTTTGATTCTGCTGCAAAAAAATGCGGGATAATTGATGCAACTTGCATTTTTATATTACATAAATTCAATAAATTTCATACTAACCAGCGGTAGGAGTTGGCAGAGGCCACAAGTTTGCTGCTACACTAGTCTGACTTAGCTGAGAATTAGTGTCTCTAGTACCACCCCAGTCTCCACCACCAACATCTTGATTCACGCTAGATGAGTGTCCCTGCTCCTAGGTAGAAGATATTTGTTAAAAAACAATTCACAAGTTATGAACCGATAATTTATAAATATAGAAATTAAAACCTTGCGCATTAATTCTTCTAGCTGACGTCTTTTGGCCTGTGCAAGTTGCAGTTCACAGCGTTCATCATTGCTGTTATTATTAGTATTATTGTTGCTTTGTTTCTTCTCGGTAATACTAAGCCCGAGAAGTGAAGGAGGTGGAGTTGAATTGGTCACGATTGGAGTGGGGGTCGTTTGCTTCAGACGCTGTAATTCGGCGCGGGCTGCTTGCAGCAATACAGACTGTTCTCTGAGCTCTCTTGTAACAGCCTGTTGGAAAAGTGGATTCAACTTTTAAACAGAAAGCCAAACTTCTCTTATAAAATATCATGTGTTGACCAAAAAACATTTAGTTTAAATCATTTAAGGAACTGGTTCAACTATGGTAACAGAATTAGTATTATTCTAAAGATCCCGTCAATTCTTGAGAATGAAAACTCACTTGAACTTGATCAACTGTTGGTCTTTCTATTGAATTCCTTGATTTTCTTCTCATAGACTCGTCAGGATCGCTTTGACGATCGATCGAATTGCGAGAACTATTAACAGGCACTTCAACTTGAATTTCTTCATCTGCTTCTGCCTCAACTTCAGAATCTGAAGGATTGCGGTCTCTAGTAGCTTCCTTCATCAAAGCCTTAAGATGCGCGAGCTGTGCTTTCATCGCATCTAATTCAGCTACTTTATCTCTTCCCACTGCACGCGAACCTTCAGAGCTCTAAAACCAGAAAATTTTTCAAGTAAATGATAACAATAAAGTAGTAACTTACTCTTAGCAAAATTGTCATAAAGTATTTGATACTCACACAGCTGCCTCTATCAGAAGAGTCAACAGCTTGTAGTTCGGCAACAAGATGATCCATACGTTTCTTTTTGTTTTGTAGCTGAGCTAACTTTCCTCTTAAAGCAGCGTGTTCGGACTCCAGTTGGTCCGAATGAGACTGTCCTTGGTGTGGCTGTCTCTCAGATCCTTCCCATGGACCATTCCCTTGTTCTCCTTGTTGTAAAAATACTTGTTGGGCTTGACGTGCTTCGTTCAATCTTTCCCTAGCACGTAACTGCATTCCTAACAAAGAAGCTTCTTGTTCCTGAAGTTGGGCAAGCTTTCGTTGAGTTTCTTCTACTTTTCTATGAAGTTGAGCCTCCCGACCACCATCCCCGAGTTCATCGCCTTCCCCGTTCTGAGTTGAATAAAAAAAAAAAAAAAAAACGAAGTTTGGAGTCAAGTGAGGTGAAATTTGATGATAAAAATCTGCAAATTAGTGTTCAGTTTTTCAAATAATAACGCACCATGCAGTTAGGATTAGTCAATATGAATCGCTCTTGTAAAGTTAGGACATCCATTAAATCACTGAATCTTCTCATCTGGTCTGACCGCTGCACTGGATGATCGCCAGACTAAAATCGCATGCAAGTTTTTAATGTACAAAAAAAGATATTAGTTGACGAAAATGTTCAATAACCTCATCAGGGATTCCCGGATTTTGATAAGTCTCAAGTAGTTTGGCCAATTTTGTTTCACTGTCATAAAGATCCTCCACCATTTTAGACAACTTGTCATGTTGCGTAATCGCTCGCTAAATCAAATTCAAGTCAAATATCATATGCTTAAGGTCTAAACATTCATACATACACATCAACATTAAAGAATAAACCAAAATACTAACTGGATCACTCGATTGACTCAGCGAATCCATCATCGTAGAAGTCACCCTTATGTAGTCTCGAATTTGATTTAGCCGACTTTCCACTTGCCCCCTGTCTGGCTAATAAAATAAAAATAGTCATCATATTATTACAAGTATATAAATATAAAAACAAGTATATAAATCATAGACTGTACAGCCTTCTTTCCACTTGAGCTAATTAAGGCCAGCCTACCATTTTATCTACATTGGTAGGTTTACTACCCTGCGAAGTTGGCGGAGGAGATTGGGTATGAGAGTCTGGTGCTGGTGGGGCCATTCTTTGCCACTGAGAACGTTCTTCGACTGCGTAGTTACGCTGCTGGCTACTGCACTCTAAAATTATTCATAAATACGTCAATCGAAGCGTCACGTCCGTTTTAAAATATATCTTTAGCCCAGACTATGCCAAGATTTCCGTAAAAATCAATTCGGGATAAACTGATGGAATGGAACCAATGATTTATCATCAATATCTGAAAATTGATTCATCAACAAAAATAGAATAAAAGTTTAATACCAAATTCTGCCAAGTCTTGGTACCCGATCGATGGTGCGGAAGAAGTGGATCGTGTGTTACTGTTTTTTTCTGATCTATGCGGATCGGTAACTAGGTGCCACTCCAGCTGTAATAATGAATATCGTATAAATGATTAATCTATGATTAATTGACAAGCGATATTCATCTTTAGGATGATAAAATAATACGAAAAGACCTCAAATTTGAAATTTTTTTTTTCTCTCAATGCTCAATTGATCGGATTAAATTACAAGATATCTGAACTGGCGTGGTTTTGCAGCTAAGAAGGCAAGCAGGACTAGATTTCCGTGTCGGCAGTCGGTATATTCTTAGCGCTAAATTCTTCCCCCACTATTTCACACCCTATTTATAGACCGCTCTTAAATGTAACGCAGAGACTTACCACCCGATATATACATATAACGTAAAGTGTGCTACGTCTTTTATTCAAAAACAGAAGATTTGAAAAAATGTATCTCGAAAGAATTGGCGGACTATTGTTAATCAGGAAACAGGTTGTTCTTTGTTTTGAAATTTTTTTTGGCTTCTACAACACCTGCTGTACCCTCATTTGCTTTTATATCAACTTAATATGCATTTAGAATTTTATCATCTCAATTCATTGAGGGACTGATGTTTCATTTTCCAAAGTGAGGAAAGTTTAGAGCTAACCTCAAAATTGGATCAAAAAAACAACAAATAAATTCAGACTTTTCGTAAATTTCGACAATCTGACTGAGATTTCAAATCGAAATGAATATTACTTCAGATTTAAGATACGAGATGCATTATACAAAGGTTAGTTTAATTTAATGTCAATGTAAAAAAAAACTTACCAAATTATTCGGTTGGTGTAAAACATCTCTGTGATCTGTTGGTCTGGTTATTATCTGATTGCTGTTAGATCTTTCTCTGTTTCTATCATTTCTTCTGTTACTTTTCGGTACGGTACCTGTATATCGAGGTCCGTCGTTTACACCAGGTGACATTATTGAGTTGGTTATGTATCGGTACACGACCGAAAAAGAAAAGATATGTTTACGTAGAAGATGTTGTGTTCGAAAGGTGCAAATCAATAGTTCGACTGTGTTATTTATTTTTTTCTTCTGTATTTTCAAAGTTTTATGTCCTTGTTATTTGTTGTTAGGTGTACACATGTATGCGTAGTTTTTGTTAAGAATTTTTTCATTCATTTTTCCATTAGTTCGGAATTATAATACGCGTCCGTTTGAGACTTTGCAGTAATTATTCGATATCGATCAGTCGCGTAAGACGAGTACTTGCTAATACGGTTGCACTAGCGATTCAAAACTATAAATAAATATCGTCGTCACATATTTTTTGTACACCAAACTCGTCCATTTTGACAGAATAGTGACAGTAGCTACGATTCAGACCGGCCAAGGCGGCCATTTTTAAAAAACACTGGTTGTGTACTACTCAACACAAATCTGGCTAGAGACGGATCATATCCGTCACGTTCAGTCGTGATGTTAAAATTCTATTTACAATTATTTCGTCGGAGATAGTTCATAGTTCACATAATTAATAAAATAATATTTAATATGCTTGCTGAGTATATACTCACGTCATGCATTCCAATCCACACTTCCGAGAACGTAGTGTTATAAATTACACCAATTTTGATTAGCTATGTTCTTTATTTGAATTTAAATCAATTACAGATTTTCTGCGTCCGAAAAAGTTCATTAGCGTCATCACTGACCGGAGAATATACTATATTATATAAATATATTCTTTAGTCACTCAGACTACTCGATATTTCAAAAGTAATGGTATTGATAAGAGAGTTATAGTTGAATACATTATTTAGCTCCTTCTCAAATCCAGAATCATTTTATTTCATAAGTACGAAATGTATAATAAAAGCGTATACACATACCTATAATGGATGTATAATTATAGATAGAATGACATTAAATGAATATTTGAAACTAGGTACAGGTACGGGGATTTGTTTTTATTTTAACACTGGTACATCATAGAAAAAGTTACCGCTATCATTTATTGCTATAAATATCATAGTATATTGTGCAAAACGAGTATTGTAATTATATGATACTATACTTCATGTATATAAATTTTATGTAGCATGAGGTAATAATATATTATTATCATAAATATGAATATTTCAGACCAAGGGTTTATGGACATTTTCAAATAGATATTGTACATATATCAATATAATAATGCTCAGTGTGTGAAATAATAAACTAAAAATGCTATCATCTTTTAATAATAACAATAATTATAATAATAATAATAATAATAATTATAATAATTACAATAATAATAATAATAATAAAACTATGCATCAAAGCCATTTATCATGTTTTTTTACATGCTATAATATTATGATTTGATATATTTTATTATACTCGTATATGTGTGTGTATAGGTAGTATTATTCCTTAATTATAATTATGAACATTTTTGTGAAAATGGGAAATCGTCACATTATACGTTTATTGTGTACTTCACTCTCATTCGGTTGGTAGAGATATTTCTATTTTCGCGAAAAAAAGATAAAGTTACATTATGTATATTTACAGGATGTAATCATCCCGGCGTCATTCTATCATCATGAACAAAGCGCAAGAGAACACCATCCCGAAGAACTGTAATGAATAAAATATAAATGTGTAGTTCTATTGTGTAAAAGTCCTAATTTCTAATATTATAAGAATATATTATTATATGTTATCATCTAGCTTTATGAATCTGTAAACTTACCATCAAACAGGCCACAGCAATTCCGGCCCCGCCGATATAGGCAGCATGTGTTTTAATATAATTTGCAGTATTATTCAGGCATCCTCCTGTCCACGTGTTCGATGGATTTACTTTATCAGGCCCACTGCTACAGTCTAATTTCTACAAGGAAAAAATAACACGTTTTTCATTTAATAGGGGTATAGGAATACTTTGTGTTGATATTATATTCAATGATTTCGAGTTAGTTTTATTCCATAAAAATTCTAATAGATTAAATAAGTATTTATTACATGTCCTTGTGATGATTCTTTGCAACAACTTGCAGGTACTGAAAGACCAATTTCTCCCCAGTCATTGTAACGTGTCACACCGCAGCAGTGAAGCTAATTTTTAGTAACAGAAAATAAAACGATCAATTTCAATCACATCAGTTTTTCAATTCATTTTCCTAAACATTCAGAAGCGAAATAAATTATTTTTAATTAGTTATGCGATACGAAATATTTTAACATACTTTGAAACCTTTAATCAATTTGCAAAACGCGATTCTACCGACTTCGATCAACATTTCGTTTTCTCGTTTTATTGTGCCTTGAATTCAAACTAGCTATTTCGAGTTAGAAATTTTTTATACTTTTATAAACCGACTAGAACCGTATAAATTGCTCGAGTTAAACTTGTCGTCATTAAACGTGATAGTGACCTGACATGCGGCATATACCGCCTCCAGAAATTGAATTTACCAAGTCTTCCTAAACAGTGGTATTATTAAGGAAATGGTCGATTAAAGTCTTAAAGGTGTCACGAAACTAGTTATGGTAATCATAGATATAATAAAAGATATGACTACATCATATCGTGGAATTTCCCTAAACATGGTCGGTATAATTCTTAGATAATTTAAAAATATGTTTATTTATCAACAAATTGTTGATACGCAATTTTCTCTAGTATAACAACTTTGACATTTACATTATCATTCAAAAAACGTATTATATCTTCGGAGAAGAATAATATATTTCAGTCAAATTATATGGAATAATCGGACGCGAAAATAATGCAGTAAAACTTACTGTCGATTGAGTGATGTCCCAGGCATCCCTAGTCACGGTTCGCGAGTCATAAGATTTCATCGAAGTATACAAGTCCTGTTCAAAATTCGTCTTTACCTTCTCGCGGAATACATAGCCCAATACTCCGCCGATTAGAACCGTGACAAACAGCAGGAGGACTATGATGAAGTACTGTGGATAAGGAAATAAAATATTTTCAATGGTCATAATTATATACCTATCGCATTTTTATACGTAAAAATCATCTCTGCAAAATGAACAAGTTCCATATTCAATTACAGATAAATGTTTCTTTACGAATTTCTCTATTTATATAGTTTTAAAATTGAGGATATACATTACGAGGTAATTATAATGATCAAAGAATATAATAAAATGAAACGTGTATTGCAATTCCGGTGTACGTTTGTTGGGTTGCAAATCCTTGCGTCGCATACCTATATGTGTCTGAATCGCGATAATTTATGCACGTGGAGTTCCGTAACGTTGTACAAATTTTCATTGTTTGATAGATTCTGACATATGCATATTAGTCGATTCTTGGATTAGCAGGTAATTTTCATACGTTACGCAGCTGAAATTTCATTTATTTTCTACTCACGGTCAGGAGCATACACTTGATTTCTCGCGATGCTCCAACACATCCTAAGAAAGATACAAGGGTTATCACGATCCCTCCAACGAGTAAGATGTAAACAGCCCCAGTGAGAAGCTTGGATTCAATAAGCTCCGAGATTAATGCCACGTTGTCGACGAGTGACCAAATACTTAGTCCGGTGATAATTACACCACCGATCTAAACAAGGTCAGAAATTCATCAGCACGAAATTTAGGTTGAACGATATTTCTTGATAAATATTTATCACAATGAAAGTTTTGGCACGATTATTATTTCGAATTTTTATGATCTAATGCAGCAGTGAGGGAATTCAAAATCTTGAATATCATACAATTTTTCATTGCAGGCTATAAATAAAATACATAAATAAATAAATTTTTGCGCGAATTGACGGGTATAGCCAATAAAAACAACTGGAAATTAGATCATGAGAATTAATAGGTGTAAAAACTATACATTGAGTTCAATAATTAATTATCGTTACATTGCTTCATGCGGTCGTCGACATACTTACGAAGATTATAAAGTTTGTAAAGAATAGAGAATATTTCATAAAACGACCGCAGCCGTCTATCTCAGTGCCGTAGCCCATTCCTGAGTATTATATCTGTTGAGCTGAAAACCATAAAAGTATAAGAAAAAATCTTTGATTCGTTTAAAGCTCTTTCAATAATAATTATATTCTGTTTGTCTGATCTGATAATTCTATATCACGACGTTAATATATTTAATTTTGTATATCGTACAGACATGAAACGATTAACATTGCAGGATAATATAAAAAAAACGCACACTTTCTATTGCAAGAACGTGCAGATTCAGCGAATACCGGAATAATTGTAATGTCATCCCCATTGTTTCGTAAGCTATTAAATTAACATTATATATTAAAGGCTAGTTCAAGTCCGGCTTAGCCAACTGACCATCCATCTATGATGAATGACGTACAATACGTGTATTACATCCATAAATTCTTCATGGGTGGAAATTGTTTTGTAATTTCGTGCGGATGGGTTGACGTAATGGTCGATGGTTAATTACATACAATACGTAGCCAGACTTCGTATGTATCATCATCGCAAGTGCACGACTACTGATTGCGAATATTTTCTAGGTTGTCCCTCCCACTCGCAATAATAATGTAAGTGACCGTGGTTAGTAAACCGTAGTTAGTTGCTCGTCCGTAAGAATAACGTGTTATTTATGGTAAAATCATCGTTGATCCCCCGAATACAACGTCATTACTATACGTCGCGGACGTGATCTCAGCCCTTGGTAGATTTTTTTTTCATAGAAATTCAATGGGTACGTATGACTACATTTCTCTTTCATTTTGTAATTTCTTTTCTCTATATTGTTGATTAGGAAAGTACAGGAATCTCGTAACTTTACTTCTACCGCATAAAATAATTTGGATGAACAACGGATTAAATTTTGTTTTTCGATGGAATTGTAACATACATATCTCCATCCGTGGGTTTCGGATATATGATTGTATAAACTCATTTGTACATGAGATAATGCGACCGAAACCTTCGTACTAAGTACAAATTAAAATGATGAATCATAGTTTCATTTATGTCTGATGTTGCTCATGACGTTATAATATATGTATAATAATCTGTACCATCGGCCGTCAGTATGTTCTTTTCATCCTTCAAACAGTGAATAATATAAGCTCGATTCGTGCAAACAGGAATGTTCGTTCTATGCAGGTAACAATAATGAACGTAAGAGGAGGAAAGTAGAAAAAAATAAAAATGAATAGACCTGAAAGAAATCGCGTTTCGAACTAACGATTCCACTATCAGAAATTCTATGCACTCCTAACTGGATTCTATAGATAAATATATTGTGCGGATATATGCATGTATGCAAAAGGTGTGGAGTTGTTTATATGTGCAAAACTTGTCAAACATCCCGTCGACTGTAACTCGGTCAAAGCTTTTTCTTTGTTGAATTAAAGTGGGGACCATTGAGTTACATATAGTTTGTTCCCACCTTGAAAGGGTCCTACGCTTCGATCGCGTCATACATAAATGCGTTGTAGCCGCACAGTAGAATGCTGCACCGTCTGACTTTCACGATACAGGGGAACGGAACATAAGAGACGTAAAAGAAGACATACTATATCATTAGATTTGTATAGCGATTGGATGAAGCAGATCTTGAAAACGGCTCGGAACGGGATAATATATGGAGACGGATAAAAAACGACAGGTATTATACCTGTAAAGATCATACATTACGCTCTACCACAAAAAAGGATTCATCATGCGGTACATACAAGCGAGAAAGAGAAAAAGAGAGAAAGAAAGGAAGAGAGAGAGTGAGAAGGAGAGAGGAACAGAGGGACCAACAGACCGTGAGAGATGGACGCCGAAAGTTACCCAAACCGAGGTCATCAAGTTTTACGCGTTTTACGGCGTACGCTGCGAGCGTAGTAGGTATAGTACAATCACGATCATAGATATGGAAATACATATACTAGGTATTATCCTACTATATTACTATGGGAGTAAGCCCGATACATAAATACAATAGAGTAGGTATACGTGCGTGTACCTGTACTTCAAGCGTACGGGCGTTACGTACCGATTGTCGAAAGCGTCGAAAGCGTCGAAAGCGTCGAAAGCGTCGAAAGCGTCGAAAGCGCGCGCTGTTATTGTATGTAAAAGCGACGCTATTCCTGATGAATTCTTTGTCACCTGGATTATCTTTTAAGGACGAGTGAATTATTCGATTACACAATAATACGTACTACAAATCAAATCGTGGGTAAATTTTAACCGCGTTAAAATTTTAGCTACCGATATAACGTGTATAGGCGTGACCCACGCCGCGCCGTATTGTTTAAAACCATTCTAAAATAGTATCTGACTTAAAAATAGAGAAAAAATTTCCCGCTCTTCATTTCCAGCAACAGTTTTTAGAGCTTCTGGAACTTCTTTTCGTTGGCATCGTAGAATATACACATAGGTCTTATTATATACATATAGTATATTTACATAGTTATATTCACGACCCATATTTGCACATGCATGTACATTATACCTATAGTATACTTTTGAAACAAATTAAAAGGGTTCAAAAAAAAAAAAATAAATTAATAAATTTACAGTGGAAAATATGATTTCTGATTTACCGGATCGCTCACCTTTTTCACAAAGCTTCTGATATCTGAGTTAACTCAAGAGTAATGAATAATATCAACACTACTGATTTCGATCAACAATGATATTATGATGTTATGAAACTTATCAGGATAACACGCACACCTACTTCAACGGGAACCAGGATCGAACTGGAAGAACTGAAAGAACTGAAGCTACTTTCGCTGTAACGTCCAACGCTCACATATACCAGTATAATTCGTATATATTAGTACTACTAAACTTAACAATTCCTCAGCCTTGGTGGGGATGGGCGATGCCGCTCACCTCTACTTGTAGATGCAGTACATATTATTATATCTATGCAAGACTCTTTTTAATTCTCTTATGCGTTTCTCTGTTCACATCTATGGAAATTATACCTATAATTAAGCAGGTTTACGCGGTATAATTTACTTCCAGTTTAACTGAATGTTTACATATAATACGAACTTGACGTCTCGTACAAACACCTATATACCTACTGTGAATATGTACAGGTTCAAATCCGTAATACAGTTATTTTCAACACCATCGTTTAGTGTTTGGTACTACTCCATACACAACTATACGGACACGTTTCTCTATACATATATTATGGGTTGAATAATATACGTGACACAGATCTTGGGGTCCCGTTTGTGTACCTACTATTCGTTGTTTCAAAAATACGTTTGCCGCGTTTCGGGATGTCGATGCTTGCGTGGGCTGCACATGCCAATGGTAATACTTCATTTATACTCCGTATATGTATTGTATGTACAATTAATCTTTGCGCAAGTGTATTTCATTCTACACGGAAGCAGTGTCTGATACTCAGAGCTTATGTTTCGCTGCTCAATTTAGGCGGCTAGAACCTATATCTATTTCGAGGTATAAGTTTATACATTCCATCGTTCCGTTTGAATCTTCGCTTTCTCTCTGCTATCACGAGATCATCGCTATTGGTTCCTGATATTTCGGAGGCATACACGTTACCGAGATAAGCGACGTGGTACAGGATTAATTCTACTAAGCTCAAGATTCTCTTATACGATTATTATAAATATTATTAATATACTTGCCATAGACCATAAGATGTTCAAATGCACATACAGGACACATCATACAAAATACACATCGGTTTGTACCGAGGTTTGAAATATGAATATAATATAATATTACTGCAGTATAGAATAGTAAGGGGCATCATTTTTATTCGGGATATGAGCTGAGATGTTGCTTGAAAATAATCAAGGAATATAGTATTAACAATTAATCTATGTGGGCTATCCCAAATGCGTAACTGACGCAACTAGGCACCGTTCAAGCCACGTCTTCTACCTTGACCGTTTCCTGGTCTCTGGGGCAATTTTTAAAATTAGCTTAGGTATATATGGATTTTATGCAGTAATGTGTGAATATAGAAATTACCTAATTATTGTACAATCATAATTTATCTACGATTAAATAAATCAAGATCGTACAATTTGACCATCATATAATATTGCAGGTATTTGTAATAAATGAAGGGGGCAGTGTGTACATTTTTGGAAGAAAGTTTTAAAGTTTTCAAGTTATTTGATATATTCATGATTAATGATAAAAAATCGAAGACATCACGGTCAGCGGGCTTCCGGATTGGCGTGAAATGCCCCATACATATAATATGTCTTTTGCAATATGTCGGTCCAAGAGTTTTTTTTTGGTGTGTTTTTTAAATTTTTTACTCAAAACGGTGCAGAGAATTTGTTTCGAACAGAGCTATATCTGACTATTTAAAATGTTTAATTTTGCATTTTTCAAAATTTCAACCTTGATGAGGCAGTATAAGTAAATATTGTCTTTCCGAAGTTCTACGTAATTTATGAATGGCTCCTTTCCTAAGAACGTTGCGATTCTTCTGGTTTCAAAAAAGGCCAAGACCAGAATTCAATCGATATATTTTCAGTCAACGAGTGAAATGCTTAAGAAATTTGTATTTGCAATAAACCTGAAATTCCCGCTTGAGACCGTACAATCGGCGGGCATTCAACGCTACCTATGAACGCAACCGTACTTTTGCTGAAATATATATCCAAAATGGCTGACGTTCGTTCGTTTTATTCCGATCACAATTAACTATAACGATTTTAATACAATAACTATTAGAATACATCACTGAAATAAGAAAAACTTCAGAATTATATAAAAAAATACTCCTATCAGTCTGACACGCTACACTCATGCATATAGCGATTAAAAAAGTAACGAAAAACAAAATCATCACCCTTAAAAATACTAGAGTAAATTCAACGAAGTGAAAGAAATGGATGAACTCCGTGAACAGGGCTGGTATGTTCGATTTCTTCATCCTTATTCAGCCTTCGGTGTAAAAATCATCCGTATAAATCTAACTCGACCTTACATTATACCATCAATTTTACAAAACATTAAAAGTACTCATCAATTTTCATTTCTCAATCTCAAAATACATAGGTACCTGTCAGACGAGGGTTACAACCTCTTAAGTGATTCGAGGGATGTTCAAAAAATAATCAAAAGGGCCTTAGATGTGAGTATTTTTTTATCGTTATTCCTTTGGATAATAATTATTCAACATTTTTCTCTTTTTTTTTTCATTTGACTCAATTGACACGATTCCTTGTTGACCAAAAAAAATAAAATATGTTGATTATTAATGCATCTATTTGTTGCGGGTTCGATTAAATTGGTAAATAATTGCAGTATGATCTGAAGGAGATTGGCAATGGCCAAGGAGACTTAACTCAGGGAAATGTAGTATGGCAAATACAAAAATTACGAAATGTAGCTGCCCCTAAGGGAAACGAAGAGTCCAGATCGACTCCACGCATGTTAAAATTGTCTCTAACAGATGGACAAAATAATTTTCAAGCTATAGAGATTGAGCCGATATCTTGGCTAAGGTAAGCACGTTAATTATTTAATTTAATGAAAATCTTAAAGCCTTGATTTCTTACTGAAGGTGAATTATTTTCAGCATAAATACACCGCCAGGTACAAAACTGTTGATGAAGAAAGGAGTCTTGCCAATGTCGCACGGTATCATATTGTTAAAACCATCGCACATATTGTCTGTACTTGGAGGGAGAGTTCCCAGCCTGGTGGAAAAATGGGAAATGAATAAAGTGAGTTTTGAATAAATATTGATTAAATTATACTATTAAATTTTCATCCACCAAACGTTTTGTATTTTCATTTTTTCCATAGAAATTAGCACAACATACAAGAGTCAGGCCTGCGGAAGAAGGTGGACCACCGCCATGGATACCATTTGGTAAAAAAATAGTTAAAATTAGCGAACAAGATAAGAACTTCAAAGCTCTTGCCGATAAAGAAAGGGCAACGAAAGAAAATGCCGAATTTGAAGCACAAAGGAAAGACGCTATTGCTGAGGCAGCTAAACAAGGGAGCAAAAAAGTATTCGGAGGTGGAAACAAACAGGTGAATATATACTGTGAAATTCAATCATTAACAGAATAAAACAGCATCGATAAGTAAGAATTGATATTAAACATGATATGTACTCATTTTTTCTAGCTTCTGGATCACAGTGTACAGAGGATTGTTGATCAAGGGTTTTCGATAGAACAGGCTGAATACGCTTTGAGAATAAGTCGCAATAATATTGATAGAGCGTTGAAAAGTCTACAGCGTAATGATAACAGATACAGTAGAGAAACTGGGTGTGTTTATGATTCAGAGAATTATATGAAAAGTTTTTAATCCAATTATTGTGGTATTTCATTATCATATCTTGTTATCAGGGATTCTAACAGCGCTAGAGAAATCAGAGAACCGAAAGGAAAAAGATTTGAGAAAAAAGTAGAAGATGGGAAACCGAGTAGCGGCAGAGTCTCTTTGTTTGACTTTCTCGAAGACAAACTTCCTGCACAAACAGATTTACCGGAAGAAACTAAGCCTCAAGGAACTAACGATTTTTATAACAGCAAAGGAAGCTCGGATAGATTTGAATCAAGAAATGCTGATCAAGTGGGAAGAGGTGGAAGGTATTGACAAATAATTTAATTTAGTTATTTTAATTTGTTAATTTTGTTATTCATAACTTTACTGTATTGTGTTCTAAACATAGACTAATTTATTTACTTATTTTGTCATAACTTCAATTTCTGAATATTTGCTATTGTTCAGTGTTTCTCATTACCTTGTGTGATGTATTAGTTTGATAAAAGAACAAACATGGTTTGAAATACTTAACAAACATAGTCTATATCCGTTTTTTATAATCGTTCATGAGTCAGATAATGTTTCCAAATGGCCTGACTCTTTTTTAAAAGTTTAAATTCTGCAAATTATTTGGAATCGAATGAAATTTTGTTTTAAAATTTGTTAGCAATTATTTTTTAGAAAAAATTGAAAGTAAGAATTTTTGGTATCAACACATCTGGTATTATGCTTTAGAAATCAAAGAGGAGGACGACCTTATCAGCCTGCACCACGACACTCGGAGGAAGTAAAAACTAACAAGCCGAAACCAGGGAAAGTGAATTATACTGCGAATTATACTGTGAATCCCACTGTGAATTATTCCCAATATCCTCAATATAATTCATCGAACACATCTAATCAAAGAAAACCGCCTAGATTTCAAAAAAATCAAGATAATCCGACCAATTCGTATCAGCAGGAGAATAATTACAAGGGTGGTTTTAACAAGAATCCTCATTACACTGAAACCAAGAATGGTTTTGCTCCAGGACGTTTGGAAAGCGGTAACGATAATGGTTACAATAGAAACCGACAAGAACAAAATCAAGGAAACAGTGGCTACAATAATGATAGACAGCAAAATCATTATCAATCAGAATCTAAACCGAGAGAAAAACAAGATTACAATGCATTCAATAAATCTGAGACTTATCATCCAAGTCATAGAAATAATTCTGTAGATAATTATCAGCAAAATCCAATCGTTAATTCGGGTGAACAAAATTTAAGAAATCGTCAGAATCGGAATCCACCTTATCCAACTAATGGGAGATTTAATAGCAAAGAAACTGGCAGCTTTAATGAATCGAAGGGAAATTCTAATATGAATAATCAATTGGCTACACATCAAACTGAGGGAACATGGGTCTGGCAACCTGGCGATAAATGCATGGCTAAATATTGGGAGGACAACAGGGTAGGGGATTTAAGAAAATGTACTTTGCTACAAACAATTAATTGAACAGAGAAATTATCATTTTTATTTCTAAATCTGATGCAGTATTACAACGCTGAGGTGACTGCAGTTTCCCAAAGGACGTGCGTCGTGTTATTCAATAATTTCAACAACTTTGAAGAAGTTTTACAAGCCGACTGCATACCGATTACAGTCGAGGTATTTGTTCTTAACTCTGAATATTCCTTATATTTATATATTTGTTTGAATAGACTCGAACGATTTCTTATTAATAAATCACTCTTCAGGATGGACCAATCTTTCAAGACAGTAGCAGAGAATCAAAGCCTCAAGATCAACGTGGTGAAAATCGACAACAGCGCAACAATCAGGGCAATCATATAACTAGTGAGTAATAACTACGCTATTACAAAAAACGTTTCTTTTTTCCAATTTTATGACAAACTCTCATTAATTATAACAAATTCTCCCTTATTAATACATGGCCCATGTTACATAGCAGGAATGGAGTTTCGAAGAGGTGGAGGAGGCAGTGGAATTGGAACTAGAGGCTACAACAGACGTTCTCAACATCGCAGTACTAGGCCGATATATCAGCCCCCTGGTCAACGAACTTATTCTCCATCCAGGACGCGAAAGGAAATGAATTCTGAATCTTAACATAATTTTGTTTGCCTCGATAAAACTAATGATGAAAAAAAAGAAAAGAAAGAAAACTAAAATAAAAAAATAACAAATATAATAATATTTAATTATAAAATCTTAGAAAAACGAAAATTATTTCAATGCTGTCACATAGTTAAGCCAAAGACTGACTTCGCAACCAGCTGTCAATATCGTCTCACGATAGCGCTATAGAAGCGTTTAATAATATGTATTAATTATTTAATATCTATTTATCTTGTTTAATTCAATCTTGGAGGGTATGATAGGTTTTAAATGCCAGCAAATCGCGTATTAATTATTAATCTAATATATTAATAATATTTAATAATAACAATTATAATTATAATTATATGCCATATACGCTCATAGTATTATGTATTATCGTAGGAAATTGTAAACCCGTGATAAAGCTTAAAAAAAGAAAAGGATATTAATTATAAAATCATTATCGCTTAATTAGCAAGACTTACATTTATATATAATTATTGTAGTAGAAAGAATATTAATTAATTCGCCAAAATATATTTCCTAACTAATAGTATAATTTATTGTTTTTTTTTTTTTTTTAACTACAAAAGCGATTACATACTCTGTACCTTGTATACCTTCCCAAAACACTAATAAAATTTGTAATGTTAAAATCAATCTATAATTATACCATAATATGTATTTATAATTATTCTCTTTTCATTTGTATAACTGTTCAAATTGGAAATGCTGTTTAAAAAAATCTGGATAAAACTTAACTCAAAAGTCTGAAAAAATTCAATTTTTCTATATTTCAATCGGCAATCTTCTGTACCTACCGATGATGCCGAAATTGGTTGAATAAAAATGGCACTGGTGACGTTGATTGTATCATATTGTATTCGATGGAACTGATGCGAGCCGCTTTAAATAAACCTCGCACGGAAAGATCTCCACGTGCATGCCTCAGAGTGTTTATTAATATTATTTTTCTCTAATTAAACATATGTTATTAGTCGTTCTCTGAAGTTATAATTATTCCAATATGCAGCACGACGATGTAAGTAATTTTCCTTCTTTAAACGACCGATATCACTCATAAATACGACTAAAACTAACCTAAAAATAAACAACATGTTTTAGGTTGTTTGGAGCATTATCAACAAGTCCTTTTGCTCCTTCAAAGTAAAGTAAGTTGATTGAAAAAGCGAAAAAAAAACAGATAAACTGTATTAACAAACCATATTATATTTTTCTTTTTCAGCACAAAGAGCCAGAGGTTTTGTAGAAATGAATATAACCTAACTGGACTTTGCAGTCGGGCATCTTGTCCGCTTGCTAACAGTCAATACGCGACTGTGAGAGAAGAAAATGGAATTGTTTATCTATTCATGAAAACAGCGGAAAGGTATAGCTTATTATTTTTTCAATATTTGAATTTAGCAAAGATTTTATTGCCGCTAAGAACTTTGTGATTTTGTATTCCAGAGTTGCATTCCCTACCAACATGTGGGAGAAAGTAAAATTGTCTAGAAACTTTGAGAAGGCGATATATCAGATTAACGAGAACCTCTTATATTGGCCAGGGTTTATAAAATCTAAATGTAAACAGAGATTCATCAAAATTACACAGTATTTAATTAGAATGAGGAAACTGAGGCTCAGGAGACAGAAGAAAATTGTTCCTCTTCAAAGAAAAATCGAAAGAAGAGAAAGACGTAGAGAAGAAAAGGCACTTATTGCAGCAAAGCTGGATACAGCAATTGAGAAACAATTAATGGAAAGATTGAAACAAGGAATGGTAATACAAAGATTTTTTTACAATTTTCAATTTTAATGTTTTGAGATTGTTATTGTCTGTATAACTTACTGTCTTACCTCTAATTTCTCTAGTATAACGACATTTACAACTTTCCACAAAAAGTATTTGAGAAAGCAGTTGAGGAGGTTGAAATCGAAGGAGAAAGCGAAGCTGAGAGTGAAGAGGAGGAAAAGGAACAGGAAATTGAAAGGGAAGTTGAAATGGAACTGGAAGCTGACGAGAGAGAAGCTAATGCTCCAGAATTTATTGCTGCTGATAGTGACGAAGATGATGAAGATGACGATGATGTTCAAGAAGCCTCTCAGGTCAGAATTTAAACTAAACTTTTTTAATTGAGATTCAGAATCAACAATTTTTGAGCCCTGAAATAATAAATATTAAAGCAATAGCCTTTCCTTAATTTATCTCAGTCCAAATATTTATGGAATATTTAAACGTAATGTTAATAACTGAATTACAGAGTGAGGATAGTGACTCTGGACACAAAGAAGAAGTACAACTTTCTGATAGCTTTGAATCTGAAGCATCAGACATTGAGGTGTGTATTATTTGTATTGTTGTTTAGTTGGTAAATCATTTTTTTTTTTTTCAAATCGTTAGATCTGATATGTCCTCTGATCTGAAAATGAGACTGAAAAATTAATGGGAAAACGTGGTATCATGGAGTTAGATTATTTATCATTCATTGAGGGGAGAAAAGATATAAATTTATCTAATTCCTGTTCAAGCAATGGATAGTAACAAGACTTTTTTAAATTATAGGTACCCAAAGCGTTTGGGAAATGGAAATTGTCTGAATTATCAGAGCTTATGAATTTATTGCTTAGATAAATCATACATTAAATATTAGTGATTATACTTTTTATTGAATATCATATAACAAGTTGATAACACTTGTGTTTTTTTATTTCAGGACGGTATACCTTCGACAAGTAAAAAGTTGAAGAAGTCTAAACCAACAAAACCAGGTAAACAAGTAAAGAAAAGCAAGAGAAGACCCAGGGTAGAAATTGAGTATGAAGTTGAAGACGAGCCTCGACAAAGATCACGAGCTTAGTATATTGATTATTAATAATAACAACAAGAACAATCGTGAATTAAGAATCAAGTGAAATTAATTATATCTACAATATTTGTAATAAATCTGTACCAGCCATAAACTATCTTTCATCCATAAATCGAAATATGAAAATTATCTGTAAATCAACGTTGTTTATAAAAAGATTCATTTCATTTTCATCTATCCGCAAGTATAGTTCGAAAACAGCTTTAAGTCGTGTCTATAAACCTAATAGAAATATGAATGACGAAATTGCGGAGCGTATATTCGATGTTTGAAACTCGCGCCAAACCACTGCCCGCGAATATCGCAATCTCGAGGGCGAGAGTGTGTCGGCGAATGAAAGGGGTGAGAAAGAAAAATCCCCAAGGGAGGAGAAACACAGATGGCAACTCCATGGGGGTAGTCATAGTCGTGGTGAACGATAACTTTCTGTCACAAGGTAACTCGGATATTACTTAAATATATTTAATCAACTTATTTGACGCGTTGTGTATCGTAAACAGTCGTATACATATAGAAATTGATAAAATCTCGCGGCAGTATAAAGCGTGAGTTTAAGTTGTTAAAATCATTGTTTCAAGTCAAAAACACTGCAGTATCTCGGCATTGCGCATCCCGGTGATCAACATAATACATAATCATGAAAATTATTTCGGTTTAGTTTGAGAAATCGTATATTATTCATAAAAACAATAATATAAAGTTTGACGAAAAAAGTAAAAACTGGTTTATCCAAAAATGTATTCTACCCACATATGTATGTGTGTCCATAACTTCATAGTTTCAACGAATATCATTTGCGTGTAAGAATTAAAGAAGAGTCTAAAAAAAAAGGAAGAACAAAAAAATCGACGTTTAAATCCGCGACCTTTTTCTCTCACTTTCTCGTTTAATGATACTTCTATAAATAGAGAAAGTAGGTTATGTAAAAAAATCAATTTCAAAAATGAGTCGGATAATTAGAGCGCAATCCAAAACTACTTTGTTAAAATTTTCTATCTCTATCATATCGTGAATGCAATCGTTTTTATTTTCTTATTTTTATTTTTTTATTCTTTGTTCATATTTTACAGAAGATATTCGAAGGAATGAGAATATCATGCACCAGTTAAGACTATCTTCATCATCAATTTGTATAAATAAATAATACAAATTTCGATCTAGCTAATAATAATAATAATAATAATAATAATCGTGATAATTTAAATAATTGAAATAATAAATCCAGTCATGTATTCATACGCAATTTATTTTACAAACAAATATTTTATCATTTAAAAAATCGTAAAGTATTAGTATTGGTTCCATTTCTATAATCTCAATATCACTATTATTCACTATACATTATTCATGTATACTATATTACAGCTTGTCTATTCGGTTTGGCCACTTTGCGCGCTGTCGCAATTAGTGAATAAATTCAGAACTCAACATCAGTCTGTTCGAAATGTCGAGTGAATATCGTGGATATCGGAATACGTTGGAATGACGTTTTTTGAACGAGATTTCAAACCGTAATTTCATATAGTTCCAACTTTAACCGACCGCCTAAACCGAATAGACAAGCTATAGATAATATATACTGCACATATATACATATATGTGTATATTGTTAAACTATATTATTAAATAAATAAAATAAATGTTGAATTAAAACAACCCTTAAAAAAAAATTAAAAAAATGGAATTAAATAACGTTGGAACAAGCAAAAGCTCAGTTTATCTAGCTGTACCATTCAGAAAACTCTGTATGGCTACCGTATCTCTTCCTCTGATTGCTCTACTCGTCTGCTTTGTTACCGCATACATTTTTCAGCAAGATGATATCCACGAAACACATTGTAGAGTAAGTATATGAAGTTTTTTTTTTTTTTTCTTGTTTTATCAACTCAATATTATTGCAATAAATTTTGTCTTGAATTGCTCTTCTTCTTTCTTTCTTAACTTTTTTTTCTTCACTTTTGATTTATTGACTAATAAAATAAACATTTTTCTTATAGGTATATAACATAATACCTTCAATATCTGCAATCACAGGAGTATCTCCTCAGAGATATTTATGGCGCATCAGTATAGCGCTTCATATAGGACCTAGAATAGCTATCGCCAGCGTCTATCGTTCCTATTATCATAGAATTTTAAAAGCAGTTGAAGAATTACCAAGAAAAATTCTGGGATTCAGGCTATTGAACTTATGCTATTGGCTTAATATCTCTGAGGTTGCTGCTCTATGCGGAGTAACGTATATATCGAACAGAGAAAATTATCGTAAGTATCAATCGTATGTAAACACGTATCTGAAAACCATTACTAAAACATCGTTTCTTTCTAGTTTATTATTAACACTTACAACTTCTTTTCACTTCTATACTTTTCTGCCGCTTATTTCTATCCAATATCATTTCTATCTATCCAAGTTATTGATCGATACATGTATTTCAGCTCAAACCAAACTATAAGACAGATAGGATAGAGAGAAAATCGTTTTACTTTGATCCCTTTGTGTTCGCGAAGGTAGAGGCATAATAAAATGTAATATTCAGCTTGGTCTATGTTAGAAACGTAGACTTTATTCTTAAAAAAGATTCATAGTAGGCCTGAACTCTAAATAAGATAATGGCAATTTTTGATTCTGTGTACTGAATCCTGCAATGGGCGATATCAAATTAACGAATTTTGCTCTCCAATTTCTTAGCCGTTCACGAGAAGATCTTCATAGTCTTCATGTTCAGCTCACTGGCTTACATGTTGGCTGCTGTGAGATTAGGACGTCTTGTAACCCCTAATGCGCAAAGTCTGCAATACAAACAGGCGCTTTTTGTAATCAGCATTATCAGCACAGTGGGCCTTGTTATTTTCTTCCTCAAACATCGTCTACTTTGTCACGATATGGGTGAGCATAATCATAATTCCTAAAGGCTGGTACAATGGCATTTAATTTTTGATTTTTATAATTATTTTTAGTACAGTCTTGCTAAGTTAAACTTTTTATCAAATATACTTTATTCATGTATTTTTCAAATGATTTTACGACTTACTGTTCATATTATGTATATTATAGCATTCAGCTGGTTTTCCCTATGCGAGTATGTAATAGCCTCGGCAAATATGGGATTTCACGTAACTGTGGTTCTGGACTTCCCGAAAGAACATCTCGTCGTTGGTCACGGCCTACCCGTATTGAAGGTGGATTAACCCTTTAGGATAAGATAAATCCATCGATATTGTCCCAAAGTGCCTACTGCTTCTATACCTGTAAACGCTACGAGTCTGCCTTTATTAAGTAAAATCACATAGTTCACCTTCTTAAAAGGTATAAATGCACAAGTTCCGATTAAAGACTATTAAGACGAAGTATTATCGTCGTTATATCGATAATTATTATCCACTTCATTCTAACGTCAATCGTCGTTAGCTAGGAAATGTCTTACATCCTAAAAAATGGCATAATATCTTTGTCTAGTCCGCAAATTAGTGAATTTTTCAGATATTTAAATAACAATAATAACAGTTAATCATTATTCGAGTAATTTTTATTTCGTTTTCTTTAAATAGGTATGTACGTGTATAGTCAAACTTTTTAGGAGAGTTCATGGCTAAATAGATTCAAAAATTTTGAGAGGGGTATGAGAATTGGGGATGAATTCATTATATTATAAGATACGTAGGTACCGAATGGAATTTGCCATTCTTTAATGAAAGAATAAAGTAATTAATTTATATAGACTCATAGCGATCACAGCAGCCACTTAACTTGCGTACATAAATACACTCTGTTGCCAATAAAATGAAGCGATAAATCGCATCTGATAAACTAATACAGATGATTATATTACAATTAAAGAGATACAAATTATTTGACTAAATTAGAATCTAGCGCTTCCAAAGAGTGGCATTGAGCAATGGGCACTTGCTGGGCAGTTAGACATACATATAATGGCCTTCCGTTACTTAAACACTAAAGAAATAAATTAAAATTAAAATATGAATATGAATAATGTTGAAAGGAGACACTGAAATATAATCATAAAAATGCATTTAGTATAAGTGGGAAAACACGTATCACAAATACTGTAAATTCACCCCGTACTAACAGTATAATTTTCTGAAAAGTATTGTCGATATTATAATGACATAGATTATTTATTGGGATTGAATTAATATTATTTCTTTTAGATAACTCTATTAAAATGTGCACTATGTTTTTGGGCGATGTGAAATACTCGTAGTGCACTATAGTCGGCTCAATGCATAAACGTTCTAGTCAAATTGATTTTTTATTTATTTACAATGATAATTATGTTAAAAGTCATAAAGTAAGACTCTAAACACGCATTGATTGATGCATGTATCTTGTGCCGTTCAAATCAGCGTGTTTATTTTATCAATATTATTTATTAATAATTTTTGAATCTCAACAATTAGTTTGGTATTTCAGCAATAATTTGCGTAACATAATTGGACGTAAATACGGTATATTTAAGACGTTACACAACATTATCATGACATTAAATATTAAGTAAAGAAAATTCCTAAAATATTAACTACATAAATACTTGTATTATGACCAAGACCAAAATATAACGTCCAAAAGAATTTTCTTCCAATGACAGTATAATTCTGTCTTTTTTTTTGGTTCATATTTCTTCTATTTTTTTTCAAAGAAAAAACTAAGAATGAAATCGCAGTATTATCTTCGCTTTATTGAAACCGGCAAAGATGTTGAGTAATTTTCTTTGTTTTTTTTTCTTCTCTTTTTCATTTCCTTTGCTAACGAAATAGAAATCTATAGTCTATTTTTTATTCTTAAATTTTTAGCTCGTTGCTTTTTGTTGTTCTTAAGTATTGTTAAACTTTTTTTTCATCTTTTTTTTTTTATAAAACTGTGTCAACAATTGATATGTAACAATTACACGATGACGTTGAATAATAATAATTGTTATTAAAAAAAAAAAAAAAAAAACAAACAACTGTGGGAGAAAATATTCATAGGATATAAATTAATGATCTGTTTCATTATTCGTAATCGGGGGTATACATAATTCTTACTGTTAGTAGATATTTGTTCAGTGAGTACCTACCGATCTCGAACCGTTTTATACCTACGAATGTTAATACATACCGTACTCCTTCGGTTTTTGAATAATTAAAATTTAGATATCGTACAATTTAGTAATAGAAGTTCAAGTTTTTTTTTATTTGTTTTTTTTAGACGTTACTAGTATACGTATGTACACGTAGTCCGAACATAACTGTAGATAGCACTAGCAATTTGACCCTTTAGCTAAACAAATTTAACCGATATTGAACGTATCTGCGTATACGTTATAGTGATATAGATAAACATAGTTTTGAAAAGTCACAATTGGCAAATTGCAGCCTTTTCTGTGGAGTTTGGCGTCGTTCGCTATTATTATACCAATTATGCGCGTTTCTAGCTGCTAAAGGGTTTTAATAATACATCAGTTTTGCACATTTTTACTAACGAGTGTTAAGATAGCATGTTTTTTATAATATGAGGTCGGTTTTATCGTTTAATTTCGTCAATTCACCGTAGAGACGTCCTCATATAGCAATAGAATTAATATACCTAATCTATAAGACATAATTTTGTCCAAATACTTAATGTCATCTTTTGTTAGATTCGTCATAAATTATTAACATCAAGTTTAAGATTCGTCGCATAACGCTGACGCATCCATAACTTCTTCGCGAAAAATATAAGCGCGAGGTGTAGTTAAAGCTAGTATTAATCATCGACGTAACTTCATTGATTGATTATAAAATTGTAAAGAAATTTGGTACATTCCATATTTCGAATGAAAAAAGCGGACTTATTAGTTGCAACTAATTCGCTTAATGTTATCTCCTTATTGGTTTTATTGTATTTTATTTATTTATTTATTTATTTATTTATTTATTTATTTATTTATTTATTTATTTATTTATTTATTTATTCATTTATTTATTTTAATTCGCACAAAGTCAGGACTCTAAAGTTTCAGACAAATATTGAAAGAAAATTGATTCTATGATAAAGCTGAAAAGAATTGTGATTCAGGTATAACGCTCTTGTAATATCAAGTCAATTAATATTATTAACATATTAACTGTTTAATTACGTCAAGTGATGCACCAAAAGATGTAATTCTGACATCTCTCTACTTCTCAGATTATTAATTATTAGATTGAAATTTCACAAAAATTTATAGATTATTGTACGATTGATTTTCATTAAGACCCTCGAGATTGTATCGAATGAACAATTTATACTCGATAAATTTGTCAGGCATTTAAAAAAACAAAAAGCTTGAAAAAAAAAAAATATTACAGTTTTATATTCATCCATCTATCGTACTACCTACATTGGCATATTTATTTTCCAAATATTCTGAGTAATAAATCAATTCAAATTTCCACTTTTGATTAGAGAGTTCAAAGAAAGAAGGATGTTATTAATTGTTAAGCATTCTGTCCGTTTAAAGACGATATGCCTAATTGTATTCATAAATAAAGTGCATATCACATATATTAATATAGTTAAAAGTATATTTAATGCACACATCGTAGAAGATTAATGATTATTAATTAATCAAAATTAAAATGCACTAATCTACATATACAAATAGATAATTCATACAATAATTAAATTTTTTAAATGCTGTAGTTAATCACTTGATTTCATACATGTGAGTTGTACACTTGTAATATTTTTTCCTAATTTTTGCTTTTATTACATAAATATTTTAGTCCCTTGCTCTCTATCGATGATTGATATCAAACATATTTCATTATCAAATTGAAATTTCGTAATAATATATTTATTATATACTTCTTCCACGAGAAAAACGCAGAAAATTAGTTCAATGAAACTAAACTCATTAATAATATGCTACTATTCTCAGTATGTATTCTATTTTCATTATTCAAAGTATCATTATCCCTCGAATATTTCTCTGTTGAATAAGAAAGAAATTTACTAAGAATTATAATCTATCGTTTAATTATTATAGTGTAATGAAAAACTTTTAGTTTAGAAACAACCAGTATTCAATAAGTTATGCAAAAAAAAAAAAAATTAAACTGAGAAGGCGGAAGTACTGCTTGGCTTTTACTCCACGAATGATGAGCAATTTGACGTATTGTTTTTTCAACGCTATCTAGTTTTTGGGTAAACTTGATTTTTAGTTGGGTCAAGGGCTAAGCGTTGGGACTCTGTATGATTCACAGTAAAAACTTGACCATTTAATTGCTATTCCAAAGAAATAAAAATAAGAAAATTAAAACGTTCTATAAATTATTGTTATAAACAATATTAATTATAATAATTAACTAATGAATATTTATTGTATAATGACGGAAAATTACTTTCAATCATTTACATTATTTATATAGACATAATAATTACAGTAGCAAACACTGTAGTAAGTATTATATGAAATTTGTGAAGTGTTGATTGATCGAAATCAAACAGTTACCATTATGATACCTATCATGTATGTTATACACATACATATCTATATACTATGGGATTTCGTATTTCATCATTATTTTTAGAAAAATCAAGTAATTTTTTCTTGAAAATAGTCTCTTTTTTTTTCTTCGTCTTTTTGTCTTTTCTTTTCGTCTTCTCAATTTACGTAATATAATATACATATAACGACGGATGAGTAAGATTTCGGATTAATTCTTAGAAGACATATGGATTATACAGTTGTTTATCTAGGTAAATAAAATATTTGAAAAAAAAAAATTGAAAACATACAAAAAAAAAATAAAAATATTATATATAAATGAATAAATATGAAAAAATAACGAGTTCTAATGAAAAATTAGTTACGTTAAGTTACGTTGATACAATGCTAAAAGCGAATAAAACATATCTGTCATAAGACCTCATCTCTTTCCTAACATGAAATCGTTTCTTCTGTTCTTTCTAACAATTTCTAAAAACTCAAAAGATTATAACAAGCTTAATATTATAATTAATACCGTTTAATCAATTTTATCGACAAAATTTATCTAAAACAGATTCTTTTTTATTCTCCATTTATCGTACCTGCGAAATATTTAACTATTCATTAAATTGTTTCATCGAATTTGAAAGGAAATAAATGAAATATGCTAATTATAATTAATTGACGTACAAATTCTGCACCGGCTGCAATAATGTTCATAAATATTACGAGTATAATAATAAAAGAAAAAAGAAAAAAAAATGTTGCAACAAAATTAATATCCGCAGTTGCTTGCAACGTTTTCTAACTCTCTGATCTCAGCATCTCTTTGTATACATATTATATGTATGTATATCGTTTTCTATTCTTAAATTTAATCAAGATTCGACATTTAAATGACTAAAGGAAAAATTTTAACAACCTATTTGCTTCTTTTAAATTTATAAATCTCATGATCCTAAGCTATACGGTAATAAAATTTACAAAAAAAAAAAAAAAAAACGAAAAATTCTTCAAGAACTTACTATAATAATAAAATCTCTTAAACTTTTCGGAAAAACATCCGATTTTGGACGAAAATTTTTTAATTCGTTACAAAAACGCTTTGCAATATTTTTTTATGCATCTTCTGAAATGAAAACTCATCTCTATCGTGTCCCCAAAATATATCTCGTATCAATTTAGATTCAAATATTTTGCTAGTCTTGCGTTTGCTGGTACAATTGCTGGAAGATAATTTGGGACGCCCTGTGTATATGATAAACGTTATATACGAAACAGTGAGAAACTTGAAATCTTTATTTAATAATAAAATAAATATAATCGCGTGAGAAAATAAAATGTTATACAATTTTTAATCAGTTTTTTTTTTTAAGAATTTACCTTATTTTACTCATATCATTCTTAATGGCTATATAAAAAGATAAAATAGACTTTTATTTGTAGTATATATTACACGTTTTATACAACAAAAAGACAGAGAAACATTCGTGACAGAATAAAGTATAGATCAGTTTGTATCATTATCATTAAGTTATTACGCTATACGGAAATAACTTGTACCTAGTTTATTCAAAGGTGTATAATTTATAGAAAATGCAACTGAATGACTTCAAGCTTTCTTTCGAATATAATAAGCTAAGACCGAAACTACATATAGCGGAATTTAAAATCGAGAAAAAATTATTGTAATATAATGTAAATTCTTTGTAACCTGTTGAATACCGTATACAATATTATTACGATTGTGATTGTAAAGGACCCATAAGGATTGTGTAACTCATGAGATAACTTTTGTCAGATTGCAGAATTTCGCTTGTATCACACTTGATAATAACGCAATTTATTATCAATTAAAAAATGTACATACTATTAATCATATTATGCGTGTATAATAATTATAACCGACGAATAATCGAATCCTAAATTCTCTAAACACTTATAAAATATGATAGAAAAAAGAAAAATACAATCCATTCCATCCTATAAATTATCTTTCCTATTTAGTTTTATTTTATATAACATATCCGCGTTATCGTTTCAAAGTCAGTTAACCTAACGGTTGCCAACAAATTCTACGACACGCTGCAGTCGTTCGTGTATTAAATTTATCTACACAACCTTTCACTTTCGTTAACCTCGATCATATTATACCACGTATGTATAGAACGTATGCGTAAGTATGTATGTATGTACATACATACAATACGTATACATGTACGGAAGTTCAATTTACCTGGTTATAAATCAACGCGCGTTAATCATATATAGAAATTTCAAAGAGAGAAATATATCTCGATATTTTAGAAGCAGTATAAAGTACAGAGATTTTCGTACCCACGAAACTAATTATTATTCCACGATGTTGTCCCTGAAAGAACTTTAGAAAAATAAATGAAATAATAAAGAAAAAAAAAAAAACGAAAAGAACATTGGATTTCGAAAGTTGATTAACTCTTTACCCAATTTATCTTCAATTTTTTATGTAAAAATTTTTGATCGGAACATGAAGTACATATACCTACTTACGGGATTAATAAATGAAAAAATATATACATATATACACATTTGGAGAGACATGAAACGCTTATATTGTGTAGTAAGATATGAAAAATCTATTTACAACAACGAAACTATTAGATTTGAATTAAAAAGTTGATTATTCTACGATTCCCGGTTTATTTGGCGGTTCCTCGCGTCATAGTCAGCTTAGAACCAACTCTCTTGCGAAGATTAAGTGCTGAGGAGGACGTAGAAGAGGATGGTAAGGTTTGGGCATTTTTTAACGACCCATTTCTATCACCAAATACTTGTTCCATCGTCTCTGAAAAATGTTTATCAATCGTAGATACACAGAAGTTTATAACGAATGAATATAAATGAATTATAGAATGGAAATATATATGCTCGTTTCATTTTATGAGAAAGTATCGAGATTAACTGCGTAGTTGCGAAGCGAGACTTGCAGTCAGTAAGATTTATATTATCATATACATATATTCGTACTTGTTTGTCGCTTTGCCGATCGCCTACCGATGCTTGTTCTATTTCGTAATTGAAATTGATCTGTAATTGAAGGAAAAGAAAAAGAAAAAGAAAAAAAATAAAAAAAAAACGTTCAAACCACTTGTCGCTTTATACGAAAGGCTATAGATTGGTCGATCTTGAATTACACTGCAGGAAAAATACATAAACATACAATTCAAATTTCGAGGCTCAAGAAGTATCGCTAGCCATTATTCCGATACCAAATTAACAATAAGCTATAAATCGATATACAGTTGCACGAGAATATTTGAACTGAAATATTGCATCCTGCAGCTGCTGCGAATTAAAAAATATTTATTCTCTGTATAATCGAACCTCACACTTCGATTATACTAATTATTGAATTAATTTTCAAATTCTGACGTAAAATCATTTGAAAGAAACGAGAAAACTAGCCCTACCGGAATTGGGAGTTTCCTGATGCAAATTAAGCCTTGTCTTTGTTCTCTTGAAGAAATTTAGGTGTTCCTTTGAATCGTCACCGATCCTTTCATCCTTTCTTAATTCGATATCATATTTTGAGATCCCTGGATTTTTTATCTGAAATTTTGTACCCTCAAGACCTGCTGCAGCGATGATAGCCGAGGCTTCCGAAAGCTCGACGCATTTGGCGCAATGCCACACTAACCGCGGGTCATAAATGTCAAGGTCAAGGACTGGTGGCTGATGGCAAAGAGGATGGTAGACATCCTGGCATTCCTGACACTCCAGAAGAATTAAAGGACCCAGTCTAGGGCCGTTGCAAATCTTCAACAAATAACAAAAGTTCATCAATTTGTCCAGATCGATATATTCTTAAACGTAATTATCGAACAACCTTGCAGAGAGCACCGTCACCGGTACTCGATCCTTCGTCGGGGATGGAAATCGTCGGAATATCCATCCTGTCAACGGCCACAAGAACGTTTGTCATTTTCTGGTCAATTCTTGTCGTTATTATAGCTGTGTTCGATGAACCATGGGTTTTGCCATAGGTATGAAATGCGCCGTTCTTCGAGAGTTCATCGATATTCAGATGCCGTGTATTTTCGTGTATTTTCGATTTGATTTGACTCGGTAATTCAATTCCCTGGCAATTTCTGTGGTTTTTTGCAGCAGACAATGAGGAGAGAGATTCGCGACTGCACATCCCTCTGGCAGCTAAAGTCTTGGCTGGACCGAATTTTTTTTCTATCAATGCGTCTAAAATTTGTCGTAATTTTTCGGCAGAATCATCATCCGTCGAGTGAAGGAGATTCAAAGCAGTGAAGAAGTCTTCCTCAACTTCCGGCCCGTTTCCGAGGTCAAAGTACATATCTGCGTTGTAGAAATAATTTCTACTATTCGAATCGTTTCAACGTTTTTAATTAGACGTGTGTGACGTTAATTATTTCGCATGTCACAAAGTGGTTAGAATCCTTTTTTCCTACCTATATCTAGTCCGCAATCTTTTCTGAGAACAATGATCTATGCGAACTTTTCTACGTCCTCGGATATATTTTATGCGTTGTGATTCCCTTGGTGGATATATTACAGCTGAGCAGTTTCCTGGCTCTTTTATTATAAGAATCACGAGCTCTCTGTGGCTCGAGAAATAAAGCTATACGACAAACTTTTATCACGAATTGACTAGCTGTATCCTAGTGGTCATTCGGTAAATCGATCATTTTGCGATTCGCTGAGACCCCAGCTCGTCCGCTGTTTTTAAGTATTTCTTTGTTCATGTGTTCCAATAATTTTTTGGCAAGATAAATTTTTACGGAAAAAAATAAGAGAAGAGAAAAAGGGAAGGTTTTGATTTGAAAAATATGCATAACTGGTAATTCCTTGAGTAAAAGAGAAGCGAACCTCTCCGCGATGGAAAACCTGCGCCATTCGAATTTCTAAATGTAGAGACGTTGATATTTTCACTTCTGCAGTATGATACAATAGAGGGAATATTCTAGACTCTGGAGGTCACGGAGGTTGGAGGATGTTGGTAAGTGTATTACCTTGTGCCTTCGTGTTGTAGGTATAATATCCAAATAATAATATCTCAAGCAATCCTGGCATACCTTGCCGTTAAGGAATTCGATGAAAATGTGTCGCGATCCTGGGAATTTCAGGTGAGGTCCTCTCCTCGGCCCGAACCACCCACGCTACGTCCTGCCTCCTTATATCTATATTGAATTTGAATATCCCTCAACGTTCTCCACGGAGGGCGTGATATTTTAATATCTAGGCCGTGAGTAAATCTCTGCGTGAATGGGACGCGACCCCTCCCGCAATATTTCTACCCTTTATACACGTTATATATCTATATACGGAATGTTTGTCAAGTTTATTCATCACAACTGGTGTAAAGAAGCCTATATGAGTATGGTACGCGGTAAAAAGGTCTCCGTTCAACTATTTGATGAAAAACCTTGTTATACTCTATCGCTATTTCTATCCCATACATACAAATCTGTACCTTGAAAAGATTTCGCTGACTGTAAGCAACAAAAATGAACTACCATGTCACTTCCTTTACAGTTATTAGAAGAGCGGATAAAAATGATTTGAAAAATCATGGGAAACGTATAGTAAACGATTTTCACTCTAAGGATAGAAACGTCATAATACTGTGAGCAGGGTTTCAAAAAGTACAAGAACTGCCCTGAGACCGCAAAATTGAAGCGTTCGATAAATCTTTCACAGACAACTCTTTTCTGCTCAAGAATTTGACATTTCCAATTTTTGGTACTTGGACCAGAGAGACTTTACAACCCTTAATATTGTGATCAGTGTTGGGCATATTTGTAATTAGCTAATTACAAATTACTAATTACATTTGTAATTTGTAATTGGAAAAAATTCAATTACTAATTACATTTGTAATTTGAAATTAGACCAAATCTAATTACTAATTACGTTTGTAATTAGTATCTATTTTCATCCTAATTACAGTCGCAGAAAGTAATTAGTCGTTTTTTTCCCGTTTTTGACTGGGTGAGTTGGAAACGTTGTCGGTTTTTACAACCAGAAATTTCAGCACACCTCGTCGGGTCGGATGTTTTCCTGATACCAGGAGCAATTTTCGATTTAAAATTTCAGAATTTATAAATAACGTAAGCGAATGAGACATGCATCGAGACACATCTCTACGAATGCATGCCTGCTTATGACTATACGCTGTCGGTTTTTCCCGCCAAAAATGTCAGCACACCGCCTCGGGTCAGATGTTCTCTTGATACCTGGGTGAGTTTGGAAACGCGCTCAATTGGGAATAGACGATTTAGTTAGAAATTACAAATGTAATTAGTAACTACATTTTTCCTAATTACAAATTACAAATGTAACTAGCAATTGAATTTTTCCTAATTACAAATTACAAATGTCATTAGTAATTTCAATGTAATTATTACAATTTGTAATTAGTGATGCCCAACACTGCTTGTGATATTCTTGATGTGTGCTGTTGCTGCGTTGAGACTTGAAACGGATAAAGTATACGAAAAACGTCATCGATATAGGTATACTAGGAGTGTGAATTAAATCCACCCCATTTAACCGAGGATTCGGGATTGATCCCATATTCTTGACGCACGTCTCGTCGCACCCTCGACAAATTCAGAGTCAAGAGCTTGATATACGAAATAGCGAGTAAATGCAATATCCAGGAACAACACGAATGGCCGAATGCAATGGCCATCGCTAACCTCCCATTGTTACCATGTCAGGGACTAGTCGCCATCATCATTGCGGCAGTCAAGGCTTTGCGCGAATTGTCCATAGAGGGGTTGACGAAATGGGGTGAAACACGGAGGGGCGATATTCATAATGGGAAAAGCGACGTAGTATGGAAGATTATTAATTGTCAAGGATTGTAGGATCCTAACACCGAGATAGCGTAGATATTACAGTTTGGTTTGTGAATAACTATGCCTATGTACTACCTATACCTCCGGAGGTACAATCTGTAATGTATATCGTTATTGGTCTCCCCGCACCTTGTAACGTTAAAGGTAATTTGTATTCTAAGAGAGCTGCGATGTCTGCAGCCGCGTCTGCTCCTCAACAACGGTCAAGATCTTCACCCCATAATATACATGCGTATACCTACAGAGTTATATTATAATATAAGAATCAGGGGATGTTAAATCGGATTATTTTCCACCTGAACGATAAATTTTAGGGGAATATAATCAGCATCAGCAAAGTTTGCAGATTTTATGGGATTTTAATTTCTTTCTCCGATGCTAGACGAGCGAAATCTTGAGATCTTCACAAAGATCTTAATCTTTAATATTTTATCGGCTTAACGAAATATCCGCACCAATCAGCGAGAATTTTTGATTATAATTTCGTAATTCACGAGGGATGGGTTCGATCATAATTTGAAGACTTTAATCGATTGGCGGATTATTTATTATCGATAATTGTCTAAGGTGAAGATGTTTCATCAAGTCGAAGTGAATTCTATTTGTATATTATTAATTCCTATAAGTGATGGAAATTTTCGATCGTTCTTTTTCTTGTGATAATTAATAGCTATGTTAATTCGACGTATCTTTAAGTAACTGATGAATAATATCGTCAATTTTGTACATCAGAGTGTTAAGAAAAATAAACAATGGAAATCTTATACGTTCATCGATCGCATCGGTGTAAGGATGACGAATTTTGATTTCGCAACGTAAACAAATTCTACGTTTAAGATGCCTGAGTTGAAGAGTGTAGTCATCAGCTTACGTACACAAGATTTTAGTTAGAAGCACCTCGCGGGCAAACATTTTTATTCTTGAATAAAAAAAAAAATTAATAAAAAAATAAAAAATAGAAATTATACTCGGAAATTCGTTGCAGCAACGGTGAACTTTCTGGTCAGCCCTTCAATTGTTCGAATATATGTATTCCGTCGAAAATGTGCAACGTAATCTATTCACTTATTATATTATACCAATATTCGGACAATAAACAATAAACGACATATGTATGTATGTATGTAGCATCGTAATATGCAATTCAACAGTTTTTGTGTGACATTCGCAGGTGTCCGAGTCTATAGAATGTCGATGAACCTGAAAATTCTTGGTACTGAGTAGCTGAAACGCATATTACTACGTTATTGTTGTTAATAAAAATCCGTTTAATCTTGGCTCGACAAAGGAAAGATTTATTAACTTCAAGAAAACCGATCGCGCCAAAAATAACAATAATGTACAAAATAAAAGAAAATACACTCAAGATCGTCTTTATTTTTCGTCTTTGGTAGGGACTCGGTTTTTTTTTTTTTTTTTTTTTTTTTTTATATATATACGTATACTTGAAACATACACGAATCTGTTTCTCATGCACCGGTATTCGAAAACTTTTGGCGCAGTTTCGATAGAACAATATGAATCGAGGCTCGGCGTCTACTCGTATATACCTATATGTGTAACGAAATAAATACATTGGAATCAATTCCTCCGTTATTTAAGCGAGATACGTAATCCACGAATTTGAGAGTATGCGTGAGTCACTTGAATCTCAACGAAATAAATAAATAAATAAAGAAAGGAAGCAAGGAAAAGATGTGATTGAGTGAGTGAGGCGGTCGGAACGTGTGCGGGGGCGGGAGTTTAACTCCCGCTACGGCGCACGTCACGTACAGCAAAAGCAAGTGCATTAACACAAGTGCATCTCTATCGTGGTGTTAGTAGTTGATATTCGGATGTAGAGTAGCGCGAGTCGAGCGCGCGGAAAAACTCTATCATAAAATTGTTCTATATGTGTATCCGATGGATAGAATAATTGAAACCCCGTATGTTTGTTTAATTTAAAAGTCCGGCGCACCTTTGGCCGTGAATGGCAACGAAATAGTGGGGGTGGTTTTGGTAGGGAGTGGTAAAGGAAAAGGCGGGTAGGCTTGTTTGAAAAATGTAAAATCTTTTTGTCGGAAAATCAACAAGTGCCTTGTTTGAATCCAACGCGAGGTGCCTCTCGTAGGATGCGTGGTACTCGGCTACGTAAGGTTCGTGTAAGTTCGTTGACGTTCGGGTTGCGCGCGGCGGCGGGAGGGCGACTCGGTGCTGATCGGTTTCTGTTTTCTCCTACGAACGCTTGGTGTCAGCGTATGCGCAGACTGGCTGCGCACTAGGCGTGTGCGTTGTCTGGATTCTTTGTGCCATTCTTGGCATACCAAAAACAGAGTAACTCTTCATATTTACGGACGAAATACCGTCCTAATTTCGAGAAAACTGCCCGCGGCGCACGTCATCTCGCCCCCTGGTAAGTACCCTTTGACATAGAAGTGATATTGGTCGTGTTGTAGGCGTTGTTTCAGTAAAAATGACCACCAGAATGCGAGTAATGTGATCACGATTCCTCCAATACTTTACATACTTGTCATGTTTGCCACCACCGACTTCCGGCGACTGTGAGGCTTACGGTTAAGCCCGTCGTGTGCTCGAGTGTGTGCAAACCGTGCGACCAAACAACATAAAACTAAACAACAAAAACAAAAACAACAAAAAAACGAGCGAAAACGAAAAACAAAAAAACAAAAAAAAAACAAATAACAGAAAAAATATACAAATACGAAAGAATATACGAAAAAACAACAAACAAACAAAAGGCAAACAATAACAACGAAGGAGAGGGAGGAAAAAAAAAACATAACCAAAAAAAAAAAAATACGAATCAAAACATAATCAAGTAAATTAAAATCGCAAATGCGATTTAAAACGTGAATTGTGATGGTGAATTATTGATCCGCAGTGTCACCGAGAAACGGCGTGTGTTTTCAAAACTGTGCGGCCAGCTGCGACGGATTACCCGCGGGAAAACAGTGCGAATATCATGTCCCTCTGCTACCTAAGAGGCAAGTGAATTGAAATTCAAATCTTTCATTTTAGTTATTTTTTATTTTTTATTATTTTATCATTTTTTGTTCTTCCGTACAACCCCCCCCCCCCCCCCCCCACCACCGCTCCCCCCATTTATCGTTGACATGCGAAAATCTAATAGTATAATATTATTATACTGTTATTACTGTTTACTTGTGTGACGATTATATTTTGTGCACGCGGGAAAATCGCCACGACAGTGACATACATGTACGAGTATATATATATATATATATATCTGCCTATAAATATAAATTAAATAATTATTCATCATTTATTTACGACTATATTATAGTGGATTTGTGAGAGTGTTGTTATATTGTACATACAGGGTGAATTCCTAAATTACCGCACGTTTATTATACGTTATAACATAAATATGACTAACTAACCTTAAATTATATCTAATACACGATATCGAAACGGATATATTTCTTCTATCTAATTAATAAACGAGATTTATCTCGAGATATATATATAGACAAACACACGTATTAAAATATATAATACATGCAATATATCTCTGTTCTTTGACTTTGGATGGATGCTGTGCATTATTTTTGGAGTGAGTTTCTTTTCATTTCTTCTTTTCTCACAAATTTTTCTCAATTCATTTCATTTAATTCTTCGTTTTTTTCTCTGTTTTTTGAACAAAATTTTTATTTTTCATGTATAAAATATACATATTTATACATATATATTATGATCCCGGGTACTTGGAAAATAGTGATAAATTGATGGATAATTTTTTAAACCTCGGTTAAACTTTTACGGGAAAAATGACAAGTAAAACAAAAAATGAAAGAAAAAAAATAAAAAATAAAAAATCAACCAACGATAGCGATAGAAAGGAAAACTATGACTCAACGAATGTATAATACTGTTAATCGTACCGGAACGATTATCGTTCGAAAATTGACTTGGAATAATTAGTTTTGAGAATAGGGTTGTTCGAAATTGTGAAAGGAACGTTGAATGACGGTTTGCTTTAGGGTATATTATAACCACGAACGAATACTAGTCTGGACAAGGGATATATGCACTTTGCAATTAACAACGTTTATCCAGAAGATATATATGTATAATATTACGGAATAATTTTCTCCGTCATTTCATAACGCGATATCAACAAGCTGGGAAATCAGCTGCCTCGTAATCGATATAATATCAACGAACGAATTTTTAACCTTTACGTATAATAAACTTGTAATAATTGACAATGATTGATCTAAAAATTCTTCTCCTATGTTGATCAATCATATTCGAAAAATAAATGGACAAAAAAAAGTGTCGATTTTATATCGGGAAATATTTCGCAAAATTATAATATGAAAGTTGACAGAAAATTATCGAATTTATTCGCGATATCGATAAATAATAATTCGTAATTTTTATTTATTTATTTTTTCTACCAAAAATGTATAATTTCAAATGAATTTCATTTTATTCTAATTCTGTATTCGCGCGTTTGGCCGATTTCCAATCGCACATATCGTTCAGGGTTTATACGTAATAATGCAATTTGTAAATAATGACGTGGATTATTGATTATCTATGGTATAATCTTGATACGACGCCAAGCGTCTAAAGCCACCGCCGTACGGTCGCGGCGTCGTACGTCCGACGCTTAGCGTCGGGTTTGTATTAGCGACCAGCGTCGTGGTAGCTCCCGTTCTATTCGTTACCGTAACTATAACGACAACGGCAACTTGTTCAAGGTTCAAGAACGGATGTAATTTAGAAACGTCCGAAACTCATTGGGAAATTCATAAGAATAATGATTCGAAACGTGTTTCGCTATTCTCGTCATTCAAAATCCCGGATAACTATTTTACAACCGTGAAATTGTATACGACTATGAAAAGAGAATAAATAAAATCCAGCAACGAGTTGTTAGGTCTTCCCTCTTCAATACGAGGAACCGTGAGACAATAATTTTACTTTATTTCCTCTATTTAAAAGATCAAACAAATCTCCGCGATATGTATAATATAGTTATCTAAATTGCACAATAACAACGCGATTGATCTTCTTCTAGATTCTAAAATTAAGATACTAAAAGTCACGATAATAATTATTATTATCTAACAAGCGATCGTTCGTGTATGCTGCTACTAGTTACTATAAAACATCTTAAAACGCATATTCTGTGTTTGCCTGGATCTTAGTCGATTCTATAGTTGGTTTTACTTGTTTTAATAATTTTTTTCACCGGCGATCGTATATCTTTCTGTTAATTTTCCATCAGTATATTATCTATTCATGACATAGGTATATATATGTATATATGTATATAACTGTTCAGTACGTGTTCGCGGGACTCATTAAGCTCAAGTTTCTTAGTAGATATAGCGCAGGCACACCTATACATGTGTGTATATGTATATGTATATGCCCAAGTTTTACGGTTATAAATACAGGGGTCCCCTCGTCTTGTCTTCGCTTCTCTTCTCTTGTCTCAACAAAGTGCGAGCAAATCGAGTTTCTACCGCTACCTATTCTGCGTCCTCCGTACGTACGCGTACGTATGTACGTGTCGTGTATTTGTAGCCTCAGTCGCAGGGGGTTTCCTAGTTTGTTTTTTGGCGTAGACGGTGCCAAATTTTTAAGCCACTAAAATTAACGGCCTTCTTTTTCTTTCTCTTTCTCTTTCATTTTATATACATATATAGAAATATACGCCACGTATACTATTATATACGATAGAAAAAGATAGTCCAGTCTAGTGTAAGCACGTAAACGATTCATATACCTGAACAATGAATCAATGGAACAAATATTCATTTACTTCCTTTTTTTTCACATTTATTCTGATAAATATTCGTATCCGTATCAAACTACGATCTAGTTTCAGGCTTGAACCGATTTCGCGAGTTTTACCTCGCGGTGCACGTGTCCCGCTGTTATATCCCGCGCGAGCTTATATCGAAGATTCTTTAATAGAGTATAAAATCGCATTTAGAAATCCGTTTTTTCAACGATTTTTTTTCTTTTACTTTATTATTTTTTTTTTTCTCCCCCTTTTTATTTCTTAATCCCAGGAATTTATCGACTGACCGATTACGCCGGATATTTTCCATGTTATTATACCTCATACCCTATCCTACCTACTACTAGTGAGTTAGTTTAGTTTAGTCGCGAAGGGGCGGTGAGGGGAGGGGATCAGTCAAGTTGGGCCCCCCTTTCGCGTTCTCGGTCTCCGCAGGGGCTTTCGGGTACGAAAGATCGCGTGACGTGGTAACGTGGCTGGTATGCAGACAAACGGGGGATGGCGGGACACGAGAGTTCGAGGGGTTGTTCAGCCAGGTGCTCGCGGGTCCCCTAATCTCGACTGCCCCCCCCCCCCCCTCCGCTCCCTCTAAAAACACGCAACCGCACACGATCTCCTCCCCTCTCTATATCTAACAGTCCACCGTTTTCGAACCGAACTCCTCGTGTCACGTTTATATACACACGTATACAATATACAGTATATACATATATTATATTCGTATATAGGTAATAGCTGCGGGAATAACGCGATTCATGAATCTGTTTATACGCGACAATCGTGAAAAATAAGTAAAATTCATGGGGTATGTGTATAGATGGAATAATAAAGTGAATATTGATTTTTAGTTCATAAGTTTTAATGCAAAATATATTTGGATATATATATTCATTAATTTATGTCACGAAGAAATTAGATAAAAATATTGTCCATCGTATAAACTATATAATAACGTTTATTATTATTCGTTGAGTTGTCCTATATACATATGTATATAGGTATGTACACATCATAAACTAGGTATATAGGTACAAACGCTTTAATTCTACAGCTTAGTTACGTATACACGAGGATCGTATCGGTATAAAAATAAATGACCGCAGAAAGTACGTGCAAATCGAATTACCTATACTATCGCCGCGGCTATAGGGTCTCTGTCTCTAGACTAGCCTCTACGACGAATGTAAATTAACATGTATACCAACCTATAGCCATTACAGATCAGGTTAGTTAAAACTACTTCTTCTTCTTCTTCTTCTTATTCATCGCGAAGGGGAGGGCCTCTCTCTCTCTCTTTTTATACTTACTCACTTACTTACTTAAGCTTCTGTCGCTGCTGAATCAAGTACCTTACAACATATATATGCAATAACAACGTAGGTGTATAATATCGTATATTTCTCGTATATCTGGAACACAGGTTATTATTGCCAGCGTCAATAGCCGTGATATTACGTTACAATAATTATCGACAAGCCCCGGGATCACCGACCACCTTCAATATATACAACGACCATTCACTACCGCCGTCTTATGCCTTGCCTTGCCTCGTCGCGCATCGAGTTGTGGTCCGTTCGAACCGGTAGACGCGATACGGACGGAAATCGGTAGCCTGGCGCCCAACACTTTTGCTGCCTGGCGTCACAACGCCCCAGTTTTACTACCCTGGCTTTTCTAACTCTAGAGTATAGGTAGGTAGGCTGCAGCGCGAACACGCGGTGAATCAGAGACGCTACTCGGGGTTATGTATTCAGTATTTTCATTCTATTTTATTTTATTTCATTCTTTTATTATCGTCGTATGTTATAGATATTTTATTTTCAACATTTTCTTCGCGAGATATATATAGGTTCATATATAAAAATAACAAATTGTTATACATATAAATTATTCTATCAACGTTTATATACGAGTGGATGAAACTATAGCTTCTATAGCTTCGCGGTATATATGTAGAATTTTGTTTTAGACTAGGGATTTGGATCTTTTAAATATTGTTACGCTGACCCACTGCCTTGACGCTATTTTTGGCTGTCCATTAGCAACTTTACGAAAGCGAGAAATGAAAAATGAAATAAACCGTGAAACATTGGTTTATGTCGCGGGGCTGTATTCTACCCACCTACCCTGCACCTTGAAGAAAGAAAAAATGCATCATTTTATTTCAGAAAGCTTCGCCTCGGTTGAGTTAAACTCGTTGTGTACATACTTCGTTGAAATTGAGATTGTAAAATATATATCATGTTGAATATTTTTCTCGCATAGAAAATATTCGCGATAGACTTTGCTGCAACCGCAAAATATTTCTTTTTCACATGATTCTGTTATCGGTATAATATTGAGTTTTCATTTTTTGTCAATTTTAGTCACATGGGTACTATATAAATTTTTTGCAACGATCTCGGGGTGGTTCTTTTTTGCTGATTTCAATTCGGCTAAAGCGAATATCGTGTTTTCCATTTTAAAAGAAATCTTTAGGCAGCGTATAAGAGTAGGGTTTGCCACCTGTCTTTTACTCAGAAAGACACAGAGATTTACTTTCCTCTTTTTTCCTCTTAAGTTTTATTTTCGGTTAGAAAAACTAGGCCTTCCCTATACTCGATTCAGAATCTAATAAATCAATGAAAATTCACTCGGCGCTCGATTTTTTGATTTTTTTCCGAAATACTATTATTAGCTTTCGGATGAAATAAAAACTGATTCACATTCGACTCTAATAAGATCGAAAATATGAAGAAAAAAAAAAAAAAAAAAGGAAAAGCATCGTGACTGCCGAAGACGTTTGAGTTCTTTACACCGCCCACGCGGCGTGGGTATAGACGATGTGAGACGAGGCGCGCGGCCGGGTTTCGTCTCGGGGAGCGAATCGACATTTTGATTTGCCGCGATGGATTCCCTCGAGCCGCCAAAGGCCTCAACCCGGTTCGTACAATAACGTGAACGAAGCATCCCGTCGTTGTAACGCGCGGTTGTAACATGGCATATGTATGTATGTACGTACGTACGTACGTACGTACGTACATACGACTACAAACCACCACCTTTCCGTATAGCTGACGCTAACTGTAAACCCGTTTTCTCGAGCCAGAGACCCTCGATTAGACGGAGAACTCGCCTCGGGCTAATCAGGTGGTTGTTACTTATTATCTGCCGCAGGGACTCGTCAGCGTAGGTGAGCTTTCTCCCTCTCCTTCTCTATCTGTATCTCCCTCTCGCTTCCTATCTATATCCACCTCTTTCTCCTTCTTCTTCCTCTTCTTCGAGGGTTAATTCACACGGTTTATCGTGTTTAGTGTCTATTATACGTGTAGCTGACTTTTTGTAATTCTCATATTCACGTGTATATATATATGCATATACGTATGTAATATGTATGTATATAGCTAGATAATTATATTAACGTAGCAATATAAAGCCAGGAATCTTTTTTTTTCTTTTCATTTTTATTATTTTTTTTTCTCAATACAAATTTTGCTTCTCGTTTTTCTAGTATACGTAAAATTGAAGATGAACAAGAAAATGAAAAATAGGAGAAGTATATGAGAATTGTTTTTTTTTCTACTTGAAGTAAACGAAAATGAAAAAAAATTGCCGCGTTATACGAAGAGAAGTTAGAAGACGTGTTTCTCTGTCTCTGCTCGTTGCAGCACTTCTTCAACGGCATATATGCATCCAGGGAGACAGCATACCCGTTTCACTATAAGGATCACTCGTTGCAAGTCCCGGTGGCGTTAGGCGGGGATGGTCGCGGGTAAACGGACACCGCAATAAAGTGTGTCTCTCAGCTCCGTTCCTCGACTCGTCGTGATATTAGACCTGCCCTCCGTGGACCGGATTAGATTAACCGCGGTCATTATCGCGGGTATAAAGAGTCTAAAAGTCGCGACGAGTTTCTCCCCCATTTTTTTTTTTTTTTTTTTTTAACTCTCTTTCTCTAATTTTCTCAGTCTCGTACGACAACTGTACCACGGTATATAGATATATATACACGTATATATAAGTCTCTTTCCGGTTGTCTACCGAGTGCAATTAACGCTCTAAAACGCAACGCAACGAAACGAAACAAAACACAACACGCGACACAACACGACCCAAGGCAAATAGTGTGTTAAAAGTAAAGTACGATTTCCCGCTATTTGAGTATAAGGATGAGAAAACGAAAAGAAAAGAAACGTAGCAAAGAAAGACAAGAATATATAAAACAAAAAAAAAATCAAAAACAAAAAAAAATCAAAAACAAGACTGCAGTACAGCTACTCGCTGACAGCATCTCTGTCAGTCTACTGTACGTTCAAACATTCGAAAGACGATATGTTTTAAATCAGATTTAATTTCTGTCTCGTACGATAGGCAGTTGGCTTCATTTTTTTTTTTTATCATCTCTTCATTTACGTATTGAATACAATTATATTCTCATATATATGTGTATATTAGATCTGATTCATCATCTTCTTCTTTACGCCGCGTCTCCGTGAATAATAATAATAATTCGGCGCAAAGTACTTATACATCGGGACGCGCGCGAAATGATACACCTATATAGCTGTACGGTATGTCTATCTCTTTGCTCACCTCACCTTACCTATCTATCTATCTACTTACTTACCTACCTACCTACGTAAGTTGGCTTTGCATCGAACAACTTAGCAGAGAGAGGTTTGCTTCGTCGACGGACTACGGAGAGGGCCGTTGTCTAAGTATATCCGCGTTATTTCTGGCTGGAGCTGACGCACCGCTTCTCCGACGCCTTACCCCTTACCTCACCACTCTCCTTCAATACCCTTTTTTTTTTATCTTTCTTTTTTTCTTCTTCTTCTTCTTCTCTTTTCCTCTCCTCTGCGAGAGGCTCGAGGCTCTATCAGGCACCACGCGAGGATGAAGACGCGAAGCGCACGTGTATATATACATATATATATATATATATATATATATATATATATACATATAACACGCGTGTACGTGCTTCTCTATATACACATACATATTTCTAATATTGTATATATGCCATATACATATATAACGATGCGAAGTTTTAAGCACGCACGCATATCAGGATATTATACAAGTGTATATGTATACATATATCTATATGTATATGCACGGTCGATCGTTTTATCGATCGTTTTGTTGTAACGGAAATATAGGTTAGACCTTACCACCTGTCACATTTTTTTTCTTTTCATTTTTAATTTTCTTCTTTCCATTCGAAGGATTGACCAGAGTTACCTGCAATTACGTATTGTTCTGTTTCTTAATTGATATCTATGTACATACATACATATATTTTTCTCTCTTTCTTTGTTTTTTTTTTTTTTTTTATGTCTCTTTTATTACAAAAATCTTCCGCGCGAAGATCGCGTTGCGAAAACGCGCTATAGGTATAATATACTATAATTATAGGCAAAAGTTCGAGCACGGATGTGGTATATTAATATACAGACCAATATATATTTATACGGGATAATATTGAGATCTTTTTCTAAGAAACTTTTTATAACCGCGATTTAATTTCAAAAAGTGGTGTAGGGTATTTTAATATTGAGAAATAATATCTACCCACTGAATATACATTATATACACACACACACACACTCACATAGTATATACATAGCTACAGATTTAAATATCTATATATATAATACGTTATTGAATATAAAAACTTGAATAATTAAACGTTGCCTAATATCTAAAGAAGCATATATATACGTACGAATGAATAGTATAAAAAATATATATACAAATAAATAAAATAAATAAATAAAAACAATCGTTCTATATACTATATATATATAGTATTTAAAAGAGTTTAGAAGCTTCGCTGCGTAATAATTATAATTGCTCAAGCGGATGGATGGAATATCGCGCGATGTGTGTACATATAGATATATTTCTCTCGGACGATTTCGCGGAGAAATATATATACTCGTGTATATGTGTATACCTATATATATATATATATATAATAACCATACGCGAGTTTCTCCATCGTTCACAGCCAGATGAGTCAACTAGCGGTAATAAATTGCTTCCGAAAATACCTGCGTACTGTGGCATGCATAACGTGTTAATGGTTGTAAAGTCTGACATTTGCTGCAGTAGCAGTTATATGTACATGTATAATATATATAGGTTATGGTTATATATATATAACCATCCATCCGCAAACAGTAGGTATAATAGATACGCGAAGTAAAATGTACACAGGTATATATATATATATATATATAATAACTCGCTGTTTCAAATTCCCGAAATATATATAATATGTCGTGTATAATGTTCATATATTCGTAATATATATAATGTATACGAGCATTATAGTCGTATAACGTATTTTATTGTAAAATGCACTTTGCTCAACCGTATTTTGAACGTGTTATTTTACGACGGTTGATATATATTTCTGTTCACGGTCAAAAATTCCCCAGGTGCATTCCCGTATACCTATAAGTTTAGTAGGTGCCTGTTAATATGCATGTATTACCCCCAGCCGAAGTTTGCTGCCCCGAAAAATTCTCCCACGCCGTCAACGAACTCTCTATGCCACCTGACGCGGCTTCGGCTGACGCATTTTTAAAACCCCGTAATTCCCCGAGGCCTCGAGGCTCCTCCGGGGGTCAGCTTACCCAACTTACGGATACCTTAAAACCCCATTTTTCTTTACAACAAAACTGCTAGCCGGGCCTAGCTACTCTAATGCGACTGTTCGAATGGTTTATGACACTCCGTTATATATACTAACTCCGTTATATTATATCGGAAGGTTTTCGCCCGTTAAGTATGGGGTTCGTTATTGTAAATAATACGAGTTTTTCTCTTTACTTTCCGTCTTCTGACGTATTAAGCGAAGAGATCGAAAGTAGTTAATAATTAATTTACCGAGTCGCCTGGCTGCATGACGACCAAGCACCGTGGAATACGAGTATATCCAACACTCATACTCGTACAGGTATATATACATCGAAAGTTTAAATCTGAAAAGTTTTGTGAACGAACGAACGCCGGTTGTCGGACACACGTGGGGCGTGGTAGAATAGACGGTTTTGTGTCTCGCTATATATACGGTCCCGGAGCCCAACAGTTTGTTCTCTCTCGGTATGAATAATTCATCATCGTTCGCTCGGGACTGTGCCGTACTGCACACGCCTATACTTCTTCGCTTAGCATAAGTATCACGCGTATATGCATGTATGTACCTACCTACCTACCTACCTACTGCCCGCAGACTGCACACTCGGTTATAGAAGTCCGCGTTGTCTGATATTCTTCGTATAAAAAAAAAAAGGTCTTTCTCATCATTTTATTCGGTAAACATATATATATATGTAGAAACTTATCCGCCTAATATTTTATATTCAACTTAAAAATTTGTGCTTATCACTATTTTGGAGTTGTACTTTTTCCCCGAATAATTGGATATATATTTTTCGCGTTTCAGTTTTATTGTTACAGCATAAAATAAGATTGTAGAAAAGAGAGAAAAAAAAAAAAGGTAAAACAGTTGCTCAACGATCTTTGCCCCGTAAGTTTCTGGGTTAATCACTATTTTGGTTTCGGAGCAAGATGAAGGAAAAAAAAAAAAACAGAAAAAAAAAAAACGGTTCGTCGAACCCAAGCTGGATTATCCCCGGTTAGCTTTGCTCGACAGTTCGTTAAAACTCGAGGCGTATCTTCGTTGACAGATGCATGTGCACGGCTATACATATAAGCGACGTATTTTGTTCTTTTTTTTATTCTCTTTACCTTTTTTTTTTCTCATTTTGCTGTTTTTTTTTTACGTTCCTCCCCCTCCACCCCCTCCTCCACGTTCGAATCGGTTCATTCACCCTTATAACTATATACATATATATAAATTCTCAACTTGACATAGGTATATATTATATTTATTTATTTTCGGGTATATATATACCTGCTATGTATACGTTATAGGTGAATAACTATACTCAGATAATTTTTTTTTTTCGCCTTGTGATTTATTGTAAAGTAAATTGAACGAATATCGAAGATTATCATAAGATCTAATATCGCGGGTTTATATAGGATTATTATAGACAAATTTTTATATATAGATATGTATACTATAGGTATATATTATATAGCTATCTATACAAACAGAGATTGAGTGCGCTATCGACGGTCTCGAGGGGGGAAAACTTCTGGCCTAACGCCAGTCCGACTTACCTAATTAAGTTTCGTCATCTAAGTCGCTTCCCTGGCTGCCAATATTTGCAATACTTGACTAAACTGATCCAATTATAAACGAGCGTGTCGCCTTCGGTTACGATTAGTTGCGCTTTTCTAATAAACTACATACTATAATATCGTCGATTGAAGAATAATCGATCTTTGAAGAACATCTTTGTGATTATACTCGTATGTATGTATGTATGTATGTATGTATGTACGTATATATCGTGTACCGGATATTGGTATATATCGGGTACTGAAGGAAGAGTCGAAGTTTAAGTAAGAACCGTATTATACTGAAAGAGAGGGACGGAGATAGATAGATAGGGAAAGAGAGAGAAAAAGGGATCTAAGAAACGCGGTATAAGGAATATAAGCGAGGAGGACGAGAGAGGAGAGGCTGCAGGAGTTTGCCACCGCCGCCGCGGCCGCTGCTGCTGCTGCTGCTGCTGCTGCTGCTGCTATCCCTGGTATTCAATTTGGTATTTTTCTTTGTGTATCTTGAATAGTTTGGATTGTTCTGCAAGCAGGGCATTGATATATCGTACCGCGGAACCTTTGAGCTTGACTCCAAATTATCGTCCTCTCCAAGTCACGAAGCCAAGGAGCAGTCAATTTACCGAGCGGTATTTTTATCTTCGCCAAATCTTGGCCCTGACCAACCAAACCAACTACCTACCTTTTTCCGATACATACCTACTTACTCTTTGTCTCTCTCTCTCTCTTTCTTTCTCTCTCTCTCGCCGCGTCTATCTTTTTCAATTTTTTTTTTCTCCCCCCTTTTCGAGATTTCATTCATTTATTTATTTTTATTTTTTCCTCTCGAACAACCTTTACACATTTATACCGGTATATATTTTCCTCTTATAATTTTTCACGTCCTCGACTTGTCCTTCTGTTACATTACAATTCAAAAACTGAATTACGAAAGAAGGTTGAACCAGAAAAAAAAAGAAAAAAAGAAAATTAAAAAACGTAATTGCCACTGAAATTTCATACTCGAGGAGCTAGAAAAACTGAAAACATGATGGATATACGTATACCTATATATTATTATTATTATTGTTATTAATATACCTATGTACAGGTTGAGTTGCCCCAGGTTGTGAGAGAGTAAGAAAATGAGAGAGATTAGGCGGGGGGGATAGTCGACTCCTGGCTTTGTGAAGATGAGTGAGAAACTTGAAAGGACGAGAAAGATAGTAGAGACGAAGAAGCGTAGAGCGTAGAGCGAGGAGCGTGGGAACAAAGGATGCGATAATCTGATGTCTTCTCCTTGTCTTAACCCTTCGCGCCCTATATATTCTATATACTCTATATAGCGTATACGGTATATACTATACATATATATATAGTAGTAAGGTAACGCTGTAGAGTAGGTATATAGAATCAGAGTCAATGATCGTGCTATAAACTGTTCTCTCGAAAGAATAATCGAGAATCACCGCGGTCTTCACGTGAGATCAGGGTTAAATCGAAAATGTGTGAATATGGTTAAAAAAAAAAAAAAAAAGAATAATTTCAGCAAAATTATTCGTACAATATTTAACTACTCGAAATTGTATGTACATACTATATACATATGTACATACATAGTTAAAATTAAATTTTTATTTCATCCTTTTTCTTCTCGGTTAAATAAATTTTTTTTTTTTCCGCTTATATATTTTATTCTCTTGACACATATGTGCTCGGTTATTGTACCGAAGTTTTTGTTTTTTTCTTCCTTTCCTCTTTTTTTTAAATTCTCTTTCTTACTGCATCAGTATATATGCATTAACTGCATGCGGTATGTTGTTGTGAATAAAGTGTGCGGAAAACTTTGATAAAGTGTGAATAAATATATCGCGGTGTGACTTGAATCGCCTGCACTCTTGAGTTATACATATAGCGCGAGCACGAGTATAGAGGTACACGAGTGCGAGTTCTCTCTCAACTCAGCTGTTGATGGAATAATGACTACAGGCACGCGCCACACACATCATATATATGTATACATATTTGTAATGGTGATAGACACGTATAATATATATATATATATATATATATATATATATATATATATATATATATATATATATATATATATATATATATATATATATATATATATATATATATATATATAGTTTTACTATATATATATATAGTAAAACTCGGTGTGGATATAACGTACATACATAATATAATATATATATATACATATATGTATATACATATAAAGTATGAGCGAGCCGTTGACACCTTATAGTTAGTGACCCGCGGGAAACAATAGCCTGTTCTATCCAATCGGTCATCCGTCCCACGATGTGTTTAATTAGTCGTGTCCATCGACTAAGTTTATATATGTATACATATATATTGCACGTATATTATATAATATACCAATCGAATTTCATTTAATTTAATTTATTTTTTTCTTCGTTTTCAATTCTTCCAAATTTGCAGAGTTGTATAGATTATTTCAAACGTTCGTTATTAGATAGAAATGCAGTATATAAAATAACGTTTTTAGGTTTTTTCTTTTATTTTATTTAATTTTTTTTTCTATGTACATGTATATAATAATCGCAATTTTTCAGTATCTCCGATATTACAAAAATGTGATATATATACATATAGGTATATACACGTATAGGGAAACGGTATTCAGGTATTATAAAATACCGGTTAAAATAACCGAGACGGAAACTAAAGTGTCTGCTTATGTACACGTGGTGTTGCGGTGATGCTGGGAGCCACACCTGCATGACGTCAGGCAACGGTAATAATTACAATATATTTCATAAGAGCGTAGGTATAACCTCGACAATCGGTCGCGCGAGAGCGAATCGAGCCAATGTACATACATATATATATATATATATATATATATATATATATATACATACCCACATAAATAAATACATACATGCATATATATTATTATAATAATTTTCAAATATATACAGACAATAGAATTAGCACGTATATATAGAAAGTTTCTGCAGCGGTACAGGTATACATATATATACATATGTATATATCATAAAAATTAAAATCGAGAGTTTTAATAATTCGCGTTTCATCTCAGAACTACAACCATAAAGATATCAATTATACTTTTTCCAAAAAAAAAGAAGAAAAAAAATTTACAAACTTGAAATCGTTTCTCAAACGAATTTTATTATGAAATATCAATTATTATTATCGACCGGATATGCAGCGAAGCTTAACACTGCAACAGCTAAACTTATAGGCCCGTAAGGAATAGCAGAATACTTTTATTACTATTATTATGTCCCCCCACCCCACCCTCCCTCCACGTTGTGCTGTAGCAAAGAGAACTGAGTTAGATTTTACTCTCTCTTGTTTCTCAAAGCGATTTGCTGTGCAGGTAGGTAGGTAGGTAGGTAGGTAGGTATAGGCGGAGGTAATATAACAACCGGGTCGTGTCGCACCTGGGCATAAAGAGTAGGTAACTAACTCCGCGATCGTGAGGCTGCTGAGCAACTCTTGAAATTCTCCCGGGGCTAATGCGGCGTGGATGAATCAGCTGATTTGTCGTTTCACTTCACAGAACAGCTTGGGGCTAACTATCCATCTCTTTCTCTCTCTCTTTCTCTCTCTCTGCTTCGCTCGCTCGCTCGCTCGCTCTTACTCGCGCTCTCTATTATCTCTCTTAAATGATTTATGAATCGAGTCTAATACGGTTAAACGATGGTCGTTGCACGGCCGATCACTCCTTACGTATTGTATATTATTGTACACGTATATACAACGACGTTGATGAACATGTTTCATAAACCACAAACTGATCGCTAACATATTATATTTATATATTTATTTAGACAATTTGTTGTAAATGAAAACTAACAATTGAATAATAATATAATTTCATAAATATAACAGAACTGCAATTATCACGGTTCCTTCGATTTACTTAATTTCAAATTCTGAATTTTTTTTTTAAATCTAAAGATTTCTATATATATTTATCGTTTTTTTTCTTCTAATTTCTGATTCAATTACATACGAATGATGTACATAAAGTTCGCAACAGGAGCGGAGGCTACGCCCGCGCCCGCGCCCGCGCCCGCGTGATGTCGGTCGGTGATTCAATCGGTTCCGCAGAATGAATAGAGACGGCCGCGGTATCGCGTTGTACGCGACGGTTATAACGTTCTCTTAAACGTTAACAACAATTTTTCTACCGCATTATAAACGGTGAATAATATTAACGTTGTATAATAAGTACGCCTCAACAGTGATATTCTAGAACACAAATATTATACAGGACTTTTACAATGACGTATTTAATAAATACACGTACGTACAGGGTGTCCCAGAATTAAATGTCCAAAATGGACTAAATGTCGAAAATGAAAGGTGTCCTAGAGGAGGTCGAACTGAGTAAATTTTCCCGAAGAACATGGGGTCTGCGAAGTCGCGATCGCGAGATATCAACGGTTAAAAAGTTCCGCTTTACGCCGCGGCGACGCGGCGTAAAGCGGAACTTTTTAACCGTTGATATCTCGCGATCGCGACTTCGCAGACCCCATGTTCTTCGGGAAAATTTACTCAGTTCGACCTCCTCTAGGACACCTTTCATTTTCGACATTCAGTTCTGGGACACCCTGTATATATGAAAGAAATATCGGAAAAAGAAGAAGAAAAAAAAACTGTATAAAATAAATAAATAACAATGATAATAATGAAATAAGAAATATATATAACCGAAATATAATAATAACAACTATAAAACGTTACCGCGCGGTTAATGGACGGAACAATTTTCATAATCGGACCCATCTCCCCGTCCGGCTAGCCATTATAATCCTAGCGTTTCGGCATCTGATCCTTAGCGCAGTGACTATCAACTCAAAAAATATATACGAATTTTATTTTTATCATTTTTTTTTCTTGTTCTAATTTCTTTCTTTTTTTTTTTTACCACGATTTTTAATCTTTATTTCATCTCGTACACTTTTGTCTATATACATCTCAGGGATTTTATTATTTACTGTATAAAAAAACAAAAAAAAATTGCGGAATTTTATGTACACCTGTCTTATACTCGTGTTAATTTCGTTCTAAACTATAAATTTTCTGCTCTGACGATCACGGGAACATTTTCATTTCGCGATTGTGTTGCATATATCTACACACATTATACCCATACTCGACTTTCCTTTCTGTTCGTTCACTACTACCACTACCACTGCCTGTGTAGTTCAGAATTTGTCCCGAAATAATCTTTCATCGGGTAAGAAAAAAAAAAAAAAATTAAATACTCACATATTACGACTCAAAGACATAAAATTTGTAAGTTTCACTCAGCTGCACGCTATTCAAAAGTGTTTCGGGGATTCATATCTTTAAGAATTGTTCTTGTTCGTAGATCGAAAAGGTGCGCAAGGCATCGCGTATCTACATACATAATATAACTGTAGGTATATAAACCCACCTCCAGTTGCGCTTTCTTCATTCGCACAAAAGTTCGGGAAAGTTTATATGTATATATAGGTGAGTCCCAGCGTTGCAGCAACGTCGGGGGGATTCGATCGATTCGATCTCGTTTCGTTTTTGTAAAATATTACATAAAGTAGAAATCAAAAAAAAAAAGAAAAGTTTCAATTAAAAATTTGGAAAGGGGAAAAAAAAAAACCAATTTTCAAATAAATATACTGAACAGAAATTTATAGTCTTGCCTATTTAATTTCAGGCTTGACCGTTTTTTTGCTCGGAAAAAGATGATTATACTTATGTGTTTCTAACGTGTATAATTTGCTCCTATATTTCGCGGAACGGTTCGCCGAGGTTAGGTACCTATATAATATACGGCCGTTGCCAAGGTTGGCCAATTTTCGTTCTCCGAGTTATATACCTTATATATACACCTCCTAAAATCTGGTATAACGATATAAGTAGAATCTTTGACGATCCCGAGAAGTTTATAGTTTAGTTTATTTCATTTCATTTCATTTCATTTCATTTCAGTTCAGTTTAGTTTCCCGCACGACCAAGTAATACGACCACTTTCCTAATGACACAGCTATCTGCAGTCAGCGTCTTGATTTTCGACCAATAATTCCCCGTCGTTTCTATATCATAGTCGTAACTCACTGAATACTGCCGAGCCTAGAGGCTTCAAAAGTGGTGGGAAATACATGTATTTATATATATCTATACATATGTATATGTATATACGCACTGTAATGGAGTGATTAGATTTTTGGGACTGAGTCAACGGTCCCGTTAAACCAAACCTCGCACTATCACTTTCGTTATTCGTTGAAATATTCTTAGCTACAGTCAGCCGATGTATAGCCAAAAATATACCTTGAATTTTTTTTTTCTTCCTTATCATTATAACGATCGTGTTATATGTATATACTTATATCTTTAGAGACGTAAACTAAATATTCAACCAACATATACAACACCCAAATATGTAATAAAATTTTTTAATTATTTCTTACGAGTCGTAGTTTAGGTAAAAGTTCAGATAAAAGTTTACTCATTCATGTATATATCAATATATAGATATATTATAGATATCATTCATAGCCACAACCGGGGTACATATAAAGTTAACTACATACTTCATTTAGCGAGAACTTGTTAAGCTTGAGGTCAGGGCCAGGTTGTCGTTTTGTTAATTATTTCAGAGGGTTGTAAGTCATTCATCCTCTACTTCGTGTAACTACTCTGATACATATCCGTGCTAGACTTCAGTATAAATAATAGCTGTAGAAAACAGGTTGAAATATTTCTGGCTGAATGAACCGCGCTGCGGATTTGAAGGGAAAATAATTAGTTTATAAAAAAAAAAAAAAAACGCTGAATTCTTATCTTCATTTTGTATATTTATTCATTTTGCACAAGCGTATGAAGAGTGAAATAATTGATATACCTACGTCGTGATGAAGAAACGTAGAAATTCACGTGCAGAGACGAAAAGAACAAGGTAAAAAAAAGAAAAAAAAAAAAGGAATGGAATGGGAAAAAAAAATCGTCAGCACCGAATCGCGTCCACCACTTATAACACGGTTAACAATTTAATTAGAATTCCCCCCGTACAGTGTAACATGAACTAGTATAAATCAGATTCGTGGATCAGTAAGATCCCTCGAATTATAATCCACGTTATACCGTTAAGCAAAGTGCGTTTAACTCTTGCCAAAAATCTCTCCTCCCACTCTCTCTCTCTCTCGTCTCACGGAAGTTGAAATCTAAAATTCATTCATACCTGGTCGCGCCGTCGTCGGCTTGGGATATATTTATAGTTCAGTATAGAAACGCGCTTTGAACATTTTGCAACAGCGGTTCATTGATTAATATATATGTATATAACAACCAGTCACACGCACACATATACGAAATATTCCTCCTTGTTATCCGATCATTTCTACAGTTTTTCGTATACAAGAGCGTTGATATGAAATTTTCTCTTACTCTTTTTCATTCTCGTTTTTATTCTTATCTTTATTTTCTCCCCTTTTATTCCCCCTTTTTATCACACCCCTGGTCCTTTTTCGTCCCGTGGGTAGGTGTGTATTTATGTATCTGTGTAATGTTGTATATCTATATAACCGTACCTATGGTACACATACAAAGGTGCGTTGACGGTGCGCGAGGGGCAAAGGGAAGGGGTGGGACTTTCGAAGAGAGGCAGAAGCTAAGGAACACTCAACTATTTTAACCGTGAAATAACTCAGCCGCTGTCAGGGTGTGAGAGGGGGTGGTAGGTCTCAGGATAGAGGCAAGGCAGAAACAGGCAGCAGTGCAGAGGGGTATATAGGACTGAAGGAGGTTGCCGGGAACCTCCATGATATGTGAGCCCTAAAGATAGAGCATCCGAAACCATACCGTAAACCTTTTTACTCTTACTTTTTCACTACTTTTATTTATTATTATTTTTCCTTTTTTTTTCCCTTTCAACGTCTTGCACTTGCAGCAGGAAGTTTCTCGATTTTGAAGATCGGCTAAATCCAGTACACCTACGTAACATTTTTTTTCAGTTTATATATATATATCTATAGGTATATATATATATATATTTTTTTTTTGTTCTACTTAAATAAGATCGTAATTTTTCTTTTCGTTACGAAAAGGAGCGTATTTAGTTATTTGCAAAATTACAACATCTTACGGTATAGGTATATATATATATATATATATATATATATATATATATATATATATATATATATATATATATATATATATATATATATATATATATATATATATATATATATATATATATATATATATATATATATATATATATATATATATATGTGTATATATATATATATATTCAGGGGGTTCGCGATGTGGGCGAAAGGGTCATGGCAGTAGAGAGCATGCCTTGGGTTAGCGCCTACGCTATACGCCTACGATATAGCTGGCACAAAGATCAACTTCCCAATTATTATACGAGGCAATGAGTAAAAAGAACTATACTTTGACTGCAGACTCACTGTTCGTTATAACGGCTAATAATATTTATACATCTAACCTGAAAGACAGATACCATAAAACAGATTTGATCCCTTGATGAAAACTATTTTCGTTTTAATCTCCCGCGATTCGTGATCACAAATCGATTGAATTAAATCTTGTACAACATATAGATAGAAGAGGTAACATGTTTAATTCTCTTTTTTTCTGTTTTCTTTTACATCTTCGTCATTTTTTGAACCAAACTTGTAAAATTGGTTTAAAAAAAAAAATAAATAAGTAAAGAGTCGGGCAATTAATTTCGAGGTCAATTGTGGGAGGTTATACCTATGATATCTCTCGGTGGTATATAGTGGTGAGTTAAAAAAAAAGATAAAAATTAGAAAGAAAAAAAATGAAGAAAAAAAAAAAATTCATCGACTCTTTACCATCGGTATTTGAAGAAGATTATAACGATAATATTGACAAACGACTTATACGAAGCCCATGCCACTGCCTGCGACAACTGTGAAACAGCTTATACCTGTATAGAATAAATTGTGGATAGATCGGACGTCGCTATAGTAGTGTGAATCACAAAGTGTGTTGTACAGCAGTACTCTAGGTAGGCAGTTAGGTATGTATAGTACGTATGTACGTACGTTTGTATGTAGAAAAAAATAGTAGTAGTTAATTGTAAGTAGCACAAGACACTCGCATATATACGACATTATATATTTATAATTATGATTCATTTGAGATAAATGGCTCTATTGACCCAAACGACTGAATTGACGATAGATATACATATAGGTATATGTATACGCATATACAGAAGTAATTGAATAGACAAAATAACGTGTCTGATGCTATGAAGCGAGGGGCAAATAACTCAAACCTGAATCTACACATCAATTTTTTAGTTTGAATTAATTCACATTAATCTATACAATCCAATTTATATCTTGTAATTGGAATTAATTCATTATAATTTAAATTAATTCACTATAATTCCAATTAATTCATTTTCATTCGAAATAATTTCGTTTAATTTGAATTAATTCAATAATTCTAAATAAATTCCTGATAATTGGTTTTCATCGATTTTGCCGAGATTCTTCTTCAAATTTTTCTTCTGGATCTCTAGGTCTTGCTAGTTGCTAAATTATAAATATTTATATTCGCATAGATTCCGATAATATCTTCGGGGTAGTGGTTCTATGTCGGTAAGAACTTCCTTACCGACCGGACTTAGTTCGGGACAACGACGGTAGATGGCGTACCGCCGGATTGTAATCAAGATGGCGTCCTTAGTTACGGTTGTTTACTCGCTTAGTTACGTTGTTATAAAGTTTAACAATAAAAAGTGCTTTTTTATTTAATCTTTTCGTAATTGTTTCGTGATTAAACGATAGCTCCGACACTTGAGATCATTCGCAGACGTTTGCAGGCTGTTTTTATCCCGCATACAGAAAGAGATGGGCCTAAATAAGTGTAAGTAACCAACGTCAGAATTTTCGATGTGCTGATAAAATTTTCCGTGAGAGATGAATTGAATTACACAGAAATATATTCGATTCAGTATTACGAGTCATCGCAGTCTCGCGTAATAGCATATTCGCATACTTAGAACGAAATTATGATACATATGGTAAATTCATATATTCGTATGAAGATTTTTGCTCTACAAACTAGAATGAATAGGAAACAAATCCAGCCGAATTCCGATTAATTCGGAGTAATTTTCGTTAATGTTCGCCTAATCTATAAGTTAATTCAATCTAATTTTCTTAATGTTATTTAATTTTTTTTTTTAATTTTTCTCAATCCGAATTCAAATTTTATGGTACTAATTTAGATTTTTTCTTTCTCGATATATTTCATCACGTCGCTAAATTTGCGGTATTATTCCCCGGAAGCAGAGATAATTTGATTCCGTTTCTGGTTTATAATAGCGGCGAATGTTTTATGCTCTTCGTGCAGGCCGGTATAAAATGTTTGAAAAAGCGAATCTCCTGGACAATTAGATAGGATGCCCCAGTGGCATTGTATTGTTTCTTGGTAAATCATCTCGACCCGTTGTTCAAGGTATAGGGGAATAGGGATATATTTTTTGCTCGTACAAAACCGCTGGGGTCCCCGGTCCCCCCACTCCACCACCTCTTTTTGTGTTCTTCGTACTGGATGCGGCGAGAACAAAGATCGATCGAATATCAATTCAAGAAAATTGACAACCGAACTGTAAGAATCGATAAAGTCCGGTTCTACGTAAACCAAAAAATTGAATCAAATAAAATAAAATGAAACTATAATGAGAAGGCAATAGGAAATAGAAGAATTACAAAAATTATAAAATATTCAAAAGTAGAAAAAAACAAAAAAAAAAAAAGAAAATTCAACATTATTTGCGAAAATATAATCTATAGAAAAAATAGACAGCAAAACCAATTGCTCCGCAAATCACTTATTGCACCTCGTTAAATATCGTGGTCGATATATTATCACATCGTTGTATGTAGTAGATTTTGAGTAATTGAATTTTGGTTCGTAATATGGAAGGTGAAAATTGATACGCTTATATAGGTATTTGCAAAAGGCTATCTATTCGCCAAACGAAATTGTATAACAGTATACTATACACCTATGTATACGGGATACGGATAAAAAGGTGCAGGTATATAGCTGTCTCGGAAATAAGCTATATTACAGGCAGCTATCATGTTACTTTTATGAGTCATTTAAAATTCGATTTATCATGCCGTAAATTTAATCGGTAAAACATTTGATAACGCGATTATGACGTGGTTCAGATTGTAAACCGCGCGCTGACGAGAAACACACTCGAGTATAATACTACAACATCTACTATCTCCTTACGCTCTTACGCGTACCTATAATCTATAATCTTCACGCCCAGGACACGATATTACATTGCTTATCTATCCGTGTGTATCTATAGGTATCAGCGATTTTTGAAGATGAACATAATTGCGACTCGCGTATATAATGTGCGGGTATATATGTGGGAAATTTTTATTTTCAATTTATAGTGCCTGAATAAATAATTCTAAGAATATAATTCTTCAATTTCCTGATCGCTATGGACAATCGATTTGGTTCAATAAATTCACATGGTATAAAGAAAAAAAAAATCTTGTGTATACCTACATCAAATATTATATGATTTGTAAAGTGAAATTTCGGCTTTATATACTTATTTGATTTTTTTTTTTTTTATTTTCTTCTAAAGGTCACGAGCCTCGGGAATTTCGTCGAGTTTTGGGCAATGTCAAGTTCAGAAAAGATTTTATTGCTTTCAATAAAGTTCAAGGCTTTGAAACCCGTCGTTTTTTTTTTTTTTTTTTTTTTTTTTATTTATATTTATTTGTTCGGTTTCTTTTTTTCTTTTAACTCATTCCTTTCTTCTCCTTTTGCTTCTCTCTCTGTCTCTCTCATTCTCATTCTTTTCATTCCGTAATAAAAACCGAGGAGCTTTTCTTCTCGTATAAGTACAACACATATACATATACACAATAATACCTAGATGTATAAAATTTCAATGAACTCTGTCGCTGTATATATACGAGTAATAATATTGTAACCGTTCGTATATCAATCCACTCAACACTTTGCACCGATTCACTTCATATCTCAATATATATATGTATATATCTCTATAATCCTCGCTATATACATATATATATATATACAATTTACTGCGATTAAGTATCAATTTTTATACACGACAAAACTGCATCTACAATATCTATTTAGATAATCATTTTTACTTTCTTTATACTGTCCAGAAGAAGCTACCTATAATACATATATATATATATATATTACATACTTTATACCGTCTTGCGTAAGTCCCAATATTGGCTGAACAAATATAAGGCCATATCATTTCACGGCTGGCTGCTGCAAGCTTTGAAATAAAGTATTATACGCATTGTGTACAGAAACTATTATCGCAATTTCTCTATCTCTCTCTATCTCCGTATTCTTGTATGTAGTTATAGTAGTATAAGTGCAACGGGTATGTTATGCATAGTATACTCAACAGCTAACATATATCCTGTTAAGTTTTAAGAAACGGTGACTGTCCAGGAAAAGAATTAGAGATATGAACTAAATCACATGATGCACAATTTTCATTGTTAGTTATATATGCAGTAGACTGCATCGCGGACGGATATACAGGGTGTCCCAGAACCGAATGTCGAAAATGAAAGGTGTCATAGAGGAGGTCGAACCGAGTAAATTTTCCCGAAGAACACGGGGTCTGCGAAGTCGCGTTCGCGAGATATCAACGGTTAAAAAGTTTCGCTTTACGCCGCGTCGCCGCGGCGTAAAGCGAAACTTTTTAACCGTTGATATCTCGCGAACGCGACTTCGCAGACCCCGTGTTCTTCGGGAAAATTTACTCGGTTCGACCTCCTCTATGACACCTTTCATTTTCGACATTTAGTCCATTTTGGACATTCGGTTCTGGGACACCCTGTATACATACAACTATGTATTATAGGTATATCTAGGTGAGGAGGTACGGTGTGGCATAGACATAGGTACATAAGATACCGTAATTCTTATCTTGCAGAGAATCAGCCGAACCTCCTCGGTTGATTCTTGATCCTCGATCTTTGGGGTTGGAGTAGGAACGTGGGGTAAGGTATAGGGTGTACCTTTTTTTCAACAAAAGGACGATCTATCAAACGGTTGACTTCTAAACCGCTCTCGGCGACGCTATTTTCTTTCGTTTATATATATACATATATACCTATATACCGGCCTACTCCTCGGGTGTTGTTTCATTTCAAAGAACGGACGATTGATGAGTTTCCTTTACAACTGTTTTAACATTCGGCTACGTCATCGTGCGGACCGAGGGCAACGGATATTTATCCTCGGTAGAGACAGAAGAAATAAAATATATAGAAATAGAAATAGGAACGAATGAAGAAAAAAAATAATAATAAAATACGTAACATACCAACCGGTATACTTGTCTACCTATCTACCTTTATATGCCTGTCTAACTCAGCCGCCGACAATTATAACTCGGAATCAATTAATTATCGGAGGTGAATCGCGGTACCGCAGCCTTGCAACAATCTTCTTTTACCTCCATTTACCTACTATAAAATATCAAACAGAAGGATAGATAGAAATAAATAAATAAATGAATGGATAAATGAATAAACACTTCCGCGCAGCGATCACGCGGTGATTTAATTCAAAGAACGAGGAACAGGAAGAAACTTGTATTAAATTTTGCGGAAAATGTATTGATCTTGAATCATCGCGGCCGAGGATGTAAGAGAAGAAAAAAAGAAAAGGACAGAAAAAAGACGTAAGAAAAAAAAAAACTTAGATGAAGGATTTCATGTATGAAATAATTGTTTCATTCGTAGATGTAGTATTACGCGAGTGCAGTACAGAGTGCGGGCTTTGGTGAAGATAAACGGAGTTTTAAGATGTTGTAGAGCAAGAAAAAGAGAGAGAGAGAGAGAGACGCGTGATCGTGACCGAGAATAGCTTATGTTTTGTCTCCGAAGTCACCCTGGCTACAGGCTCGAGTCGTAATGCATGTATGTATAAGTATACGCGCGAGGTTTGAAAAAGAGGCAAAAAAGTAAGAAAAGAAAAGGAAAGAAAAAGAAAGAAACAGAGGAAAAAAAATCGTACAGAAAGAAGGAGAAAAAGGCGAAAAGAGTAGGAAGGAAAAAAAAAAGGTTTAAAAAGCGTAAAGCCGGTCACACCGCGGAATCACATCTCTGCAGTGTTTATACAAGACTGTGAAATAAAACAATTCTCAAAGTATAAAAAAAAATATATATATACATATATGTATATATATAAAACGTACGACGAAGAATGTCGCGAAATACCGGGCTCAAAGATATGGGAACCCTCGAAACTATACGAAACATCGAATAAGAACCAAAGTTTGCGGTTTTTTTTTTTTTCTTTCTCTTCTTTTAACAAAGAAGGAAAAGAATTGTTCCTATAGACATTCTGTCGATTTTATTTGCCAACAAAATAAGACCCAAAAAAAAAAAAAAACGAGAAGAAATCATAAACAACCAAAAATTTTTGTCGATCAAAAATCAATATCTAAATTCTTCTTTTCAACATCGCGTATTATATATAGTATATATCTAGAATGAACTATACAACTACCCTGAACAATTTCAATTATACACCTACATATGGTATATATATATATATATAAATTCGAAAGGTGACCCCCGCGCTAAAGGTTATCGAGAATAGTAACAACAATATGCATTGTTCGTTTAGGTATCCAGAGAGAATGTAACGTACAACATGCGGCATCTGCTTACGTAGCGTAAAACCGGGTAGTACTACGTTGCGTTATACTCCGCAGTAAACGGTGTGCTAGGCTTATACCCGTATGCTAATTATTTCCAGCTTCTTCCACTCGGTTTAAATTTATCAAAACTGTTACCTACCGCGTACTGCACTTAAGTATTAGACGGTCGTAATTCGTATAAAAATTTTTTCCAACTTCATATTATCAAGCTGCACGTATATCATAATATTTCATAGAAAAGAAGAAGAAGAAGAAGAAGAAGAAGAAGAAGAGTAGTATAGGTAAAAATATTGGAATATAAAAAAGAATCCAAAAAATATAGGATACCTATGTATACATATACAGGGTGTCCCGGAACTAAATGTCAAAAATGAAAGGTGTCATAGAGGAGGTCGAACCGAGTAAATTTTCCCGAAGAACACGGGGTCTGCGAAGTCCCGTTCGCGAGATATCACAGGTTAAAAAATATCGCTTTGCGACGCGTCGCCGCGTCGCAAAGCGATATTTTTTAACCTGTGATATCTCGCGAACGCGACTTCGCAGACCCCGTGTTCTTCGGGAAAATTTACTCGGTTCGACCTCCTCTATGACACCTTTCATTTTGGAAATTTAGTTCTGGGACACCCTGTATATACCTTCACGTATGAGCGTGTAACTGACTTTTATCACGGCGTCGATTTTCTATATAATTTAATCCCGAAGGGAGGGAAGAAACTAGATATACGTGCACACCAGCATGGCTGACCTCGGACGGTTCTTACTACGGATTTATAAATGTCAAGAATGCAGCTCGCCTCAATGCATCCTTCGCAAAGGTATTCGACTTCATTTTAACTCCTGAGATCTAGCGGTGCCGACTTCTATACCATTATAACCCATACCCATACCTATACCTACGCCTTGAAACTAAACCGCCGATTCTCCGGCTCTACTCCTTGTATAATCAAAAATAGGATTTTTTTTCTCCTTCGGAACAAAATTTCGAGAGGATATTCGAAACAAAAAAAAAAAAAGGAAATGCGATTTTAAGGAATCGGATAACAAATCGTATATATAGGTATACATATATCTATGTATATACAGTTTCTAGGTAAATAGGTTGGAATTTTAACCCTGCGAGCTAGTTAAACGAGTCGAGTTTCAGGTATATATAGGGAACACAGAACGGAGTTATAGGGGTAGAGCTGGCCCGACGCCTTGGCGCCGCGACGTCGTGGTGACGCCGTTCCGCGAACCCTACGTGTCGATGTAAGCATTGTTTCACGCATAGAGTTACAGCTCCGAGTCTCTCTCTCTCTGTCTCTGTCCATAAAAGTCTTTGAAGAAACAAAAAATTTTCTTTTTTCTTTTGTATCGTTGATTGTGTTCAATTTTTCATAATAATTACGGCGATTTTCTGGAGCCCCGAATACAGTGATTTTACAATTTGATTCAGTGTTCCTTTTTTTTTTTTCTTTTTCTCTAGGGAAATTGCAAAATTATCGCGTAGGGGTTTTAAACTGAGATCAGGATGTGCCAGATAGATGGAGATAAAGAGATAGATGTATATATATGTATATATAGGTATAAGGGGAAATTGATTGAAAATAGATAGGTACTTTGAGAAAATACGTTGGGAGCCGGTATAGAGTAGCGTATAGATCGGGTTGAATGTTGACGTTGACAAAGTGACGATTCACGAATCTCTTCAACCTTTGCTTTACCGCGGCGAACCTCGACGAACCGGTTATATACTTCGGGGTATATGTATATGTACATGCGTATAGCTGCAGCATAACGTTGATATGTCGACGTTGACGACGCCGGTGACTCATCCTTTATACCTTTTCTATGTGTACAGGCTACGTATTACACCTCTCTCTTTAACCCCCCCGTAGGATCCTGAGTCAAGTGCATTTCCTGCCTTCCTTAGACCTCTTACCCCTCCTTCCCTCCCCCCCTCTCTTTCTTTTTTTCTTTCTTCTTCTTCTTTCTTTCCCTGAGGTCTTTCTGTAGCTCCTTTTTTTGAGCATTGGTATATAGGTCCACCTCTACCAGTTCTACCTCTACAGCAGGTAGATATACCGTGAATGATTCAGAGGATTTTTCTTTTTTCTTTTCTTTTTTTTTTCTTCTTATCGACAGCTAGGGAAAAAAACTTTCAAGAGAAAGTTTGTTCAATTCGTTGGTTAGAGGGAAAGGATTCGAAATCAATAAATGAATGAATAAATATTCGGAAATGTAATTTTCTAGATTTGAGGTGAAACGTTTCTTGATTTTCGGCTGTGAAAATCTGACGAAAATCGTTCGGAAAACTTTCTTTCGAATTCATATATATAAGATAGAGGAAAGGATGAAAACAACAAGAAACACTCGACGATGATTTGATAAGAATAATAATCGGACATATCCCTGCAGCCTCCTTCAACCCTTTGATCGTAATTAACAATCGGCTAGTTTTCAAGGAGTGGAATTCGCTGGTGGTATTGCGACACGCGGTTTGATCCGGGTTCGCGTTAGGGTTGATTTCAGGAATTTACATCCCCTCAGGGATGAGCGAGAGGCGGATAGCTAGCTAGCAAGCTACGTAGATACGTAGATAGGTAGATATATACGTAGGTGGGTAGATTGTAACTCGAGTTCTGCTGCACCTTCACGCAGACCAGACCACGTTCATAGTTGGAGATATTCACTATTACTCACGTTCCTGTCTCCAACGACAAATGGCGTCCATGTATATATATACACAGAACCCTGCTATATACATCACACCACATAGTACATTATAATCCCATGCAGAGATTCAGAGACAATATTAAACGAACATGCCTATTTTTTACTCGAAAAGTAATAAAGGAACACACAGGCATCATCGTCGGGTTATATATACATATAATTGGCGTAAATATGAATGATGATATTTTTTTAGCAACATATAATATACGTGTTCAAGCGGCGGCCCCGTTCTATGTAACGAATTCTATAAACCCGGAGGGCTCCTCCGTGGCGGTAGAACGTAAAAGCGAGATAAAGTTTTCTAACGTGGGACGAGAGGCGCGGCGTGGGTGTAAGCAAGTGCAGAGGATGAAAACGGTAGAATGAGAGAAATAGAGTGAGTGAGGGCGAGCCTGGGAGCTTTGAATTAAATTAATTTTATCTCTGGAGAAACAATTCATTTACCAGCCAGCAAGTCTCTCTCGGTCGAGGGGTGGTGGTAGGTATAGCTGTATATACAAGGTATGCCTCTGCAACAGAGAGAAACTGCCCTGCCAGCTGGTAGAAGAAAGTTGCGTGGATAATCGGACAAAATTTCACCCTCGTGCTACAGCCCCGGGTTACGCAAAGGTATAACGCAACGTGATGTTGGATTATAAATACCAGATTTTGACATCTCGCTGTTTTAGGTCAAACTTTTTAGTCAAGTCATCCTTCGCCTTCGCTCTTCTCTCTATACTGTCGCCAAAAATCTAAAAATTAAATCGCAAACTGAATTTATCCAACGATCAAATATCTGTGAAGATATATGGACACCCGTTAGTTTCTTTCAATGTAAAGCAGAAACGTGAGGATGTGAATGAAGACAGGGTAACTTATAATCGTGTTCTTATATGTATAATTGAATGGAATAGTAAATCGAGGTAGAGATTGGTTCGTAAATTTATTTTAATAGCCGTATAACGCGTAAAAGTAACCGAGACCGGGATGAGGGGGGAATTGAGCAGCAACAAGTGTGATTCTAAGAGCGAGGAGAGCTGGGTTTCGCGTGGCGGGAAGAAGGGAGGGAGGAAGGTTTTCAAGGGGTCTAATCTTGCGGCGAGGGAGATTGGTACTTTCAGACTTCGCTCCGCGAGCTGCTCTCACTCATTTACGTGTAAATGCCAAATGAAATTTCTTCGCTAATCCAACGGCTTTGTTCCCCTCCGAGAATTGCCGTAGCGATATATATATACCTACGTTGAAAAGGTCCTAATTCATTTTACTTCTAATAAACCGAGCGCCCGCACCCTGCACGCCCACGCCTACGTCGACGCGTATAACACCGCGTATTAAAAAGAATCAAAAATCGTGCTTTATTTCAAAAGAGAAACCAACAACTCGTCGGGTAAATTACACTCCCTCGTAAAAAAAAAAAAAAAAATAAGGTATTTGTTCGAAAACATACGAAAATGTCGTAAGGGTTAAATAATTTTATACGATTATTATTCACGGTCCAAGTATCTCGACTCTCGTAACTCGCATCGTCAGAAAAGTCGCGATATACTCATCTAAAAGTACGGGGGTGACTTTTCGAGGCAGGGTATTCCTCGTGTTCATTAGCGAAGTAATAAACTCTCCCGGAGGTAATAATTTTCAGGGTATATATTCTCTTTCTCTCTTTTCATATCTATTTCTCTCTCTCTCTCTCTCTCTCTCTTTTTCCTCGGGGTGACAATATTAATATTTAAAGATCCTTACGGGGTAGCGGTATACAGCGTATACGAATTTTCCTCGTGATAGTCGCCGTGACGTGAAGGGAGGATGGAGGGAGTCGTGTGTTGGAATATAAATTAAATATAATTAATTACTAAGTCACGTAAGCAGGTTTACCAGCCGGGTAGATCGCGGCCATAGAGTCAGACAAGAGTTGAAAAAAAGATAAAAGGTATGATACGGTGCAAAAAAAAAGAAAAGAAAAAACGTCGATTACGTATAGAGCTTCAAAAGAGAGGGATAGTTTATGGGGTAGGACTGTTATATTCAATTTGGGATCACATCGTACCCTTGATATCTGAATACCTCCGAGCTATCGGTATTACTGCAGTTTGTTTCAAATTAAACACGGGGAAAAATTCCCTTACCTTATTCCTTTCTCGCATATTCAGAGAAAAAACACCAATATAACGAGTTTTATTAACTTGACAAAATTTCGAGAAATTTTCTTTTTCGTCACATTTTAAGAGAAGAAATACCGCCTTCAGTCGACTGATTAAATTCGAAGAAAGATTTTATAAACGGGGTAATACTGGATTCCAAACCCTTCGATAGGGTTCGACGGGTTTCGATTATTATGGCCGCCTCGCGGTGCTGGTCCTGCCCTTTTTTTTCTTCTTTTTGTCTCTTTCCTTTTTCCTCTCTTGGATTTTCTCTGCTACATTTTCCGAGCCCTTGATCCCTTAATCTATGACAATACCGCCATGAGTCTCTGAAATCATGAATCGTGACGTAGTACGTATAGGAACACATTTTAAACCGCGTCAAAAGTGAATTGCAAAATTGTCCTGCAAGTACTTAGGCCACACAGCAAGGGTTTAATTCAGTTTTCGCAAATTATATATATTTTCATTTTATCTATATATATATACAGCGTATATAATACAATATACAATTGCGTAACGATTTCGCGTCGAGTTGCAACGTAGATAAGATAAGACAATCCTCAGACTCCTATCCACGACGGATTGGGTAACGCTTTCACGAATGCATGTAGGTGGGTAGGTACTCGTATACGTTCGTGTAACAAGACTTTGGTTATACTTATACACACTGTTTGAATTTGATATTATAACGGTACAGGGTGTCCCAGAACTGAATGTCGAAATTGAAAGGTGTTCTAGAGGAGGTCGAACCGAGTAAATTTTCCCGAAGAACATGGGGTCTGCGAAGTCACGTTCGCGAGATATCGCGAGTTAAAAAAAAAGTATCGCTTTGCGCCGCTGCGACGCGGCGCAAAGCGATACTTTTTTTTTAACTCGCGATATCTCGCGAACGCGACTTCGCAGACCCCATGTTCTTCGGGAAAATTTACTCGGTTCGACCTCCTCTAGAACACCTTTCATTTTCGACATTTAGTTCTGGGACACCCTGTATATTCCGAAGACGCAGGAGGAATTAAGAGACAATAGTTTAAGTTTTAATGACGTTAGTTCACAACTTGATAACATTGTTCATAATATTATCGCGACGTGTATACATACGAGCGTTTCCAACGTCAGGACTCAATTTAAAACTAATTTATGCATATACATTACACGTATGCATTTTGTGTTCATTAGTAGGGTTTTTTTTTCTCTCTCTCTCTCTTATATAACCAAGTCTTGTAGAAAATAGAGTCCGACAAATCTCATCTTTTAAAATTCATTCTACGGAAGATGATCACGAGAACTGAACTGTTTCCATTCAATTGACAAATTATAATCGAATCGAAATTGAAAATATGCAAAGAAAAATTGAAATAATTATTTGATATCTGTACTATACGTTTCTGTGAAAATTTATCGATCGTTTATATAGACATTACCATATCGAGGAATTAGTTTTCGTCGTGTTTCAGCTGTTTGCGGGGATTGTTTGTATATATGTGGTATAAAATGTGATTCAGAATATTCTCAGTAAAACCAAAAAACTCGATGATTTCTTGCCGTAGAGAGTATAAGGCGCGTAGGTATCTATATATAGGCTGTATAATGTATAATGAAACGCGGGTAAGTAAAAATTCATTCCAACATATTATTATGACTAAAAGAGAACATATATCATGACCTCATATATATACATATATATATATGTATGTACACACTATTGCGGTAGGTATATTCTACGAAATACGAATCGTGAACGCGTTCTATGTTTAGTACGAAATTCAGGATGTATAAAGTTTCGTAAATTCAGATTATGCGGAAAGAGAGAAAGAGAGAGAGAGAGAGAGAAATATGAAAGAAAAACAAAAAATAATAATAATAAAAAATTTGTGAGAAACGGAGAACAAACTGCGCAGACAACAACTGCACTGAATTGCACTCGCAGAATTTATGTTTATTACTGAAATACGTGTATAGATATATACCTATATATCAAAGTGTTATGTACATATATACAAACGATATATAGGCTGCACACTCCCGGTCATTCATAACATAATACGCGTGAATCGTGATAATACTCTGTATACCTGCTCCACCCTCTATCCCATTTCTCTAGCTTTTCCTATCTAAAATCGTTGTGCAATCAGAGTATTGTTTATTGTCAACGGTTGGTTATCCCGCGAATTAAAATCCGCCTGTACACAATCTGGCTTCCATTCGTACGTACGCGTACCGTTCGTTTTCGAAACCCGCGAATTAATGGGCAAGCCGATGAAAACGAATATGACCGATAGTTATCCGATCGCTAAAGATTCATATACAGCCCCCAGCCTAGAGCAGGGCGGTGTACATACCTGCTGTGATTAAATCTCGAAAACTACATCCAACCGCAGGCACAAATCAATAAAAAGAAAAGATAGAAGAGTCAATTTTCAAGTGTCAATTAAACAAGAAAATTCTTTTATCTTTGTTCATGTTCGGGCTTAAATTGCGGTTGGATAGGGACGATTTTGAGTAATTAAAAAATAGAATAGATGATAATAATGACAGAGAAAGGAACAGATGAAAAGAAAATAATGATAATAATGATAACCGGCAATTCTCACACCCCATAACCGATTTATAGTTATACATAAAACCGGAGGTTGCGGGGATGTACATGTTGCACCTTTACAACACGGTATAATACCTACCCCATCACCCATTTAACGACGGCTCACTGGCCCTGACTTTTCTCGCGAAAAAAAAAAAAATGTATATATATATTACCGAAACGACCGTGGTCGTCATTATAACATACATATACGTGTAGCTATATACAGACCACCGCAACGGCCGTGGTTCTAGAACACTAATAAACGGGGCAAGCCCCGGCTATATACAAACTTCTCACGGGAAAGTCCAACTTATCCACCTGCTACTATATCCACGTCCTGCAGCAGCAGCAGCAGTAGCAGTAGCGGTAGCAGTAGCAGTATATGTACCGGCTTTTACGCACATAGGTATTTATTTCCACATACCCCATATACACAAATGTATTATACGTATATATATGTATATATGCTGCTCTCGGCTCGTTTGACCAGTGGAACGGTGGAACGGTGGAAGAGCAAGCGTGCAATCACACAGTCGCGTAAGCTCACTCACAACCCACAAATACATTAATGTACGAGTATGTAAGCGTGCGTGAGATACGTGCGTGCGTGCGTGCGGGTTGGAGTGATTCACTGAGCTGCGGGGGTACCGGCGGTGCTTTGGCAAACCGAGTTTTTGGCGGGTAGCCAGACCCTGACGCTGGGCGGTGACGTCCGGTTTAATTATCAAGCCTTATTCATTCAGTTTCACGCGTAACGGTTCGTTTCCCAACATCCTAGATCCATCAGCATCATCTGGCCAGCTCTCATCTCTATGCTTTACGAATACATAGGTATATACGCATAATACGTGTATATCTATATCCTATATACCATATAATATCGGTGAAAAACTGAAGTAAATTAAAGTAAGAGATCAAGAACTGAAACTGACAACTTCGCACATGATATAACGGATCATCCACTGTATTCGTAAAACGGAAAATGTTCACCGCGATTATATTAATGACAATGATATTTAGACGACTATGATACGTCTCGTAGTTAGCATCCGCGCTATTAATCAACGAGATGAAATATTAACGCCTCGATGTGACTACAGCCGCAGGTATAATACCAGGGATCATCACCTCCTCGTAATGTCATAGTGGACAGTTTACCTTTAGACGTATATACGTATCCATCATGTGACCACTGTATACAACGTATGGTATATATGAGTACTCGAATCGGGTCGTAACGCGGTATTAAACGTCCTACAAATGTCCTCTAACGAAGAACAACCAGAATCGATGGTACAAACGAATCATCATCGTCGTATTATAAGCATTGATGAAAATTTTCGAACATTAAATGGACGTTGATTTAATTTTAATTCTCTTTTTATCCGTGGGAGATCAAGAGACTCGGTAGAGTCTCGAGCCTAGTTATATAAAAATAAAAATCAGAATTAACACGTTACTAGGTACTTACGGCTCTGATATCTTCGGTGAATGTTGGAACAGTACCGGTTGTAGATAGTTTGCCCTTTAACTGGGTACAATGCGGGTAAAGGTTGTAGGTATATCCGTATGAAAGAATTTTCTATATCTTTTTTCGTTTATTTATAGTTTTTGTTATGTACGTACGTATAATCATGGGTCCGTGACGCCTATGTTCAACGAGTTAAATAATTGAGGGAATTAAAAGTAATCACGGGTGATATTTACGCTCGTTGATGGGATCGTTGAAACGACCGCAAAAATTTCACTCGACGGTTGAATAAAATGCATTCACTGTGCAGTGAACGCACGGAGAGAGATATGCTTGCAGCGCATATGGGGCCGATCTACATGCATGTATATGTACTATTTACATACAAAATACATGTACGTTTATCCACTATACGTGTATTTATGCACGTATACCTATTGTAGGATATACCTACTTCGTCTATGGAACGGACGGATGCTTTCCAGGCTAAATTACTGCACGATTTTACGCACGCAACTATATTTTATACCATGCGCGACGTCCACCTCGTCATGCAATTTTTATACATCTCTTTCTTTTTTTTTTTTGAATGCCCTTTTATCATTTTTTTTTTTTTTTTCTTGCAACTTCGATTATCGTTCATCGTCCACTGCGTATACATATTTTGATCTTTCTCTCACCACGAGAATCCAAGGCGATATCAAAGCACAATTTTTTTTTTTTTATTTTTATCAATTTTCAATACAAAAGACGGATATAAAAGAGGTACGAAAGTTCAACGTTTCTTTAGGACTCGATAACTTCAGTGGTACAGAGTAAATCCGCGACCTTTGAGTTTATCCAACTCAACTCTGTTAACTCCAGCTTTGCTGCACTGCGCCGTCGAACAGACCTGTTTGATCTTAGAATAGGGCGATAGAGAAATTCTAGTTTATTGTAGACGAATTCGTTTCGACTGCGATTCCTATTTCCGCGGAGAGAGAAAGATGAGTGGATATCTCTTTTTTTTTCTCTCTTTGTCAAAGATTTGCTGGCTTTATTTCGTTTCAGTTTCCGTTTCTAATTAATTAATTCATTAATTAATTAATACGCGTTTATAATTCTTTGGGTGAAATCTGTCCGGTGAATTTACTCCAAGTAGTTGGTATATAGGCATATATATATGATATGTAAGACGTTCTACACAACTTTGCGCTTTAGTGACGTGACAATTGCGGCTTTTATGCACGTATACGTATACAATATACATGTATGTACATTATACATATGCATCGGGGTTTAGGATTATAATTCATCACATTAGACCTCGCAGGATTGGTTTACACAATATCGTAAATCGTACGCTAACCAGTAATCATGTGGAATGCTGGGAATTGGTTTCGCCCGCGTGTTTATAGCGGAAGCGAATTTACGCGCGTGTATCACATACTCCGCGAAACAGCCCCCCCTGGGTCGACCACGACAATACGCAGTACGCCATTACCAGGGGATGTTAATCACGGGGAAGAAATGTGAAAATAAAAAAAATGTTGAAAATTTGTCGATTTTTTTTTTTTTTTTCGTTTTTTTTCGGCTTGTGTGTTTTTTTTTTTTTTTTTATTTATCTTTCGTCCCTCGGGAACAAAAAATTTTCAAATTACTGCTCCCTGAGCCGATTGGAATTGTTTTTTTTTTTTACAGATTATGAAAAGTGCAAAGCAATATTTCTCATCGTTGAAAAAAATATTTTTCTATTGAAAAATCGAAAAAAAAAAAATAAAAAATCAAATAAAATGAATAAAAAAGGAAAAGGCTACTTACTAATACTACTATAACATAATTATGTCTTTACGGGAATCTGCTTGTGCGAGAATTTCGAATAATTGTATAAAATGAATGAAATTTTTTTATTTTTTTTTTTCACCCCCCGATACTCAATTTGCGAAAAAAAGGGGAAGATATGAGACGAGGACGTAGAGAAGGTTCTCAGTTTCTCGGTAGCGTTATCCGTATATTAGAGAGGAATGGCAGAATTCTGGTTGGCTCATTCCGGGCCGCATTGCGCGCCACCGCAGTCTGCCTGAGTTATGTGCCAAATAAACCAATGGACCGTAACTTATGCGATTACTAAAACCGCACTAAATTATATTATTACCTCCGTCATAAGGACGAAAGACTCCGGGGACTGTAGCATATGAGCGTATATATATACATATACATATATATATCCTTGATTTATCGTATACTTTTTATCTTTCTCTATATTTTTTCGTTCCTCTTTTTTCTTCGAATTTCGAACAATCCCTCGATCTCGTATATTCTCACGAATTTTATTTTATTTCATTTTATTTTTTTCTATTTGTAATCGACAAATGAAAAAAAGAAAGATGAAAAAAAACGTCATGTAATATACACAGAACATTATGTACATACGTATAAAACGGGCACAATTTATTTCATGAGTACATCGAGGGACTTTACCGGTAGGTAGGTAGGTACTCTCGTGAAATTCGTTGGAAACAATTTATATTAAAATGAAAAGCAATCTGCATTTCGAAATTGAATATGTACCAACCTGCGGCTTTACGCGATGGTTTGAGGGCTTGCTGCCCTATAGAGGCAGGGATGAGTGTAAAATCGAGCACTAGGTTGGAGCAACAGCGTTAATTGTGCGCCGGGGTAATCCATTGTGATCCTCGTACCGCGCTCTTGGGACTTGGTTTTTTTTTTTCTTTTTTTTTTATCTTTCGGTTTTTGTTCTCCAATGGTTTTTTATTCATTTATTTTTATTCTCTTTACTGTAATAAACTGGAACTTTGTTCTTGTAAATTAAATTATTTACCATACGAACGTGTTCTGCCCTCATCTCATATACGCGATTCTATGCTAATACATATTATATTCGCCGAATTGTTCTACAGAATGAAATTATTTTCGTTTCGGGATTTTTAGGTACACTACTCTAACGAATAACAATATTACAGGTATTTTATATACCGTATCTAATTAATCTGGCTTGATCCAATGTTTAAAATTTTCATGCAAGCTGATTTCTCTCTGTTTCTGCCTGAATTCCGAGGAAAAAAAATATTGAAAAATTAAAATATTGAAAAAATTCAATAGAAACTCTTTTCTAAGATTTTAACAATGCAATCTGCAATCGCAATTTCTTTATGTATAATTTTCGTCGGATTTATTTTAGTCAAAAACTGTCTATGCGAAAAATCGGCCTCAAAAATTTCTCATATGTATATATCGTTGTCTGTTATAAACTATGTCCAGCTTCTCTCTACACCATTCTCTAAGATTTCGATAAGGTGTAATATTCGCGTGATATACTATTATAACAACGCAAAGATAAAAAATCTTTGATATACGCCAATATAGACGAGAAATGATCTGCTGCAGTGAATCCCTGATATATATATTATATATCGGTAGCTCTGGTGGTGATCGCTTGTGGGCCTTTTTTTTTTTTTTCATTTTTCTTAATCGAGAGAAAGTCTCGATCAGTTATAACGGCGGGCCTATTTACTCCGTACGTTCTTTAAGACTATAACGATCAGGAAGGCAGTGAGAGTTGAAAGGATAATGAATCACTGTGTATACATATGTATATGTATAGTCGCGAGATGCAGTATTGTCTAACGATTAATATATAGTATATATAATTATACAATTCGAGTAATTAAAATGAAAGGTTAATTTCAAAAATCGTTTGATTTGAATAAATTTCAACTTTTGGGCGTTTTGCTTTTTTCTTTTTCTTTCTCTTTTTCCTGCTTCTGTGCAAATGATTTATCGTTGATACGATCGCGAGGGAGATTTTTTTTATCTTTAGATCGGAGTGTTTGTTGGGAATTTTTTTCTTTTTCTTTTGCTTTTTCTTTAACGTCCATTAATCTGTCACTCTCTTGCGTTTATACGTCGCAAAATTCGTTGATATATTTTTTTTTTTTTTGCTTTCAAAAACTTATATTTTTAAGTTATCTTTTCTCGTTTGTTGGATTTTTTTTTCCCTTTCTTCCATTTTTCAAATATTCATCCAATTGATCCAGGTTCATTGAAAATTATGGGGTGAATATATTCGCTCGCCAATATCCATATAGACTGCGTTTTAATTAAAAAAAAAAAGGATAAAAAAAAAAAAAATTTCTGCGTATACCACATATTCGGGTAAATCGTGTTACCCATTCGTGAGCTACATGAGTTTCGGTTTATTTCAGCCTGCCTCCATTTCCAATGATTCGAGCGAGTTAATAATAAATTCCAGTTATACCGTTCCACGATAAAGTAATTTACGTATTCATTGAAATAACGAAATAATAATTGTTTACCGATTGCAGCTGCTGCGTTGTGGTACATACATCAGATTCAAAAAAAAAAAAAAAAAAAGTTCCTTAAACATTGAACCAAAAACAAAAAATACCTATACCTAATATTAAATAAATAAAAAGATTCAAAAATAAAAAACCGACTGTCGTCTCTTCTAAAAATCACGCAAACTTATTCGCAGATCGAGGGAAGTAGATTTATTTTATTTCATTTCATTAGTTTTATTTATTACTCTTTTTTTTCAAACCCTTCGTTCGCGTTCGATTTTCTAATTCATAATCAGCAAAATTTTTAACGACTATATCATAGAATTATCGTCGTTAGTTATTTTCTCAGCTTTTATAGGGAAAATAAATGAATAATAAATAATACCATATGTTCCGAGAGAATTTGATTCGTTGGATTTTCAAAGCTGATTTTTTTTTTCAATTTGATTGTATTATTTTATTTTTTTATTATATTTTTTTTGTTCGTTTTTTTTTTTATTTTTCATCCCACCGGCCTTGCAGCCGGTCGGCACAAACCCCGTTGCGGACATATCGACCAGGATCGATTTACGAGCGTGAAAATTGATTCACCCAACGAATAACAAAAGCCCAATATATTGCATGCGAGATTTACGAAATATAATGGTTAATTCAGCTCGTCGGAATTTACTTCTCTAATGTAAATTTCAAGCCCGTAATTTAAACACAAACAGCTTTAACGTAGAATGAAAAACGAAAAACGCGAATAAAAATGAAAATTAAAATTAACGCGATCAGTTATTGTACAAAGAAAAGGCAAATGCTTGCCACGTGAATAAATAGAGAGCAGAGTATAGAATATAATCGGATGTAAAATCTGTTTAATTACCTGTCGAATTTTTTTTTTTTTTTATTATTATTACTTTTTCAAATTTTCAAATTCAATTAGGTAAAAAAATTGATGAAAAAAAAAAATGAAAGAAACAGAAATTTCAAAATTCAGCAGAAATTAATATTCCAAGAAATTATTAAACTCCTTAATCCGGTTAACCATATATTATATCAGCTACCGTACTGCAGTTCTTGTACGCTGCTAATATAGCTGGCAGTGATCGTATAGTATAGTTGCGTAACCTAATGAAAAGGAATTGTTTCATAGTGTTTCGTTCACGCTTTCCACGGGCACGCCGTACGCGTCTTTGCAAATCGTGAGTAATGGTATAACGGCTTGTCGACCAGACTTCAGGCTTTACGTTCAGGTATATATGCCTATACACTGCAGTGGCCACCCCGCCTTCGTTGCAACTTGGCGATTTCACTGCGTCAGGCGTGAAAGTCAGGATATCCGCGTTGCAACGTTGCGGCTCTTGTGTCTTTGCTTAAAATTTCCCTTATCCCATTTGAATGATATTCATTTTTTCTTCTACTCTCTCTACCCTTTTTTTTATTCACTTATTCATTTTTTTCTTCTGATTTTGGCCCATTGATTCATTCCGTTTTTGAATAGACGGTATCGTAAAAAAATTAGAGGGGGTAGTAAAAAGAGCAAAGAAAAAAAAAAAAATTGTTGACTTTAGATTCATATCGAAACATACTTTAGTATCTGTTTACTAGAACTGCGAGTGCAGTAACAGCTTTTCTACGACGTAATTTGTGGCGGGAATTGAGTCCCTAGGGAAACGATACTCTCTGGTAAACCGCAATGGAAAAATAAATGAATCCAAGAATTTTATTATCATCAGATCTCGGGGAATCGTGACATATTATTCGAGCTCGATCGATCGCACGCTACACTATCTTTTCATTAAATGCCCACGTATATACTCATATCTACACCCGCACATCTATTAGGTATAACTACTGTTCGAATTTAACGTATATCCGCTTACATTATATACTTATGTTTATACGATCGAATCAATCGAGCTCAATTATTATTATCGCATCTCTGCACGTCGTTGTGGAATTATTTATTATTTGTCAAGACAAAAAAAAAAACGTATATGAAGGCTTATCTCATTTATAATTACCTGTATATTAATGTTTAGTAAGATAATCGTCTGCATTGTAGGTGTATCCACATCGCCGTCATCCTGACCTGCCCGAGAAATCCTCATGAAAGACTGGGAACTCAGTACTCAGAATAGCATCGGTATTGTTGAATTTATTTTGTTTTATATAAACGATTTTTATCATGGGGAATAAGGAAAAAATTATTTATTTTTATGGTGGTGCTGGTGGTGGTGGTGGTTGCGATTACGATTATGATTTTTATCGGCGGCATGATGCTAGTGTTTAAGATTCATATTTAGAATATATAATATACATATATTCAATATTCGTATCTGAAGTAGAAAAAAAAAATATATATATACAATAAAAATCGACCCAACTATTTTTGAAATTATGAAAATTTTTCGCTCTTTCTACCGGTCGTAATAGTAATACCTTCGAGGTCGTTTACGTCAGTATAAGTAAAGAAAAAACGTCGATTACGCGACACTTGCTGAATAAATTATTATACCTATATCACAGAACCGTGTCCACCGGTTTTATATAAAAACCATGTACAACAAAAACGGTCCTAATAGTAATAATAAAGTAAATATTTATGATTAACCAATTTCACTCTCTACAAAATATATATGCGATCAACGTACCCGATTCTAAACGCGTGTTATACCTACGTATTACTATTTTTTCTTTGAGCTCGCGATATCTCGATTGATATGTGTATCTAATAATAGAGAGTTCTTCGATTATAAAAAAGAAAAAAAAGAAAAGATGAATAAAGAACGGAATGAGAAAATGAACAAAGATTACCGGTTACGTAATAGAAGAAATTACCGGGCGGGCTAATAATAATTCACTAGTTTTCACTCGCGGTAGAATTTTATATTTACTTATGCTCTATTTAACAAATAAAACTCGCTAATTATTGTACCTACCCACCCGCTCAGCGATTATATAATATACGAAATATGTCATTATTGGTCAATAATTTTTGTACATATACAGGGTGTCCCAGAACTAAATGTCAAAAATGAAAGGTGTCGTAGAGGAGGTCGAACTGAGTAAATTTTCCCGAAGAACACGGGGTCTGCGAAGTCGCGTTCGCGAGATATCACGAGTTAAAAAAAAATATCGCTTTGCGCCGCGTCGCCGCGCGGCGCAAAGCGATATTTTTTTTTAACTCGTGATATCTCGCGAACGCGACTTCGCAGACCCCGTGTTCTTCGGGAAAATTTACTCAGTTCGACCTCCTCTACGACACCTTTCATTTTTGACATTTAGTTCCGGGACACCCTGTATACACAATCATAGAACGGAACTGAATTGAGAAAAAAATGAAAGAAAAAAAAAAAATTCTCCACTTTTTTCACGTCAAGATATTTTTTGTGCGAGATAAGGAGCTAATGTCGATGATCATATCGCTGACGATATTTTCTTTATGTCTTTTATTCTCATATAAAATCAATTCTGTTTGAATTTGGGTCAAATAAAATCCTCCGGGATTCGTAAATCCGACGCGCGTTCCCCGCGGGGTTTGGGGCGGCGGGGGGTAGTAAAGGTCAGTTACGTGTAACGCAGCGAATCGTGGAAATTCAAACGGGGGTATAGTCAGCTTTCAAAGGCTTACTGACCGATGAGGAACGGGGTATAAAATTGAAAATCAGAGAGAGGGTGAAAATTGTCCAGGTAGTAAAAGGCAGCCCCGTGTAACCTTTGAACTTTGATATATGTACATATATATAATATATATCTGTGTTTATATACCAACTCGAAAAATGTATATTCCTTTTTTTGGTTTTCGGGTCTAATTCGAACGAAAAAAAAAATAAATAAATAAATAAAATCGTCAAATCCGAAACGTAGCAGCGAGCTTATACCATCCCGAATACAACAATTATTCTGATTGCTCTGTTGCGAGCGTTTCGAGTATAGGTATAAGTTACCTGCATATAGATGCTGTGCAGATCCTGCGGTTGTGTAAACCCCTCGTATCTACACGACGCATAAAAGACGTAAGCGCTGCAGACCGGGCAGAGAGTTGTTCGTAGTATATATCGTTCGGTATCGAGGTCAACTGGTTCTCCAACAGCCGGCAGCCGTTATAAGGGACATTGCAACATACACCGTCGTTCGTTCGTTCGTTCGTTCGGTCGGTCGGTCGCCCCTCAAGAACTCCAAGAATTGCAAATAAATTATTATTGTTGCACGATAATGGTGCATGGTGCCGTGAGTTCTAGCATAAGACTCGGGGATTAAATTTTCTCCGCACCGAGACAGAGAGAGAATATCAATTATTCATTTTATTTTATTCTTTTTTCTCTCGCTTTATTAACCGAGGTAAAATTTACTCCAGACTCGATCACACGGTCCTTCTTCCGGGAATCAAACGCGACTTTCAAATTTCAGAATGAGCATATAATAAAAAAAAAAAAAAATTCCAAGTAATAGTATATTTGTTCTTATGTACAAAAATCGTAGATATGAAAATTGGGAAATTAATTCTGCACCGATTCATATGCCGAGTCGTATAGGTGTATCTTTGCAGCAAGAGCTCATTTATTTCGGTACACACCTCTGTCTTCCTGTTTGTACACGACCAATCTCTTGCTCTCTGGTTGCCAGTTAGTCAATTTAGACGTGATAATTAGTAACGTCCGTTGAGGTTCATTGAGACGAATCTGTCTTGTCTGTCCTTAATGTCCGTTGGTCGTAGTCTTGGAGAAGCAGCGAGGACTCCCTCGTCCCATGCGTCTTAATGCTCGGTGATATTCTTATTCTTAATTGTCGTTATTTTCGTAAGTTAAATTTTATTAAGTAGACAGTATTATATTATAGAGCTGTCGTGTATGAAGTTAGGTATAGGCATCTACCTACCAGAGGTTTGCTCGAGCGTGGAGAGCTGCGTATACTATAGCCGGACGAATTAATTGACCCTGCCAGCCGACCTGCGGAGGATACATACATATATATGATTCATTTTCTTTTTTTTTTCTTCTCTTTTTATTCCTTTTTTTTTAACTGTTTTTTTTTTTTTTTTTGTTTTGTGTCAACTTTTTTTCGTTTATTTCTACGACCTTCGTCGTCGATCTCTTTTCCTCCCTGTATATAATACGTATACCTATATATAGGTATATATTCGTGAAATATGAAACAATCCAGGGAGATATTTCCATCGCAATTGCCGACGTAACTTCTGCGTCATCCCCGAGGAGCAAATAACTCAAACCTGAATCGACACGTCAATGTTTTAGTTTCAATTAATTCACAATAATCTATACAATCCAATTTAATTCATGTAATTCGAATTAATTCATTATAATGTAAATTGTTTCACTATAATTCCAATTAATTCATTTCAATTCGAAATAATTTCGTTTAGTTTGAATTCATTCAATAATTCTAAATAAATTTCTAATAATTCACGTTGGTAAAAGTTAATTCGCGATGTAAAATCTTTCGATCTTTACAGTCATACCGACAATAATTAAATCAAACGAGTAATTTTATACTAACCGTGGTATATCTACGTTCGATCTTCAATATTTTCTTCTATTTTCGTTTGGTTTTCATCGATTCTTGCCGAGATTCTTCTTTAAATTTTTCTTCTGGATCTCTAGATCTTGCTAGTTGCTGAATTATAAATATTTATATTCGCATAGATTCCGATAATATCTTCGGGGTAGTGGTTCTATGTCGGTAAACGTAGTACATTACCCACCTGGTTAGTTCGGGACAACGACGGTAGGTGGCGTACCGCCGGATTAAAATCAAGATGGCGTCCTTAGTTACGGTTGTTTACTCGCGTAGTTACGTTGTCATAAACGTTACTAATAAAAAGTGCTTCTTTATTTAATCTTTTCGTAATTGTTCCGCGACTAAACGATAGTTCCGACACTTGAGATCATTCGCAGACGTTTGCAGGCTGTTTTTATCACTACATACAGAAGGAGATACGCCTAAATAAGTGTAAGTAACTAATGTCACAATTTTCGATGTGCCGATAGAATTTTCCGTTACAGACAAACTGTTTTACACAGAAATATAGTTGATTCAGTATTTCGATTTTATTTATTTATTTATTTTTTTTTTAATTTTTCTCAATTCGAATTAATTCATATTAATTCAAAATAATTCATTCGATTCGTGTTATCCCGCATTAATTTCGATTGATTTGTATTAATTCACGGAGCATTGCCACGTCAATTCAACTAGTTATCTGCCCCTCGGTCATCCCTTCCTGAAAGGGGGACAAACACGGTTCTATAATCTCTACCCTCGCGTAAACGTATTATAGGTATACACATATATAGGTATATCTATACCCTAATGCCTATATATATATGTAATTTATATAAAATTCCTCGTTTTGTTTTTCATCCCTTCCGCTTTTCCTATACAACTATACATCTGACCCCCCTACATCGTGGCTGGGTATACTTTATTTATATATACGTATAGTTGCACGGTAGAATAATCACTGCTAATGAAAATCATCGGCCTTTACTGTTTAAGAGGCCGTAAATACGGCCGGATCTCTCATCGTCCCATTGAACATCGGGTATATAAACCTGTGTAGTATAGATATTGTGCTTTGAATGGACGAACCGGGGGGGGGGGGGGGGGGAGGATAAAGAGAAAGAGAAAAAAAAATTGAGAAAAACAGAAAAAAAGGTCTACCTACCAATTACTTGTGCGGTACCACAACCCCTGTGCCCTCTTCTCCCTGAGAGAAGAAGCACAGATGGGCGAACGGATATATAATCCTATATATCCCGACCTGCAGGGTCAAGAATCGAGAAACGATCCAGTGCGGACGTAGTCAAGGACGCTTTAGAGAACGTCATTCAATGCTCTGACCGATGCATCGTCTGCGAAAAAAAAATATATATATATATATATATATATATATATATATATATATATATATATATATATATATATATATATATATATATATATATTTTTGGCATAATTTTTTTTTTCACTTATTATTAGATATTGTTGCAAATTTTTATTTTTTTTCTTCTTGTTCTTGTTTTCTGTCTTTCTTCTGTTCATTTTATTTCGTTATATATTTAGTAAAAAATACACATTGTTATCGGCAAAAAAACGTGGGAAATCGTATCATATATCAACGTTTTGTTTTCATCGTTTGTCACGTACAGCTGTAACTTTTATTGCTAAACGATAATCCCACGAGTTCCGCATTAATTTTTTTTTTTTTCTTTTCTCTCTGATTTTTCTTTGTTCAGAACGTGAAATGATACCAGTTTAAGATATGAATCGTTAAAATGTCAAGATGCACATCTGGTTTTTTCTTTTTTTCTTCTCGTGAATAATAAATGTCAATTTACATTCATGATCGTTCAAAGGAAATATATTCCCTTGAAAAGACTAAAAAGCGCGAGTCCAACGTTTTCGTAAATAACGATGATTCGAGTAAATTTTTTTTTTTTTGATTTTTATTTTATTTTATTTTTTTTTTTGCGAGACATTCTTACAACCTTAGTGAAGAAGAAAAAAAACAATTTTTTTCCGTCAATTTTTTACGCTTAAAAAAGTTTTTTTTTAGATCAAAGTATATCCGTGACTTCTTATATTCTTCTCTTTCTTTTTCCTCTCCTTTTGTATATCTATTATCATAATCGGTTAAGTACCTACGAGTGTTAGCTAACTTTTAAATATTTAGTTCTTCGAATGTAGGTATAAAGCGCAATGTGTGTGTCGGTGGGCTGCGAAACGCGGCTAGCTCTAAAGGTAAAGCGTATAGCCGATCGTAACTCATCGTCAAAGTCAAACTGCGTTTTCCAAAGTTCTTCTATTTGCAGGAGGTCCCGAAAGCATTAGGAAACAGAGACCGAAATAAGCGTTAGAATCCGTTCTTATGTACGTTATAAGAAACGTTAATGAACACTAAAGATTTTCTTAGGGCCCATAGTGTTTCTTTGCCCATAAGCTCAAGATAGACGGGTGTATTATTAGACGGATAACGCGCCGGCTTTACCGTTCTTCTTAATTTACAGCATCCGCTTGCACTCCAGACGCGCCGAGAATGATTAATTTTCCTGATTCAATGTGCGCGCCGCGCTTAATTGCTTGTTTATTATTGATTTATTTTCTAATTTCTTTATACTTGGTTCTATTCTTGATGTATATATATCTCTCTCTCTCTCTCTCTCTCTCTCTCTCTCTCTCTCTCTCTCTTCAAAAAGACATGCATATGTTTATACATATATATATAAAAAAAAACAAGAAAAAGTTTAAAAATAATTAAAAAAAAAAAACTAGTCGGACATATTTCCGTCTTTCAAATAATTATCTACTCTTCTATGTACGTATTTGCATGGTTATATTCCAAGAGAAGCCTTCGGCGTAGTTGTCTATATAATTCTTATCGTATAGGAATTACGCGTTTTCCTCGTAATTTGCGTATGATTATGCAAATCTTTGAGCTATCTCACGGTATGGAAACGGACTTTCGTTACGAGGTTATGTATGTATATCGTTTGAATACCCTGCACTGCAGGTACAATAACTAATTCAAGTTACATCTTAATCTGATGGTGTTTATTGGTCATAAAAAAAAAAGATTTCGAGATGAGATTAATATTTCGTTTTTTAAATTATCTATACATATAGACAATATTCGTAGCGATCTATTATACCTATACCTATACGTCATATACCTATACATATAACTGAGATGTAAAATGAAGAAGCTATAAATTCGACACCTTCTATCGCAGTGAATCAAGTGGTGTGGCTTTTAGTATGAGAGGGTCGAATGACCGATTGACCAGCAGCTGTTGTACATGTCCGTCATGTTAGCTAGGTAATATTTTTCAAGTAAAAACTCTCCGCTTCGGTCGGAGTCGTAGTCGTAGTCATCTTCTCCGTATTCTTGACTACTTCTTCTTCTTTTTTTTTTTTATTTTGATGTATTTTCCTATACCTTGTAACGTACCTACACCGTAGGATATGTATCGTACCGATTTCTAACGACTAGACTTTGTTCCGAAGCTTTTATCGACGAGGAAGTATATAATACGTAGGTAGCTAGGTAGGTAGGAAAGTATGTATGTATGTATGTATGTATATACGCCATGATGCAGATAAAGTTGCAGGGCAAAGACCGAGTTACTTGATATCTATTGAATTTCATACAACATCAAAACTGATTTGGCTGTGAAAGTTTTTCACGTCATTCGATATTTCGGGTTGAGAAACTCAACTTGCGGGTATCAGGTTAATTCCACTTCATTTAATTTTCATTAACAATGTCAAAATTACGCTATACTCCGTATCAAGAGACTCGGTAGAGTCTCGCGCCTTCATATAACTACATACATACACATAAATCTTTCATCCCCTATCTATGTGCATACCGCTCAATTTTCAAGATCCTCAACCGATTGGCTAAGTAATATTTCTATGACACATAAACATATCTTCGAATAATTTTTTTACACTTCAACGATTTGGATAGAAAATAGAAGAAAAAAAATTTCTGCATAATATATATGTATAAAGTATACATATAAAGGAATAGGATCGGTTACGAGGTCGTTGATACATGTCGATCTTGTATTCGTTCGTATTTAACCGGTGTCCTTATTATAAATGCCGAGCGTTTAAAGGCGACAGAAATTTAGTTACAATATACCTACGTGTCAATTAATTCGATAGTATCGTATCGATATGCCATGGAATTGTTTCGCCAAGTTATATAGAGTGATATATAATAGATTGTAATCGTGTATTAGGTGCATACATACATATGCATATACATATGTATACCATACGATTGGACGCAAATAGCTACAATTCAGCCTCTCGCTGTGGCTGTGGCTGTGGCTGTGCCTGTGGCTGAACCTAGTATAAAAGAGTACTTGTAACCCAGTTCGATGTACGTACCCTATACCTACTACTGCAAGCTGCAGCAATCCGTTCAAATATATCTTGTCTATCTCCGAGTAATTGTACTTGAGTATAGTCATCGTGTCTTTGCGAATCATAAAACTAACATTTCGAGATAGATTTTACTTCGTTACGTTGAAACCGTCGAATTTTGGCAAAATTCTTATCAATCTTCTTCTACAAAAAAAAGTAAACGAGCATTTTCTAATTCAGAAATGCTCATTCGTTGCCAGGAAGCAATTTTTGCGACTCGTCTTCGCATGGTTTATTCTAGTTTTGTCTCTGGATCAGCTATTTTATTTTGCAACACCCCATAACTGTGTGCCACATGCAGCTGTTGCATTTGCGAGGTGAATACTCCTAGCCCCTAATCTAGAGTAATTTCCATGCGCGTACAGCGTGTGGAGTAAAGCCCGGTGGTCTCTAGTGCACGGCGTCAGTAAGAGCAGTAGCAGTAGCAGCAGCAGCCGGACCAGTTCTAAATGAGGCTGAAAATGGAGTCAGGTGCAGGTGGCGTAATTACGAAATCTGAATTTCTCGGACAGACTCGTGAGCTGGAGGCATGAAACTTGACCGAAGACGAATGGGGCAATTACTATCTTTGGAGTGACTTGGAAGTAGTCTAATTTGATTCCTAACCAGATATTAATTACTTAGTTCAACGCAACCACGTTAATTATTAGCCTCTAATTGCGATAGCTATTGCTCATTATTCCTTGAGTATAGTCGTCGCTAATTAAACGTACGTCCGACAATTTGTCACCAATATATAAACTCAACACACCTACCTGAACCTACGTGATGATCGTGTTAATTCCAAGACTCGATTTTATAGTCACGTACGATCGCATTCTTATAATTTTTTTTCCAAGTCGAAGGATCCATCTAACGAAGAAACAAAGAAAAAAATAAAATAATGATTAACCTTTATCGAAAATAAATCAATCGATACGTCATAAAATCGATTATCGGCGTAATATTTTTGCAAGATGAATCATTTATTTTTAAATGGATCGTACGCCAGGGTTTTTGAACTCCTCGATTATAAGCGATCTCGCGGGTTACATATTCATAATTCCGGTACCATTATAAATATTTAATTAAATTCATGACTCATATACATATGTTATGTATATAGGTATATACATATGTAATTTATATATGGTCATAAAAAGAAACGATCTATACAGTAGGTAGGTAATATATGTATAGGCATGGGAACTATAAACAAGTTTATCGTGTCAAAAGCGAGAATTAACCTTCCGCAGGTGAATTAAATTTTGAGGACTCGTAAAAATTCACTCGCGTTTACGAATAAGTAATCACTTATCTAATCGACGATCGTAAAAATGTCGGTTATTTGACGTTTGTTGACCTAGGGAAAAAATTTTACGTTCAGACGATGAAAAATGAAAAAAAAAAAAAAGGAGAAAAAAAATCACCGACAAAAGTTGCAGCAACGTTATTACCTCGGCTAGTGTAATACTCTCTCTTTTCACGATCCCTAATTATCCTATCATTTTTATGATTTCTTATACCCAGGTGTACTGATTCACTATGACCGAGCCTTATGACCCAACTTCGAAATTTATACTTACCTGATTTTTTAATAATTAATACACGGAGGAAAAATCGAAGGAAAAAGTATAAACGAGGAGAGGATCTTACGAACCAACTTTAGTTTTATCGAAACTTTACATAAGATTTTTTTAAATGAGGATGAGAAATTTCATGAATTGGTTATAGGTGTATACATATAACTAAATTTTTTTGAAGATCGTCAAAATCAAAAAAAAAATAGATATAACGCGAATCAAGTTTTTCGTAGTCCATTTTTACTATATTTTTACGACATTTTATATCAACCGGTCAGAAATTTATAACGCCGATGAGAATCCCGGATATTTCTAACTAGATATCACAGACTCTTTTCTTCTTGTCACAGAGTTTTCGTTTTTTTGGTTTTTTTCATCCTTTCGTAACGTCTGAAAACCGTATCTAACGTCTATGAAAATCAAATTCACCTCACTTCTCCTCGTGTATAATTCTGGCTTCTCTAAAATTCCGGTTTGTTAATTGCAACTTACCCGTGTATCGCATAAAGTACAACTTTTGAATCCAGTTGGGATGATATTTTTCATTTGTTTTCTTAGTTTTGGTCTTGATTTTGTTTCATTTTCTCATTCCCATTCTATTAAATAGTTATTATCGTTGCAGTGGCCGGGCTTTCATCTGTTACGGAATTTTATTATTGGCCTTCTGTTGTACCTGTTACCAGCTCTTTAATTAATAAAACTTAGTTAACCGGATTTTTGCCAGGTTTCGAATATTCGTATTCCCGTTATCGAAGTAGACGCAGGTAGGAAGAGAGAAAAAGGGAGAATCGCTTCACAATTCGGAGTAAAATTTTATCCAATAAAAACTGTCGTTCGTTAAGAAAATCAAACAAAGTCTTAAGTACCTATAAAGATCTAGTTCTTCGGAGACAATTTTGTCCGTTCATTTGAGTTGCATAAAATCGATATAGATATAATATATAATATTTTTAATCTCCAAAATGGAAATTTACTAATGAATAATTGAATCACAAGCCGAAAGATATCGTTAAGAAAAGAATTTAAAGAGTTTAATCGAGTTTTTGAACTTGTCGAGTAGGTCGGTAATAGTACAAATGTACTATACATTAAGTTCGGTATATATAAACTTTAGCAATTCTACTTGCGCAAAACTTTCCTGTCTCCTCGACTCATCCTATTTGACAGTTTTTTTTTTTTCCCGCAAATCTGTATATTCATACACAATTGCGTGTATACTTATTACTGTAACGGAATACTGGAAACTATAATGGCACTGTAGACTTGTCGTCGAAATTTTCATTACGAAAATAATACTTACCAAGTATATTCTTGAGAAATTATCGTATAATTCGATTGATCAATCGCGTAAAACAGAAATTAGCAACCAGCTACAGAAACCAGGGAATTACCCAGCCATTAGTCTTTCTTCGATTTATTTACTTTCGTAATTGTTTCATTCATATATCTATATATATATTATATATATATATATATATATATATATATATATATATATATATATATATATATATATATATATATATATATATATATATTTTTGTATATATATAGCTGTGCGGCTAAAACTCTATTTGCGAGAATATCTAATATAAGTAAAGAAGAAAAAAACGAAAATTTACGTCACATCGAGTCACGTAGATAGAATTACTTATCAAAGCGTTACACAGTGGCAAGAGAGGCAATGCATTAACTAGACTAATAAATTAGATACGCTCGGCAAAGCGAGCGGTTCTTTATAATTACTCGTCAAAAGTTCAAGCCTGAACGATTCGAAGTTGCAGTTGAGACGTATTTTTGAGAAAGTCGTTAACGATCGCTGTATAATTTACAACCGCGAGGCCTTAATATAATATCTTGATACAAGTCACGTTTTTTTTTGTTTCATCGAGGAGTATAAAAATAATCAGAATGTCGCCTGCCAAAAAAAAAAAAAAAAAATTGAAAGGCTAAAAAAAAAACAAAAACCAATGATAATGTGATAGAGAAAACAAAAAAAAATTCAATTAAGTAGCACCTGTAAATCGTTATAATCTAAACAGTGTATGTAGCTATAAGCGGAAACGTGGGTTGACGAGAAACGCGTGTTTGCGGCTGTGGCAGCGGTATAAGCGATCCGAACAACGTTCATTATTACTATAAATTCAACGAACCATGGGAAATCCTGTTGAATCGTTAAAAGGCCATTGATTGTAAAGTGTTTGTCGTCGGTTGACACACGTACGGACGACAAACGTTACAGCGTGCGAGGATATGTGTACATACATATATATATATATATACCTACGACCAGTTTATAAAGAGTGGGGGAAATTGAATATCTTACGACATCCGTTTTAACAACCAAAAATCATTTTAATAGCCTGCGGCAGCAACTAGCCTTTGGGTTCGTAGTAGTATACACAAAAGTCTGAGCGATTGTCAGTAGCACCTGACTATACTTATACTAGGTAAAAAAATCTTTTGAAATTCGACTGGTATAACTGCATGTAGAAAACGACGTATATCGTACAATGAAGAAAGAAATATCTGTAGGAATTAATAAGATGGATCTGAAAACGATATGATGGAATAAACAGCTGGTTTTATTTTTCGATTTTGTAAGTAACTGATTTACAAGATTCAATACGAGATATACAACCGCAGATTACGATACAGGCGATTTAAGTGACATTATGAAATCATAAAACAATTATCTTCTGCGACAGTGATTGTAAATTATTTATAATTTATCGCTATATCCGCGATTTTAATTGATACACATTTTCCACTATCTTAAAATCGTTCATCGCATTGCACTTAATTCTGAGCAAAAAAAAAGAAAATTGCTGGCTTTTTTTTTTCAATTATTTTGTGTATAAAGTACCGGGGCATAGTATACCGATAATAAATTATTAAAACGCAGAGTCTTAACATCGTGGGAAATGAACGTGTAAGATAGCCGAGGATGGTTGGCAAAATTTTCGCTCATGCAGTTTGGAAAATGTTTTTGGCAATAATCCAATACCGGGTATTACAGATATAATAAAGACAGATCACCGTCGCACGTGCCATGTTATTGCGAGAATCTCAGGGTCAAAAATATGACGCGATTGTAAAGCAAAAAAAAAGAAAAAAAAAAAAATAAATGACCATCGTCATGACCGGAAGTAAGGAGAAACGCGTCCGTTAACGAGGTCCAAAGTGTCGTAACCCGGGATCTTGCACTCGGTTCAACGGTTCTTAGCCACTAATTAGTCGTGGGTTTTCTTATTTCCTTATTTTGGCTATTTTTCAGAATTTTTTTTATTTTTAATTTTTTTTTTTCATTTTCTTTTTGGCGTTAAATTAACTCGGCATCTCACACGAGAGTAAGTAGGTACAGGTGCTGGTTCGTACCTGCGGGCGATGAAGATTAATATAAATAGTCACGAGGAGGATTTACGTTCTGACTACGTCGTCGTACCGGGTTCTGAGTCATTTAGTGACATTTGACCCCCACCGTCCCCCACGCTTTCCATTCCCGTTGTGACGTCACAAGTGGTGCTCAATTCGAACTTTTAGAACACATCATGCCGATTTGTGAACACAACTTTAATTTTTTCATTTTTTTGTCAATTCGTGGTATTCGGACATCGAGATATTTCCAATTAACTAAAACAATACAAAATTCCGCGTAATACAGAGTTTCCACTCTCTTTACACCGTTTCACGGTTTTTAATTTTTTTCCTTCGAAAGAGAAACAGAAAAATTAAAAAGGGTTCAAAATTCTATACGACAACGACTGATATTTATTATTTATTGTCTCTCATATACCCGTTTCATGTTTCTTACGAATATTTTTGCAATCGGATATCGACAGCTGAATCAACCTGTTAACGGTTATCGTTAATCTGTTTCTCGATACTTATTATTTCTCTCAGGTCCAGAGCGAGAGAATTTTTTTTCTTTCTTTTTCACTTACCCATTATACACAGTCTCGAAAAATGATATTCCAATTTCACGAATCAGTGGTTTTTGGTGTAGCCCTCCGTGTAATAACGTTCGTGTAAACTAGGCTCTCTCTCTCTGTCTCTCTCTCCGTTATACTTATATCTATATCTCTGAAAACTCTTAACGGTAATAGACTCGACGACGACGACGACGATGACGACGACTTATAACTTTTGCAGCTGTACTATGCTCGGTGTATCTAAATTTGCAAAGGTCTCTTATTCTACGCGGTGAAAGGAAATTGCCTTCATTCTATAACGAATTAATGCTCGGTTTGATAGTTGGGTAAAACAAACATCAACGTGATTATATTCTGATCATAATTCAGGGTTTGATTAAGACGTGATTGAAATTTATTGCTGATTTGCTACTCGTTGAAATCCGTTTCCTATTATATTCTATTCCATTCTATTCTATTCTGTTCTGTTCTATTCTATTCTATTCTATTCTATTCTATTCTATTCCGGTATCGAAGAGGTTAGGTATAACTACCCACCTCGCTGAGGAGGTGGACGTGGGAAATGAATTAGCCAGGACGGAGGTGATCCATCGAAGCCAGCTCCCTAGGGAGCAGGAAGAGCGGAGCGTGTCGCCTGCAATCAATCAAACGTCACCGCCTGCGAACGTCGACCTAGTCCTCGTCTTCGTATTTCTCTAAGGAGGACGAGGACCCCGAAACACCTTCTTAAAAATCAACTTTTGTATTTATTTGTCCGCGTAGAAAACCCTTAACGATCACATTGCATCCTGGCGTTTCTCCAATTCTTATTTAGACCAAACAACTCGATCCGCCCTATCACCAATGTTCCGTTTCGTTCACGGTGCAGTCCATCATAGAATACAAACAAAAAAAAAAAGAAAGAAACAGAGTGAGAATATTTCAGAGAAATACTATCAAATGGCTATCGATTTTTTTTTAATGGACTATAGTAGGGGGCTGAGCAGTCGACGTTCTGAATTTTGAAAATTCTGAAATATTATACCGACTCAAAGATTATTTAGAAACAGTTTTTCCCGGCAAGTCTGGATAGTCGATTTGAATGACTTGAAATCGAAAAATTCCCAAGGTTCAAAATTTCGAAGGCTAAAGGTTCGGAAAGTTCAAAACTCCGAAAACTTGAAAATTCACGCATGGAGCGTCGTGCCTCTCCATTAAATTTTCGGATTCTTGAACCTTCGGAGTTTCGGACTTTCCGAGTTCTGAGCTGTCTGCCTTCTAATCTTCCCAAATTTGGATATTCTGATCTCTAACGTTTCTGAAAATTCACAATCGGCCCGAATGAACCCGTAATTTTGACCGTTCAGACCTTTTAAAATTCGTAAACTTCAATCCTGATGAAACCCCGAAAGTAAAACCGTCTCTCTTTCGTTTACTCATCAAACTCGATATGAATAATGGTTCGAATTTGTTGGCTCAACGATAATCTCGAGTATCCTCGATGGTTTTCCGATGTTCCAAAGTGGGAACGGGATCTCTGTAACCTCTGGTCGTATACCGCGATACTTATTTGCGTACAACTGCGACGTATATACGTGCTCGAAGATGTACCTACCTACTCCAGGAGCGGGTGAACGTCCGGAGAGTAGATTATAAATAGCGCCGCGAAGCTCCATCGTCGTTTTGACTTTTGACTCTTTAAAAAACGTTCGTAGATTAAGAGGGGTCTGAACGCCGGGCTAAAATCTGTCGGATTATGAAGGTAAAGGTGGCTTTCACAAGATCCAAATCCCGAAAATGAGACCCGGACTTTATTAAAAAAAAAAAAAAAGACCAGAAAATCTACGGACTAAATTATCCACAAAAGTCCTGTTACATTTATTTCCGCCCATTTTACGCTACATTCCTATACAGAGGGGAAATGACAAAGTGGAAAATGTTCACGCCTTTCATACCAGATGTTATACAAGCTCGAATAACTAATCATTTCATCCTAGAGAACGTACGTCGGTCGGAAAAATAATTAATAGCCAAATGGCGAATGCAACCTGCGGTGGCACATGTGCTTTTGTGATTTACGAATGAAGACATGACCGTGCGACTTCGGAACGAGGGGGGAGGTATAAAAACTAAAGTGAACAATCTGCCAAGTCCAGAATCTGAGTTAGAAATTAAAAACTATGATTTTTTCAATTCGTTTGAAGCTCTGAAGTTATATGTATATGAATAATTCGCACAACCGTACACCTATAGTTATAAAATAGTTTGACGTTATTAAATTTAGGTATAAGAAATAGTCACGAGGACTCGGTTTCAGAATCGATGTTCGTTCAGGGTGGGATAAGGTCGGGATAAGGTCGGATAAAGGTAGACAGAAGTAGATACGGTGAACCGACACGAACGATCGCGTGCACTGTTGCCCCCTGACGGGGTGGGACTCGGAAAGAACTGGGTTATCATTATAGGTACCCACCTACCTACCTACATAAGTTCTTCGTTTCTCAATGTTGCGTAATAATATCTTGAGATGGTTAAAATTTTAAACGAATTCTCAACGCACGGTGGTTACTACACAAACACGTACACGTATACTATATACGTGTATATACATATAGTTAGCCGATTTTAGAGCCTCTCTCAAATTTCATTTCCGTGCAGAACGAACGAACGGACGAACGAACGAAGCCGCGGTTCGTTTGCAAAGTATCAATTAAAACCTGCCCTCTGGTTCATTAATCTTTCCACACAGAACAAACACACGCAGACACACTCCTCGTTTATACCTATAACGTACGTAATTGAAGGTGAAGGTAAATTTCAGATTCGTTAGTATATATATCGGTATTATCTTTCCTATGCACGAAAATTAGTAATTCGTTATATCAAAGCGTTCGGGTTATTTACTAAACTCAATGATTTTCAAATACTGAACGTTTTTTTTTTTTATACAGCGAGTCGTTTTTTACCCGCAGCATTTTTTCGGTGTATAGAAATTTGATTGGACAGTTATCTCGATTAACGGTAATAATGATAATAATAATAATAATAATAATAATAATAATAGTGGAAAAAAATTGAATGATTCCGTTTTGAATAATGTTCGCTTTTTATGCTTATATGTATATCGAACCGAGTCTAGACCCTGTATAAGAACCCCGATAGCCAATAGAAGTGAGTTGTTTGAATTGAAAAATAAATTCGCCTGAAATAGGTTAATCTAATTCGATCTAATGCTCCTCGTCGAGTTGTTCGCCGGATTTGTCGAGTCTTTCGGGTACAGCAGAGCCAAGACAGAAAAGCGGCAACAGAGCAGCGCCTTGACCCCAAGTCTCGTTCGTCGTCCCTCTTTCTCTCTATCTCTGTATCTCTCTCTCTCTCTCTCTTCTTCTTCCTTCTCTGTTTCGTACCCTCTCTTTCTCTCTAAAAGATTCGGCGCCGCGTAAGACGAAGAAACCAACGAAAGCTTACAGCGCCCCTCTCTTATTCTCATTCTTCTTCTTCTTCTACTACTTCGTCGCTGACTTCTCGGGTCCAACAAGCGTCGGACTTCACCGCCCAACTTGGCGGTCAGCGCGCCCCGTCGTGGTGGCCAACCTTCGATTGGCAACCCGGTGTTAAATTTTTATATATATTTATTTTTTATCGTTCGAAATTGATTTTGAATTTTCCTTTATTCAGTTATTTATTAGTTCTTTTGGTTTTCGGTTTTTTGAGCTTTTTCGATTTTTTTTTCCTTCTTTCGTCACCCCTGCTTTCAATCCTATAGGCTTGCTTACGGTTTATAACAACTTTTGAAGCTTTTGAACCACTCAACCGATTTTCCCAGGCCACAGTAACGGCGCAGCATACATTCATACCTATACCTACCTACCTCTTGGTCCACGAATTGGGTCGGAAAGTTGGTTCAATTAGCGAACGAATACAGACCGGGAATAATTAAGGTGCCAAGAAAGTTTAAACGGCAAAGCAAAGTCGCCGAGCGTTCGAAGCCTCTTTCCATTTCTCTTACCCCGTGCATATACACAATCTTTTCCATCTCCCTCGCTCTCGATCCTCTATATCCATCTCTATCTCTATATCTATCTTTATTCCATCTATCTCTTTTCCTCCTTTATCTCGCTCGCTCTCTCTCTCTCTCTTACTCTGTGTCGAGAAAAGGCGTGAATTACGTGACGCAGACTCATTGTTCTCAGCCAGTTTAATTAATGCAGCTCAACCGGTAATCTCACCGGTTCCTCTCCTCGCCTAACCCCCCACCCCCATCCGTAGCCTCGACAGCATTATCCCATCTTCGTCACGCTCAAAGGTCGGGCAAAGACCGACGCGACGCAATGAAAACTTTTGACTCCGAAATTTTATAACTATATATTTATAGGTTATAACTATTGTACACATATAATTGATATGTAATAGTGTACACGAAAATGATTCATTTTTAGCTGGGTTGGCCGTTTATTTATTGTTACATACTTTTTAGTTACGAATTATCTTATAATCCGAACATATTGTATACATAATATGATTTTACTCCGTGAAGTTTCAATTTGGATAATATCTATCGAAATTAGGGTATGTTTGGATATACAGGGTGTCCCAGAACTAAATTTCCAAAATGAAAGGTGTCGTAGAGGAGGTCGAACTGAGTAAATTTTCCCGAAGAACATGGGGTCTGCGAAGTCGCGTTCGCGAGATATCACAGGTTAAAAAGTTCCGCTTTGCGCCGCGTCGCCGCGGCGTAAAGCGGAACTTTTTAACCTGTGATATCTCGCGAACGCGACTTCGCAGACCCCATGTTCTTCGGGAAAATTTACTCAGTTCGACCTCCTCTACGACACCTTTCATTTTGGACATTTAGTCCATTTCGGACATTCAGTTCTGGGACACCCTGTATTATATTGCATATACATATAGGGGGATTTCTCTTCTGGTGAGATGCGGAGTGCGTGATATTGGGGAAAACGTGAGGAGGGGTGGAGGTCGTATACCTACGTGTTCGCTGTATCTCAGCCGGGATCATTTAACCAACATAATTGCCAAACATTGTTTACCTTGTTAGTAAAGTTAGTTGGTAAACTTTAGCGAGTTAATAAACAGCCGCGTGTGAGCTCGCCTACAAACTGGCATCTTCAATTTGTAACCGTTCGAGTGAGACTATAATATCATACGTATATCATATATACATATATACATACATACATAACAAAATTTCTCGTCAACTCTTGGAATGAATTAATTTTATTAATAAAATCAGGCCAATTAGGGACTCGAGTTATCTTTCCCCAATTGTACTATCAGATATATTATATCATGTATTATACGTATATGAATACCTGCGGGTACCTATAATGTATATAATTTGCAAGAATTTTCTTTAATTCTATCCTCAAACTTCGGTTGTATAGGCATATTGATAATACGCGTCGCGTATAAAGACGCGGAATTCTGAGAATGTGGATAAAAATATTTCACTGTCTCTACTGCAGCAGTATAGGTACAGAGTTTAATTACCGATTCTAAGATCGTGCGCGATGCGTTTCCTGTACGTCACTTTGGAATTGATAATGAACCTCCGCGTAAGTATTATGCAGTTTTACTTATATAGGTATAGTCGAAGCAAGCGAAACTATCTGTACAGAAAAAGAAAAAAAAATGGGACGAGATGAATCTTATATACGAAAACGTAATCTTCATGCGATTTTTTTGAATTAATCATGTTGTAGGTATATATATCGTATTATAGCCTGTCATTTCTGTTTTCATCGCGTCATTTTCAGACATTACTTCCTAAATTACCTACCATTTACTCTACGGTTAGGCGTCTCGACGCCCTATCTTCTCTCTCGTCGTCGTCGTCGTCGTCGTCTCGTCTATTTGTTGCTCGACGCCAACCATCGCGACGCCGCGCCGCATCGTCCTCGACCCCGACGTGATCTGACTTGAAATCAAATTATTTACCATCCGCACGTTCACGCACTCGAACTTCATGCAATACTCATCCCGTGCAACCCTGCTAACCCTACGGGTAAGAATGCATATACGTAGTTTGTGTACGAGTAAACAAGACTACTATATATAGGTATAGGTATACCCAAAAACTTAGCTATAAGATTATATTTACGATCAAGTACTATGGGATGTCAGATTTTTTTTTTCCTGATTCGATTCGTTTGAGAGAAAATTGAAGAAAACGTATAATTTTTTATTCAACACCTAGAATATGTATATAAATATGTTACATATGTATATCGGTGATAAATTAGCCAGAATATTAAAGCTTTCGTTAAATTTCTATTCATTTCTTATTTTTAGTTGCGGATCAAGCTTTATAATAATATCGGAGGTATATTTATAACTATCCGTGCGGTTTTGTAAATGGGAATAAAAATAAGGACTCCGCGGGATTTTGAACGCGTGTAGGTGTATATAAACCTGTATGTCGGTGATGTATTTTTATCCTTCTCTGAATTCGATAAAATTCGATAGGGGTCGTTGAACGATTTAAATAGTATAAATGTTATAGCCCCAGTGCCTAACGCCAACGTCACCTCAATATTTATATCCCACCTATACCGAATGCCAAATAGTATATCTTCTGCCAGTTGAATTGCAAATTATACATCACGCATTGTCAGGTACATTTTTCATTCGAAACAGAGACGAAAAAAAAAAAAAATCAAAATTAATTTCACTTTCAATTCATTTTCTTCATTCATTTATATACCAAAAGTTAGAGTCTCAAAAAAAAAGTATCAAAATGAAAAGAAGAGCATATGTTGTCTTTCCTTCAGGCGAATTTTGTTTTTTTTTTCCTTTTTTTTTCTCACACTTTTGAACCGTGGATATAATTGGAAAAAAAACTACCCCGAAGACGAAATTATCCTTTTAATCCTGAAAGCGAGTTCTCGATTTTCATATATGCCTCAATTATATTCTTCCGATATATACATCCTGTGAAACTTAAACCACGATGTAATGCTAAACTAAACTGTATTGGTATACATACACAGTGTAGGTATAGGTACAGTGAGCGATTGAGAATGTAATTCGAATCGACTAGCTCTTGTAGCTTGGGTTTTTTTTTTTTTCTTATTTTTTTTTTTATTTTTTAGGGAAGGGGATTCGTTTACCCGGGTAACCCCCACCTGTTCGTACAGAGAGAACACAGCTGGTTTTACATCAGGCTATTTAAATCTGAATTCTCTTTTTTTAATTATTTTCATTTCATTTATATATCTTCTACGTCTTAATCACTGGCTATATAATCATTACACGCATATACGTATATAGTATTCTATCACAACGAATCGTAAATTATATGAAACATGGGATAGAGATCTGGACGCAATATCGTTAACCAAAGGGCGAGGACCTTCGTCCCTTGACTTCATCTGCTCATGATCGTCATGCAATCCTTGTATAAACGAAATTCCGTTAAATATATATATTTTAGGTTTAATGGGATTAGATTCCAGGCTTTTAGTAATTACACGTGAGTCTAGAGTGTTTACATGATATTGTCCCAGAGTTTCATCAAAGCTCCGGAGCTCATATCGCGATAGGGAAAGAGCGAAGAGTAGGGTATAGGTTAGTCGGAACGGGTATGGTATGGGAGGCCAAAAATATGCGCCTCTTACTTCTTGAATTTCCGTTGCCACGCGCCCTCGTAATTAAGAAGTGCCTTAGAGCTGCTGCTGCTGCTGCTGCTACGTCTAACGGCTGCTAAGAACAAACAAAATTCCTCCCTTTTGGCTTGGAAAATTTTCCCTCTCATTGTCATCAGCTCCTCGCTATAATACTTATTCTCAAAGCTACGTCATTTGACTCTTTCATTTAAGTAACAAAAAAACAAACAAAAAACTTGGAAGAAAATTTTCGCACAGTATTTTGAAACGACGAAGAACAAGAATTTCGTTTTTTCTTCTATCTTCTTATCTTTGTTTTTTTTTGCGAGTCAACGTCCAAAGCCTCGAAAGACGAGATGCACCGTTGCACGAGGTAAGCCGCGGCGCCCGAGGCGTTCACCGATGGATCGTGTGGTGAATTTTTTACTTCTTTATACTGAATATTATCCATCTCTACCAACGCAATGAAACGAAACGCAACGAAACGCAACGCGCAACGCCTTCAGGGGAAGACCGAACCGGTTATATATTCGAGCAAAGTAGTAGCTGCTGCGCAGAAACAACCCGGAGGCTGTGGGTCCAACGTCCAACACGTATTTCAAGCCACGTTCGATAGTCTGTTGTAAAACGGCTCCTCCTCATCCTCATCTTTCTCCTTCTTCTCCTTCTCATTCTACTCGTTCGTTTTATCTTTTTCATTCTCCTCTTCCTCGATGCAGCCGATTGACTTCCGAAGATACGCTTAATGCTTCTGTCCAAGGAGCATCCTTTCGTGTCAGAGATAACCGATCATGTGAAACTCTTACCCTGTACCTGCTGGATCTTCAACGATCTTATATTACGCCACTGTTCATCTGCGTAGTGATATACCTATATCTACGTTATTTACACATACGGGCTTAACTTCATGTGAGTAGGGTATTTTACATACGTATATGTCGGTCTTTTAGCTGGGTGCAATTGCCGACAATTTCAAGCAGTTCCTACGTATACGTATACCAACTACCTTGTTTTAAAAGGCTTTTGATGAGAAAGTGATTTTCGCTTTACGACGTACCGTGGGAATCGGAATAATCAAATAATCACCGTTATGTCTAATGACTGAGAGTTATTATAGTTCGAACGTCCATCTCCCTCTTCGCGGAACGTACCCTAATCATAATTCATTTCGTAATGTCTCTGCGGCTCTTGACTGCCTAATGTTCTAAGTAAGTTAGAAAAAATTGTTCAGTATATTATCGCGATTATAACAGTATTAGCTTCATGTGTTATTACTTTTGTTTTATTTAGCTCATTTTATTCTCATTTTGAGAAACAAAAAAAGGTAACTGATGATGAATCTTTTTGTTTTTTTTGTTTCGAGGTTTTGAATCACGCGATATCATTCTACGATAATTATCTTTGGCTCAAAAGTGAGAGAATAATTATAAATGATTCTATCAGCTTATGTATATACGAGAAACGAATTATACGGTATATATGCGATCTTTAATTGCTGTCTCAAATACTCGTCGAGTATTTTGCATAGCGTTGAATAATGCATTTGAGAAGGAGAGTGGGGTTGTACGACGTTAGATAGGTATATAGGTATAGGCAGGGGTCTACGAAATGCGCATGCAAATGACTCATGACTTCAATTTATAATTGTCAACGGGATGGTACAAATACTGTAGGCACATACAGGTACGTATATATGTATTTATGTACGTATATATACGTTGTTGCAATTGACGGATGGATAAGCATGGATAAGAGAGCAAATAGCAGAATTGCACGAGAAAAAAAAAAGAAATAAAAAAAAAAGGGAAGGCAAATTCAAGTCCAAGCGAAGAGCGAGAACCGAGTAAAAGGCAATTTTTCAAAATGAAAAGAGGCTTGAATGAAAGAAAAAAAGAAAAAACACAGAAAAGTAAGAAAAAATAAAAACAACTTTGAAACCCATTCTCGCTAATGAACGAATGACGAAAGCCTCCTATAGAAACGTATACGTATATATGTAGGTACGTAGGTACGTATGTAGATACGTTACGTACGTGGCGGATTGAAAAAACTACACGACCTACGCGTGTCGTTATGAATACGCGATTTAAAGTGGCGCCAGTATTTAACTCGAGGTATACTATGTGTATACTGTTCTGTAGTATATCCCCATATTACTCCTCTACTCCTCTTTATTCGTGACTCTTTAGCGTTTTTATATTCTTTCATTTCACCATTTATAACTACCTGCATCGTTCGGCCTCTAACTACCTACTGCTACTGCTGCTACTTCCACTGCTACTGCTACTGCTACTGCTACTACGTTCTGAAAGCACGTTTAAGTGGCGCGAATAAGCGTGCTCCCGGAGAGATTGAGTTAAATGAACGTTGTGTTGCGGGGGGGGAGGATGATGCTTGCACTGCACTTTAATGCACCTCCGTTACTCCGCTACTACTTCTTACCAATGGCGTCGAACCGTTGCAATTTAAACTATACACGTTAAATTTACCTCAAGAGGGATGCAAATTAATTACGCCAAGCATTGCCACCCCTGTAGCTCCTAATGGGAACCCCACATACGCATTTGTAACATTCAAGATCGTATTTATTTTTCTCTTTATATCCGTATCCAACTTCTTTTTTTCTCTTAATTTTCTCTCTATACGTTAATAGGCGGACTTGTAAAGCGTGTAAGTTATTATTAGGGTATACAAAATGTAGCATGCGCGCAGTGAATAATTATAAATAAAAGTGCCCCGTCTTTAGACCCATGAATTAGTCGTATATAAAGTGAGAAAGATAATTAATCGTGTTACGCTCTGCCTTTTTATACGAGTACCTTTAAAAAACATAATTTTTCTCACCTATTTTCTTTGTATCAATTGTACATATACGGCTCGAAAGAAAAAACCCCTTTTCAAATATATTTCTTCGTCAAACCAATTAGCAACGACGAGGCTTATGATCTATTTAATGAACTTTCGTCGTATGAACTTGTTCAACTTCTTATACTTTTGGCTTTTCTTCTTCATTTTTTTATTTTTATGTTATGTGTTCATGGCGTCGCTTTCTCGGTCCTCGATTAAGCTGTGACCGTTTATACCTTTCCTGCAGTATATATACCGCGAAAAATAAATTGCTTATTGCATTGGCGTAAGGTAATCGTTGTATACGCAGCTACGCTTGTTATAAAATCAACTTAAATCTCATACTCCCGATGTATTATAATTCGTAATTTATGATACATAATACACCCACTGAGATACAATTTTTGATCTTCCGCCTGCCCATTACGTACCACGCTACATTACTCCGAACCTTTACTTTGCGCTGAACGTAACTTTGAACCTTATATTCAACTGGCTCGTATGTAACGGACTCGATGCCCAATTATCTTGTCAACGGTACACCGTTATTTTCTTAATCACAGGATCGTTAACTTTTTATTAACGTTCGTATAACGTGGACCCTTAAAGTCTGGCGGAGCTGTGCAGGTTCGTGATAAACGTATCGGTATAGAACGAAGTGGAATGGAAGGAAAGGAAAGGAAAGGAAAGGAAAGGCAGAGAAGAGGGAAGAGGTACATACATACATATGTACGTATATACAGTCGTTTAACGACACTGATTGCAATAATGCGATGGGCTCGCGGTGTTGGCGGCAGGGCATAGGGTTAACGATCTTCCTTCGAGTTACGTAATACGCCGGACCAAGAAGACGTAAGAGTAGTGAGACCGTAGGTTCAATCTTTTTCTATCTTATTCTCGCAGCTCTCTAAGTATAACCAACAAGTTTTTATTATTTTTTTTTTTGGTCTTCTTCTTTTTCTTCCCTGTTTTTCTTTACTTCTTTTCGTTATTTTTCTCCTTTTCTCATCTTCCCACGTCTCTATCCTTTTTCTATTCTTCAAAGCCTGGGAATTACGGGTTTCCATCTTCTCTGATATTTTTCATGTCGATGCTTTACAACTTGCGCTAGTACTACCCCATTCGAATCTATAAAGATTTTTAGCTAGATTATTTTTATTGCCGATTGTCAACGCCGTCGGTGGTCTCTGGAGTAAAAAGAGAGAAAAAAAGGCAAAAAGAGAAGAAGAAGAAGGAAAAAAGGAATCGCTAGAGGCTGAGATTTTCTTGATAAGAAAAACGACTTTGCTTTAGTTTAGCTTCAACGAAATATTGAAATCGAATTTTTCGATAATTAATCTATGGCTAAAAGGGGGATGGAAATCCAAAGTTCCGAGTCACTTGGTTTCTGAACTAACTTTTGACCATTCGGGTTAAGTCGGGTTTGCAATTATTACATTTCCTGACGCTCCATTGTTTCAGTCTCTATAAACTTGCGATCAGGGGCTCTTCACTCGCGTCCCACCCATTGTCCTAGATAAACGTTAATGGCTAAACCCTTGACGATCGGAGGGACCCTCATCCTCGTTGGATAAAGACACTTTCTAAGCCGAAATGGCCTGAAACCAAAACCGTATTCGGACCACAAATCCCTTCCAAAAGTCGTTACAGTTTCATGTTCGTTTATCGGTCTCCCAAAGGCACCTATACGTGAGATTTCCTGATTAAGTTCCCACAAATTTAAGTCAATCTCAGTTTTTTCAAGGATTCAAATATACGGATTTCTTTTTTTTTTTTTATTCGTTTTTTTTTCCAAATTATAAGAATCAAAAGACAATACCTGAATTGAAACAGTTATCAATGAAATTTTCCTAAAGCTATACGTGCGACGTACTTTAATATTCGTATTGTCCTCTGCACTTGTAACTCGGACGTGGTTATAATAATTGCGTCTGAACTATTAAATGGTAATTGATTCTTCCCCGAGGTATTGCAGATTGCCTATAGCGATTCGCATTCAACCTTCGTGCACCGTGTATTTAAAAGCTAATCGTAAGCCGTCTCCGATAGGAAAGTTTGTAAATTGTTTAAGACGAATTGCTTTTTAATTGCCCGTCGTAATTCGAGCCGTAGTTTGGTCTTCGAACCTTGTAATCGGCCCCTCCGCCTACCTCTCGTTTCCACCTCCTGCGACAGGTGAGTCACGCTAGTTTTTAGGATTTATTTTTTTTTTTTTGTTACCTTTTTTTATTTATTTTTTTTTTTGGGAAGAGGCGAGAGGTTTGGTTATTTTTATATTTAGGGGGAAATGTCGATTTTAAAAATTGCCTAGTTTTTCGTTTCATCTATTTTCTCGAAGTAAATTAGAACCCGCGGATGATGTGTTAGCAATTTATCGCCTTTCTATTTTCACAGTAAATTTTAATATCGAAATAACCGGCGAGCTGCGCGCATCAACGCGACGAAATACCTTTATTGATTTAAACCTCATTTTGAGGTAGGTACATACAAAATTTTCTGCTGAATTCACATTACCAAGATTAATTTTGTCACGATTCAGACCTATAATACTTCGGTGACTTTATCCGGCCGGTATTCTTCTCATTACTTTCGTATTTATATATATCATTACAGAATTGATTATCGACATTTTTACTGAATCGAGTCCAGTCATTTTCCTTTTTTTTTCTGTTTTCTGATTTTTCAATTTTTCATTTTAACGAAAAAGATCGAAAAATGACACCGTTTTGCGTCTGGATCCTCACCTCTGTTCGCTTCAAAGAAGAAGACAAATAAAGAAAAAGAAACGATGAAAAAAAAGAAGAAGAAAAGGTAAAGTAGAAAGAGAGAAAACGTCGCTTGACCCGCGCGGTCCTCTGCCAGGTTTTCTCAAAACGAGGTACATACGAGGTCCGGGCCAGGGGCTGGTCCGGGTCGCCGCAGCTAGCTTATCGCGACGTGGCGCGGTGGCGTGCTTTCGCGCGTGTTGGCGTTTCACCGCGTTTAGGTGTATATACCTATCTACCTGCCCCGTACGTTGGCGTAGGGACAAGAGAGACGATATATAATGTTCCACGATATTAAACGGGACGCATTCCACCCTCTGCCACCACCCCCTAGCCATCCTCTCCCAACCCCACAACGCTATGGATGGTTCCGTGTGGCTCCGGCCTACCCCGGGACCAGAAACTCCCCCGACCTGGTGCCAAGCCTCGCCGTACTCCAACCCCTGATCGTTATATGCCAAATTTACAGCTTACGTATTACCCTCGTAGCAAGAGACGCGAACTACCCTAGAGCGCGATCAAGCACTCGATCTCTTGCCATTTGCTTACCCATTTATTTATTTATTCATTTACAACGCGAAACAATCTTACGAAATACAATTTGCGTCATGAATGAAGGCGAAAAATTCATGCCATAGCATAAAGATGGATAGTTATACAGGGTGTCCCAGAACCGAATGTCCAAAATGGACTAAATGTCCAAAATGAAAGGTGTCCTAGAGGAGGTCGAACTGAGTAAATTCGCCCGAAGAACATGGGGTCTGCGAAGTCGCGTTCGCGAGATATCACAGGTTAAAAAATATCGCTTTGCCGCGCGTCGACGCGGCGCAAAGCGATATTTTTTAACCTGTGATATCTCGCGAACGCGACTTCGCAGACCCCATGTTCGTCGGGCGAATTTACTCAGTTCGACCTCCTCTAGGACACCTTTCATTTTGGACATTTAGTCCATTTTGGACATTCGGTTCTGGGACACCCTGTATAAGTTAAAATTGCGAACTAATTTGTTGCTCTTTGACTGAGTATACATAAGAGTTTTAATATACCTATACAATATACCTTATATTTCATATATTTTCATATCGATCAAGACGATGAAATTTTTACGAATCAAATTCATTTCTGTATTTCTGGTATAATACGTGCTCTCCCTTCCCCGCCTTATTTCATGCTGACGGGGCAAAGTAATTTCCCTCCCTTTTTCTTTTTCATGTATTTTATATATTTCATCTGATTCGCGGTTTTACTCCTTGGCGGTAGCATCCGGTCGGGTACTTTCCACTTTGCTGTTATATACATATATATATAGTATATTAGGATACGAATGTATAGATATATACCTGTATATATATACTTATGTCTAACGAGCTTACGGGACCAAATTAAAATCTGGCAATTTTATTATACGAATGCAAAAATTATTTATTATCGAACCTCGTTGATATTTTTCCATCTTTCTCATCTACTATACACTAATTTCCTATACCTACATAGCTACTTATTTTATATTTTTATTTATTATTATCATTTTTTTTCTAACTATTCTTATTATTGCTCTATTTTTTGTATTTTGTATTTTGTATTTTTTTTTTGTTTTTCATTTTATGGCAGGAGTTAAAAGTCCCGCTTTCCTTTTACGAACGGGAAGCGACCGAGTGAACAAGCGTCGCTTTGGCATCGCTACCCTCGCTTTCATTTTATTTCCCAGTTTTTTTTTTTTTTTTTATTTTTTTCTTCTTTTTTGTCTCTTTTCGTGTATTTTTTATTTTCTTTTTTTTCTGTGTCGTTTTTTTTTTGTACCGTCATTTTTTTTTTTTTTGCTTCATCTTTTTTTTTCAATCCACGGAAGGGAGTTGGGAAACTCTACAGGCCCACGCTGGCTCACGATTTACCCGGAGTTTCTACCCCTCCGTAACCCAGACCCCCAAACCACTTCCCCAGAGCTTTCGCGTAATATATTTTATAATTTCGATGGAGTATGTTGGCTGTATAAAAGATACGGAAAAATAAGTCAAGGAAGTGTTCTTAATTTTTTTTTTCTTATAAATTTTATTTATCAAAATATTGCTCATCAAATTTTGTCAAAAATTCTTTCAGCTTATCATTTTTTTATGTATTTTTTTTTTTTTTTTTTTTTGATTTTCCAATTCTTATTCTTATTCGAGCTGCAGCTTGAAATCCCACGAATTTCCAAAAATTTCTGTCAATCTAATTACGCATAGAATTTTTTATTTATTTCGATTTTTTTGGTTTCTTCGCAATAATGTTATATACAATCGCTGTATAAATTTATGAGTCCGCTGAGACTGAATCACCTATATACGTATATGGTACCTACATGGTATCGTATATGTACTAGTCTATATATTTATAGGTATACGCAATTCTCTCTCCCAATTCTTGCCAAACCACTGGCACTTCTGCGGGGTCTAACCGCATCGGACAACATGCCATAATATCGGTCACCAGGTTCTGGTAGCTCTTCAGCGGTAAAGACCCCCCATACCCATACCCATACCCACACCCGCTCCGTGTTACCCTATGAATTTGCTCACGAACCCGGGGCTAACTTGGGACAGGTCAAAACCTCACGATCATGAATTCCGAAATATCACATCTCACCTCATTTCACAAATCCGTTGATAATTTTAGTTCGCCTAACAATTTCATGGTTTTGAATCTGCAGTATATTCATCTAATCATAGAAAATTATCGAGACGGATGATTATATGGAAAAAACAAATTTTCTTTCTTTATCACATTTTTTTCTGTACATATGAGTTTAGTGATGAACTTGTGTTAAGCTTTTGACGCTCTATTTCATCGCGATATATTTGACGAGTAATCCGCAATTTGAATCGCAATTGTATAATCAGTTATTAAAATTCTGAGATAGGTATCCTTTGTTTGTTTCTTCTTCTATACTTTGATATATTTATGAATTATTCTATACCGAGTAGGGAGAGAATAGAGTTTTAATAAACCGTTAAATCCAGCACCCCTCCATTATAATACAGTTTCGGTATTCAAGCGCGGTGAACCTGCTGCAGCTGCAGTACATACATACCTATAACTGCAACAACAGAATAATATTGTGGAAAACTGAATTTTCCCCACAATTCTCTTACACATAATTCTTGGCCTGTATCATACCTATATAGCATAGAAGGCATTCCGTAATCCGTTCGTCATCGGATTGTTCGCTTTCGCGGACTATATTATGCAGGAATATATAGTTGCAGCTAGATACTGGCTTAATTAACGACCGGTACTTTAAACAAGAAACCTATGTAGCCACGAGACTGACAGCCGTAATATTTATCCATACAATCAGTTATGCTACTCCGCGTATGTAACCAGGAAACCATGGAACACCGATCCCGCCGTTACTAAGTAAAGAAAACACTCCCGCGGTTTCAGAATTACTCGGAATTATTCGCAAAAAAAAAAAAAATCACATAAGGTTTCGACTAGTGTTCGTTTTTTTTTTTCGTTAATGTTACAAGGGTTCAAAAACATATAAAAAAAAAAAAAAAGATCGTATACTTTGATGAATCACAATTTCGATTACTTGAATTTACATTTTTTTTTTGTTTGGGACGATGCAACGTAAATCATATCCGATATACAGGATCTCCCAGAACTAAATGTCCAAAATGGACTAAATGTCCAAAATGGACTAAATGTCCAAAATGACAGGCGTCCTAGAGGAGGTCGAACTGAGTAAATTTTTCCGAAGAACATGGGGTCTGCGAAGTCGCGATCGCGAGATATCACCGGTTAAAAAGTTTCGTTTTGCGCCGCGCGGCGACGCGGCGCAAAGCGAAACTTTTTAACCGGTGATATCTCGCGATCGCGACTTCGCAGACCCCATGTTCTTCGGAAAAATTTACTCAGTTCGACCTCCTCTAGGACGCCTGTCATTTTGGACATTTAGTCCATTTTGGACATTTTGGACATTTAGTCCATTTTGAACATTTTGGACATTTAGTCCATTTTGGACATTTTGGACATTTAGTCCATTTTGGACATTTAGTCCATTTTGGACATTTAGTCCATTTTGGACATTTTGGACATTTTGGACATTTAGTCCATTTTGGACATTTTGGACATTTAGTCCATTTTGGACATCTAGTTCTGGGAGACTCTGTATTATATTGCATGAATTTATATTTAGTTGGTTTCCCCCGTTCGTTCTCGGGTATCGAGTATTACGGTATACCTACAACACGGGTGGCGCATCGCGGGGTGTAGGTACAGTAGTCAGATATAGGTAGGTGGTATACATGGGGTGGATAGGTACCTAGTGAAGTCGAGGAAACGAGAGTTTGTACCTCGTTTCACTCCACCCTAAAGAGGCGGAGCTGCCGCCTACGAGTTATCCCCACCTAAACATCCGCATCGGGTTCCAGTACTGATACGCGATATCAGACCCACTTGTTGCTTTCGACCTCCCGCTATTTTTCACGTGCTCATTTCGACGACTCTGGCAAAGCTTGCTCATACGTATATATGTGTAGATTCGTATATATATATATACGTACATTCTATAGATTTTCTTCCCCACCCTCGGTGTATATATATATTTTTTTTTTTTTTTTTACTTCAATTTTCCCACATCGTCGTAATCCTCGTCGTTAAATCGTCGTCGTCTTCTGAAACCGCGAACACCGGGTGGTTTATTACCGGAGGATTAACCACCCCCGGATAAAACGGAGTTAGAACACATCTCGTTCATATTATAAAACTATATAATAATTGTATTCTCACGCTGGGGAATCCCATGAATATTCGATACCGTTTATATTCATCTTCGTTATTATACTTTATCACATATTCGCCTATAGTGATAAAGTTTTACTCAACGGCGAGTGGATTATAATTGAATATATTATTTCTTATAATTGAACAGTATATTATATACCACATATAGAGGAATTAGCGAAAATTCATTATTAATATCATACAAACTTATGTTTCCAATTTTTTTTTTTTTTTTCTTACCACGATATGAATGCAGAAAAATTCTGTTACGATGTATGCCTTTTAATATTTCATTTAATCTCAATTTACTAATTGCTATTTTTGATTTTTATCTTTTTACAGGCAGTGCGGTGGCTGCAGCCGACACCATTTCCTCGCCGTGGACCCCCGCGAGTTCCGGGCCGCCGCCCGACGCCAACGGCTCCGGCTCGGATACAAAGAATCTCGACGTTGGCGATATCAGTGATGTAAGTAAATCGCCATTTATCGTTTCATCTTTACTCTATCTTTCTTCTTCACTTTTTCGATCTACAATTTTATAGGAGTGCAAAATATTTTTTGCCAAAATATGGAAAAAAGTGGCAATAAATTCCCTTACCTGCATACAATATATTTACATGCTTACACGCGTGCATATGTATGTATAAAAATGTTTGTCGTACGTGCGATCGTGTGTATATAGTTAAATGTTCGTCCAGGATAATCGGTAGCTACACCACACACATCGTTGCGAAGTAATACAGCGATTCGATCTGATATATCAGAGCATATCGGTGCAGGTAGAAACGCCAGTAGAGATCAGCGACTCATTCTTATCAGCCCGTTGTGTTTCACAATCGATCTGGTCGTGTCCCGTTCAGTTGTATCGCGGCCAATAATCGTCGATCTAAAATCGTGAATTGAAAATATATTTTTCGGTCGATGTACGTCCCGGGTAATAATTAAATCCGGGTGCAATTTCACACAGGGATGATTGAGGGTAATGTAGTCGGGTATCGGAGCCGGGAATATGCACTTTTTGGAGCTTGGCCCACCTTCGTTATAGACATGGTAAAATCATTCATGGATTTGTTTTTTACACACACAAAATCAAACGGAAACTACATTGTCATTATTTCGTATAAGACACACGTAAGCCCAACGGAGATGATAAAACAGAACCGGAAATAGACGCGACCCTGAACTTCCCGGCACGTGATTTGATCCTCTGGAGCGGAATTCCACCCTTACGTATGCCGCGACTAGCTTCTTCTTCGTCTCTTCGCCCGACTTATACTATATCTATACCAACCCCCTTTACTTTGAAACAAGTTATATATAAATCTGCAGCAGAGATCTTCAGCAATGTTCAAATTATTACAGAGTTTACCGTTCTCTGGCACGACTACTGATAATTACGAGCATTAGCTATATTATAAACTATGTCAAATATTTATCAAATATTTCAATTTTTTACGATTTCCCCCTTTTTTTTCACTTCTGTTTCCGATGTCGTATAAAGGACGAAAAGGATTTGTCGGCAGCAGATGCAGAGGGTGTTTGGTCACCCGACATCGAACAGAGCTTCCAAGAGGCGTTGGCAATTTACCCACCATGTGGTCGACGCAAAATCATATTATCAGACGAAGGCAAGATGTACGGTGAGTACGAACCCGTTATATAATTAATTATCGGACACGTACGATACCTGCGTTCATTTGCACATAAGTCGTCGTAATTTTTCCCCAAAAAATCAACGAATTTCCCTAAAAATAAATAAAATAATAATAATAATCAAAATTAAAAGGACTCGAGTCTAAAGACTGTCCTAATTTTTCCTCGTAAGAAAATTCCGCTAACAACTCCACGACGTTATGAGACATCCCTCGGTGGTGTTTTCTGACCTCCGGCTAACGTAAGTCAGAAGGTAAGGGAGTAAGGGAATAGGTAGGTAGAGGAGACCCTATGTAAGTCGACAGCATCGTGGGTAGCGTTATTGCTCAGTCTGGTGAGGTCAGTCTATACGTGACCGGACCGATATTGCTTGCCCACCATCGCCACCTTTCCACCTCTTCGTAGCCGTGCGCGCAGTAAAAGCAATATTCCTCCTCGATCTATGGTCGAGCGCGGAAAACGATCTACCGGCGAACTTTTATTCCCCGTCAAGTTTTAAATCGATTTTATTTTATTTAAATTTTTTTTTTTGTTCCATTCTTTGTTCATCAATTTATCATCGTTGTTAGGAAAATTCGAAATACGTATGTACGAGCCGTGGTGGGAATGATAAAAAAAAAAAAAAAACAGAAAAGAAAAAAGTTATATGTGTTATACTGCAGCGCAGGAAGCTGTTATATTTTAAATATTTTGTATACGAAGCGCCTAGGGGATTGAATTGATTCATTACCGTAGAATGTGTTTTAATTTTCATCAACCTACACCCCGACCCATCGTGAAAATGAAACCAGCTTTTCTCTGACACCCCCTGCAGTAGGTACGGCGAGAGACCAGAACCGGCAATTCAATCGTGAAGTAAAAACCTGCCGACTGGTTAATTCAATTCTCTCGTTGTCCTATAGGGATAAATGAAAACATTTCATTTCACCTCTAGCTATATATATACACCTATATATACCTATATATGTATATAAACGGCACAGCAGGAAGTTATCCGTTTTCCCGGGTTCCTAGAAACAAATTTATTACGACCCGCGGAGGAACCCACGCGGAGAAAAGGATAGAGAGAGAGAGAGAAAAGAAATGTAAAGAATAAATAAATAAGAACAAACAACAAAAACCAAAACCGCGAGGCTAAAAAGTTTGTTGTTCGTTCATCCCCTTCGTTCTTATCTTATTTTTATTATAAAAATTTTCACGGATGTAGGATAAATTGTAATTGAAAAAACCTTTCAAAAGTATTTCGTTTGAAACGCGCCACGTGTATGTAGCTATATACTATATAAACGGACGTAGGTAAATGAAAGGAAGAATTGGCAAAAAAAAAAACCGTGCATGTAGCTAGTTTGGATTGGAAATAATAATACGATTTAAGCTTTACCGTCAATTCCAAACTGATCTGAACAGCTCCTGCAGCTGAGGGGTTTAGGAACTTGAAATTAATTCGCACTCGTTCCGATGGAATTCGAAATCGCGCATCCGGTAACGCGTCTCTAAGCAAAAGCAATAAAGTCGATTCAGCAGAATAGCGCGGCGCGGGGGGGAGGGGAGGGGATGGCGGATGCGATAGGTGCGACAAGGATATGCTCTTCTACCGATGGACAGGCCGGGAGAACAGAGCGAACAGGGGTATATATCCTCCTCCTGCCCACCGAAGACCCGGGCGGATGGAAACAAAGGATAACGAGGCGTGAGGATCGTTTAACTCGATTGCCCATCGATCCTCTCGAAACTTATTTCGCCGTATAGCACCCGCACCCTCTCCTGCTCTTCAAGAGGCCTCATTGCGTCCCTCGAGAGCCAATAAAGGATTAGCCCCCGCCACCCTGCCGCCCCTCATTCACCTTCTCGTCCTTCTCTTCTCACTCACTGATTAAATATCCCTAAGCAATTTATCGCTATACGTATATATATATACACCATCTTACGCTGCTCGATGAGATTCAGAAGAGATTTTCCATTCTCATTTCGAAACTTTGGGAATTAATAAAATAACTAATAAATAATTATCGAATAGAAGCGTTTCGCGTGAGATTATACATGCCTGTAATATACCATGTATATGTATACATATATACCTATACCTACGTAGGTATGTAGCATTAAAATATAATTAGAAAAAAGTATATATATATAACTATACGTGCAGTGTATATATCGCATACACACCAAAGCTAGAGATATCACAGCAAAGAATGTGACTAGTAAAGATTTATAGGTATAGTTACATACGTAGGATATAGGTATATATATAAAGGTATACGTGTATATATATATAGTATTATACACGTAAGTACTCGTTCAACGCGCTCACTCGGCCGAGAATTTCAACGTCGTTAAAAAGGCTACGGGCATGCCAAACGATCCTTGAAACGGCGTAGAGATATTTTCTTTAAGATTATACCTATCCTGTATATATATATATGTATATATACACCTGTATACATTATAGGTATATATGTATATTAAACTGCATGCTGTTGCAGCCGGGATATTTTCTCTATTATTCTTATACCCATAATGAATTATCGTACTCTATTCTCGACCCGGTTGTCGCTTAAGTAAACTTCTTCTACCGTTCGATTCGTCAAAAGAAAAAAAAAAAAGAAGAAGAAGAAGAAGAAAGTTCATTCATTGAAATCCGATCGATGATCGATTCTTATAGGAACAAAAAATTAAGTTTTGAATACGATGTTATAGTAGGACGAGAGAATAAGGTAACTGCCAAGATAATATATACAAAACTGATTAAATGAATGAATAAATAGATGAATAAACTGTTCAAGACACCCTGTAGATATCCAACTACTCGTAAGCTATATGTATACAGTAGTATACCAGCTACCGGGCCCGTCCTTTCCGGATGTTCGCTTTAATGTAACGTGCAAATTGTTCTCTCATCCTCTCGCTCTATTCTCCCGCCTTTTCCCCCCTACTCACACGAGCTTAAACGAATGTTTCCAACGACGTAGAGGCTACGGAGCGGATTGGCTGTAAGGCAAAAGGTTATACGCCAAGTTCTGAACTGTATTACAGGGGGCTCCTGAGGCGTATTGCTTTCCATGTCCCCTTAGGTGCACCGTAATACATACATATAACGTCCGTCCGTAAGTTGGTCAAACGAAGGACTCGGATCTTTGTTTGATCTCGTTGTTTTCTATTTTAATATAAATTTTCATCTTCATTGAAGCGAATTTGATCACTGATCTCTTTTTTTAATCATTTGTCGCGTATGTAGGTGTACGTACATAAATACATACATAATATAATGGATAATAAAAATTTCGGATAATTTTCATAGCGCGATAAAACTTTATACGAGTAGTACTTAGGTTCACTAGTTTTCGGTCAAAACTCTCTTTTCACGAACATGGCGGGCAATCTTGGTGCGACATGAACGTATTTCGAAGCTGCGAGGGTCTGAGGGATGGTGGAGACGCCGGCGGTGTCCAGTTATTGACCGGCTCCGGGGGGATGGCGCGTCTCGACGTACACCGGAGAGACGTCGTTTCTATCTGTGGAAAACGCCGCGTCGCTACGTCCACCCTGGACACTGCCTCGACCCTAGTCTATATGTATCACAGCGATTTCACCCTCTCAATTTCTTGTCAACCCATTTCCAAACTATGGCTCATTCATTCATTCGTGCATTCATATATATGCTGATCGTTTTTTTTTTTTTTTTTAGAACTGAAAGACTTTATTTTATATTTATCTTAAAACAGATCGAGGAGTACTGTGTAGTATAGTTTTTTGAAAAATTCAGTATCAGATGAGAGACGAGTTTCAAATTTTTTGTTTCTCAATTCGTGAAAATGTTCGCAAAACACAACGAAAGAAAAAAAAAAAAGACCAGACACATTTCAAACGTGAACTATTTATTTTTGAATCAATGAACAGTCGAGGTGGATATTTGCTCGTGAAAACGTGGGCAGAGTTTGGAAACGTGTTGGTCGAGTATCTTCGATCGGTTTTTTATCTCTCCGACGATAGCCAATGTCCCCGGGGCTTCTTCTTCTTCTGCTTCTTCGTCTTCTTCTTCTTCTTCTTCGCTCCCAGCGATCTATGTATTTCTATATCGTAAATATATATATATATATATATATATATATATATATATATATATATATATTTTTCGTTTTTCTTTTTTCGAATATATATAGGTATGTATTTTGTCTAGATAGTGTCTTCTCCCTCTTTCACGGACCGATAATGCGAAAATTTCTCCCAGGTCATGAACAGCGCGAAAAAATTTTCTATATGCAATACGTTTTACTCATTTATAAAAATAAACATATAGTGTCGATAAATTTAATGTAGGTATGATAAAAAAGGTAATTTGTGTTTCAATTATTTAGTCCTCCACGTGAGGAAAGCCACTTTGCATTATGTCCTCGCCGAGCGTGGCGAGGATCAAAATTAGTTACCTGCGTGTAGCATATATCTACTATCCGGTGTATAAATTAAATCAATCGAATCCGCAAGCCTGTTTACTGCTAAATCAACAAGCCAATCCCCGCTAATTTTGATCCACGACGGAAACCGGCCTCTGCACATCCGGATGCTGCACCATGATGTATATATGTACGTTTGTACATACGATAGTACCTGTACAATACATACACATGTAGATTGACCGACAATCGATATTACCGCACTGGATATTCGCCATTTCCATTGCATCATGCCTCCGGCTGAATTTCCAACGATACGCTGCGTGGATGCTTTGAGTGAACCGTAGAAATTCCGTTTATTAATGGATAACCAAAATCGCAAATTTACTTCCGCAATACAAACCCAGATATCTTTTTCGATTGAACATTTTTTTATAAAATTTACCATCGACTGGAATCAAGGAACTGATTTTTGGATGCAGTCTGATTTCAGCAAGTTGAGTATAATTTGATTCGAATGAATTATGTTCGTTGTGTAACGAGGTCAATTTCACGTTCTTCGTAATCCTTGAGTCGATGTCTATTTCATCGAATACTCAGAGACCCTAAACTTTACTCTAAATTGAATATGCTTGAATAAATCCTTCATTTCATTGACATTGTTCGTTGATTGAATACGGCGACACATTGTGGTCGGAGGTTTGCTTAGATCCATCGCTAGAATCCCCGGGATTCTCCATATCCCCGGGGGTCGACAATGGAAGGACCGCTGCTCCGTGGTCCTTGCTTTGCCTTGCCTTGCCTTGGCTCTTGTTCCCTTTTCCTCGTTCCCTACCATCCCTCGGGTATATCCAGAACGGGTCGCTGCCGCCGCCGACGCCGCCACCGCCGCTTCCTCGCCGTCGGCCGATGTAATAATCTGCTTCGCATTGTCCGTCTTCTCGGCACATAACCGAGTCCTTTGACATCTCGCCGAGTTTAATTAAACGGGAGCGTAATGGTTCCGGGCGGTGTGACCAAGATGACCGGGGGTCTAAACCCGAGAATACGTTTACGGGTGGGTATACCTACCTACCTCTACCTAGTATACCTACGTATATATAAGGGAGAGAATTTCGCATATATATTTCCTCGCGCGTCGAGAGGGGTCAGAAAATTTATTTCACTTTTCCCTTACTTTTTACTTGTCCTTTTTTTTTATACTTTTCTTATTTATTTTTCACGCTTCTTCTTATCCATTCTTTACTATTAAATATAGATTGTAAAATTGGGGATGATTTATCGCACCCTGATCGAATTTTTCTTGTTTTTTTTTTCTTCTCATTTTCTTTCCTTCTTTTCTTTCTCAGATCATATAGCTACTAGGCGAGTACGATAGGTAGTCGCCTATTTTCCCGCTCCCTTATGTTCTGCTTTAATCAAGTAGCTTACTGTGAAACTTAACCGCAAGGTGCTTCGTCATTTGACTAGGGGTTTCATCCTCTGTTACGAGTTTGCCTACGCGAGACTTTGCTGCAGTGTCGTATTACTACAAGAAATAGTATCGTCTAATGTACCGGAGGTATTACAACGGCTAGATATACATATATTATACTATGCCTATATGTATGCTATAGTTATCTATATACATAGACGTGAAAGAGCAAAAAATAAAATAATAATATTCCATCAATTTCCTATATATTTATAATTTTTTTTTCTCTCTCTCTCTCTCTCTGTTTCATCATATTTTATAACGAGTTCGTAACTAGGTAATTTCAACAGAGTAAAATATATAACTATTTCCACCAACGAGTTTGCGAATTAATTATTATTCATAATCGCGACAGACTGCACAAGAAGGCACGTCTACCATCCCAGTCCAGCCCAGCCCAGCCAGTCAGGTTGCTGCAGTGGCAGACTCGGAAATAAATAACAAGTATGAAAGAACGCGGGTGGTTGTAGGCGCTAATTAAAATACCCACTTGGTTCGTGGCGGAAGGTTGCGGGGGTTGAATCAAGGTAGGTAGGTAGGTATATGAAATGAGGGGAGGAGGGAATCGCTTCGGTACGCTAGACATCTTGTCGAGATTTACTCGTTACGGAAGTCGAGGTAAAAAACTACGACCACATTTATATTATTATATTTACACACTAACGTATATACCCACCTATACGATAGATTGATATCATCTCGAATGAGCGGAAGTTCAAAATCGCGAATCAAGTCTATAGGAATTGACATAAATAAAATACGTATCCGAATTTTGAAACGATCCAAATCTTCCACAAAGGAAAAAAAAAATTCTTCCATCTTTACGCCAATCACAGGTATGATCGAATATAAAGGATATAGAAAAGGAAAAATCGTACAGGTATATATACCTTTCCGTTAGTGAAAACCGAACCGCTTTCAACGTATCAGCTTTTTGAGGCAACCCGATGCCGCAGGAGCGGCAGTGAGTTAGCGTCGCTTAGAACGGCGTAAACGCCGGCTAGAGAAACGAGAGGGGAAGAAATGAGAAGAGAAGAGAACAGCGAGAAGAGAAGAGAAGAGAGGAGAGTAGAGGAGAGGAGAAGAAGCGAACGTCGGTGCTGGCTATGGCGGGACGGAAACGGGGCCGAGAACTCGCGGCAGAGGGTATAGGGGGAAGGAAGGGAAGAAGCGACCCCGCGAAGGATGGCGGTGAAACGACGGGACGGAACCGTGTGTAGGGGGTGAGGAGGGCGAGCCTGCCTACAACCTCCCGAGGGGTGGCGAAACTATGCGAAGAATCTGCAATTAGTGAACAGAGAGAGCGGAGAGTGCGCGCGGGGGTAGTGAGGCGAGGAGTCGAGGTACGAGGATTGGAGGACTAGGGAGCGGCGGCGGGTCTCGGTGTACGGGGGTCGAAGGAAGGAAGGAATGGAGAAAATAGGTAGGGGTGAGAGAGAGAGACGACGACGGGCGAAGAAAATGGAAAGAACGGAAGATGGATGGAATGGTGCTGTGAGGGAAACGGGGAACGGGGAACGGGGAAAGGGGAAAGGAGCGACTACAGAGTAAGAGTAAAGGGGATGATAAGGCACCCGCAACTACCAAGACGACGGGCGAAGGGCGAAGGGCGATGGGTCTTCGTTGTGCCGGGGTCACCGTGTCAGGGCGCGATCTTCGCTATATATTCTACAAGTACATAAGATACGGGGCCTATCTTGCGACAAAATAATTATCATCCGATTCAATTAACTAAAAACAAAAAATCAAAATAATTAGATTTCAAAAAAACGGAATTTTTTGTTTTAACCGTGGAAATTGACTGACAAACCGCAAGATATTTTGTGATTCAAAATTGCTGACAAACTTATCATAATTTGAGAGAATTTTTTTTCGGGACAGAATTTGACCCGATTTCGAAAGTACGTATTATACATTACGTATACATATATACTTACATGCGATATACACATGTGCGTACATATAAGTATATAGAAATATGGACATGTGTGTCTGTGTGTGTATATCTACGCGCATTCCTCACGAGATTGGGTATCTTGGGCTTTTGATGTTCGACAATTGGACTAATTGGACAAACTACCCCGTGAGCGTACTCAACGTTGAAGGACTCCTAAGGACTTGACTTGTGAGGACGAGAGGAGGTCCTGTTTGCAAACCATTCATTAACGTTGTGCTTGCTAGCTGCTGGTTATAGCGGTTAGTTGCTATTGGAAGAGAAACAATTCTCCCTGCAGGGTATTTCTCTTGCAATTCCCCCTCCCAACCCCAGCCGATCATCCCCTTCGAACATTTCAGTTAGGGGAGAGAATGGAGATAAAATATTCAACTCAGAGTATAAGTAACAGCTTTAACTATAGATCAATTAAATTGAGAATTCAATGACTGACTCGGATTAGAAGGGAGAAGGACAGCTTCCTTTTTTACATTTCATCACTTCGGTGATAAAAAAAAGTATTGGGCTCGGTTGAAAAATGACTTTTATTTTTTATTTCAACGAATCTGTCATCAAGGTGATGAAGAGTGCCGTGAAAAATACTGTTTTTACGTAGTCTTGTTTATTTCTGTGTTTTTTTTTCTCTTTAATATCGAATGAAATTTTGAAAGTGCAGCAATCGTTGTGAAAAAAGGTTGAGTCGGCATATATGACCGGAGATATCTGGAGAGAGAGAAGGTCTGGGGAGTTAACCTCGGCTGTAAGAATTCGTCCGTGAATTCCCTCAGCATTCCATAGCCTCTCCTACGTCACTTCCTGTTTCCTGATCCTCGGCAACGTCGCGATGTATATACGGGACTTCGTCGGTAACGGGGGTCTGCAAGAACGTCCGGTGGGTGGCCGTTTTTGAGGGGTGCGGAAGGAATGCTTGGGGCTAACCCCCTCCGCCCCTAACTCTGGGAAGAAGGTTCATGGCGGAGCCATTTAACGGTCTTTGCGAAATTGAGTCATCACGCGGTTCGCCTGGAATTTCGAATATTTTCCTCCCGATTCCATACCCACTTCAACCCCCTTTTTCTTCCACCCTCTACGTAGAAAGTCATCCGCGCTCCACTCCGTCAAGACGACGAACGGAGGTCGAACGATTCTTTTGTCTGAAAGTTGAATCACGGGAACAAAAAAAAAAATAAAAATCACTTTGAACGTTACGATTTATGCGGTAGCCAAAGAATCTTACGTCTGCAAATTTTACCGCCTTTGATCGAACTCCGTAATTTCACTTTCGTACAAGTGACGAGACGCTTCTATCGAACTTACCGGCATTACCTTGGAAGAATTATTTTTCGGAAGTACTACCTTTTTCGACTCGTTACATCCCAAAATAAAATTTCACATTTACAAGTTCTTCACGTTGTCCGTTCGTCATTCGAAAAACTTTCTAAAAAAATTTTTCGTATATCGTCAAGGATTTCAATAATTTGAAAAAATGGTAAAAACCAAAATTTCATTCGTGCATTATTAATTCTGATTACACCGGTATTTCCAACTTCAATTTTGTTGAATTTTTTCATCATTTTCTTATACCACATATGTACGTATATAATTCTCCTAATGAAAAGTAGTCGGACAATTTAGATAAGGTGCATATAAAGTATCGGTGGACGTAACAGAAAAAATAAATGGGGCACATTAAACCACACACAGACGTTTGATTTGTCGTCTGAACGATCTCACGACTGTTTATTTATGAGAACGATAAGTGTAGAGATTAACCTTCGGTCATCTGGTGTAATGGATCGGATTGACGAAGGCACTTTCGGGCCACGAAACCTCGCAGGCTTACTAGGTTAGATAATCAATTAGGGTCTGATGTAATTAGTGGATGAATTACCTCGCCGTTTAATTAACCTTCACCCACGATTTTTCGAGTAAACGGATTTTTATACGCGATAAAAATTGTAAATATATATATTTCTACATGATTTTTTTTTTATTATTATTATTTTTGTGTATAGAGAGGGGAGGAAAAATTTCGCGTCGTACCTGGCCATACGCGGCTTTCCTTGGAAAATGAGCTCGTTGTAATTAAACGCTGTGTCTTTAATAGGCCTTGTGCATCTCGTAAAACTCAATATTCTAACCTCTTGGGAAGGAGGTGAACGAGCAGCTCTTCTAAGGAGGGTAAAAGCGCGGGAAGTAAAGTAAGGTAAGGCAAGGTAAGGGAAGGGCAGGGAAAACAGGGAGCGCCTGCCTTCCTTTGAAACCCCGGTACGTTCGCCTTGCTTCGACACTTTCCACCTCGTTCATTCGGTCGCTTCTTCCCGCGCCCTTAAGTCACGAAATTAATTAAAATTCAATTTATGCTGACTTTTCTCAACCTCCGTTATATATAGACGTATAGAAAAGTTTATTCGCGATCATTCGCGATTTATTACTCTCTAGTTAAAAATAAAAAAAAAAAAATGAAAAAAATTTACCAAAACTTGTCAAATTTTCACTTGATTTTCTCATCGTTATTTTTAGTTTTATTTTCCTTTCTTATTTGCAACTTAACTCGCACAAGACGCTGACAACAACTCTATATACATAAATTACTCTTATCCACCGACCTAGCTGCAGTACTCAAAGAGTTAAATACGTTATCAGCAAGGCGACATTCCTGACTCAATTTCTTTGGTCACGCCGCGTGCATTTCAAGCATTATGAATCTACAACATATATCATAGCATAATCATATATTATCATGCAGAGACGTGCGGCAGTGCAGCTGTTCACTTCACGTTTATAGACTACAGGAATGCATGGTTTTAGGAGAAAATTGTCTAAATTATGACGAAACTTTTGAAACAGGTATTGTGAATCTCGCATGACGTACATACCTATACTTCACAATTCAATTATTCCAACGTTATATGCATATACCCACGGGGTAGATATATAGTGGCGCCTATTTTATTGACGTGCCTCGATAAACTTTTTAATGGCTGTGAAATCTGTGAGCGACGATAATATCTCGCACCTAGAAATGCCTGTGTTCGCGGTTGGCTAGCGTCGATCCGTCCTTATAATGTTCAGCTTGGGATAGGTATTGTTCTAAAGTTTGCCTCCTAGTTTCTTTCTCGATTGCATATAGAGAGAGACAGAGAGAGAGAGAAAGAGAGAGAATCAGAGGTTGAATCTGTTCGACTACAAATCTCAGTTTAAATTGCGAATTAAACTTCTATTCGATTCAATGTAAACTCCATTGTCAAAAGAAATTATTCGACAGCTTAAATTATAACGAATTATCTTGTTATAACAGGACTGATGTATGTATTCCCGCTATACGGATGACACGGCAATAATACCTGTAGCTATTGCTTAATAAATTGCATTTGTAATCATTATGCTACGGCGATTAAATCCCTATAACATCACATTCAACTGAAGCGATAAAGTTAATTTATCTTTATCGACTGCGAACTGTGCCGCAGGCTAAACCCTTGTCATCGCAATTTTACAATAAAAAAAAATAATAAAAAATATGCAAGACAAGCGTAAGTTTACTTTAAAGAATTGCGAGTACGAAGTTTGCGAGGATCGATTTTTTTTTCTTGGTATTCTTGCGAATAGAATCGAGGTGAATCGAGCCATACAAATAGTCGAATAAATGGAAGATACTATATAGTATAGTTTTAATAGAATACATACAAAAAAATCATTATATTATAGCCTGCACGTCAGTTTTGGGCTAATAGAAAAGTGTTTATTTGAGGTTCTCAAGAAGTCGTGTCTGTTTCACTTCAATCCGATAGTCTTACGTCCCTCAAGACTTACTATACTCTGCTGTAATGTAACAGAGTTGGTTTATCGTCGAGAAAAGTTGCGGCTTGTTAGAATATTTATGTAGAATTTCGTATATATGGGAATTTTACTGAGAAATTTTTTGGAAGTGGTCGAGAAAATCATTGCTTCATATTCAGCTGATCCCTCTTCTCATATTTTTTTTTTTTTCTACTCTTTGTTTCTTTCGATCTTTCGAGGGATCTAAGGCAAACGTAAATATAGATTCGTCCAAACTCTTCGTTCATTTGCTTTGCTTTGCTTTGCGTTGCCTTGCCTTGCCTTGCCTTGCTCGCCGCTTCACTTACCAACATCACACGCCCGCTTAATTATAGTCTATCGAAGACGTTAGCTGCAGAGGTTCAAGTGGTCATAAAGAGGGAACGGCCGCGTCTTCTCATCTCCTCTTCTCTTCTCTCCTCTCCTTTGGCTCGGCAGACCCACACTCAAAGAGAGTTCAATTCGTAATTGGAGGATCTTGCAGGCCAGAGAACCAAATCGAGCTAGCTAACCGATGAGCCAATAATATCAAATTTCCAGACCGAATTTGGAGAGGGGTGTAAAAAAAACTTTGGCGAAATTTCGTAATCGGAGTTTGAAAAACAAAAAAAAAAGATACCTAACTGACTCTGATTGCGAGTCGCTGGTCACCTTTTTGAACAAGAAACGAGATCAAGAAATCACACTACTTTTTTTCTTCCATTTTACTCTATTTTTCAATTGACAGGAAGCCTTATTTATAATCGTATTGGTCCTTCTGTTTCAGGTCGCAACGAGTTAATCGCACGGTACATAAAACTTCGCACTGGAAAAACGAGAACGAGGAAGCAGGTCTCGTCCCACATCCAGGTACTCGCCAGGCGAAAATTACGGGAAATACAGGCAAAGCTTAAAGTGGTAAGTGTCTTTATTCCGTTTCTCAACCCTCGACAATCATGAATTAATCTGCGGATATCTATTACGACTATAAATTTTCATTTGACATTATATACCGAAAAATAAAAAGCCAGCAAATCTGCATAGACAGAAGATTCGCATTTTTTTTTTTTTTTTTTATCGTGATATCAATCAATTAATTATTTTTTGTTTTTGACCGGTGATTTCCATCCGTGATAGCCTATGGCAAAAATACATGAACGAGTATAGATCGAGTAATAAATCGCTGATAACTCGTGCGTAAAAATGAACTCCAATATTTAATGAACAGTCGAGTTATTAAAACAATTTGCGAACAATCGCGCCGGGTTAATAAATCAAAAATATGTTTTATTCGACGTGTTCCGGTCGGCACACATACTGCTGAATTTTATCGATGTGTTTTGGGTAGGTACCATGGCGGTGGATCTACTGCGTGCAGTTTACCAAACATTTGAGTACATGCCTATATCGTTCGACGAGTAAAACTGCTATAGAAATTATATACTACGAAACATATAGTACAGGGAACAGAACAGAGTATTTTATAATTACACAACCGAAACTGCTGATTCAAAAAAAGTATTAAAAAAAAAGAATTTAAACAAATAACTACGAAGAATTTTTGTCGAACGTATATTAAGTCAACACGTTTTCTGTATGAGACTTTAATCGATCCACTATAAGCTTTGCTATTATCGTTACTTCAAATATCTCAATTAATTATTCAATTCATTACGCTAGCATTAGGATATAATTACATTTATTCCGAACAACGACAAACTGGATTCTTCTAAACCGGGTATATTTGGGGGGGAGGGGTAGAAAATCCCGGTACAGCATTACAGATAGATTTTATGCTCGTATTGAACGGAAATGTATAGTCAAAATTGTGTATAACTCTCTTCGGCTCCTCGAAACTACGGGATGATCCAATAAGCTGACGCCTTCCAGTTTTCCTTCACCTCGTGTTTCATCCTCTAACTCTAAACCCTCGTGACTCCTCAGCTAGACTACGGCACGGCGTAAGCCCTAGGAAATCCGAAGCTTCTTATAACTTGAACTTACCTATACCTCCAGTTTAGGCAATATCGCACAAATCATGAAACTGTTATTGAAACTTTCATGCCCTCGGGAGACTAAAGAAGACTCTCGCGTTTTCGAGTACTCAGAATTCATTATCGACGTTCGATAGACAAAAGATTTAGTATATTTCATCCGTTAGGCATACAACAGCATGTAGGTAATTTTATACTTTGGAAATATACTGGGCAGAGGGATATCCGCAGGATAATACAGTATTTAACAATTCGATAGGATCATGCCGCTAAGGAGAAGGCATTGCAGACAATGTCGAGCATGTCAAGTGCCCAGATAGTCTCGGCTGGAACAGCGATACACAACAAGATGCCCCCTGCCCTTGTGGGGCCCCTTGCCCTCCACACTTCCACCCCCGTCTCCTATCCCGGAGCGGTAAGTCCCACGACAAAAATGAAAAGAAAAAAACGAAAAAGAAAAAAAAAGACCATGGATGTGAAATTTGCAAATCATCCCCTGCTTAACACTTGCTATTTTACATTCAAAATTCTAAGATGACGAGGCAAGAAATCCTCATTGTAACGATTTCAATTAATTGCGTTTTATTATGTTTCTTCTATTATTGTGCCTCCTCGTCTTATAATGCGCTTTCATTTTGCCGTGAGATAATACGTATACCGTATACCTTGACTTTGCTTTTTTTTTTTACATCACCATATTTGTTCTGGAAAAATAATTCTCTTGGTTTTTTTTTGAATTTTATTTATTTTTTATTTTTTGATAAATGATTGCTTGCAGAATCATATTATGGTACAAAATTTGAATTCTCAGTTTTCTCATACGGCTAATTAACAAAATTAACTCTATATACACTGGGCTGCTGTTATAATTTGAGTGTCGTCAGTGATCAGCACCTTGTGACAAAAGTTTGATCAAGAATTTCGCCTAATTACCCGACAGCCAAACTAACTACCTCACAAAAAAAGTACCAAAAAGAAAAAAAAAATGAATAATCATTATAGCTATGCGCCCTTTTTTGGGGGCTCCCTTGTTGTGTATTGTTGAACTGTGCAGTCCGTTACCAAACATAGTCAATGTGGCTTACGAAATTATTATTTTTTATTTTCTATAACTATTACTCATCGTTGTAATTGTGTTTTTGTTCTTGTTTTAACTCGTTCTACTAGTACCTCGAATTCTGTCTCGAACCTGAATGGTATTGTTCCGAATTTTTTGTCATTCTTTGGACAAAGTTTTCTTTGGATTTGTCGCTCTTTGATATTTCATTCTTTTTTCCAAAGCAGAAGTTGATAACACCGAGTACAGAATTCGGGGTGACGAATTTTAAATAAGCATTTGTTAACGATATTATAGCTTGAAAAAAAGACATAGGACATCGATAAATGTCAGACAGGAAAATATATAGAAAAAGAAAGAAAAAAAAAAAAAAACTGCACGAATTGTAATCTAATAATTTCGTTATTTTATATTATTTCTGCAGCAATTCTGGCAACCTGGTTTACAACCAGGTACGTCTCAGGATGTCAAACCCTTCCCACAACCGGCATATACAGGGAAACCGGCTACGGCGGTTTCCAGTGGTGATATGGTGCAGGCACCACCTCCACATCCTTGGGAGGGCAGAGCCATCGCCACGCACAAACTTAGGCTTGTTGAATTCTCAGCTTTTATGGAACAACAGAGAGAACCAGACACTGTGAGTTAATAATCAATGAAAAAATCAAAATATAATATAATATCGTTTTGCGGTTTATTTTAGAAGAAATTACTTTGAAAGGGAATATACAAAACCCTTTATCGATATCTTCAGATATTTTTTATTTATTTATCTTTAAACATTATTCATATAAAAATGTGTTTCAATTTTTTGTTACAGTATCACAAACATTTATTCGTCCACATAGGGGGCTCTGTCACTTATGCCGACCCACTTTTGGAAGCGGTAGATGTCCGACAAATATACGACAAATTTCCTGAGAAAAAAGGAGGCCTCAAAGAGTTGTATGACAAGGGACCTCAAGCAGCCTTTTTCCTTGTTAAATTTTGGGCAGACCTTAATACCAATATTCAAGATGAGGCGGGAGCATTCTACGGTGTTACAAGCCAGTAAGAAATACACGTTGATATATAGAAATTGATTTTTATTTTTTTTTTAAACAGAAATTAAACGAAAATTCAAATTTATTGCGGCAATATTTGTAATATATTTTCAACTTTTTTCTATAAATAATGTTTAATTTTCAATTTACAGATATGAAAGTAACGAAAATATGACGATAACATGTTCAACAAAGGTCTGTTCCTTTGGTAAACAAGTTGTAGAAAAAGTCGAGACGGAATATGCTAGGTTTGAAAATGGGAGGTTTGTCTACCGCATACATCGTTCTCCTATGTGCGAATATATGATTAATTTCATTCACAAGTTAAAACATCTACCTGAGAAATACATGATGAACAGTGTGCTTGAAAACTTCACAATCCTTCAGGTAAAATCAGTCTATACCTATGTATCACATATAAAGAATAAAAATATGTATACTGTTCAATATTCTCTTCTTTAAAGCGAAATCTTAGTATTTTAAATCGTAATATGAAGAAAAAAACACCAATTTTCTACTAATTTTCATTTCAATTACAGGTTGTAACGAATAGAGACACGCAGGAGACGTTACTTTGTACAGCGTATGTATTTGAAGTATCAACGTCCGAGCATGGCGCGCAGCATCACATATACAGACTGGTCAAAGATTAGTCTGGTTTTTAACTGCTCGCCACGCAGCCATCCACCCCCATCAGTGCCTACACCCACTACTCATTCACACATACATATAACACACTCATTTTAAGGGGCCTCTAAAGAGGATGTTTGGGTAAAAGTTTTACAGAAAGCATAAACGGCGCCAATTTATTAGATATGTGAGATGATTGTTTGAAATTTTATCCATAAGCTATAAAGCTCATTGTATTCTCTGTTAAAATAATCAATTTCTACCTTTTACAGGTAATACGGAGAATGCGATAAGCAATAGAATTCAAACCATCTTCAATATTGTATTCTGTCGTTTCTTTTTTTCATTGGTTTAAGCCATGCTCTCTGTAATTCGTTTTGGTTTTTTTTTCCCCTGTACAGTTGTACTGAATTCAATGACATATGTATGGCCAAGCCGAGTAATGGCTGTAATATGTTGACTCGATTAATTTAGTATTATCTATTGTAATATAAAATATAAAATTTTTATTTTTATTTTTTTATTTATTGATTTTCTTTTTTGTTTTTTTTTTTTTCAACTACTTTTGTAGTTTTATGCAAGAAAACAGTTTTTAATACTGTGATCTAGAAAAAAATTTAATTCTAGAATGCTTCAGATGTCTGGAAGAGAAGATTATTAAAATATATTATTAAGTATGAATATAAAATCAAGAGCAGTATGTATAGACATATTCAGTATTCAGCTCTTTATCGACTTGGCCGTTTAATCAATTTTTATGTTGTTTTTTTTTTTTTCTTTGTTTTATCAAAACATCCTCGGAATTTAGAATCTCCGTAATAGAACACACATGCACCCAGAGACATAGGAGCGTACTAGCCAGCCCGAGCTCATGGTTAGTTCAAATTTCCAATTTGCAGTAAAAAAAACTACGATGTTCTAACTTTATTTTTCTAAAAATTTTTATGTATATATAAATTTCGACTTTGAAAGTTTGAAATAGCACGAAGCAACAACCATAAATATAACAATGTTCATTAGCCAATTACAATAAAAGGTCCAAAGAGTAAACAGGCTAATAGTAACGTGCAATAATCATTATCGCTAGTAAACTGGTAATAAAAAGTAAATAAAATAAAAGATTAGTGACATTTTTAAGAAAAATGACTAACTTAACGAGATAATGAATGCAATTTGTTTGAAGAAGGTATACATATGGTATTTTGTTGACTAAATTACTGACAGCAAAAAAAAAAAAAAATGAAAAAAAATATATATAGAAAAAATAAATAAATGAATGAAAAAAAAAAAAAAAAATACGAAATGAAAATAAAGATAAAGAAAGAAAGAAATATATATGACAATAAATATTGGTATAGAAAACATACTGGAATTTGGAGTGAACAAAAAACATGGATATCGGAATGGCGCAGTACCGACATTATACTTAGTATTATAGTTTTATTATTGAACTAGCTAATAGGAGATCAGACAAGACATCCACACGCAGATTACATATATTATTACGAATAATAGTATATGTTAATTTAAATATTACCGCAATGTTTACGATTTACATTGTTATAAATGATCGTGTATAAAGCTATCGAAGTGATTTTAAGTTTTAACCGAAATGAAAGCTAAAGGGATGCCATTGCAAATTTATAAATCTCCTGATTTTTAATATTATTATTATTATTTTTTTTTTTATTAGTTGACTAAAGAAAAAAAAAAGAAAAAGAAAAAAAAACGAAGAATACTTTTGCACATTTTTATTATACTCTATACAAGTTGTTTTTAATCTTTTACAACTAATGCTAAGAGCCTTTTAAGAGCTTCTTCAATATTTTTTTTATTCGCCTCACGAGGAGGAGGAGGAAGAGAAAACTGCGATTGTTTTTATTGCAATTTATTGATTTTAGACAATTATTTCTGAACGGTACCTATTTTTGCGCGATCCTACCCTTTATTTTTTTCGTTTTTTGGCAGCAATTACACGTAGAATAGGGAGATATTTGTGTTTGTACTTCTTGTAATCAGCCTACGTTATAATTCTAAGCTCCTTTTTTTTCTCTGTAGTTTGTATACAGATGACTTTCTTACTTTTAGCGTACTGTTTTCCATTTGTTTTTTTTTTTTCTCCTTTTCGTTTTTAACTTTTTACTACGTTTAAAAAGCAATATTTTCTTAGTACACACCGCCCGTTCTAAATACAACTTTAACTTGGCAGGTTTCTCGTTTCAACTCCAGGGTTTCATCATATTACAATCATTATAATTTAAATTCATTTTTAATACATCAAAGTAAATATACCGTCACATTCGATACTCGAATCTTGTACTTAATCTTTGCTCAGCAATTGTTATAGTAAATAACTTTCAAACATCAAATGGATTTAGCTATTGCAAAAGCATTTGCAAATTATGCTTCTTACTATGACTTCTAACAGTGAATGCTATGATTATTTCAGTATTTACCGCGTAAACCCTGGTCGTTTTTGAACAGAAATCTTTTTCAACTTTCATCGTTTGAACAGTTAAGAAAAAAATGTAATTATCCAAACTTCTGGACTACGTTATTTTTGTGGAGAACTCGCATATTGAAAAAAAAAAAAAAAAAAAGAATCCTACCTGCTCTTTATGTTCTGATTTATTATCTGCCCTCGAGCAGAACTTGCCTAATGAGCAGCAAAACTTTAATGATACATTAAACTGAGAAAAAAGAACACATATATTTTAAGGATACATTACTATTAATTACCGTATTGTTACTTTAATTATTATTACGAAACAAGTGGCAATGTATTTTGATCTCTCTTTTAGTCAGAAATATGTTTTTTCTTTTTGTTTTTGTTTTTTTTTTTTTTTTTTCTTTATATTCTGGGTGAGAAAAAAAATTTGGTAAATGGCTGATCTAATAAGAAAGAAATTTTATTTAAAGCAAAAGAAAAAAAAAAAAAAAAGAAAAAAAATTATTATTTTTATGTTTATTTTTACTTGCAAATTGGCAGCTTCAGTACTTCTTAGTTATTGTTATTTTTATAATAATTAATTATAAAACGAAAGATTTTATTTGCTAGCAGATGAAATGAAATATGATTTAACAAAATTTTTAAATTTTATTCTAAGGCTAAAACGATTTTACATATGAAAAAAAAAACAAAATTTTTTTTTTTTTTTTATTCATACCACGCAATATTAACGAGTGATGTTCAAATAAATTTATTTTAATTATGTGTGTTTTTTTTTTTTTTTTGTGCGAAAGCAAAAAATTTAAATTGAGGAAAAGAACCGGCACTAATATTATTAACATTAATGATTTTAAAGTAAGCGAATTACATTTATAAGGAAAGATTATGAAAATATATATTTATCTATGTCTTCTGTGAAGATAGAAAATAGTACTCTCTCACTCTATATTGATGATATCGAAAATCAGTAAACCAGCAAAGATACAAATGGCAGAGTAATTTTAAATGAAAAAAAAAAAAAAAAAAAATATGAAATCAGTTCACATTGTACACATCAATACAATCTCTATAGCACGTTCAGATTTGTTAGATAACTTTGTATATATTTACATAAAGACCATCAAAAATTCACGTTTCAATGATTATGTTTATGTTTATTTTATTCAGTCTACAGTATCGGATTTTTTTTTTTGCTTTTCTATTATGGTATTTTCAAATTAAATTTCACCGAAAATCACTGCATCGTTTTATGAACAGAAATGTTTTAAATGTACCTAAAGTAAAGTTTTATGTCCATATCTGGAACTGCCATATCAATGAATTGAGCTTGATAATAGAGAAAAAAAAAAAGTAAAAATTGTGGTAAACAAGATGAAGAAAAACCTACCTGTATATTATATTATCATAAATGAAACGAAATGAGGATCAAAGTAGTTGACTTAACGAGTAAATGAAAATAAATGAAATATATCATTAAATTAGAGGTTTAAAAAGTATAATAGAACTCAGTATATGTACAGTATTTGAAAAACATGTTTATAATTTGTATGGAAAAATAAATAATTGATACAAAATGAAATATTGTTCTATATATCTAATTCATTGAACTATATTAATAATAATCTGTATAAAAACTGAGATATAACAAACGTAATTATAAATTCTCTTATAATTCACTTATTTTTTTATACCTATATCATACATACTGTGAATTAAATGGTAACAATACTGTCTACTTAGGACATCATTAAAAGATATTGATATTCATGCATAATATCATTTTGTAGCAGTTTGGACCTTCTAGATAATGGTTATTGTTATAAGTTTATTCAAAGTAGGAAATAATATTGTAAGTACAGAACTGGGATAACGAGCGTAAGACAATCGTGTAAACTTTGATTCTCTGTGTTCAAAGCATTTTTATATGCAATCTTAAGATTTAAATCACAAGAATGACACGCGAATTGTATCCGCCAAAGCGTACCATTGTTTCTGGTAAGATTAGTTCGTCATATTCGATGCCATTCGTCGCCTCATTAGCGTCACTAGCCGGGCAATACAAGTAGGAGCAATAAACGGGTACCTGTCTTGGGGCCAGTGACCCTCGTGGCGTCAACGAGTTTATGTGGTGGCTACGTTAACGAGATACGACTGAGAAACTTATCAAAATAGAAATACTCCGAGCGCAAAATAGATAATGTATGTGTGTATGTATGCATGTATGTACAGGATTTTTTTTTTTTTAATTTCTTGTAGAGTTAACGAGGAATTTATTGAATGATAGTGATAGGATAATGATCATTCTTCTCTTCAGCCAAATAAACTTCTATCCGAGTCCAAACATCTCCGTTCAGCAGGGATCTTCTTCCAATTGCAATCGCAATAAATGAGTTTCTATTGAACTCAGATGCTTACATTATGCCAAGATCCTACAATTTTATGTAGAAAAAAAAATCAGCCCGGTATTAGGAGAACCTCTGACCCAAAGAAACGTACGTATGCAGGGAGGCAAATAAAGGGACTCGATGAATTCTTACAGATACCACATATTTTCAAAAAATAAATACAATTCCAAATAACTTTGACAATGAATAATGTTATATCGATTCTGTAGCAATCAATTCCTGGATATACCAATAATCAATGGCTTCGTTATTTTCAATACTTTTCCCTACTTTGTTCTTTTTTTATTTTTTTTTTAAATCCGCTGAATGCTGGGCTGCTGGGAAAAATTCGAAGCGGACGATACGAACGACGAAAAGTACGAAGTAAAAAACCTGATCGAGGAGAACAACGACGTTAGCTGTACCAGCATGTCCTGGTCAGAAACTCGCGGTGCCACAGGCACTGCACGATTTGCATTCTTGCGCCGGCCTTGCCTGAGTCACAGATATAAGCTCTGTATAAATTACTCGACTCAGACCTTCTATAACTCATAAACTAATAGTACCGCGAATTTTTGATACAGGTCATTTTCGTATACCTACAAGTGTGTTAAGAAAAATGTACTAGTGGCCTATCCGTCTTGGTATCCGGATGCTTTTCTCGGATCTGATTGATAGAGAGCGTACCGAATATTGGGACAATTCGATCACTAGCATACTTATGCATCCTGAAAATAAGGCCGATCTCAACATTATAATACATGCAGCGTGAAACAGGCTTGACTGAAGATACGCAACACAATTCCTCTCAGTCATGGTCGACAACTTTTGTGCGTGGGAATTAGTATGAAGACTTCAACACTCTGAAAGTTCCATGTGTACAGAAATGCCCAGACACGGAGTTCAACCTTTGTAACCAAAAATTTATAAAAAGGATTCAATCAGCCCGGAACGACTTCTGCTATATAAGCGAATTAATTATTCAATGAAAAACTTGTTTAATCAGAGGACCCCACCCTCTGAGGCTGGAATCTTTCATTATCGAATATTGCTAATTTCAATGAATGATAATCGATTATCCCAAAATACTTCTTTCATCCGAAAATCAAGAGTCCTTTAATTTTTGTAAGCTAAAATTATGTAATTTGAGATTATCAGGGGAATACCCGATGAATGTATAATTTTAAACACCTATAACTAGGAAGGCATAAAATTTTTATTGCTTTTGCTAGCAAATGCGGTAACAAAAACGCGTAATAACGCAATGCCAATAAAATTTTTGCTGCCCGTTACTGCTGGATGTTTTCGACAAGTAATGTCTCAGTGGTCAGGTAGCCAAGAAACGCTCTCCTATACCTACACATTAGTCATATTTTATTTAATCCGCATATGGATCCATTTCAAGGAAACACCAGGTATAATAATAATTGATTAGCATATATGGACGCAGTTTGATGCAATTTTGCGGTCGCAAACCAAGTCGCCACATAACCCATGACTCGGCCACAGATCAACATACTTAATATGTATATTTGGATAAATCATTACATTTTATAACGTTGGCTCAAGATGTTATAATTCCTTAATAGCTGAATGGCAAAATGGTATATTTGGCAAAATCACTACATTTTATAACATTGGCTTATAGCTAAATGGATAAACGTTAAACATCCTCGAAATAATGTATTGAAAATATGATGTTGAGTGCTCATCCTCATACGACCAAAAGAATCCTTGAAATAATTTAAGCGAATTCCATAACCGGAAAAATGTTTATTTCTGTTCACAACTGATTGGTTCTTATTTTTTTAAACGATTCGGACCTCCTTACCTCGTATACATTAAATCACTCCTCCCCGTTCTTACGTAGACGTTTAAAAGTTCACTTTACTTAACAAGATACTCTGCACGATCCGGAAATCCGAGATTCTCGCTACTATACTTTTCCCTGTTGAAAATCCTTATTTCGTCACCTATAAACCTTAGGCAGATATTCACTGGAACAAACCGACCTAATTGATAGATGGTTATGGAGTTACATTGGAAGAAACGACTATTCTATCACTTTTTCTTACTTTAAATTTGACAAAATTTATAAGCTTCCACTGATTCATGTCTAATCATATCGTTACACAGAAATCTTCGATCCATAACAATAGATGAGGTGCGCTCTAAGATCATGTTTGTAATTCCGCACGGTTTTTGGGTTTCTGTAAGCGGTAGGACCCTCAAGGTACGTCAGTGATAGCATTTCAGGGAAGCGGTTTGTGGACTTCGATGTTCCCCCTTCAGGTCGGACAGGAAAAACAATCTGCAAGAATTATAAGGATGCGCGAGAACCGGATTCTCCGAAATTATACACTTTTCCGGACCACAGTAGACCAGTATATTTCACCTTGATTCAGGACGTGGTTGATATTTTCATTTCGTTGGAAAAAATAATATCCCTGAAGATGATGCACAAGTTCTGCATAAGATACGCAATATTCTTACTGCTTGTTCCAAAGCAAAAATCAGTTTTCGCCGACGTGAAAAATGGTGCATCCCCGGCAAAAGTGTTTACAAATTTTTTAAAAGTGCCTTGGATTAACTTAAACAGCTCGTGGGAAGACGGAGTAGCATCTACCTGTAGGGATGACGTTGTCACACTTTTCGAAAGAGCCAGTGCCGGAGAAATGTGGGCAATGAAAAGTGAGTACAGTAGCTGCTCCTATCGAGGTTTACAGATCTCTTGACCAAGAAAGAAGTACCGTCCTCCAACCAGTTGACGACTAAAGTAGTTGAAAAGAATTTACGACTAATTAAAATATGTACAAAAAAAAAGGTCGGCATGAGGTAAATTAATCTTTATTCACAGTGTTAGACGCAGCTTCGAAAATTCCGTCAGGAATCCTCATCGGAAACATCCGGGACCTTGGAATGTACGATGAATGTGTCAGCTCAAAAGGTATCAACAATTCGGCACACATTCAAGGTCGACATTGCATGGTGTCTTTATCCTTGCCTCCAAAATTCGTCGGAGATGCAACGGCAATGTTAAATATACAAAAGCTATCCATGTACAATCCCAGCGCTGACATTGACCTGAGTCTGACCACGTCGGTTTGCTTGCCCTTGTCCTGTGGCGTCGAAGATGTTTCCGGCCTTGTCAATGCTTCCATCCGGAGCACGCCAGAGCTAGCTGATTATGGAGTTGGGATTGCCCAAGTGACATGTTCGAGTGTTAAGGAAGCGGGCAACTTCGAACTGGGGACAATTCTGACCATGTGAGCAGATCACGAAAATATTAAATGTACATTAGATAACGGGAGAATTATATTAGACATGGTATAAAAAATTTGGCACCAAGAAATAGGAAGATGGAAAAAATTACTGATTTTTTTTTCAGATCATTTTTTGCGCTGGTTGCTAATCTGCTAGTCTTCTGCACTATTTGTGATTTCGTGGTGAGATTAAGATCCGGCGACGCACCTCTGACTGCAAAAACACTCGCGAAATTTTCACTTTACACAAACGCAATCAAATTGTCAAGTACTGAAATAAGTCCTCAAACGATGCCGGCTATTAATGGAATTAGATTTTTGAGCATGTGTCTGGTCGTGACGGTGCATAGGACCCTCAGTACGTTGATAAAACCCCTGATCAATTCATCGGACATCTACGAGGTGGGTATAATACCGACTTGTAACCTTCAGCAAAAACGCTATTGGAAAATAATGTAACCATTTCGTTGCTATTGGAGTAACTATAATTATATGTCAGCACTGAAAAAATATTGTTTTATTACAGTTGCGAGAGTCGTGGCTGGCGCTATTCATTCTAATGTTACCCTACACCGTCGACACTTTTTTGGTCATCAGCGGATTTTTGATAGCTTACTTTTGTCTCAAGTCATTGAGATCGGGGAGAAAGATGAACCCACTCCAGATGTACCTCCATCGTTATCTCAGGTTTGGATAAATTGTCGTACTCGTCTAAATGCAGACCGTAGCTCCGCTTCGAAATAATTCCCCGCTCCCATAGTTTTAGATTTTTTTTTCCCACGAGAAATGCGACATCATGTCAAATCTGTTTCAGGCTCGCACCATGTATGGCTGTCTTGTTACTGTTGGATATATTTATTCTTCCTCATCTCGGATCTGGTCCTATCTGGGAAACGCTTCTTGGAGTAACTACCGATTTTTGCCGTAAAAATTGGTGGACCAATCTCCTCTACGTTCAGAACTTTGTTAACCGACATGAAATGGTGATTTATCAGACGCATTTAGCTCACTCGGATGTATCCACTTGCTGTAATAACGATAATTTTTTAACCACAGTGTATGCCTCATACTTGGTATTTGGCTGTTGAAATGCAGCTCTATTGGGTATGTCCGATTATTCTCTACCCGTTATTTCACCGACCAAAACTCGGCCTGATTATGTTGTGTGGACTTTTAATTGCATCGTTGATTGCACCGGCTGTCCAACTCGTAATCAACCAGTATTCCTTTCTTTTCGATCTTAACAAAAAGTAGGTACAAGCGGTTCGTGAAATACTCTACATGACACTGAAAATGTCATTTACTTTTCAGTTTGAAGGAAAGGTACGATGAATTCTTCGACTCCTACACCATCACCTATAACCGAGCCCTGCCCTATCTCATTGGAGTTCTCTTGGCGTATTATGTCGTGAATAACAAGAGAGAATTAACTAAGGTAAAGACTCTATAGATATGCGATCATCCCCGCAGGATATCTCTGCAGGCTGACTGGCCACTTCTTAGTCGTATGTTATTTAATATTAGGTGCAAGTTGCCTTCGGCTGGATCCTGTCCTGCCTTTCGATATCATTCTGTATCTGGAACGCAACCTTTGTTCAACCGAAGGCAATCGTTTATAATGCGGCCTGGGAAGCGGCCTACGTTAGCGTTGGGCGTCTTTGTTGGAGTATAGTCATTTCTTGGATTCTTTATGCATGCACTCAAGGTTACGGGGGTGAGTTGCATCGAAAAACTTGTCAGAACACATACATTCCGTGAGTGTCATAAATCTGATAATACATATGTATAAATAATATTTCAGGTCCGATCGGACAGTTTCTCTCACTACCGATGTTCGCACCTCTTAGTCGGTTGTCATATTGTATTTATTTGGTCAGTGCCGTGATACAGGTGGGAATAAATGCCACGATGCGCGTAGCTGAGTTCAATTCACCTTTGGCCATAGTAAGTTATTAAAGTCTTTGATCTTCTCGTTTTCCTATAATTATCCCTATATGACATTGGCGTCAGTTGTAAAATTACAACCCTTACTATAATAATAAACAAGTTTAACTGTAGATTTATTCGGTATGGGGTGATCTAGCGATGTCTATTGCGGCAGCATTCATCCTGAATTTGTGCTTCGAAACTCCGGTACTTGTATTGGAAAAAATTTTGAAAACGAAACCATCACCTGCTGCGATCATGTAAGTAGACATGCGGCAAAGTCTGAACGAACTCATTCTGAGTCACTTCTTGTTTTTGCTTTTACGATTTTTAAGAACCGGTTTACATCTCTGGCAATCGCTGCACAAACCACAAAATACGTAATGACTATATCTTTTGCAATATTATTTTTGATCAAGATGATTTTTTACCAAACGGTAGGATTCAAAATTTTCCTATATTACCATAATATTCTTATTGCTTTTACGAACTGCCTTCTAAATTTACAAGCCCCACTCTTTGATTGCCGATTCAATGCACAATTATAATGTAAGTAAGAAATTTGCGCATTCAATTGACTCAAGGGATCGCCTTTTTGTCATGATTTACAGTAAGCGAGCTTCAATGAGAAGGAAGGAGAAACTGTTGGCCATAATTGGAGAGTACCTAGATTTGACCAAAGGTCATGTTAAATCTGATCTAGAAATTGAGACGAGAATGGTATGTCCCATTGATGTTACTCGATATATTTTCGACTCGACAAACTCGAATTATACTTTTCAATTATTTTTTACAGTCACAGCTAGATTTCTGGCGTACTGTGTCTGCCGTTCTAAACACCTTAGGAAAAAGGCCAACGAAAACTCCGACTGAATTGGCAAAGGTACGACATACCTAAGTATTCCAGTTTCTTTATCATGCATATAATTATTTAATAAGGTGGCCCGAACAAGGAAAGATGATTTCTGAAATTATCTTATACATACTGCGGCAATTTACGTTTCAAACCTGAATAGATTTTTTTTTTTTTTTTTATTTCAGGCCACTATGTATAATGTATCAACACGTCACTCCTAACTATAAAGCTATTTTATATTACAGACGTGGGAGGATTGGAAATGTGATCTGTTAAAAAATGATGATGAACGAGATAGTCGCGCGAAAGGTATTCAGGATACCTCTGCCCAATGCCAAACGGGAATAACTTTGCTGGAGAAAGAATTGTTAATATTTCTGGCAGCGGTGAGTTGCGGTTTGGATGATGGCACAAACCTCAAAGATTCGGAAACTTCAGAGCCTGTTAGAGCTCGATTGAGCTCCAAAGCATTGCAGAATGAAGATCTTGTCCGTTTAGCAACATTAAATTCGACTCCGTTCGCACAAAAGTCCAGGTAACTACCAACACGGTAATGGAATTTATTACCACAAGTTTAAAGTCACATTATACCCCAATACCAATCGCGTTTTTAACAAGTAGATAAATTTAACCTTATATATCAAAGTAAAAGTTCGAAACGGTGTTTAGCTGTTTTTTCTGCAATCTTAACTGTCAGTTTGGTGTTCCTAATTATTATAATTGCATTGATTTACATTTACATCAGGTAAATTCATAGATACTTTATGGTAATCCTTATGATAATTAACTGATTATAAACTCCGATTTATTTTTCAGCAAATGCTTAGGCTCTTCGACAACATGCGATGAATATCCAAACGGTAATATTGAGACTTTACCCTAAAATTACAAAATTATCACTTGGACCACAAGTGAAAACATCCGCTTTAAAAACCCCGTCAAACTTCAAGTGCACCCTAGATGGCTTATGGAGATGTGGTCGCCTAAACAATTCTAAGTTAGGACTCGATTCTTTGCTTATTTTTTTTTTCATTATTCAAGTATTTTTAACAATAGAAAGTTGAATGAAATATCTGTATTAAACTTTCACGGAATATCAAGCGTTGAATATCCAGAATGATATATCGATGGTTTACTTTAATCGTTCAGTATGTTGCTGTATAAGGTATAAATCTGTAGTATAAATCAAAATCACAATTTCAGAATGATATATTTTATGGGTTTGAAAGGAGTACATATTGATGCATGAACGTGAGTTATTCTTTTACGGGGGTAATGTCTTAAATAAAATTTGACTAGGCTAATAGATTTGTACAAATAATTATATTCCAATAAAAATGCATCGGAGTGAAAGATATAAGTGAAATTTGAACTGCTATGCTCCAGTTTTCTGCATTTGCAGACGTACATACATACGTATCTCAGGTATGTAACAACTTACTATTAGAATAACTGATACTGCTCAAATTTGAGATAAAGCTTCGAAGCAAAAAAATTTTGGCTATAAAATAATTATGGATGTTATACAAAAACATATAAATTCGAGCAGGTGGTTTGCGAGAAGTTTCCTGTTCCATTCGGTTATATAGGATTATATAGTTGGCATTCGATCGTTAAGATTGAATCTTAATAATAATGAATATCTGATGTTGTTGATTGAAAAAATAATGCGCGTGGAGCAATTAATTTCGTATCAAAAAAGTCCAGAAGAACGAATACATACAATTCAGGCGTCTGTCATATAAAAAGTAATTTTTTTTTTTTTTTTCTTTGCTTCGATTTGCTATCAAATGCGGCATCAGAATTGCGTCGTTAAAAAGCATTTTTTTTCATGCGATTCTGATGATAAAATTACAATTCATCACTCAATGGTGACTCGAAAACAGCTTTATTATACAGAAGAATGCCTTCCGCAAATCAAGTTTTTATCTTTGAATCACGAGCATAATTGGCACGTGGCTACAGTAGTACACTGTACGTCACACGCCACTAGTCTGCCATATCCCAGGAGCGATCTACGAATTTTATACATTTATTAAAACCATACTGCGATTCTATGCATATCAAAATGTCAGGTGTCGTAGAATAAAAGTTCAATCGTATTATATATAATTTTGGAATTGGTATTCAACTAAAATGAAAGAACTTAAAATGTAAAAGCAAAAAGTCCTATGTGTTGGCAGATACGACGCTTAGGTTTGAATTTTGTTCACAAATTCACTGTTCTCAAATTCGAAAAGTCATTTCTGCCGAAATTAATCGAAAAGGTTCTACATTTAATTTATTTATTATTAAATTTCGATATTTCTGGATTTATTTCATGTTTTTTGCAGGAATACAAAAACAAAAATATATGACTTGTTGTACTATTCCACAACTGGCACGGATATTAAATTGACGTATACCGTGAATGGGAAATTCCAACAACATGCTCTACCGTGAGGAGAGTAACTTTCAAGTATCGACAACTATTGAATACGTCTATAAATATATGTATAGTAGTTTGATTTAACATCAACCTCCTCTTTGTTTTCCATAGTTGGAAATTTCCTATTCTATAACCTCCTCACAAGAAACTTAATCTGGATACAAGGTCGTAGAACGATATACATATGTTAATACTGAATTAGTATGCATAATTTCTTGTCACTCATTAGGATTCAATCTTTAAGAATTTGAATACATTTTAGATTGATCTTTACACAAAACCCGGATCGTTCGGTCATCGCGTCATCAGCCGTACCCAGAGGGATATCGCGCGTATTTCTTATTCGGTAAAATTGATCATGTATTGATCACCAATGAGATAGAATATTTAAAATAAAGAAGAAATTATTCAATTATTCCGAACGGTCGTCACATCATATATGACGAATAAAAATTTGCGCAGCATACGTAAATAAATTATTTAACAAGTTCATATTCGAATAGATTATTTTTCTGAATATCAGTGCTCCTTCCTGTAACTACTTTCTGTAAGAGTCCTTTTTTCGACACATAAAAACTTTTTTCGACCTTACGATGCTGGATCGCAATTGATCCACACTCCGTGGTCGAAGGACCATGAATCGTCCACCTCCGTCACGGAAAGGCGACAAAGGGTCGTTCGTCAAATTCGTAGTGAATTTCATCCGCAGCTCCGGTAAGAACATAATTATCCACTCATTCGAGTCCCATACGAGGACGAGTCTACATATACCTATACATGTGTATGCACTTGAATTCGAGTTTCGTTGCGAATCTGTATAATGAAAAGCACTCTCATCGTCTCTGTCTTACACAAGCGGCCGGTTCTGCTAACCTGATTTCCAAGTAAAATCATATAATTAACATTAAGTATTGAGAGTCCAGTTTTAGACGAGGACTAAAAAACAAGCTATCGAGGTTGAACGTATCACTAATTGCATAATCGCCATATTATTAGATTATAGAGATATTCTGCAACTTATCGGTAAACTTGGACGAGTACAATGTGGTAGCAGAAAAACTGTAATTTAACGAGTTTATAAATTCAATGTTGAAAATTTATCACCGTTTGAATCCGCCTTCGCAGCATCCTTGAATTAATTCAACCTAATGACACCACCTATGTATAAATAAAATAAGTGACAATGAAATAATGACCGCATAACAATTTTGCGGTCTCATAAACCTGCACGAAAGCTGACCGGTGGAACAACCTTTGCTATGAGTAAATTGAAAGTTTGAAAGAATTGAAACACATTGCAGTGCTTACTGCTTAGATGGAGTTAACCCAGAAGAAACGAAAGATCTCTAATCAGAATAATCCGGATGGATAGTTGTATAACAACACGTACGGAAATTACAAAAACAATAAGTCGAAATGAAAGCAAATAATAGAAATTCACGGTCGATTGTTAAACGCATTTTCACAAACCTTGGCCTTTCCCGTTTGGGGAATATAGATGCGCGCTAAGATAAACGACGTCATCATTAGTATTCGTTTTGTATATCAATGGTAGGGGTAACTATCTGTGCGAATCGTATTTATTAGCCAAAATTCGATAATTGAGAACTAAACTAGCATCAGAGTCGCAACCGGTCAGTACGCATATATCCTCTTGAGTGACGAAGCGGTTTCTGTTTTAATTTCGTGAAAAAAACTATTGTTCGTCGAAAATATGAGTTTCTTCCTAATAAAGTGTCCAATATTTCTACTGATCATTTCAACGTGGAAATTTACTGCCGTGTACGCTGAAAATATTTCACATCAAAGGATGACACCCGCCAAAGTGTTTACGAATTTTTTGAAAGTCCCTTGGATAAATCTGAACAGTTCGTGGAGAGGAGAAGTGACACCTACCTGTAGGGATGACATTACGACGCTCTTCGATAGCGCTGATGCCGGTGAGATGTGGGCCTTGACAAGTGAGTACTGCACCTTCTCTTAGAGTATCTTCGAGATCGACGGACCGGAAACAAAGTACTGGTCAGCTAGTTATGGGCGAATAGATGGGAGGAGTTTCATTTTATTGTCTGCGATTCTGTAGATAACTTTATCACTTGGTGAAGCTCTTTGACTAATACGTACGTCATTATTCCCTTAGATTGAATTTATAATTTCACAGCAGTTGAAGTTTCAGAATTACTTTAAAAAATAACGTTTTAACTGGCATACACGATATCAAAATATCAAAATGAGCCAGACTGATATTTTTTCATAGTGCTGGACGCAGCCTCGAAAATCCCCTCCGGAATTTTTACCGGTAACATTCGCGATCTTGGAATGTACGAGGAGTGTGTCCGGGTAAAAGGACATCAAAATCCTGCAAATATTCAAGGTCGACATTGCATGGTCTCTCTGTCAATGCCACCCAAATTCGTCACAGATGCCACAGCAGCCCTACACATACAAAAATTATCTGCCTACAATCCTACGCCTAATGTTGCCTTCAACTTCGCCTCGTCGGTGTGTTTGCCGTCGTCCTGTGCCGTCGAGGATATCGCCGGCCTTGTCACTGCATCCATCCAAGAAACACCAGAACTTGCTGAATTCGAAGTTGAGGTTGCCCAGGTGACGTGCTCCAGAGTTGGCGATGTATTACACAATTTCACGCTTGGGACAATTCTAGCCATGTGAGTCTATGAAGAAAGTACTACTCAGTACACCAAACTATGAAATTACGTGTATATATATTGCTGATTTTTTTCCAGATCATTCTTCATAGTAGTTACTATTCTTCTAGTTTCTTGCACCGTTTGTGATTTTGTGGTGATATTAAGATCGGGGAATACATCTTTGCCTCTGAAAACGTTCGCCAAATTTTCACTATATACCAACGCAATTAAGTTGCTGAGCACTGAAATACGTCCTGGAACTATGCCGGCCATTCATGGTATTAGATTTTTGAGCATGTGTTCCATCGTTTCAATACACAGGATCCTTAGTACAATGGTCAAACCTTTAGTCAATCTTTCAATGGGCGTCGAGGTTAGTATAAAGCCTCATTATTTTTTACACAAATGTCATTCAGAACTGATCCATCCATCAGCTGTCGCCTTCGATAACGTACACGGAGAAAAGATTATATAGTGAAATTTCCCATGGCACCTAGATGGAAAATCCCTATTTCCTAGGTACTATGGGAAACTTCACTATATAACCTTTTCTCCGTGTATTATTTCTCACGGCTAACAAGAAGATATTTAATTATAGTTGAAGAATTCGTGGACGACACCATTTATACTCATCTTACCCTACGCGGTCGACACTTTTTTCGTTATTAGCGGCTTCTTGACGGCTTACTTATTCCTTACCAAGATGCGATCTGGGGTAAAACTCAACGTACCCGAGCTTTACCTTCACCGATATCTCAGGTACGCAATAATTGTCATGGTCTGAAGGTAGATTCCAGTATTTATAGAACCATCAAAAGTGCTGGCCTAAATTATAGGCCATACGTCGCAGATCAGGGTACAGCTTGACCTGCTGTGTATCCACATTGCTGCTGTAGCAAATTAACTCGTAATTGAAACGATATTATGAACAAGTTATTCTGTATCCTTTAGAAACTTATTTCTGCCCCATATATTCGTAACTATTCCCCGTCGCAAGGATTGCTACCGCCACGTCACCGAATCTTACCTCTGCTTCAGGTTAGCGCCCTGCATGGCTGCCTTGTTACTATTTGATATATACATACTTCCTCACGTCGGATCTGGACCTATCTGGGAATCCGTTCTCGAAGTAACGAGTGATTTTTGCCGTAAGAATTGGTGGACCAATCTCCTCTATGTTCAGAACTTCGTGAATAAAGAAGAAATGGTGATTCGCTATAGATGTACATCTATTCATCTCACTTGACGTATCTATTTTCTGTATACTAACGAGAATTTTCGAATAACAGTGTTTGCCTCATACCTGGTACTCGGCTGTTGAAATGCAACTCTTCTGGATATGCCCGGTCATTCTCTATCCGCTGTTCCATCGACCAAATCTCGGCCTGGTGATATTGAGTATTTTTTTGATGGTGTCGTTGATTACACCAGCTGTCCATATTGTGGTCAACCAGTATTCCTTTCTCTTCAATGATAAAAAAATGTAAGTAATGGTGCGTCGTAAGAGAATCTATCAGCCTAACTTATCATCTACTTTACAGTCTTGCGAAACAATTTGAGGAATTCATTTATTCGTATACCAGTACCTTTAACCGGGCTTTGCCCTATTTTGTGGGAATTCTATTGGGGTATTACAAAGTTAATAGCACGAGAAAACTACCCAAGGTAACGACTCCGTGCATCGTGTGGATGTCCCGCAGTCTCGTACTGTCCGTTTTCTATATGTATTGCATTTTACGTTAGGTGCAAGTCGCTTTCAGCTGGACCCTGGCCTGTATTTTCATACTATTCTGTTTCTTGAATACGTATTTCATTCAGCCTAATGCAAATGTTTATAATGCGGCCTGGGAAGCATCTTATGTAAGCGTTGGGCGACTCGGATGGAGTTTAGCTGTCGCTTGGATTCTCTATGCATGTACTCATGGCTATGGAGGTGAGTTGCTATGGCAGGGATATTGACCGAGTTTGAAAGGTGTTGCTGAAGAGATCAGAAGCCGGGAATTGGGAGTAACAATGACATTTAATGGGTAGCATGAATCTGATAATCATGATATTTCAGGCCCAGCCGCAAGGTTTTTCTCACTACCAATATTCGTACCTCTTAGTCGGTTGTCCTACAGTATTTATTTGGTAAGCGCGGTGATACAGGTGGGAATTAATGCCTCGGAGCAGACTGCTGAGTACTTTTCGACCTTCGCGACGGTGAGTTAATTTTTAGTTTCATAATGTTGTCTGCAATATAGCCGCATTTTAAATTGAAATAATCGTCTAATGTAAAAAAATCCGATGAAGTATCCACCACCACGAACAAATCCATTCGTATTTTGTCTTTAACAAATAATATAATCAGGTGTTTGTGTATACAGATATATTCAATTTGGGGTGATCTGGCGACGTCTATTGCGATAGCATTCGTCATGAGTTTGTATTTCGAATCTCCGGTAGCCGTCTTGGAAAAAATCTTGAAAACTAAGCGAACTTCTGAAATGAGGTGAGTGGCCAGCGTCAATGTCCAAACTGACGACAACCTGCCGAACGCCTAGCTTTGCTTTTCGCGTCGAGATGTTTTCCGGGAGTAACATGTTCCTAATTTCTATCGTTAGATTGTCTGGAGTTACAGACAGTAGAAATAGACAGTTTTCTACTCGATCATCATTTTATCTTTATCAATAGCAAAAAAAAATCAGCATGCTTCTTTTTACTAACTGAAATACTGATTGTTAGTTGTTTGTTAATTCACAGTATACATCCTTCGACAGGGAAGAGAGAAAAATTGTTAGCTATAATAAAGCAATATCCAGATTCAACTAATGGCCGAGTTTGTTATAATCCAGCTACGGCAGCGGGAATTGTAAGTCGTATCACAGATGTCACTTGAGATACATCTTCGTGTTGAATACGTCAAACAGAAATCAGTTTTTATTATAGTTGCAGCCAGAGTTCTGGCGAACGGTGTCTGATGTTCTAAACACCTCAGGCAAAAAGCCAACGAAAACACCCACAGAATGGGCAAAGGTTCAGTACAGAAATTATTATAATTTTAATTTATTGTTGTGTAATATATATCCATGAACGTAATTGTAATCAAAAAGCCTTTCTATCTCATAGACGTGGCAGGATTTGAAATCTGATCTGTTAAAAAATGATTGTCAATCAAAGTCTGGTGCGTACGGTATTAACATCGGATCAGCTCAATTCGAAACTGGAATAAGTACATTGGAAAAGGAGTTGTTGATTTTTCTGGCCGCGGTGAGCTGCAATTTGGATAACGTTGCAAGCTTCGAAGAGTCGAAAATCGCAAATCCTGCCAGATCACAATTAAGTTCTGGTGGGTTGAAAAATGAGGATCCTATCCGGTTATCAACGATATATTCGCCTGCGTCCGCGGAAGAGACGAGGTAATGCGGTAAAAAATAATTACGTCCCGCTGTAAATGGAATAGAGGTAATGACAACGGATGTTGGCTCTTTCAATCATGCATGAACTTTGAATCACAAGAATACCATCATACAAAACTATATTGTGATTACCTGGAAATACTGTTCCGAACTACTATATAGTTACTTCTCCGCATTTCCAATGTATACTAGCTTTTGTAATTGAGTGATGAAAAATCTTCTTTATATCCGATGATAATCGTTCATAATAAAGTGGCTAATAATTCGAATCTAATTCTTTTCAGCAAATTTTCCGGCTCAACGTCGGTAGACCATACATATCCACCGCTAATCATTGAAAGATCGCCTTGATGATGCAATTCGTAGTCGTAGAAAACGAGAGTCGTTAGAATTAATATTTCAGAACAATCTGTGGATTGAAATTGCAGAGGATGTGTCGATAGCCTTGTATTACTCTTGGGATTAACTTTGAACTGAACTTATACTCAATTTATGTATTACATGTGATCATAATCATTGTTGAATAAAGATGCATTTAGAAAATCATTGTGGGTGACATTCTAACTATTTTCGTCAGCGGGGAGCATATTTCCGTTCGATCATATTTGTTCTATGCAAATTTGTATAAGAGTTTTATCACTATTTATTTCTTCTTCCGATGCCTACGTCATCTACTTTTTGTTCGCTTCGTTATTTTATGATACGAAATACCCACTTCCCCAAGACTCCCTCGTCAAAAATATATAGCTATGTTCCCATCAAGTGCTTTTATTTTCCGCTTGGTATATATGCATACTTTTTTCCGCCAAAAAATTCAGCACATCCTCCTCGGATCAGATGTTCTCCTGATACCAAAAGCTATTCTCGATATTAAATTCCAAAAATTCTGAATATCTTAAGCGCACACAGACTCACAAAGAGACATGTACTATATCTCTACGAATGCATGCCTGCTTATGCCTATACGCTGTCGGTTTTTCCCGCCAAAAATTTCAGCAC